>CM060944.1:181882849-184282849 GCA_030765085.1 Allium cepa
TGGAAAGTATTTGAGTTTAATAGTTGTTTTTGGTGTTTGTTTTACATTTGAAGCGATTGTTTTATAAAAGGAATTTTTAATTATATTTGAAAATTTATAAAAGGAGTTTTTATAAATGGAATTAGGGTTTATAGAGGAAGAGTTGCAAATAAATTTGGGGATTTATAAAATGAGCTGTACAAATGATATTTTAGAAGAGAAGTTTTATGAAAGAGATTTTGTAAATAATATAAAGGAAGTTTATAAAGGAGTTATTAAATAGATTTGGAGATTTATTGCAACGACCCGGAATTTTAGGCCCTTCTTATTTAAATATCTAAATTGTTTTAATATTTGAATCTTGGATTAAGTGTTATTAGATTAATATAATAATCTTGTTAACCACCTTTTTAATTATAAGTAATGATGTTTAGCTTGTTTTGGAGAAGTATTTACAAATAAAAATTCTTCAAAGAAATATCGATAATGTGACGAAAATCGTTTTATCGACAAACTGCTTTTTAATCATCAGAAGTTGTTTGGATTTTTTTACATACACTTATTTACTTAAGCTAACATGAATTAAATAAAAATATTTTTCCATTTATGGAAAATAACCTTTTTGATGATGTCATGGGTGATGTCATAAAAGATATTTTGTGTATAAGGGTAAAAGGGTAATTTTGCTTAAGAAATTTCCATGTAAAGTGAAAGAAGCATGCAAGGCACATGGGAGAGGGTCTTGGCCATGTAAAAGGTAGGATAAGGCATGGTTAAACACTTCATAACTTTCCAAAGCTTTAAAATATCAAAAGAATAAAAATTGTGCAAGTGAATTAACACCGATCCACTTCATTCTTCAGTAACTTTCTCTAATTAGTTCAAAATTTCTCCAAACTCCACCAAACTTTAACCAAGGACTTAGAACATCTTAAAAAGTATGCATATAAAGTAAAAGTCGAAGAAAAGTAAAGAGGAGGGTAGATATTGGGTATGCCGTAAGTATGGAAGGTGGAGGGTGATGTCGCTTTGTGATTTTAGTGCTAAAGGTTCGATCTTTAGGTTTTGGTGATGGCAGGAAGTAGTTCCTTGATTCTAATGTGTTTAAAAAAAATTGGCTTAGATTTGGGTGAGTTCTCTTACTGTCTTTTGTGATGTTGTGATACACACACACACACACACACACACATATACATATATATATATATATATATATATATTATGTGCTTGAAATATAAAGTTAAAGTGACATTAAGTAAAGTCATAAACTTTGGACCCCTCTTGCTTTTTAAAGCAAATGAAACTTTATATCCTATAACATCACTACTGTTACCCTCTGAAACATGCGGTGTGGCTTTAACTTGACGTTTAAATGGTTTTTGCATTGTGTGTCTAATTGAAGTATGTTAAAAAGTTTTTGAAGCAGGAATAGTCGCTATAAGCGCACTTCGATATCCTTTAATTTGTGTAAATGGAAGATTTATGATCGTAACTTATGATTATTTGATTTGTTTGTTCTTGCAAATATTTTGATATATTGGACAGTAAATAATTGGTTTGGAAAGTTATAGAAATTTATACCAAAGTGGTGAAAGTTAGTACTGAAAAGGTTGATATGGACGCACTATGAAAATGCCTTAAGTTTGGCGATTTTCAAAGTTAACATTAAGAGACATCCTAGGGGCTTCTTTGCATTTTTAGTAAGTGTTATATATGTAATTATCAATAGAAAAAAATAGAGTTTAAAAGTTTTTGGAACTAGTTGAACCAAGTGGCTAAATTTGGTGTAAAATATGGTTATAAATGCACTTAGAAAATATAGCTTGTTTTCGGGAATTTTTATAAATAAATTGAAATATATTCTTAGGAGTTTCTATCCATTGTTTTTAGTTACCCTATGTTATTATTTACTATAAAAATTTCAAGTGTTAAATCATTCGTTTTAATATTTAAAACTGGTCATAAAGATTGTGCTTTTCAATGTTGTTCTTAAACAATGACATTTTAATAGCATTTATAAATGATGTAGTAAGTTGCTTATGGTTTTAAGTGTCTAAAATTGATATTTAAATTTTGTATTTCTCCCTAATATTTTGAGGGAAGTTTTCTAACTTATTTTGCAATATTTTAAAGTTATTTTGAAGTTTAAATATATTTATTTATTTATGAATTTTGGAAGTAAAGGGGTTTTTAATTTATCAATATATTTTACTTTATTTTCATAAAATTATAAATTATTTATTTCCAAGTAATGTTTTACATAAATATTTAAAATTTATTTATAAGTATTTTTGAAGTATTTAAGTAATGAACAAGATTTTGGACCCCTCAAAATTGGCAATAATACATCTGCTGTACTGCGCATCGAGCGCTCAAGTGTCGAAAAAACCGATTGTTAAGGGTAAAAGAAAATAAAGGCAGAATAGAATGTCACCCAAAGGGAGTAACATATATTGTCTCAATAATCTTTACAGTGGACAAACTTTTAAATGCATATACCAGAGTCTATTATAAGCATAGCCTATATAGTTATAAATACTTGTCTTTATAGATGCTAAAAACAACAAGCATTGTGAAAAATAAACTACGTCCATACGTTGATGAAGATCTCCAAATTTCCTCTGGAAACTCAAAGCATCTTTAGCTAATCCTGAAACCACTTGGATCTGACCTGGATACTAAAAATACCTGGATCAGTCTAGAAAACCAACGTAAGAAATGCAAATTATAGGTATATATATGACAGTGTCATAGATCGAATTTGATGCCAAATAAAGCCTTTTGAAAAGAAGAATAATTCATACCACGCCGCACATAAACATAGATGAGTTTTTACCTAATAATAACTAAAACATTTATATCATTAGATATTTTCTAATGACATTCTTTGAAAACCCTTTCAAATAACCTATTAATCATAGCTGAAATTGTTACATTAATTAAATTACAGCATATAAGGCTCCACCATCAAAACCGTAAAGGCATGTATTGGAGAATAGATTTCCAACAATGACAATGTAAGGGTCTACCTTCAAACGATACATCTCAAGAGGAATGTACCAAGGCACAGCCCCACTGCCCTTTACCAACACAGAACATGCCTACCTCTAGCATAGATAGTACAGAATATCCTATCACTCAGGTCATTCTCAACATATCCGAGGCTAAAGCATAAGTAATAAACCCGAATATAGAGGGTAATGTAGAAAAATGATGAACATGTCCTAACGTGTGCGACCCACTTAGTTGTGCCGCACCTACCTTGTTTTTGCAATAATCGATGTGTGAGGCATGAGTTAACATTTTACCTTTCACACGACAAATCCCACTTTGAATGCCATATTTCCATTTTCGATGAAACACTAATTGGTTTCCACAAAAGTACAACCCTATGAGTTCATGCACCTCAGTGAAGGGTGTTAAGTATGAGAGGGGTCACCTCCTACACTACCAAAAAAATGTACGTTTGCAAAAACCAATGTACATGGTCTTAGAAATGCAATGTCAAACATTCGTTCATACAAAGCTATCCAGGAACAAGACAAACCGAAGGTACTCCTACTACATCTTGTTTGGGAATCGCCCATGGATTAGTAGCAAGCAGTCCTTGTATTGAATATTTCAAAATGAAGGTACTAGTGCCACCATATGTATATAATATAAGAATCATGAATTTAGTGGCAAGCAGCCAACCATTATGAAGATCTCTATATTTAAAATCATTGTTTTCAATATGTCTTCACTTTCGAAAACATATATTGGTTCAAAGTGGTTTTCGGATAGGAATCACCACCTGATCTCTCGGTACTAATGACCAATAAAAAGATGCGTCTATGTGTATACAAATATGTTAATCCTCTTTCGTTAAATTTTCTTTTCTTCTTTTACCCAAATTATTATTTTACTTTGAAGATATCTTTTATCCAATAATATATCTTTTTAGAGATATATCTTTAAACCATTTCTATTTCGGGATATATAGAATTATTAAACCTCTTTTTAACTTTAGAAATACAAAATCATTTTTCGTTTAATTACTCAAGGAATTTTTTTTCATATTCTATTATTAGCATAATTAATAAAGATTTTATTTTCCGCAACATGTTTTAAATAGGTCAAAAACAATGTTACTTAAGGCACCATTTACTTTAAACTGAAATCACTTAATATTGAGTAAAAAGGATTCATAGATTTTAGATTATACTCAATAATAATTTCTATATTCAACCTATACTATTCGTCGAATAATGGTGAAATCACCTTTTAAATTAATGCGGATAGTACAAGTTCCCTCCTCGAAATTTAATATAGAATTTAACTTGGATGTTCTCTTTGCCGTCAAAATTCTATTTCAAATATTGTCTAACCTTTTTGGAAAACTCCAAATCTCATTTCTTTTTTCTTAAGAAAATGCGAGTCGAGTAAATAAAATTAACTATCCCCTTCGTCGTGCTAGTCTGAATTGCCAGGGGAGTAGGCAACTGGTTTCCCAAACTTCAACGTAGAGACTATCTCTCTACCACCCATAAGGCGGTCAAAATATTTGAGCAACTTTAAACCTTAATATTTTTCAAACTTTAATCATTTGAAAAACATTCACATAGGATTTGGCAAGAAAACCCAAGTTTAAACCCTATTATCAGAGAATACCAAATTATGTTGCTAAATTGCCGATGAATGGTGATTTTAAAGCCTTTTAGATCAAAACACTTATTCCATTACATTTACGTCTATTTTTATAAATCAAATCACTTTTAAAACATTTTAACATCTTTATGAAATTTATTTAATTTTTTAAAGATTTAGAAATATCCATTTTCAAGAGTCGAAAATAATATTTTATGAAACATCAAAACGCTATGATTTTGAAAATTGATTTAGACACATATCAAATTTTACTAAATGACATCTTGATTTTTCTTTTTCATTTGAAAACTATGATCATAAGGGTCTAGAAAATTCTTATTTCAAAGAATTCCAACTCATATTTTATCCTACACGTCCGTTTAACTTTTTAGGTTGCAAAACCGTGACTGCTAAAACGCGGCTTGTTATTTTTCACTTTTTAGTAAATTTTTATAAAGCCTCTCCAAAACACTTTTAAATCATTTTAGTAACATAATAAACTATATTAAACCAAATTTTCACTATTTTCTTTATTACAACATCGTCTCACTTTATTCCATATCTTTAATATTCTATTATTATAATTTATTTTCATCTTTTTAATTCCAAATTATTTCATATTAAACCATATAATATTTCTATATTATTTTCCACCTTTAAAACTACTATTTTTCCTCAACAAAACCATAGAATTTATTTTCAAAAATTTCAAAACTCCACGTTTTCAATTTCTTTCTTTTTAAAACAGATTCCAAATCTTTCCAAAAACATTTCTTTCTGGTTTAAGATTTGAAGAGAGGCTTAACCTATGTTATACACATATTATTTTGATCATAACATGGATAATTTTTCGCAAGATATTTATGGCTAATTAAAATAGCCATCACTTCTCAACATATATGATTTTCAAATCATGAATCATTATAATCCTATCACAACCAAGCTATTATACACTTGATATAAGCAACCAGTATTCAACCACTCATCATATAAACTTATTAAACAATCATATAAGTAATTTTATCATAAATCTTATGTATATTTCGAAATTCAAATAAACTAAGTTAAAAGTATGTTCTCACTTTCATGCTATTTCGATCTAACTTTTAGTACTTCAACATCGATTATAGCTCCGCTATTTCCATATCGAAGCTTATGAATCCTACACTAGGGACCTTGGGTGCTCATCCTTATACTTGAGAGGGTGGAGAGCTGGTGGTGGCTCCTAAGGACCTTCGCTAAGCAAGGAGAAAGAAGAGGTGATCACTAACTTGATCAAGAATTTAAAGTAGTATATCTCTTTATACCTTATGGTTGTTTCGATAGAACTTTGACTCAATTTGGAATACTTTTAAGAGGAGATGGAGGCCATCAATTGTCCTTAGAAGAAGAGAAGCTTAGGAATTTTGAGAGTGAATTTTGAATGAAGGAAGAGGATGCACACGTGTATTTATAGGGTAGAAATTAGTGCATGAAATTATCAAAATACCCCCCTCTTCCCTCTTAACTCACAGTCGAACCCGCCCCCCTCCATGTGCCTTCCTTCACTTCATGTTGTAGGTGTGTAAGATGATGTGTAGTGGATTGCAAGTTTGATTTTTGACTCTTAAGGATGAAGCTGTCATTTGTATACATATAAGAAATCTTATGTATACACATATTTAGATATTTGCAATCCCTTAATATGACTAATTGTATGTGTGTATGTAAATGCTTTTATGTATGTGTATCAAATAATATTGCAATGATTCGAAATAACTTTCGTTCAACCAAAGGTCGAAAATCCGAAAGCTGGACCCCAGTCACATTTTTAATTTTGAATTAAACTATTTATTTATGTAAAAAAAAACTTGAAAATAATTTTATTTAAGTTATAAAACCATAATAAATAATATTAAAATCAATTTATAAAAATATGAAACTGAACTTCTAGAATGCGACGAAGTTTATGTATCTTTATAAAATAATTTTATATTTATAAAACCATTATAAATCACTTATTATCATTATATAATAATTTAAGTGAACTATTCATCATTTAAAATAATTATTTTAATATTTAAAATTAATTAAATATTTTAATTCAAAGTGATAAAATCAAGTCATTACATTCTCTTCCTTAAAAGAATTTCAACCCCGAAATTTAACCACAACCTCGAACCCAAAGAGTTTACCCAAAATATTATCTTTAAAATCAGTTCCATATGATATACCCAGATCATCCCTATACATTATTGGATTCGATCTGCTACTCAAATCCAAAACTTTATATTTGCACTAGTATTGATCCCTCGATCCTCTAGTGTGGACTATGATCAGGCTTCTTGATCAAAAACCGTCGCTTCCCTTACATATCTCTCAACTATAATAGAAAATGAAAATACCTAACCATAAACCCTCATCAATGCTCACCATTTGGAATCGAGTGATAAATCCTTATTCAGACAGGTGTAAACACCTCAAAGTTCTATAGTCGAATATTGGATCTGAATCATGCAACGAAATGATTTATGTACCTCATACATATTCAGTTATATCAAATTCTTTTTCTCATTTATTTTGAAAATGTTTCATAAGACTTTTATCTTTTATTCAAACATTTCTAAAATGATGCTTCTTTATATATAATCACATCCATCAAAAATTTCTATCTTCTTTCTAAAGAAACCAATTCAACACTTAGAAAATACCTTTATATACTTAAATCCAAAATAACCTTTGAGAAAAGCTTTATATTTTCCAAAACATGCTTTATTGGTCAAAATGAATGTTGCGTAAAATAAAGTTACGACAATCCAAAACACCAGTATAGGGATCTGATTAATTATACTTAATATTAATTTTCGACGTCGAACTTAAACTATTTACTAGTTAATAATGAAACCAATCAAGTTCGGGTATCATTACCTCTTAGACCACTAATGGACATCATTCTTAACTTAAAAATAGATATAAGTTACCCATCTCGAATCTTAACATCAAATATAGGATATGTATAAATCCTGTATACTATATATTATATCTCCTTTTGGAAATCGCTTACTATAACAACAATATTATTGTCTATGTCTTCCACACTTTCTTGAAAACATTTATTTGCGACAATGATGTCAAAATCCATGTCTTCTTCCACTTAAGCCTTTTTTCAAAAGTATTTATGAAAACATTTCATAAAATCCAATCCAAATGTTTTAAATCTTCTCGTATATCCCAAATATTTTTAACCCTCATTTAGAAGATATCTTTAAAAGCTATTCTTCTTATTTAAACATTCTTTTTCAAAAGTTTCACAAATTACAACTTTTAATAAAAACAGGCTTTACTATAATCTTCTACCAAGTTTAACTTATAAAAATTTCATTTATCAAAACACTTATTTATTAAAACACTCCTTTTTTTCTCAAAATAACTTTTATTTTGAATCAACCGTCTTAAGACTTCAAATACTAATTTCATTATTTCAAAATATCGCTATACATCTTTTATTCCTAAAATTATTATAAACTCTTATATTACAATATGCTCCCTTTAACTAATATTAAATACAAACACCTTTATAAAAATTTACAATTATTAATTAATCTATCAATTAATAATTCACATTGTCTTTTTAACTTTAGAAAATTATAAAGATCGAATAACTCAAAAACGATACCAAGGAACCAGGTACTACCGATAGTATTGCATATTCCCTGAACAAGAAGGGGAATACTTAACAGAAGTGTTTACCTTCCGAACACAACTCCTGCCCACTTTTAACTACTTTTGAGCCACTCGAACTAGTTAATCATAAGATTTTTTTTCAAAAATACCGAGATTTAAATTTTCAGAAATCTCTTCATAAAATATGTTTTATAAATCTAATTATAAAATCACTTATAAAATGCATTCATAAAATTTATTTATCTTAAATCCTTTAATCTTAAACCAACATTATTATTTTTCGAACACCATAGTCAAATTATGAAACTAAATTCATGAGGTGCTCGTATTTAAACATTTAAATAAAAAAAATCAATAAATGATAATAACTTAATATTATCATTTCCCTAACAACCAAACATAATACAAATAACTATATCATTTGAAAGATATTAATTTATATTCAAAATATAAACTTAAGTAAAATTATTTCATTTACCAATTTTCCAAAACAAAAATTCATTCATATGTAGCATTAACAAATAAGCGCTCATATATAATACTCTCAACTCATTCTAGGATGTTACTTACCCTAACTCTAATGAGTTACTCATCCTAGGGCATTACTAACCCTTTATCTGATGAGACTTTACCCCTTCCAAGCTCAGAGGTTCACTCAACCTAAGCTCTGATACCAACTTTAACGACCAGGATTTTCATCCCTCGAAAATCAACACTAATACGTCCACTGTATTGTGTGCGGAGCATTCAAGTGTCGAATAAACCAATTGTTATGGGTAAAAGAAAATAAAGACAAAAAAATCTCACACAAATAGAATAACATATATTATTTCAATAATCTTTACAAAAGTAAAAAATTTAAATATCAGAGTCTATACTAAGCTCAGCCTAGGTAGTTATACATATCTGCCCTTACAGATGCTGAAAAATAACAAACGCAGTGGAAAAGTAAACCACGTCCATATGTTGATCAAGATCTTCAGGCTCTCCTTTGGAAACTCCAAGCATCTTCAGCTAATCCTGAAACAACTCGGATCTAATCAGAGTACTAAAAATACCTGAATCAGTCTGGCAAACCAGCATGAGAAATGCAAATCATACATATACATGACAATCTCATTGGCCAACTTTGATGCTAAACAAAACATTTTGAAAAGAATAGTATCTCATAAGACCACACCACACATAAACATGGACGTATTTTTTTACCTTATGATAACTAAAATATTTTTATCAAATCATTTGATATTATTTCTAATGATATTCATTGAAAACACTTTCAAATAATATATTAATCATAGCCTAATTTGTTACATTAATTAAATTCCAACATACTAGGTTCTACAATCAAAACCGTAAAGGCACATATTGGAGAATGGATTTCCAACAATAACAAGGTAAGAGCCTACCTTATGATAGTACATCTCTAGTGGAATGTACCGAGGCATAGCCTCAGTGCCCTCTACCAACATAAAACCGGACTAGCTCTACCATAGATAGTACTGAATATCCAATCAACCATGTCGTTCTCGACTTATCAGTGGCTACAACATACACAACAAACCCGAAATATAATGGATAATCTGGAAAGGTGATGAACATATCCTAATGGGTGCGATCCACTTAACCCTACCGCATCTACCGTGTTTTTGCTATTACCGATGTGTGATGCTTGAGGTAACATTTTAATTTTCACATTACAAATACCACTTTAAATGCCACATTGCCATTTTTGATGACACACTAATTGGTTTTCACAAAAGTACAACCTCTAAGTTCATACGCCTCAGGGAAGGGTGTTAAGTATAGGAGGGGTTACCTCCTATATCACCAAATAAATATGCGTTTGTAAAAACCAATGTACATTGTCTGAGAAATGCAATGTCATACATTCGTCCATATAAGTTATTCAGGAACAGGACAAATCGAAGTAACTCTTACTACATCCTGTTTGGGTATCACCTTTAGGATTAGTAGCGAGCAGTCCTTATATTGAAGATTTCAAAATGAAGGTACTACTGCCACTGTATGTATATAATATGGAAATCACAAGGTTAGTGGAAAGAAGCCCTACATTATGAAGATCCCATCTTTAAAATCATTTTCTTCAAGATGTCCTCAGTTTCGAAGGTGTATATTGGTTTGAAATGGTTTTTGGATAGGAATTACCTAAATCTGATTTTGGTCTCTTCGAACCAATTATCGATTAAAATATGTGGATACATAAATATTAAGCTGCTTTCGTTAAATCCTCTTTTCTTCTTTTACTCAAAATATTATTTAATTTTGAAAATATCATTTATCAATAAAATTACTTTTTAGATATGTATATATATCTTTAAACCATTTTTGTTTCAGGATATACAGAATTATTAAACCTCTTTATAATTTTGGAAGTACCAAATCATTTTTTTATAATTAGTTAGGGAAAATATTTCCATGTTCTATTATTAGCATAATTAATGAAGATTTTCTTTTTTCGAAACATGTTTTAAGTGGGTCGAAAACAATGTTATTTAAGACATTGTTTATTATAAACCCAAATCATTTAGTGTTGAGTAAAAAGGATTCTATATATTTTAGATTATTTATACATAATACTTGTTCTGTATTCATCCTGTACTATTCATCGAATAATGGTGAAATCACCTTCTAAATTCACATAGAGAATACAAGTTTGCTCCCCAGAATTTAATATAGAGTTTAACTAGAATGTTCTTTTTACCAACAGAATCCTATTTCTTTTTTAACCTTTCTGGAAAACTCTAGATCTCTTTTCTTTCATCTTAAGAAAATGCGATCCGAGCAGATCAAACTATCTGCCCCTCTATCGGGCCAGTGCAGATAGCTATGGGGAGCAAGCAATTGGTTTTCTAAACTCCAACTTAGAGATTATCTCTCTATCACCCATAAGACGGTCAAGGTATTTGATCTACTTTAAATCTTAATATTTTTCAAACTTCTTAATTGTCTTTAAAATACTTGATTAATTATTTGAAAAGTATTCACAAAATATTTTAAGAAAACCTAAGTTTAAACTATATTTCCAGAGATTACCAAATTCTACTACAAAATTGCCGGCGAATGGTGATTTTAAAACTTTTTAGATCAAAGCTGTAACAACCCAAAAATTTGAGCTATAATAATAAATTAACGAATTTATTAAATAATAAAATAAGTTTGTGAAATTAACAGAATCCAGCTATGGGAGTTGTACAATTGGGACCGTGGCGATTTTCTGATGAATTTTCATATATAACATGTCGAATCCGAGCTAGTATGGAGAAGTTATGAGAGAAACAAGAAATTAGAATTTAATAAACTAAAAAAAAAAATATAAGGGCATGGATCGACCCATGCTATGGTCACGTCGGCCTATAGGTCGACCCCCGAAGAACATAAAACGACTCGCAAAACTTCCTGGACGTGAAATGTCCAAGTACAAGCCAAACACCTTAAAGTTTGATTTTTGGTTAATCCTATGTGTTCATAGTTGCATCCAATGATTCCTAGTGAGCCTCTGACGTGGTTGCACCAGATTTAATCTTCAAATCCGACGGTCTGAGATCCCTAAGTCACGCTATAAATAGGATTCTAGGCCTAGCTATTTTTCTCATTTAGATTTTATCCCAATTAGGTTCATTGGCCGAGGCTGAACCCTAAAAAGAAAAAAAAATTAGGAAGGAAATCTTTTTGATAAAAATATTCTACACCCAAGAAGTGGATCCAGGAAGGCCCAAGGCTAGAGCTAAGGATCATAGGTGAGTGTTTTGTAATTATTTTGGATTTGTGAGCAATTTAAAATAATAGGGTTCTCAATAGTTGTAGTTTTTCTACAATTTTGAGACAACTTTTATGTAAGTTTATTTACAGTCAGTTTTGAAGTAAATTTCAGAAGTTCTTTTCATTCTATTTTTATTAAGCTATTTTAATTAGTTATTTATAGTTAATTGCAGTTATTTATAGTTATTTATAGCTATTTACATCTATTTTAAGTTGGAATTTAGCCATTAAATGTTAGTTTCTTTTTTCTTTAGAGATTTAATCCTTTTTGACGCGAATAAAATATTAAAAAGAGAAGAATTCACAAATATGGATTAAAATAGAATAATACTAAATTTACAGAAATCAGATGTAAAATGAGAAAAACTGAAATAAAAATAGAGATGGACTAAAATAGGAAAATTTAACATACTTGCAATCATAATTATAACAAGTGGTTATAATTAAAAAAGAAGAAGAATAACAGTTGCAAGAACAATTATAACACGTAGGTTATAATTAGAAAGAAGAGATAACAAAAGAGGCTTATTTTAATACTTAGATCTTAGATTTAATAAGCAAATATAGAAGTAGGACCCATACCGGGAGCATTTCCTTTCAGGTCTAGGACTGATGGTTTCACACGTTGGGTGAGGCTGCGACATGCTTATGCTGATTAGGGTAAATACGTGGCCAATAGATAGAGGCTCAAATATGGGGATTTGGGAAAGGGACACAAAGCTAAAAGATTTTTTTTGTTAAGACCAGTACCGACAGCATTCTCTTTTAGGTCAAGGACTGATGGTGTCACACGTAGGTGAGGTTGGGCATGCTTATGCTGATAGGGTTAATAAAGGGTCAAATAGGGGGCGACAGTTAGTGTGTACAGGCAATAACCGAGCTTGCGGCACCAATTAGGGTAAATAGTTCGCTACTACATCCTAAGCGCTAAAGAGATGTCTTTTCTTGTGAACAATAGGATTGGTTCACAGTGGCACAACAGAGATAGGAAAGGCCGATCAATGGGTAGGATTAGGATTTCAGCCTAATCAAGTTAGCAGTTGAGATAGGATTAGGGTTTCAGCGTAATCACAGCAGTTTAAGACAATCAAAAAAATCAAAGAAAACAGTTAAATAGAATCAGAAACAGTATTTTATTCGAGTTTTATCTTTTCTATATTTTTCTTTCAAGCTAGAACTATTGCTTACTCTATTATCTTTATCTTGCTTAGAAATGCTAATAATTATTTTCACTAACTAGACTTATTGTCTGGCCCACTCCTCGATTTCCCTCCTTTCCCCCCACAGGCCAACAGAGTTGAGGATAGTTGATTCAAGTCATTTGGAGATTTATTTATGAAGTTTTCTCATCTCAGATGTATTCTTCTGCTTTTCATATTTTTCATTTGGTTTATGATGGACTGGCACTTTAGAGACATGAGACATTTTGAGTTTTTGAGATATGTTATGTTTTTATGACTTATTTTGAGATAAAGTTTGATTTTGAATGATAATTTATTATTTGAATGTTTCCGCTATTTTCACTTTTTTGTCTTGTGAATCTTATTCTCTGTAATGCTTTAGCAATACCTATAATGCATCACATCCTTTGTGTGCCCTTTTTGGGTATACTAAGGGATGTGGGGTGTTTCAAAAAAACTTATTCTATTACATATAAGTTCATTTTTATAACTCAAATCCCTTTTAAAAGATCTTAACATATTTATGAATTTTACTTCATATTTTTAAAGATTCAAAAATATCTATTTTCAAAAGTCGAAAACAGTATTTTACGAACTGTAAAAAACGTGATGATTTTGAAAATTTGATTTGGACATATCTCAAGTTTTACTACGTGAAATCTTGATTTATCTCTTTCATTTGAAAACGATGATCATAAGGGTTTGGAAAATTATTATTTCTAAGAATTTTAACTCATATTTTATCCTACATATCCATTTAACTTTTCAGGTCGCAAAATCGTGAACTGCTGAAACGTGACTGTGACGACCCAGAATTTTTGGATATTTAAAATTAGAATATTTAATTGATTTTAAATATTTGAAAGTTATTTTTAATTTGAATTTAAAACATAACCATTTATTGGGTAGTTAAATTATTGAATTTAGTGATTTGAAATTAGGTAAAATATCGAATCTTCAGTTTTGAGCTTGTTAAAAATAATTTGAAGGCTTATGAAATTTGTAATGCTGATATTGAAGGTAATAGAAGTGATAAAATTGAATTTAAAGGTGATTTTTTCAATTTTTGAAAATATATGCCACATCAAATTGATATTTAAAAATAGCCTTCCGAGGCACAGTCTCGGAATTTGATGAAACCAGTTTCATTGGATTCGTAAATAGTGTATTATTATCGTAATACGAACCATAAAATCTCGTCCTCCTATCGATACTATTTCCTTTTTTCACTTCAGAACACGTGTCTCCTACCTTTTCAAATCACATACCAGATGTCCCCTTCTCCTTCTTTTTGTTTAGCCGAGAAAATAGAAATCAAAGCTTAAAAAATGGCCAAACACAAAAATAAAATCACCTTCATCTTCTTTCATTCTTTTCCATTTCTTATTCCAAGGAAGGCCGAGCCTTCTTCGAAACTACTGAATTCGAGCTTCCTCCTTTTCTTTTGGCTTCAATTATATAAAAAAGAAAAAAAAAGGGAAGTCGGTTTGAAATCGATTTCCAGAAAAAGAATAGAAGGGGGACTCACGTTCGAGGGTGGGCCGCATTTGATATATAATAATGTGTGTGTGTATTGGAGCAATTGATATTCCTGCATTATATAGCGGATGAGACCCTATGTGACCCGCATAATAGCGGATGACCCTTTTATACTGCGATATCCCCCTCGAAGTGGGATTGGTAATTTTTATATATTGTGCTAACATCTATGGATGCAGGGAAATAGGTTGGAGGGATCCAACTAGATTCCTCAAAATATTGAAATTATTTTCATAATCTATGATATGTTTTATTGATATCTTGTGATAGATTGTATTTGAAATCTAAGTTATTCGGTGCTGTGGTTTGGATGAATCGATTTTGGTATTTTAAATATAGAAATATAATGAATTGAGTTCTTAAAGGAAATGAAAAGAGAATTTTTGGAATAAAGAATGAAATTGATGTTTCAGATTTAAATAAGGATTTTAAATCATAATAAAGGGTGAATCTGGTGTTAATGGATTTTGGAATTGATTTTGGATAAATCTAGAGATAAATTTTAAAGGAAATTTAACTCAGGAAATCGATTTGAAATCGATGAAGTGTTTTGGAAACTGTGATCTAAAGGATAAGGAGGAATGGGAATTTATAAACTGGGTTTATAAATAAAGTGAAATATTTATCAGTGGATAAATTTGAAAGTATAAATTCACGCTGGGAATTTATAAGGAGATGGGAAATGTGTTTTAAAAATAAAAAGGGGTTTTATTTTTTAAAAGTGTTAAAAAGAAATTTATGTAATTGGGATGTAAATTAAATTGGGATTAATCGAGCAAGATTGATAAAGGATTAGATGGGCTATATTGAAATGGGAAGTGTATTTCCTGAAAAGCCAAGTATATTTTCAAAGGAGATTTATATGTATAAGTTGGAAGTTTTAAAGTTGTTTTAAAAGAAGATTTTAGATAAATTATTATTTAATCATTTTAATATTTTTAAGTAAATATTTAGGAAGTTAATTATCGAAGTGATTATTTTTAAGGTTTAACTAGTGTTATGATTTCAAAAGATAATTTATTTAATATTATACTTTATATAATAATTTTATTTTAATGGGTTTTGGCTAAAGTTTTACTTGGAAATTATTATATAATTTCATAGCTATTGTTTGAATAAAGTGACTTAAATAGTTTTATTTAAAAGGTTTTAAGTATATATTTTTGGGTAAAGTGATTTAAATTATTAAAATCTAATTTTCATAAGACTTGGTGTTTTCAGTGGAAATGAAATAATTGGTTGAGTTGATTGTTTATTTGATAGTTAAATAACCGACTATCAAACCTGGACCCCAATATGACTTTGGAAATATCTAGGAGGAGTACGAGAACTATATGGTTTGTTTGAGGTACTATACTGTATGTATAAACTCATTCATTCTTCTAGGACGTTTATAAAGAAATCCATCCATCAATGGTTAGGAGGTGAAATCCGATCTTATTCTCGTCTGTGTATTTCATAAAGAACTGGGGTTGAGTTTACCGAGAAATAGTGAACGTTGTTTCGAAGTGACCGGGATTGGATTTGTGATCCGAAAACCATTTCGATTCAACGAGTACGTTTTCGTAATGAAGACAAGAGCTTGGAGACAAAGATGGAGCAGTGAAGTGCAAAGGCTAATCACTATTAATCCTAAGGGTGATTCCAAAATGGATTTAGTAGGAGTAGTGCCTTCGGTTCCATTCGGATCGGGAACAAACTTGTATGGATGAATGCTATCCGAACATCGCCGGGAGGACGATGAGCATTCTAAGTGAGATGTGTTCTAAAAAGGTAACGCTTAGCCTCGAGTCCCATCAACCGAGAACTACTGAATATCAGGGGTTATACAGCAAGGCTAAGTGGGTAGCACTCAATTAGGGTAAGGTCATCCCTATCTAGATGTCTCTTTTTATTCGGTTGTGTGGGACGGTTGTTGATCCCAACCGTGGGTGATCTTATTCGGACTACCCAGTAAAGGGTAGCTCCGATCTTGTGTTGCAGAGGATCAGGAGGGGTCCTCGACATGCTAATCTAGACCAGGTAGCATGACAAGTGGTACTCCAGTGCCTAGTCATTAGTTGGAAATCCATTCTCCATACGTGCCCTTTACGGTTTTGATTGTAGAGCCTAGTAATTTCTGGAATTTAATGAATGTAATAATTTCAGCTATTTGAATAAGTATTTGTACTTAGACACTATTAAAATGTCAGAGTATTTTATAAGAAATGTTTTGGTTATCGTAAGGTAAAAACCAACATGTTTATTTGCGGCGCGGTCTTACAAGATACCTTTTATTTTAAAGGATTTCAAAAACTTTATTAATTCAATTGAGTGTGTTTTCCCACGCTGGTTTTCCAGACTGGCTCGGGTGTTATTTTACTATAGTGCTCGGGTCAGACCGAGTATTATAGAATACATAATAGGATGCTATGGAACTCATAAGACGAGCTGGATGGCGAGATGTGTCACACATACTTGATGTATATTCCATTGTGCAGTATAAGTTGTATAGTCTGCTTTTGGTGAGGACAAGTTAGTTAGTGGAAATTAGCCACAAGGGCCTCTTTAGCAAGTGCAATTAGTTTCTAGGACACACAACTGAAATAATTACTCTTAAGGACAAAATGAAAAATAATTAGTTTCTATGGCCTAAAAACCTATGAAATTATGTCTTTGAAAGTAATTGGATTGCTGATTTTGTCCTTAAAAGTAATTATTCTGTTGACTTTGACCTTGAAATTAATTTCTGTGGATGTGTGTCCTAGAAACTAATTGGACTGCAAAGTTTGTCCTTCTAGTGAAATTCCCCTTATTACAACTGCCCAGCATTAGATTATTGTTTGTTGTATACTTTGATGACTGTAAGTATTATACGGTTACAGATTCTTTTGTATAAAAATCTATTGTTACATATTATATATTGTTCCGCTGCGATTGTGAGATTCTAATGTTGTTTCTATTTTCTAATTCAACCTCTTTTTTCTTTAACCCTAATGGTTTGTATTTCGAACACTTTGAGTTGAACTGATGGAGAATATTGTCGGCTCAAAGGGGTATGGATTTGCGGGCTGTTACACTTGGTATCAGAGCTGAAGGTAAAGGGAGAACCTTGGCTCTGGTGGGGATTACTCATTAGAAATAGAGTCAGTAGTCTCTAGAATGAGTTTGAGTGTATTAATATATATGAGCGTGTATTTGTTAGTGAATATAAAATCATTTTATATTGTGTTGATTGGTTTGTTATGTGGTTTATGGATTCTGGTCAATACGAGTAATTAACGTTATTAATAGGGATCTCTAAACACTTGTACAGAACAAATCGACACGGTGTTATTTAAAATAGGGTGAATGAAATAATTTTACCCAAATTATTTATATATGAAAGAAATAATTTTTCTTAAATTATTATAGTATATATGGTTTGGTAGCTAGGAAATGATAATATTAAATTATTATCATTGTTGTGTGGAAATTGAATAAGAAATTTAAATCATAACTAAAAGCTAAGAAATAAATTCATATACAAATGGAATTCATAAATATGAATTATAAATTTGATTTATAATTTGAAATAAAATTCTAGAGTAATATTTGAATATAGATTGAAAGGATTTGGAATAAGAGATTCTAAAAATTAAATTCCTTTGAGTTTGAAAATGATTTTCAAAGGTTTTGGAGGAGTAATGGTGATATTATTTCGGATATATTTTTGAGTCGGATATGAAATCTAATGCAATTTGGATTTGAAAATATTTGAGAATGTTTTAAAGAGATAAAAGCACTTAACTCTTTTTCCGTCGCTAGAAAATAATTCCGATGATGATCGCGACATCATCGGTGTTCATTTTCGAGTTTCCAAGAGAGAAATTGTTACCTAAATGTTTTAAGTCGGAGTTATTTGCAAAACTGGGTTTGGTTTTGAAATTAAAAGGAATAATTGGATGTATGAAGGGGTTTTGGGATACACTTGATTTCAAAAATGTTTTTGAATGTTTAAGTAACTGTTTAAACTGTGGAATCTTATTTAAAATTGTTGTGGAATATAAATGGGTTTGATAACTTATAAAATCTGAAATTGGTTAGAATGAAATTCAACTTGGAAGAGTTAAATAAAAAGTAAGTGTGACAGTAAAGTAAAGTGGTAGGAAACCAATTAAGAAAGTTAATCAAAGGATATTAGTAAGTGGAATTTAAATAAGTTGGAAAACTTATCAAAGCTTAAATTTTGAATTGAAATGGAATTTAACAAAATTAAGTTAAATAAAGTAAATCTTGAGGAAATGAATCTGAGTAAGCTGAATGGAATGGACATCAAAATAAAATTTATTAAGTTTATAAAGTTGGAAATAAATTTATGAATGAACAAATTAATTTAATTTTATAAGTAAATATAAATGGGATTGAAACTGAATATTGGAATTCAATTTGAATTGTATGAAATGGGAAATTAGTCAAGTTGGACTAAATAAAACAAAGGGTTGAAATAAAATTAGTAAGTAAACTAATTAATTTAAATGTTAAGCAAATGAATGGAAATTGTATATTGGGATGATATTTAATATAAATTGTGAAAAGTAAAGTGAAAATTGTAGAATTTGTTGAAGGAACTAAAAGAAGTAAAAATTTGGAAATAAAAGGGTATTGGAGGAACTAATTGATTTGAAGTAAATGAATTGGAATTGAATAGTGAGATCTCACTTAAATCATGTTGAATAAAATAAAGCATGGAAATAAAATCCATTGAGATTTAAAATAAATTAGTAAGTGGATATAATTAAAGAAATGATTAATTAAATATGGTTTGAGATGAATAGAATTCAATATTAAAAAAATGAAAGGTAAATTGAATTCATATGGAAACTAGAGATCCAATTTCAATAGAAGTAGACATAAACTAAAGTGGTGAAGTGAAAATAAATATTTATATGTGTAAAACATATATATTGAACTTAAGAAATGAATGGTGAAATTCTTAAGTAAATTTGATATTGGAAATATACTAAATTAGTATATGGATGAAGATTTAATAAAGGCATGTGAAATGATAAATTGGTAATAGGTAGATGAAAATCAAAATAAATGTGAATAAAAAAGAGAATAGATATAGCTATTAATCAATTTAGATAAAGACGTAGGACGTATGTATATTATTTTATTCACATTGCGATTTGATCCAGATTCGGGCATAGAATTCGAGATTGTTATATCGATACGAGATGGAATTTTTCATTCGATTTCGAAGGTGAACCCTAGATATGGATTTATGATTGATTTTGGAAATTCTTTATCATAGTTTAGGACTTTGCAAGGAGAACGACGGTTTTTGATCAAGAAACCAGATCTGAGTCCGCACTAGGAAGTCGGGTGGACGATACTAGTTCGGAAGTGAAATTGTGTGATCAAGTGAGCGGTCGGATTTCGTATTGCGTATGGATGATATATGGACATCATACGGGCTTGAATGGAATATATATGAAAATTTTGAAAGAGAATAAATAAAATGATTTTGAATTCTGTGATTGAATATTATTGTTAAGTAAGATATATGGGTGTTTTATGAGCAAAGGAAAATTGGTGTTTTAGATTTTAGAAGATAAATTTGATAGTCGACAAAAGGTATGTATTTAAATTTTCGTATGAAATTTGATGGTTTTCTGATCTAGCCACTTGGCATGTTTTCTTTTGAAATCTGGAGGCCTGCAGAGGCATTGTGTAGTCGTACCAATCTAGCCGTGCAAAGGAGACGCTGGTGAAATTTTTACAAAAATTTAGGGAGTTCGAAAATTTTTGAGAAAATTTTGATAATTTAAAATTTGGTTTTAAATTTAAATTTGAAGTGTTGAGTAAATAATATTGTTTGGAAGTTATGGATGAGTTTGGAAAGTTAGTAAGAGTAATAATGTGTCTTTAATAAAAATATTGTGGTGGGAAGTTGTTAAAAATGTATGGTTTTAGGAAAATAGTAAACGGGTTGGAGCATTTTTCTTAACTAGCAATGTCGAGGACAAAATTCTTTTATGGGGAAGGAATGTGACGACCCTGAAATTTTGGATAGTTGAAATTGGAATATTTAATTGATTTTAAATATTTGAAAGTTAGTTTTAATTTGAATTTCAAATATAACCATTTACCGGGTAGTTAAATTAATGAATTTAATAATTTGAAATAGGATGGAATATTGAATCTTCGGTTTTGAGCTTATTAAAAATAATTTGAAGGCTTATAAAGTTTATAATGATGACATCGAAGATAATAGAAGTGATAAAATTGAATGTAAAGGTGATTTGTTCAGTTTTTGAAAATATATCGTTTAAATTGATATTTAAAAATAGCGTTCCAAGACACGGTCTTGGAATTTGACGAAACCAGCTCCATTGGATCCGTAATAGTGTGTTATTATCGGATTTCAATTTTCGTAACATTTGGAGTTATCATGTGGCCGTACGATATATAAATGTGTTGAAATCTATATCGAAAATTCAATATAACAGTTGGGTCCAAAAAGCTATCTTCTCCATATGATCGAATTAGGACTTGAAACCTTTTCCTTTGCGTCCAAAATAGGGTAATAACATTATAAATGCCTAGTGGCACGCCTCGATAGGAGGACGAGATTTTAGTGTTCGTTTTTGAGACAATTTAAATTTGAATAATTTCACATTGATACTATTTCCTTTTTTCACTTCAGAACACGTGTCTCCTGCCTTTTCAAATCACAACCAGATGTACCCTTCTCCTTCTTTTCATTTAGCCGAGAAAATAGAAATAAAAGCTTAAAAAAAGGCCGAACTCAAAAATAAAACCACCTTCATCTTCTTTCAACCTTTTCCGTTTCTTATTCCAAGCAAGGCCAAGCCTTCTTCGAAACTCCAGAATTCAAGCTTCCTTGTTTTGTTTTGGCTCCAGTTATATAAAAAAAAATAGAAAAAAAGGGGGAAGTCTGTTCGAAATCGATTTCCAGAAAAAGAATAGAAGGGGGACTAGCGTTCGAGGGTGGGCCGCGTTTAAATAAAGAGGGGGTGGAGCGACATCGCGATCGAGTCACGAAGGGACAAGGGCGATTGAAGTCTGTCGCATTCGAGTAGGGGAGCAGCAGCGTCTACGCGCGCATGGCAGGGAGAGGCGAACTCGGCGTGGGTTCGAGAGCGAGGTGTCGTGATGGGGTTAGAGACTCGGTGGGCTGCAAGATATTAAGGAGGCCTCGCGGTGAGGGTCGCTTACGTACGAGCAGGCGATGGGTGATGATCTGTTAATGGGCAGTAAGGGTTTAGGTGAAATATTTTTAATCTTTGTGGCTATGATAAATTTTAATTTAACAAAGTTAATTAAGTTAAATAACATAGTTAGTTGTTTAAAAAAAACTAAGAACTTGATGGTGTGATTAATTTTATGTAATTATGAAAGAAGTTTAGTTAATTATATCAGGAAAAATATTTTTTTTTTTTAACAGAAATTTTTAAATATCTCAGTTTGGAAAATATATTTAAAAATTAGACTTTTGGAAATTTATATGGGTGATTCTTGTCAATGTAGATGGTTTCCGAGGAGAAATTTCATTAGTAAAAACAGTTTGAAATTTTGAGTAAACTTTAATTCAAATGAATTAAGGATCTCGGTATTAATAAAATCATATAATGTTTATACAAGGTCTAAAATCAGGGAGAGACAAGCCGGTTTGGATCAGACTGCAAACTAAAAATCAAAGGTGAGTTAATGTGAGGAATCGATTCTTCGACTTACGAAGGCCGACATCAATACGTCCACTGTATCAACTGTCGAGCAATCGAAGGCCGGAAAGCCGTGCCCTTAGGGTTAAAGAAGAGGCAGAAGATAGAAGACGAAAGAAACAGAAACAATATCAGAATCTCACAATTGCAGCGGAACAACATATAATAGATAAATGAATATCTTTTAAACAAATATATCAGTTATTACATTACATCACATTATCATTACATTATCAGAGTTTACAACAACAAACAGCGGAAAAGAAATACTATATACTGGTTGATACGCCACGCCATCCAGCTTGCCTCCAAATCTCTACAGCAACTCCTGAATTCCTGAATATCCTGATAACCTGACTCTAGACTGCCCGTGTGGAAATTGGTGGGAACCCAGAGTTTAGGAAGAGAACAATAAACTCCAAGTCAGTCATGTGACTGGTGTGAGAACTTAAAACAGTTATATCTTTAAAAATAAACAAAGAAATATTTTAAAATAGATTTGCAATGCTTTTGGAAAATGTAACTACCATAAGGCCTCCCGCCACACAGATAATGAAAATGCAGAACTTGGAGGAGATTTCTCCTTATGATAGTTAAACATGCTTGATATGAGAAATTTTCTTTGATATTATTACTATAAGTGCAAAGTGTAGGAAAACATTTCGAAAGTAATGATATAAATCTTAGCCAACATAGACATTTCGCACTTACGCCTACAATAGCTACCATGTTCAATAGCAGGTTACCGCCACATTCCATGGCAGGTTATACAACTAAAACCCTACAAGTCTCGTATTGTTTCTTTGGATTTTTCCAACAAATGTTCAGGCTAAGGAACTTCCCATTGCCACATGGGTACGCCTCTGGAAAGACGCCCCGAGAAGCTAACCGGATCTCTGCCAACATGTGATATCCCGGAATTTTAGACAATATCAATTTAATGATCTTTATATAAAATTAAATTGATATTGACAATATTGATTAATAAAATATGTTTTGATTTAATAATCTGAATAAATAATATTTAATTTGTGATTTGTCTTTTAAAATGCTAAAATAAATGTTTAAATTATAATGTGTATATATTTGTATATATATTATAGTTTATTTTTGTTTTGGAATATAATAAATAAATGAAGTTTTGTTTTTAAATTCTAATAATATATCTAGTAATTAGGAAATTATGTTTTAAATTAATATTGAGCTTTTAAAAATCTATTTAAACTAGTAATTATATGGTTTGTAATATTTATCATAAATATTTAATTGTTTAAAATTTATCTTAACTTAATTTTTGTTTTAAATTTAAATAAAAGTTGATTTTTATTTCTTTTTAAATATTATTAATTAAGTATGAATTGAGAATATTTTGTACAAGTTTAAAATATAGATAGCATATGATTTAAATTCATTTAATAATAAAAGTGATTTATAATTTCTTTATAAATCATATAAAATTTGTTAATTAGTTATTTTAAGTCATATTAATTTTCATAAATATAAAAGGAAAATAGAATCTTCATTTTTAAATTGATTTTGGTTTTATTTCAAAGAATTAATTTGATTTGGCAATTTTATTTTGAAATTCAAATTAATTGATTCTTTAAAATATTTTGTAAGTTTTAATTTATAAATTGTTTTATTTACATTTACTTTAACAAGAAATTCATACATATTCATTCTAACATAAAATGAATTAATGAAAACCCTATATAAACATTTAAATATATAACTTAATTAAACATGACAAGTGTTAACATATTAACAAATCAAACTACATGTGTTAAATGGTGAATCAAGCAAAATGACAAGTGTCATTTGTTTTTATTCTTTTCTTTATTTTTATTTAAATATTTTCAGCCTTTTAAAAACATTTTCACTTTCCTTTATTATCTTAAAGATCAAGTGCTAGTTGAATCAAAAGATTACCTCACTTAAAATCTGAAACCACTCAAAAACATATCTGCAAATTCATTTCGAAATGCAAATTTAAAATCTAAATCACTCCTCAAACCAAAACTTGTAACCAGGATATCAAACCTGGAAATTTCTGCAAATCATAATCTTTTCTACATTTCTTTCTTTCCAACCTGAAGATCACTGCACTTGCAACTCTGGAAATTTCTGCAAAAAAAAAAAAAAAAAAGAATTTCTGCATCTTTATCAAAGCCTGCATTTTCATCATGACCTGCATGCATATGGTTTTGGTCAGTAAATTCAAATGCAAGCAATTTGAAATCTGCACCTCTTTCAAAATGTAAATTTGCAAGCCTGCATTCCTTTTAAAGCCTGGAAGTTTGCATGCATATAATTATTGGATAGGAAGCCAATGCATTGCAGTTTCAAGATTGGGAATTATGCTCTGCTCATAATTTTCAAGGTGAGTAACATTTTTGGATTTAATAATTTAAGTTAACATGGTTGCATGATTTATTTCTGTGAATAATTATGAATGGTGATCAGTAAATTTCTGTATATATAAATATCTAAGAATAATCTGTAGAATTTGGAGTAAAATGTGTGCATGGATGCGAATGTCTGTAATGTCTCTGTTTCCATATCTAAGTCCAGTATTTTTAATTTAAATTTCCTATCTCATGATCTAAGCATTGTTATGAATTGTGATACAAACAAAATTTGTTTGAGAGATCACAAGTTTAAGCTTAAAAATTAAATTAAGTAAAAATAAAATTTAAACAAGCTCTGGAAACCTCCAAGAACAGTGCTTCAATGATTTATGTTAATTTGCAAACATTACAATTCACTGATATATGTATAAAACCTGAAACTTAATCAAAAATCTTGATTTTTAAAACTAAAACCAAAATTTTTAGTTTGATTATGTATGTACATTTCTGGTTTGACCAGAAATGGAGTTTTGGATCAACTCAGGTGATCTGAAGGGTCTGGGGGTTCGAGTTTTCCTCCGGTGGTTGAGGAGTGATTGGGGAATGAGGGAAAATTGTCAAGTGATGGATTAGGTTAGGGTGGCGACGGCGCTGACCAAAATAAGCATTTAACCCTAGTTTTGATTATGTTAGAAAATTTGATCACCTCGGTCTCTAGGGTTGATCGAGTGTGATGGGACTGTGAGCATGGGTAGCTGGGTCAATGACTAGGGTATGGCCGGAATTTCAGCACTAATGGTGGTTGGGGGTCGGAGTTTGGGCCGTTGTCAGGTTTTGAGTTTGGGTTGGCGCAGTGGTTTCCAGGTTTTAGCAGTGGTGAAGTATACTCGAGTATGTCTCGGGTAATTCCAGTTTTTGCTCGGAGTTAAGGCAAGGGTGACTCGAAGCAAGATGGAATTGTGCTCGGGTAGTTTAGTTGAAGTGTGTTGTTTTCTGCAACCTGACAGTTCATGTTTGTGTGAATTTAAAAAAAAAAGTAAAGCAAAGCCTGATTTAATAGGAATTGAAGCAAGTTTAAACTATGGATTCAAATTGAATTTGAATTTTAGTTTTTGAAAATAAATAAATTTATAAAAGGTGAAATAGTTAGCAACTTAAAACATGCACAGTTTTTTTTAAAGTGATTATATGTCTGAAAATAAGATTTTAAAACAAGATTAAAAATTTAGTTTAAATCTGAATTTGAAATCCTGAATTCAAATTTGGAATTTGAATCTGAAAATTTTCAAAGGGGAATAAGTTGATAAGTTCAAATATTATAATTTAGTTTGAATATTTTAGTATGTATAACATGTGTTTTATAAAATCTGAAATGAAATTTAAAACAGGGTTTTAAATTTTAACCTTTGTATTTAAATCTGAAACGATGGTTAAGTTTTGAGTTGTAATAAAAATAAGATTTGAATTTATGTGTTTCAATATCATTTGGAATATTTAAGGTATTTTAAATTTATTTAAATTGAATATGGGCTAAAGTTAAAATTGTTTTTCTAAATTTTCTTTAAGAGGTAAGTGATCCTTAAAAATGAAAACTAAAGAGTTTTTAAATACTTAAAACCTTGTTTAAGTTTAATTAATTTAAAATGGAATTTAGAGAAATTTAAAAGTAAATTATTTTTAATTTACTTTGATAATGATAATTTAATCATTAATGAGATTTATGATTTTCATAATGTTGAACTTAATAATTATTTGATCAAGGTAATTAATATTGTAATTAATTAATTTAATTAATTAATAATTAGGTTAATTAAATAAATAATTAAGGATTTATTTAATTAATTTAAAGTTTTAAGTAAGTTAATTAAATTTGATTAAAGTGTGATTTAGAAATTAATTTAAATAAGATTTGATTAATTTAATTAATGAATTGAATTACATTAATCAAGTAATTAATAATTAATTAATTTTTTTTGATTAATTTAATAATTATAGATTAATTAATGATTTTTATAAATAAATTAAGAATTAATATTGATTAATTCAATTAATTACCATGGAAAAGTAATTAAAGTTTTATTATTGGTTAATGAAGGTCATTAACATAGTATTATTTTATAATTAATTAATGTAATTAATTTTAATGATTAATTGTATTAATTAATTTAAAGATAATCATTTGAGAATTATTTAAGTATAATTACTTAATGAAAGTAATTAAGGAAATTAATTACTGAAATGTAATTAATTAAGTTGTTGATTAATTAAGTTAATTAATTAAGTTTAATTTATTTAATTTAATCACTGGTTGATTTGAGAAGTAATTAAAAATGTAATTAAAAATGGAAAATTACTTAGTGAAGTAATTAAGGAAATAAATTACTTGATGTAATTTAATGGAGGAGTTTTGGAAATTAATTACTTTGTGTAATTAATATGTAATTTATATGTTGTATAATTACTTAGGTAAGTAATTAATAATTAATTACTTAGTGTAATTAATTTAGGTTGTGTTCATTGAGTTCTTTGAAATGATTAAGAAATGTAATTAATTTAATGTAATTACTAAATGTGATTGATCAGGAATGATTAATCAATAGAGATAATTGATAATTAATTTAATGGAGTTATTTTGAATAAAGTAATTTGAGATCATTAATTAATGATATAAGTAAGGATTGATTAATTATGAACAATTAATCAATGAAGGTATTAATTAATGTAATTAATTAAGGATTAATGTAATTAATTATGATTAATTAATTAATGAAGTAATTACAGGTTAATTACTGAATTTGGTTTGGAATAATTAATTTGTGAAATTAATTAAAGGTTAATTACTTGAACGTAATTAAAGGATAATAAATCAAGATGATTAATTAGGGTAACTTGATAAGAGTAATTAATTAAGGAATGTGTAAGCAAGATTTATATGGATAAGAAATTAATTTAATTCATTTTAAATTAATTAAGGAAGAAGTAATTAATTTAATTCATTTTAAATTAATTATAAGATGGTGATTTAATAAGTTATTGCTTATGAATGATGATTGATATTTATCACCCTGAATGGTTGAAATCTCAGATATGAGATATATGATGTTGTGCGATTTGGATGTTATGGTTGCATTGAGTTGATAATATGATTTATCTGTTTGAGTTGATAATAGGATTTATCTGTTTGAGTGGATAATATAGATTATCTGATGTGATGATAATATTGATTATCTATTAAATGTTGAGAATTATCTATCTGTGTGTATATAGATAATATTGAATTGAATTGTTTTAAACTTCAAAACAACTTGGACCTAAAAGACACGCTTTGGATTTCGATGAGACCGGGATCGGATTTCCATATTTGGGTATCCGAAAACCATATCGATTCCAAATAACGTTAGGTCGTGAATCCAAATGGAGCTTTGTGAAGACTCGAGGTGTAAGGGCTATACGTCAGTATAACTCTGTGGGTGGTTTCGTAATGAGTTGACGGAATAGTGCTTATAGATTCGAGATGGTGATTTAGAGTCCAAGGGTTATCGTCGTTAACTCTTAGGGTGATTCCAAAATGAGTGTAACGAGATAATGCCTTCAGTTTCGTTCGAACCCGGAACGAACTTGTATGGATTGAATGCTTTCAGAACATCGTCAGGTGGACGATGAGCATTCTAAGAGATGTGTTCTCTAAAGGTAGCCTCAAGCCTCATCAACCGGGAATGGCTAAAACAGGGTAGGTGCAGCAAGGCTTCGTGGGTAGCCCCCACTGGAGAGCGAGATTGATCCCTGTCTAGAAGTCCATTTATATACGGTTGTGTGGGCGGTTGATTGCAACAACTGCCGGGGTTGTCTTGTTCGGAACTGTTCAGTAAGGAATGGTTCCGGCCTTATGTTGTAGGGGAGTGGGAGTACTCCTCGGTACGGTGATCTAGGCCACGTACTGTGACGGGCGGTACCCCAGTAGCCCTGTCATTGATGGAATCCAAAATCCAATAAGTGCCAACGGTTTTGATTGTATTACCCACTTTTGTGGCAAGTAGCTGGAATTTAATAGATGTAACAATTTCGGCTATTTCTTATTTACTTGAAAACCCTAGACACTATTATAATATCATCGGATTTCCTATCAAATGTTTTGGTTAGCATAAGGTAAAAACTTTTCCATGTTTATGTGTGGGAAGTCTTACGTGATACCCTTTCTTTTCAAATGGTTTTTAAAGTTAAGCAACCTTAACCTGTTACTCACACCAGACCCATGTCTGACCCGGAGTTTATCTTTGTTTTCTTAAACTCTTGGGTACTCAAATTTTTACGAGTAGCCAAGGTATTCAGGTTGGCTTTGACGAATAATGGAGGAGCAATGGAGCAGGAGGCTTCTGCGTTGTAGATATATAGTTCCGCTGTGTGTTCTCTGTGTTGTGATTGTACTGAGTTGTAAATACTAGACAGGTGCTTATAACTGTCTAGTATATGTGATGTGTATGTTGTGTATCTCTGATTGGTATTGTATATTATGTAAGTACTTATGTTAATAATATAATTTATTCGTTCCGCTGTTGAGATTCTAGTGTTGTTTCTTCTTTCTCTTCTTTCTTTTCTTCTTCTATCCCTTTCTTTCTTAATTGATGATGCGATTTTCTGGGAGTAGAAAGTCGGGTCGTCACAGGTGGTATCAGAGCGTTAGGTTGATTGAATACCTAGGCTCTGGAGTGATGTCTATCTTGAGAGAGCGTATTTGTAATTTTTATTATATATATGTTTATATATATTTATTTCTACCTATCTGTTGGGTTACCTGTTCGGGGTTTCCAATATGGGTTATAAAGGTAGATTGGGGTAGTGGTGTGTATAACACGACTGCCATTGGTTGGAGTTTGAATGTTTGAGGTTGGAAGTGTATTTGTCGAGATTGTAGACCTAATACCGTCTCGAGTGAGCTTTGAAGTGGTGTAAGGACTTCATTGATCTCTAAAGGTAACCTGTTAAGGTTCGGAGTACATCTTTGAAGTTGGATGAGTAGAGTTTGGATTTATTGGCTGAGCAGAAGCGAGTGATGGTATCTTGTTATCTCAAGGAATAGTAACTGCGTGATGAGATGCAGTGACTATGGATGTTTCCGAAGATATTTCTTTGGAACAAATTTAAGGAAGTGAGTCTACTTCGTTGTTGTGGCTGTATTTAGCAGGATGTTTCTGTGTGGTTTGAAGTCCGAGTTTCTCGAAGAACATTGGATTGAAAATTCTTTGGCATTGTTGTCAACAGTGTAGCTCGGAGTGTTCAGTGTGTTGGCAGGATTTTCTGACTTAGAAGTTTTCTGGAGATGGAGTTCAGAAGCAGTAAAGTAGAATCCATTTCTTCGATGGATTGGTAAGACCAGCATAAGCTGTTCTGATTGGTTTAGAGAGAACAGTTTTCTTTGGATTTTAATTTGGGCTAATCACAAAAGAGACTTGCGATAGTTGAGTGATCTCTTGGATTGTTGGGGTTTTTCTATATATTTTCAGAAAAGTCAGAATTTGCCTTCATCTAGAGATTCAGTAGTACCGGTGGTTCAACTAGTTGAGGGTTGGTTCCTTGAGATGGAATTTGGCGAAGAAACTTAGGATTTGAGGAACTTCTGAGTTTTCTCTGGGTTATCGGAGATCTTCTTGGTTTTGCTGTCTAGATGTGCTTGTGTTCTTCATCAGCATTCTTTTCTACTCCAGATCAGAGTTGTGCAGCGGAAGCAGTTTGGGAGTGCATCTGCTTTTCTTTTTTGGATAGGAGAAGTTTGTTTCCTTTTGATGGTTGTGAGTAGAGTTGTTCTTGATCTTGATTGATCGTGGAGGATCATTATGATGGATTGGGTTTGGACTAGTTTGTTTCTTGAGACATCAGCAAGGATTTAACTGATCAGGTAGGATGTAGGCAGCCCGAGATCGTCCGAAAAGTTTTGTGGATCTGAAGTCTAGTTTTGGATAAGTTTTCCCAGTTTTAGGAGCTATAAATTTTGGTAAGGTTGGGTAAGCTAGCTCCGAGATGTTTTGGATTTCTTCTGTGTTCTGTTTTGGATAAGTGTTTGATTTTCTGGATTGAATTGCCAGTTTGGACAACTGGAATTCGTTGTGTTTCACGTATCTCTAAGGGAGTACGTGTATATCTATTTCTGGTTTTGGAATCAGCTATCGGGGAGATTTGGTTGTTGAGTCAGACTTATCTGTAGTCTGATATCTTGTTCAGTTATAGATCTAAATGAATAGGAGTTCTGTAGCTTAGTAGAGTTGATTGTTTGGGTTTTTATAGAGCGAGTAACCCGGTGTTTACTTGGGAAACTCGAGGAAACTCTATCCAGAATTTTGTCTGGATAGTTAATTTTGTTTGATTGGATGAATTGATTGCTATGGTTGTTAACATATGTTTGATATATGCTTATGTTTAAAAATTAAAAATCTAAAATAGGTTATTAAATTACCTTTGTTTTAAATTTCGGGGACGAAATTCTTTTAAGGGGGAAGGAATGTGATATCCCGGGATTTTAGACAATATCAATTCAATGATCTTTATATAAAATTAAATTGATATTGACAATATTGATTAATAAAATATGTTTTGTTTTAATAATCTGAATAAATAATATTTAATTTGTGATTTGTCTTTTAAAATGCTAAAATAAATGTTTAAATTATAATGTGTATATATTTGTATATATATTATATTTTATTTTTGTTTTGGAATATAATAAATAAATGAAGTTTTGTTTTTAAATTCTAATAATATATCTAGTAATTGGGAAATTATGTTTTAAATTAATATTAAGCTTTTAAAAATCTATTTAAACTAGTAATTATATGGTTCGTAATATTTATAATAAATATTTAATTGTTTAAAATTTATCTTAGCTTAATTTTTGTTTTAAATTTAAATAAAAGTTGATTTTTATTTCTTTTTAAATATTATTTGATTAAGTATGAATTGAGAATATTTTGTACAAGTTTAAAATTCAAATAGCATATGATTTAAATTCATTTAATAATAAAAGTGATTTATAATTTCTTTATAAATCATATAAAATTTGTTAATTAGTTATTTTAAGTCATATTAATTTTCATAAATATAAAAGGAAAATAGAATCTTCATTTTTAAATTGATTTTGGTTTTATTTCAAAGAATTAATTTGATTTGGCAATTTTATTTTGAAATTCAAATTAATTGATTCTTTAAAATATTTTGTAAGTTTTAATTTATAAATTGTTTTATTTACATTTACTTTAACAAGAAATTCATACATATTCATTCTAACATAAAATGAATTAATGAAAACCCTATATAAACATTTAAATATATAACTTAATTAAACAAGACAAGTGTTAACATATTAACAAATCAAACTACATATGTTAAATGGTGAATCAAGCAAAATGACAAGTGTCATTTGTTTTTATTCTTTTCTTTATTTTTATTTAAATATTTTCAGCCTTTTAAAAACATTTTCACTTTCCTTTATTATCTTTTAAAGATCAAGTGCTAGTTGAATCAAAAGAATACCTCACTTAAAATCTGAAACCCCTCAAAAACATATCTGCAAATTCATTTCAAAAAGAAAATTTAAAATCTAAATCACTCCTTAAATCAAAACTTGTAACCAGGATATCAAACCTGGAAATTTCTGCAAATCATAATCTTTTCTACATTTCTTTCTTTCCAACCTGAAGATCACTGCACTTGCAACTCTGGAAATTTCTGCAAAAAAAAAAGAATTTCTGCATCTTTATCAAAGCCTGCATTTTCATCATAACCTGCATGCATATGTTTTGGTTAGTAAATTCAAATGCAAGCAATTTGAAGTCTGCACCTCTTTCAAACTGTAAATTTGCAAGCCTGCATTCCTTTTAAAGCCTGGAAGTTTGCATGCATATAATTATTGGATAGGAAGCTAATGCATTGCAGTTTCAAGATTGGGAATTATGCTCTGCTCATAATTTTCAAGGTGAGTAACATTTTTGGATTTAATAATTTAAGTTAACATGGTTGCATGATTTATTTCTGTGAATAATTATGAATGGTGATCAGTAAATTTCTGTATATATAAATATCTAAGAATAATCTGTAGAATTTGGAGTAAAATGTGTACATGGATGCTAATGTCTGTAATGTCTCTATTTCCATATCTAAGTCCAGTATTTTTAATTTAAATTTCCTATTGTGATAACCTTCAAATTGGGAGTATATCACTCAGCATGCTACACTACCAAATTGGGAGTATATCACTGATAACCTTCAACTACATAACCTCCGAGCTCGTACGTCTCAGAGAAGGGTGTTAAGCTAAGAGAATAAACTCCGCCACCAACAGAAATGTATTTGAGAGAAATCTGCTTTATATCTCAATTTGTAATGTCAGACATACAATCCATTCAAGTCTATTCTGGATTCGAACAGAACCGAAGGCACTTCCAAAGAAGCCCTTGCAATCCGGGTATTCACAATCCCAATCGGACTTCCCATCACTTAGGGAATCTCTATACCGGTGCGACTCAGTGCAGAGACAATCAACGAGTTATCCTCTCGTTCTCGAAAATACCCGGTCTTCACCACCGGTCTTTAATGCTATCCATATACAACGTATCACTATTCGGAATGGGATTTATGACCCAAAGGTCCTTCCCCGGCTAAACCGAATAACGAGCGAAATATTTTAAAATCAATGTTGCATTCAAATTCAAGTAAATCACATCAAATACCCATTTAAAGGTAAATATCGATAGTCGGTTATTTAACTATCAAAGCAAACCAACAAATATTCGGCACCACAACAATCACTAGGCCCTTTTATTAATCTTCCATTAATTAAATAACTTGCCAAATACTCACTTCAATTTATCTTTCAAAAGATATATTCTCTAAGCCCTTTCAATTTCTACATTGGAAAACATTTCCAAATACTTATTTAATAATAAGTAATTCACAAATCCATTTATTTTCAGTACTTAGAAAATATTTAATATACTTAAAACGCGATTAAGTATATATTTTATCCTTTTAAGGATAACATTGTCTTAAACACATTTATTTGAGTCAAAACGAATGTTGCGTAAAACATCGTTACGACAACTCAAAATCACTTAGTACAAGGATTCGAAATTTAGAAAGATATATAAATCCCAATACTATATAAAACATTTCCTTTCGAAAATTATTTACCATAATAACAGTGTTATAGTCCACCATTTCCTTTTATTTCTCGAAAACGTCTATTTCAACAATGAATGTTGAAATCTATGGTTTCGATCCTTAACACATTTTAAAACAACTTCAAATCATTTTAATTCTATTTAAAAGATCACTTCCTAAAACATTTCTATAATATATTATTCACTATCCAAAATCGTGAATATATCTACTTTAATAAGCTATAATAATTCACTTATCAAAATAAGTCGATTTCGGATTTATAAAACAATGTTTATAAATTCCATTTATATTTTATAACAACTTCAACTTATAAAAGCACTTTACTAACAAATTCTATTTATATCTCATTTAATTGCCAAAATCCAATTTATAAGTTAATTTCTTATAAATATTTTATTTTACCAAATCTATTCATTTTATAACCTCACAATTTATAAATCTATAAATTTCCTTCACTTGTGAAATCCCTTTATACTTCATTTTAACACTTATAAATACTCGTTTTATAATTCCAATATTTTAATTTATAAATATCATTTTTTATAAATCTTTTATATAAACCGTTTATAATAATTCAAAAATCTCTATTTAAACTATTTTACAAAATCATTAACTCCATATTTCAAAAATCACATTTTAACTATATTACTCAAAAATCATAATTTTTATAACATAAAAATTACAACGTTTATTTATTTAAAATGAATCAATTTCAAAATTCAATAAAACATATACTTTCAAAAATCACTTTTAAATCCTTTTAAATTCGAAATCGTTACTTTAACATTTTTAAAACTCCAAAAATAGGCCCAATGCTGCAACAGCACTAAATATAACAATAACGACATCCAAAACATCATATATCATATGATAACAGAATATATCACAATATTTGTAAATAAATCAATACGGGTGAGGAATCCAGTTGGATCCCTCCAACCTGTTTTCCTACATCCACAGATGTTAGCACAATACCAATTCCCTTCCAATACGGAATATTGCGGTATATGAGTTTATATAAAATATTATCCGCTATTATGCGGCGCAATAGGGTCTCATCCACTATATAATATGGGAAAATCAACTCCAAGTACATATATAATACCAATTCCACATTGAGTTGGAATATCGCGGTATATGTTTTTAATAAATAACATCCGCTTAATATACGGCGTATAGGGTCTATTTCAAAACAATAGATAATAATTTATCATTCAAACACACAATCAAGCAATTATAAATCTAACTATTTAAAATTTAAATCGAAATAATTTCGATTGAGTGAGAACTTCTCACATTGCTTTCAATACAGTTGTAGTGTTTAATTTTGAATAAAATTAAACGCGCGTTTAATTTTACCCAAAATTTTCACTAGCTCTAATCAACTCCAATCTAGCTCCATCGCGTAGTATTCGTCCATACGAACCTAACGCAATTTGTTTCGTCCAAAACGGACCTCGTATGAAAGAGTTACAATGTGTTAAAGTATACACGAATTTATATATATAAATTTACAATTTTCTTTATGATTTTTAAACATAAACCATTCTGGACCGTCCATCACAAAGGCTCCAGATCTAGGCCGCACGCGTTGTCTCCTTCATCTTCCCAGTTAACTCACGCGCAAACAACCCAACTAGCCGCCTCCAAACCCTAAATCTCGCGGCCAACACGAGCTTCACAACGATCAGCTAGTGCCATTCAAACGCCCCACTCAAGAGCCATCTTCGGCTGCAATTTGGCCAAGCTCGGCCCTCTATTGGCCTTGAAATTCGTGTCGAGACGTGCGGCCTTCAAGCTCAAATTGCCGACGATCCAAAGCTCTATTTACGATCACAACCTTTGAGATTGAAGATCTTGACGTGCTCTACGTTATTGTAGTTGAAAGTTTCTCGAATTGAAGTGTGGATTTGAAGAAATCAGCAGAAGAAGATGATACAATTTCGGCCATTAATAGAAAGGGTGGCAGCTAGGGCTGAATGAACTAGGGTTTGTGTAAAAAATGAAAATAGAGGTCCTTTTATAGAAAATTTCCGTGCACTATTCACCCGAAATTTTTCCGAACTCCAAACGAAGCGTGCCGCCTGGAGTTTATAATGTTTTACCCCTATTCCGAATGTAATGAAATATATATCTGGAGCCAATTCGATCAAATTTGGAAGATAAGTTTTTGCGACTATTTAAATTCAAAATTCACTTGAATCGATTTCTACGCGTTTTAGCTTGCCCCGGACAAACCGTAAGTCTGATTGACACGAAATTTGAAACCATACAATAATATAACATTATGGATCCGATGAAACTGATTTTGAAAAAATCTGAGACTGTTTGAAAAATGGCTATTTTTACTCGTCGATTAAATATTAAAATATTCAATTTCCACAAATTAACTTTTCATTCAATTTTAAAAGTTCTATAACATCATTCTAACTCCAATATGATTTAATACAACTTTACAAATCAATTTTAATCACATTAGACCCAATTTACAATTATTTCTGTAATTTCAAATATTAAATTATCGATTTAATTATCCAATTAAATCTCGATATTCGAAATAAAAATTTATTCGACTTACAAATTTTACTTGTTAATGTTTAAAAATCAATTAAATATACGAATTTCAATTGACAGAAATTCTGAGCCGTTACAAACTTCCCCCTTAAAAGAATTTCATTCTCGAAATTACCAAGTAAGAAAAAGTTACAGAATCCATTAACTTTTCAAAATCAAATCGTTCAAATTTAAGTTTCAAATTCACTTAAGTGTTTAACTTTTCCAAAATCCAATAGTTAAACTTCTTATAAAAAATCTACTAAGTTTTCAAATCATACTTAGTTATCTTTTCAAAATTTTCCAATTTTCTCGAAAATTTTCTGACGCCTTAAATTTTCAGCAAATTTCGCCATAGTCTCCTTTGCGCGGCTCGATCCGGAAAAAAAGGCAATATATATCACAAATATACATCTCATCAAGTAATGAGGCATCCCGAAGGGAAAAAAGTGTAAAAGTACGATATGTAATCCAAGATATGTACCTTATATATTATTAGCGAGCATATACGGCTAATATAGCGCGAAAGCGAGCTCAAACGTGAAGCAATGCACAATCCGCACCTACTAAACACTCAACAAACAAATGAGAAATGTATATATGAAAGTAACATCAATATACAACATATACCAACAAATTTATATGCCACTATAGCAAATGCAACAAAAATAATAAATTCAACCATCAACCAACTATCATCCCATTAACATCCATGACCCAAATCAATATTCATACACTTCCCATTAATATTTGATTCACATTTAAAATCACATTTGATTCATTAATATTTGATGTTTTTACTAACATCCATTTATTCATATTCAATTAGTTTACATTCACTAATTTATACTCAAGTTTGTTCACTTTCAAATTAAATCATATTCAATTCTATTTAGATTTACTTCTTCCAATTGATTTCAATTACTTTAGCTTTCAATTTCATTAATTCAATTTCATATGGATTTCTATACAATCAATCTAACAAACAATGCAGATCCAACATACCAAATTATTTTACTTAGCTTACATTCATTCAATTTAGTTCATCACTTTTAAATTAGCTTTAATGAATTAACACTTACATCCATTATTTCATATTAATTGATTTACATTCAATTCATTTATTTATTCAATTGCTAATTCATTTAACTCCAAAAGTTGAATTTCATTACATAACTCAAGTTCATATTCATCACTTCACTTTATTAATTTACTTCGATGCCAAAATCAACTTCATTCAACATTCCATAAGTTATATTCCATTTAAACATCATTTGTTTAACTTAACTTAAATTTCCAAATCCAATTCAGATTCCAGTTCTATTTAACTTTTAATTTACAACTCATATTTACAAATATATTCATATAGTTTCACTTCTTATATATAAGATTATTTCACAACTGTAGATCATAATAATTAAAACCATACTTAATAATTCATTTACTTATACAATTTATTCTTTTACAATATGTTTTATTTAACTTATTCAAACATCTTTTAATTAACTTATATATATTCTTATATTTTTAACGATCAAACAATAAATTTATATACACTTTAATAATTTATGAAAAATTATTTCCTTTATATGTAAAATATAATCAAGGTAAAATTATTTCATTTACCTGCTTTTAAAACAATACCACTCAACAAACCAATCATCACTATATAAAACAATTTTATATTCACTAACAAATACGCTCTCATAGCTATCATTACACTCACACTCATTCTAGAGTACTACTAACTCTATCTCTAATGAGTAATTCCCAACAGAGCCAAGTTTGTCACTTAACCATATGCTCTGATACCAAATGTGACGGGAAGGGTTCTTCGACTTACGAAGGCCGACATCAATACGTCCACTGTATCAACTGCCGAGCAATCGAAGGCCGAAAAACCATACCCTTAGGGTTAAAGAAGAGGTAGAAGATAGAAGAAGAAAGAAAGAAAGAAACAGAAACAATATCAAAATCTCACAATTGCAGCAGAACAACATATAATAGATAAATGAATATATTTAAAACAAAGAACTATATCAGCTATTACATTACATCACATTATCATTACATTATCATTACATTATAAGAGTTTACAACAACAAACAGTGGAAAATAAATACTATATACTGGTTGATACGCCACGCCATCCAGCTTGCCTCCAAATCTCTACAGCAACTCCTGAATTCCTGAATATCCTGATAACCTGACTCTAGACTGCCCGTGTGGAAATTGGTGGGCACCCAGAGTTTAGGAAGAGAATAATAAACTCCAAGTCAGTCATGAGACTGGTGTGAGAACTTAAAACAGTTATATCTTTAAAAATAAACAAAGAAATATTTTAAAATAGATTAGCAATGCTTTTGGAAAATGTAACTACCACAAGGCCTCCCGCCACACAGACAATGCAAACGTAGAACTTGGAGGAGATTTCTCCTTATGATAGTTAAACTTGCTTGATACGAGAAATTTTCTTTAATATTATTACTATAAGTGCAAAGTGTAGGAAGACATTTCGAAAGTAACGATATAAATCTTAGCCAACATAGACATTTCGCACTTATGCCTACTATAGCTACCATGTTCAATAGCAGGTTATCGCCACATTCCATGGCAGGTTATACAACTAAAACCGTACAGGTCTCGTATTGTTTCTTTGGATTTTTCCAATAAATGGTCAGGCCAAGGAACTTCCTATTGCCACATGGGTACGACTCTAGAAAGACGCCTCGAGAACCTAACCGGATTTCTGCCAACACAAGGCCGGGTTACCCCCAACTGGGTAAATACTGACACGAGTATGCCATCCCCTGGTCGTAAACAACCTTTCCTGGGATCTCGATAACCAACAACCACAAAGTAATAAATTCGCAGTAACCACATAGTTTAAATATCTGGGCTCCATACCATGATACCACCTCTATCCAGAAGGAAATGCACATACCCTAAAGGGCGCTACCCCCAATAACCTTGCCGCATCTTTCCTATTTCGACCATTTCGGGGTGTGCGGTTCGACGAAGTCTCGTCCTCAAAGCAATGCTTTTCACAAAAGTCACGCTTTGATCAACAAATGATCAACAGCACTCAGCATGCCACACTACCAAATTGGGAGTATATCACTGATAACCTTCAGCTACATAACCTCCGAGCTCGTACGTCTCAGAGAAGGGTGTTAAGCTAAGAGAATAAATAATCCGCCATCAACAGAAATGTATTTGAAAGAAATCTGCTTTATATCTCAATTTGTAATGTCAGACATACAATCCATTCAAGTCTATTCTGGGTTCGAACAGAACCGAAGGCACTTCCAAAGAAACCCTTGCAATCAGGGTATTCACAATCCTGATCGGACATCCCATCACTTAGGGAATCTCTATACTGGCGCGACTCAATGCAGAGACAATCAACGAGTTATCCTCTCATTCTCGAAAATACCCGGTCTTCACCACCGGACTTTAATGCTATCCATATACGTCTTATCGCTATCCGAAATGGGATTTATGACCAAAAGTTCCTTCCACGGCTAAACCGAATAACGAGCGAAATATTTTAAAATAAGTGTAGCATTAAAATTCAAGTAAATCACATCAAATACCCATTTAAAGGTAAATATCGATAGTCGGTTATTTCACTATCAAAGAAAACCAACAAATATTCCGCACCATAACAATCACTAGGCCCTTTTATTAATCTTCCATTAATTAAATAATTTGCCAAATATTCACTTCGATTTATCTTTCAAAAGATATATTCTCTAAACCCTTTCAATTTCTACATTGTAAAACATTTCCAAATACTTATTTAATAATAAGTAATTCACAAATCCATTTATTTTCAATACGTCGAAAATATTCAATATACTTAAAACATGATTAAGTATATATTTTATCCTTTTAAGGAAAACATTCTCTTAAACACATTTATTTGAGTCGAAACGAATGTTGCATAAACATCGTTACGACAACTCAAAATCACTTAGTATAGGTATTCGAAATTTAGATAGATATATAAATCCCAATACTATATAAAACATTTCCTTTCGAAAATCATTTACCGTCACAACAGTGTTATAGTCCACCATTTCCTTTTATTTATCGAAAACGTCTATTTCAACAATGAATGTTGAAATCTATGGTTTCGATCCTTAACACATTTTAGAACAACTTCAAATCATTTTAATTCTATTTAAAAGATCACTTCCTAAAACATTTCTTTAATATATTATTCACTGTCAAAAATCGTGAATATATCTACTTTAATAAGCTATAATAATTCACTTATCAAAATAAGTCGATTTCGGATTTATAGAATAATGTTTATAAATTCCATTTGTATTCTATAACAACTTTAACTTATAAAAGCATTTTATTAACAAATTCTATTTATATCTCATTTAAATGCCAAAATCCAATTTATAAGTTAATTTCTTATAAATCTTTTATTTTACCAAATCTATTCATTTTATAACTTCACAATTTATAAATCTATAAATTTCCTTCACTTATGAAATCCCTTTATACTTCATTTTAACACTTATAAAAACTCGTTTTATAATTCCAATATTTTAATTTGTAAATATCAATTTTTATAAATCTTTTCTATAAACTGTTTATAATAATTCAAAAATCTCTATTTAAACTATTTTATAAAATCATTAACTCCATATTTCAAAAATCACATTTCAACTATATTACTCAAAAATCATAATTTTTATAACATAAAAATTACAACGTTTATTTATTTAAAATGAATCAATTTCAAAATTCAATAAAACGTATACTTTCAAAAATCACTTTAAAATCCTTTCAAATTCAAAATCGTTACTTTAACATTTTTAAAACTCCAAAAATAGGCCCAATGCTGCAACAGCACTAAATATAACAATCACGACATCCAAAACATCATATATCATATGATAACAGAATATATCACAATATCCGTAAATAAATCAATACGGGTGATGAATCCAGTTGGATCCCTCCAACCTATTTCCCTACATCCACAGATGTTAGCACAATACCAATTCCGTTCCAATATGGAGTATCGCGGTATATGAGTTTATATAAAATATTATCCGCTATTATGTGACGCAATAGGGTCTCATCCGCTATATAATATGGGAAAATCAACTCCAAGTACATATATAATACCAATTCCACATTGAGTTGGAATATCGCGGTATATGTTTTTAATAAATAACATCCGCTTAATATATGGCGTATAGGGTCTATTTCAAAACAATAGAAAATAATTTATCATTCAAACACACAATCAAGCAATTATAAATCTAACTATTTAAAATTTAAATCGAAACAATTTCGATTGAGTGAGAAGTTCTCACATTTCTTTCAATACAGTTGTAGTGTTTAATTTCGAATAAAATTAAACGCGCGTTTAATTTTACCCAAAATTTTCACTAGCTCCAATCAACTCCAATCTAGCTCTATCGCGGAGTATTCGTCCATACGAACCCAACGTAATTTGTTTCGTCCAAAACGGACCTCGTATGAAAGAGTTTCAATGTTTTAAAGTTTACACGAATTTATATATATAAATTTACAATTTTCTTTATTATTTTTAAACCTAAACCATTCTGGACTGCCCATCACAAAGGCTCCAGATCTAGGCTGCACGCGTTGTCTCCTTCATCTTCCCAGTTAACTCACGCGCAAACAACCCAACTAGCTGCCTCCAAACCCTAAATCTCGTGGCCAACACGAGCACCTTCACAACGATCAGCTAGTGCCATTCAAACGCCCCACTCGAGAGCCACCTTCGGCTGTAATTTGGCCAAGCTCGGCCCTCTATTGGCCTCGAAATTCGTGCCAGAACGTGCGGCGTTCAAGCTCAAATTGCCGACGATCCAAAGCTCCATTTACGATCACAACCGTTGAGATTGAAGATCTTGACGTGCTCTACGTTATTGTAGTTGAAAGTTTCTCGAATTGAAGTGTGGATTTTAAGAAATCAGCAGAAGAAGATGATGCAATTTCGGCCATTAATAGAAAGGGTGGCGGCTAGGGCTGAATGAACTAGGGTTTGTGTAAAAAATGAAAACAGAGGTCCTGTTATAGAAAATTTCCGTGCACTATTCACCCGAAATTTTTCCAAACTCCAAACGAAGCGTGCCGCCTGGCGTTTATAATGTTTTACCCCTATTCCGAACGCAATGAAATATATATATCTGGAGCAAATTCGATCAAATTTGGAAGATAAGTTTTTGAATCGACTATTTAAATTCAAAATTCACTTGAATCGATTTCTACGCGTTTTAGCTTGCCCCGGACAAACCGTAAGTCCGATTGACACGAAATTTGAAACCATACAATAATATAACATTACGGATCCAATGAAACTGGTTTTGTCGAAATCTGAGACTATTTGAAAAATGGCTATTTTCACTCGTCGATTAAATATTCAATTTCCACAAATTAACTTTTAATTCAATTTTAAAAGTTCTATAACATCATTCTAACTCCAATATGATTTAATAAAACTTTACAAATCAATTTTAATCACATTAGACCAATTTCCAATTATTTCTGTAATTTCAAATATTAAATTATCGATTTAATTATCCAATTAAATCTAGATATTCGAAATAAAAATTTATTCGACTTACAAATTTTACTTGTTAATATTTAAAAATCAATTAAATATACGAATTTCAATTGACAGAAATTCTGGGTCGTTATAGTTAATCTCACTCATTTGGATTACCATTTAAATTTAAATAGTAAAATTTAAATTATTGGTTGATTGATTGAATTGACTGGGTGCGATATTATATATATATATATATATATATATATATATATATATATATATATATTGGAGTGAGTGATATTTCGCATCATATAGCGGATGAGACCCTATGCGACCAGCATAATAGCAGATGACCCTTTTATACCGCGATATCCCCCTCGAAGTGGATTGGTACCTTTTATATATTGTGCTAAATCTGTGGATGCAGGGAAACAGGTTGGAGGGATCCAACTGGATTCCTTAAAATATTGAAATTATTTTCATAATCTATGATATGTTTTATCGATATCCTATGATAGATTGTGTCGAAAATCTAAGTTATTCGGTGCTATGGTTTGGATGAATCTATTTTGGTATTTTAAATATAGAAATATAATGAATTGGGTTCTTAAAGGAAATGAAAAGAGAATTTTTGGAACAAAAAACGAAATTGATGTTTCAGATATAAATAAGGATTTTAAATCATAATACATGGTGAATTTGGTGTTAATGGATTTTGGAATTGATTTTGGATAAATCAAGAGATTAATTTTAAAGGGAATTTAATTCAGGAAATCGGTTTGAAATCGATTAAGTGTTTTGGAAACTGTGATTTAAAGGATAATGAGGAATGCAAATTTATAAGCTGGGTTTGTAAATAAAGTGAAATATTTATCAATGGTTAAATTTGAAAGTATAAGTTCACATGGGAATTTATAAGGCGATGGGAAATGTGTTTTAAAAATAAAACATGGTTTTATTTTTTAAAAGTGTTAAAAAGAAATTTACGGGATTGGGACGTAAATTAAATTGGGATAAATCGAGCATGATTTATAAAGGATTAGATGGGCTATATTGAAATGGGAAGTGTATTTCCTGAAAAGCCAAGTATATTTTCAAAGGAGATTTATATGTATAAGTTGGAAGTTTTAATGTTGTTTTAAAAGAAGATTTTAGAGAAATTATTATTTAATCATTTTAATATTTTTAAGTAAATATTTATTAAGTTAATTATAGAAGTGATTATTTTTAAGGTTTAACTAGTATAATGATTTCAAAATATAATTATTGAATATTATGCTTTATATAATAATTTTATTTTAAGGGGTTTTGGCTAAAGTGTTACTTGGAAATTATTATAGAATTTCATAGCTATTGTTTGAATAAAGTGACTTAAGTAGTTTTATTTAAAATGTTTTAAGTATATATTTTTGGGTAAAGTGATTTAAATTATTAAAAATATAATTTTTATAAAACTTGGTGTTTCAGTGGAAACGAAATAATTGGTTGAATTAATAGTTTATTTGATAGTTAAATAACCGACTATCAAATCTGGACCCAAATATGACTTTGGAAATATCTTGGAGGAGTACGAGAATTATATGGTACATTTACCATTCGAGGTACTATAATGTACATATAAACTCGTTTGCTCTTCTAGGAGATTTACAAGGAAGTCCGTCCACTAACGGTTAGGAGGTGAACTCTGATCTTATTCTCCACTGTGTATTTCCTAAAGAATTGGGGTTGAGTTTACCGGGAAATAGCAAACGTTGTTCGAAGCGACCGGGATTGGATTTGTGATCCGAAAACCAATTCGATTCAACGAGTACATTTTCATGATGAAGACAAGAGCTTTGAGTCGAAGATGGAGTAGTGAAATGCAAGGGCTAATCTCAGATTTGTGATCTGAAAACCATTTTGATTCAACGAGTACGTTTTCGTGATGAAGACAAGAGCTTGGAGTCGAAGATGGAGCAGTGAAGTGCAAAGGCTAATCCTACTAATCCTGATAGTGATTCCAAAATGTATGTAGTATAGTGCCTTCAGTTCCGTTTGGACCGCGAACGGACTTGTATAGATGAATGCTATTAGAACATCGTCGGGAGGACAATGAGCATTCTCAGCGAGATGTGTTCGAAAAAGGTAACGCTTAGCCTCGAGCCTCATCAACCGGGAATGACTGAAAATCAAGGGTTATGAAGTAAGGCTAAGTGGGAAGCACTCAATTAAGATAAGTTCGTCGCTGTCTAGATGTCCTTTTTTATTCGGCTGTGTAGGGTGGTTGTTGATCCCAACCTCGGGCGATCTTATTCGGACTACCCAGTAAGGGGTAGCTCCGGTCTTATGTTGCAGAGGATCGAAGGGGGTCCTCGGTATGTTGATCAAGACCTGGTACAGCGAGAGGTGATACCATAGTGCCTAGTCATTAGTTGGAAATTCATTCTACCTATGTGCCCTTTACGGTTTTGATTGTAGAGCCTAGTAATTGCTGGAATTTAACGAATGTAACAATTTAGGCTATTTGAATAAGTATTTGTACTTTGACGCTATTATAATATCAGAGGATTTTATAAGAAATGTTTTGGTTATCGTAAGGTAAAAACCTGACATGTTTATTTATAGCGCGGTCTTACGAGGTACCTTTGATTTTAAAGGATTTTGAAAACTTTAATAATTCAATTGAGTGTGTTTTTTCACGCTGGTTTTCCAGACTGATTTAGGTGTTATTTTACTATAATGCTCGGGTCAGACCGAGTATTATGGAATACAGGATAGGATTCTATGGAAATCAAAGGACGAGCTGGATGGCGAGATGTATCATACATAATTGATGTATATTCTGTTGTGCAGTATAAGCTGTATAGTCTACTTTTGGTGAGGACAAGTTATTACAACTGTCCTGTATTAGATTACTGTTTTTTGTGAAATTTGATGATTGTAAATATGATATGGTTACAAATTCTTTTGTATAAAATTCTGTTGTTACATATTATATATTGTTCTGCTGCGATTGTGAGATTCTGATGTTGTTTCTATTTACTTCTTATACCTCTTTCTTTTTTAACCCTAATGGTTTGTATTTCCGACCACTTTGAGTTGAACTGATGAAGAATATTGTCGGCTCAAAGGGGTGGGGATTTGCGGGATGTTACAGTGACTGTAAAATTTTCACTTTTTCGTAAAGATTTATAAGGCATGTCCAAAACACTTTTAAATCATTATAATAACATAATAAGCCATATTAAACTAATAATTCACTAATTTACTTTATTAAAACCTCATTTTTACTTTATTCCATATCTTTAATATTATATCATTATAATGTTCAATTTCCATCTTTTTATTTCCAAATTCTTTTATACTAAACCATACAATATTTCTATATTATTTTCTACCTTTAGAACTATTATCCTTCATTAATGAAACCATGGATTTTATTTTTAAAATTTTCAAAAATCTACATTTCCAATTTCATTCATTTTAAAACAAATTCCAAATCTTCCCAAAAACATTTCCTTTTGATTTAAGATTTAAAGAGAGGCTTAATCTATCTTATACACATATTATTTTGCTCATAACATGAATAATTTTACTCAAGATATTTATGGCTAATAAAAATAGTCATCACTTCTCAACATATATGATTTTCAAATCATAAATCATTATAATCCTACTTTATCATAACCAAGCATTATATACTTCATATAATCAACCGATATTCAACCAATCATCATCCAAACATATTAAAAAACCATACAAGTAATCATATCATAAATTGTATATATATATATATATATTGGAATTCAAATAAACCATGTTAAAAGTGTGTTCTCACTTTCATGCTATCTTGATATAACTTTAAATGCTACAAAATCAACTATGGCTCCACTATTTCCGTACCGAAGCTTATGAATCCTACTCTAGGGGCCTTGGATGTGCTTGGCCTTGTACTTAAGAGGATGGAGAGGTGGTGGTGGCTTCTAATAAGCTCGGCCAAGCAAGGAGAAAGAAGAGGTGATCACTAACTTGATCTTGAACTTAAAGTGGTATATCTTTTTATATCTTATGATTATTTCATCAAAAGTTCGACTTGATTTTAGAATATTTTTAAGAGGAGATGGAGGCCATTATTGTGCCTTAGAAGAAGAAGAGAATCTTAAGAATTTTGAGAGTGAATTAGTGAAGAAAGGAAGAGGATATCCATGTGTATTTATCAGGTAGAAATTATTGTAGATGAAATTACCAAAATACCTCCTCTCCCCCCCTTAACTCACGACCAAACCATCCCCCCTCTATGTGCGTTCCATCACTTAATGTTGTAAATGTGTAAGGTAATGCGTAACTGATAGTAAGTTTTCTTTTTGAATCTTAAGGATGAAGCTTTCATTTGTGTGCTTATAAGGAAGCTTTTGTATATACATATTTAGATATTTACAAACCCCCGATGTGACTGATTGTGTATACATATATGTTTTTATATATATGCGTGTGTGTGTGTACATTAATGTGTGTATGTGTATTAAATAATGTTGCAATGATTTGAAACAACTTCTATTTGATGAAAGGTCGAAAATATAAAAGCCGAATCTCAGTCACGTTTTCAATTTATAATCAAACTATTATTTATGTTAACAAAACCTGAAAATAAATTTGTTATCATCTTCAAATAATTAAAAAAAGATTATTTAAGCTATTAAACCATATTAAATTATATTAAAATCCCTTTATAAAAATACGACGTTGAAATACCAAAATGCAACGAAGTTTACACATCTTTATAAAATAAGTTTATATATTTATAAAACCATTATAAATCACTTACTTTCATTGTATAATAATTAAAGTGAATTATTCATCATTTAAAAAATTATCTAAATATTTAAAATTAATTAAATGGTTCAGCTTAAAGTGATGAAATTACGGGTCGTTAAATTTTATGTGTGTATATATATAAGTTTTGAAAAGGAAATTAACTATGCTTAACACTAAAAGCCAGCGAGGTAGATTTATCTGTTTGTGGGATTCAAGAATGAAGTGTCTAGGCTAGTCTCTGATGCACAACCAGTGATCTAACTTACCTAGCTTCACTCTTCATGTAGAATAGTTGAGTTGGAATGTCGGAAATGAGTTAACTGTACGAATTGTGATTTCTTTAAGCAATTGTTTTTAACTGGATAGTCGGTTAGTCGACTATCGAACTTAACTTAATATTATCTTAGATCTGCAAAAGAATGTTTTAAAGATGATATAAGTATGAAATGGCTTTGGATTTGTTGTGACAATACGTTAATAACATTTGTCTTTAAAACCTTTTTGATACTTATGAATGTAAATAGATCTTTAAATTGATGTTTTAAAGATAAGCATAAGTGAAATGGTTTTGGGTTTGTAGTGACAATGTTTAAGTAACATCAGTCTTAAACCTTTTTGAATGTATTTGTGAAAGTACTTAGAGCCTTAAAATGGATATTTTGAAGGAAATTAAAAGTATGGAATCTTTTGAAAAAGATTAAAAAAGTAAAGGTTTAAACTAAGAAACCATATCGATGATTTGTGGATATACTTATACCAATTGAGATATATGAATACTTTTTCAAACATTGAAAGCGTACAAGTGAATATTAGTGATTGATAAATTTTGTTTTATTAGATAAATGAGTTTTACTAATAAGAAAGGTTTTAATTAATAAAGGAAGATTAATTATAAAAGGGATCAGAAGTCATTTATATGGCTTGATCATGCTTGTGTGTGTCGATCATGTTTTATGTGTTACTTGCTTATGGATAGTATAAGGGACTTAGTTTCCCTTATATGATCATTCTCATTATTATTGAAATTGACCAAAATATGACTCTGGAAATATCTAGAAGAAACACAAGAATTATATGATACGGTTATCTTCAACTATACGTATAAGCTCGTTTCGCTCTTCTAGGACAAATGATAAGGAAATCCGTCTGCATAAACGGTTAGGAGATTGTCTTTGCTCTTATGTATTTTGTTATTATTTTCTACAGAACCAGGGTTAAGTTTACCGAAAATTCAGCAATTGGTTTCGAAGTACCGGTAAGCGCAGAAGTGTACTTATATAAGATGACTTGAAATCTTAACCATTCCAAAACCATATACATGTTCTATGCATTGGAAGAGGTTCGTGATTGGTTCGAGATGATGGAATGTATATGGAGATTCAAGATCTATTTAAGATGCTCAAACATGTAGTTGTTTGTGATCTATTCAGGATGTGGAAATCCATGTGTGATTTAAAGATTTGTTGAGATATGGGAATCCAAGTGTGATTTCAAGATTTTTTAAGTAATCCATGTAAGATTACGAGATCTGTTTGTGACGACCCGGAATTTTGGATATTTAAAATAGAATATTTAATTTGTTTTAAATATTCAAAAGAGTAATTTTAACTTGAATTTCAAATATCACCATTTACTGGATAATTTAATTTTGAATTAAACTATTGGAAATTGGGTAAAATATGAAATCTGGGATTTTTAGCTTGTTAAAAATAATTTGAAGGCTTATAAATTTATATTAATAATACTGAAGGTGATAAAACTTTTAAAATTGAATTTAACGATAATTTGTTCAGTTTTAAAAATATGTTGTTTAAATTGATATTTAAATAGCCTTCCGAGACACAGTCTTGGATTTCGACGAAACCAGTTCCATTGGATCCGTAATATTTTATTATTATCGGATTTCAATTTTCGTACTGATTAGGGTTGTTGTGGAGCATACGATCTATAAACGCGCTGAAGTTCATATCGAAAATTTAATATAATAACTGACTCCAAAAGCTATCTTCTCCATACGATCGAATTAGGGCCCGAAACCATTTCCATTGCGTCCGAAATAGGGTATAACATTATGAACGCCTAGCGAACGTCCCGATACGTTGTCAAGATTTTAAGCTATGAATTCAAGACAATTTAAATTTAAATTCGAATTTAAATTAATATATTGTTTAACTAGTCAAATATTCCCATCTGCTGCCTTTCTTTCAAATCAGAACTTTATCCCTTCACTTCAGAAACACCACAGCCGACCTCCTCTGTAGCTTCCTTCAAATCTTGTTCCCCATTCCCATCTTAAACACGCAACCTTCCTTTGCAATTTACTAATGCAAGCAGTTTAAACAAGAACAAAAACCTGGCATCTTCCTTCATTCGAACCGGAGTCAGTTCGAACGTCTTCCTCCCTCGTTTTCTTTTCTCAAATCGAATTAAACTTAGAAGGAATGGCGGCAGTACGAAAAAAAATTGAGGTCTAACCGATTTTCCCCAAATCTCAGAGCACTGCCTCCACTAACAACAAGCCATCACCGAGCCTTTTAACCGTGAATCATCGGTCGCGATTTAATTTTCGTGCTAGTTCATAAAACTGGGGATCGAGTAGCCGTGGGTCGCTCGTGATTTAGAGCAAGTGTAGGGTGAGGCGACTTGGAACGAAGTTGAGGTGATGATCGACTGGGATGTGATGCAAATAATGATGCAGTAGGATGCGGCAGGCCTCGCGATGGACTTCGCAAGCTCGGGTGTCGATGGATGGATGAAGCGCTCATGCTAGCATGCTCGCAGCGGTCGTAGGAACTTCGAAGTTCTCGATGGTTGGGCAGAGTTTACTTGCGATGATTCGGAGAGCAGGGCCGGTCGAGTGTTCAAGTTGGAGAGGAAGCTTGTGTTTTCTCTAGAGCCAGAGTTGTGGTTCGTCAGCGGTGATTTGGGTTTTCGCGAGGTTTGGTGGGTAGTAGAGTTGGGTCTGGGCTCGCCTGTAAGGTATTCAACTTCCTTTACTAATTTAAATTTCGATTTAACCGTTTTATTCAAAAGAAAACTTTTAGAGTGAAATAGATATTGACTTATTTCAATTTATATATACATATATATTTATAGTATAGGTAAATCTGAGAAAGAAAATAAAAGAAGAGTTTTTTTAAAATATATATAGCTTATGTAGTTTAAAATTATATATATATATATATATTTTAGTTCTAAGAGATATATATAAGACTTTTGGAAATAAATATGAATTTTAAAATATTTGAAGGTTTGTATAAAATTAGATTTTTGAAAATCCATCATTTTTAGTACATATATGTAATTTCAAAAGATAAATCATTAGTTAATTAAATTAATAAATGGAAAATTTACTGTTCGACTATTTCAAATATTAATAAATTGCAAAATGTTTGTTCAAGGTTTGAATCGTGTAGAATCATGAAGAACAAGTCGGGATGGGAGTGGATTGCAAATTAAAATCAAAGGTGAGTTAATCTCACTCATCTGGGTTTCTAATTAAATTATGGTTGAATGATTTATTTGATTGGATGAGGTACATTATATAGTAATATATAACATAAATTAGAGTGATTGATTTCCCGTAGCGGATGAGACCCTATGCGCCGCATAATAGCGGATGATATTATATTAATCCCATATACCGCGATATTCCACCTCGAAGTAGAATTGGTATTGTGCTAACGTCTATGTATGCAGGGAAACAGGTTGGAGGGATCCAACTGGATTCCTCAAAATTATTTAGATTGTTCTAATAATTCTATGTATGATTATTGAATATTTTGTGATGGATCATATTGTTAATTGGAATACTGGATGTTGTGTTTGATTTATTATATTTGGGTATACTGAGTTATCAAAAATATATAGATTGGATTTATGATGAGAAATAAAAAGGGAGAATTCATAAGTAAAAATAATTTTTGAAAGTTGGATAAATATAAATGAAAAAAAAGGAAAAAAATATGTATTGTAAAACTTAAGTGATATTATTTAAAGGAATAAAGAATTTACTTTAAAAATTCAAGTTTTGGATTTATTTAAAAGGATAAAGAAGAAATTTGGGGAAATCTGAAATTGGTGTTTTAGTTAAAAGATTTTAAATCATAATTAAGGAATAAAAATATGAAGTCAATGGGTTTTGAAATAAATGAGTAGGTAGAGGAATTTATTTCAAAATGAAGTAAATTGGAAATCAAATTGGAAACTGATTTAAGTGTTTGAAATTGGAAATTTAAAGGAGAGTGTGACTATGAAATTTATAAACTGGGTTTATAAAAGTAAAGCAATATATCAATGGATATTTGGAGGAATAAATTCACGGTGGGAATCTATTAAAGGAATGGGTAAATTTGTTTAAAAACAAATAGTGGCTTATTATTAAGATGTGTAAGATAAGGGTATTTCCCTGAATAACCAAGTACGTTTTCAAAATAAATTTTTAAGTATATGTAAAAAGTTTAAGTTGTTTAAAGGTATGTTTTAGAAAAGTTATTATCTCTAAATGTTTAAATTTTAAAGTAAGTATATTTTTCTAATTTATTATCGTAGTAATTATTTAAAGGTGGCTTGGTATTATGTTTTAAAAGTTAGAAATTTAGTTTTATATTGTACACAGTAGTTTAATTTTAAAATATTCTCAAAGTATATATTTTGAATAAGTATTAAAGTAAATTTTAATTTAAATGTTTTAAAGGATATTTTGTAATAAAGTGTTTCGAATTATTTAAGAATCTAAAGTTTTTATACTTGGTGTTTTTAGTGGAAATAAATATTTGGAAATTTATTTCATGAGAAAAGTGTGGTTTGAAAACTGTTTTCAAAAAGGTTTGAAAGTGGAAATATATCTTGCAAAGATATTTTGAGATTAATAAATAATTTGGTGAAATTATTTAGTGTTTGATGGTTGTTTGTGAATGTTAATTGATAGTTAAATAACCGACTATCAATATTGGCCAATGCGCTGATCGTTTCGAAGAGACCGAGGTCGGGTTTGCTACATTACAGCATGATAGGGGGTTCTCGCTTTGCGTTAGGTGGCGAATGGGAGAATCTTACCCTTACATGTCCCCTGGGGTAGTATAAGGCCATTTGGGGTTGGTTGCGAGTCGAGACGCTGGCCGTAAAAGCAAACCCGAGGTACAAATGTGAGCCACGGCGGGGCTGGGATGGTTGAAAAGCGTACTAGTCGAGTGAGCCGCTACCGACGGTTGAAAAACCTAGGTCATCACACTTGGTATCAAAGCTGAAGGTTAAGCGAGAACCTTGGCTCTGGTGGGGATTACTCATTAAATAGAGTTCGTAGTACTCTAAAATGAGTTTGAGTGTATTAATAGATATGAGCGCGTATTTGTTAGTGAATATAAAAATTGTTTTTATATTGTGGTGATTTATCGATTAAGTGTTTATGTATTCTGGTCGATATGTGGGACGCCATTTTGTCGATAGGGGTTTCTAAACTCTTAAACAAGATAAACCGACACAGTATTGTTTTAAATAGGGTAAATGAAATAATTTTACCCAAATTATTTTTTAATATAAAGGAAACAATTTTTCATAAATTATTATAGCTATATATGGATGATTGGTTGTTAGGGATGATGATATTAAATTATTATCATTAATGTGGAAAATTGAATAAGAGATTGAGATAACTAAAGGTATGGAATAAATTCATATACAAAGGAAATTTGTAAATGTAGACTGTAAATGTGATTTATAAATTGAAATTAGATTTCAAAATAATATTTGAATATGAATTGAAAGAATTTAGAACTTGAAGTTTTGGGGAAATTTAATTCCTTTGGGTTGAAAATGATTTTCAAATATTTTGGGGAGGAATAATAGGAGTATTATTCGGAAATATTTTGAATTGAATTTGAAATCTGGTGAGACTTGAAATTAAGAATATTTGAAAATGTTTTTAAAGAGATAAAAGCACTAAATTCTTTTCGGTCGCTAGAAAATAACTTCTGTGCTGACTGCAGCATCATCATGTTTATTTTCGAGTGTCCAAGAGAGGAATTGCTACCAAATTGTTTTGAATTGAAATTGTTTGCAAAGGTTGGCTTGATTTTAGAAATGCAAAGGATTTTGGATATAATTGATTTCAAATAATTTTTGAAATACTTAAGTGATTATTGAAGGCTCTGGAATTGGTTTAAAATGTTTCGAGTGTCTAAGTAATGGTTTAAACTTTGGAGGTTTAACTAAAAATGTTATGGATTATAAGCAGGTTTGGAAATTTATAAAGTTTGAAAATTTCCTGGAATGAAATTAACTTGTAAAAATTTAATAAAGTTAAAGGGTAAGACTAAATAAAGTAAACTTAAGAAGGGTTAGTAAAGTGGAATTGAAAAATATAGTTTGAATGGATGAAAAGAACAAAGTTTAAGAATTAAAAATTTATTTGAATTTGAAATAAATTAGTAAATGGAGCTAATTTAAAATAAGTGTAGGAACGAAATAAGTTAGAAGAGTAAGTTGAATTTAATGAACCTAAGCTAAGTTTAATAATAGATTATGATTGAATTTGAATTAAAGTCGAAATATAATTGAAATGGAATTGTATGACGTGGTGGATACATTAAATGAAATTAAGTTCTTGCTTAATAAAATTTAAATGGATTGTGAAGTCAAAAGAATAGTATAAGGTTAGATTTAACTGGAGTTTAGTTAAATAAGATTGAATGAGAATAAACAGATTTCGATGGCTTATAAAAGAATTGAAAACCTATTGAATAAAAATATATACTTGGCTAAATAAAATTTATAATCCCGAGTTAAAAAGTAAAATGTGAACAAGATTGATGGTAAATGGATGAAAGTATGGATATAAATAAGTTGCGACTTATAAAACTTAGAAGTGGAATAAATAAGCCAAAATAAAATTGTTTGTATTTTGAGAAATGGATAAAAAATCCAGAAACTTGAATTATAAAATAGGTGGAACTCAAGAAATTAAGTGAAGTGATTTTTGAAAGGTAAAAATCAAATTAAATAGAAGTGAACTTAAGTTATGAAGTTGAAAAAGTTTGAAGAAAGTAAATTAACTTAAGTTTAAAAATAATGGAAGCTTGGCTTCGAGTAAGGGTGAAACCCATTAAATAAAAGTTTAGGTTAAATTAATTTGGGAAATGGTTATTAATATTAGCATGGAATGTTATGAAGCTTAATGGAATGGGTTTAAATGAAACCAACGCAGGAATGAATGAATTGCAAGTGAATGATTTGTAAATAAGTTAGAATGGAATAAAATTTAATATAAATTGTATTGGAATCAATTTAAAATGATTATAAGCTTGAGCAATTGTTTATTCACATAAATATCGTCATATTTGCATAGAAATAATTGTCGTTCGACGAAAATGAGATGAAATAAAACTCTATGAATTAATAGAAGTAAATAAAATTGATTTTCGAATCAACTGAAATGAATATAAGTTCGTTTGGTTTAAAATGAATCGTACGCAAGCCAGTGAGTTGTAAATCACTTAAATTGAATGGTATGGGTAGAGAGTTGATTGAAAGCAACTGAAATAAGTGTCGAAACCTTACATATGTGCTTATGAAAGGATATAACATGCATTATTATAGAATCCATGTTTTAGCTATTTAAATATAAGTGAAATGCTATACACTTCTTATATATAGTGCTTATATGTTTATATGGAGTAAGTACAGGTACCTGAAGGCCGTTTGGCAGGATTTTGGTTACGCTAATTGCTAAATAATAAGCCCCTTGCTTAAAAATGCTAAATAGAGGTACGCCTACGCAATAAAAGTTAGGAAATATGAACTATTGTTTGTTTTTTTTCTGACCGGGTGGGTCGATGTATATATATTTATATCTCTTGTCAAATTGCAAAAGCTCCTCCGTACAAAGGGGACTCTGCCAAAATTTTCCGAAAATTTCGAGAGTTAGAAACAAATTTGGAAAATTTTTGTTAGGGACAAAAAGATTTCAAATTGGAAATTGAAATAAATTAGTGGATGAAACTAATTTAAAATAATGATATGAATCAGTTATAAATGGAAGATAAAATTCAATATTCGAAGTTGAAGATAAATTGAATTCATATGGAAATGGGAGAGCCAATTTGAATAGAAGTAGATATAAACTAAAGTGGTGAAGTGAAAATAAATATAAGAAGCGTATAAAATACTTATATTGAACTTAAGAAGAAATGGTAGAATTCTTAAGTAACATGGGTGTCGAGAAAATATATTGAATAAGCATTTGAGTGAAGATTTAATAAAAATATATGAAATGATAAGCCTTGCTAAGTGAATAGAAATCAAATGAATGTGAATAAAAAGATAATTGATATAGTTAATAATCAATGGATATAAATACGTTAGATGTACGTATATTATTTTATTCGCATAGCGATTTGATCCAGATTCGAGCACATGATTTCGAGGTAGTTGTATCGATCTGAGTTGGAATTTATCACTCGATTTTCGACTATAAACTCTGGATATGGATTTTTGATTGATTCTGGAAATTCTCTATCATAGTTTTTGGCTATGCAAGGAGAATGACGGTTTCTAATCAAGAAATCAGATCTGAGTCCGCACTAGGAAGTCGGGTGGACGATACTAGTTCGGAAATGAAATTTTGTGCTCGAGCAAGTGATCGAATTTGATTTTGCGTACGAATGATATATGTACATCGTATGGGCTAGAATGAATAGATATTGAAATTTTTGTAAGGAAGTCAATAAAATGTTTTTGAATGTTGTGATTGGATATTATTGCTATGTAGGATATATAGGTATTATAAAGGAAAAGGAAAATTTTTGTTGATTTCAGAAGATAAATTTGAATTGCTCGACAGAAAGGCATGTGTTTAAATTTCAGATTGATTGGGTTTTGGATCTAGCTACTTGGCATTTTGTTTTATTTTGGAATTTGGGAGCCCGTAGAGGCATTTTGTAGTTGTTCCGAGCTAGCCGCGCAATGGAGATGCTGGCGAAATTTTTCGGAAATTTAGGGAGTTAGAAAAATTTTGAGAAAATTTTGATATTTCAAAATTTGGTTTTAAAATTGAAATTTGAATGATTGAGCAAATAGTATTGTTTGAAAACCATGGGAGAGTTTGGGAAGTTGTTAAGAATGATAATGGGTCTTCTATAAAAAGATAGTTGGTAGGATGTTGAATTGTTGGTTTTGGAAAAAGTAAACGGATATTGGTCCATTCTTCCTAACTAGTAATTTCGAGGATGAAATTCTTTTAATGGGGAGGAATGTGACGACCCGGAATTTTGGATATTTAAATTAGGAATATTTAATTGGTTTTGAATATTCAAAAGAGTAATTTTAACTTGAATTTCAAATATCACCATTTACTGGATAATTTAATTTTGAATTAAACTATTGGAAATTGGGTAAAATATGAAACCTGGGATTTTTAGCTTGTTAAAAATAATTTGAAGGCTTATAAATTTATATTAATAATAATGAAGGTGATAGAACTTTTAAAATTGAATTTAACAATGATTTGTTCAATTTTAAAAATATGTTGTTTAAATTGATATTTAAATAGCCTTTCGTGGCACAGTCTCGGATTTCGACGAAACCAGTTCCAATAGATCTGTAATAATGTTATTATCGGATTTCAATTTTCGTAGTGATTGGGGTTGTTGTGTGAGCATACGATATATAAACGCGCTGAAGTTCATATCGGAAATTTAACATAATAACTGAGTCCAAAGCTATCTTCTCCATGCGATCGAATTAGGGCCTGAAACCTTTTCCATTGCGTTCGAAATAGGGGTACAACATTATGAATGCCTAGCGGCACGTCTCGATACGTTGTCAAGATTTTAAACTGCGAATTCAAGACAATTTAATTTTAAATTCGTATTTAAATTAATATATTGTTTGACTAGTCAAATATTCCCATCAGCTGCCTTTCTTTCAAATCAGAACTTTATCCCTTCACTTCAGAAACACCACAGCCGACCTCCTCTGTAGCTTCCCTCAAATCTTGTTCCCCATTCCCATCTTAAACATGCAATCTTCCTCTGCAATTTTCTAACGCAAGCAGTTTAAACAAGCATAAAAGCCTAGCATCTTCCTTCATTCGAACCGGAGTCAGTTCGAACGTCTTCCTCCCTCGTTTTCTTTTTTCAAATCGAATTAAACTTAGAAGGAATGGCGACAGTTCGAAAACAAAATCGAGGCCTAACCGATTTTCCCCAAAGCTCTGGGCACTGCCTCCACTAACAACAAGCCATCACCGAGCCTTTTAATCGTGAATCATCGGTCGCGATTTAATTTCCGTGCTCGTTCATAAAATTCGGGATCGAGTCGCCGTGGGTCGCTCGCGATTTCGAGCTAGTGTAGGGTGACGCAACTTGGAATGAAGTTGAGGTGATGTTCGACTGGAATGTGATGCAAATGATGGTGCAGTAGGACGCGGCAAGCCTCGCGATGGACTTCGCGAGCTCGGGCATCGATGGGATGGATGAAGCGCTCACGCTAGCACGCCCGCAACGATCATAGGAACTTCGAAGTTCTCGATGGTTGGGCAGAGTTCATTTTCGACGACTGGGAGAGCAGGGTCGGTCGAGTGTTCGAGTTGGACATGAAGCTCGCGTTTTCTCTGGAGCCGGAGTTGTGGTTCGTCGGCGGTGATTAGGGTTGTCGTGAGGTTTAGTTGGTAGTAGAGTTGGGTTTGGGTTTGCCTGTAAGGTATTCGAATTCCTTTACTAATTAAAATTTTGATTTAACAGTTTCATTCAAAAGAAAACTTTAACGGTGAAATAGACATTGACTTATTTCAATTTATATACACATATATATTTACAGTATAGGTAAATCTAAGAAAGAGAATAAAAAGAAGAGATTTTTTTAATATATATAGCTTATGTAGTTTAAAATTATATATATATATATATATATATATATATATATTAGTTCTAAGAGATATATGTAAGACTTTTGGAAATAAATATGAATTTTAAAATATTTAAAGGTTTGTATAAAATTAGATTTTTGAAAATCCATCTTTTTTAGTACATATATGTAATTTCAAAAAAGAAATCATTAGTTAATTAAATTAATAAATGGAAAATTTACTGTTCGATTATTTCAAATATTAATAAAATGTAAAATGTTTGTTCAAGGTCTAAATCGTGTAGAATCGTGAAGAACAAGTCGAGACGGTAGTGGATTGTAAATTAAAATCAAAGGTGAGTTAATCTCTCTCGTCTGGGTTTTTAATTAAATTTTGGTTGAATGATTTAATTGATTGGATGAGGTATATTATATAGTAATATATAGTATATATTGGAGTGATTGATTTCCTGCATTATATAGCGGATGATATTATATTAATCCCATATACCGCGGTATTCCACCTCGAAGTGGAATTGGTATTGTGCTAAGTTTGTGGATGCAGGGAAACAGATTGGAGGGATCCAACCGGATACCACAAAATTATTTAGATTGTTCTAATAATTATGTGTATGATTATTGAATATTCTGTGATGGATCATATTGATAGTTGGAATATTGGATGCTGTGTTTGATTTATTATATTTAGGTATACCGACTTTTCAAAAATATATAGATTGGATTTTTGATGGGAAATAAAAAGGGAGAATTCTTAAGTAAAAATAATTTTTGAAACTTGGATAAATAAAAATAAAAAAAGGAAAAAAATATGTATTGTAAAACTTAAGTGATATTATTTAAAGGAATAAAGAATTTACTTTAAAAATTCAAGGTTTGGATTTATTTAAAACGATAAAGAAGGAATTTGGGGAAATCTGAAATTGGTGTTTTTAGTTAAAAGATTTTAAATCATAATTAAGGAATAAAAATCTGAAGTCAATGGGTTTTGAAATAAATGAGTAAGTAAAGGAATTTATTTCAAAATGAAGTAAATTAGAAATCAATTTGGAAATTTATTTAAGTGTTTGAAATTGGAAATTTAAAGGAGAATGTGACTAGGAAATTTATAAACTGGGTTTGTAAAAGCAAAGCAATATATCAGTGGATATTTGGAAGAATAAATTCACGTTGGGAATTTATTAAAGGAATGGGTAAATTAGTTTAAAAGCAAATAGTGGTTTATTTTTAAGATTTGTAAGAGAAGGGTATTTCCCTGAATAGCCAAGTACGTTTTCAAAACAAATTTTTAAATATAAGTAAAAAGTTTAAGTTGTTTAAAGGTATGTTTTAGAAAAGTTATTGTCTCTAAATGTTTAAATTTTAAAGTAAGTATATTTTTCTAATTTATTATCGCAGTAATTATTTGAAGGTGGCTTGGTATTATGTTTTAAAATTTAGAAATCTACTTTTATATTGTACATAATAGTTTTATTTTTAAATATTCTCAAAGTATATATTTTAAATAAGTATTAAAGTAATTTTATTTTAAATGTTTTAAAGATTATTTTATAATAAAATGTTTTGAATTTTTCTAAAAATCTAAAGTTTTTCAAAAAGGTTTGAAAGTGGAAATATATCTTGCGAAGATATTTTGAGATTAATAAATAATGTGGTGAAATTATTTATTGTTTGATGGTTGTTTGTGAATGTTAATAGATAGTTAAATAACCGACTATCAATATTGGCCAATGCGCTGATCGTTTCAAAGAGACCGGGATCGAGATTTATTTTCTGAAACAACTTTGATCCGGTTTGTACGTTTTCGTGTGGAAAACAAGAGTTTGGATTCTAAGGTGGAGCAGTAAAGTGCAAGGGCTAGTCGCTACTAATCCTGAGGTGATTCCAAAATGGATGTAGTAGAAGTAGTGCCTTCATTTTCGTTCGAACCCGGGACAGACTTGTATGGATGAATGCTTTCGGAACATCGTCGGGTGGACGATGGGCATTTTAAGTGAAACACTCTAAAAAGGTAATGCTTAGCCTCGAGCCTCGTCAACCAGAATGACTGAAAATCCGGGGTTATGCAGCAAGGCTAAGTGGATAGCACTTATTAGGGTGAGATCATCCCTGTCTAGATGTCCCTTTTTATTTCGGCTTAGTGGGCGGTTGCTGGTCCCAACCGTGGGGTGATCTTACTTGGGATTATCCAGTAAGGGGTAGTCCCGGTCTTGTGTTGCAAAGGACTGGGAGTAATCCTCAATACGTTGATCTATGCCACGTACTGTGATAGGTGGTACCCCAATGCCTAGTCATTGGTTGGAAATCCATTCTCCCAACGTGCCTTTTACGATTTTTGTTTGTATAAACCACTTTGTGGCTAGTATGCTGGAATTTAATCATATAACAATTTTAGCTATTTGAATAAATATTTTTATATAGACACTATTATAATATCAGAGGATTTTGATAAAAAGTGATTTGGCTATCGTAAGGTAAAAACCCGACATGTTTATTTGTGGCGTGGTCTTACGAGATGCTTTTGATTTCCAAGGATTTTTGAAACTTTAATAATCAATTTGAGCGTGGTTTTCTCACGCTGGTATTCCAGACTGACTCGGGTGTTATTTCACTATAATGTTCGGGTCAGACCGAGTATTATAGAATACAGGATATGTTGTTGTGGGACTCAGGAGACGAGCTGGATGGCGATACGTACTGCCGTACTTGATTATTATTCCGCTGTGTATTCAGTTTTGAGGACAAGTTTATATGACTGTCCAGTTGTATATTATTGATGTCGTTGAACTTTGATAATATATTCTGATGATGTATGTATAAAACAGATATAGTCTTCTTTGTATAAAGATCTGTTATTATCTATTATACTTTATTCCGCTGCGATGGTAAGATTCTGATGTTGTTTTCTATTTTCTTCTTCTACCTCTTCTTCTTTAACCAAAATGGTTCATATTTCTGTTCATTTTGAGTTGATTTATGGAGAATAGTGTCGACTCAAGGGGTACAGAACAATAGGTCATTTCATGTTCGAGTTAGAGCTTATGTGGAAGATCTGTTTGAGTTGTGACTCGTATGTTGCGATGTTGAACGCGACTTCACCATTGATAATGACAGAAACTAGAGACATGAGACATAGCCTATAGGGTTTAGCTAACTTAAAGGGTGCAGGCATCCATTCTAGTGATACTTACGCATATGCATGAGGGTGTGATGTGACCCGATGCTACATGTTAGGGGCGTAGACTAGCTATGTTTTTCCTATAGTATACTTTATCTAGAGATATACGATACTCTGAAGGAAATCTCTGATCCTTATGCATGAGACCATTCTTGAAATACTGAGGGAACCTCTATGGAATTCTACACAACTAGCGAATGGGTCTTGGCAGTTGTGATTGTATACCTATTATTGTTGTGATGCACAATCACATGCATCATAACTATGTGATTATTTATATTTCACACTTTATACATTAATATATCATCACTGGATTTTATAATAGAAATGGTTTGGTTATCATAAGTTAAATGCTCGTTTGTGTTTTTTGGCAGCATTGTCTTACGAGATATCTTATTTTAAACATTTTTACAAATATAACAATTCATATGATTTGAATTTTTCACGTTGGTTTATCAGACTGATCCAGGTGTTTTTTTCTTATAATGTTTGGGTCAGCTCGAGTACGTTTCCAAATTTAGTTGTGATTCATGGGAGATCTTGGGGAGGAGCTGGATGATTTCCCATCGTACTTATTTTCTGCTGCATTACTTGACTTGTATCTATCTGTATTTGTGAGGATAGACTGTTATAACTATCCAAGCTGATTATAAGTTAGTTATCTCTTATTGATTTATGTATATCAAAGTTTTCTCTTTGGTAAAGACCTTTTGAGATATTGTATAATATCGTGTTCTTCTTTCTTGTTCTATTTCCTTCCCTTTTTCTTTTACCGTAGACGTATTAGTGTCGACATTCGAGGGTCGAAAAGGCCGACCGTTACATTATAAAGGAAAGTTATAATTATTTTTAAAGATTTATAAAGGATTTTATAAATGATATTTTATGGAAGGAGTTTGTAAATAAAATGAGTTTATAAATAATATTTTATAAAGAAGGGATTTTATAAAAAGATTGAGACCTGATTTCCACAAATGATCATTTTAAATTTACTATGGTATGGAAAATGTTCTACCATACTTAGCACCAAATTCTGAGCTATGGAAACTCATCTCTATCCTGAGAATTAAGAATGAATGTCAAGGCAAGGTTAGTTTCCTAACTTGCCTGATTTTATTGTTAATAGAGGGATATTACTGTTTGAAATCAAGAAGTAGTGGTAAGTATAGCTGGTCTAATTTCTATACGATCTATGTGCATACACTAAAAGGATGCGTTTTGGGTTTATTATTATCAGTGTTTTAAACGATATTTGTTTTAACCCAAATAAGTATGGTTTGAAAATATAATCCTTGGTTTGAAAATATAGTCCTTCTTAAGATTTGTGAATATACTTATACCGTTGAGATAAGTATATAAGTACATTTTCTAGTATTGAAAATGTAATATTTCGAGAATATACTTATACCATTAATATAAGTATATGGAAAAGTTTTTCTTGGTTTTGAAAGTGATATGCCTTTGTCAGTATACGTATATAGTTGATATAAGTATATCAATATTTTCAAGTATATTAAAAATAGTAGAGAGAATTTGTGGATACATCTTTGTAAATATATCTTTATACAAGAATTTACACAGTGGTTTTAATTATAAAAAGATTAACTAAAGAGGCTTAGTGGTTGCTTTATGCTTAATAATGTTTGGTTAAATCTCTAGTTGAAATTATTTGTTTATTTGATTGTTAAATAACTGACTATCAAATGTTGGCTAGTTTTAAAACTATAGTTGTCGGTTTAGAGAGGCTGGGATCGGATAAACGTGAGTTATCTATTAGCGCCAAAAATGGTCACTAACACCCAAATCCAGATGAAAGCACCAAATAACAGTCACAACTCACAGATAGAATGTATGTAGAGAGTAATAACGTGAAGAACAGTCAAAATTAAAGTGAAACTAGCAAAGAACAACAGATTTTATAGTGGTTCGGCTAACTCCGGCCTATGTCCACTCTAGAAGTTTACTTTTTATTGACGTAAGAATCAGTTAAAATTACAAAATGGTAGAGTAACCTTCGCCTTAGGAAAATAGAAAGTCAGAGAGCCAAAAGAAAGAAGATCCTTTTTCTGAACTCCGACACGTTGTATTTATAGACAAATCCTGAGTTGTTCGGCTTTCTGAATGGCATAGGCCCATCAAAGCATTCCACCGAGCCATATACCTCTTCCATGCCGAGCCACACCGATCTCACAGCAATGCCGAGCCACCTACCTCTACAATGTTGAGCCACTTACCTTTATAATGCCGAGCCGTCTCACCAATGCTGAGCGAGGCGCGATGCCGGGCGAGGTGCGATGCCGGGCGAGGTGCGATGCCGGGCGAGGTACGATGCCGGGCGAGGTGGCATCTGCCGAACCACTACCTTATGCCGAGCGACCCTAACTTCTCTACAATGCCGAGCGACCTTAACTTATCTGCAATGCCGAGCGACATTACGTAGGTCGAAACACCTCACCAAGGTCGAGCCGTGCCAACAATGCCGAGCCATAATGACGAATCCTCAGTGCCGAGCGACATTACCAAGGCCGACCTGACCTTGACTTTCAGACCGAGCCATGTAACCTCTCCACTTCTCGACCGAACGACATCTCCATGTGAATTTCTTAATTTTAAACCGAATCCATCGTACTCCAGCCTCGTTAAACGGGAAGCTGACTTAGTTAAATCCGCTTGTCTGTGGCCTTGCCGAAAGGCGGGTTAACATTTACCCCCCAAAACATGCCTTGCTATTGGGAGGTGTGTTTTGAGTAGCCTCGAGTTCGATATCAAAGTTTGTATGTCATCCACATCTGTGCTTTCCGATTAATAATCCAATCCATTTTATCCAAGTACCATCACCATATCCTTCTCTGAACCTATGACTGCTCCGAGTCGATATCCGGTTCCGAATCCAGTAGCCAAATCCTTAGCCAAATCCATATCCATCTAAACTCGACGGTTGAGTTCTAATCCATCAATAACCAATAGCCAAACACATGACCTCATCGGGTCTAGTATTTGAATCCATAGACCTCGTTGGTTTGTGTTATACTATTTCTACCTCGACTCTCTCGTCAAAAGGCTTGTATGTTCCCTGGCCTCGGCTCTTCGGCCAAGGGCTTGTGTATTCACCAGCCTCGGCACTCTGGCCAAGGACTTTGATATTCACCGGCCTCGGCACTCCGGCCAAGGGCTTTGATATTCACCGGCCTCGGCACTTCGGCCAAAGGCTTTGATATTCACCGGCCTCGGCACTCCGACCAAGGACTGTTATATTCACCAGCCTCGGCACTCCGACCAAGACTTTGATATTCACCGGCCTCGGCACTCCGGCCAAGGACTTTGATATTCTGTTCGAGTCCATTCCATCACTCTCCAGCGAAGGGACTTGTAACTCGCGATCACTGCCCCATCTCTCCGGTCGGGATAGTAATTGCAAAACCTGAACTGTTTATTACATTGGTCCGAATTCAATCAGAAAACCAGAAATCCATGTCAAAAATCCTAGTCAAAATCCAAATCAAAAATCGAACATCCAAACCAAAATGGCAAACCACAAAACCAACCAAACTGAGAGTTCAATCCAAACTCCAAAACCATACCAAAGAAAAGTAAATGTCCAAAGTACCAAAGAGGAAACCAGAATTTGCAGAAACACAGAAAGAAAACATGATTTCATATACCCGAGCAGTATGATTTTTCGTCATCTCAGAGCATGCCTAGAGACCATCCTCGATTCCGTACGTGTGTAAGTGACCTAGCCGTATTACTTTGGATACTATTACTTATTCACAACCGTAAAACCATTCAGTTTATAACAAGCTGGCGTTGACCAAATCCAGTACCACCATCATTCGAGGTAGGCGGTGGCCGCTCTTGCTCCCCTTCCACAGCTCGATTCCTTATGTGCTGTTGCAGGCGACCATTCCTTACATGCTCCTCCATGATATCTCTCAAATGCCTGCAGTCGTCCGTGTTGTGCCCATTCAGCTTATGGAATAGGCAATGCTTTTCCGATGCCCGCTCGTATTCAAAAGGCTCTCTCTTTGCCGGCCTTCGATATAAGAGGCACCCTCGAGTATCCAAGTAAATCCTTTCTAGAGTCTCAGTTAAATCTGTGTAAGAAGAAAACTTTGACTCCCTTCGAGGCCTCTTCGAGGTGCCCCTATTGCCATTGTTTTCCTTTTTTCCTTTATTGCCTTTACTTGGATCCTTCCGGGGTGGACCTCCACCCCTCACTGCATAAGCTTCATCCTCTATTCCTACTCTCTTAGCGTGCACATCCTCCTATCTCAGGAACCTTTCTATCTCATGGTAGAACTCCAAGAGATCCCTCGGTGGGTCCCATTCCAATGATATCCTGAAATCCAAATTATCCATGATTCTTGAGACTGTTGCCATCAAAACCATTAATGGATCGGATCGATCCGCTGAGGCTACCATTGCGTTAAATCTGGTTAAGAAGTTCCTCAGTGACTCTCCCTTCCATTGTTTCATCGATGTCAAGGTCATTATGTTCTTGGGTCTGACTATATGAACCCTAAACTGTCTCACAAACCTTTCAATTAGCACCGTCCATGTGCCGATAGAACCACTATCCAGTTGTCTGAATCGCATAGCTGCGATATCCATCAAATACAAGGGGAAGCATCGAGCCACGACCACATCTGATGCCCCCAGTACCTCCATATGCCTCATGTACCTTGTCAGGTGAACGGTGGATCCGTTCTCCCATCATACATATCCAACATTGGTAGCTTAAAGTCCGATGGATTCCTAGCTTGCCTGATAGTTGGAGTAAAGGGACTCCTATTCACATCCTCAAAGTCTTTGTTTAACAATCCACCTCTCACAGCCCGTCTGACCATCTCCGCTAGTCTGTCGTTGTCCCCAAGCTGTAATCCTTATCCGTTGCCTCCGGTCTGCCCCTCAATTTCATGAGGGAATTCTGGCACATACTCCTCATCTCATACTCCTACACTTATGTTGGTGTCGGGTTGCACAACGTCATCTGGTATCCCTCCATGGATTGGTCCAGCATTTCCTGGTGGTATGCCCCCGAGTCTAGATCCATCCAGGTTGATAGCAGTCTGCTGATTGGGGGTTGCCCCCTGTTGAGCCATTCCCTCCGCTTGCTGGTTGAGCGCTTCTAATCCAGCTCCACGGATCTGAGTTCCTGCATTTCCTGCTTGTGCATATTGTCTGAGAAGAGACGACGTCATCTCCTCTTGTCTTTTCAACATTACTTCCATCTTGTCTCTGGTGATGTAGATGGATGCTTGACCTGCTCTAGCTCCACAGGAAGCCTCTTGACTTCCCTCCTCATTGCTCCTTTCTATCACTTGCTTCCTTACTGATGGCCTAACCATTGTTTCCTAGAATCTAAGTTCCAAGCTTCAATATCTCCGAGTGCTTGCCTTCTCAGTGAAAGCACCAAAATGTTAGTGCCAAAAATGGTCACTAACACCCAAATCCAGATGAAAGCACCAAATAGCAGTCATAGCTCATAGATAGAACATATGTAGGGAGTAATAATGTGAAGAACAGTCAAAATTAAAATGAAAATAGTAAAGAACAACTGATTTTATAGTGGTTCGGCTAACTCCGGCCTATGTCCACTTCAGAAGTTTACTTTTTATTGATGTAAGAATCAGTTATAGTTACAAAATGGTACAGTAACCTTCGCCTTAGGAAATAGAAAGTCAGAGAGCCAGAAGAAGAAGATCTTTTTTTTGAACCCCCACACGGTGTATTTATAGACAAATCCTGAGTTGTTGGGCTTTTTGAATGGCATAGGCCAATCAAGGATTTCCACCGAGCCACATACCTCTCCCATGCCGAGCCACACCGGTCTCACCGCAATGCCGAGCCGCCAACCTCTGCAATGCCGAGCCACTTACCTTTATAATGCCGAGCCGTCTCACTAATTCCGAGCGAGGTACGATGCCGCATGAGGGATGATACCGGGCAAGGCACGACGTCGGGCGAGGCACGATGCCGGCGAGGCACGAGGTACGATGTCGAGCGGCATCTGTCGAACCACTATCCCATGCCGAGCGACCCTGACTTCTCTGCAATGCCGAGCGACCATAACTTCTCTGCAATGTCAAGCGACATTACATTGGTCGAACCACCTCACCAATTTCAAGCCGTGCCAACAATGCCAAGCCATAACGACGAATCCTCAATGCCGAGCGACATTACCAACGCCTACCGGCCATTGACTTCCAGACCGAGCCACGTAACCTCTCCACTTCTCGACCGAATGATATCTCTAAGTGAACTTCATCATTTTAAACCGAATCCATCGTATTCCAGCCTCGATAAACGAGAAGCTGAGTTTGTTGAATCCGCCAGTCTATGGCCTTGCCGAAAGGCGGGTTAACATTATCCAAAAACCACTTCGAACCCGCATAAATGTTTGAATTGAAAACATCCTTAAGATGATGACATTGAAGACGGAGATCTTTGAAATGCAAGGCTACTTGTTATTAATCATGATGGCGTCTCCAAAATGGATGTAGTAGAAGTAGTGTCTTCGATTTGTTCTTATCCTGAACAACTTGCATAGATGAATGATGGCATTGCATTATTGCTTGGAAGGCAATGTTAGCATTCCAAATGAGAATTTCTAAAAAGATAAAACATGGATTTAGCCTCAACAACTAGGGAATGACTAAAATCATGAGAGATGCATCAAGGCAATGTAGGTCGCACCTATTAGGATATGTCCTCAACCTTCTAGATATATACATTTATGGATTTGGTTTTGCATGAGAGCTCTTGGTAAAAGGTTGCAAAGAAACCAGAGTAATGACATATTTAGTACTACCTAGTGAAGGGTATCCCGGTGCCTTGCCATTGTATGGAATTCATTCTCCAATATGTGCCTTTACGGACTTAGTTGTATATGTATTATGCTGAAATTTAATTGATGTAACAATTTCGACTATGATTCAATATTTATTTTAAACCCTAGATATTATTATAATATTAGAAGATTTTATATGAAATGATTTAGTCATTGTAAGGTAAAAACTTGTCCGTGTTTATGTATGGCATGGCCTTATGAAATACATTGATTTTGGAAAGGTTTTATAACGTTAAAATCCATATGAATTGTGGTTCTCACATTGGTTTACTATACTGATTCAGGTGTTATTTTTTTTTTATAATTCTCGGGTTAGACCAATCATATTTTCAGATCTAGTATGGATTCTTTGAAGCTTCAAGACGAGCTGGATGTCTCCAAGACATATTCACGTATATTTCATTTTTATTGCATTTATAGTTTTATATTTATCAGCGATTGTGAGGACATATTGTTAGAACTGTCCAGGCTGATGATTAGTTGATTAACTCTGATTGATATATGTATATTACAGTTTTCTTTTGTAAATATATATTGTATATTATATATTATTTGTCATGATGTAGGATTCTGTTTTATCTTCTATTTTCTCTTCCCCAACACTCTGTCTTTCCGACACTTAGATGCTCGGCACGTGAATACCATGGATGTATTAGTGTCGACTTTTGTGGGTTGAAGAGGTAGGTCGTTGCAAAATTAAATCTTTTTATGTAAATATTGGATATGATACAAAGACTCTAAATAGAAACTGATTATATAAGATGAGATGAAACCTACCAAGCCTAAAATAAACATGATTCATTAGAATGTCTTATAAGAGTTCTTGCACATTAAAGAGAAACTATGAGTTTTTTTTCAATATCGAGAAAAATGATTGTCAGTGACAACAATCTCCTTGATTGTCAATAAGCCATAAAGATACACTATCATACGACACAATGCTTAAATTAAAAATAGTTCTAAGTACAATATCGAAATATGATTTTGATAGTTGTAACGGAAGGGATACGATCCATCGGCGTCTTTAAAAGAAATGCCTATGAAGTTGGAATATAGTAAGCAATATTGATGAGAATAACTTCCTAAATTTCATTTGTCGAAATTAGCATATAAAATTCGTCAATCAACATGCCTGAGTTAATTCAAATTCTACTCCTAAAATTATCGCCTAATATGACTTTGAATTTTGGTACATCTTTGTTGAAATAGGAATTTTGAATAATGATTTAGAATAGAATGTTTTCAATTGATAACGAAGATGTCATGATGTCGGTGGGAGAGATGGCTGAGTTTGTAAGCATTGTATAAGATTCAAGAATGATAGCATCATTCAGCAAGCATCAGAATTAAACAAATGTTTTGACAGAGAAATCAAATAGTTTGATTATCAAACAAAATGCGTAGGAAGCATGCGTTTGTAGGAATGAACATTATGAGGTATTAAAATATTTCTAAAATTGTAAGTAAGGAAGTTGGGGCTATCCCAAACGACATAAACAGACACCATATTAAAACGTTTAATATAGAACAAATGAGACGGATTCTTATGCATCGACAATAGGAATTATCATATATACCATACAGTCTACTATATTTTAATTCTCTTATAAAACTGGTACGTTGAGAGAGCACCAAATCCAGTTTAAAATCGACAAATGGCAGTTATGTGTGATCATAAGTAATACTGAATATAATATGGCAATACTAAATTTACGTTCAACCTTAGTTAAGAAGCTTTAAGTTGGAAATGTTCCAAATAAGAGGTGACGGCTGATTCAACCATAGGCCAAGTACGTCATGTTGAATAACAGCAATAAAAATAGTATAAGCAAATACAAAATTTTATAATTGAGCCAAGTGTGATTCCAAATGTTGAGAATGCCCTGACATTGTTGTATGAAAGAATGTCGCAATAAAAATCGCAAAAGAATGTAGAGCTAATAAGATGTCTAGACATATATTATGAAATTTTCACATCATAAAGGCAGTTTATCAATGACGAAGAGATGTCGGCTGACATAGTAGATACTAACACAATATAGTAGATACATTCATTTAGGGACTACTTGACCTATTCTAAACTGGTCGAAAGAATGGGACTAAAATTCCGTATTTGACCCCAAGTACTAGTGGGAGACTATAAGAGTTAGTAGTATGACATTGAAGCAATTAGTCAATCTTTCCATAGTAATAGTTTTTGTTTTCATTCATATACTTTGTTATATTGTGATACAATTAATTAAGTAATTAAATATAAAGTATATAATAGGAAAATCCTTATACAAAATGTTACGTGATTTTAGATGCAAATAGTTATGGCCATGGGTAATTAATCACCAAACAAAATGATATTTTGCTCTTGATATTCCTAGTCAATATATTTCGAGAAAACGATATCGATTCATCCATTAAGACCAAAGAGCATAATGCTCTTAAAGTGTTAGGAAATGTGTTACAATTGGTTGCTAGGGGAGCTATGGGGTTATGTACTTATAATTATTGCATAACTATATAATGACTCATCTAAGAGTTTCCTGTTGGTCGCTAATAACTTGGTCAAACAAGAAATCTTATTGTGGCGTTATTACATGGTTTCCTTAATTTGAGATGAATTTTGATGTGAATACTTCACTTTGATTATATTTAAATCATGGCATAGAGATCCATCGAGTGACTATAATTGGGTCCGAGTTGAGCATTATAAGTGAAACATTATTCAACAGAGAATTCGTCTCCTCGGTTGTTTGAGAATAGTATCACACTCAACTACAGTCAACTCAAAGTCAAATCTCTGGCTAGAATAGTACAATTAATAATAAATATTATTATTGAACCAAGGACTTTTTTAGACTAACCACGTTGAATATGGTTAATATTGGAATTTTGACAAATATGAAATTTCATATATCCTAAAGTGATGTAGTTTTGATGAAGGGAACATGTGTATATTATCATTACCAAAAGGTATCGCTTAAGAAAATATGAAATTAGATTTTACCAAAAAGATCTATAAACGATGAATTCAGCTAAACTGTCAGAATACTAGCTAAGGTGACATATGACTATTAATATTTGAATCATTCAATAGTAATCACTGATTGAATTCACACATCTGTGTCCCGCAACCTCATTTGTGAATTCTTCGAAAAATCATACGATAGTTAATTTATAGAATGTTATAAATTAATTAATATTTAAGAAATATTAATTATTAATTTTTTTGATGTTTGATGTTTTTAGCAACTATTTGAATGTATGTATAAACCTTATATATCAATTTATCGATATATGATACTGGTATGTATTTAAACAGGAATTAAATATAGTCTATGACGTGGCAGGCTTTTTGGAAAATTTATCTGTAAGGAGAAACGCTTGGCTGGCCATGCAAAGGAAATAGGGGATTGGATTGATTGAAAATTAATTGAGAATTAAAAGGGGAATTTTTTTAAAGAAAGAACCAGGAAGGTCTCTATTCTTTCCTTAAAACAAATTCCTCTCGTTTACTTTCTCTCACTCATTTTTTCCTTCTCCTTCCCTCATCCATGACTACCTCCTCTATCTCTTTCATGGTTGAAAGTTCCTTCTGTATTTCTAAAAAAATATCAACTCCAAAGTAAATCAAAACTTCAAATAAATATAAAAGCTATATGGTTCATCTATCTCTTACAAAGATTAGATGCAGATTCAAGGATCTAAAGAGCGATTTCCAAAACAAAGTGTCACTTATTAGCTAGATCTAAAAGGTATATTCTAATTTTAGTCTATTTTCTTAGATTTAATATATTTATCATAAATTTATATGTATATATTATTGCCTCACCTTGATTTTGATTCAATAACATAATTTAAATGACTTGATAAATGATTTGAGCTATTTTAAGTTGATAAATCAAAATTTAAATATGCATAAAATAATGTTTTAGGTTATTAATATATCTTTTAAAATTACCTATAAATACATTCCAAACCTATTATACAGTTTAATGATTTAAATGTTTTTGTTTGAACTTAATCAATCCTAAAATATATAGATTATTGATGCCTTATTTGATTTGATGTATGCAATTTTGGTTTTATGATTTTTTGATTGACATAAAAGAATTTTTCTTATTTGGGCTTAAACTTTATATATTTATTTGCATGTGTGTTTATTTATTTGGAAGTACATCAAAATGGTTTAATGCAATACTTTTGTTTTTTTGAATTAATTGGAAATTATTTAGCTTAATCTTTACGTATACCTATGTGTGTATATCTAAAGATTTATATTTTATAATTTTAAGTCGGGTATTTTGGAAATAATTTTTTTCCATAAATTTATTTTTCATAAAACAATTTAAAACGGTAGCAATAATATATGTATATATATACACACCAAATATATACATGGTAAATATAAATCTCAAAATCCACACGATATATATTGTACAAGTTATTGCTTACTGCTTTTATCATTTTAAACATATTATTGTAACATATCATCCATTTTATATTGATTAAGTGTACTATAAATCAAATATTTTCAAAAACGCAAAGGTAAAATCAATTAATGATGCCCCTTTAGCTCTTTCCTTGTGGATCGTGATGTGATTATATCAAGATCTAATTTCATGTTTGTTCCTGTCAATAAACACCAAATAATTACATCCACTATATGTTCCGCATGTTTGTCGCACCTTTTAAAATATGAATATATTTGATGTATTCATACCTTTTTCAAATTTTTACATTTAATTAACATATATTTAATTAATTAAGAAAAAGGCAATATTAGTAATGTAAGATTTCATTAATAACAACTAGATTGCATATAGTGAAACCCGTTAGACTTCATATGCCCGTTATGATCCAAATAGGGATTTTATTTAAATTTATCCATTTCACCTACTTCGAACGGGACCAAGTTTCTTCAAGATTGTTGATTTATTACCACATATATTTATAGTATTACGATGGAATCGCATTAGGATGAGTATGCGATATTTTACCATTATTACTATGTGGATGTTTTATAATTAATTATGGTTTTGCTATTGGATGACATCAATGTTGTATGACTAATATAGGGTAGTTAATAATTTTTTTATGAATTTTATGATTATATTACTAATATGAGGTAGTTAATACACATATTATGGTTTTGATGTAGTGTTACTAATATGGTTGGTTAGTGCACATTTGGCAGTATACGTTGTTGATTTATTTGATGTTTTGTGTTGATATTGAGTGTTGTCAAATTTGTACATTTATCGATAGCCAAGTGTTGGTTGTTATTATTGTTACCTCATATTTAAATACGATGTTTGAATGTGGTGGCATGGTAGAATATGGTGTTTTCTGCTTATGTTTGATGCATGGTTGCTACGTTTGTGCAATGGTATATGCTAACAAGTATTTAATGTAGGAAAAAGAGTAGGAAATAAAACTACGTGGGCTTATCTTGAATGGGTACATAGGCAGTCTTTTCCTATGCAATAGCTCTCGAGTCTATACCTATAGTGCATAGGGTTAGGCCCAGTCCAAAAATAGTTGAACTTTTTTTTCCTTTTTCTTTCCATGCTTTTGTAAAGTTTGCATGCAGAAACAAAGGAGTGAAAAGGAGCTCTGAATACAGAAGACATCCATATGTTGTTTGCTTGGATTATTTTTCCTATATTACTGTTTTATTGTTTCATAAATTTAATAATGATTGATGTATGGGAAAATAAAGATGTTCTATTTATTGTGTTAGACCTTGTTATCTAAAATGTTTGTATTCATTGTTGGGATATGTATCCTTTTATTTAAATTCCACTATGAGGTTTTTTTCACTTAGGCTATATAGATTTTAGAAATTTTGATTATATAGCCAACGGTCCACTATTGTTAATATTTAAAATTAGCATACAAGTGTATTTTGATGGCGTTTGTCGCTAATTTTAGATATTAGAAATAATAGGTCATCATGATTAAAGTCCATGTTTAAATCTGATAAAATAAGTACCTATTAGCTAAGCATTGGTCAATGATTTTGAATTTACATTGACTACCAATCACGGTTATACTAACCAAGGAGACGACTCCTCTTTTGAATAGTGTTTCACTCCAAGTGGTTTAACTTATACCCAACTAATGAATTAACACAACCACGTTGTTATGTGACTGACCATAATCAAGGCTTAGTTTGGAGAAATAAGATTCTCAATATTCTCAAGTCAAAAGATTGTTGACCTCGTCATGTGATATTTTCTATTTGACTTTAACATATAGAAGACTCTCGGTGGGTCATCTTGTAATTGTCCCAAATAACTACATGTATGTACCCCTTGGCTACCCCAACAGTCATGAATAATTCATCATCCATCATATGGAGAACATAACATACACATGTCTCAATGGATATATCTGTAACAATCAGTATTTTCGATAATTTAATATTGTGAGAAATTAAAACTTATGATTTATACATGGGAAAAATATTAGAATATAATTTAATAATGTTGACTGAATATAACTGACAACCACTTTAATGTAAGTTCAATCAATTGCAATGATTAAGGTAAATAATGATCAAAATCAATGTTGTATATTTAATGGTAAAATATTGTGTTATTCAATTAATTGGTTTTAACATGGAATATGAAATCAGTTATTTAGTATGTAAATTATTAGCTTTTGTTTGTTGACAGTTAACTCCAAAACGTGTTTAAACTAATAACTGGTTTATTCTCATCTTATTTTTAATCCATTGAAATTAATTTGGAAACAATGTGAAATTAATGTAATTATATATTGCAGCTAATACGAGTTAAGATGATAACTGTAGAATATGAATGTAATAAAATGTAAACTAATGTTAATTATATTTATAAGGTAATTGCTGATTTAATAATAAGAACTTAAATCAAAATATTAAAAATTATTGGAAGTTAAATTATAATAAAGTAGGATTTTATTATAGTTGTGATTAAATGTTAAAATTAATGTAATGCAATATTTGAATTAACATGGAAAATTGTATTTTACGAGATTATTAAAATCCTATTTAATCAGGAATAATGAAAACGGCTAACTTTTAAATTTTGAATTTAAAAGTGATTGAATTGATTTTTAAATATTAATTTATTTAATTAACGTGTAAAATCAGTCTTTTAAGACACTTTCTTAGATTTCAATGAAACCGGTTTCATCGAATTCGTAACAGGGAAGTATAATAAGATTTCAAGTTTCGTAGCGATCAGACGTATCGTTTGATCGTGCGAGCTCGAAACACGTATAAATCAATTTTGAGGAATTTAAATGAATATAGTCTGATTTTAAAGGCTAACTTCTATATACAATATAATTAGGGTTTGAAACTAGTTACATTGAGTTTAAAAATATTGAAAACCTATATTTCGATATATTGGATGACCAATTTCGCTTCGGGAACGAAACGAGCTTTTCAGGTCGTTGTTATCGTTTCGACCCAATTCGATCTGTTCCATCCGTTCTTATCCATCTCTGTCTATATATAGGCTGTTATAAACCCTAGTAGCTTCTTATTTTCATTTTCTATACGTACAATTTCTACCTATCTGTTCAATTATCTGTTCCTTCTCAATGGCAGACATTTCAAAACCCTAATTCCCAATTCCAAATCAAATCGAAAATCCAACCTCCTCAAGCCCTATCATATTATATATTATTGCGAAGCTCTCGACGAACGTAATCTGCATCTACAGATCATTTTTGCAATCAAGTTTCGGTTTGGCTTGAAATTAGCAAATCATTCTCAGCCATTGAAACTAGGGTTTCGGTGGTGGATCTCCGACTTTGGAGCGATCGACGAGCACTGTGACGTAGAGGAGGTCGAGAGGAGTGCAATTAGTGTCTTAAGTCGTGTCATCAGTGCTCAAATTCGCCTTGAACAGTGATCACTTACGGCCGTGGCATGGTGGACTGGGGGTGTCGGAGGCTACAGCCTTTTGGCCGAGCGGGCGGTGTCGTGTGGCGAGCATAACCATGTATTCTGATCTGGGTGGAGGTGGATATAGGAGACGCGGCGCCGAGAGGAAGCATGGCAGCTGGAAGCTTAAGCATAGGTTTACGTGCATCTATTAGGGTTAGGAGGATAGATAATTACAATTATGCCATTCTATTTTATTTAATTTAATTTTAAAAAATTTAACTTCTAACTATCATAACCATTTCATATGATCTCCTTTTGATGCGCGGTTTCTTGCATTGGATTCATATTGAAATTTTGGACAATATGAAAGTAGTTTGGTTGAATGTGGAGACTGTTCAAATTTTAGGCTTTTATTGGATTTTTAATCTGTTATAAATCAAAGGTGAGTGATTTAACTCACTCATGCGATACTGAATCTTCTTATGTTTGTTAAATTAAATTTATGAAGTTGTGAAGACCCGTAAATCCGTACTCCTTGAATATACACTAATCTCCATAGATTAATTCAGGATGAACAGAAATACGAATTCTCAATGTTTAAGAAGAAGAAAAAGAGAGAAGAAGAGATAAGAAGATAGAAAATAGAGAGGAAAGAAAATAGATAATAGAACGGAACAGAAAACAACAGAACAATAACAGAATCTCACAATTCGCAGCGGAACAACATATAATAAATAAATGAATAATCTTTAAACAAAGAACTATATCGGTTATTACATTTTATACTTTACATTTCATTACATCATAGTGTACAACAACAAACAGTGCAGCGGAAAAAGAAATACTATATACAAGTAATACGCCATGCCATCCAGCTTGCCTCCAGCAACTCCTGAATATCCCGAATATCCTGATAAACCTAACTCTTAACTGCCCGTGTGGAAATTGGTGGGCACCCAGAGTTTAGGAAGGAAAACAATAAACTCCGAGTCAGTCATGTGACTGGTGTGAGAACTCAAAACAGTTTATTTATCTTTAAAATCAAAATAGAGGAATATTTTTAAAGTAAATTCGCAATGCTTTTAAAAATGAGACTACCATAAGGCCTCCCGCACACACACACAATGCAAACGCAGAATCGGAGGAGATTTCTCCTTATGATAGTCAAAGATGCTTGATACGCATTTAAAAGAACATTTGATATTATTACTAGTGCATAGTGTAGGAAAATATTTCGAAAGTAGAATATAAATCTTAGCCGGCATAGACATTTCGAACTATGCCTACTATAGCTAACTATGTTCAATAGCAGGTTACCGCCACATTCCATAGCAGGTTATACAACTAAAACCGTACAAGTCTCGTATTGTTTCTTTGGATTTCCAACGAATGATCAGGCCAAGGAACTTCCCATTGCCACATGAGAATGCCTCTGGATGGACATCCCCGAGAACCAAACCGGATCTCTACCAACACAAGGACGGGTTACCCCTAACTGAGTAACAACTGACCGAATATGTCATCCCCCGGTCCTTTGGGACCTTTCACCGAGCGCTCGCAATCAATTCACACAATCATAAAGTGTTTTCAACATGAGTAAGTATCTGGGCTCCATACCATGATACCACCCTTTTCCAGAAGGAAATGCACAATCCTAAAGGGCGCTACCCCTCATAACCTTGCTGCATCTTTCCTGTTTTGACCATTCCCGAGGTGTGAGGCTCGACGAAGTCACGTCCACAAAAACATACTTTATACAAAAGCCATGCTTTGGGTCAACAAATGATCATATAAATGATCACTAGGATAGACGATCAAATAAATGATCCTATCACAAATAATCAACACAATGATCATTTACAGCAACACTCAGCATGTCACATTACCAAATTGGGAATATATCACTGATAACATTCAACTACATAACCTCTGAGCTCGTACGTCTCAGAGAAGGGTGTTAGGCTAAATGAATAAATTCTCCGCCACCAACAGAAATATATTTGAAAGAAATCAGCTTTATATCTCAACTTGTAATGTCAAACATACAATCCATACAAGTCTGTTCCGGGCTCGAACAGAACCGAAGGCACTTACAAAGAAGTCCTTGCAATCCGGATATCCACAATCCTGATCGGATTTCCCATCACTTAGGGAGTCTCTATACCGTTGCAACTCAGTGCAGAGACAATCGATAGGTCATCCTATCGCTCTCACAAATATCCGGTCTTCAACACCGGTCATCAATGCTATCCATTACGTCGTATCACTATTCGGAATGGGTAATCCGAATAACGAGCGCAACAATTTAAAAATAAGTGTAGCATTCAAATTCAACAAATCCCAACAAATACCTTTCAAAGGTAAATATTGATAGTCGGTTATTGAACTATCAATGGATATGCACACATCACCAGATTCCAAATAATTTTCCAAATTATTTATTTTCCAAAAATATCTTTACTAGATATGTAGTTTTCACACTTCAAAAATAAATTAATATTTATTTTTAAACAAATTTTCCTTTTCATTTATAAATTCCATAGTGAATTTTCATTTCAAAATATCCATGCATATACGATTTCAATTATTCATTTCAATTTATCTTCAAAAAGATAAAGTCTCTAATATTCACTTTATATTGGAAAACATTTCCATACTTACTTATTAAGTTATTCACAAATCCATTTATTTTCAACTCTTGGAAAATATTCAATATACTTGAATTGAAATTAAGTATATATTTCATTCTTTAAGGAAATCATTCTTTTAAACATATTTATTTGGGCCAAAACGAATGTTGCGTAAAACATCGTTACGACAACCCAAAATCACTAGTATAAGGATTCGAAATTAAAATAGATATATAAATCCCAATACTATACAAACATTTCCTTTCGGAAATCATTTACTATAACAACAGTGTTATAGTCCACCATTTCCTTTTATTTCTCGAAAACGTCTATTTCAACAATGAATGTTGAAATCTATGGTTTCGAATGTCAACACGTTTTGAAAACATCGTTAGATCGTTTTAATTCTATTTAAAACATCAAATCTAAACATTTTCTTTAACATATTATTCACTATTCAAAAACGTGAATATACTACGTTAATCAATTCCATCCTTTCTATTCATTTTATTTTAAAGGATTATTCACTGTCAAAAACGTGAATATAACTCCATTAATAGGTTACAACAATTTACTTCTCAAAATAAGTTGTTTACGAATTTATAAAACAACGTTTATAAATTCCTTTATTAACCTATTCAATTCATAACTCAATTATAAACCAAAAGTTCATATTATAAGTGAAATACTTATAATTTATTTGTTTGCAAAATCGTTCCTTTGAACTTCATAATTATAAATCTTATAACTTATAAGATTCATTTATTTATCCAAACCTATTCTTTTAACAACTTTATAAATTTTATAAACCTACTGCTTATAAAATTCCATTTATAACTTCACCGTTTATAATTCTATAAATTTCATTCATTTATGAAATTCATTCACAATTCATTCTAACACTTATAAAAACTCGTTTTATAATTCAAATATTTTTAATTTATAAATATCCATTTTATAAATCTTTTATACAAATCAATTTGTATTATTATTCTAAAACATTTTTAATCTCCTTTATAATTTCATCATTTTGATTCATAAAATAATTAAATTTTATAAATCCTACATTTTCAACTCTTTATAATAATTTCAAAAATCCCGATTAAACTATTTTATAAAATCATTAGCCTCATATTTTCAAAAATCAACCTTTAACTATATTTCTCAAAATCATAATTTTTATAACTTTAAAAATTATAACGTTTATTTATTTAAAATGAATCAATTCCCAAAAATATTTTATAAACGTATACTTTCAAAAATCACTTTGAAATCCTTTTTAAAATTCCAAAATTTGGTCCAATGATGCTACATACCAAATAGTCAATCACGACAACAACGACATCATATATCGACATGATAATCAATCAAATATCAAAATATCTGAAATCAAGTAAATACTGTTGAGGAATCCAGTTGGATCCCTCCAACCTGTTTTCCTGCATCCACAAACATTAGCACAATACCAATTTCGTTCCAGTACGAAATTATCGCGGTATATGGGATTTATAATATTATCCGCTTAATAGACGGCACAATAGGGTCTCATCCGCTAAAAAAATGCGGGAAATCAATAACTCCAATATATACATATGCCAATATATATATTGCAATTATATATAATACCAATTTCACCGTTTATGAAATATTCGCGGTATATGTTTTTAATAAATAACATCCGCTTACTAACGGCGCATAATGTCTATTTTAACAATCAATAGATAACAATCATCATTCAAACATGCATTCAAATATTTTAAATCTAACTATTTAAAATAAAAATCGAAACCGATTCGATTGAGTGAGAAGTTCTCACCTTGATTTCAATTTCGTTTTAGCGATTTATTTCGAATAAAATTAAACGGACGTTTAATTTTATATGAAATTTTCACTAACTCCAAACGACTCCAATCTAACTCCATCGCGTAGTGCTCGTCCATACGATTCCAACGCAACTGGTTTCGCGCGTTTTCGACCTCGTATGAAAAAGTTATGCATTTTACAAGTTTGTACACGATTTTATAAAAACAATTCACAACAATTTTTTATATTATCAACCTACACTATTCAAAGCCGTAGGATCAAACATCTTTCCATCATCACCATGCACTAGCATCTCCCCCACATTCAATCTACAGGCCGCACACATACAAACCGAACCCATCATCATATAATTAGGGTTTAAATTCGCACCCATTTCAAGCGATTTGAACACGATCAGTTAGTTCCATGTCGAAGCCCTTCACCAACACCTTGCTCGGCCTAAACCTTAGTGAACTCGGCCATCTCCTGCTCATTGAATGTCGTGCACAGCTGGCCATGAATGTGGGTGCCTTGACGAAGATCCGTAGCTCCAAATGCGATCTCCACCGTTGAAAACGTAGTTCTCATCGCCCTCTACCATATTGCAGTTGACACTTTTTGCTAATTCTCGATGGATTGAGAGAATTAGAGGGAAGAAAATGAACAAATTTCGGCCATTGAAACCATATAGGCGGCGGCCTGAATTAGGTTTAGGGTTTTAGTTATTTTCTTATTTATTTTTTTTTGAGTGAGGGGGGCTATTTATAGGGAATTTTTCAATCACTATTCATCCGGGAATTCCAAACTCCGATTTACGCGCCGTAACCAGCGTTTCTAGGGTTTACCCCGCGTTCCGGACACAATGGAACAGGTTTCGAAAGCTAATTCGGACATCTGTGCGAGTTATGGCAATAAACGTTCAATTTAAATTAAACCGATTTAAACGATTTTCTAGGCGTTTTAATTTGTACCGGACAAACGGTAAATCCAATTGACACGAAATTTGAAACCTTACAATAATATCACATTACGGATCCGATGAAACTGGTTTCGTCGAAATCCGAGACTTTTTGAAAAATGGCTATTTTAACTCGCCAATTTAATATTAAAAACAATTCGATGCGTTTCGAGCTGCCACGATCATACGATAACTCTGATTGCTACGAAAATTGAAATCCGATAATAACTAACTATTACGGATCCAATAGGACTAGTTTCGTCCAATTTTGAGATTGTTCAAAAATTGGCTATTTTCACTAGTCGATTAAATATTAAAATATTCAATTTTTCACAAATTAACTTTTAATTCGATTTTAAAAGTTCTAAAATATCATTCTAGCTTCAATATTATAAAATAATATTTTACAAATCATTTTCAATCATATTTAACTCAATTTTCAATTATTCCCATAATTTAACATATTAAATTATCGATTTAATTATTCAATTAAATCCAATTATTCGAAATAAAATTTATTCGACTTATAAATTTCACTTACTAATATTTAAAATTAATTAAATATTCAAATTTTAATTAATAAAAATCCTGGGTCGTTACAAAAGTGATAAAAAATTTGTTGGTTGTTGTTTGATAATTTAAATTGACATTTTAGTTTGAAATTGAATTTCATTGAATTAAATTGCATTTAAATTAATATTAAAATTGAATTGCTAGTTAAATACCTAATATTGATAATCGGTTAAATTGTTGTGATTTACTTGCTGGTTTGGATGTTGATTGTGATGGACGTTTATTTGTTGACATTTTGGATAATTGAATGTTTATTTATTTTTATATATCTATGTTATCACCATGTATGTTAAGTAACAACATATAAACTATTATTTGAATTATTTCAAATAAATTAAGAAATAGGTTGAAACGATATATACCTATGACATTTTTATTTGGATTGAAATGATATATATCCATCCCTGTAATTTAAATTTAAATAACTGACCACTTGGCCATAGGGTAGAAAATTATAAACAGACACAAATTGGTTAAATTAAATGGTTTCAAAATTTTGAATTTGGATTTTGATTAAATGTTACTATTTTAAAGGAAATAAATTATGGATTTATATGAATTTAATTATTTTCTAATTCAAGATTTGAAAGTTGAAATTGGTCAAAATAAATTCTTTAAAGAATTTAATTGGAAATGTAGAGTTATGATCGATATATGGCTTTAATTCAGAAAATTGAATTATTTTGAAAATTTGGATCTTAAACTTAAACACAGAAGTTAAATTTGATTTAAGTGGTTTAAATAAATAAATTGGAATTGTACATGAAATTGATATAAATTGAAATGGTTTAAAATAAGAATTGAATTGAATTTAAAATATTGAATTGAATTGCTGAATCAAATTTGAAGTTAAAAATGAATGTTTCGAAAATTGAAGTTCTTCCAAACTAAAATTGAAATCAATTTGATATGAAAATAAATTGAGATTGAGTCAATTGAATTGAAAAATTGGACATTGAGATTTGATGATTTGATAACGGACATGGGTCCAGATGTGTCAAAATGAAAGGAAACAGTTTGATTCGATACTATTTTCAAAATAAATTATTTTAATAAAATTGTTTAAAATCTATTATTTTTACATTCAAATTATTTAGATTTTCCAAAACTATTTTACTATACAAACCATTTTCAATACTCAAACCATTTTCAATACTCAAATTATTTTATATTAAAGTGTTTTAAAATCCTTAAACTGCTTAAACTATTTAAACTATTTATAACTATCCAAACTATTTTCTAAAAATTCAAACCGTGCAAAGTTGAAATGTTTATATTTAAATTGTTGATTTAAAGGCAAGTGTGGATAAGTGATGTTATAACTTACATTGGAATCTGAAATGATATTTTCCAGTGAAAATGATATATTTTGAGTAAATATGATGGTTTTGAAATGAAGGATATTTTGAATTGAAAATGATATTTTGATTTCAAATGTGAATCATTTTCGAAATGTAAAAGAACCAATCTGTAACGACCCAGAATTTTGGTCATTTGAAATTTAATAATTGATTTTAAATATTCACGAGTTAATTTTATAAGTTGAATGAGTTATAGTTCAAATATCTTGATTTAATTGGATAGTTAGATTGTTAATTTAATATTTGAAATTGCAGAAATAATTTTGATTTTGAATTTAATGTGAATAAAAATGATCTACAAAGTTGAATTAAATTCTATTTGAATTAGTACGATGTTGGTAAATTTTTAAAATTGAATTTAAAGTAAATTTATAGAAATTGGAAATTCTAATATTAATTAACATGTAAAAATAATCATTTTTGACACAGTCTTGGATTTCCACATAACTTGTTTCATTGGATCTGTAATGTTATATTATTGTAGGATTTCAAATTTCGTGTCAATCGGATTTACGGTTTAGTTATACGAAGCTGAAACGCGTAGAACTTTGTTTATGTAAATTTTAATTTTAATAAGTCGATTCGAAAACCTATCTTCCAAATATGATGGAATTGGCTCCCGATATATATTCCACTATGTTCGGAATAGGGTAAAACATTATAAATGTCAAGCGGCACGCTTCGATTGGAGTTCAAAATATTTTCGGGTGAATAGTGTTTTGCAATTGCCTATATAAGGACGTTCATTATCAAACCTTAATCCACTAAAGCCCTAGCCGCCGCCTAAACGTTCGATGGCCAGAATTGCACGATCTTCCTCCTCGTTTTTCTTGTTATCCATGCATTATTATCAAAAAAAAATTCTACTGCAATACTGTAGAGCACATCGAGCTCTAGAAATCCAATGGTCACGATAATCTAAAACAAAGCCAATCGATGGCAATTTGACCTCGAACAGCACACTTTCGATCACGTGTTTCGAGACATAGGGAGGCTTGAGATCAACAGAGCTCTGGCCGGTGATGGAGCTCGCTATGGCACACACAATGGTGTTGTGCGATTATTGTATCGATGAACGTGGAGAGAGCGGCATGCGGAGAATCGATCCTGCGTATGGGTTGAGTGGCGTTCAAAATCTGAAGCATAAACATGTACGAGGGAAGAGAGAAAATGCGGCTGTGATCTACCCTATTCAAAATGAATGTCCACGATTTAAGGTTTAAAAATAAAATTAAAAGTTGTAAATTAATTATATACAAAATTGTATAAACTTTAAAATTGTATATCTTTTACATACAAGGTCAAAATCTGACGAAACAAGTTGCGTTGGGTTCGTATTGACGAACATTACACGATGGAGTTGGTTTGGATTTGATTGAAGCTAGTGAAAATTTTGGGTAAAATTAAACGTACGTTTAGTTTTGTTTGGAATAAAACGCTGCAATGACTATTGAAACAAATGTGAGTACAACTCGCTCTTTCTGACTCACTTACATTTTTATATAAGTGAGAAATAAATTTAGTTTATGCTGATTGATGTTTGTTTGGATGATATATGATATATTATATATATATTGATTGGTATTGGATATATTCCTGCCTATTGGAGGCGATGTGTGACGCCCCACCTCTATACCCACGCTAGACAAGAACATTACGGTGAATGCTGTCGACTAGCATGGAGAATAAGGCTGTTGAGGAGCGACCATCCATGTAATTTCTTTGTGCGAGCACCGATATGTCAGATAATATAACATGCATTCTATTTCAAGAGGAAATCTGACATACCGACACAAACTCAAAGCTACTACACGGTGGCTATATAAATCCTTCGGAAAACAAATATAGAAATAAACATAACATAAATCAGTCACAGACAATTCATATCACAAAGGCGGAATAAGATATGAATACTACACTAGGAAGTGTACATCAGAGCAGTGGTCTAAAAAGATCCACAATATCACAAAAGAATAGTTACACGAACTACACAAAAGAATAAGTATACATTAAGGAGTCTATATCTCAAATGTATACAACAAAATAACTACTAATCTAAGTAGTTAACCCAAAAGTCAAGGAGTTAATCCCGGATGAGAAGTCAAGCAGAAGCACCTGTAACATCTCGGTCTGACCCGAGTATTATTTAATAAGAAAATAATAAACGGATCAGTCTAACTATAAATATCAGATGAAACGATATAGAATAAGAGATATGACTAAACACGTAATAATCACAATGCCAAGCTGTGATATATATATATATACTTAGTTGATAATCATCGAGAGATTAATCAATATCACCAAATCTACACAAGAATCAAAGAAGTGTCATACTCATTATTTCGTTCATCAAACCACAAATATTGACGATAATATCAATGTCAATCACCACAGTCAAAGACGCATAAATTCCAGAAGACTACACAAGAAATCCAGAAATCACAAAAGTCAATGACACACAAATTCACCAATGCACAAATATTGATAAAACTTATCAATGGAAATCACGAAAATTGGTGAAACACAAATTCTAGAAATCTACACAAGAAATCCAGAAATCACAAAAGGGGGGAGGCCTATCACAAACGGGAGCATAAAGCTCACCAACACGTGTATCACAAACGGAACGCTAATTCCATGGTCGCTAACCATCACAAATTGAGCCGAAGCTCCACAAACGGCCCGAAGACCATGGGTTGCTACCCCATCACAAATTGAGTCGAAACTCCACAAAACGGGGTTTAGTCTCCCTCGCAGACAAAGAGACATCGCACATTGCTAGTCTAAATCACAAAGATGATCGTCATGATCAACGAGAAGTGTCAATTACACTAAGCTAGTAAATATATGAGTTTAGCTTCATGTCCCATAACCACTTGCTTAACTTAAATATTTACGAACAAACTGTAAATCTCCACTAGAAAATTGTCACAAGAGGTTCAATCGAACAAGTCCAAGAATCAACCGACAAAGTAAACGCAAGCGTTTCATACCACTTGTTTTACTAAGCCGTTTAATTAGATTTCTCATACGAGTGAGGTAAAGGTTTGTATATACTAATAGATTGGAAAACGGTTTTATAAACGAATTTGGTACTAAAAGAGTATTGAAATCGTTTGAGTAAAGAGTTTTGATATTTACTACTAGTATAGGAAACCTTTATATTTTTAAAGTGACAAATCACGAAGAAGGTTGTAAGAACGATCAATCACAAAAATTCACATACGAAGACGTGAATAAAATCCAACGAAATCGATAAAGGATCCAGCGAAGTGGATATTCAAAAATCCCTAAAAAGAGTCATCAAAGTCATAATAGATGATATCAACAAATAGGATTATCACGAATCGATTTAAATTGGAATTCCAATCCAAAAAGGCAAATTGGACTCAAACAGCAGGTTCAGTCGACTGAACAGAGAATTTCAGTCGACTGACCCTGTACATGGAAATTTTCCAGGTTCAGAAAACTTTCTGTTTCCAGTTTCAGTCGACTGTGCAGAGTTTTTCAGTCGACTGAATCACGCCTGGAAACTCTCGGGTTTCAGGTTCATTCGACTGAACAGAGTTTTTCAGTCGACTGAATCATGCCTGGGCTGTTTTTCAGCCTTATACAAATGAAGAGCAAACTCTTCCAAAATGCAATCGGACGAACATTGGCTCTAAGGGTTTATGCCAATCGGCAACCCGGCCCTATATGCTCCTCGATGCATCACCAAAAGCATGATCAAACATCCATAAAAGGATTTTACACAAATTTGACTTAAAAACCCAAAAATTGGAATATTTACAAAACCAATCCAAATCAAGAGCAAATTCTCATGAAGAAGTGTTAGGAATTCATACCTAACAACCAAAGATAATTATAGTCATAGATGTGAGATAAAAATCTCACCTTTTCACAAAATCGAACAAGAAGAAGCTTGAAAGCAAATGGAGAATCAACCTCTCTTCAATCACAACCCAAATGAGCTTGAATCTAAGCTCAAAACAAGAACATTCCCAAAATTAGGTTTAGGAATTTCTGAAATTGAATGGAGAAAGAGTTGGAGAAGAAGAAGGAGATGCTTACCAAGGGGTTCTTCTTGAGTTTGGAGCAAGGAGATGGATTTGCAAGAGAAACTAGTGTTTTGAAATTTTAATTTCTAATCTCTCCCACCATTAACACTCTAAAAACTGAAATGAGAAGAGAATGAGGGTGAGTGGGGAAGAGTGGCTCAGATTTGAGCATAAGTTAACATAGGGCTAAGCCCAAAAACCAAACCCAAAGTAAAAAGTAGCAGAAATCAACTTTCTCCAAACATATCGAAGCTTATACTCAAAAAGGTCGCAAACGGCATTTTAAACTCAATGGGAGTGGTCCCGAGCCCTAATTCGACCGTATGCAAAAAGTAGCTTTTCGGACTAAAATCCGACTACCGATAAAATATTTAAATAAAATATTTAAATATAAAATCGACAAATATGCGGGTTGTTACAGACTCCCCTCCTTAAAGAAATTGCGTCCTCGCAATATTACAAGAAGAAGATATATAGTAACAACCATAAAAGCATATTCAACACAAAAGAAGTTTGAAATAAGAAGTTCACCTCAAAGAGCACGAGAAAGTAAGTCCGGATGTGTTCGCTCGATGTACTCTCTAGATTCCCAAGAACAATCCTTAGGATTTGAAGACCATTGAACTTTAACAAGCGGGACATCTTTATTTCGAAGTCGCTTGACTTCCGAAGCAATAATACGAATAGGATGTTGCTCATAAGTTAAATTAGGCGAAACTTCAATCTCTTCCACAACACCGGGCTCAAGAATAGAATCGGAATCTCGAAGACATTTCCGAAGTTGAGAAACGTGAAACACGTCATGCATAGCAGAAAACTGAGCCGGTAATAAAAGGCGATAAGCCATGGAACCAATACGTTCGGTGATAGGAAATGGCCCAATATATCGAGGCGCTAACTTTCCCGATCGACTGAAACGTACAACACCCTTCATAGGTGAAACACGAATGAACACAAGATCTCCCGCAGAAAATTCTAACTTCCTTCTCCGGTTATCGGCATAGGATTTTTGTCTACTCTAGGCTTCTTTCATCCTATGACGAATAAGATCAATCTTTTCTGTAGAATCCCGAATAAAATCTGGACCTAAAACCAGCTTCTCACCGGCCTCGAGCCAACAAGAAGGAGATCGACATGGCCTTCCATAGAGTGCCTCAAAAGGTGCCATACCAATACTAGATTGGAAGCTATTATTATAGGAAAATTCAACAAGTGAAATATGATCTTCCCAACTTCCACCAAAATCAAGAACACAAGCACGAAGAAGATCTTCAAGAGTTTGATTCACACGCTCGGTTTGTTCATCGGACTGGGGATGATAAGCGGTGCTAAAATTAAGCTTCGTTCCCAAAGCTTTTTGAAGACTCTTCCAAAATCCACTAGTAAACAATGGATCACGATCACTAACAATAGAAGTAGGAACACCATGCAATTTAACAATTTCTTTGATAAATATTTTGGCCAAAAGAGGAACGGTTCGATTAGACCGAACGGGAATAAAATGGGCAGATTTAGTAAGTCTATCAACAATCACCCATAAGTTATCATGACCCGAACGAGAACGGGGAAGGCCATCTATAAAATCCATGGAAATTTGATCCCACTTCCAAACTGGAATTTCTAAAGGTTGCAATAACCCACCGGGCCTTTGATGTTCGGCCTTAACGAGTTGGCAAGTCATGCAACGTTTAACGAAGTTAGCGATGTCAAGTTTCATTCCCTCCCAATAATAAAGTCGCTTCATATCCGCGTACATTTTACTACTACCGGGATGAATGGCAAACTTAGAACGATGTGAATCTTCTAAAATATCTTTACGAAGATCACCAGTATTTGGCACGACAAGTCTACCAAATTTCCGAATGCCGCCACGAGAATCGATATCAAAGTCTCTCAAACCTTCAATATCCATTTTACCCCTAATATTTTGGTCAAGAAGAGCCAAGTCGGGATCTAGCCCTTGAGCTTCAAGAATGCGGTCTAAAAGAGATGGATGAGCCACAAGGCTACATAAAACAAACGATGAGCATAAATCGGAAACACGGTCTCGAATTTCGCAAGTGGATAAAATCTCGAGATCGTTCCATTCGGATATCATCATAGAAACAACAGCTTGTTGTTTACGGCTAAGAGCATCGGCGACAAGATTACCCTTACCGGGAGTATAAAGAATATCAAGATCATATGGTGCAAGAAATTCGAGCCAACGCTGTTGACGCAAATTAAGTTCTTTTTGAGAGAACAAATATTTCAAAGACTTATGATCTGTGTAAAGAACAAATTTCTCTCCTAAGAGATAATGACGCCAAATCCGAAGAGCAAAAACAATAGCCGCAAGCTCTAAATCATGAGTGGCATATCTAGTCTCAGCAGGCTTTAATTGCCTAGAAGCATAAGCAATAACGCGTTCCTTTTGCATAAGAACGGCACCCAAATCAATGCGACTAGCATCGGTATAAACAACGAAATCTTGATTCCCTTCGGGAATAACAAGAATAGGAGCATCAGAAAGAAGTTCTTTTAATTTCTGAAAAGAAGCTTCACATTTGTCCGACCAAATGTATTTAACACCTTTCTTCGTCAAGCTAGTGAGAGGCACGGCAATTTTAGAAAAGTCTTTAATAAAACGACGGTAATAGCCCGCCAATCCAAGAAAACTACGAATCTCTGTCACGCTCTCCGGTCTCTTCCAATCTTGAATCGCTTCAATCTTTGAAGGATCCACGGAAATTTCGGATTCAGAAATAATGTGACCGAGAAACTTCACACGAGATTGCCAAAAGTGGCACTTAGAAAATTTTGCCTTTAATTGATTACTCCTCAGAGTTTCCAACACAATCCGAAGATGTTTTTCATGCTCCTCCTCGGTTTTAGAATACACAAGAATATCATCAATAAAGATGAGAACAAATCGGTCGAGAAAGTCTTTAAAAACTCGATTCATTAAGTCAACGAAATAAGCCGGGGCATTTGTTAACCCAAATGGCATAACAAGCCATTCATAAGATCCATACCGAGTGCGGAATGATGTCAAAGGAATGCTATCCTCTGCAATACGAAGCTGATGAAAACCAGTAGCTAAGTCCAATTGTGAAAAGACTCTTGCACCACTAAGTTGATCGAACAGGTCATCAATCCGAGGTAAAGGATATTTATTTTTGATAGTAAGATCATTAAGCTTGCGGTAGTCAACGCAAAGCCTAAGTGTACCATCGGATTTCTTCACAAAAATAGCCGAAGCTCCCCAAGGCGAGGAACTAGAGCGAATAAATTGCTTGGTCTCCAATTCTGATAATTGTTTACGCATCTCCTCGTTTTCTTTATTGGACATACGATAAGGAGGACGAGTGATAGGTTGAGCTCCCGGAATAAGATTAATTCTGAACTCAATTGCTCGCTTAGGTGGTAATCCTAAAACGGGCTCGAATATATCGGAAAATTCACAAACGACGTGAATAAGAGAAATAATATCACCCTCATCATCATCATCGTCATCACGAGGATTTAAAGAATATAAAGATGCAACCAAAGCAGAATCTGAATCTTTAAGAATAACAGAAACCTGATTAACAGATTGAGGATGTCGAAGATGAATAGTCCGCTCAGGACATAGGACATGAGCTTCATAACGGTTAAGCCAATCCATTCCCAAAATCATTCCAAAGCCTAAATAACGCATGACATGCAAATCGGCTCGGAAAGAAAAATCACACAAAATAATCTCGACATCTTTACACAATAAACTGATTGTTGCGGATCCACCAACCGGATTCGCAATTCTCAAAGAAGTCATTAAACACAAAACATCCAAGGAAAAAGTATCAACAAGTTCTTTTGATATAAAAGAATGGGACGCACCCGTATCAAAAAGAACTCGAATAGGATGATCACGAAACAAAATAATTCCATCTAGAATAGAATGAGAAATACCTTGGCCACGAGATGTGTTGCCAGGAGCTTGAGCAACATTTAACTTTCCCTCCTTCTTGCCCTGAAGCTTGGGGCATGAAGATATAACATGACCGGGAACTTTGCAGTAGCGACAAGAAAGAGACTTTGGGCACTTGTTCGCATAATGGTCCTTCGAACCACAATTATAGCATTCCCCATGACCAAAGGAAGAAGTCTTTGCCACGGAGGTTGCTTGCTTCCCTTTCTTATTGGGATAAGGGCCTTTAAATTTGTTTGACCTCTTTCTGTTGTTGAAGTTTGGTTTGGAACCCACCACTTCAACATCATTCTCTCTATCCGCCTCTTCAAGACGAAGAGCGATATCAACGAGTTGGTCGAAAGAAACTTCTAACTTTAAAAGTAATGGCTTCTTGAGGCTTTTGTTTAAGCTATAAACGAATCTCTGATTCTTCTTAAGAGGGGTGTTGATGTACTCAACCCCATATTTGGAAAGCGACTCGAAGGAGGCGACGTAATCAGTCACGGAGGACTCACCTTGAACAAGGTCTATAAATCGTCGAGCCAATGTCACTTTCTCTGCTTCCGGTACAAATTTCAACTCGAAGCGTTCTCGGAATCTCTCCCAAGTGATATCCGCCTCATTAATATCAAAAATAAGAAGCTCGTACCAATCCAATGCTCTTTCTCGGAGCATACTAGAGGCCACCTGAACTCGGTGAAGGTCAATAAGATTCATGCGCGAAAAGATGCGATCGCATGTTCTTAGCCAAGCCTGTACTTCAATAACAGTTTCGGAACCTTTGAATGACTCCCCACCCAAATTAGTGTAATCGCTACACAAGCGTGCAAATCCCGACTATGGGTGAGTAGGTTCCGGGTTAGCTCCAGCCGCTTGAGCATTTGTTACCAAATCAAGAAGCTGTTGAGCAGTCATAAAAACTCCATCCTAGGGCGGAGTGCTAGATGGCACGGCTCTGGGGCGGCCTGGTCTAGACATTTCTCTTCCTTAAGAAAGAAGGAAGAAGAAGAAAAAGGTTATTCACCAAACTGAATATCAAGAAATCTTGATAGATAAACAAGGAATCATAAGAAAAATAGGATGGAACGGTACGAAGACCCGAATAAAATCCTAAAGCACAACTCCTAAGAAAGACTTAGGACGATGATCCTTGTTATAATATTCCATATTGTTCCGAAGTTTGGCTCTGATACCAAGCTGTGACGCCCCACCTCTATACCCACGCTAGACAAGAACATTACGGTGAATGCTGTCGACTAGCATGGAGAATAAGGCTGTTGAGGAGCGACCATCCATGTAATTTCTTTGCGCGAGCACCGATATGTCAGATAATATAACATGCATTCTATTTCAAGAGGAAATCCGACATACCGACACAAACTCAAAGCTACTACACGGTGGCTATATAAATCCTTCGGAAAACAAATATAGAAATAAACATAACATAAATCAGTCACAGACAATTCAAATCACAAAGGCGGAATAAGATATCAATACTACACTAGAAAGTGTACATCAGAGTAGTGGTCTAAAAAGATCCACAATATCACAAAAGAATAGTTACACGAACTACACAAAAGAATAAGTATACATTAAGGAGTCTATATCTCAAATGTATACAACAAAATAACTACTAATCTAAGTAGTTAACCCAAAAGTCAAGGAGTTAATCCCGGACGAGAAGTCAAGCAGAAGCACCTGTAACATCTCGGTCTGACCCGAGTATTATTTAATAAGAAAATAATAAACGGATCAGTCTAACTATAAATATCAGATGAAACGATATAGAATAAGAGATATGACTAAACACGTAATAATCACAATGCCAAGCTGTGATATATATATATACTTAGTTGATAATCATCGAGAGATTAATCAATGTCACCAAATCTACACAAGAATCAAAGAAGTGTCATACTCATTATTTCGTTCATCAAACCACAAATATTGACGATAATATCAATGTCAATCACCACAGTCAAAGACGCACAAATTCCAGAAGACTACACAAGAAATCCAGAAATCACAAAAGTCAATGACACACAAATTCACCAATGCACAAATATTGATAAAACTTATCAATGGAAATCACGAAAATTGGTGAAACACAAATTCTAGAAATCTACACAAGAAATCCAGAAATCACAAAAGGGGGGAGGCCTATCACAAACGGGAGCATAAAGCTCACCAACACGTGTATCACAAACGGAACGCTAATTCCATGGTCGCTAACCATCACAAATTGAGCCGAAGCTCCACAAACGGACCGAAGACCATGGGTTGCTACCCCATCACAAATTGAGTCGAAACTCCACAAAACGGGGTTTAGTCTCCCTCGCAGACAAAGAGACATCGCACATTGCTAGTCTAAATCACAAAGATGATCGTCATGATCAACGAGAAGTGTCAATTACACTAAGCTAGTAAATATATGAGTTTAGCTTCATGTCCCATAACCACTTGCTTAACTTAAATATTTACGAACAAACTGTAAATCTCCACTAGAAAATTGTCACAAGAGGTTCAATCGAACAAGTCCAAGAATTAACGGACAAAGTAAACGCAAGCGTTTCATACCACTTGTTTTACTAAGCCGTTTAATTAGATTTCTCATACGAGTGAGGTAAAGGTTTGTATATACTAATAGATTGGAAAACGGTTTTATAAACGAATTTGGTACTAAAAGAGTATTGAAATCGTTTGAGTAAAGAGTTTTGATATTTACTACTAGTATAGGAAACCTTTATATTTTTAAAGTGACAAATCACGAAGAAGGTTGTAAGAACGATCAATCACAAAAATTCACATACGAAGACGTGAATAAAATCCAACGAAATTGATAAAGGATCCAGCGAAGTGGATATTCAAAAATCCCTAAAAAGAGTCATCAAAGTCATAATAGATGATATCAACAAATAGGATTATCACGAATCGATTTAAATTGGAATTCCAATCCAAAAAGGCAAATTGGACTCAAACAGCAGGTTCAGTCGACTGAACAGAGAATTTCAGTCGACTGACCCTGTACATGGAAATTTTCCAGGTTCAGAAAACTTTCTGTTTCTAGTTTCAGTCGACTGTGCAGAGTTTTTCAGTCGACTGAATCACGCCTGGAAACTCTCGGGTTTCAGGTTCAGTCGACTGAACAGAGTTTTTCAGTCGACTGAATCATGCCTGGGCTGTTTTTCAGCCTTATACAAATGAAGAGCAAACTCTTCCAAAATGCAATCGGACGAACATTGGCTCTAAGGGTTTATGCCAATCGGCAACCCGGCCCTATATGCTCCTCGATGCATCACCAAAAGCATGATCAAACATCCATAAAAGGATTTTACACAAATTTGACTTAAAAACCCAAAAATTGGAATATTTACAAAACCAATCCAAATCAAGAGCAAATTCTCATGAAGAAGTGTTAGGAATTCATACCTAACAACCAAAGATAATTATAGTCATAGATGTGAGATAAAAATCTCACCTTTTCACAAAATCGAACAAGAAGAAGCTTGAAAGCAAATGGAGAATCAACCTCTCTTCAATCACAACCCAAATGAGCTTGAATCTAAGCTCAAAACAAGAACATTCCCGAAATTAGGTTTAGGAATTTCTGAAATTGAATGGAGAAAGAGTTGGAGAAGAAGAAGGAGATGCTTACCAAGGGGTTCTTCTTGAGTTTGGAGCAAGGAGATGGATTTGCAAGAGAAACTAGGGTTTTGGAATTTTAATTTCCAATCTCTCCCACCATTAACACTCTAAAAACTGAAATGAGAAGAGAATGAGGGTGAGTGGGGAAGAGTGGCTCAGATTTGAGCATAAGTTAACATAGGGCTAAGCCCAAAAACCAAACCCAAAGTAAAAAGTAGCAGAAATCAACTTTCTCCAAACATATCGAAGCTTATACTCAAAAAGGTCGCAAACGGCATTTTAAACTCAATGGGAGTGGTCCCGAGCCCTAATTCGACCGTATGCAAAAAGTAGCTTTTCGGACTAAAATCCGACCACCGATAAAATATTTAAATAAAACATTTAAATATAAAATCGACAAATATGCGGGTTGTTACACGATGAGACCCTATACGTTCCCGTGTATGAGCGGATGACCTTCAATGCGCGCGTGTGCCTCGAAGCGGACATTGTACACATATTCTCATATGTATATTTGTTGTAGTTGATAGGTTGGAGGGATCCAACTGGATTCCTCACCAGTGTTGATTTTATTTATAAATATTAATATATATGTTGTTATCATGTGATATATGATTTTTGAATGTCGTGATTGATGTGAACCACCTTATTTAGTGCTATTTTAGCATTGGGCCATATTTTGGAATATTAAAAATATTAAAATGATTATTTCAAATTAAAAAGGATTTCAAAGTGATTTTTTAAAATAGATGTTTTATTAATTTTTGAATTGTTAAAGTAATGAATTTATTTTAAATAATTAAAGAGTTATAATTTTTATGTTATAAAGATTATGATTTTTGTGAAATATACTTTAGTATGGTTTTTGAAGTTATATACGTTTAAATAATTATTTGTAAACTATTAAAAGAACAAGTTTATTTAAATGGAATTAAAATATGATTTTTGAAACATGGAGTTAATTATTTTCTAAACTGATTTAAATTGATAATTTTGAATTTATTATAAACAGTTTATATATAAGATATACAAAATTGATATTTTATAAATAAAAAGTGATGGAATTATAAAGGAGTTTTATAAGTGTTTAAAATGAAGTTATAAATGGATATTATAAGTAAATAAGATTTATAAATTTATGAAGTTATAAAGGAATGAATTTGTAAATAAGAGATTTATAAGTGAATTAACTTATAATTGGATTTTGGCATATAAATTGGTTGATAAAGAAATCTTATAAATGGAAGTTTTTATAGAATAAAAATGTGAATTTATAAATATTTTTTTATACATGCGAAATCAATTTATTTGATAAACTAGATATGGAAGTTTATAAAGGAATTATATCCACGATTTTGGATAGTGGATAATCCTTTAATAAATGCGTGGAAGCAATGAATTTGGTTAGTGAATTATATTCTTGATTTTGGATAGTGAATAATCCTTTAAATAAAATGGATATTTTTGAGAAGTGTACTGTAAAATGGAGTTTGAATGGTTTAATAATAAGGTAAAATGTGAATTCACTTGTTATTAAAATAAGTATACGGAAATGTTTTGAAATATCGAAATGGTTTTGAAATTATATCTTTTTAGAGATAATTTGATGCAAATGATTTTGAAAGTGATTTAATTAATAAAAGATTAATTAAAAGGGCCTAGTGACTGCTTTAATTCTGAATTTATAAATTAAGCCATTTTAGTTCCTCTTAATGTGGGAACTATTTAGTCGTGCACCTAGTACGTAGCCATCTGTGTAGGTTAGATTACCGTTTGTGTTGAGGATGTTAATTCGTGCAGTGCATAGTGGTTACTCCATTCTATCGAGCTTTCTTCTTGGCCGAAGGATAACAAGTTGAAAGTTGGAGATGTGATAAGTCTATGAAACTTAGTTTTTGTGTGAGGTTGAGAAACGCTTTTGCATTGTTGGTGTGAAGTGACTGGGATCAGGTTTATTCGAAAACCACTTTGGACCAATATTATGCGATTATTGTGCAGTTTGTGATGATATTGATATTTAGGATTTTCTTAGTGGAGGACTTCTTGTTGATCATTTGGGGTTAAAATCCGAATATACATCCAGTAGCGGTAGTCTCTTTGTTATAAAATATCCAATGCAAGGACTATTCACTTCTAATCCTAGGGATTTCTCAATAGGATGTGGTAGGAAAATACCTTCAGTTTGTCCTGTCCCTGGAGAACTTGTATGGACGAGTGTTTGACGTTGCATTTCTATGATTACGTAAATTGATTTTTACAAACATACATCAGTGGTGGCGAAGATGGCAAATTCTCTTAGCTTAACACCCTCCTTAAGATGTACGAGCTCAAGGGTTGTAATTTTTTGGAAGACAACTAGTAGTCAACGGAAATGGCAATGTGGCATTCAAAGTGATGTGATATGTGATACGTGAAAGGTAGTCGTTACCTCAGGCCTCATCAATTGACCAATACAGGGTTAGATACAGCAGGGCTAAATGGGTCGTTTGCAATTAGGATACGATCATCCTCTTCTACATATATTTCTTCCCGCTATGACATTCAAGATGTAAATTAATGTGGTTTGTATGCTATGAGTGCCCTCGGAACGGTCGTAACGACCGGGGGATGACATATTCAGTACTACCTAGGTACAGAGGTAGTCCGGTCTTGTGTTGGTAGAGGGCAGATGTTCTGTGCCTTGGGACATCCATCAAGAGGTGTACCCATCGGAAGGTAGTCCCTTCACCTGGTCATTTGTATGGAAATCCAAATTCCGCTACATGCCTGCCATTTTGTTTATTGAGCCTAGTATACTGGAATTTAATAATGGTAACAATTTCGGCTATTTTAATATTATTTGTGCAATAGACACTATTATAATATATTAATATGAAACGTTTTGGTTATCGTATGGTAAAAGCATGTCCGTATTTATGTGTGGGCACGTCTTATGATACTTTTTTTCTGAAAGAAAAAGTTTAGGTAATTTAATACATTCAGTTGAGTGTGTTTTCTTACGCTGTTTTACCTGACTGATCCGAGCGTTCTTCCCTTTCAATGCTCAGGTCAGACCGAATATATTTACAGGTTCAGATTTGGTGCTTTTGGAGCTTCAGCAGGAGAGCTGGAGATCTTTATTTTCATATACACGTATCTTTTTATTTTCCGCTGCATTGTTTTTGTATATTGTCAGCATTCGTGAGGACAAGTTTTTTTAGCCATCCAAGCTGATAATTATGTATTCATGTACTCTGACTGATGTATATGATAATACAGTTTCTATTTTGTAAAGATTATTGATATGATATTATATTTTATTCTGCTGTAATGTAAGATTCTATATTGTTCTATTTGGTTCTCTCTTCTCTCTTTCTTCTCTTCTCTTCTTCTCTCTTCTTTTCTTTCTCATGACTTTCCATTGGTCAGTGCTTTTTGGGTTGAATGTGTGTGGTTTATTTTCGATTCAAAGGGTACGGATTTGCGGGTCGTCACACAATTGATGTGAAAATCGACGTTCGGTTGTTAAAGAGACCGAGGCCTCTTATTGTCATACTCTCTGTCGATATTGGAACCACTTTAACAACCATGTACATGGTGGATGTTATCCAGAATGAAGTGGTTGAATTGGAGGAACTTGTTGGAATGAAGTAAGAGAAGGATGTTGAATAGCCTTGACTTTCGAGTCATAATTAAAATGACTAAAACATGAGCTATGCCGGCCAAGTGGGAGTGCTCCCTCTATCGAACATGCTTCTTTGAAACCATATCTTTTACTATGTGATTGTTTGGTGGCCACCCCTTGCTATGTGAGCATTGTTTCGAGGTGGGTGGTAGCTGCAACTATGCGTTATCACCAATCCGTGAGGGCAAAACGATAGAATCCTACCTTGGGTATTGCCTCGCTTGCCTTGTCATATTTATCCTGATCGAGCCCACTACGACTTTGGTTTGTGTTGTACATATAGAGTGCTCCTTAATAGCCAACCGGTTTAAGGTGGAGTTTATAGTACTGATAGACTACGATGCTTATATAAAAATGTGTTAAGGGGGATAATGATAAAGCCTTAACGCTATTTTAATACTTTACATTACTGATAGACGCTACATATATATATATAGCGTATTTTACTACATACAGACAGTTTAGCAGATCCTTAGGAGATGGAAAATCCTATAACATCTCTTATGTTATTACACGCACGTTATACACTGGATAGGAGATGTGAAATCCCGTACACATCTCTAAACCTATTATACTCATATTTATTTGCTGTTGATTTAACTTATATAAGAACTTTTAGTTCTGACTCGAGTGTTTTGTCTTTTCATTACGCTCGAGTCAGCCTGAGCTTTTCAGTGTTGAAGACGTTATTTTTGGAGGACGAAGATGGAGTTTGGTATTATATTATTAGTATTATTCCGCTGCATCAATATTGGTATGTGTTGTTTGTACTCTGATTTTTGTGTAAATTTGTGTAATGAAATGTATATTGTAAAACAACTTCAAGAACTGTTTATTTGATTATTATATTTTGTCAATTCAGCTGTGAGATTTTGTGTTTTGTTTTCCCTTCTTTCTCTTACTTTCTTATTTAACCCATTGACAATCCTCTCTTTTGAATGGTTTGAGTTAGAAATGTGTGGGTTATTGTCGATTTAAACCTCCCAGAAAGGTGGGTCGTCGCAATTGGTATTAGTGCTTTGGTTTATTGATACCTTAGCCTGCTTGGGATTCAACTCATTAGAGATAGGGTTATTAATACCCTTGAATGAGTCTGAGTGTATATATATGAAAGAGCATACTCATTAGTGCTATAAAAATGTTTTGTATTGTGTTAATCTATTCTATTGAGTATATAAATTCTTGTCAGTACATAGGATGCTATGACATTGATAGGGATTTCTAAACACTTGAACAGAGTAAACCGATACAATATTGTTTTAAAAATAGGTAAATGAAATAATTTTACATAGTATTATATTTTGCATATATAAAAATAGTTTTTTTTTCATAAATTGAAAATGTTATTTTTGGTGTGTTGCTTGTTAGGAAATGATAATGTTTGATTATTATCAATTATTGTTTGGTTAGTCAAAGTTCTTAAAACTATTGACCATTGTATGTTATAAGAAGTGTAATTTTATAAATATGGTATTAATGAAGATTTACAAATAAATGAATTTAATTGAAAATTTGCGAATAAAAATTCCAGTGCAATGAATTTGTTTTCGAAGATTTGAGCAAAATAATATTAGTATTATTTGGAAGTATTTCCAAATAGAAATGTCTTCAAAACGTTTTCAAAATGAACTTGGAAGAAATGTTTTCAAAGAATTTTTGAAAGGAAACAAATTCTATTCTCCCCTCTTCTGCCATTGGAAAATAATTTCGGTGATGACTGTGCAGCATCATCGACGTTCATTTTCGAGTTTCAAAGTGGGAAGACCACTATAATAGCTTTGCGCCATAGTTGTTTCAGTGAAACAAATTTTATTTTTTAATTTTTAAATATGATTTGATATATATAAAATATATGAGTATATATATTATTTCAAGATGATCTGAAATGGAACCCTGTAACAACCCAAATACCAATGGGTTCGGATTTTTTGTAGAAATGCTAAAATCCAAGCCTATTGAAGCCCGAGTTGGGTATCCGCTATCCTGCAAATAGGCAATGATAAATATATCAGAGCCCAAATAAATATCTCACAACGGAACTAACTAAAATATAATAGTAAGTAAAATACTCACCAAGGTAATAACACTTTCTAAAAAAGTGTCACAAAGTTGGAAAATCTCCGCGTTCTATCTAACCGGTGGGATGTTATGAGGAGGGGTCGGAACTAAAATTCTGGTGAATGGACAAATTATACACTTCTAAGTATAATTCTACATATACCGTTCTATTTCCATTTTCTGTTATATTAGGTTTATTGGGTTTATAATACCCTCGCCTCTGTGCGTGAATCGTATTTACCTACTCTTAGTAGATTAAGACCTAATAACCAATATAAATGTAACTACTTGCTCAAAGACCGCATCGATCCTAGGTACCACTCATAGTACTTTCCATATCCTCCCCGAAAAGGACTCCATCGCCTTGCTCCTAGAGCGTACTATAACTACATCTGTAAAGGACAGCTTCATGAGGCCCACAATACAGATGTTCCATCGTCCACTATAAAAATGTAAAACTGCATCCGCACAAGCTTATACTAGTGCTTGGACATCCCCAATGTACCACCTAGTGCGTACCTTGAGGACTAAATGTAATCGTTCTGTCTACTCCCTGAATCCCGCCAATAAGGTCTACCTTGTACGCACTCGGTTGGGGATTTTCTATATCTGTAAAGGTCCACTTCGTTAGACATACAATACAGACATTCTACTTGGTCTATCTCTTTTCTCATCGTGGCTATGTCCCCACGTAGTCCCCTCTCAAATAATCGAAAGACCTACCAAGAGCTAAGTGGATGTTCCCTACTGCAAACAATCTAAACATCCAATTGGCTATGTCCCTCATCCAATATCTCGATAGTAAAAAAATCATTGGTCTATTTGTTTAACTCTAGTCTTTCCTGAACTCGCTCTGATTGATGATGGCTTCATCTCCGCATGCGACTATTATTTAGGTTCTTTCCCACTAAAACCTACTCGTTACTAGGAGTATGGTGTCATACAAATATCCTACTCCATCATCAACCTTTTGACTACCTACAAAGGTCCGCTTCATTAGGCTGCAATGCAAAAGCAGTCAAGGCATACTCTCTTGATGGAACACCTACAGACCTGCCTCTGAGGGTGCAGCTTCGTTAGGCCTACCTCAGAGGGCCATCCTAGAGCATCCTCACGTCTCGTTGAAGTCTCGTACTTCCTTCAAGATCAAACTAACTAAGTTGGACGTGCTCTTTCTATACCAAAATCTTCGATGAACTGCTTTGTTGGGCTGTTTATCCAAATTCCCTTTCGAGCTGCTCCAAACGAACCTTACCATTTTATCAGGCCCTACTCTAATCATTTCTATGCATTTAGCTTACTTTTCTTATTCCGTTGGCTACTTATTTACCCTACTCAGCATGCCCATCCCCACCTGAAAGGGAATGCTGCTGATACGGGCCACTTCTATTATTTTGCTTAATAACTTAATCCAAGATCTAAGTTTGAAAAAAATAAGCCTCTTTTATTTCTTTCTTTTTAATTATAACCTTCGTGTCACAATTATACTTGCAATTTTCACTTTTATATTTTTTCTCTCTCTTATAACTACATGTTATTAATGTAATTGCAAGTGTCTCTTTTCTATTCTAGTCTGTTTTCTTTTATCATGATACTAAATTCTCTTTAGTTCTCCTATTTTATATGACATTCTTAGGTTGGGACTACGTCCAACCGCTATAAAATATTTATCATAATAACTTGATTACTTTTTATTCTATTATCCGTGCAGTAAATGCAGATCTAGTCATATCTTTATTTTTTAGTCTTATCAAATTAACTTGATTATTTCTTCTTCTTTAATTTCTTTAATGCTTCACGTTATTCTCTTTTGTTCTCGGAAGTAGTTCTATTCTACTTGGTTGGTTATAAAAACTGTGCCAAAATCCATTTCCATATTTTAGTACTAAATAATGCAATAAACAATAACTCTTAACTATAAGATATTTCTTTTATTATTTCCTTAATTATTGGGTAATGCAAAATATAGTAATGTCTCTATTTTGCACTAATTCCACTTTTCTTGCTTTTATTCTTGCAATTACGTTTATCGTTATCCTTACAATATTAAACTATGGAAATGTATTCCCTTTTCTAAACCAACCAACTAATCTATCACTAACTTCCAAATCAAGTTATTAGATTTCCCCTTTTCAATTCATTTCTCCCATTTTAACATAATTTACTGTAAATTTCTCACTTTTAGGCATATGCCTTTCTCTACAACTTCTAAGCCTAATATTACTTATATTTAATTGGATTCCTTTATTTTTCCATATAAATAACATTTAAATATAAGTTCACTTCTCTTAAAATTTACAGCTTCAACATAACTAATTAGTAGAACTAATTACTGAAATAAATGCGGGATTAAATATTTAACGGGACTCTAAAGATAATATATATCATAAACATAAAAGGGATATAATTTAAATCCACTCACCTATCGTCCTTAGCTTTACGCCATGGCCTTCCTAGATCCAATTCTAAGGCATCTATAATTTTATTAAAAAGATATTCTGTGATATCCCGGAATTTTTGACAATATTAATTTAATAATCTTTATATAAAAATTAAATTGATTTGATGATAATTGATTAATAATATATGATTTTGGTTTAATAATCTGATTAAATGAATATTTAATTTGTGATTTTATCATTTAAAAGTTAAAATAAATGTTTCTATATAATGTATATATATTTGTATATATATTATAGATAAACTTTGTTTGGAATTTAATAAATAAATGAAGTTTTGTTTTAAAATTCTAATAATACATTAGGCAATTGGGAAATTATGTTTTAAATTAATTTTAAGTTTCTCAAAGTCATTTAAATTAGTAATTATATGATTTGTAAATATTTAAAATAAATGTTAAATTGTCTAAAGTTATACCTTGGTTTAATTTTAAAATTTTAACAAAAAGTTGGTTTTATTTCTTTTTAAATATTATTTGATAAATATAATTTGGAAATTTATATATAAGTTTAAATTACAAAATAGCATATGGTTTTAATTCATTTAATAATAATAAAAGTGATTTATAATCTTTTTATAAATCATTTAAAATTTGTTAAATTGTTATTTTCAAGCCATATTAATAAATGTATTATTTTCCAATAAATAAAAAAGGAATTAAAATAAGAAAATAGTATTATCATTTTTAAATTGAATAAATTAATTTTAATTTTGATTTCAAAAGTTTAATTTGATTTGGAATTTTATTTTAAATTCAAATAAATAGATTCTTTAAAATATTTGTATAAGTTTTAATTTATAATTTGTTTTATTTATATTTTTCTTTAAATAAGAAATTCATATATATTCATATAAGTATAAAATAAATTAAAGAAAAAATCATTTATTAACATTTAAATATATAACTAAATTATATAAAAGACAAGTGTAACCTATTTAGTAATCTAAGCTACATGTGTTTATTTAAAATAAAGCAACATGACAAGTGTCATTTGTATTTTGATCTTTTATTTTAATTCAAGTATTTTCAGCCCTTAAACCATTTTTATTTCCCTTCATTCTCTTTTAAAAATTCAAAAGCTAGTTGAAAACTAAGAAGAAGAAAAATCTGGAAACTCAAAATTACCTCAAAGCGAATCTTAAAATTTTCACTCCTCAAAATTTCAATTTCAAACCAATCCTACAACAAGATTTTCAAAATTTCATTTCTTTACAATCCTGCAAAACAAATTCCTACAAAAGAAAAATCAATCAACCTGTAGATCAACTGCATTTCTCTGGAAATCATCAACTTAGAAACCTGGAGTTGAAGTCTGCATCTTTTTCAAAATTTTAAAGATTTAAAAGCCTGCATGCATGAATTTAAAATCAGAGCAGTAGCACTACAGTTCAATTAGCATAACACTGCAACATTAAATCAAAGACAGGGTTCAGTAGCTTTTTGAAAATCAGGTGGCTCTGTTAAAATCAGGTGAGTAACACTTCTTTTAAAATTTCTAAGGTAAATCTGGTTGTTTAAATCATGTTTTAAATAAGTTGTTTTTGTATATATGTTGGAAATCTCCTATGCATTTGTGATGTGTGATTTATGTTGAATTTGAATTGCCTGTATAACATCCCTGATCTAAAATTTTCAACCTAGTTTCCTATTTAAATTCATTTTGCTTTATTAATAAATTTTTAAGACTTAGGATTTAAACAACATTTGTTTGTTTGGTTATAAACTTAATTTTAAAAATTATCTTAACTTAAATAGAAACTAAAATTGTGCTAGTAATCAAGTTTAAAAAGGGAAACCCAGGTCACTGTTAAAATTCAAACTTATTAATTTAGCAATTCAGGTATACAAATCAAAACCTTAGACAAATTCATGATTTGTAAGTGTAAAATCATAAATTCTAAGTGGGGTTTGACTGTGCATTACTGTTTTGACCCAAAATTGGGTTTTGGAGTGTCTCTGTTGATTCAGGTGAATTTGGGGTTCATGTTTTTGTATGATGGAAGATGGGTGATCGGGGGATCAAGGAAAAATGGTTGTACGGTGATCAGGTTGATATGGTGACAACGGTGATTAAAATTGTTCTTTAACCCTATTATTTGAACCTGTTACAAAATAGGATCGTTCTCTTTCAACGTTTGATCGAGTGTGAAGCCACTTTAGGGAAGTGTTGCTGAGACCATGACGAGGTTGTGGCCGAGGATTCAACTCAAACGATGGTCGGAGGACGGAGATCTTGCCATTGACAGGATTGAATTGTGAAAGACCACCGTGTTTTCCAGGTTTTAGAAGTCGGGTTGGTTTTTGATTTTGGGTAAATGGAGGTTTTCTGATGACTTAGTGTTCAAGTTGGATTCAAGAGTGGTTGGTGGATGAGGATGATCATCGTTGATGATCGGAAATTGTCCATAGGTTTTGTGCATGTGCACAGTAGTCTTGTGGAGGTGATTTTGTTTCTGGAAAAATTATGGGGGGAGTGTTCTCGGGGAATACTCGTGACGCTTAAGGGTGTGACTTGAAGATAGGAGGAAGATGACTCGAAACAAATCAGTTTCTGGCTCGAGTTGTTTTTTGGTTAGTTTCAGGTTTTGTTCTGAAACCTGACTGTGTGCAGGTTTTTGAAATTTAAACTGAATTTAAATAAAAAGAAAGCAAAGCAAGGTTTGAACCAAATTTGAAAACAAGTTTAATTATTAATTCAAATGTATTTGAATTCTAGTTTTTCAAATAAATAAATTTGTAAAAAAAAAGAATGTTTAATAACTAAAAGTGTACGGTATTTTACAAAATGTTATAAATCTGAATAATGAGATTTTAAAATAGGATTTTAAAATTTAAGTTAAAATCTGGAGTGAATTCCTGAATTCCAATTGGAATTTGAATCTGAAAGTTTTCAAACGAAAATAAGTTTATAAATTCAAATGTTGTAATTAAGGTTGTATCATAAAGTATTTTATAACATACTTTTTAAATCTAAAACATAGGATTTAAATAGGATTTCAAAATTTAAGTTTTTGAATATGAATTCAAAGCATGATTTTGAATTCTAGTTTGAAATTAGATAAGTTTTTGAATTTATATGTTTTCAAAACCTCTTGAAATATTTAAAGTATATTTTAAATTTATTTAAAATGATTTTGGGTTAAACTATTTTTAAACTTACCTTGGAAGGTAAGTAATTCTTTAAAAATGAAATTGAAAGGTTTTAAATACTTAAACCTTGTGTAAGTTAAAAATTGATTTCATTTTAAATCTTAATTTAAAATGGAATTTAGATGAAATTTAAAAGAAAATTGTTTATAAATTATTTTGATAATGATAATTAAATCATGAATAAGATAAATGATTATCATTAAGTTGATTTGAACTTAGTAATTTATAATCTATTAATTGATTAAGGTAATTAAGTTTTGTAATTAATTAATTTAATTAATTAATAATTAGGTTAATTAATTGAATAATTAAGTGTTTTATTTAATTAATTAAAGGATTAATAAGTTAATTAAAATTGATTAAATAGAAATTAAGAAATCAACTAATTAAATAAGATTTGATTTAATTAATGATTTGAATTTAATAATAGTGTAATTAATAATTAATTAAATTTTTGATTATCACTTGATTTATTTAATAATTAGAGATAAATTAATGAGTTTTATAGATAAATTAATTTGTAATTAATATTGATTAATTCAGCTAATTACTTTGGAGAAGTAATTAAAGATTTGTTATTGGTTAATGAAGGTCATTAACATAGTATTATTTAATAATTAATTAGTGTAATTAATTTTAATGATTAATTGTATTAATTAATTTAAAGATAATCATTTGAGAATTGTTTAAGTATAATTACTTAATGAAAGTAATTAAGGAAATTAGTTACTAATTGTAATTAATTAATTAATTTTGATTAATTAAGTAAATTAATTAAGTTTAATTAATTTAAATTAATCATTGGTTGATTGGAGAAGTAATTACCAATATAATTAAAAATGAATAATTACTAAGTGAAGTAATTAAGAAGATAAATTACTTGATGTAATTTAATTGAAGGATACTTGGATGATGGAGGAGTTTTGGAATTCAATTACTTTGTATAATTTATATGTAATTTGTATGTTGAATAATTACTTAAAGTAAGTAATTAATAATTAATTACTTGGTGTAATTAATTTAGGTTTTGATAATTGAGTTATTTAAAGATAATTAACGATGAAATTGATTAAGTTAATTACTTAATGTGTGATCATGAGTGATCAATCAATATGGATAATTGATACTTAATGTAAATAGGATAATTATAAATAAATAATTTGTCATCGTTAATTTATATAATTAATGATGTAATTAAGGATTGATTAATAAGAACAATTAATCAATGAAGGAATTAATTAATGTAATTAATTAAGGATTAATGTAATTAATTATAATTAATTTATTAATGAAGTAATTACATGTAATTACTGAATTTGGTTTGGATTAATTAATTTGTGAAATTAATTAGAGGTTAATTACTTGAGTGTAATTAAAGAATAATTAATCAAGATGATTAATTAGGGTAATTTGTTGAGAGTAATTAATTGATTGATTTATAATTAATTAAAGGATATGTAAGCAAGATTTATATGGATGAGTAATGAATTTAATTTATTTTAAATTAATTAAGAAAGAAGTAATTAATTTAATTCATTTTAAATTAATTATAGAATGATGATTATCATTGCTTATGAATGTTGATTGATATTGATTACCCTGAATAGTTGAGATCTCAGATATGAGATAAGTGATGTTGTGTGATTTGGATGTTATGGTTGTATTTGAGTTGATAATATGAATTATCTGTTTGGGATGATAATATGGATTATCTATTGTGATGATAATGTTGATTATCTATTGTGATGTTGGAATTATCTATCTGTGTGTATATAGATAATGAATTGAATTGTTTTAAACTTTAAAACAACTTGGACCTAAAAGACACGTTTTGGATTTCGATGAGACCGGCATCGGGTTTCCATATTGGGATATCCGAAAACCACATCGATCCAAATTAACGATAGGTCGTGAATCTCAAGTGAAGATGAAGATTCAGAGTGCAAGGGTTATCATCGTTAACTCTGAGGGTGATTCCAAAATGAGTGTAACGAGATAATGCCTTCAGTTTCGTTCGAACCCGGAACGAACTTGTATGGATTGAATGCTTTCAGAACATCGTCAAGTGGAGATGAGCATTCTAAGAGATGTGTTCTCTAAAGGTAATCGTAGCCTCAAGCCTCATCAACCGGGAATGTCTAAAACATGGGAGATGCAGCAAGGCTTCGTGGGTAGCCCCCACTTGAGAGTGAGATTTACCCCTGTCTAGAAGTCCCTTTATATTCGGCTGTGTGGGCAATTGGTTGCAAACAACTACGGGGTTGTCTTGTTCGGGACTGTTCAGTAAGGAATGGTCCCGGCCTTGTGTTGTAGGGGAGTTAGGGTGGCTCCTCGGTACGGTGATCTTGGCCACGTACTGTGACGGGCGGTGCCCCAGTAGCCCTGCCATTGTATGGAATCCAAAATCCAATAAGTGCCGTACGTATTAGTTGTGCCCAACTATGTTGGAACGTGAGATGTAAGCATTCCACTTATTTCTGTATTTTACTTGAAAACCCTAGACACTATTATAATATCACCGGATTTCCTATCAAATGTTTTGGTTAGCGTAAGGTAAAAACTTTTCCATGTTTATGTGTGGGAAGTCTTACGTGATACCTTTCTGTTCAAAAGGTTTTTAAAGTTAAGCAACCTTAACCTGTTACTCACACTAGACCCATGTCTGACCCGGAGTTTATCTTTTGTTTACTTAAACTCTTGGGTACTCAAATTTTTACGAGTAGCCAAGGGATTCAGCTTGGCTTTGATGAATATTGGAGGAGTAATGGAGCAGGAGGCTTCTACGTTATAGATATTTAGTTTCTGTTGTGTGTTCTCTGTGTTGTGTTTGTATTAAGTTGTAAATACTGGACAGGTGTTTATAACTGTCTAGTATATGTGATGTGTATGTTGTGTATCTTTGATTGATATTGTATATTATGTGAATACTTATGTTATTAATATAATTTATTCGTTCCGCTGTTGAGATTCTAGTGTTGTTTCTTCTTTCTCTTCTTCTTTCTCTTCTTCTTTTCTTCTTCTATCCCCTTCTTTCTTAATAGATGATGCGATTTCTTGGGAGTAGAAAGTCGGGTCGTCACATATTCTCCCTTGAAATATTTTCTATTTAGGGTTCAGCCTTAGGCAATGAAACCGATTATGAGAAAATTTGATTGTGAGAGAATAGCAAGGCCTAGGCTCCTATTTATAGTGGTGTTTGGGGATCTCAAACCATCGAATTTTAAGATTGAATCTGGTGCAGCCACATCACAGGCTTGTAGCGAATCGTTGGATCATGAAAACAACGCTCGTGATTACATGAAAATCAAATTATTAAATGTTAACTTTTGACTGTTGCCTATTCATTCTAATTAATTTCCATCAATTGCAAATTCAACTCCCCTTATAACATATGTTTATTTTGAAATTAAAACGTTGCTAATTAATGTAAATTAATTCCCATTAGTTGCTGATTTGATTAACATTGTCTACTAATGTTAATTAATTACCTCTAATTGCTGATGCCAATTAATCTTCTTTATGACGCGTGTCTATTTTGAAATTCAAACGTTCATTATTTCTGAAATTTATACGCGCATATATTTATAAACAAATATATTCATGCACATTTACATGTGTAATTATTTTTCAATACGGTACTTCGAATGTCGATAACTTTTTCATATGAAGTCCATTCGAGGCATATTATATATGTGAATTAATTAGAAAATCGCCACAAACATAATGGTATAACTTTCAACGCCATATTCTGAAAATCCAAAAACACTCATTTTCACTTTTTATAATTATTTTAGTTATTTAATTATCTAAAAATGCAGGTATTACATTCTCCCACCTTTTAGGAAATTTCATCCCCGAAATTCGATAAGGGTAAAACATGTAATTCTTGGCATCAATCACATCCATTTTGTATACATCCAATTTTTGCAACCATCTGTTTCTTTGTGCAAAATGTCATTCAACATAAAATATATGCATGTGTATGAAATTATAAGCAATACCTCCTATATGAATGCTTTTTCTTCTTTAAAAACTCCTTTTTAAAATACGATGCACACATCCTAAATATACTTGCAATTTTTATATAAAGGCAATCTTTTGAAAACTTAAAATTTTTTTCACCCAATTTTCCCATACTCCTACTGAATAGGGGCGTAGTTCAATGAATTTTACATCCAAATCCTACCACACAACTTTTAGTATTCCAATTTCAGAAAATCTAGTTTTTTCCAAACTCGATTTCTTATGTCAGAAAGAAGGTAGAAAACGGAAAATCTCACATTTACGTTTTACTTTTGCGCACCTCTTTCTCCGTACATGGAACTTATGCTTCTATTCTATAGAAATCTCTATTTTCTTTCCCATGCACAATTTACATTAGAAAAACTTCCTTTCCAAAAAAATTCCCAAGCTTAATTTTTGGAAAAAAAAGTATTTTTCTTTTGCAATTCTCATTTATTTTTTACTGACGTTTCCGACGCTTTCTTTAAATTTGTTGTTTTCCTTTTAGTTACTCTCTTTGGCTTTTACTTTTCTTTTATTACTTACATCCTATGTTTTTATTCTCTTTGTAACGACCCACAAATTTTGATATCTAAATTAGTCAATTTAATAAGGTATTTGTAATTAAATTTAGGAAGAAATAAAAATTTATAATTTATAATGAAGTGAATGTTAAAAATGAAATGTAGCAATAGTAACTAAAACCAGTTATTGAAAATTTGAGTGAAATCCCAATAATGGAATAGTGTAAATTGTTACACTCGATTATAAAATTAAATATAAGAAAATAAAAGTAAATATTCAATTAACCAAGGAAATAATACATTGATTAATAGTAATTGAACGAGATTAGTGTTATGGAACTAATTGTAACATTTGTGCGTTAATAATAACTTATAGGTGTAATTGAAAGTTGATGGTAACAATTATTGTGTATTACCTATTTATTTAGCCTGATATTTTAAATTGGAAGTAAATTTCAATATATGTAATTAAATATTATGTTAATGTAAATTAAGTTAATATTTGAAAATAATGTCAATTCTATTCATAATATGACGATTGGTTGATTAAAAGAATGGAAATCAAGATTTATTAATTTATTTGAGTTTAAATTATAGTAATTGGATTTGTTGCAAATAAATGAAATTAAATATTTAGAAATTACATTAATGGAAAATTAAGATGAAATTGAGAATATCAATGTAATAAACCATGAACCAATGTAAATTTCATCCACCTGATAATAATGGATTAAATAATAGGATGAAAGGTCAATTAAATGGAATTATTGGACATTTGATTTATAATTTCTAGATTTATTAAAATTGGAAGTAAAGATGGAAATTATTGAAATAATTTACATTGAATTAACCTGCAATTTTTTTTAAATTGTTATAAATGTCTAAGTTACCAAAAGTGAGAAATTTGTTAATTTTAGAATCAGAGTTGAAATTTGATTTAATTAATTTAATATTAATTTATTTAGTTAATTAAAAATGGTCATTTTGGCCATTGATTTGGATTTCAAAGAAACCAGTTTCATCGGATCCATAACGGTGAATTACTGTAAGATTTCAAGTTTCATAACGATCGGACTTTTCGTTTGATTGTATGGACTTGAAACGCCTTGAAATAAATTAAATTGAAATCAATTTGAAATAAGTTGATTTTGGCATAACTTCTTCATATGATGAAATTAGGACTTGAAACATGTCCCATTGCGTTTAAAATATTTAAAAACATCTATTTTGATATATGGGTTGATCCATTTTCATTCCGGAGTCGAAACGGGGTTTAAGGGTCGTTATCGTTTAATTTCCAAACCAATCAAACTAATTTGTTTCTATTGTGTTCTACCTAAATATGTCGTTTTAAACCCTAGCAGGCTTTCTATTTCTCATTTTTGTATGTAAAGAAATTTCTCTTGCTCAAATCCTAAAATTCACAATCCAGTTTCAATTCAAAATTCTACTTCAAAAATTTAAACTCCTCTAATAACATCAAATTATACATCAAACTGAAGCTCCCAACGAGCACATCTTGGAGTTGAAATTCATTTTCCAATTTGAAACTCCGTTTGCCCGCAAATTGAAGAATAAATCTCGGCCTTTCAATTTCATCGTGATCAACTGCAACGGATTGTCAAATCGACAATACTAGGTTGTGGAGAGTGCTCTGCGTTGTTCATCGGTGAAATTCGTATGGCAAATCGACAGCTATATTGCCGTAAACAATTCAATTAGGGTTTAATAACCCATGCGGTGGCTTGAAGGAAGTGGAAGCGGATTGGCGTCGTGTGAGGTCATGAGAGCCGGAGGGTAGGCGCTGGATGTAGCCGATTCGTCTGGTGAAGGCGTTTGGCCGCGTGTGGCCGTGGGATGAGCGGGACGTCATCGATCTAGAGGTGAGTTTCGCCTGGTACGAGAACTCCTTCGGTCTGGAATGAGGTAATAACAGTGAGACGTGGCGCTCTGGTATAGGTCTGTGTTTTTTCGTTTTGTTTTCTTTTATTTTTATTTTTAATTTCATTTCAATTTAAATTGTTTTAATCGCAATAACTTTCGCATACGATGTTTGATTTACGCGTAGTTTCTTTAGTAAGGATCGTTTTCAAATTTCGGACATTTTGGCGTTGGTTTGGAAGGATTCTGAGACTATTTGAATTTTGGATTTAAACTAAATTTAAATTCGATTTAAATTCAAAAGGTGAGTGTTTTAACCCACTCACAATTTCTAAAATTTCTTATATTTGTTAAATTGATATATGATGTGATTAGAAATTTATTTATGACTGCTTGGCATATTTTGAATCATCATCTCAGTTTATTTTAATTTATTTGGATAAAATGGTTATGTTATTTATTATTGAATATAAACTGCCAGTAAATACCTGTTAATTATTATCTATTCTATATTGATGTTATTGATTAAATTGGATGATGATTGTGGTAAATGTTTGATGATTAATATTGGATGAATGGATGTTGTATTTTATATTATTATAAACTTCAAGTTGTTATGCATTTTATTTCTTTTGGGATTACGGTTTGAAATGACATATAACCGTATTTATATTTTAAATTGCGGGTTGAAATGATAAATATTAGTATCACTTGACCATAGGATAGAAAATTATATACAAACACCATGATCTATATATAAAAATCCTTTTTTTGAAATTTTTTATATGGTTTTGTAAAGAATTGTATGGTTTTATATAAATATTAATTTTTAGATATTATATAAATGTTATTTTATCCTTGATTTTAAGCTATATATAATTTGTTTTAATATAGAATAAGCTTAATAACAAGTTGATTTTTATTTAAGATACGGTTAGGTATTTAAATTATATGTTATTATAGAGTTTATAATGATTTTAACAAATTAAGGTTTGAATACAAATTTGAGATTTATTTGAAACTGAATTTATTTAAGAATTAAACTCAATTAAGCTTAATGTGGAATTTATTAAATTTGAAATTTTAGAAGGTATGATGTTTATAACTTGATTTTGGTTTAAGGTGAATGAAATGAATATTTCAAGTATAAGTAAATTAAAGGAAAATTTTCGTTATTTGTAATTTGAGTTTTATTTAAATGGTAATGGATTTATTATGTAAAATATTTCAAAACTAAATAATATAAAATTTAACTATTGAATCGTAATTACCAAACTTAGTTTTGAAATTTTTGAATACTTAAAGTTTGAAAAATATTGAATCCGAAATGGTTTATTCTGCGGATCAAATTTGTTTTGAAATCGATAAAATTTGAAATAGTTTATTTAGAAACTGAATCGTATCCAAATGTATGATTTAGGATCTGGTTAAATTTAAAATCGAGAAATTCGAGTTGTTTTGGAATTGATTTGTGAAATTGAAGAATGTAACGAACCAGAATTCCTGTCATTTGAAATTCATATATTTAATTGATTTTAAATATTAACAAGTAAAATTTGTAAGTCGGATAATTTTTTTTCCGAATATCTAGATTTAATTGGATAATTAAATCGATAATTTAATATTTAAAATTTCAGAAAATAATTGGGAATTGGGTTTAATATGATTAAAATTGATTTGTAAAGTTGTATTTAATCATATTGAAGTTAGAATGATGTTATAGAACTTTTAAAATTGAATTTAAAGTTAATTTGTGGAAATTGAATATTTTAATATTTAATTGACGAGTAAAAATAGTCATTTTTCAAATAGTCTCGGATTTCGACGAAACCAGTTTCATTGGATCTGTAATGTTAAATTATTGTAAGATTTCAAATTTCGAGTCAATCGGATTTACGGTTTGTCCGGGGAAAGCTAAAACGCACTGAAATCGGTTTAAGTGAATTTTTAAATTTAAAATAGTCGATTTGAAAACTTATCTTTCAAATACTTTTGAATTGGCTCCCGATATATATTCCATTGCGTTTGGAATAGGGGTAAAACATTATAAACGCCAGGCGGCACTCTTCGTTTGGAGTTCGGAAAAATTAAGGGTGAATAGTGTTTGAGAATTTTCTATAAAAGGACTTCATAATCCATTATTTGCACTCAAAACCCTAATTTAAAACCCTAGCCGCCAGCAAACGTTTAATGGTCGAAAACTTGTCTCCTTCTTCCTCTGATTTCTACAAATCCACCAATTACTTCAAGAAACTCTCAACTACAATATTGTAGACAACAACGAGAACCACATATCCAACGGTTGTGATCGGAAACGGAGCTACGGATCAACGGTAATCCTCGCTCAAAAGGAGAACGTTCGCACACGATATTCTAGGAAAATGGGGAGCAGAGTTCATGCGGTCTTTGGCCGTGGGTGGAGTTCGCCATGGCCTTTCGAGTGGCGATGCTTGATCGTCTAATCGACAGACGTAGGTGGCTCGATAATTGTGGGATGAAGGCGGCTGTTGGGTTGTTTCGAATGTGGAAAACTGGTAGGGGAAGAAGATAACAAGTGCGGCCACGATTTGCTAAAGGGGAACGTGCGACCGTGATTCAGTGAGGTTAAAAATAATAAAAGAATTTGTAAATTAATATATTAAAATTCGTGCAATCTTTGTAACATCATAACTTGTTCATACGAGGTCCGTTTCGTACGAAACAAATTGCGTCGGGTTCTTATTGACGAGCACTACGCGATGGAGCTAGATTGGAGCTAGTGAGAATTTTGGATAAAATTAAATGCACGTTTAATTTTATTTGAAATAAAACACTGCAACTGTATTTGAAACAAAGCGAGAACTTCTCACTCAATCGAATTTGTTTCGATTTAAATTTTAAATAGTTAGATTTAAAATCGCTTGATTGAATGATAAATTGCTATATGTTGTATTGAAATAGACCGTATACGCCGTATATTAAGCGGATGTTATTTAGTAAACCCATGTACCGCGATATTCCATCTTGAAACGGGATTGGTATTGTGCTAACATCTGTGGATGCAGGGAAACAGGTTGAAGGAATCCAACTGGATTCCTCAACCGTATTGATTTATTTACAGATATTGTGATATATTCTGTTATCATATGATATATGATGTTTTGGATGCCATGATTGTTATATTTAGTGTTGTTGCAGCATTGGGCCTATTTTTGGAGTTTTAAAAATGTTAAAGTAATGATTTCGAATTTAAAAGGATTTTCAAGTGATTTTTGAAAGTATACATTTTAATGAATTTTGGAATTAATTCATTTTAAATAAATAAACGTTATAATTTTTATGTTATAAAAATTATGATTTTTGTGAAATATAACCAAAATGTGATTTTTGAAATAAGTAGTTGATTAATTTGTAAAATGGTTTAAATTAGGATTTTTGAATTATTATAAACGGTTTATATAAAAGAATTATAAAATTGATATTTATAAATTAAAATATTGGAATTTTAAAATGAGTTTTTATAAGTGTTAAAATGAAGTGTAAATGGATTTCATAAGTGAATGAAATTTATAGATTTATAAATTGTGCAGTTATAAAATGAATAGATTTTGTAAAATAAAAGATTTATAAGTAATTAACTTATAAATTGGATTTTGGCATTTTAATGAGATATAAATAGAATTTGTTAATTAAGGGGTTTTATAAGTTGAAGTTTTATAAAATATATATATAAATGTGAATTTATAAACATTGTTTCATAAATCCGAAATCGACTTATTTTGATAAGTTAATTATTATGGCTTATTAAAGGAGATATATCCATGATTTTGGACAATGGATAATCCTTTAAAATAAAATGCGTAGGAATGTTGAATTGGTTAACAAAGTATATTCAGGATTTTGGACAATGAATAATATATTAAAGAAATGTTTTGGGGAAGTGATATTTTAAATAGAATTAAAAGGAGTTTTCAAGATGTTTTTAAAATGGATTAAGTATCGAAACCATAGATTTCAACATTCATTGCTGAAATAGACGTTTTGGAGAAATAAGGAATAATGGACTATAACATTGTTGCCATAGTAAATGATTTCGAAAGGAAATGTTTTATATAGTATTGGGATTTATATATCTATCTAAATGTTGAATCCCTATACTAGTGATTTTGGGTTGTCGTAACGATGTTTTACGCAATATTCGTTTTAACTCAAATGAATGCGTTTAAGAGAATGTTTTCCTTAAAGAATAAAATATATACTTAATTGTGATTTAAGTATATTGAATATTTTCCAAATGTTGAAAATAAATAGATTTGTGAATTACTTATTATTAAATAAGTATGGGAATGTTTTCCAATATGAAGTGAAATGTTTTGAGATTTTATCTTTTAAAGATAAATTGAAATGAATATTTGAAATCGATTTGAAAATGGTATATCAGTGGATATTTGGAAATTTAAATTCACCATGGAATTTATAAAGGTAAGAGAAATTTGTTTAAAAATAAACATCGAATTATTTTTGAAGTATGGAAACAAATTTACGGATTATCTTGTAAAGATATTTTTGGAAAAAAAATAATTTTGGGAAATTATTTGGAATCGGGTGATGTTGTGCATATCTATTGATAGTTAAATAACCGACTATCAATATTTACCTTTAAATGGGTATTTGTTGTGATTTGCTTGAATTTGAATGCTACACTTATTTTAAAATAAGCACTCGTTATTCGGTTTAGCCGGGAGAGGACCTTTGGGTCATAAATCCCATTCCGAATAGTGATACGTCATAATGGATAGGATTTGAAGACCGGTTTTGAAGACCGAATATTTTCGAAAACGGAAGGATTACCGTCGAATGACTCTGCATCGGCTGATCTCCGATATAGAGATTTTATCACCCTTTGTGATGGGAAGTCCGGTCGTGATTAGTGAATATCCGGGTTGCATGGGCTTCTTTGGAAGTGCTTTCGGTTCCGTTCGATTCTGGAACAGACTTGTATGGATGTGTGTCTAACGTTACAATTTGAGATGTAAAGCTGGATTTTATCAAATATATTTCTGTTGGTGGCGGAGAATTTATTCTCTTAGCTTAACACCCTTCTCTGAGACGTACGAGCTCAGAGGTTATGTAGTTGAGGTTACTAGTGATACATTCCCAATTTGGTAATGTGGCATACGAAGTGCTGCTGATCATTTGTTGATCAAAGCACAACTTTTGTATAAAGCGTAGCTTTGTGGACGAGACTTCGTCGGACCTCACATCCCGGTAATGGTCAAAACATGAAAGATGCAGCAAGGTTATTAGGGGATAGCGCCCCCTTAGTGTATGTCATTTCCTTCTGGATAGAGGTGGTATCATGGTATGGAGCCCAGATACTTAACCTATGTTGTTGCTGCAAACTTATTATTTTGTGGTTGTTGGTGAATCCCGGGATAAAGGTCGGTTACGACCGGGGGATGGCATACTCGTGTCAGTAGTTACCCAGCTAGGGGTAACCCGGCCTTGTGTTGGCAGAGATCCGGTTAGGTTCTCGGGGCGTCCTTCCAGAGGCGTACCCATGTGGCAATGGGAAGTTCCTTAGCCTGACCATTTGTTGGAAATCCAAAGAAACAATACGAGCCCTGTACGGTTTTAGTTGTAGAACCTGCCATTTAATATGGCAGCTATAGTAGGGATACTATAATGGTACATATGCGGGCTAAGATTAATATTGTACTTTCAAAATGTTTTCCTGCACTTTGCACTAAAAATAATAATAATCAAATGATTCTGCATAGTAAGCATCTTTGACTATCATAAGGAGAAATCTCCTCCAATTTTGCGTTTGCATTGTGTGTGTGGTAGGAGGCCTTATGGTAGTTACATTTTCCAAAAGCATTGCAGATATATTTTAAAATATTTCTTTGTTTGTTTTTAAAGATATAACTATTTTAAGTTCTCACACCAGTCTCATGACTGACTTGGAGTTTATTGTTCCCTTCCTAAACCCTGGGTGCCCACCTATTTCCATACGGGCAGTCTAGAGTCAGGTTATCTGGTTATTCTGGAATTCAGGAGTTGCTGTAGAGATTTGGAGGCAAGCTGGATGGTATGGCGCATCAACTAGTATATAGTATTTCTTTTCCGTTGTTTGTTGTTGTAAACTTTGATAATGTAATGTAATGTAATGTGATGTAATAACTGATATAGTTCTTTGTTTTAAAAGATATTCATTTATCTATTATATGTTGTTCCGCTGCGATTGTGAGATTCTGGTATTGTTTCTGTTACTTTTTCTTTCTTCTTCTATCTATTACCTCTTCTTTAACCCTAACGGTACGGTTTTCCGGCCTTCGATTTCTCGGCAGTTGATACAGTGGACGTATTAATGTCGATTTTCGAAAGTTGAAAAAATCGTGTCTGTTACATCTGGTATCAGAGCATTTGGTTAATTGACAACCTTGGCTCTGTTGGGAATTACTCATTAGAGATAAAGTCAGTAGTACTCTAGAATGAGTTTGAGTGTAATAATAGGTATGAGCGCGTATTTGTTAGGGAATATAAAAAAGGTTTTATATTGTGTTTGCTTATCCGTTGAGCTGTTTGTGAATTCCGGTCGGTCCAGTTTGGCCAACTGTTTCGATAGGGGTTTCTAAACTCTTAAACGAGATAAACCGACATAGTATCATTTTAAAGTGGGTAAATGAAATAATTTTACCTCTATTATATTTTATATATAAAGAAATAATTTTTTAGAATTATTGAAGTGTATATGAATTGATTGTTTGGTTGTTAAAAAAAATGTAAGAATATTTACAAGTTAATTAAAAGATGTTCGAATAATCTAAATAAAAACAACAATTGTAAAAGAATAAATTGTATAAGCAAATGAATTATTAAGTATGGAATTATAATTAATGTGATTTACAATTGTGAAATAATATTATGTATGAGAAGTGAAACTATACGAATATATTTATAAATATGTGTTGTAAATAAAAATTAATTTGGACTATGAATTTGAAAGTTTGAATCCCGTCTATTTTGAAAGTTGTTTTTCAAAGTTAAAGATGTTATATGATTAAGTATGATAAATCAATTTGGAATAATCTTATGAAAGTGATGTGGAATAGTGAAATTATATAAGAAAAAGACTTATAAATGTGATTTATGAACAAAAGGAATTTTTTTGAAAGAATATTAAGCGCTGAATTCACTACTGTTACTGGGAAATAATAAGGGCGATGACTGCAGCATCATCAGCATCATTTCGAGTTTCTATGTGATGGATTTGCAACCATAGTAAATTGGATAAACAAATTTGAAAATTTAACCAAAGGAAGTTAAATAAATTAAATCAGATTTGAACTAGTTTGGATAAGTTAATGATTTGGAAGTTTAAATATATAAGTTGTATAACTTATTAAATGTGAAAATGTAAGTGAAACCAAATGATAAAATGGTTAAACAATTTTGTTAAGACAAAAGAGATATGAATTTGAATAAGTGATGAAATTTGACTTTGGTAAAAATTAAATAGAATTTACTTTAGAATTGGAATCTGAATTGGATTTATAAGTAGAAATATAAATTAAGTTAAACAAATGATGTTTAAATGGAATATAACTTAAGTGATGTTGAATGAAGTTGATTTTGGTATCAAAGTAAATTATGAAAGCGAAGTGATGGATATGAACTTGAGTTATGTAATGAAATTCAACCTTATTTGTTAAATGAATTAGCAATTGAATTAATAAATGGATTGAATATTAATCATTCAATGTAAATGAATTGATATAGAATAATGAATGTAAGTGTTAATTCATTAGAAGCTAATGAAGTTGAAAAAAATGAATAAATGAATGTTAGTAAAGTCCAATGTCAATGAATCAAATGTGATTAACTGAAAAACCAATTTATTGAATATTAATGTGAAGTGAATGTATATTGATCTGATGATTGGAATTGTTGTTAGATGATAGTTGTTGTACTGGTATATGTTGTATATTGATATTACTTTCATATATGCCTGTTTCTCATTATTGTTGAGTGTTTAGTAGGTGTGGATTGCCCTTGCTTCGCTTTTGGAGCTCGCTTTCACGCTATATTAGCCGTATATGCTCGCTAATAATATATAAGGTACATATCTCGGATTACATATTGTACTTTTACACTTTTTTCCCTACGGGATGCCTCATTACTTTGATGAGATGTATATTTGTGATATATACATATATTGCCATTTTTTTCGGATCGAGCTGCGCAAAGGAGGTTATCGCGAAATTTTCTGAAAATTTAAAGCGTTAGAATATTTTTGAGAAAATTGAAATTTTTTGAAAACTATAACTTTTATTTTGGAGTGAAAAGTTAAACGATGTAGTTGGTTTTGAAAAGATAACTAAGTATGATTTGAAAACTTAGTAAAGTTATTGTAAGAAGTTTAACTATTGGATTTTGGGAAAGTTAAAAACTTAAGTGAATTTGAAATCCAATTTGAATGGATGTTTCAAAGGTTAATGGATTTCAAGACTTTTTCTTACTTGGTAATTTCGAGGACGAAATTCTTTTAAGAGGGGAAGTTTGTAATGACACAGAATTTCTGTCATTTGAAATTCGTATATTTAATTGATTTTAAATATTAACAAGTAAAATTTGTAAGTCGAATAATTTTTTTTTCGAATATCTAGATTTAATTGGATAATTAAATTGGTAATTTAATATTCGAAATTTCAGAAATAATTGGGAATTGGGTTTAATATGATTAAAATTGATTTGTAAAGTTGTATTTAATCATATTGAAGTTAGAATGATGTTATAGAACTTTTAAAATTGAATTTAAAGTTAATTTATGGAAATTGAATATTTTAATATTTAATTGACGAGTAAAAATAGTTATTTTTCAAACAGTCTCGGATTTCGATGAAACCAGTTTCATTGGATCCGTAATGTTAAATTATTGTAAGATTTCAAATTTTGTGTCAATCGGATTTACGGTTTGTCCGGGGAAAGCTAAAACGCACTGAAATCGGTTTAAGTGAATTTTTAAATTTAAAATAGTCGATTTGAAAACTTATCTTTCAAATACTTTCGAATTGGCTCCCGATATATATTCCATTGTGTTTGGAATAGGGGTAAAACATTATAAATGCCAGGCAGCACGCTTCGTTTGGAGTTCAGAATAGTGATACATCATAATGGATAGCATTTGAAGACCGGTTTTGAAGACCGGTTTTGAAGACCGAATATTTTCGAAAATGGAAGGATTACCGTCGAATGACTCTGCATCGGCTGATCTCCGATATAGAGATTTTATCACCCTTTGTGATGGGAAGTCCGGTCGTGATTAGTGAATATCCGGGTTGCAAGGGCTTCTTTGGAAGTGCCTTCGGTTCCGTTCGATTCTGGAACAGACTTGTATGGATGTGTGTCTGACGTTACAATTTGAGATGTAAAGCTGGTTTCTATCAAATATATTTCTGTTGAGGCGGAGAATTTATTCTCTTAGCTTAACACCCTTCTCTGAGACGTACGAGCTCAGAGGTTATGTAGTTGATAGTTACTAGTGATACATTCCCAATTTGGTAATGTGGCATACCAAGTGCTGCTGATCATTTGTTGATCAAAGCACGGCTTTTGTATAAAGCGTAGCTTTGTGGACGAGACTTCGTCGGACCTCACACTCCGGTAATGGTCAAAACATAAAAGATGCAGCAAGGTTATTAAAGGATAGCGCCCCCTTAGTGTATGTCATTTCCTTCTGGATAGAGGTGGTATCATGCTATGGAGCCCAGATACTTAACCTATGTTGTTGCTGCAAACTTAATATTTTGTGGTTGTTGGTGGATCCCGGGATAAAGGTCGGTTGCGACCGGGGGATGGCATACTCGTGTCAGTAGTTACCCTGCTAGGGGTAACACGGCCTTGTGTTGGCAGAGATCCGGTTAGGTTCTCGAGGCGTCCTTCCAGAGGCGTACCCATGTGGCAATGGGAAGTTCCTTGGCCTGACCATTTGTTGGAAATCCAAAGAAACAATACGAGCCCTGTACAGTTTTAGTTGTACAACCTTCCATTTAATATGGTAGCTATAGTAGGCATACTATAATGGTACATATGCTGGCTAAGATTAACATTGTACTTTCGAAATGTTTTCCTGCACTTTGCACTAAAAATAATAATAATCAAATGATTCTGCGTAGTAAGCATCTTTGACTATCATAAGGAGAAATCTCCTCCAATTCTGCGTTTGCATTGTGTGTGTGGCAGGAGGCCTTACGGTAGTTACATTTTCCAAAAGCATTGCGGATATATTTTAAAATATTTCTTTATTTGTTTTTAAAGATATAACTGTTTTAAGTTCTCACACCAGTCCCATGACTGACTTGGGGTTTATTGTTCCCTTCCTAAACTCTAGGTGCCCACTAATTTCCACACGGGCAGTCTAGAGTCAGGTTATCAGGTCATTCTGGAATTCAGGAGTTGCTGTAGAGATCTGGAGGCAAGCTAGATGGTATGGTGTATCAACTAGTATATAGTACTTCTTTTCCGATGTTTGTTGTTATAAACTCTGATAATGTAATGTAATAACTGATATAGTTCTTTGTTTTAAAAGATATTCATTTATCTATTATATGTTGTTCCGCTGCGATTGTGAGATTCTGGTATTGTTTCTGTTACTTTTTCTTTCTTCTTCTATCTATTACCTCTTCTTTAACCCTAACGGTACGGTTTTCCGGCCTTCGATTTCTCGGCAGTTGATACAGTGGACGTATTAATGTCGATTTTCGAAAGTCGAAAAAATCGCGTCTGTTACAAAGAAGCTATTTATTATATAAAGTATTTTAATGTTTAAACCATTTAAGCGGTGGAAGTTATGTTTCAAAGTTATGAGTTTCAAACTATTATGATTTGAAAGTGTTATCGTTCAAGTGGTTTTGATTTCAAAGTGTTATTACTTTGAAAATGCTATGGCTTTGGAAAATGGATATATTTGAAATAGAAATGATATCTTATTTGGTTTTTAAATGAAAATGATATCGTATTTATATGGTTTTTGAAAGGGCAATGATATTTTGGTTTTTAACTATAAACTATGTAAATTGACCGCGGTGTTATAATAACGTTTGGTATTTAAAGAGACCGGGGTCGGAAGTTGTCATACCCTCTGCCAACTCCGAAAACCACTTTGACAACCTTGTACGCGGTGGAGATTCCAGAATGAATTAGGATGCTGGCGGCGTTCTATTGAGGTATGAACGTGGACCCGACTCCCATGAGTTGACATAAGGTGGCTAAAACATGAGCGATTCTCGGGCCAAGGAGGTAGCCTCTCTTATCGGACACACTCCTTCGATATTATATTCTGACTTTGGATTGATTTGGTGGCCACTTTTGATTTTTGATTTTTGAGGGTGTGGCTCGAGCTGGGCGGTAGTAGATGCTACGCGTTACCACCAGCCCGGATGCGTAATTGATAAATCTACCCTGTCATTGCCTTGTGTGTCGTGTCACCTACCCTAGCGCGGCTTATACGATTTTGGTTTTGTACCATACCTATGGAGTGCCCTCTGACAACGCCCAGTATGTGGGAGTTACGGTACTGTATAGACTATGGTAATACAAAAGTGTGTTAAGGTGGAAAATGTAAAGCCTTAATGTTATTTTTAATTTATATTTTTAATTTATATTATACTTTACTATAGACACTATTATAATAGCATATATTACTACGTAGTAGATAGTTTAACGGGTCCTTAGGAGATGTGAATCCCGAGAATCTCTTCAGTTATTGCACTCATGTTAGACACTGGATAGGAGATGTCAAACCCCGTAACATCTCCGACGCTGTTTACACTCATATTTATTTACCGTTGATTTAACTCACATAAGATCTTTCAGTTCTGACTCGAGTGTTTTGTCTCTTCAATTCGCTCGAGTCAGCCTAAGCATTACAGGGTTTGAAGACTTACTTCAAGAGGACAAAGATGAAGATTTTATTACTATTATTTTCTATATTATTTCACTGCATCATGTATTCCGCTGCATTATTTATTATTCTCTGGTATGTGTAACTCTAATCTGTGTTGTATAAGTATAATCAAATGTTTTATAAAACAGCTTCATGAACTGTTTATTTGATTATTATATTTTGTCGTTCCATTGCAAGATTCTGTTTGGTTTTTTTTCTTTCTCCGCTTTTTCTTATTCACCTCATAAGAATCCGCCCTTCTGTATGGTTTGAGTCGACATGTGTGTCTGCTTAAGCGTACAAAAAGGCTGGATGTTACATTTGGTATCAGAGCTTGGGTTTTGCGATAAACCTTAGCTTTTTGGGGTCTGGCTCTTTATTAATAGGGTAGTAATACCCTATGATGAGTCGCTGAGTGTATATATATGAGAGAGCGTATTTGTTAGTGTTATAAAAGGGTTTTGATATTGTGTTAATTTGTTCTGTTTCGTATTTATAAATTCTGGTTAGTGCATAGGACGCTATGACATCAATAGGGATTTCTAAACGCTTAATAGGATAGACCGACACAATATTTATTTTGAATATAAGTGAATGAAATAATTTTGCCTATTATATTTTCTATATATAAAATAAATTTTTATAAAGGTTATAATTGGTTGTAATATATTGGTTGTTAGGAAGTGAAATTCATAAATATTGAGTGGAAATAAAATTTGAAGAAAATAAAATAAATGAAAATTAAAAATTTTAGAACTTAAGTTTCGGGATTTTGGAAAAAATTTCAAGGGATTTTGGTATATAATAATATTGTTTATAAATATTTTCTGATATAAATATTTCAAAATAAATTGAAAGAATTGTTTAAATGGAACTTTGGAAAGAAATAAGTTTTGTACTCCCCTCTACGTCGTTGGAAAATAATTTCGGGTGATGAGTGCACGCATCATTGACATTCATTTTCGAGTTTCTAAGTGGGAAGACCAATGTAGCAGTTTTACTGCAAGTTTATTTTGATAAACAAATATAAAATTTAAATTGTTTTAAATATAGTTAGATATATATAAGTTGTAATTATATGTATTTATCTATTATTTTAAAATGATTTTAAATTTAACCCGATATTTAGTTCTTAAGTTTCCGTTAGTTAATAGTTTCAATAATTGTAGTGAAATGGAATGTAACGAATTAATAATTGTAACATCTAATTAAAATAAGAGATTAAATGCTAGGTTATAAATGAAATAACAAGAAAGTTGAAATTTGTAATCTATAAAAAGCAAAGGATATGACTATTGAACATTAAATTAATTAAAGAAATAAGATAAACTTGTATGATTTTCAATTACCTTCTTAAAAAGCATATATATAACTTATCAAAAGATTTAAAAGTTGTAATGTTTAATAAGAAAATTTAATGGAAAATTGTATAAGAAAAACTTATATAATGAAAGTTTTCAATGAATCGCCTTAATAAATAAGAATTTGATGTTATAGTGTTATAAACTTAAGTATGATAGAAATACTACTAATTAAATATAATAGAAAGTAGGTATTGTAAGTAAGTAATTATAAACTTAAGTAAATAGGTTGAAGTTATTTCTAAATAAAATAAGTAGAAGGGATGAATATTATAAATAAATAATTATAAACTTAAGTTAATGAATTTACATGCTAAGAAATTTGATTGAATATGAATAATATAAATAAATGAATGTAATGCAATAAATAGAATTTGTCATTATATAGATAAATGAAATGAATTTGTAAGTAATGAATAGAAATAGATAAAAATAAATATTGAATGAATGTGAGCCTGTTTACAATGGAATAGTATTCTTAAAATTTATTTACATATGTTTATATGATTATACATAAGTAATATATGAAACGAAAAATGTAAGAAAATAAATGTAAATAAAAAAGATAAATCATTATATAAATGAAAAGGAAAACAAACAAAAAATGTATGAAATGAAATTAATAAGAATGAACTTGATCTATTGTTTGAAATCGCTGTTTGTTTGGTTTATGGTTGTTTGGGCAAGGATACTTTAAAGTCGTTTGGGTGAATAATAATCTATTTAGTTTCATCTAAGACTGTTGAGTAAATGGTGCATTTAGTAGTTTATTTATCATACTGTACAGTTTAAGGATTTTGAACCCGAACTACTATTTGCTTTGTTTGATATGAATGGATGATTGATTTGTGTTGATTTTATATGATGATTGTATGTTGGTTGCAAGTGATTGTTGTTTATATTGATTGTTTGTGAGCGGTTGAAACAACTTTAAATGTTTTATTTTATATAATTATTAACTCTTTTTAGATTATAAAAGTGAAATACAGGTTATGGAAGTAATTGCTACTGCATTTGGTTTCATAATTAAACGTTAATTGCCCGACAAATAGGTATGTTCTTGGATTGTGGTTTTATAGCGTTGTTATATTATTTTTTCCGTTGTTGGGATATATTATTTTGAGATATTGTGATATATATTGTAATATTTGATATTATATTTTCTTCCGAGCCTCCCCGTACAAAGGAGACTCTGCCAAAATTTTCCGTAAATTACGGACTTAGAAAAATTTTGAAAAATGTTTTCCAAACTTTATTAATCTGAGTATAAAAAGGTTTAATGGTTATAAATTGGTATATTTCATTTAAATTAATTAATTTTGTAAATTTATTTGTCTATAAAGTTAATATTTTTGAATAAGATGTACTGTTTACTCAATTCTTTCTTTTTCCTTCTTTTTCCTTTTCGGGGACGAAAAGTTATGAGTGGGGAAAGTGTAACGACCCGTAGCGACATTTAAATTGGTTGATTTAATAAGATGTTTGTAATTAAATTTAGAAAAAAATAAAAACTTTATAATTTATAATGAAGTGAATGTTAAAAATGAAATGTAGTAATGGTAATTAAAGCCAATTATTGATAATTTGAGTGAATTCCCAATAATGGAATAGTGTAAATTGTTACACTCGGTTATAAAATTAAATATAAAAAAATAAAAGTAAATATTCAATTAACGAAGGAAATAATACATTAATTAATAGTAATTGAACGAGATTAGTGTTATGGAACTAATTGTAACATTTGTTCGTTAATAATAACTTATAGGTGTAACTGAAAGTTGATGGTAACAATTATTGTATATTACCTATTTATTTAGCCTGGTATTTTAAATTGGAAGTAAATTTCAATAAATGTAATTAAATATTATGTTAATGTAAATTAAGTTAATATTTGACAATAATGTCAATTCTATTCATAAGATGTGGATTAGTTGATTAAAAGAATGGACATCAAAATTTATTTATTATTTGAATTTAAAATATAGTAATTGGATTTGTTGCAAATAAATGAAATTAAATATTTAGATATTACGTTAATGGGAAATTAAGATGAAATTGAGAATATTAATGTAATAAACCATGAACCAATGTAAATTTCATCCATCTGATAATAATGGATTGAATAATATGATGAAAGGTCAATTAAATGGAATTATTGGATATTTGATTTATAATTTCTGGATTTATTGAAATTGGAAGTAAAGATGGAAATTTTTGAAATAATTAACATTGAATTAACCTGAAAATTTGTTTTAAATGGTTATAAATGTCCAAGTTACCAAAAGTGATAAAATTTGTTAATTTTATAATCAGAGTTGAAATTTGATTTAACTAATTTAGTATTAATTTATTTAATTAATTGAAAAATAGCCATTTTGGCCACTGATTCGGATTTCATCGAAACTAGTTTTATCGGATCCGTGACGGTGAATTATAGGATTTCAAGTTTCATAAAGATCGGACTTGTCGTTTGATCGTATGGACTCGAAATGCCTTGAAATAAATTAAATTGAAATCAAATTTAAAATAAGCTAATTTTGGCATAACTTCTTCATACAGTGGAATTAGGACTCGAAACCTGTTCCATTGCGTTTAAAATATTTAAAACATCTATTTTGATATATGGGTTGACCCATTTTCGTTCCGGAGTCGAAACAGACTTTTTGGGTCGTTATAGTTCAATTTTCCTAACCAATCAATCCCATTTGTTTCTATTGTGTTCTGTCTAAATATGTCATTATAAACCCTAGTAGCCTTTCTATTTCTCATTTTTGTACGTACAGAAATTTCTGTTGCTTCTCTTTCTCAATGACAGACAGACCCTAAAATTCACAATCCAGTTTCAATTCAAAATTCCACTTCAAAAATTCAAACTCCTCTAACAACATCAAATTATATATCGATCTAAAGCTCGACAAGCGCATCTCAGATTTGAAATTCATTTTTCGATTTGAAGCCCTATTTGTCTGCAAATTGAAGAACAAATCTCTGCCTTTCAATTTCATCATGATCAACTGCAACGGATCGTCAAATCGACGATATTGGGTTGTAGAGAGTGCTCTGCGTTGTTCATCGGTGAAATTCGTACGGCAAATCGACGGCTAGATCGCCGTAAACAATACAATTAGGGTTTAACAATCCATGCGGCGGCTAGAAGGAAGTGGACGTGAATTGGCGTCGTGTGAGGTCACGAGAGCCGGAGGGTAGGCGCCGAAGGTAGTCGATTCGTCTGGTGAAGGCGTTTGGCCGCGTGTGGCCGTGGGATGAGCGGGACGTCATCGATCTGGAGGTGAGTTCCGCCTGGTACGAGATCTCCTTCGGTCTGGAATGAGGTAACAGCAGTGAGACGTGGCGCTCTAGTATAAGTGCATGTTTTTTTGTTTTGTTTTCTTCTATTTTTAATTTCATTTCAATTTAAATTGTTCTGATCGCAATAACTTTCGCATACGATGTCCATTTACGCATAGTTTCCTTGGTTAGGATCGTTTTCAAATTTCAGACATTTTCACGCTGCTTTGGATGGATTCTGAGACTGTTTGAATTTTAGGTTTAAATTGAATTTAAATCCGATTTAAAGTCAAAAGGTTAGTGTTTTAACCCACTCATAGTTTCTAAAATTTCTTATGTTTGTTAAATTGATTTATGATGTGATTAGAAATTTATTTCTGACTGCTTGGCATATTTTGAATCATCATCTCAATTTATTTGAATTTATTTGGATAAAATGTTATTTAATTTATTATTGAATATAAACTGCCAGTAAATACCTATTAATTATTATCTGTTCTATATTGATGTTATTGATTGAATTGGATAATGACTGTGGTAAATGTTTGATGATTGATATTGGACGAATGGATGTTGTATTTTATATTGTTATAAACTGCAAGTTGTTACGGATTTTATTTCTTTCGAGATTGCGGTTTGAAAAGATATATAACCGTATTTATATTTTAATTACATATTGAAATGATAAATATACGTACCACTTGACCATAGGATAGAAACTAATATACAGACAATGTGTTATATATATAAAATACTTTTTTTGAAATGATTTCTATGGTTTTGTAAAGAACTATATGGGATATTATATAAATGTTATTTTATCCTTGATTTTAAGCTATGTATAATTTATTTTAATATAGAATAAGCTTAATAACAAGTTGATTTTTATTTAAGATAATATGGTTATGTATTTAAATTATATGTTAATATTAGAGTTTATAATGATTTTAACAAATTAAGGTTGGAATACAAATTTGAGATTTATTTGAAATTGAATTTATTTAAGAATTAAACTCAAATAAGCTTGATGTGGAATTTATCAAATTTGAAATTTTAGAAGGTATGATGTTGATAACTTGATTTTGGTTTAAGGTGAATTAAATGAATATTTCAAGTATAAATAAATTGAAGGAAAAATTTAGTTGTTTGTAATTTGAGTTTTATTTAAATGATAGTGGATTTATTATGTAAAATATTTCAGAACTAAATTTAAATGTTTTCATATAAAAAGGGTAATTTGTTGAAATTTAAATGTGGATTAAAGTAAAAGTTTTTAACTTTAATAATCAAAGAATGATGATTGTAATAAATCAATTCAAGATTTTAAATTTAATTTATTTTAAAATGGAAGTTAAGAGTTTAATGTAATATATGATTTATCTTAATTTAATCATGTCTTATTAACTAAGGTAATTAAAGTATAATTACTTAATTAACTAAAATGATTAATTTGGGTAATTAAATTAAGATAAATAGATTTGTGTAATTAATTAAGAGTGGTTGATTACTTAATTGAGGATTGGTTAATCAAGGTTAATAAATTAAGAAATAATTAAGTAATAAATAATTAAGAGGTTAATTACTTAATGTTAAGAAGGATTACTAATTAAGTGATTAGTGATTAATTAATTAATAATTAGGAAAAATTTAATTAAGTAATTAGGGTTAATTAATTAAGATAAATTTATTTTTAATTTCAAATTAATTAGTGAAGTAATTAAGATTAATTAATTGTTAATTAAGGATTAAATAATTAATGAAAGTATTAATTATAATCACATATTGTAATTTAATTAATTAAATGGTAATTAATTAAGGGTTAATTAATTAAGGATAATTAATTAAAAGATAATTAAGTAATTAAAAGTTAATTACATAATAATTAAAGGTTATTAATTAAAGTAGTTAATAAGAGGATAATTAATTTACTGTAATTAATTAACGGATAATTAATTAAATAAAAGTAATTAATTAAGAAAAATAATTAAGTTTGAATAATTTCATTAATTAATATCAAATCATTTGTAATTAATCAAGATTTGACAATTAATTCATAAGTAATTAATTTAATTGGAAATTAAATTGAATTAATTAGGATTTAAACAATTAATCAGTATTGTTTATAAATGATTATTGTATGCTTGGGTTGCATATAAATGTTTGTATTGCCTTGAACTGATTGTTATCTCTGGATTATAATATTCCATGATGTGAATTAAGTTGTGTTTTATTTATTTACTTATCTGCGACACATTTACACATTATCTGTGAATCAGCGAATGAACGATAAGCGTTATAGATTATACCGCTTATCGATATTGCTATGCTTGAATATGTGATGATTGATGTTGTTGCACTATTGGATAAAACCCCTGGACTACACCATACACACACAAATATGGATTGCACGAGAAAATTGGTTATGTCACGGATTTTTGAAATTGTTTTAAAATTGAATTTATGAATCCAAATGGTTTTGGAAATGGATTGGGTCTAAAGTGAAAAGCTTTCGAAAAGGTGTTCTAAAGATGGAAGTAATTTTGAATAACTTAATAAAGTTTTAAAATTTAATAATTTGATTTAAAGTTGAATTCAAAAATTTGAAATTGAATTTTATGTTTGGAAACTATGATTTAGAAAGGTTATACAAGTTTATATGGGTTTAAACTATTTTAAAAGTATTTTTTTTGGAATTTGAATTTAACCCAAGGGCTTTAACTCGTATAAATGAAATCGGATTCTTCCGAAACGAAAACTATTTGTATTTAAATAATAAAAGCTTTCATATAAGGAAATGAATTTCCAATTTGTGTTAAGGTGATTTCAAGTTTAAAATGAAAATAGTTTTCCAGGTTAATGAATGAATCTTTGGAAATGATTTTGAAAGCTATGAATTAAATCTTTGATTTAAAGATTGGATGAGTTAATCCAATTTGAAGTGGAAATTGTTTTGAAATCTGTGAATGAATCTTTATGAAATATTTGTGAACTTTGTGAAGTGAATCTTTTTGTTTAAGATTTGTAAATGGTAATTTGTTTAAACCATTTAAAGAAAAGTTTTGGGTAATAAGTTGTGACTTAACTGAAATCCCAATATCCATATGTTTTTAAATGTTGTGCTCATTATTCGGTTTAGCCGGGAGGACCTTGTGTCATACAACCCATTCCGAATAATGGTACGACGTTATGGATAGCATTGGAAGACCGGTGGTGAAGGCCGGATACTTTCGAAAGTGAAAGGATAACTCATCAAATCTCTCTGCACCAACTGGTCCCCGGTATAGAGATCTCCATATGTGATGGGAAGTCCGGACGTGATTAAGGATTATCCGGATTTGCAAGGGCTTCTTTGTGAAGTGCCTTCGGTTCTGTTTGAACCTGGAACAGACTTGTATGGATGTTTTTCTGACATTACACTTTGAGATGTAAAGCTGGTTTCTGTTAAATACATTTCTGTTTGGTGGCGGAGATTTATTCTCTTAGCTTAACACCCTTCTCTGAGACGTACGAGCACAGAGGTTATGTAGTTGATGGTAACTAGCGATACATTCCCAATTTGGAAATGTGGTATACAAAGTGCTGCTGCTGATTTGTTGATTGAAGCATGGCTTCATGAAAAAGCGTAGCTTTGTGGACGAAACCTCATCGAGCCTCACAACCCAGTAATGGTCGAAACAGGAAAGCGGCAAGGTTGCAGGGGTCGCGCCCTTAGGGTATGTCCATTCCTTCTAGAAAAGGGTGGTATCATAGTATGGAGCCCATATACTTCACTCATGTGGACACTGTAAATTAATTACTATGTGCTGTTGCTTTGTGATTGAGGGTCCTCAAATAAAGGTCGCAAACGACCGGGGGTGGCATATCTTAGGTTTTACTCTCGGGAAAGGAGTAAACCGACCTTGTGTTGGCAGAGAGCCGGGTAGGTTCTCGGGGCGTCCCTCTAGAGGCGTTCCCATGTGGCAATAGGAAGTTCCTTGCCTGACCATTTGTTGGAAAATCCAAAGAAACAATATGCGCCCTGTACGGTTTTAGTTGTATAACCTGCCATGGAATGTGGCGATAACCTGCTATTTAATATGGTAGCTATAGTAGGCATACGATGAGATATTGTATGCTGGCTAAGATTAATATTATACATTCGAAATGTTTTCCACTATGCACTAATAGTAATATCAAAATGGTTTTCACGTATCAAACATTTTTGACCATCATAAGGAGAAATCTCCTCCAATTCTGCGTTTGTAGGGTGTGTGCGGCGGGAGGCCTTATGGTAGTTTCATTTTTCAAAAAGCATTGTGGATTTCAATTTTAAATTCTTTTTTTGTTTGTTTTTAAAGATAAAACTGTTTTTGTTTGCTCATACCAGTCCCATGACTGACCCAGAGTTTATTGTTCCCTTCCTAGACTCTGGGTGCACACAATTTTCCGCACGGGCATTCTAGAGTTGGGTTTTTTAGATAATCGAATAATAGGTGTAGATTCGATAGCCTTCGAAGTCTTTGGTCTTTGAAGCCGTTTGGACCTTGGCAATTGCATTCATGACCGACCTTGCTTAATACAACATGATAGGGGGTTCTCCCTTTGCGTTTGGTGACGAATGGCAGACTCTTACCCCTACATGTCCTCGGGGAGGGGTTGGCTAACCGGTTAGGTTAGTGTCGAAAGGCTGGCCGTAAAAGCAAGGGCAGGGTACCATTGTATGCCACGGCAGGGCTGGGATGGTTGAAAAGCCTACCAGTCGAGAGTGGCCGCTGTCGATGGCTGAAAAGCCTAGACTGTTACATCTTGGTATCAAGCTGAAGGTTGAAACTTTAGCTCAGGAGTATAGTACATTAGGTAACTCATTAGAGATGGGGTGAAGTATACCCTAGAATGAGTGTATCCCTAAGATATCTGTTCATTTGTCTCGGTAAATTCTCTTGCTATCCACTGATAGTGAGTATGAGTGCAAGAAGAGGACGAGATAGGGGACAGGGTACAGATGGTCGATACCCTGCAATAACAACGAAAACAATCTTTTCTCTATCAATCTCCTTTGATCCAGTTTCAAATTCTCCGTGTCTTTGTGGAAGTTACAAGTTGGAGCTTCGGTGTGGTGGCACTGTGAATCGTTATAGAAGGTCCCTAATTCATATTCTCTCTGTCAAATTCCTATCGTTTTAAACTTTAATGAATATGAAATTTTAAAAATTGAAATAAATTGGTTAACTAAAATATAAAGTTAAAATAGATTTGTATCGATAAAACGATATCAAGTTAAAACCAAATTTGAAATTCTATTGTAATTTCTTGCGAAAATCGAAGTCCGAAGAGGGACAAGTTGTATATACTTTGAGATATTCCGACCTAAGTTTGGAATCCATACCTAGTGTTTAAGAGTTGTGGAAGATTAAATCCATTGATCTATTGTTTGGGTCTCGATTTATTCTACGAGTGGTTAGTTATCCTTGGAACTAACCGATGCCCATGAATAATTCATAGACCGGATGACCCAAGTATCTTGTGAGATATTAAATGAGTTTGTTCTCATAATTATTGGTGATATTCTGATTTGGTAAGCCAAATGCAGAATAAATTTTCAGTTTGATCAGATGAACCATTCCTTTGTGTGTTCATCTATTTTTTGTGGGTTCCTGCTTTCAAATTTCGGGGACGAAATTTCTTAAGGAGGAATTTGTAACATTCCCTTTTTTGAATCAAATTTAAATTGGAAATTAATTTAACTTTTGGAATTAAATTGTGAATTAACTTGGTATTTTTCAAATTAAATAGATATTTGTTTGTTGATTAATATAAATGAATATAAATATGATTTTAAAATAGAATTTCTAATTTGAAATACAGAAATAAGTATTTTGAATAATTTATCAATTATAAAATTAATTATGGATTAATTTGAAAATGGGAATAAAATATGTATAAGATTTTAAATAAAGGATTTGTTTTGGAAATCTAAATTTTTATAAATAAATTATAATTTGGAATTTGAATTTTGAAATCCAAATACATATATGTTGAAAATAAATATTTGAAAAATAAATAGTTGTGAATGGAATGAAATATATATTTATAAAAAGATATTGTTTGTTTATTCATTTATAAATACGAATTGACTGTATATTCATTTTTGAATTTAAAATTTAAAAATAAATGTTTTGAATAATATATTGGATTTGTAACTCTGTATTTTGAAAAATTAAAGTATGTATGTATATAAGATTATTTATTTGTGTATGATTGGTTTTCAAATCATTTTTCTTTATATAAGTACAAATATAAACATTCATTCATTTAAATTAGAAATTTAAAATTAAATAAGAATAAATAGGAAAGTATGGTTTAAATTCAACATAATATTTACATAAGTATAGTTTGTGAAAATAAAAGTTTAAAATAATAAATTTTCTTTTTAAAATGAACATGAGGTGATAAAATTAAAATTATATATATATACACACACATAAATATAGAAGTTAAAAACATATTACATAAATGTATTGAACATAGGGGTTTGAAACAAAATGTACAAAATATTCGACTTAAGGATATAAACATAAAATACAAGTTGGTGACATTTGTAAATATAAAAAAAATATGTAAAATACATTTGTAAAAATGTGAATACAAGCATAAACAAGTGTAAGCATTTTAATAAAGAAAATTCACAAGTGTAACATGAATGATACAAGTGGCATTTTATTTTAAATTTAATTTATATGTAAAAATGACTAGAGAAAATTAACTAGGCTTGAATACTCTACACTTTACAAAACTTCTTTTTATACTTCACCAACCTGGAAGCACAAAGAAAAAAATCATCAAAGCTTCAATGTGAAACAAGCTTCAAACCTAGAAGCTTTAGAGTTAAAATAAAGCAAATCAAGTAAAAAGAAAACCATCTCTTCAGTTTTCAAAGGATTCAAATAAAAATCAAAACAAACCCAAGGCAGTGATTAAACCAGAAGATAAATCAGAGAAGAAAGATCGAAAGAAAGAAAATCAAGAACTTGGAAAATCAAAACCAGAAAAGAAAATAAATTCATCAAACTTGAAAACTCAAGAATCAAATCTGAGTAACAACTTCAGGTTCATGCAATTCAAACTAAAAGCGGATTCAACATCAAACAACTTCCATTTCTTTAAAGCTTCAGCATGAGCCAAGTTCAGATTCAATGTAGCAAATCAAAATAATAACAGAACAAGCAAACCAGTAAAGCAGTTCATTCAAAATCCAGGGCTTGAAAACAAAATAAAACTCAAGAAATTATTTCCAGTTTTTTCCAGATTTTTGTCCTCTGCCCATTTCCAGGTGAGAAAATCCCCTCGATCCTGTCATATTTCTAATTGTTGAATTTATAATGTATATATGCTAGTGTGATTTTATGAAAATGCCTGTATATCGTGTATATATGTAGTTTGTATGTGTGCGTGTCCATACTTGCCAATGTTTACCTCTGTTTAGAGTTTGCAGATAGAACTAAATTTCAAAACTCAAGAATATCACCCCTCAATCCCTATTAGAGTTTGATGTTTGAACAAAGTAGAACCAAAACATCAAGATTTAAATTTTAAAAATACTATTAAGTATAAAATACAGATGGATTTACTGGGAGGAAGAAAAACACAGTAAAACTTAAAAGTATGAAAATATTCGACTTAAATTATTGATTGTTTCAACTATAGAATCTGTTTTGTGATCGAAAATGATGAATATTAATGGAAATTTCAATATTTTTAGTTCATTAATTCATGAGAAAAGACGAGAGAAACGAAAACTGAATTATGGCCAAATTCTGGCGATTGATGGATCTGGGATCATCGGGGTTGGTGGAGAACATAGTTTAGAGGATGCTGATCATTAGAAAAATAGTCGTTGATTTTTTTGAGGCCGTGGAGGTGATGTGACGTCAATTTAGGGTTCTATAGGCACTTTTGGCTGATGGAGTTCTTGGGGTGATTGCGGCTTCATCAAGGTGTTTGGGTAAATCGCATGTGGGGGAAAAAGCGAGTGGATGGTCGGCGAAGCTGTGATCATGAGGCCGTGGCCTCGGGTAGTCATGGTTGGCGATATGAGGTGATTGTTGATGATCGAGTGGTTCCAGGTGGAGTTCTTATATGCTCGTTTTCGGTTTTGGGATATGTGGTGATTTTGGGTGGCCGGAATCGACTAAGGGGAGATTTGGCGACATGCCGGAGGAAGCGTCGATGGACAGAGACTGGTGGTCGCAGCGTACACGTGCACGCATGATACATTGGTTCAGGTCTGAGTTTTTGGTTTGGAAAGAGAGAGTTGGCTCGGGGCTTTCATGTTTTTTCCTCGTGTGCGACTCGAAGCCGTTGATGTGGATGTCGCGTGTGTTAGCTCGAGTCAATTTTGTTTCCAGCATTTTAAAACTTGTCCAGGTCATTTAACAAAATTGGATTTCAAAACTTGAAAGCAAGTTAGATTTTAAACAATGTTTTAACCAGTTAAAGAAGTATGAAATGATTTAATTTAGAATATGATGTTTTAAACAAAATTCAAGTTTTAAAGGTATGGGTTTAAGTTTTAAATTTTGTTTTTAACAATAGTTTTGATTGATATAAACATTACCTTATACAAAATCTTGTAAATTTTGTTCCTAAATGTTTTCAGATAAAAAGGGTAATTTGTTGAAATTTAAATATGGACTAAAGTAAAAGTTTTTAGCTTTAATAATCAAAGAATGATTATTTTAATAAATCAAATTCAAAATTTTAAATTTAATTTATTTTAAAATGAAAGTTAAGAGTTTAATGTAATATATGATTTATCTTAATTTAATCATGTTTTATTAACTAAGGTAATTAAAATATAACTACTTAATTAACTAAAATGATTAATTTGGGTAATTAAATTAAGATAAATAGATTTGTGTAATTAATTAAGAGTAGTTAATTACTTAATTAAGGATTGGTTAATCAAGGTTAATAAATTAAGAAATATTTAAGTAATAAATAATTAAGAGGTTAATTACTTAATTTTAAGAAGGATTATTAATTAAGTGATTAGTAATTAATTAATTAATAATTAAGAATAATTTAATCAAGTAATCAGGGTTAATTAATTAAGATAAATTAATTTTTAATTTGAATTTAATTAGTTAAGTAATTAAGATTAATTAATTGTTAATTAAGGATTAAATAATTAATGAAAGTGATTAAGGATAATCACATATTGTAATTTAACTAATTAAATGGTAATTAATTAAGGGTTAATTAATTACCATTAATTAAGGAGCATTAATTAAAAGGAAATTAAGTAATTAAAAATTAATTACGTAATAATTAAATGTTATTAATTAAGGTACTTAATAAGAGGATTATTAATTTAATGTGATTAATTAAGGGATAATTAATTAAATAAAAATAATTAATTAAGATAAATAATTAAGGTTGATTAATTTCATTAATTAATATCAAATGATTTGTAATTAATCAAGATTTGATAATTAATTTATAAGTAATTAATTTAATTGGAAATTAAATTGAATTAATTAGGATTTAAACAATTAATCAATATTGTATGCTTGGATTGCTTATAAATGTTTGTATTGCCTTGAACTGATTGTTATCTCTGGATTATAATATTATATGATGTGAATTAAGCTATGTATTATTTATTTATTTATCTACGACACATTTACACATTATCTGTGAATTTGTGAATGAACGGTAAGCATTATAGATTATACCACTTATCGATATTGTTATGCATGAATCTGTGATGATTGATGTTGTTGCACTATTGGATAAAACCCTTGGACTACACCCTACACACACAAATATGTATTGCACGAAAAAATTGGTTAAGTCATAGTTTTTTGAAGTTTTAAAATTGAATTTTTAAATCCAAATGGTTTTGGAAATGGATTGGGTTTAAAGTGAAAACCTTTCGAAAAGGTGTTTTAAAGATGGAAGTTATTTTGAATAACTTAATAAAATTTTGAAATTTAATAATTTGATTTAAATTTGAATTCAAAAATTTGAAATTGAATTATATGTTTGGAAACTATGATTTGAAAAGGTTATACAAGTTTATAAGGGTTTAAACCATTTTAAAAGTATTTGTTTATGGGAATTTGAATTTAACCCAAGGGCTTTAACTTGTATAAATGAAATCAGATTCTTCCGAAACGAAAACTATTTGTTTTCAAATAATAAAAGTTTTCATATAAGGAAATGAATTTCCAATTTGTGTTAAAGGGATTTCAAGTTTAAAATGGAAATAGTTTTCCAAGTTATGAATGAATCTTTGGAAATGATTTTGAAAGCTATGAATTAAATCTTTGATTTAAAGATTGGATGAGTTAATCCAATTTGAAGTGGAAATTGTTTAGAGATCTGTGAATGAATCTTTGTGAAATATTGGAAAATTTTGTGAAGTGAATCTTTTCGTTTATGATTTGTAAATGGTAATTTGTTTAAACTATTTAAAGAAAAGTTTTTGGTAATAAGTTATGACTTAAATAAAATCCCAATATCCATATGTTTTTATATATTGCGCTCATTATTCGGTTTAGCCGGTTCAGGACCTTGTGTCATATAACCCATTTCGAATAATGATACGACGTTATGGATAGCATTTGAAGACCAGTGGTGAAGATCGGATATTTTCAAAAGCGAAAGGATAACTCATCGAATGTCTCTGCACCGACTGGTCCCCGGTATAGAGATCTCCATAAGTGATGGAAAGTCCGGACATGATTAGGGATTATCTGGATTTGCAAGGGCTTCTTTGTGAAGTGCCTTCGGTTCTATTCGAACCCGGAACAGACTTGTATGGATGTTTGTCTGACATTACACTTTGAGATGTAAAGCTAGTTTCTATCAAATACATTTCTATTTGGTGGCGGAGATTTATTCTCTTAGCTTAACACCCTTCTCCGAGACGTACAAGCTCAGAGGTTACGTAGTTGATGGTCACTAGTGGTACATTCCCAATTCGGTAATGTAGCATACGAAGTGCTGCCGATCATTTGTTGATCGAAGCATGGCTTTGTGAAAAAGCGTAGCTTTGTGGATGACACCTCATCGAGCCTCACAACCCGGTAATGGTCGAAACAGGAAAGATGCGGCAAGGTTGCAGCAGTCGCGCCCCTAGGGTATGTCCATTTCTTCTGGAAAAGGGTGGTATCATGGTATGGAGCCCAGATATTTAACTCATGTGGACACTATAAATTTATTACCGCGTGATGTTGCTTTGTGATTGAGGGTCCTCGGATAAAGGTCACAAACGATCGAGGGTGTCATATCTTAGGTTTTACTCCTAGGAAGGGAGTAAACCGGCCTTGTGGTGGCAAAGAGCCGGGTAGGTTCTCGGGGCATCCCTCCAGAGGCGTTCCCATGTGGCAATAGGAAGTTTCTTAGCCTGACCATTTGTTGGAAAATCCAAAGAAACAATACGCGCCTGTACGGTTTTAGTTGTATAACCTGCCATGAAATGTGACGGTAACCTGCTATTGAACATGGTGGCTATAGTAGGCATACGACGAAATGTTGTATGCTGGCTAAGATTAATATTATACTATTGAAATGTTTTCGACTATGCACTAATAATAATATCAAAATGGTTTTCGCGTATCAAGCATTTTTTATTATCATTAGGAGAAATTTCCTTGAATTCTGCGTTTGCATGGTGTGTGCGGCGGGAGGCCTTATGGTAGTTTCATTTTTTAAAAAGCATTGTAGATTTCAATTTTAAATTCTTTTGTTGTTTGTTTTTAAAGATAAAAGTGTTTTTGTTTGCTCATACCAGTCCCACGACTGACCCAGAGTTTATTGTTCCCTTCCTAAACTCTTGGTGCCCACAATTTTCCACACGGACAGTCTAGAGTTGGGTTTTTCAGATAATCGAATAATAGGTGTAGATTCGATAGCTTTTGAAGTCTTTGTCTTTGAAGCCGTTTGGACCTTGGCAATTGCATTCTGGCTGACCTTGCTTAGTACAAATTGATTTGGGATTCGAGCTATTTCTGGATTGGTGCTTTAGAGATGGAGATTGCTGATATTTGAGTTCCTTCTTTGGAGTTCAAGTTTATGTTATCTCTTTTCGCTGCTGTATCTTGTCTTTGATATTGTATTGATATCCCGCTATATCTTATTGTATCAGATATTGTATCTATTGTGTATCAATAATATATTATTCATTTTCTTCCGCTGTGTTGTTGTACTTAATGTGTTATAAGCTCCGGCATGAGTCAGATTTCAACGATTGAATCTGTGGCATTCGGGTACAAGTAAAGTACGAGTGTCAATTTTCGAACGCTGAAATTTGGGTCGTGACATCCGATATTATATTCTGACTTTGGATTGATTTGGAGGCCACTTTTGATTTTTGATTTTGGGGGTATGGCTCGAGGTGGGCGGTAGTAGCTGCTACGCGTTACCACTATCCCGGATGCGTAATTGGTATATCTACCCTGGCATTGCCTTGTGTGCCGTTTCACCTGCCCTAGCGCGTCTTATACGATTTTGGTTTTGTACCATACCTATGGAGTGCCCTCTAACGACACCCAGTACGGGGGAGATTACAATACTGTATAGACTATGGGAATATAAAAGTGTGTTAAGGTGGAAAATGTAAAGCCTTGACGCTATTTTTAATTTATATTATACTTTACTGTAGACACTATTATAATAGCGTATATTACTACATAGTAGATAGTTTAATGGATCCTTAGGAGATGTGAATCCCGAGCATCTCTTAAGTTATTGCACTCACGTTAGACACTGGATAGGAGATTCCAAACCCCGTAAACATTTCCGACGCCATTTACACTCATATTTATTTACCGTTGATTTAACTCACATAAGATCTTTTAGTTCTGACTCGAGTGTTTTGTCTCGTCAATTCGCTCGGGTTAGCCTGAGCATTTCAAGGTTTGAAGACCTTACTTCTGGAGGAAGAAGATGAAGACTTTATTACTATTATTTTCTATATTATTTCACTACATCATGTATTTCGCTGCATTATTTATTATTCTCTGGTATGTGCAACTCTGATCTGTGTTGTATAAGTATAATCAAATGTTTTGTAAAATAGCTTCATGAACTGTTTATTTGATTATTATATTTTGTCGTTCCGCTGCAAGATTCTGTTTTGTTTTTTTCCTTTCTCCTCTTTTTTTTATTCACTCCATAACAATCCGCCCTTCTGTATGGTTTGAGTCGACATGTGTGTCTGCTTAAGTGTACAAAAAGGCGGGATGTTACACCCTTCTTGTAAACATCACAGTAAAAAGGCATCACACTAATCATCACCAATTTACTATAACATGAACTAAATGCTTACATAGGAGTACAGTCTCATAACTAAAAGGGAAAACAAGCCCTACTACAAAGCGATACTAGATAGGTAAATATAGCAGCTAAACACAGCTATCATCTAGGGCTAAGAGGCCTTGGACCATGTCCACTATGACATAGAAGAGCCTTACTCTAGGAATCCAAGTAACTCGTATGCTCCTCCTACTACCTATTACTCGTTACTAACTTACGCTGTGTTACTCACGGTGAACAAGATCTATTCATCTCTTCTTTTCCACACTCAAAATGGAATAACCAAGTCTCATTTACTACAACTAATAAGGGTTTCAATCTATGCAGTCTCTATCTAAAAAGGAAATCAAGATTGGGAAAATTTTCAATTTACCTTTACCTTTCATTTTTTCCAAACTATGGTCTACCTATCCTAACCACGTGTGTCTTACTATAGTCTACACATATGAAGAAACATTCCTAGGTTCTCACAAGTGTCATATACACTTTACGGGAACTTTTATTATTACTACTAAATTTAATCACTGCTATAGCCTTACACCTTTTCCATCATACCTAGTAAATGATTCCTATCTACTCCATATTTAAAAGTTTGGTTTGATATTTCATTAAATTAAATCTTTAAAATTTTCGAAACCTCAAATCCTAAAATTCTTGCATTTAAAAGTGTTACTTTGAATTTTCTAGTAAATTCAATGTTACTTGGTTACTTAACATTTTATTTTCTAGACTTGAATCTTTATAGGTCTTTGAATTTAAATTATTCCCCAAACCTAAAGGGGAAAACTTACAAATTCTAAGTTCAAAACTTATTCATCTTCTCCTTTTAAAGACCTTTACAAATTTCCAAAAAACAAGTTGGGTTTTCAAATTTAACTGTTTACTAAGTTTTTCTTTTCCTAAAACTTACTTTTTCACCAAACCATATTTCTTTAAAACATGCCTTGTTTGTCCTTGTAAACATTTTTTTTCTTGGCTACCAAAAATGTTCTCATATGTTTTCAAAACATCTTCTTTGATATATTTTCAAATTTAAGAAAAAGATAAGAACGATTATTTTATTAAAAATCTCTTAAATTTCCTACTCTTCCAATTACCTAACCTTAGAGAAGTTTCTAATTTACTGCAAATGAGGACTTTCTACAAAGACAAGCAACCAATGCGCATAATCAATGGAAAAATAAGAAATTTCCATTGCTTAGCTTTCCTACTAAGGCTCTCTATAATATCCCTCCTAACTAACACTATCTCTAATTACTACACTTCTTATTACACCTAATGGTTTTATACCTTAATGTATTGGAACTACTTTCTCTTATGAGAAACCATTAACGCTAAAACCTTCTATGAATCCTTTAAAAGAGGATTTCTAATTTATGTGAAATTACAAGGAACTTATTTTATATTTTATCGAAATAGGCTATACAAAATATGGTGCTTTCCATACCTTGTACATATCTTTCACATATTCCATATAACTTGTGCAAAACATCTTTATTTATGGTTTGGTTTCATAGAAAATTATATCATTACTCATTTCATTCCAATAGGTTAAAGTGTGTTTAACCTATATAAACTTACAATAGATATTTCCAACGAAATTTATTAATTTCTTAATATTTAACCTATATGCTATGAATGTAATTGCATTTGTCTCTTTTCTATTGTAGTATATCTTCTTTTATTATGATACTAAATTCTCTTTAGTTCTCTTATATTATATGACAGTCTTAGCTTAGGACTACGTCCAACCGCCACAAATTACTTATCATGATAGCTGCTTTACTTTTTATTCTATTATCTACGCAGTAAATGCAGATCTAGTCATATCTTCTATTTTCAAGTCATATCAAATTAACTTGGTTATTTCTTCTTCTTTAATTTCTTTAACGCTTTACGTTATTCTCTTTTGTTCTGGGAATTTCTTCTATTCTATTTGGTTGGTTACTGAAACTGAGCCAAAAATCCATTTCCATATTTTAGTACTAAATAATGCTATAAACAATAACTTGTAACTGCAAGATATTTCTTTTATTGTTACCTTAGTTATTGGGTAATGCAAAATACAACAATGTCTCTATTTTGAACTAATTCCACTTTTCTTGCTTTTATTCTTGCAATTATGTTTATAGTTATTCTTACAATATTAAACTATGGAAATGTATTCTCTTTTCTAAACCAACCAACTAATATATCACTCTAACTTCCAAATCAAGTTATTAGATTTCCCCTTTTTGATTCATTTCTCCCGTTTTAACATAACTTATTGTAAATTTCTCACTTTTAGGCCTATGCCTTTCTCTACAACTTCTAAGCCTAAAATTACTTATATTTAATTGGATTCCTTTCTCTTTTTGTATAAATAACATTAAATATAAGTTCACTTCTCTTAAAATTTATAGTTTCAACATAACTAATTAGTAGAAATAATTACGGAAATAAATGCGGAATTAAATAGTTAACGGGAATCTACGATAGTATATATCATAAACATAAAAGAGATATAATTTAAATCCACTCACCTGTCGTCCTTAACTTTGCTCCATGGCCATCTTGGATCCTCTTTTAAGGTGTCTAATATTTTTATTAAAAAGGTATTCTCCCAAGAAATAATTTCTATTTAGGGTTCAGCCTTAGGTATTGAACCCAATTGGAAGAAATACTGATTGTGAAAGAATAGCTAGGCCTAGGGTCCTATTTATAGCGATGTTTGGGTATCTTAGACCGTCGGATTTTAAGATTGATTCTAGTGCAACCACGTTATAGGCTTGCTGTGAACCATTGGACCTAGAAAACAATGCTCAAGACTGCGTGAAAATCAAATTATTAAACGTTAACTTTTAACTGTTACATATTCATTCTAATTAATTTCCATCAATTGCAAATTTAATTCTCTTTGTAACACATGTTTATTTTGAAATTCAAACGTTGCTAATCAATGTAAATTAATTTCTTTTAATTACTGATTTGATTAACATTGCCTACTAATGTTAATAAATTTCCTCTAATTGCTGATGTCAATTAATTTTCTTTATGACGCGCGCCTATTTTAGAATTTAAACGTGCGTTCCTTATGGAATTTATACGTTTCATATATTTATAAACAAATATATTCACACACATTTACATGTATAATTATTTGTCGATACGGAACTTCGAACGTCGATAACTTTTTCATGCGAAGTCTGTTCGAGGCATATTATATATGTAAATTAATCAGAAAACACCATGAACACAATGGTACAAGTTTCAAGGCCATATTCTGAAAAACCCAAAAACACGCTTTTTCACTATTTATAATTATTTTGGTTATTTAATTGTCGAAAAATGAGAGTATTACATTCTTCAACCCTTTAGGAAATTTTGTCCCCGAAAATTCGATAAGGGTACAACTACATAATTCTCCACATCAACCTCATCCATTTTGTGTACATTTAATTTTTGCAACGATCCGTGTCTTTGCGCATAGTGTCATGCAACATAAAATATACATACGTACATGAATTTTTAAGTGGTACCTCCTATATGGATGCTATTCTTCTTTAAAAACTCCTTTTTAAAAAATGATGCACACATCCTAAATATACTTGCAATTTTTATATTATTGCAATATTTTGAAAACTCATAATGTTTTTCATCTAATTTTTCCCACTCCTACTGAATAGGGGAGTAGTTCAACGAATTTCACATTCAAATCCTATCGCACAATTTTTTATATTCGAATTTTAGAAAAATCTAGTTTTTCCCAAACTCGATTTCTTATGTCAGAAAGAAGGTAGAAAACGAAAAACCTCACATTTACCATTTTACTTTTGCGCAACTCTTTCTCCGTACTTGGAAGTTGTGCCTCTATTCTATAAAAATCTCTATTTTCTTTCCCAAGCACGGTTTACATAAGAAAAACTTCGTTTTCAAAAAAATTCCCAAGCTTAATTTTTGGAAAAAATGTACTTTTCTTTTGCAATTCTCGTTTATTTTTTCTTGAAATTTCTATCGCTTTCTTTAAATTTATTGTTTTCCTTTTAGTTACTCTTTTTAGCTTTTACAATTCTTTTTTAACTTACATCCTTTGTTTTTATTCTCTTCTTGTGAACATCACAGAAAAAGAGCATCATACTGATCACCACTGATTTACTATAATAGGAACTAAATGTTTTCATAGGAGTATAGTCTCATATGTAAAAGAAAAACAAGTCCTACTACAAAGCGATACTAGATAGCTAAATATAGCAGCTAAACAAGTGTTATCATCTAGGGCTAGGATGGCTTGGACCATGTCCACTCTAACACAGAAGGGTCCTACTCTAGGAATCCAAGTAACTCATATGTTCCTTCTGTCGCCTATTACTTGTTACTAACTTACGCTATGTTACTCACGGTGAATAAGATCTTTTCATCTCTTCTGTTCTATTCACAAAATGGAATAACCAAGTGTCATTTACTACAATGAACAAGGGTTTTAATCTATGCAGTCTCCATCTAAAAAGGAAATAAGTTTTGAAGAAATTTTCTCTTTACCTTTACCTTTCACTTTTTTCCCAACTAAGGTCTACCTATCCCAACCATGTGTGTCTTACTATCTTACTAATATCACTTCATTATTCTTCTATAGTCTACACATATGAAGCAACATTCCTAGGTTCTCACTAGTGTCCTTTACACTTTGCGGAAACTTTTATTATTACTATTAAAAGTAATCACTATTATAGCCTTACACTTTTCCCGTCACACCTAGGAAATGATTCCCATCTACTCCATATTTAAAAGTTTGGTTTGGTATTTATCATTTCATTTCAAAAATTAAAGATTCTAAATTTTTGAAACATCAAATCCCAAATTCTTACCTTTAAAAGTGTTACCTTGAAGTTTCTATTAAATTCAAAGGTACTTGGTTAATAAATATTTTACCTTTCTAGACTTGAATCTTTACAGCTTTTTGAATTTAAATTATTCCCCAAACCTAGAGGGAAAAAAATTAAAAATTCTAAGTTCAAAACTTATTCCTCTTCCACTTTTAAAGACCTTTACATCTTTCCAAAAAAAATTGGATTTTTAAATTTAACTGTTTACTAAGTTTTTTTCTTTCAAAATCTTATTCAATTTTTCACCAAACCAATTTTCTTTAAAACGTACATTGCTTGTCCTTAAAACATTTTTTCTTGACTTCCAAAAATGTCCTCATATGTTTTCAAAACTTCTTCTTTTCATATATTTTCCAATTTATAAAAACTGGAGTAGATAAGAACAATTATTTTATCAAAAATCCCTTAACTTCCCTACTCTTCTAATTACCTAAACTTGGAGTAGTTTCTAATTTACTGCAAATGGGGACTTTCTACAATGGCAAGAAACCAATGCGCATAATCAATGGAAAAATATGAAATTTCCATTGCCTAGCTTTCCTACTAAGGCTCTCTATAATATCCCTCCTAACTAACACTGTCTCTAATTATTACATTTCTTATTACATGTGATGGCCCTTTTTTCCATACCCTTTGAAACGATAATAAACCACACATGTTCAACTAAAATTGCACGAAAAGACGGATAATTAATGGTAGAAAGAAAAATAAATACAGAATAGAATCTTACACGAATGGATAACGTATATTATTTAAATAATAATCTTTACAGCAAAAAAATTTAAAAATACAATATCAGAGTCTAGCCTAGATTCAGCCTGGACAGTTACAAACACCTATCCTTACAATTGTTGACAAACACCAAACAAAAACAAATAAACCATAGCAGATAATAGAGTATGTCAGTACGTGGATGAATATCTCCATCTCTCCTTTGGAAACTACAACGTCTTCAACTAAGCCTGAAACTACTCGGATCTGAGCCGAGTATTGAAAATACCCAGATCAGGCTTGATAAACCCATGTGAGAAAACTCAATAATAAATGATAGTGCCGTATATCAGCTTTTGAACAAATTCCTTTGAAAAGAAAGAGTATCACATAAGACCACGCCCACACATAAACACGGACGGGTTTTTACCTTATGATTACTTAACACTTTTATATATCAAAACATTTGATATTATTTCTAATGAGATTCCTTTGAAAACATCTACAAATAAACTTATTAACCTTAGCCGAAATGGTTACCCATATAGCATTTCAAGACTATTCATTGTGCTAATACAAACAAAACCGCGGGTCTTCTTGGAGAATAGATTTCCATACAAATGACCAGGTGAAGGGACTACATTCCAATAGTTACACCTCTAGATGGATATCCTAAGGCACAGAACATCTGCCCTCTACCAGCACAAGACCGACCTACCTCTGTAACTAGATAGTACCGAATATGTCATCCCTCGGTCGTTACCGACCTTTAACCGAGCACGCTCTAGCATAGAAACCAGATTAATTTACATCCCAAACGTCATAGCGGGAAGAAATATATCTAGAAGGGGATAATCATATCCTAATTAATAATGACCCACTTAGCCTTGCCGCATTTAATCTTGTTTCAGTCATTTTCGGTTGATGAGGCTCGTGGCAACAATTACCTTTTCACATAACACATCTTCTTTCACTTTGAATGCCACACTGCCATTCCTTTCATCACTATTTGACTCCCATAAGCATATAACCTCTAAGCTCGTATGTCTCAGAGAAGGGTGTTAAGCTAAGAGAAGTTGCCTTCTCCGCCACCAAGCAGATGTACATTTGTAAAAGTCAAATGTTGTGTCCCGAAAATGCAACATCAGACATTCGTCCATACAAGTCCGTTCTGGGACTGAATGAAACCGAAGGCACTCTCCTACTACCACTAGTAGCCAGTAGTCCTTGCAATTCGAAAAAAATCTCCACAACGAGGAGACCACTGCTATAAATAAATATAATGGGAGCAACCCAGAGAATGTCAACAAGCAGTCCTCACGCTATGAAGTTCCGGTCTTCAAAAATTATCATCTTCGACATGTCTTCACTTTCGAACATATACATTGGTTCGAAGTGATTTTTGGATAGGTATTACCCAAATCCGACCCTGGTTTCTTTGAAGCCAATTATCGCTTTAAAAGATGTTAAGTTCGTATGTAGGTATCAATCATCAATCAATTACTTCATCTTTTATTTAAATCAAATATCTTTCTTAGAAATATTCTTCCAAATTTATTCCATTTTCTTTTCAAATGTATATGGAATCATTAAGCCTCATTTGTCAAATCATTTGATTTATTTAAACCTTTCTTAAATATTGACATAATTCCAAATCATTTACTCTTTTACTTAGGAAAACTTTTCCAAACATTCATTAAATCTTAATCAAAGATTTCTTACATTCAAGTTATAACTTTTAACTTAGGGAAAATATTCCCTTTTTATAATATCACTTTCCAAAACATTCATTTAATTTAAAGGATTATTCACCGTTTAAAATTGCGAATATAATTACTTTGCCAAATTCATTACTTCTAAATATTTAACTTTAAGGATTATCGACTATCCAAAATCGTGAATATAATTCCTTTAATAAACTTTCATATTTATCAATTTAAATTGATTTCAAATTTACAAAACAACGTTTTCCATTTATTTAAACTTCCACATACAAAATTTCTTTACTAATAAATTCCATTTATATCTCATTTATAAGTCAAAATCTAATTATAAGTTAATTATTTATAAATCTCTTATTTACAAATTCATTCCTTTCAAATCTTGTTATTTATAAAATCCATTATAAATTCTTTTCTAAATTTCAATTGCAAATCCATATATAAATTTGATTACAATCCTAATTCTAATATTTATAAAACACTTTTATAATTCCATTACTTTTATTTATAAAATATCAATTTTTAAATCTTATATATTGACCATTTATAATAAATTCAAAGAATTTGTTTCTTTTCTTTTATTTTGGAAAAACTAAAATATGATTTTTAGAGCATCCTGGCTTTCCTTTCGATCTGTTCCACCCCTCGTATGAATGATAAAATAAAGGCCGGGTAAGTTCAGGGCACTAGTTGCTCCATTCTTAACCATAACTACACACCTTATTTTACCGTTTAGATCTCACAAGCGGGAGAAATGAATTAGCTGTTTCCGCATACTCAGATTGTTATCACATTCAACATTCTTTACTTTTTGTTTAAATGTAACAAATAATTGGTCTTAACCATTTATTCAAACTCTTATTAAAACATCCAAATCATCATTACATTACTTAATTATTCCTTTAAAATCATCCACCAAAGATTCGGAAATAATTGTTAAGTTTAAAACTCATGTTCAAAAGGTTATAGAATTCGCAGCAGAAAAGTGCCGCGGAAAGTATTATAAAAGCTTATTTGATTTAAGCAACTTTTTAATATTTGAAAACCCATATTTTCCATTCCAAATCTCTTTTAAACAATTTTAATTGATTTATCAAATTTATTTCATAGTTTTAATCATTTAAAAATATCATTTATAAAGAAATCCCCTTTTGGATTCCAAACTGCAAAACCGTAATGTTTTTAGAAAATTGTTTTGGACATATTTCAAACTCTTCTTGATGAAATCTTGATTTTCTTTTTTCGTTGGAAAAATATTATGATTGTGAACAAAAGAATTTTTATTTCAAAAAAATCATACATATAAATATTTTTCTATTTAATTTGAAGTTATGAGTCGAAATTTACGAACTACCGCTATGCGACGAGCTTGATTTTGACCAATTTTGCGAATTGCTTCGGAACTTGTCCAAACACTTCAAATTTGTTTTGAACCATCTTTAAACTATTTTAACTCGTTTAAAACAATATTGCCATCATTACGAACTCATTTTTCATTTCATTTCATATTGTAATATTATATCATAATATCATTTCCAATCTTTTTAGATATTTTGAAATCATTAAGAGGCTAAATAATTTTCATACACACATTTATATGGATTTAATTCTCATTAGACTAAATATGGTTAATTTTAAATCATTTTTCTTATCATTTATCACACCAAGTTATCATCCATATCACAAATATATAATCAACCATAATATCAACGAAGTTATCATCTAATATCAACCAATATTCAACATATTAATTTCTAATTTAACGTGTGCATTATCAACTTAAGTGTTATTAAAATAAAACTAAGATTTGAGTAATCACCTTTAACCAAGAGATTAACTCCTACCAACATTCTTTATGATCCAACACTTCTTTTTATCCTCTTATCTTCACCAAATCTTTTTCGTAGACTTTCATTTTGATTTCGGCAGCACTTCCTTCTCTTTTTCTTGCTCTAGAGCTCCTTGATCTTACTCCTCCTCCTCCATAGGTTCGACCACACCTTGATCCTCCCCTTCCTCCATCATTTCTTCACTTCTTAGATTCTAAACCATGTTTTAATGGTATTTTAAGGTCTTTGGTAAAGTTTGGTGGTGTTTTGATTTTGTTTGATATGATTTTGAAAAATTTAGGAAGGAAAAAAGAAGAGAAGAAGTCATTAGGGAGTGAAATAAAAGTTTGGAAAAGGAAGAAGAATTGTATAAAAGTGAGAAAGTGGATGCTTATTTATCAAAAAAGTTTTCGATTGAAATATCTTTTATAAAAAGACCAAAATACCATTTATTTACTTTTTAATCTTAATCAAAGATTTCTTATATTCTGATTTCTTATATTCTTATGTTCCATTTTAAGCAACTTTTTTGATAAATAATACAAAAAAAATTCCAAACCATTACTTTATATCATTTTCACTTAAGTATTAAGTAAAGAATATAATAATTATGTTTGGTTTGATTTGATGTTTACCTTTTGCTTTGAAATGATATGTTTGTTTTTTTGTGCTTACTTTTTGTTAATTATATTCTAAAATTTTCTAAGTTTGTTTAGTAAAACTAAACTTTATTAGTGAATTAATTAATACTTACACTATTTGAATATATGTTTCTATATAAGAAAATAAAGATGCGACAAAATTGCGACAACTTTTAATCGACATAACGTTGATTTTTGACAAAATATTTTACGGTCACACTTTAACTTCGTTAAACTATTATTTATGTAAATAAAATTTAAAAATGAACTTTTTACTTCTTTAAATAAATTAAAACATGAATCTTTATATTTTTAAAATCATATTTATATAATATCAAAATCTCTAATTTTACAGTGTATGTAAAAAACTGACAAAATGCGACAAAATTTGGTTATTTTTGTAAAACAATTATTAACATACTTGTAAATATTTTAATATACTTTTATTATCTTTATTAAATGTTTTCAATAAGATTTATCTTTTTAAATAAATACTTAAACCTATTTATTTAAGCATTTATTTATATTTAACAAAGCTTAACTTTTGTTGATTTCTAAAATCCGAATTTATACTTTTCAAATTATTAACTATAAGAATAAATAATTTCTATACTATTATTATTATATATGACTTATTTAAGTTTTAAACCTATTTAAATTTAAAACAAATGAAATCTTATATTTTCAAAGTAGCGAAATTATGGGTTGTTATATTACACCTAATGGTTTTATATATTAATGTATTGGAACTACTTTCTCTTATGTGAAGCCATTAACACTAAAACCTTCTATGAATCCTTTAAAAGAGGATTTCATGTTTATTTGAAATTACAAGAAACTTATTTTATATTTTATCGAAATAGGCTATATAAAATATAGTGCTTTTCATACCTTGTACATCTCTTCCACGTATTCAATATCACTTGCACAAAACATCTTTATTTAAGATTTGGTTTCATAGAAAATTATGTCATTATTCATTTCATTCAATAGGTTAAAGTATGTTTAATCTATATTCGCTTACAACGGACATTTTCTATGTAACGACTCGATTATTCGACGCCCAAAATTCGACATCAATACGTCCACTGTATCAAATGTCGAACAATCGAATGCCGGAAAAACGAACCGTTAGGGTTAAAGAAGAAGAAGGTAGAAGAAGAAATAGAAACAATATCAGAATCTCACAATCGCAGCGTAACAATATATAATAGATAAATGACTAATCTTTAAAAGAAAACGAATTATATCTATTTATACATTACATCATCAGAGTACAACGAAATTAATAGCACACAACTTGACAGTTATCATAACCTGTCCTCACAAAACTGACTATATAATTAATCATACACAGCGGAATATTTATCAAATATGTGTGATACATCTTGCATCTAGCTTGTCTCCTGAGCTCCATAGCAGTCCATTCAGAATCTGTACTCTATAATACTCAGTCTGACCCGAGCATTATAGTTAAATAACACCCGAGTCGGTTTGGAATACCAAAGTGAGAAAACACACCCAATTGGATTATTAAAGTTTCCAAAAATCCTTCATAATCAAAGGTATCTCATAAGACCACGTCACAAATAAACATGCCGGATTCTTACCTTACGATAACCAAAACATTTTTATCAAATTTGTCTGATATTATAATAGTTTCTATAGAAAGTAAAATAGAATCTAGCTGAAATCCTTACATCTCACGTTTCATCATAGTTGGGCACAACCAAAACCGTACATGCGCTTATTGGAGATTGATTCCATACAATAGCAGAGCTACTGAGGTACCGCCTGTCACAGTACGTGGTCTAGATCACCGTATCGAGGATCCACCCTGATCCCCTGCATCATCAGACGGAGCTACCCCTTACTGGATTGTCCAAATAGGATCATCCCACGGTTGGGAATAGCAACCGCCCACACAGCCGAAAAAAAGGGACCTCTAGATAGGAGTGACCTTATCCTAATTGATTACTAGTCACTTAGCCTTGTGTGCACCTCCCCTGTTTTAGCCATTCCAGGTTGATGAGGCTCGAGGTTAAGCGTTACCTTTTTAGTACACATTCACTTAGAATGCTCATCATCCTCCTGACGATGTTCTAAAAGCATTCATCCATACAAGTCCATTCCGGGTTCGAATGGAACCGAAGGCACTATTCCTACTACATCCATTTTAGAATCACCCTCGGGATTAGTAGCGATTAGCCCTTGCACTTCACTGCTCCATCTTCGACTCCAAGCTCATGTCTTCCTTATGAAAACGTTTAAACCGGATCGAAGTGGTTTTCGGGAAATTAATCCCGATCTTGATCACTTCGAAACGATCGACGCATTGTCCAATATTGATAGTCGGTTACTTAACTATCAAATAACATTCACAACGATCATCAGCCTTAATAATTTTCCAATTATTTATTTTTCAAAATATCCTTGTAAGATATCTTTCTACATTTCAATCCTTTGAAAACAGTTTCCAAAGCACTTTCACTTGCGGACTAAATTTCCAAATATTGTTTATTTTCACTGAAATTCACCAGTTCTTAATACTTAGATTTAAAAATAATTTAAATCACTTTATCCATAATATATACTTTAAATAAATATTTAACATAAAAATTACTTAAACACTTTAATAAAAATACTAGTTACGAAACTTTAAAATAATTTCTCATGTAAAACTTAAACTAAAACTAAATTTAAAATAAAAATTATTCTATAAGATATAAATATTAAATAATTATCTTTTAAATCATAATACTAGTTAAACCTTTAAAATAATTCCTTGCTAAAGTTAATTTAAATAAATATTTACTATAAAATTATAAAACAATTTAAAATAATAAAAGTTTCTAAAACATACTTCTAAAATCACTTTTGAACCTCTAACTTATACTTAAAAATATTTCTTTGAAAATATACTCGGCTCTTCAGGAAATATACTTTCTTTCCACACCTTTAAAAATAAACCACTAGTTATTTTTAAATCAAATTACCCATTCTTTTATAAATTCTCATTCTGAATTTATACTTCCAAATATACACTGATATTTCATTTCACTTTATAAACCCAATTTATAAATTCCATGGTCTCTTTATCCTATTTTTTTTAAACACAGTTTCAAACACTAAATCAATTTCCAAATTTATTTTCAAAATTTACTCCATTTCAAAAATAAATTTCTTTACTTACTCAATTTATTACAAAACCCATTAATTCCATATTTACTTCTATATTTATGATTTAAAATCTTATTTGAAATCTGAAATATTAATTTCATACTTAATTTTAAAATTCTCCCGTTATTACTCCTTATAAATCCTAAATTTTAAAAAAAATTCTTCAATATTTAAACAATATTACTTAATTTCTCAAACCCATTTATTTCCATTTATTAAAAATCTTTTTCCCATACATGGAATTTATTCGATAGGATTTCAAAATCAACTTTTATCCTTTCTATTTTACTTAAAATTCTCTACATTGATTTTTCTTCCAAAAATCCAATTTTATATTTCTGATATCTTAAAATACAAAAAAAATTCGGCCAAACCATAGCATTCAGTAATTTCAATTACCTGTATAATCTATCACAGATTATCAATAATTCATATCATAGAATATGAAATAAATTCAATCATTTGAGAAATCCAGTTGGATCCCTCCAACCTATTTCTCTACATCCATAGATGTTAGCACAACAATTTAAAATACCAATTCCACTTCAAGGTGGAATATCGCGGTATATGGGGTCATCTGCAATTATGCGGGCCGCATAGGGTCTCATCCGCTATATAATGCGGGAAATCTATCACTCCAATACATATATATATATATATATATATATATATATATATGTAAATGTATATACTACCATATATACTATCACATCCAAACAGACAATAAATCATCAATTCAGTAATCAGTCCAATAATGTAAATTTAATTATTTAAATTAACTAATAATCCAAATGAGTGAGATTAACTCACTTTTGTTTTAATTGCAACCCACTTCCATTCCGGCTTGTTTCTCTATGATTTCTTAGACCTTGTACCAAAAATTATATGGTTTTACTAATATTCAAACTGATCGAACAAACTGATTACCGTTTAATAGTATTTAATTTTAACTAATGATTTAATTTAACAAATAACTAAGTTCTAAACTAATTTCCCTTTAAGGATCTTTAGTAACTAAAATAAATTAAAAAGAAATTAAATAAGTTAACCATCTTAATATTTATTTTAATGAAATAGTATGTGAAAATATATATATAAGTATATTTATTCTTTTCTTTTGGAATCATATATATATATATATATACACACACACATACTTACAAAATAGTTCATGCAGATTCAAAAATCCAACTTAAATAAACTCTTCGACATTTCCTCTTCTTTTTTTTATAGAAAAATTCCCTATATATTCTTTAAAATCTTATCTTTGGAACTATATATGTATAAACACTTATAAAAATAATTTATATCACCATTTAAAGTTTTCTATTTTCCTAAATCCTATCTACAAATATATTCCTATCTTTTCTTACTATATATATATATGTGTGTGTGTGTATATATACTTTCAAATTAAAATAAATTAATTGTATATTTATGTACCTCTGGCTAACAAAAGAGTTTCTGTATGCTCTTTTTTTTTAAAAAAAATTAAACTAAAAATAAAGGGAGAAACCATACCCAAATTGATCACCAACTCGCTTCAACCTTCTTCGATCCCTATCGCCCCTGCCTGCATTCGCGACCCCACGACTCCCAATCGCCACCTCGATCGGCAAAATCGCATGCGGCCCTGCCTCCCATCCAAGTCATGTGACCAGCACCCTCACCGCCTCACATTCTTGTGCACACAAAAGCGCCTTCACCAGAGCATGCCGCATCCTCATCGTCGAGCACTACCTCTTGTTGCTTTGCCCAACTTTACGACTTTGGGTCGTCACCACCTCTTCCTAAGCTCCGTGAATTCGAACTGAGTTCGATCGACAAATTTGATCGTGTCCCCTATTTGACTGAATTGATTTGAGGAGAGGGGAAAAAGAAACCCACGATTTGATTTTCCAATTCGGTCGATAAAAGGAAATGGAAGCCGTGGTTTTATATTTTGAAATGAGGGTGGAAGTGAAGCATATTGGAGATATGAAATTTCCTTTCATTTTTAATTTGATTTTTCTCTTTTTTTATATCAGGAAGAAAGGAAACAACACGTTTCAAAAGGAAAAAGAAAAAGGGGAACACTTGCTCTCAGGTACGGACAAGTGTTGATTGAAGTCAATAGTAAATTGAAGGAAAAATATATTTTATATATTAAAATTTAAATTCAAATTTAAATCGTCTCAATAAATGCAACTCAAAATCTTAACCTCCTATCGAGACGTGCCCCCAGGCGTCCATAAGGTTATACCCCTATTCCGAACGCAATGGAAAAGATTTCGAATCCTAATTTAATCGTATGGAGAAGATAGCGTTTTGAACTCAGTTATTGTATTAAATTTTCGATATAGATTTCAACGCATTTATCTATCGTACGATCACACGACAACTCAAAACACTATGAAAATTGAAATTCGATAATAATACACTATTATGGATCTAATGGAACCGGTTTCGTCGAATTCCGAGGCAGTGCCTCGGAAGGCTATTTTTAAATATCGATTTAAACGATATAAATTCAAAACTGAACAATCAGTTTCAAATCCAATTATAAAAGTTCTATTGCCTTTAGTATTATCGATATGAATTTTCTAAGCCTTTAACATATTTTTAACAAGTTTGGAACATCTAGATTCAACAAATTTTTCCAAATTTCAAATTATGAAATTAAACAATTTAATTGCCAAATAAAACAGTGATATTTGAAATTCAAATCAGAAATTAACTTTTAAATATTTAAAATCAATTAAATATTCTAATTTTCAATATCCAAAATTTCGGGTCGTCACATTCCTCCCTCTTAAAAGAATTTCGTCATCGAAACTACTAGTTAAGAAGAATGATCCAAAACTCGTTCATTGATTCCTAAAACCAAATAGTTTCAAGAACTTTCCAAACCGTCTTTTATTAAAGACATGCTATCATTCCTACTAACTTCTCAAACTCATCATTAAGTTCCGAACAATATCATTTACTCAACAATTCAAATTATAGTTTAAAACAAACTTCAAACTATCAAAATTTTCTCAAAATTTTTTCTAACTCCCTAAATTTTTGAAATATTTCGCCAGTGTCTCCTTTGTCAGCTAGCTCGGTACAACTACAAAATGCCACTACGGGCTCTCAAATTTCAAAAGAAAACAAAATGCCAAGTGGCAAGATCAGAAAATCACCAAATTTCATATAGAAATTTAAATACATACCTTTTTGTCGAGCAATAAAATTCACCTTCTGAAAACAAAAATCCCAATTTCCTTTTGCTTTTAAGCATCTGTATCTTGCAATAATATCCAATCCCAGCATTCAAAATCATTTTATACATTTATTTACAAAATTTTCAATATCTATTTCATTTAAACTCGTATGATGCACATATATTATCCGTATGCAATACCAAATCCGATCGCTCACTCGATCACACAATTTCACTTCCGAACTAATATCGTCTACCCTACTTCCTAGTGCAGACTCAGGTCTGGTTTCTTGATCGAAAACCGTCATTCTCCTTGCATAGCCGCAAACTATGATAAAGAATTTCCAGAATCAATCAAAAATCAATATCCATGGTTCGCCATCGAAAATCGAGTGAAAAATCCTAACTCGAATTGGTATAACTACCTCGAAATTCTGTGCTCGAATCTGGATCAAATCGTTATGCGAATAAAATAATATACGTACATCCTACGTATTTATTCCAGTTTATTTTTAGCTATAACAATTCTCTTTTTATTCATTTTGATTTCTACCTACTTATTCACAATTTTCCCATTTCATAACTTCTAGTTAAATCTTTACTCAATTATTAACTTATTACAGTTTCTTAATACCAAATTTTACTTAAGAACTTCACCGTTTTCTTTCTTAAGTCTAATATAAATATTTTATATGCTTCTTATATTTATTCTCCACTTTACCATTGAAGTTCATCATTATTATTATTCTAAATTAGTTCCATTTACTAATTTATTTCAAATTTCAATTCATTTTATTTCTCAAACCATTTTTATTTAACCATCACTTTAATTAGTTCCACTTATAGATTAATTTTACAACTTCACTTTACTCAATTCAATTTTAAATTTTAATATTCAGTTTTCAATTTCATTAATTTACAACCAAATAAATTTCAAATCTCAATACTTTTTTTAAAATTGTCATTTTCAATTCCACTTGAATTAAATTTCATTCCTTCCACCTATTTATTCTCAATCAAATTTAATATTCTATCTTATTCAACATGATTCAAATCAAATCTCATTCCAATTCATTTTCTTACACTCTTAAATCAATTTGTTTATTTACAAATTTTATTTTATTTAGCCTAACCTGACTAACTCTCCATTATACAAAATTCAAATATTCAGTTTCAATTCTATTTACTTACAAATGCAAATTCATTTGTCTATCCACACTTCTATTTCCAACTTATAAATTTTTATTTAAGTAACCATTTTACTTAGTCTCCTTAGACTTTTCTTTAAAATCACTTTTACTTAACACAATTCAAATATTCAGTTTCAACCAAATTTTAAGCTTCGATAAGTTTTTCAACTTATTTACATTCCATTCACTAATCTCCTTTGATTTTCTTTTCTTAATTGGTTTGCCTTTTTGACTTATTTCATCCATACCTTCTTTTATTTAATTATATTTTAATTTAAAATTTCTTATTCCAACAAATTCCAATTTTAATAAGTTATCAAACCACTATAATTCCATAAACATTTCCAATTTATTTCTAGAGTTTTAAACAATTGCTTAAACATTCCAAAACCTTTTAAATGAACTCCAGAGTTTTCAGCAATCACTTAAGTATTTCGAATCATTTTGAAATCAATTATATCCAAAATTCTTTGGTATCAAATCAGCTCTTGACTTTTAAAACCAAACCCAGTTTTGCAAACATCTCCAATTTAAAATAGTTTGGTAGCAATTCCTCTCTTGAAAAATTGAAAATGAACATCGATGATGCTGCAGTCATCTCCGAAGTTATTTTCCAGCGACCGAAAAGAGTTTTGTGCTTTTATCTCTTAAAAACATTTCAAATATTTTTAAATTCCAAATCTCAGCAGATTTCAAATCCAATTCAAAAATGTTTCCCAAATAATATCACCATTATTTCTCCAAAACCTTAAAAAATCATTTTCAAATTCAAAAGGAATTAAATTTTCAAATTCCAAATCCTTTCAACGTTATTCTAGAAATTTATCTCATTTTAATTATAAATCACACTATAATTCATATTTATAAATTTCATTTGTTAAATGAATTTATCTCCAAATCTTTGGTTATACCATTATTTCCTTATTTCAATTACCATAACAACAATGATAATAATTTAATATTATCACTTCCTAACAACCAAGGAACCATAATAATTTACGAAATTATTTCCTTTATATATAAAAATAATTTGGGCAAAATTATTTGATTTAACCTATTTTAAAACAATACCGTGTTGTTTATCTTGCTTAAGAGTTTAGATACCCCTATCAGTACAGTTGGCCAGACTGCACCGACCAAAATTTATAAACTCTCAACCGATAAGTCAACAAAATATAAAAACAATTTTTATATCCACTAAAAAATACGCGCTCATATCTATTAATACACTCAAACTCATTCTAGAGTACTACGGACTCTATTTCAATGAGTAATCCCCACCACAGCCAAGGTTCTCGCTTAACCTCGATCTGATACCAACTTTAACGACCCGATTTTTCGACGCTCGAAAATCGACATCAATACGTCAACTGTATCAAATTCCGAATAATCGAATGTCGGAAAGCTGAACCATTAGGTTTAAGAAGAAGGAGGTAGAAGAAGAAATAGAAATAATATCAGAATCTCACAATCGCAGCGGAACAATATATTATAGATAGCTGACTAATCTTTAAAACAAAAAGAATTATATCTATTTATACATTACATCATCAGAGTACAACGAAATTAATAGCACACAACTGGAGAGTTATCATAACCTGTCCTTAAAAAACTGACTATACAGTTAATCATACAGCGGAATATTTAACAAATACGTGTGATACGTCTCGCCATCCATCTTGTCTCCTGAGCTCCATAGCAGTCCATCTAGAATCTGTACTCTATAATACTCGGTCTGACCCGAGCATTATAGTTAATAACACCTGAGTCAGTCTGGAAAACCAGAGTGAGAAAACACACCCAGTTGGATTATTAAAGTTTCCAAAAATCCTTTGAAATCAAAGGTATCTCGTAAAACCACATCACAAATAAACATGCCGGGTTTTTACCTTACGATAACCAAAACATTTTTATCAAATACGTTTGATATTATAATTGTGTCTATTGAAAGTAAAATAGAATCTGGCTGAAATGCTTGCATCTCACATTTCGGCATAGTTGAGCACAATCAAAACCATACAGATGCTTATTGGAGATTGGATTCCATACAATAACAGGGCTACTAGGGTACCACCCGTTACAGTATATGGTATAGATCACCGTACCGAGGATCCACCCTGATCCCCTGCATCACAAGACCGGGGCTGCCCCTTACTGGATAATCCGAATAGGATCACCCCGCGATTGGTATCAGAAACCGTCCACACAGCCAAAAAAAGGGGGCCTCTAGATAGGAGTAACCCTACCCTAATTGGCTGCTAGCCACTTAGCCTGTGTGCACCTCCCTTGTTTTAGCCATTCCCGGTTGATGAGGCTCGATGTTAAGCGTTACCTTTTTAGCACACATTCACTTAGAATGCTCATCGTCCTCCTGACAATGTTCTGAAACCATTCATCCATACAAGTCTGTTTCGTGTTCAAACGGAATCGAAGGCACTATTCCTACTACATCCATTTTGGAATCACCCTCAGGATTAGTAGCAATTAGCCCTTGCACTTCACTGCTCCATGTTCGACTCCAAGCACTTGTTTTCCTCATGAAAACGTTCAAACTGGATCGAAATGGTTTTCAGAAAATTGATTCCGATCCTGGTCACTTCGAAACAATCAGCACATTGTCCAATATTGATAGTGTAACAGCCCGATATTTTCAACCATTCGCATCCAAACATGTCGGAATTGAATTGCTCAAAATATCAAGTTGTTAATTTATATTTTGTAAAACTCAGCATATACAGTAAATAAAATAATCATAGAATCACAGACACTGAGTAATATAACAATAATGCAGCAGAAACAAAAGAATAGTAGTTCATGAAGCTACTACATATATAACACAGTCAAATAAGATACAATAGAAGTCTCGAATACAATAGTCAAATACAAGATCAGAATACATCACTGGAATCAACTGAATAATTGCAAGTTGAAAAGATGTAGATGGATCTCCAAACGAAGCTCCAACTCCAAAGGTGAGTCTCAAAAGCTGTATCACTCAGTCTGACCCGAGCGTAAAGCAAAACACAAAACCACAAGTTAGGATCTACATTCTTATATCAATAAATCCAACTCAAGTGAAATAAGAACCGAAATACAAGTAACTCAAAGGATGTTTGGGATAACCATCCTTTAAGGATCCGTTAAACTATCTACTATGTTGCAATATACACTATTATAATAATGTCTAAAGTAAAATAAACTTACTTAAAAATAGCGTTAAGGCCTTACATTTTCCGCCTTAACATATATATAATGCCAGTAGTCTATATAGTACCGTAATACCTCCAAATCAGGAGGCTACCAGAGGATACTCCATAGGTACGACACAAATCAAACTCGTAGAAGGCGCGCTAGGGAAGGTGACATGGCACAACTAGGCAATGCCAGGGTAGATATACCAACTGCAATTCCGGACCGGTGATAACGCGTAGCAGCCACTACCGCCCACCTCGAGCCACATCCCCAAAAATCAAAGGTGCACCCAATCAATCACAAGGTAATAGAATGGTACAGAACGAGTGTGTCCGATCAGAGGAACTACCTCATTAGCCCGTTGATTGCTCCTGTTTTAACCACCTTATGCCAACTCATGGGAGTCGGGTCCACGTATATACCTCAATAGAACGTCGCCACCATCCTACTTCATTCTGGAATCTCCACTGCGTATACAGTTGTTAAAGTGATTTTCGGAGTTGGCAGAGAGTATGACAACTTCGGATCCCAGTCTCTTTAACAACCAAACATTATTATAACACCGCGGTTATTTTCAAAATAATTTATACCTCAAAACCAAAATATCGTTGCCATTTCAAAAACCATATAAATACAATATCCTTTTTCCATTTCAAAACCAAATACGATATCATTTCCATTTCAAATATATATCCTTTCCAAAATCATAGCCATTTTCAAAGTTATAGCATTTTCGAAACTAAGCACTTGAAATTAAAATACTTTTAAAACATAATACTTGATATCATAATACTTCCCACTTAACCGATTTAAATATTAAAATAGTATATAATAATATTTTCCTCAAATTTCACCAATAAATTCCAAATAACCTCGAATTCCAAATTCAAATTTAATCAGATCTCAAATCATTAATTCCAATTTAGCTTCTAAATAAACCAATCAAAATTATATCGATTTCAAATACAGATTTGAACCACAAAAAAACCATTTCAGAATATATATTTCAAAGCTTTAAATATTCTATAATTTCAAAACTAAATGTGATAACTTTATATATATTAATTCAATTTACTATTATTTAGTTTATTTACTTAATAAATTCAATATCATTAAAATAAAACTCAAACTTGAAATATTTATTAATCACTTTAAACTAACAATCAAGTTATAAAATCATATCCTTTAAAATCTCAAATTCAATAAGTTCCAAATCGATTTTAATTAAATATAATTCTTAATTAAATACAATTTCAATTCAATTTCAATTCCATCTTCTCAACCTTAATTTATTAAAATCAGTATAAACTCTATATTAAAATATAATTTAAATAAATACTTAACCATATTAAATTTTAATAAAATCAAACTTTTTTAAACTTAATTTGTATTAAACAAATTTATACATAGCTTAATTTTATGAATTTAACTATATATAAAATAATATTTATATAATATCAAAAATTAATATTTATTAAACCGTATATTTCTTTCCAAAACCATAGAAACCCTTTCCAAAGTATTTATATATAGACCAGCGGTGTCTGTATATAATTTTCTATCCTATTGTCAAGTGATATGGATATTTATCATTTCAATCTGTAATTTAAATATATATGGGTATATATCATTTCAACCCGTAGTCCCAAATTCACTTCAAATGAAAATCGCTTGGCTTTATCATTTCAACCTATAACGATTTTCTCCTATTCTAAAGTCCGTTCGGGTATGTATCATTTCAACCCATAGTGAATTCTATACTAACATGGAACTTGCAGAGTGATAACAGATATGATAATAATATAACAGACATATATCATCAATATAAATAACAGATAATAGTGCCAGATGTCACAAATGAACAGATATAGATAATAACATATATACAGCAATGTAAATAACTAACAGCAACATATTTCAATTGTCGTTTCAATAGAAATCCAATTTAATAAATATAAGAACGTTAATCGTGAGTCATTGGTCACCTTTCAAAGCTAGAGCAGATAGAAAATGAAATTGAGCTACGAATTCCAAAGCAACGCTAGATGGACACAATTCAATGAAGAAAACCGGCATAATAGAACAAAGTTGATAAATGGAAGATCAAAGAGGACAATCAAATCAGTTTTGATATAAATTGAAAAAAATAGATATACACATTATTATTTTATTATTCCCCTAAACCAATATGCAATGAAAATACACATGCTTTATTATATTATATATATATATATATATATGTACATATTATATTTTAAAATTTATATTCATTATAAAATCAATATCAATTTTGCTTTATTATAATATTTATAAAGTAACCTATGTACACATGCGTAACTCTACATACAAATAACATATAATAAAAATTTAAACTCATACCAGTAGATATTAAATAGTTCAAACTTAGTATATGAATATATACACGTTTATTTGAAAATCTGTTGTTATAAAAATCAATATAACCTTCCCTACAGAATCTATATATATAGACAACACTGCACTCTTGTAAATACTATCTATATATAGTATACGTTATCAACTTATACATTACATATATAATGTGACTTTCATATGACTAACGCATATACCCACGCGTATAATTCAAGGCAATTGAATATATAAGATCTTTATATAACTTTTATAAACAATGTTTTAAAACAATGTTGATATATATAGTTTACTATGATAAGATTGAAAATCTGGTTATGTAAACATATATATACACGTTAACATAATATATATTAACATTCGTAACTTTTATAAACCATAGTTAAAAAAATCAATTATACATACATATACACGTATATACTTTACAAATTAAAACTGTATAAACATATATTCCTAAAAAGATGACAAAATATTTATATACACTCCCCATTCCTTTCCCATATATCCAATGTTATATATACGTAGGTTATAAACTCTCATATATTACATTCAAAACATATATACGGTATTTATCTATACTTATTTAACTAATATATAATCTGACAACATATTTACTTTAACTCATCCAATACGTCTCTTTAAAATCTAGTATAATATCCTATATATATTGCGACTCTTGCATATAAACAAAATAACTTATATAAATTTAATAATTATACTAATACAGCACTGAGAAAATAAAGTATGCATATAATACTAACATATAGGCATACCATTGAGAACCAAGGGAAGATGAGACGTAGGCCAAGGCTGGGTCGCGCATGCTACAGGGAAAACAAGCACATATTTTGTTTCAAAGTAACATTTCCACTTTTCATTCTTCTTTTTTCTCTGAAATGGAGGGCGGCTAACAAAGGAGAAGAGAAATGAGCATTAACAGGTAAGAGATTAGAAGAGGAAAAAGAAAGGGAGAATGCCACTGCGTATTTTTATTTTAAGTGAACATAAAGGCGTCCAAATATAGAAAAATATGAACGGACCAGTTTGAGAAACGAAACAAAAATGAAAAGGGTAAGAATAGTAAAGGTCACCCATCGAATTCAGGGATAATAAAGGCTAATGGCTATTGGATTTATACGGTGGAATATAAAGTGATACACGAAACCAAAAGACTTTAAAACGTACCGACACAGTTGCTCTTTTCATGGAATCCGCTGCTATAGGATTTTAAAACACAAAATTGAATATATCATAGAGATCAGCATGATGAGACGATCAAAACGGTATACAGATATCAAAGGAACAATCATTCGATTAAAAGTTGATATCGGTATGAAAAAATGCGGCTATTTCGTCGAAAATAAGATCGACAGAGCGATAACAGTCCAAATTTTGAGAAACGAAATATGAAATCTTACTCAGAAGATGATTTACAGATTTGTTGTATATAAAAATATTTAGGTTTGGAAAATATTTTTTTTACTATCAATTTTTAACTGAATTAAATTGAAATAAAATTACACTAGAAAATAAACTTTCATATTATCTAATGGAAATTTACTAGTTGTTATGTTTAATTAGACGTATCCAAATATTAAATTTTTATTTCGAAATTTTATTGTTTGAAATTTAACAAAATTTCAATTAATTAAATAAATAAATCCACTAAATGTATGAGTCGTTACACTCTCCCCCGCTCAAAACTTTTCATCCTCGAAAAGGAAGAAGGTAGGAGAATAGAAACAACCAGGAAGAAAATAGATTTGAAAACAAAATAAAACTATTAATTTAAACCATAAAAATTTCAATTTAAATTAATTAATATTAAATAATTGCTTTTAAAATTCAAGGTATTTCATTAAGTTGATTTTTATTTCAATTTATTAATATTTGATACAAAAGGTTTCTTTCAGAACAAAATTTATTTAATTTATCTCATTTACTATTCAATCAACTTATTATTTTGTTTACCTCTATTAACATTTTATATTTAAAATTAAGTGTATAGCATTTATTATATCTACTCAAATTTTATTTATAATTTCTTCTATCATCATTTTACATTGTAAATTATCCAACTACATATTCAACTTCTGACTGATTTAGGTAAGTTATATTGGAACGTAACTGAATATGAAACAAGAAAATTTTCAATTCAATTATTCAAGTTTAAATATCTATTGAAAATTTTGGACTTCATTTTAATAATTGAAAACATCCATTTAATCAAGAATTTAAGAATCTCCTTTCTGATTCACTTTACACAATTTAGAGATAATTACCCACATATATATATTCTATATATATCAAATCAAATTTAAATCTTAAAATCTATACCTATGTATATATATAATCAAGTCATACTGAAGAAATTCAAATCAAATTAATTTCTAAAAATGTAGAAAAGCAACAGAATGTCTCTCCCTTCAGAACTCGAAAATGAATGTCGATGATGCGGCTGCCATCACCGAAATTATTTTCCTACGACAAAACAGGAGTGCATTGATTTAAAATTTAAAATTCTTCAAAAATAGTTTGTATTCGAAAATGCTTTAAATAATATACATTTTACATTTTTAAAAATTTAAAACCAAAGTTTGAAATTACCGAAAATTAAATTATCGAATTCTGAAATTAAATTCCATTAAATTTTCAAATTTGGATGTTGAAATAGCAATGGTTTACAAAATAATAAATGAAAATCAAATATCATTAATTTCAACAATCAATTCATTAACTATTTAATTTCAGAAATCTTATACTTATATAAATATAATCATTCAAAAATTTATTTCATTTACCAAATTTGAAAATAATATTGTATCAGTTTGCTCTATTCAAGTGCTTTGGAAATCCTATCGATAGCGTTGGTCAGACGAATTGATCGAAAATCCAAATCAACATCAACAACTCAAACAACACAATATATATAAAAAAATTAATATTAATTTACAAATACACTTCCTCGCTCGACGATACAAGAATGGATTATTGAACAATGATAGAGATACAAATTATAGCAACTTTAATCAAAAAGAATTTTAATTCGGAGATAGGCTCGAATCGAAGATAAGATGATTAAATAACAAAATAATAAAATAGGATGATGGATAAGTTTATATAAATCATGGTCAACCTTAACCGGTGGTCGATCGTGACTTCAAGAATTAGATCGATGCAGAATTCCGAGGCAGCTCGACATTCGATCGCAAAAGATAGAATTTAGGCATAGCAGGAGATAGAAAGCATCATAAACCAAGGATACAGAAATCTTCGGTGAATCGATGCTTGTTGTAAAGGAGTTCCACCCTTTACAAATCATTTAAAGATTGGCGAGACGGTCGAGTTATTATAGAGATCATTCGAAGTGAAGATATTGGATACTCCAAAATCAAGAAACATGAATAGGGAGAGATAAGGATGAATTTTGGAACCGAAGGGAACGTTCCAAAAATTCAAAGGAAATTCAAATCAAGGAGGAAAAATTCAAGCTTGAACGAAAGTGATTCTGAAATTAAATTCACTATATATGCTAAGTTTTTGCTGAAAACCAAAGCTCTGATACCAAATGTAACATCCCGATATTTTCAACCATTCGCATCCAAACATGCCAGAATTGAATTGCTCAAGATATCAAGTTGTTAATTTATATTTGGCAAAACTAAGCATATACAGTAAATAAAATAATCAAAGAATCACAGACACAGAGTAATATAACAATAATGCGGCGGAAACAAGAGAATAGTAGTTCATGAAGCTACCATGCATATAACACAGTCAAATACGATGCAACAGAAGTCTCGAATACAATAGTCAAATACAAGATCAGAATACATCACTGGAATCAACTGAATAACTACAAAGTGAAAAGATATAGATGGATCTCCAAACGAAGCTCCAACTCCAAAGGTGGGTCTCAAAAGCTGTATCACTCAGTCTAACCGGAGCGTAAAACAAACACAAAACACTCGAGTCAGGATTAACATTCTTATGTCGATAAATCCAACTCAAGTGAAATAACAACTGAAATACAAGTAACTCAAAGGATGTTTGGGATAACCATCCTTTAAGGATCCGTTAAACTTTCTACTATGTAGAAATATACGCTATTATAATAATGTCTAAAGTAAAATAAACTTACTTAAAAATAGCATCAAGGCTTTACATTTTCCACCTTAACACATATATAGTGCCAGTAGTCTATACAGTACCATAATACCTCCAGATCGGGAGGCTACCAAAGGATACTCCATTGGTACGACACAAATCAAACTCGGAGAAGGCGCGTTAGGGTAGGTGACACGGCACAACTAGGCAATGCCAGGGTAGATTTACCAATTGCACTTCCAGACCGATGGTAACGCGTAGTAGCCACTACCACCCACCTCGAGCCACACCCCCAAAAATCAAAGGTGCACCCAATCAATTACAAGGTAATAGAATGCTATCGAAGGCGTGTGTCCGATCAGAGGAGCTACCTCATTAGCCCATCGATTTCTCCTGTTTTATCCACCTTATGCCAACTCATGTGAGTCGGGTCCAGGTATATACCTCAATAGAACATCGCCACCATCCTACTTCATTTTGGAATCTTCACCGCGTACACAGTTTAAAGTGGTTTTCGGAGTTGGCAGAGAGTATGACAACTTCCGATCCCGGTCTCTTTAACAACTAAACGTTATTATAACACCGCGTCATTTTCAAAATAGTTTATACTTCAAAATCAAAATATCATTGCCATTTCAAAAACCATATAAATACGATATCATTTTTCCATTTCAAAACCAAATATGATATCATTTCCATTTCAAATATATCCTTTCCAAAATCATAGCATTTTTCAAAGTTATAATACTTTCGAAACTAAACACTTGAAATTAAAATACTTTCAAAACATAATACTTGAAATCATAGTACTTCCCACTTAATCAATTTAAATATTAAAATAGTATATAATAAACTTGTTTGCCTCAAATTTCACCAATTAATACCAAATCAACTCGAATTCCAAATTCAGATTTAATCGGATCTCAAATAATTAATTCCAATTTAGCTTCTAAATAAACCATTCAAAATGATATCGATTTCAAACACAGATTTGAACCACAAACAAACCATTTCAGAATATATGTTTCAAAGCTTTAAATATTCTATAATTTCAAAACTAAATGTGGTAATTTTATATATATTAATTCAATTTACTATTATTTAGTTTGAAATATTTAGTTAATAAATTCAATATCATTCAAATAAAACTCAAACTCAAAATATTTATTAATCACTTTAAACCAACAATTAAGTTGTAAAATCATATCCTTTAAAATCTCAAATTTAATAAGTTCCAAATCGATTTTAATTAAATATAATTCTTAATTAAATACAATTTCAAATCCATCTTCTCAACCTTAATTTATTAAAATCATTATAAACTCTATATTAAAATATAATTTAAGTAAATACTTAACCATATTATATTTTAATAAAATCAATTTTTTTAAACTTATTTTGTATTAAACAAATTTATACATAGTTTGATTTTAAGAATTAACTATATATAAATAATATTTATATAATATGAAAAATTAATATTTATTAAACCATATTTTTTTTCCGAAACCATTGAAACCCTTTTCAAAATATTTATATATAGACAAGCGGTGTCTGTATATAATTTTGTATCCTATGGTCACGTGATATGGATATTTATCATTTCAATCCGTAATTTAAATATATATGGGTATATATCATTTCAACCCGTAATTCCAAATTCAATTCAAATGAAAATCTCTTGGGTTTATCATTTCAACTCATAACGATTTTCTCCAATTCTAAAGTCCGTTCGGGTATGTATCATTTCAACCCATAGTGAATTCTATACTAACATGGAACTTATAGAGTGATAATATATATGATAGTAATATAACAGGCATATATCATCAATATAAATAGCAGATAATGGTGCCAGATGTCACATGTGAACAGATATAGACAATAACATATATATTGCAATGTAAATAACTAACAACAACATATTCCAATTGTCGTTTCAATTGAAATCAAATTTTATAAATATAAGAACGTTAATCCTGAGTGATTGCTCACCTTTTGAGGCTAGAGAAGATAGACAATGAAATTGAGCTATGAATTTCAAAGCAACTCTAGATGGACACGATTCGATGAAGAAAACGGGCACGACAGAACAAAGCTGATAAATGGAAGATCGAAGAGGACAATCAAATCAGTTTTGATATAAACTGAATATATATATATATATATATATATATATATTATTTTATTATTCCCCAAAACCAATATGCAATGAAAATACATACCTAAAATCTATAAATATAATTTCAAATAAACTCTTGTTTTCTTTTCAAAAATCAAACTAATATGTGTGTGTGTGTATATATACAAAATGTTATTATTATAATTAATATCTTCCTTAAAAACAATATTCTGTTTAAATTACATATTTAGGATAACATAAATATCTCACATGCAATGTATATTCAAGTGACCAAAACAACTATTAATGTTTTATATTAAAAGCATTATATATATATAATAACTACTAACGTACAAACTATATATATAGTTGTACACATTAGCTTATAAAACTGCTATTAACATATATTCACATGTAACAAAAACTAGAAAATATACACCTATGTACATATTATATTTTAAAATTTATATTCATTATAAAATCAATATCAATTTTGCTTTATTATAATATTTATAAACTGACCTATGTACACAGGCATAGCTCTACATACAGATAACATATCATACAAGTTTAAACTCATATCACCAGATATTAAATAGTTCAATATAAACTTAATTTATGAATATATACACGTTTATTTAAAAATCTGTTGTTATAAAAATCAATATAACCTTCCCTATAGAACCTCTATATATATATATATATATATAAACACTATCCATATATAGTATACATTATCAACATATGCATTACAAATATAATATGACTTTCATATAACTAACACATATACCCACGCGTATAATTCAAGGAAATTGAATATATAAGATCCTTATATAACTTGCACATATCATTCACATATGTAAAATAAATAGTACAAAGTAACCTTTTAAAACAATGTTGATATATATACTTTACTATGATAAGGTTGAAAAATCTGGTTATGTAAACATATATATACACACTAACATAATATATATTAACATTCACAACTTTTATAAACTATAGTTTAAAAAATCAATTATACATATATATACACGTATATACTTTATAAATAAAAATTGTATAAACATATATTCCTAAAAAGATGACAAAATATATATACATATACTCTCTGTTCCTTTCCCATATATCTAGTGTTATATATATACGCAGGTTACAAACTCTCATATATTACATTGAAAACATATATACGATACTTATCTATACTTATTTAACTAATATATAAACTAACAACATATTTACTTTAACTCATGCAGTATGTCTCTTTAAAATCTTGTATAGCATCCTTTATATACTGCGACTCTTGCATATAAATAAAATAACTTATATAAATTTAAAAATTATACTAATAGATCATTGAGAAAATAAAGTATGCACACAACACTAACATATAAGCATACCATTGAGAACCAAGGGAAGAGGAGACGTGGGCCAAGGCTGGGTCGTGCATGCCATAGGGAAAACAAACACATATTTTGTTTCAAAGTAATATTTCCTCTTTTCATTCTTTTTTTCTTTGAAAGGGAGGGCGGCTAACAGAGGAGAAGAGAAATGAGCATTAATAGGTAAGAGATTAGAAGAGGAAAAAAGATAAAAAGAATGCCACTGCGTATTTTTATTTAAAGCGAAAAGAAAGGCATCCAAATAGAGAAAAATATGAAAGGGCCAGTTTGAGAAACAAAAAAAAATGAAAAGGGTATGAATAGTAAAGGTCGCCCATCAAATTCAGGGATAATAAAGGCTAATGGCTGTTGGGTTTATACGGTGGAATATAAACTGATACACGAAAACAAAAGACTTTAAAACGTACCGATACGGTTGCCGTTTTCACGGAATCCGCTGTGCACACAAAATTGAATATACCGTAGAGATCAGCAAAACGAGACGATCAAAATGGTATATAAATATAAGTGGCATAATCATCCGATCAAAAATCGAAATAGGTATGAAAAAATGCGGCTATTTCATCGAAAATAAGATCTATTGAGATATAACAGTCCAAATCTTGAGAAACAAAATATGACGTCTTACTCAAAAGAAGATTTACAAATTTATTGTATATAAAATTATTCAGGTTTGGAAAATATTTTTTTACCATCAATTTTTAATTGATTTAAATTGAAAAAAATTACACTAGAAAATAAACTTTCATATTATCTAATGGAAATTTACTAGTTTCTATGTATAAGTAGATGTATTCCAAATATTAAATTTTTATTTTAAAATTTTATTGTTTAAAATTTCGCAAAATTTCAATTAATTAAATAAATAAATCCACTAAAATTTATAGATCGTTACGGACATTCGGTTATTTAACTATCAAATAACGTTCACAATAATCATCAGCCTTAATAATTTTCCAAATTATTTATTTTTCAAAATATCCTTGCAAGATATCTTTCTACAATTCAATCCTTTGAAAACAGTTTCCAAATCACTTTCACTTGCGGAATAAATTTTCAAATATTGTTTATTTCCATTAAAATTCACCAAGTCTTAATGCTTAGATTTAAAAATAATTTAAATCACTTTATCCAAAATATATACTTTAAGAAAACATTTAATATAAAAACTACTTAAACACTTTAATAAGAATACTAGTTATGAAACTTTAAAATAATTTCGCATGCAAAACTTAAACCAAAACTAAATTTAAAATAAAAATTATTCTATAAGATATAAATATTAAATAATTATCTTTTAAATCATAATACTAGTTAAACCTTTAGAATAATTACTTTCTAAAGTTAATTTAAATAAATATTTACTTTAAAATTCTAAAACAACTTAAAATAATAAAATTTTCTAAAACATACTTTTAAAATGACTTTTAAACCTCTAACTTATACTTGAAATCTTTCTTTGAAAATATACTCGGCTCTTCAGGAAATATACTTCCTTTCCACACCTTTAAAAATAAACCACTATTTATTTTAAATCAAATTTCCCATTCTTTTATAAATTACCATTCTGAATTTATACTTCCAAATATACACTGATATCTCATTTCACTTTATAAATCCAGTTTATAAATTCCATAGTCTCATTATCCTGATTTTTTAAACACAGTTTCAAATCAATTTCTAAATTGATTTCCAAAATTTACTCCATTTTAAAAATAAATTTCTTTACTTACTCAATTTATTACGAAACCCATTATTTCCATATTTACTTCTATATTTATGATATTTGAAATCTGAAATATTAATTTCATACTTAATTTTAAAATTCTTCTTTTATTCCTCCCAAACCGTTTTAAATCCTGAATTTTAAAGTAAATTCTTCAATATTTAAACAATATTACTTAAGTTCTCAAAACCCATTTATTTCCGTTTATTAAAAATCTTTTCCCCATACTTGGAATTTATTCAATAGGATTTCAAAATCAACCTTTATCCTTTCCAAATTCCGCTTTTAATTTATCCTATTCTCTAAATTATTTTACTTAAAATTCTCTACCTTGATTTTTCTTCCAAAAATCCAATTTTATATTTTTGATATCTTAAAATACAAAAAATATATTCGGCCAAACCATAGCATTCAGTAATTTCAATTACCAATATAATCTATCACAGATTATCAATAATTCATATCACAGAATATGAAATAAATTCAATCATTTGAGGAATCCAGTTGGATCCCTCGAACTTGTTTCCCTGCATCCACAGATGTTAGCATAACAATTTAAAATACTAATTCCACTTCGAGGTGGAATATCACGGTATATGGGGTCATCCGCTATTATGTGGGGGCGCATAGGGTCTCATCCGCTATATAATGCAGGAAATCAATCACTCCAATATATATACATACATACATATATATATATATATACATACATACATATATATATATATACATACATATATATATACACACATATACATATATATACTACCACATATATTATCACATCCAAACAGACAAAAAAATCATTAATTCAGCAATCAATGCAATAATTTAAATTTAATTATTTAAATTTACTGATAATCCAAATGAGTGTGATTAACTCACCTTTGTTTTAGTTGCAACCCACTTCCTTTCCGGCTTGTTTGTCTACAATTTCTTAGATCTTGTAACAAACATTATAAGGTTTTATTAATATTCGAATTGATCGAACAAATTGATTACCGTTTAATAGTTTTTTTATTTTAACTAATGATTTAATTTAATAAATAACTAAATTCTAAGCTAATTTCCCTTTAAGGATCTTTAGTAACTAAAATAAATTAAAATGCAATTAAATAAGTTAACCATCTTAATATTTATTTTAAATGAAATAGTAAGTGAAAATTTATATTTATATATATAAATATATTTATTCTTTTCTTTTGGAATCAAATATATATATATATATACATACTTATAAAATAGCTCATGTAGATTCAAAAATCCAACTTAAATAAACTCTTTGACATTTCCCTTACTTCGGTCGTTGGAAAATAACTTCGATGATGACTACAGCATCATCGTTGTTCATTTTCGAGCTTCCAAGGAAGGAATTGCTGCTTGGAGATTTTGAATTAGAGTTGTTTGCAAAACTGGGTTTGGTTTTGAAATTCAAAGAGGTAATTGAATTTACCGAAGGATTTTGGATATAATTGATTTCAAAGATGATTTTGAAATGTTGAGTAATTGCTTAAAAGACTCTAGAATCTTATTTAAAATGTTTACAGAATATAAATAAGATTGATAACTTATAAAAATTTGAAATTTTGTTGAAATAAGATTCAACTAAAAGGTAATTTAAATAAGTGGAAAACTTATAGAAAGATTAAAAATTAAATTGAATCGGAATGTAAGTGAATCTAGTTAAGTAAAAGTGAGCTTTGGGGAAAAATGATTATTGAAAATAATTTGATTAAGATTGTAAACAAATGTATAGAGAAACAAAGGAAATTACATTTGTATGTAAGAAAAATGGAAGATTAATATTTGAATTAAATTAATTGTAACCGAATCAAGTAAGATAAAAGTAAATGAGCTTAATAAATGGCTGTTGGAATAGGATTTACTAAGTATGGAATAAATTTGTAAATGAACAATTGAACTTATATTTCTATGTAAATGAAATTGAAAACTGGATACTGGAGTTAAAATTTGAATTGATTTGGGATTTAACTAAATTAAGTTAATTAAAGGAGAGCTTTTAGGAAATGAATCAAAGTAGGCTTAGTAAAATGGTCATTGAAATAAAATTTATTAAGATGGAAATAAATTTGTGAGTGAACAAATTAATTTAATTTATAACTAAATGGAAGTGAAATTTAATATTTGAATTAAATTTTAATTGTGCCAATAAAGAAATGGAAATTGAGTCTAGTTGGACTAAATAAAGCAAAGTATTGAAATTAAAATTTGTAAGTAAACTGATTGATTTAAATGGTAAGCAAATGAATTAAAATTGAATATTGGGATTATGTAAAGTAAAGTGAAGTTGTAGAACAAGTTCAAAGTAGACTAAAAATAAATTAAAGTTTGGAAATAAAATCCATTGAGATTTAAAAATAAATTAGTAAGTGGAACTAATTAAAGAAATGGTTTTGAGAAAAGGGTGAATAGAATTCAATATTTAATTTGATTTGGAAATAAAATAAAAATTGAAGATAAAAATTGAATTCAGAATGGTATTGAAAATTTGAGTCAAACATAATGATGATAGGGATTAGATATGAATGAAAGCTAGTTGATAAAAATTTAGTATTCATAATTTTAAGTTAAACTGGATTGAAATGAAATTGAAATGCAAGTGAATATAGTAAAACCAAAGTAATGAAGTAGAAAATAAATATAAGAAGTGCATAAAGTACTTATATTGAACTTAAGAAATGCTGGTTGAATTCTTAAGTAAATTTGTAATTGAGAAAAATACCACGCTAAAATTTTGAATAAAGGTATGTGAAATAATAAGTGTGGATAAGCGTATAGAAATCAAAATAAATGTGAATAAAAGATAACTGATATAGCTAATAATCAATTGTGATAAATACATAGGATGGACGTATATTATTTTATTCGCACAGCGATTCGATCCAGAATTCGAGCATAGAATTTCGAGATAGTTATATCGATCTGAGTTGGGATTTTTCACTCGATTTTCAACGGCGAACCCTGGATATGGATTTTGATTAGTTCTGAAATTCTCTATCATAGTTCAGAACTATGCAAGGAGAATAACTGTTTCTGATCAAGAAACCAAATCTGAGACCGCACTAGGAAGTCGGATAGACGATACTAGTTCGGAAATGAAACTGTATGATCGAGTAAGTGATCGGATTTGATATTGCAAATGAATGGTATATGTACATCATACGGGCATAAGTAAAGCAAATGTTGAAAATTTTATAAAGTAATGAATAAAATGATTTTGAATTTTATGGTTGATATTATTGTTAAGTAGGATATACAGATGTTTCAAAGGAAAAGTGAATTGGTGCTTTGATTTCAGAAGATAAATTGAATTGCTCGACAAAAAGGTATGTATTAAAATTTCCGTATGAAATTTGATGGTTTTCTGATCTAGCCACTTGGCTTTTTATTTTCTTTTGAAATCTGGGAGCTCGTAGAGGCATTTTGTAGTAGTACCAATCTAGCAGCGGAAAGGAGATGCTGGCGAAATTTTTCAGAAATTTAGGGAGTTAGAAATTTTTTGATAATTTAAAATTTGGTTTTAAATTTTAATTTTAATTATGGAGTAAAAAATGCTGTTTGGAAACTATGGAAGATTTTGGAAAGTTAATAAAGATGATAATAGGTCTTTATAAAAAGATTGTTTGGGAAGTTGTTAAAAACTGTTTGGTTTTGGGAAAAATGATGAACGGTTTATGAACCCTTCTTCTTAACTAGTAATTTCAGGGACGAAATTCTTTTAAAGGGGGAGGAATGTGACGACCCGAAATTTCTGGATATTTGAAATTGAAAATTTAATTGATTTTAAATATTTGAAAGTTAGTTTAACTTGAATTTCAAATATCATTGTTTATTTTTGACAATTATATTAATTGAAAATTGGTTAAAATAGTGAATCTTGGTATTAAGCTTGTTTAAAATTATTTCAAGGGCTTGGAAAATTATTTTTATAATACTAACAAGTGTTAAAATTAAAATTGAAGGTGATTTGTTCAGTTTTAAAAATATATCGTTTAAATTGATATTTAGAAATAGCCATCCGAGGCACAGTCTCGGATTTCGACGAAACTAGTTCCATTGGATCCGTAATATTGTTTTATTATCAGATTTTAAATTTCGTAGTGTTTGGAGTTATCGTGAGGTCATACGGTAAGTAAATGCACTGAAATCTATATTGAAATTTAATAATTATAGCTGGGTCAAAAAAGCTTTCTTCTCCATATGATCGAATTAGGACTCGAAACCTTTTCCATCGCGTTCGGAATAGGGTATAACCTTATAAATGCCAAGCGACACACCTCGTTTGGAGATCAAATTTTGTGCTATGATTTTCAAGGCGATATAAATTTAAATTTAAACTTGAATATAAAATACTGACCAGTTAAGATCCTCTCACATCAAACTTTTTACATTCTTTTCAAAGGTCACTTTAGCACTCCTCGGTATGTCTCCTGCTTTTCAACACGTGCATTCTTCTTATTTTTTCCTTTCTTGTTACCTTATTTAATTTCAACAGCCGAGCACTTATAAAAAGGAAAACAAATCGATTCTTCATCAAAAGTAAATCCATGGCCAAACGCTTTCTCATCCCCTCCTTTCACGACATTCAAACCAATCCACATCTAATCAAAATAAAAATAGTAGGAAGGATCGAATCGAGTACGGCATACTCGCGAAGACTTCACTCGTGTGCGTGGGATCGAGCGGCATCTCATTCATATTGCGAGCTCGAGCGCAGGGTATATCGCAATTTGAAGTGAGCAATAAATTCTCGACGTTGGGCGACGACACGCATTGACGAGGGCAACGACGTAGAGGAGGCAGCAGCGAGCTAGTGCTCGCGATTGAGGGTATTATTTATGTGGGGGTTCGTAGTCGATCAGTTACCTGGAAGGTGTTTCATGATGGTGTTCACAAGGCTGGCAATGGCGAAGAGCGTGTTTGTATGTGCGATCTGGCTCGTCTTATTTTCTATGAGGTATTTTACTTATTTATTTTATCTTAATTTATTTTATTAAAATACATATATGTGAATGTTTAAATATATACATATGTCAGGAGAAGGATTTTATAGTAAAGTCAAGTTTTATTTTATATGTATAGATATATGTATATAGATTTCAGGAAAAAAAGAAAAGAATAAAAATAATATGTATACCTGCCTATTTTAATTTAATTTTTTATATTTATAAGGATTTAATGTATATATGTATAGATAAAACAGAAATATATAAATATAAGGTCTGTTAATATACGGATTTAAAAGCGTGAAAGTTTATATAAAATTAGATTTTCGAAATCTATAAATTATTTGTATAAGTATATAGGTAGCCTCAGAAGAAATAAATATACATCTACACATTTTAAATTTACTAGTTTATTCCAAAACAATGTATTCAGGAGACTAATTTCGTTTAAATTAACTTATTTAAATTATTTAGTTATTAAAAGATATTTTAAAGGGAAAATTGGTTTAAACTAAACTGTTAGTTAATTAAATAGTAATTAATTGTTCGATCAGTTCAAATATTAATAAACCGTATAAATGTTTATACAAGGTCAAAATCGTGAAGAAAACAAGACAAGATGGAAATGGATTGCAAAAACAAAATCAAAGGTGAAAATCTTACTCATCTAGATTCTGTTAATTTAAATAATTTGAATTTAAATTACTAGTCGATTGATTAAATTGTCTGGATGTGATATTATAATTGTGTTTATATATATATACATATATATATATATTAGAGTGATTGATTTCCCGCATTATATAGCGGATGAGACCCTATGCTTCCCGCATAATTGCGGATGACCCTTTATACTACGATATCCCGCCTTGAAGCGGGATTGGTATTTTAAATTGTTGTGCTAACATATGTGGATGCAGAAAAACAGGTTGGAGGGATCCAACTGGATTCCTCAAAGTAGTGGAATTTATTTTTATAGTCTATGTTTATGTGATAGTCTGTGATGATTATAGTAATTATGTTGGAAATTGAAATTATTGAGTTCTATGGCTTGGTTGAATATATTGGTATTTGAGAGAATGAAAAATATATAAAGCTTGGATCTTTAAAAGAAATAAAAAGGGAAATCTTTAAGTAAATAATTATAGAGAATTGGAATAAATTAAAAAATTGAATTGGAAAAGGATATAAATTTATTTTTGAATTCTACTAAATAAATCCCGAGTATGGGAAAAGAGATTTTGAATAAATGGAAATAAATAAAGGGCTTAAGTGGTATTGTTTAAAATTTAAAGAATTTATTTTTAAATTCAGGATTTAAATGGTTTAGAAAGAAATAAAAGAAGCATTCTGAAATAAAGTATGAAATTGGTATTTCCAGTTTAAATAAGATTTTAAATCATGATAAAGGAGTAAATCTAAAATTAATGGGTTTCGAAATAAATTGGATAATTAAAGGAATTTATTTTTAAATAGAGTTAGTTTTGAAAATTGATTTGAAAACTGATTTAGTGCTCGAAACTAGAATTAAAGAATAATGAGATTATGGAATTTATAAACGGGGTTTATAAATTAAGTGACATATTTATCAGAGGATAATTTGGATGTATAAATTCAAGATAGGAATTTATAAAGGAATGGGTAATTTGTTTTAAAAATAAATAGTGGTTTATTTTTAAAAAGTGTGAAAGAAAGGTGTATTTCCCTGAAAAGTCAAGTACGTTTTCAAGTAGATTATTAAGAATAAGTTAAAAGTTTTAAGATTGTTTTTAAAAAGAATGTTTTTGAGAAAATTATTATTTAAGTTGTTTAAAATTTTAAAGCTAAATATTTATTAAATTGGTTATAGTAGAAATTATTTTAAAAGGGTTAATTGGTATTATGGTTTAAAAAGATGATTATTAATATTTATATTTTATAAAGTAGTTTTATTTTAAGATAGTTTGGTTAAATTTTTTATTTGAAAAAAAATTGTATAGAATTTCGTAACTTTTTTTTTAAAATTTGTTTTGGCTTAAGTTTACATGAGAAGTTGTTATAAAATTTCATAATTAGTAATTTAAATAAAGTCTTTTAAGTGGGTTTTATTTTAATGTTTTAAAATATATATATTTTTGGGTAAAGAAACTTTAAATTATTTTATATCTAAAATATTAGACTTGGTAATTTTTAGTGGAAATAAACAATATTTGGAAATTTATTCTGCAAAAAGAAAGTAATTTGAAACTGTTTTCAAAGGGTTGAAGTATGGAAAATAGCTTGCGAAGATATTTTGGAATAAATAATTTAGAAAATTATTTAAAGTCTGATGGTTGTTTGTGGATGTTGTTTGATAGTTAAATAACCGACTATCAATATTGGCCAATGCGCTGATCGTTTCGAAGAGACAGGGATTGGGATTTATTTCCCGAAAACCATTTCGATCCAGTTTGAATATTTTCGTGAAGAAGACAAGAGCTTGGAGTCGAAGATGGAGTAGTGAAGTGCAAAGGCTAATCGCTACTAATCCTAAGGGTGATTCCAAAATGGATGTAGTAGGAGTAGTGTCTTCTGTGACGACCGCCCATGACTTCTGCACTAAACAAGGAAATAATGCGCTGGAAAGTGTGCCAGGCCGCCATGGACGATCATCAAGGTAAGGTAAACACAGAATAGTCTATCGTATTACTCACAGCGCATGGATAAAATACAATAGAAAAGTATACATAGTGAAGCTCCATAGAACAGAATCTCATCATATAAACTCATAATAGTTTGGTACAACAATCTGAAAAGTCAATACAGCAAGCCTCACTACATATCACTCAGAGTAGATACAAACAGCGGAACATCCAGTACATATAGTAAGAAAACAATATGCAAAAGCCTCTAGCTTGTCTTCGTCATCAACAGCGTTGGTCACTAAGAACAGCACCTGTCACCTGCTACCTAGTCTGCCCATCCCAAAACGGATGACCAGCCCAAGGTAATAAGAGTTGAACATAAAACCTTGAGTCAGACAAAAGTCCTAGTGAGCAGTAAATCAACTATCAAACATACCAAAAGAGCATAAAGGGTAAGAAGAAATAGGAACCCAACCATCCCACTCCACCTCTTTCTATAGTGATAGCCCCTAGACCCACTAAGCAGAAACAAACATAGCAAAGCAGACAATTAAAGTAAAGCAATTACCACTCGAGTCAAGGTCGATGTTTTCCAAGTACAAACCCCCAAGGCCTAAACCAAGATCAGATAAGCACCCACAAAACATCGCTCTTGAGACCGAGTGACGATACAACCAAACATCCATGACTCTGGCTATCACTGTTATCATTGCTTCGATATCACCGTTAATTGAATGACCGGCTCATTCTTTCATCCATCCGTCAAGGGCTAATGGTAACCCCGGTTCTAGACATAACTCCGCACGTCGTCGTGACCCGTGCCCAGGACTATCGAATCTGCCTAGAGTACTAGACCATCAACTATTCGTCTTGGGACTATCGAATCTGCCCAACGTACTCTTGCTTTGAGCATGCTAGAGCCTTCAACAACGGTGAGATCTTAGCCTTCTAGTCATCCTCCTCGACGACTATTCTCATACTAGCTCAAGCGCCTCTCAAGCCAACCATTATCAACAAACTCGAACCATATCACCGAGTTATCAACATGCTTGGGATGATCCCGTCTGGATTAAACCAAGGCTATCTCACATCATGCTTTACTTCATCGCATCATAGCAAAGTCCCATCTCAATATCATGCTTTGCTTTATCGCATCATAGCAAAGTCCCTTCTCAATATTATGCTTTGCCTCATCGCATCATAGCAAAGTCCCATCTCAATATCACCATCAAATCTATCCATATGAGCTTTATCATCCGCTTCATATGCCACGGGCAGCTTTCCTTATTCAAGAGCCTTTCCACTAAGCTTTTGAATCATCTTCGACCAACTTGTCCAAATCAAATCATCAATCAACTAACTTCTATCAATCAATCAAATCAATCATTAATCCAAATAATCAATCATTCAAACAAGATCTAAATAAACAATTATAACAATAATGGCAATTTCGTAAATAAAGAGTTCAAATCTAACAAACATGAATTCTAAGTAATATCTTGATGAGTGAACTAGCACAGGTTAACATGTAGTAAAATGGATATCAAAACTTTATGAACGATGGATCTACATGCAGACTTAAGGATAATGCATGAAATCACTATCTTTAACACACAAACAAGCCACCGATCCAATATACTCCTTTGGGTCCGTGTGAGAGATAACCACCACTCACCGAATCATCTAAACACCTCAAAAGCAACTAACTCCAGATCTGGACAGCAAAGGATCTAGCTTGATCCGACAAGATTTCCCTTCAAACGATGAAATCTCTCTTCGATGGATGGAGATCTTCAACTTTGGCTCTTGGATCTTCGATTTGATCTTCAATCTTGGATGGAAGGAAGTACTAGATTAGAGTAGAGAAAAGAAGTGAAGAAGTGTTGTAGTCGAGCTCTCAAAATAGCAGCACTTCGTCGTTTCAAAATCCGGATCCCAAAAAGTGAGATAGGCACTTCTATTTATAGGCCGAATCCTTAAGTCGTTCGCCCCTATGAGTCGTTCACGACTCATCAAGGCCCACGACCTACGACCCATCAACTCACGGCTTAACAACATTGCCGACCCCACGACCTACGACCTAACCAAGAAGTCGACCCAACTACTCAAGCCTATGCGCGACCTAAAACATGCACGACCTAACTCCTTAGGCCTTCCTGCGACCTACGACTTAACCGCACTCACGACTCAACACTTAGGCACGACCTAACGACTCACGCCCATACGACTTACGACCTAACACACTGCCGCACTTCTTCCTAAGTCCTAAGTCGTTTGGACGACTCAACGACTTACGACTCAACGACTCAACACAGGAGACAACTCGACGACCTAAGCCTTATCTCGTCCACGACCTAACTACAAACACAGGGTCTCACGACCTAAACTCCAACGGCCTAAGCCATCTTCCTTAAGCCGTCCAACCAACCAATCTCCCTCTTAGGTCGTAACCCGTTCAATCTCCTAGGTTGCTACCCTCCATAAGTCGCTAACTACCTTAAGCCGTTAACTCGTTCAACCGACCCATCTCCTATACCACTATCCCTTAGGTCGTTTACTAACTTAAGCCGTTAACTCCTAAGTCGTTAGTTCCCTTAAGTCGCTCATTCCTATAGGTCGGTCACTACTATGAGTCGTTCACCCCTATAAGTCGCTCCACCGACTCATGCTACAACACGACCTAAGCTTCCACACGACCCAACTTCCGGACGACTTAACTTCTACACGACTTCACAATATTAACAACCTAATAACAACAGTTCTACGATCCTTCGATCCGTAAAAATATGGGTCGTTACATTCTCTCCCCCTTAGGAATTTCGACCCCGAAATTTCAAACAAACAAGAGCAACCAAAACTATTCTGCATGCCTACCATCCATAGCAATCAACAAACCATGCATCCAATTACTAGCCTAGCATGTAGAATGCTAAAACTAGAACAAGTTACAAATTCATGAGATGTCACGACACCTTAGGGCCATACCTCGAAGAGTTCAGGATGAGCTGCCTTCATCCTCTCTTCCTCCTCCCATGTACAGTCGTTAACATCATCACTCCATTGTACCTTGAGCAACTTGACTACCTTCCTCCTAAGCCGTTTCGTGTCAGTTTCCACAACACGAAGCGGCTTACGAGGTCTTCTAACAACTGGATCAACTTCCAAATCTTCATAGCTATCAGCAGAAACCACTGTACTTGGGTCGTGCACATACTTCCGTAGATATGATACATGAAAAACATTGTGCACACCCGACATCTTTTCTGGTTATTCCAATTTATAAGCGAGCTTTCCAATTCGCTCGACAATCGGGAATGGTCCAACAAATCTCGGAGTCAATTTTCCTTTCTTCCCGAATCGAATAACATTCTTCAGTGGAGAAATCTTCACAAAAACCATATCTCCTACGTCGAATTCCAAATCCTTACAACGCTTATCGGCATAACTTTTCTTTTTGTCTTGGGCAGCCTTCATTCGTTACCGAATGATCTTTATGCAATCCGTAGTTTTTTGAATCGTTTCTGGCCCACGTATCAACTTTTCTCCTGTTTCCAACCGACATGTCGGAGAGTTACATGGTCTTCCATACAATGCTTCATACGGTGCCATACCAATACTTGACTGGTAACTGTTATTATATGAAAATTCCACCAAATGAAGATGATCTTCCCATGATCCTCCGAAGTCCAAAACACATGCTCTAAGGAGATCTTCCAAAACTCAGTTGACTCTCTCGGTCTGACCATCTGTTTGGGGATGATAAGATGTACTCAAACACAACTCGGTCCCCAAAACTTCCTGGAAGCTCTTCCAAAATCCACTAGTGAACAATGGGTCTCGATCGCTCACTATACTCTTCGGAATACCATGGAATCGAACTATCCACTTAACATACAACTCAGCCAATTTCGATGCAGTCCTGGTTGATCGAACAGGAATGAATCTTGCACTCTTAGTCAAACGATCTACAATGACCCAAATCTCTTCATTTCCTGCTCTTGTTCTAGGTAGACCATCGATAAAATCCATCGATATTTGCTCCCACTTCCATGTAGGAACTTCTAATGGCTGAAGCAATCCACTAGGCTTCTTCTGTTCAGCTTTTACCAACTGGCAGTTCATACATTTGGAAATAAAATTTCCAACATCCTTCTTCATACCTTCCGAGTAATAGGTTCTCTTCATATCCCGATACATCTTATTTCCACCTGGATGAATTGTCAGCTTCGAGTGATGACTTTCCTTTAGAACTTCATCTCTCAATTCATCTATATCGGGAACAACTAGTCGTCCTTGCTTCCGAAGCCAACCCTCTCGATCGACCTCGAATCCTTTATCCTTCTCTGGATCCAATCCAGATTCCAAAACACGGATAATCTTGACAAGCTTATCGTCTCGCTTTTGGCTCTCGCCAATTCTTTCCACCAAAGTAGGTCTTATTGATAAGTTTGCCAACATCTCATGTTCCAATTCACATCTAGGCCTGAAGTCAAATCCAGCCAAATACCCGAGACTCTTCCATTCCGAAAACATGGCTCCCAATCCTGCATGTCTTTGACTTAAGCATCTGCCACTGCGTTACCTTTTCCCGGAGTATAGGCTATACCAAAATCATATGATGCTAAAAACTCTAGCCATCGTTGCTGCCGGAGATTCAAATCCTTTTGGGAGAAAAGATACTTCAATGACTTATGATCTGTAAACAACTCGAATCGAACTCCCAATAGATAATGTCTCCACATCTTTAAAGCAAAAACAATCGCCGCTAACTCCAAATCATGAGTCGGATAATTCCTTTCATGCGGCTTCAGTTGTCGACTTGCATATGCAACAACTTTATCCTTCTGCATTAGCACTACTCCAAGTCCGGTACTACATGCATCGGTGTAAACCACCATCTCATCATTTCCACTTGGAATAGTCAAAACAGGAGCACTTGTCAATCGCTCTTTCAGGATGCCGAAAGCTTGTTCACACTTAGCATTCCATCCGAATACTTGGTTCTTTTTCGTCAATCCTGTTAATGGTGCAGCTATCTTGGAAAAGTCTTTGATAAATCGACGGTAATATCCTGCTAATCCAAGAAAACTTCTCACATCAGATGCATTCTTAGGTCTAACCCAATCCTGGATCGCTGCCACCTTGGCGGGATCAACCGCTATTCCATTTCCAGAGATAACATGGCCTAAGAACCTCACTTCGCTCTTCCAGAAGTGACACTTCGAAAACTTAGCCCTCAGCTGATGTTTCCGCAACATTTCCAATACAATATGCAAATGCGACTTGTGCTCTTCTTCGGTTCTGGAATAAATCAGAATATCATCCATGAACACAAGTACGAACTTGTTCAACTGATCTCTGAACACTCTATTCATAAGTTCCACAAAATATGCTGGTGCATTGGCCAATCCAAACGGCATTACCAGCTACTCATAGAAACCGGATGGTGTCCTAAAAGCAGTCTTCGGCACACTATCCTTTGCCACTCTCAACTGGTGAAATCCCGTTGCCAAATCCATCTGAGAAAACACCTTAGCTTCGTGAAGCTGATCAAACAAGTCATCTATTCTCGGCAATGGATACTTGTTCTTCTTAGTCACTTTATTCAGCTCACGATAATCCACACACAACCTCAACGATCCATCCGCTTTGGTTGCAAACACAACTGGTGCACCCCATTCAGACAAACTACGCCGAATGAATCCTTTCTGTAAAAGGTCATCAACTTGCACCTTCAACTCTTGCTGTTCCCTAGGCGCCATCCGCCTAAGAGGCATCACAATAGGTCTGGCTCCCTCAACTAGATCGATACGAAACTCGATCTCTCTATGCGGCGGTAACCCTTTGACCTCATCAAAGACATCCTCAAATCCATTCACAATAGGCACCGATGACAGTCCATCCCGTGGAACAACTAGCGAATACATGAAGCTCATGAGGACGCCTTCTTCATGATTACATCTTATCACAACCTTTCACCCCTCCACATTCTCGACTGTCACCTCCAGCCTCTTACAATCAACCCTTGTCGCATACTTCCTAAGCCAGTCCATACCCAAAATAATTCCGAACCCCGCAAAGTTCAGAACAAAACAATCACAAACAAAAGAGCAATCATGACACGATACAACCAGACCACGACATACCATACACAAACAAGACGAACCCCCAACTGGATTAGTCACAACCAATGGTCTATCAACAATATCCGGTTCCAAACCCAACCGGCCTACAAGTTCACTACAAACAAAAGAATGCGACGCCCCAGTATCAAATAACACTCTAACTGGAACACCACAAATGGAAAGAGTACCTTGAACCACCACACTCTTTCCTTTCTCTTCCGCCATAGGGGCTTTCAAAGACGATGGCACAGCCTCCAAAGCATAAGCTTGCACAATCTGTTTGTCCTTCCTCGGTTCTGGACAATTCCTCTTGATATGCCCCAGCTTATCACAGTTTTGGCACTTCACTGGCACATTTGGATTCTCACAATCCCTAGACAAATGGCCCTTCTGCTGACAATTGTAGCAGGTCACTTCACCCTTCGGCTTCTTCTGGCCATCCTTACCCTTTTGTTGCTGTTGCTTCCTCTTCATGTTTCCACCCTGCTGTGGTTTAGACCCTTCCTTGGTTACAGCAACAACAGATCCTTCTTTAGGAAACAAATTCTCATGCCTGAGAGCTTTCTCCACAAGCTTCTCAAACGGATCGTCCAAATGATCCACCAACTGCCTCCCAAGATAAGTGTCCAAGCCTGTCACAAACTTCTCATTCTTCTGATAAGGAGATTCAATATATGAGCGAGCACATTTGGACAAGGCTTCAAACTCTGAAACATACTCAAGAACTGGTCTTCCACCTTGCTCGAGTTCCACAAACTTCTTGAACAGAACAGATTTCTGAGCTGTAGAAATGAACTTAGCCTCAAATCTAGCTTGGAATTGCACCCAAGTAATCTCTTCCTCCGGAGTATCAATGGTGATAGAGTTCCACCAATCTGAAGCTCTTCCTTGAAGCTGTCTCGATGCAAGCTTCCTCTTAGTTGCATCCTCAATTCCCAAATCACCAAAAATCCTTCTACAAGCATCTATTCATCTCTGAATTTCAATGGTTGATTCTGTCCCCAAGAAAACCTTTCCTCCAAGAGCAGTATAGTCTTACACAACTTAGCAAAATCCACTGATCTTCGAGCTTGAACCTGAACTCCAACATCTACTGATGGCCTCGGAGCTGGCATCCTTCTCATGATCGAAGTCATCATAGCCTCGAACATAGAAGCATAATCAGCAGCCCCCTCATCAGCACGGCCTTCCCTGGCAGCTGGTCTCCCTCTTCGACTCATTCTTAATATCTAAAAGAAATGATTAATATACCTTGAGAAACAACTGCATAAGGAGTTCAAATCCTTCTAAGCTACTATATTATATATAGTAATCAACCATAAAAATACAATTACGTCTCTCATACGTAGTTACGTCAACGAGCGTTGGCTAAAATCGATTAACCAAAGCTCTGATACCAAATGTGACGACCGCCCATGACTCCTGCACTAAACAAGGAAATAGTGTGCTAGAAAGTGTGCCAGGCCGCCATGGACGATCATCAAGGTAAGGCAAACACAGAATTATCTATCGTATTACTCACAGCGCATGGATAAAATACAATAGAAAAGTATACATAGTGAAGCTCCATAGAACAGAATCTCATCATATAAACTCATAATAGTTTGGTACAACAATCTGAAAAGTCAATACAGCAAGCCTCACTACATATCACTCAGAGTAGATACAAACAGCGGAACATCCAGTACATATAGTAAGAAAACAATATGCAAAAGCCTCCAGCTCGTCTTCGTCATCAACAGCGTTGGTCACTAAGAACAGCACCTGTCACCTGCTACCTAGTCTGTCCATCCCAAAACGGATGAACAACCCAAGGTAATAAGAGTTGAACATAAAACCTTGAGTCAGACAAAAGTCCTAGTGAGCAGTAAATCAACTATCAAACATACCAAAAGAGCATAAAGGGTAAGAAGGAATAGGAACCCAACCATCCCACTCCACCTCTTTCTACAGTGATAGCCCCTAGACCCACTAAGCAGAAACAAACATAGCAAAGCAGACAATTAAAGTAAAGCAATTATCACTCGAGTCAAGGTCGATGTTTTCCAAGTACAAACCCCCAAGGCCTAAACCAAGATCAGATAAGCACCCACAAAACATCGCTCTTGAGACCGAGTGACGGTACAACCAAACATCCATGACTCTGGCTATCACTGTTATCATTGCTTCGATATCACCGTTAATTGAATGACCGGCTCATTCTTTCATCCGTCCGTCAAGGGCTAATGGTAACCCCGGTTCTAGACATAACTCCGCACGTCGTCGTGACCCGTGCCTAGGACTATCGAATCTGCCCAGAGTACTAGACCATCAACTATTCGTCTTGGGACTATCGAATCTGCCCAACGTACTCTTGCTTTGAGCATGCTAGAGCCTTCAACAACGGTGAGATCTCAGCCTTCTAGTCATCCTCCTCGACGACTATTCTCATACTAGCTCAAGCGCCTCTCAAGCCAACCATTATCAACAAAATTGAACCATATCACCGAGTTATCAACATGCTTGGGATGATCCCGTCTGGATTAAACCAAGGCTATCTCACATCGTGCTTTGCTTCATCGCATCATAGCAAAGTCCCATCTCAATATCATGCTTTGCTTTATCGCATCATAGCAAAGTCCCATCTCAATATCATGCTTTGCCTCATCGCATCATAGCAAAGTCCCATCTCAATATCATGCTTTGCCTCATCGCATCATAGCAAAGTCCCATATCAATATCATCATCAAATCTATCCATATGAGCTTTATCATCCGCTTCATATGCCGCGGGCAGCTTTCCTTATTCAAGAGCCTTTCCACTTAGCTTTTGAATCATCTTCGACCAACTTGTCCAAATCAAATCATCAATCAACTAACTTCTATCAATCAATCAAATCAATCATTAATCCAAATAATCAATCATTCAAACAAGATCTAAATAAACAGTTATAACAATAATGGCAATTTCGTAAATAAAGAGTTCAAATCTAACAAACATGAATTCTAAGTAATATCTTGATGAGTGAACTAGCACAGGTTAACATGTCGTAAAATGGATATCAAAACTTTATGAACGATGGATCTACATGCAAACTTAAGGAAAATGCATGAAATCACTATCTTTAACACACAAATAAGCCACCGATCTAATATACTCCTTTGGGTCCGTGTGAGAGATAACCACCACTCACCGAATCACCTAAACACCTCAAAAGCAACTAACTCCAGATCTGGACAGCAAAGGATCTAGCTTGATCCGACAAGATTTCCCTTCAAACGATGAAATCTCTCTTCGATGGATGGAGATCTTCAACTTTGGCTCTTGGATCTTCGATTTGATCTTCAATCTTGGATGGAAGGAAGTACTAGATTAGAGTAGAGAAAAGAAGTGAAGAAGTATTGTAGTCGAGCTCTCAAAATAGCAGCACTTCGTCGTTTCAAAATCCGGATCCCAAAAAGTGAGATAGGCACTTCTATTTATAGGCCGAATCCTTAAGTCGTTCGCCCCTATGAGTCGTTCACGACTCATCAAGGCCCACGACCTACAATCCATCAACTCACGGCTTAACAACATTGCCGACCCCACGACCTACGACCTAACCAAGAAGTCGACCCAACGACTCAAGCCTATGCGCGACCTAAAACATGCACGACCTAACTTCTTAGGCCTTCCTGCGACCTACGACTTAACCGCACTCACGACTCAACACTTAGGCATAACCTAACGACTCAAGCCCATACGACTTACGACCTAACACACTGCCGCACTTCTTCCTAAGTCCTAAGTCGTTTGGACGACTCAACGACTTACGACTCAACGACTCAACACAGGAGACAACTCAACGACCTAAGCCTTATCTCGTCCACGACCTAACTACAAACACAGGGTCTCACGACCTAAACTCCAACGGCCTAAGCCATCTTCCTTAAGCCGTCCAACCAACCTATCTCCCTCTTAGGTCGTAACCCGTTCAATCTCCTAGGTTGCTACCCTCCTTAAGTCGCTAACTACCTTAAGCCGTTAACTCGTTCAACCGACCCATCTCCTATACCACTATCCCTTAGGTTGTTTACTAACTTAAGCCGTTAACTCCTAAGTCGTTAGTTCCCTTAAGTCGCTCATTCCTATTGGTCGGTCACTACTATGAGTCGTTCACCCCTATAAGTCGCTCCACCGACTCATGCTACAACACGACCTAAGCTTCCACACGACCCAACTTCCGGACGACTTAACTTCTACACGACTTCACAATACTAACAACCTAATAACAACAGTTCTACGATCCTTCGATCCGTAAAAATACGGGTCGTTACATTCTCTCTCCCTTAGGAATTTCGGCCCCGAAATTCCAAACAAACAAGAGAAACCAAAACTATTCTGCATGCCTACCATCCATAGCAATCAACAAACCATGCATCCAATTACTAGCCTAGCATGCAGAATTCTAAAACTAGAACAAGTTACAAATTCATGAGATGTCACGACACCTTAGGGCCATACCTCGAAGAGTTCAGGATGAGCTGCCTTCATCCTCTCTTCCGCCTCCCATGTACAGTCGTTAACATCATCACTCCATTGTACCTTGAGCAACTTGACTACCTTCCTCCTAAGCTGTTTCGTGTCAGTTACCACAACACGAAGCGGCTTACGAGGTCTTCTAACAACTGGATCAACTTCCAAATCTTCATAGCTATCAGCAGAAACCATTGTGCTTGGGTCGTGCACATACTTCCGTAGATATGATACATGAAAAACATCGTGCACATACTTCCGTAGATATGATACATGAAAAACATTTTTCTTGAAAAGTCTTTCAAAATCCGTCGAAATCCAGAACTCAAGCTCTATTACTCAAGCAAAAACAAACAGAACTTGCTTCCATCCTTGCACAGCAGCTACTCGCTTCCGCTGCACAACTCTGATTCTGAAATAGATGGAAATACTATTGATGAACACGAATACAACTTATCCACTAAATTTGGAAACCTTGTTCATCAAATCCATAAAAATCTGAGTGACACATCAGACTTAGTCACACATCCTCATAACAGAATCCTATTCCAAAAGCAAGATCAGTCCAATACCAATTCCATAACATAATTCTGAGCTGCTATACCAACTCTCCTTACTTCAAGAACCATCCTACTACCAGGCTAACCACCAAAATCTCTTCTGGAACCAAAACAAATATGGAACTCAACTCCAGATGATGAAAAACTCCTGATTACCTCAGTAGCTCCTATCCACATGAGAATTCTCAGCCTCAAACAACAGATCACCCAAGATAGCCTAAGAAAATTCCCAACTAATCGTAAGTCACTTTTGCGATCCAACCTAATTCGGGTTCCAAAGAAACTGTCCTCACTTTACCAATTAGATCAGCCTTAAGCTTTTCCAAACCAGGTTAATCTTTCAAGAAAACTTCGCTACCTTCAGCCCGGACTGCTGAAAGAGAACCACAAGATTTCTGAACCACCAGAGAAACAACCAACACTGCTGCTGCTTCCAAACTCTATCTCGATGATACTGCAAAGCTAAAGATCTCCTTGTCAGCACATCGAACACTTCGAGTTGCATTGCTACCACAGCTAACCAATGACTTCAAATCCAAAGGCTTCTCAAAACCTAAAACCTTCAACAAACCACACAACTGACTTCCAAGATGGCATATAACTCTTCAAGAAACTCGGACTCCAAACCAAGCATCCATATCTCGCTTTCCTTAGGGAATAACAAATGAGACCATGCCAAAGCAAATAACTTATAGACCTTAGTCTCATATTCCAAAACAGCCAATCTCCTTGCTGAAGATCCAAACAACTTCTACACAGACGAGTCTTCTCTGTGGCAGGTAAAAACTGCCCTCAACCACTACTAAAACTGCTTCAAAAGAAAACATCTTCGGAAAATATCCAAGGATACTGCATCTCATCACGTAATTTTCAAGATATCATTACTAACTCCTGCACTTCCGACAGATCCAAACACTAGAAAATTCGCTTACCTGAGCGAAATCCAAACTTACACTTCAAAGATGAATTCCGAATCTTCAAAAGATTTCCTTCGGATATCAGAGAAATCCTTACTCCAAACTACAAATCTTACTCGAGACGGTAATAGGTCTACAGTCTCGACAAAAACTTCCAACCTCAACATATGGAACCTCTTCCATCAGTGGTAGTCGTGTTACACACAAACACCACTACTCCATCTACCTCTAAAACTTATGTTGGAAAATCCGTACAGATAACCCAACAGATTAGGTAGACATACATTTATATATATATATATATATATAGTTATATATAAAAATTACAAGTACGCTCTCTCAAGAAAGACACTACTACAGAGCCTAGGTATTCACTCAACCTAATGCTCCCTAAAGAAAGACACACTTCAGAGCCTAGGTATTCACTCAGCCTAACACTCTGATACCAAGTGCGACGACCCGACTTTCTACTCCCAGGAAATCGCATCATCTTAAAGAAAGAAAGGGATAGAAGAAGAAAAGAAAGAGAAAGAAGAAACAGAACAACATCAGAGAACTCACAGCGGAACGAATAAAATATAATATATAACATAAAATATTACCTAGTATTTCATTACATCAGAGTACACAACTTAAACAACAGATAATAGACAGCTATAAACTTCTGTCTAACTATACTACTCAAGATACATGAGAAACAGATACTAACAAACACAGCGGAACCATAATATATCTACATGTCGAAGCCTCCTGCTCTATATCTCCTCCAAATTTCGTCAAGCAACCTGAATCACTTGACTACTCATACATAATATGAGTACCCAAGAGTTTAATAAAACAGAAAATAAACACTCGGGTCAGACAGGGGTCTGGTGTGAGTAAACGGGTTAAAATTGCTTAACTTTAGAAAAACCTTTGAAAAGAAAAGGTATCACGTAAGACTTCCCACACATAAACATGGAAAAGTTTTTACCTTACGCTAACCAAGACATTTGATAGGAAATCCAGTGATATTATAATAGTGTCTAGGGTTTTCAAGTAAATAAGAAATAGCCGAAATTGTTACATGATTAAATTCCAGCTACTAGCCACAAAAGTGGGTAATACAATCAAAACCGTAGGGTCTCGTAGGAAGAATGGGTTTCCATCAATGGCAGGGCTACTGGGGTACCGCCCGTCACAGTACGTGGCCTAGATCAACGTACCGAGGAGTACTCCCACTCCCCTGCAACATAAGGCCAGAACCATCCCTTACTGGACAGTCCCGAACAAGACAACCCCGCAGTTGGCCGCGACCTAACTGCCCACACAGCCGAATAAAAAGGGACTTCTAGACAGGGGAAAATCTTGCTCTCCAGTGGGAGCTACCCACGAAGCCTTGCTGCACCTCCCCTGTTTTAGCCATTCCCGGTTGATGAGGCTTGAGGTTACGATTACCTTTATTGAACACCTTTATCTTAGAATGCTCATCGTCCACCTGACGATGTGCTGAAAGCATTCAATCCATACAAGTTCGTTCCGGGTTCGAACGAAACCGAAAGCACTATCTCGTTGCACTCATTATTGGAATCACCCTCAGAGTCAACGACCATAGCCCTTGCACTCTAATTCGCCATCTCGAATCTATAAGCACTATTCCGTCAAACTCATTACGGAATCACCCACAGAGTTATACTGACGTATAGCCCTTACACCTCGAGTCTTCACTTTCTCCACTTGGATTAACGACCTAACGTTTAATTGGAATCGATGTGGTTTTCGGATTCCAAATATGGAAACCCGATCTCGGTGTCACCGAAACCAAACGCCATTTTAATGTCCAAGTTGTACTTAAGGTTTTAAATAGTTTAACTTATATTCAAGGTGATATATAAACAGATAGATGAATCATATTATCACAAGAGATAATTCATAATAATATTCATCTTCACAAAGCAACATATCACATAACAGATATATCCAAATCATCCAATATCAAACCAATATCAAACATCTAATATCAACCAATCATCCAATAGAAATCTCCAAATATTGATCATCCAATATCAATCAATTACCCAATATGAATCAATCAATTCATATTAATCAAACACCCAAAACAGAATTGATTATTTCTTAATCAGTTTGATTTCCATAATCCTTCTTCATTAATTATTATTCCAAATAAAATAAACTAATCATCTCTAATGATCTTCCTTAATAATCTTCCTTTATTAATTATATTTAATCACATCCAAGTAATTATCCTTAACCATATTCAATAATTAATCCTTTAATTACTATCATTAATTAAAATAATTAATGATCCTACATTAATTAATTAACTATAATTAATTACATTAATGCTTAATTAATTACAATTAATTAATCATTTTTAAATTAAACACTTATATTAATCAACCTTGATTAATATCCTTAATCACATTAATTAATTATCTTATTAATTAATAATTACTTTAATTAATTAAATAATTAACTTATAATTAATCAACTAATCAATCCTAATTAGTAATTAACAATTTGTAATTACTTAACTAAATTAATTAACTTCTTACTTAATTAATTTCTAATTTAATTAAATTAATCCTTGATTAATTAATCCAATTAATTAATCCTTAATTACTTCGTTAAGTAATTATTAAACAATTAAATTAATAAATAAATCCTTAATTAATTACTTTATTAATTAATTACAATTTAATCAATTACTCTTGGTAATTAATCTTAATTTAATCTCATTTATTAATTAATTAATCACATTGATTAATTAACTAAATAATTAAGTAATTAACTCTTAATTACTTACATAAGTAATTATCTCTAATTACTTCATTAATCAATCTTAATTACTCCCTTAATTAATTACTTAACAAATAATTAATTCCATTATTAAATAATCCTTAATTGATTCATTAATTAATTATTCCATAATTAATTAACTTTAAAACAATTATATTAATTAATCCTTAATTAATAACATTATGTGATTATCCATTAATCACTTCCACTTTAATTACTCCCATGAGTAATTACATTCTTAATTACATTCCATTATTAACCATTAATTACTTTATTAAGTAATTACACTTAATTAATTCTAATTAAGTGATTATTAAAAATTAATCAAATAATTAACTAATTATTTAAAATTAATTAAACAATTAATTAACTTCTAATATTAAAGAAAAATCTTTAATATATTAAGAAAACCATAATTCTTAATCAAACTTAACTTATTAACAGATAAGCATTCTTAAGTTAATTATTCAAATAATTTAACATTATTTATTTTCATAAATAAATTATTAGAATTATTTTAAATCTTATTAATTCAAAGACAAATTATTAAACTTGGTCTTTCAAATCATATTAATAACCTTGTTTGAAAATAAGGCATTCAAAAACAAATTCCAAAATTTAAAAATACAATACTTATCTAAGTTAAATTTATTTATTCAAATTGAAATTTGAAACTTTAGTTTTAAAAATCATACTTAAAAATTACTTTAAACCTTGATTCAATGCTTTGAATTCAAAACATTCTTCTTTAAATTTTAAAATTAAAATTAAATTATTTCCAAAGGAAATTACCTCAAACATTTTAAATTTTCAAATAAATTGAATTAACATTCATAAAGTTTGATTTAAGTTAACTTCTAAACGACAAGTTTTAGATCTTGTTTTCTTTTATCAAACTCAAGCTTGGATTCATTCTTATCTACTATAAGTTCAGTTTGCAATTTCCTTTTTAAATTCTACAGTACCAATACTAAGCAGTAACTACCCAGAAAAAAAAAATACGACCCTACGAATTCGAGAACAATATGGTAACATCACGAGTTTCCCAAGCAACCCAGCCCTCAAAAATCTTCGAGTCTCCCCTTGAAAAACACGAGAGCTTCACCGAGTACAACTCGTCTTCCCCATCGCATAATTTCCAGTGCACCACCGTATACACGTGCACCTTGCACAGCACCCACGGCCGGCGAAGTTCGCCGTGACCATCCTCCACGATCATCCAAACACACACGAACACGAAGCTAGACCCAGAATCGAGAATCCATTCACGGATCAAAATTTGATTCATCAACTCGAAATACTGCAGAACTCGAACCCAAAAACCCCATTGCCGCCATCAATCTGGACGCCGTTCATCCTTACCGATCCCCCCATAGAGACATCACCTCCATGATCTTCATCTTCACCAAAAATGAAGGAACTCGATTCATCATTTATGTCGCTAATGACATTACAGTCAAGTCGAACCAAAAATTGCTTAAAACCCTAGTTTGTTAAATTTCGATCAAATTAAACATTTGAAAATTTTAATTATATTTTTCCCTAAATCTCTAACATGCAAGCTAGCTTCACCCGAAAAATCAAATCGAATTATTAACTAAATCATCTGTAGTTCACAATAATTCCCAAATTGTTCAAACTAAAAATTCTCTTAATTCCTTAAACTAAAAATCAAAATTTTCTTTTTAAAATTCCTAATTTTCGAAGACAAAACAGAACATATAAGTGAATTCGAAAATCAACAAGCTTGAATTTTACCTATTTTCCAAATTTCACTGTAACTTTAAAGTTTACAGTATTTTTTTCTCAATTATAATCACTTATACTTATTTTTAAAAGCAAGAATCCATTGTTAATTAACTTTTTCTTACTATAATCAAGGTCCAATTTTGATTTGCAGAGATGAAGTGATTAATTAGTATTTAAACTTGAAGCAGAAAATTACAGAGAATATAACAGACATGCATACATTATCATAAACATATATATGCTTCTATAAACATCCATCACAACATTTAAGCAAAGTTTCATAAAAGAAAACTGTTTTTAAAAAAAAAACATTTACTCACTTGTTTATAAAATATGCAATACATAGCAGAGCAGGCATTGATTTTTCTTTTAGTTGCAAATCCTTTTTCATGCTTCCAGATTGCAGATTAAAATGTTGAACTGATGTTAAACTCCCCTTTTTAAGTTACAGGTTGTAGTTGCAGGTTGATTTCCATTTTGAAAATGCAGGTTGGATTTGCAGATGCTCTCAAAAGAAAGTGCAGGTTGTTCTTGCATATGTAGGTTACAGATTTATTTTTGAAATTTATTTTCAGATTTAAGAGATTTGTTTTTTGATTTAGCCATTAATGTTCAGCTGAAGATAGAAATAGGAATTTGAAGAGGAAGAGAAAAGTGTTTGTGAGGAAACTAGTTTCTTCTAAAATTTTATTAAAAATTAAAATTAATATGTTGCCACTTGTTATAAATTTGAACAAATGTCATTTAATTTGTTTAATAGCTTTACATGTGTTAAATTCTTGCATAATTGTATTAAAATCCTTATTACAAAGAAAATTATATTTTATATTTATGAAAATATGAATTTTGTAATTTATTCACATACTACTTATGTTTACAAATTATTCTAAATTTTAGAGATTATTTTAAAAAGATTTTATTTATAACTTTATATATTTATAACCACTTCATAATAAGCATTTTTAAAAGAAAACAAAACAACACTTCATTTAAATCCTTTTTATAAACTATCATATGCAAAAACAAATTGTTTATCCTATATCTTTAAAACAAATGAATTAATCTTTAAATTAACTTTTAAAAATAAAAATTAAAACAAAGCTCCAATTACAATATTCATTCATATCTAAATTATCAATAGATTAAAATTAAATCTCAAAACAACTCAACTATAACATATACATACATATATATTATAATTTGAAAGTTTATCTTTTTAATTTAAAACAAAAGCTCTTCTATTCACAATATATATCAAATGTATATATTATAAACAGAATAAAATTTCATTAGCTTTGAAAAACAATTCCTATCAAATTTAAATTGTCAGAAAGATATAAATTACAATTATCAGATTAAATATTTGTTAACCTTTAAAAGATCAAATTCACCAATTTAAAATTAAAATTATAAAGAAAATTATCAAACCAGTAAAATTATTAACATAGATTATTAAATTGTTATTGCCCAAAATTCCGGGTCGTTACAATGGACATACCCTCAGGGGGCGCTACCCATAAATAACCTTGCCACATCCTTCCTGTTTCGACCATTTCGGGTTGTGAGGTCCGAAGAAGTCTCGTCTACAAAGTTGCGCTTTTCACAAAAGTCATGCTTCGATCAACAAATGATTAGCAACACTTCGCATGCCACATTAGCAAATTGGGAATGTATCACTAGTAACCATCAACTACATAACCTCTGAGCTTGTATGTCTCAGAGAAGGGTGTTAAGCTAAGAGAATAAATTCACCGCCACCAACAGAAATGTATTTGATAGAAACCAGTTTTACATATCAAAGTGTAATGTCAGACACACATCCATACCAGTCCGCTCTAGGATCGAACGGAACCAAAGGCACTTCAAGCAAGCCCTTGCAAATCCGGGTATTCACTAATCACTTCTGGAATCCCCATCACATAGGGTGATAAAATCTCTATACCGGAGCAACCCAGTGCAGAGACATTCGATAGGTAATCCTTTAGTTTTCAAAAATACCCGGTCTTCAACACCATCTTCAAGTGCAATCACATTTCCTCATATCATTATTCGAAATGGGTTTTATGACACAAAATCCTCTCCCGGCTAATTCGAATAATGAGCGTTTATTTTAAAAATAAGTGTTACATTCAGATTTCAAATAAATCACAACAAATTTTCACTTTGATCTTTTAAACAAAAGATCCATCACTATCATAAAGATTCGATGTGGTTTTTGGATAATCATTTAAAATTCGACCCCAGTCGCATCGAAATTTAAATTCCATTTAAAGGCCAATATTGATAGTCGGTTGTTTAACTATCAATCAATAATCACAACAATCACCAGATTTCTAATAATTTTCCCCAATTATTTATTTTCAAAATATCTTCGCGAGATATATTTTCACACTTCAACACTTTGAAAACAAATTTCAAATTACTTTCCACATTTCAATCCTTTGAAAACAAATTTCAAATCATTTTCCCAACGTGGAATGGATTTTCAAATATTTATTTCCACTACAAATACGCCGAGTATGAATACTTTAAAATAATTTAAATCACTTATCCAAAACTACTTTTGAAATAAAATTAGTAGACAGATTATAAATATTTAAATAACCAATTTCTAAATCAAATACCTAATTAAATCTTTAAAATAATCATTTCTATAATTAACTAAATAAATCTTTACTTTAAAGATTTAAAAACAATTCCCAAAAATAATTTCTCCAATAATATTCTTTCAAATCAATTCCTAGAAATTTTAATTTATATTTCAAAAGTTACTTTAAAAATATACTCGGCTTTCCAAGGAAGAATTCTCTTTCCATTTCAAAATAGTACATTTAAACCAATTAATAAATCTTTCTTGATTTATTTTAAATTTACATTTCAAATCCGCATATTTCTTTCCACGCTTTTTTAAAATAAACCCATATTTATTTATAAAACAAATTTCCCTTTCCTTTATAAATTCCTATTGTGAATTTAAAATTTTCAAATATCCATTAATATACGATTTTCAAATTGATTTCCAAATATTCACTTTCTAACACCAAATCGAATTTCCAATTGATTTCCAAATTCATTTTGAAACACCAAATCAAATTTTCAAATCGATTTCCCAAAGATTTATTTTCAAACAGGAAATAAATTTCCAAATTTATTTCTATATTTTTTTCCCTTTTAAAATAAATTCCTTTATCTCTTCCAAACTTATTTAAAATCCGTATTTTAAATAAATTCCTTAACTTTTGAATAATATTACTCGAAATCTATTTATTAAACCTTTTTCCCAACTTTTGGAATTTATTCGATAAGATTGCAAAAATCAACTTTTAAACTATTAAATTCCTTCTTTTAAATTTATCCAATCCTCTAAGATAAACTTACTTAAAGTTTTCTTTTTTAATTTCCAAAAATCCAATTTATATTTTTGGTATCGTAGGATACCAAAAATATATTCAGCTAAACTATAGCCATCAACGATTTCAATCACAAATATAATCACACGCTAATTATAAATAAATCTACACACAACATATGAAGCCAATTCAAATGTTTGAGGAATCCAGTTTTATCCCTCCAATCTGTTTCCCTGCATCCACAGATGTTAGCACAACAATTAAATACCAATTCCACTTCGAGGAGGAATATCGTGGCATATGAGATTAATATAATATCATCCGCTATTATACGGTGCATAGGGTCTCATTCGCTATACAATGCGGGAAATCGACCACTCTAAATACATATATAATACCAATTCCACTTCAAAGTGGAATATCGCGGTATATGGATGTATATAATATCCTCCGCTATTATGCGGCGCATAGGGTCTAATCTAATACGATTGATAATAATTTATCATCCAAGCACACAATCAACAATTTTAAATTTAACTATTTTAAATTTAAATCGGAAAATCCGATTGAGTGAGAAGTTCTCACCTTTGCCTTTTATTTTGCAATCCATCCAAATTAGCTTGATTTCTTTACGGTTTTGACCTTGTATAAATATTAGATGATTTAGTTAATATTCGACATAAATCAAACAATTCAATTGCCATTTTAAAATTTTAATTCAACTAATATTTTAATTTTAAGCTAATGATTTAATTTTAAACAAAGAATTAAATTTTTAAACAAATACCTTTTAATAAATTTATTTAACTAAAATTTTAAATTGAAAACTAAATCTCGTTTAATAATTTATTTTCAGTAATTAAAATAATTAAGTAGGTTAATAGAAATAAATTAATCACCAAACCATTATTTAAAAAATAAACTAGTAAGTTAAAGTATGTATATATATATTAACTTTATTCTTTTCTTTGAAAATAATCTATATAAATTTTAAAATTTATATTTATATTTTTTTTCAAACTTTACTTATATAAAATATTTTCTGTTTCCGGTAAATAATCATAGGAATTTATTTTTACTGTCAATCATACAAATATTTAAATTAATTTTTTCTGCATGTATATACATAAACATATAAATTTAATAAATTATAAAGAAATACCTCACCGCTACCACTCAGTCGAACATGCGATCGACTCGAAGCGCGTCGGCATCTCGACCTCGGCCACTGCAATCCACGATCTGACCACCGCGCTTGCCAACGCTCTCAAGTTGAAACCCTCAGCCTTGTGCCCACCTTGAATCATGAATTTGACACTGCAGTCTTCGATGCATAAATGCGCGCCCACGACTTGACGCTCCTAACACAGCCGCCTATTCGCGAACGATACCACTGTCTTCAACCTCGGCGACACCACGGTCGCGCCGCCACCAGCAAATCTCCATGCTGAATCAGCAACACGCAAACCCCAAATCGATTTCGCCAAATTTACTTCGGTGCTAATCAAAAATCCTCAAATTTACGTCGCTTACCCTTTACCGTTGCCTCACGCCATCGGCCAGGTTGCGATTCCTCCCACCTATTGAAGTCAAAATCGACTTCGATTCCAATTAATCGATCGACCTTTTTTTCGTTTCATACGAAAGTCTTCGGCCTTCTTTTCTTTTTTCTTTCTCATAAAGTCGATTTTGAATGAGAAAGGGGCGGCCATTTTTGTTTTGATTTCGCTCGGCCATAATTTGACTTGAACGAAAAAGTCTCCTTTATTTTTCTACTTTTTTTCTTTGAACGAGATGTCTAAATTTATTTATAATTGACGCATGTAAAAGTTTCTACCAAGTGTTGTAAGAGGGAAGAAACATGTCATTTTGCCTTGAGAAAATATTACATCAAATATATATATTATTCTTAAATTTAAATTCAAATTGCTTCAATAAACGCAACAAAAAATCTCGATCTTCGATCGATGCGCGCCACCAGGTGTTCATAAGGTTATACGCCTATTCCAAATGCTACAGAGAAGGTTTCGAGTCCAAATTCGATCATATGGAGAAGATAGCTTTTTGAACCCAGTATTTATATTGAATTTCCAATTTTAATTCAGCGCGTTTGTAATCCGTACGGCCAAACGATCACTCCAAACACTACGAAAATTGAAATCCGACAATAATACATTATTACGGATACAACGGAACTGGTTTCGTCGAATTTCGAGACTGTGCCTCGGAAGGCATTTTAAATATCGATTTAAATGATATAATATCAAAACTGGATAAAACATTTTCAAATTAAATTTTGAAGCTTCCATTGTCTTCAGTATCATCAATATAAATTTTTCAAGACTTTGAAATATTTTTAGTCAGCTTAAAATTGAAGATATAAATTTTTACCCAACTTCACATTATTAAATCCGATAATTTAATTGCCAAATTCATAGCAATATTTGAAATTCAAGTTTAAATTAACTTTCAAACATTTAAAATCAATTAAATATTTAAACTTCAAATGTTCAAAATTTCCAGGTCATCACATTCTTCTCCCCTTAAAAGAATTTTGTCCCGAAATTACTAGTTAAGAAGAATGATCCTTAAACCGTTTATCATTTTCGCAAAACCAAACAGTTTTGTCGACTTGCCAAAAACAAACTTTACATTAGAGACCCATTATCAGTTTAACTAACTTTCCAAAACCTTCCATAAATTCCAAACAACTTTTTTTCTTAACCATTCAAATTTGAATTTAAATTCAAACTTCAAAATTTCAAAATTTTACTAACTCTCTAAATTTTCGAAAAATTTCGCTAGCGTCTCCTTTGCGCGGCTAGCTCGGTACGACTACAAAATGCCACAACGGCCCCCAGATTTCAAAAGAAAACAAAAGGCCAAGCGGCTAGACAAGAAAGTCATCAAATTTCATACTGAAATTTAAAATACATACCTTTTTCAAGCAATTCAAATTTATCTTCGAAATTAAATCCCAATTTATCCTTTATGACACTGTACATCTTTCTTAACAATAATGTCTAATCAAAACATTCAAAACTATTTTATACATTTCTTCACGAAATTTCAATATTCATTTCATTCAAACCCGTACGATATCCGTATACCATTCATACGCAATATCAAATTCGATCGCTCACTCGATTACACAATTTCACTTCCAAACTAGTATCGTCCTCCTAACTTCCTAGTGTTGACTCAGATCTAGTTTCTTGATCAGAAACCGTCATTCTCCTTGCATAGCCGTAAACAATGATAGAAAATTTCCAGAATCAACCAAAAAATCCATATCCAGGTTCGTCGTCGAAAATCCGATGAAAATTTCCAACTCGGATTGATATAACTATCTTGAAATTCTATGCTCGAATTCTGGATCAAATCGCTATGCAAATAAAATAATATACATACACCCTACGTATTGATTTCAATTGATTATTATCTTTATCAATTACTTTTCTTTTATTCACATTGATTCACTTATTCATAATTACCATTTCACAAATTTCCAGTTAAATCTTCACTCATTCATCAAATTTGAATATTTCCTCAATTCACAATTTACTTAAGAATTTTTCCATTTATTTCTTAAGTTTAATATAAACATTCAATACACTTCTTATTCGTATTTTCAATTCACCACTTTGGTTTATATCTATTTATATTTATACTGGATTTCAAATTCAATATGAATTCAGTTTACCTTTCATTTATAATTATTGAATTCAATTTCATTTCAAACCATATTCAATTTTTCATTCCTTCAATTAGTTTCAGTTACTAATTTTATTTTAATACTTCACTTTGTTTATCACAAATCAAATTCAATTCCAAATCTAGTTCTATTTGTTTACAAATTCAAAATGAATTTCAACATTCAATTTCAATTCCATTTATTCATTCATAAGTTTATTTTGTACCTTAATAGATTTTATTCGAATCATTTAGTCTATTAGACTTCTCAAATTTACCTTTATTCAAATTAACTCAAATTAATTTCAATTTAAATCTGAATTTTCTAAGTTTTCAAACTTATTTATTATTCCATAACTATTTTTATCATATTCTAGAGTCCTTCCAACATTTCAAAATCATTTTTGAAATCAATTCAAACTATCCTTTTAATTTCCAAAACCAACCCTAGTTTTCCAAACAACTTCGAATTTTAAATAATTTGGCAGCAATTCCTCCTCTGGAAACTCGAAAATGAACATCGATGATGCTGCATTCATCACCGAAGTTATTTTCCAGCAACCAAAAAGAGTTTAGTGCTTTTATCCCTCCAAACATTTGCAAATATTTTTAATTCCAAACTCCACCCGACTTCAAATCCAATTCAAAATATTTTCCCAAATAATTACACCATTATTTTTTTCCAAGCCCTTGAAAATCATTTTCAAACTCAAAGGGAATTAAATCTTTTGAAATTTCAGACTCAAATCCTTTCAAAAACATTTTTAAATATTTCTATGGAATTTTATTTCAAATTATAAATCACTTTTACAATTTTCATTTACTAATCCCATTTGTATACGGATTTTTATTTTTTAGCTCTTGGTTATGATTTCAATTTCTTATTCAATAATCAATGATAATAGTTTAATATTATCACTTCCTAACAACCAAGCAACCATATACTATAATAATTTATGAAAAAGTATTTCTTTCATATACAAAAATAATTTGGGTAAAGTTATTCCATTTACCCTATTTTAAAATAATATTGTGTCGATTTATCTTGTTTAAGTGTTTAGAAACCACTATCGACACAGTTGGCCAAACCGCACTGGCCAGAATCTATAAACAATCAACCGATAAGTCAACACAATATAAAACAATTTTTATATTCATTAACAAATACACGCTCATATCTATTATTACACTCAAACTCATTCTAGAATACTACTGATTCTATCTCTAATGAGTAATCCCTACCAGAGCCAATGTTGTCGCTTAACCAAATGCTTTGATACCAAATATAAGGACCCAATTTATCGACATCCGAAAGTTGACATCAATACGTCCACTGTATCTAAATCTTAACAGTCGAATGCCAAAAAACCGAACCGTTAGGGTTTAAGGAGAAGATGGGAGAAGAAACAGAAACAATAACAGAATCTCACATTTTGCAGTGGAACGAATATAATAGATAAATGAATAATCTTTAAAACAAACAACTATATCAGTTTTTACATTACATTATCAGAGTTTACAAAAACACAACAATGGCAATCATCATAACTTGCCCACATGAAACTAAATTTTTACCAGCCCAAATGCAGCAGATAATACATAGTAAAGTGATACGTCTCGCCATCCAGCTTGAACTCCAGATCTCAACAGCGTATCTTTCTAACTTTGCTCCAGAACAACTGATAACCTGACTCTAGACTGCCCAGTGGAAAATTATGGACACCCAGAGTTTAGAAAGAGAACAATAATTCTAGATCAGTCATGGGACTGGTCTGAGATCTTAAAAACAGTTATTTTCACAAAGAAAATAAAAAGAAATCTGCTATGCTTTTGGAAAATGAACTACCATAAGGCCTCCCCACATACACACAATGCAAGCGCACAATTGGAGGAGATTTCTCTTTATGACAGTCAAACATGCTTTATACATAAAATCCTTTTTAATATTATTATTAGTGCATAGTATGGAAAATATTCCGAAAGTATAGCATAAATCTTAGCCAGCATAGTTACCACTATATTATGCCTGCCATAACTACATCCTAAGGAGGCAAGTTATACAATTGCAATCTTAAAAGGTTCGTATTGTTTCTTCGGATTTCCAACAAATAGTCGGGCTAAGGAACTTCCTAGGCCACATAGGTACGCCTCTGGAGGGATGCCCCGAGAACCTAATCGGATCTCTACCAAAACAAAGTCGGGTTACCTCTATAACAAGGCAACTACTACACGAGTATGCCATCCCCCAGTTGTTAGCGACCTTTATCCGAGGATCCTCAACCACAAAGCAACAATCACAAAGTAATAAATTTGCAGCAACCACATAGGTTGAATATCTGGGCTCCATACCATGATAGAAACCTTTTCCAGAAGGTAATGGACGAGCCTCAGGGGATGCTACTCCAAAAGAACCTTATCGCATTCTTCCTGTTTCGACCATTCCGGGTTGTGAGGTCCGACGAAGTCTCGTCCACAAAGCTGCGCTTTTCACAGAAGCCATGCTTCGATCAACAAATGATCAGCAACACTTCGTATGCCACATTACCAAATTGGGAATGTATCACTAGTAACCATCAACTACATAACCTCTGAGCTCGTATGTCACAGAGAAGGGTATTAAGCTAAGAGAATAAATTCTCCGCCACCAACAGAAATGTATTTGATTGAAACCAGCTTTACATCTCAAAGTGTAATGTCAGACACATATCTATATAAGTCAAATCCGGGATCGAACGGAACCTAAGGCACTTCAAAGAAGCCCTTAAAAATTCGTATATTCACTAATCACGTCCGGAACCCCATCACAAAAGGTGATAAAATCTCTATACCGGAGCAACCCAGTGCAGAGACATTCGATAGGTAATCCTTTCATTTTCGAAAATACACGGTCTTCAACACCATCTTCAAATGCAATCCCCTTTCGTCGTATCATTATTCGGAATGCGTTTTATGGCACAAAATCCTCTCCTAGCCAGTCCAAATAACGAGCGCTTATTTTAAAAATAAGTGTAACATTCAGATTTCAAATAAATCACCACAAATTTCCACTATGATCTTTTAAACAAAAGATCCATCAATATCACAAAGATTCGATGTGGTTTTCAGATAATCATTTAGAATCCGACCCCCGGTCGCATCGAAATTCAAATGCCATTTAAAGGCTAATATTGATAGTTAGTTATTTAACTATCAATCAGTAATCACAACAATCACCGGCTTTCAAATAATTTTCCCCAATTATTTATTTTCAAAATATATTCGCAAGATATATTTTCACACTTCAACACTTTGAAAACAAATTTCAAATTACTTTCCGCATTTCAATCCTTTGAAAACAAATTTCAAATCACTTTCCCCACGTGGAATGAATTTTCAAATATTTATTTCCACTGAAAATATGCCTAGTCTGAATACTTTAAAATAATATAAATCACTTATCCAAAATATACTTGGAAACATTTAAAATAAAACTATTAAACGCTTACTTAATTATTAATTATGAAAATATTATACTAATATCACATATAAACTTTAAGTCCAAAACTAATTTTAAAATAAAATTAGTAGATAGAGTATTAATATTTAAATAACCAATTTCTAAATCAAATATCAATGAAATCTTTAAAATAATCATTTCTATAATTAACTAAATAAATCTTTACTTCAAAGATTTAAAAACAATTCCCAAAAATAATTTCTCCAACAATATTCCTTCAAATCAATTTCTATAACTTTTGGTTTATACTTCAAAAGTTACTTTAAAAATATACCCGGCTTTCCGTGAAAGAATTCTCTTTCCATTTCAAAATGGTCCATTTAAACCAATTAATGAATCCTTCTTGATTCATTTTAAATTTACATTCCAAATCCACAAATTTCTTTCCACGCTTTTTTTTAAAAATAAGCCCATGTTTATTTTTAAAACAAATTTCCCTTTCCTTTATAAATTCCCATTGTGAATTTAATTTTTTTCAAATATCCATTAATATACGATTTTCAAATTGATTTCCAAATATTCACTTTCTAACACCAAATCGAATTCCCAATTGATTTCCAAATTCATTTTCAAACACTAAATCAAGTTTTCAGATCGGTTTCCCAAAGACTTATTTTCAAACACCAAATAAATTTACAAATTGATTTCTAAAATTATTTCCCTCTTAAATAAATTCCTTTACCTCTTCCAAACTTATTTAAAATCCTTATTTTAAATAAATTCCTCAATTTTTGAATAATACTACTCGGAATCCATTTATTAAACTTTTTTCCCATATTTTGGAATTTATTCGATAAGATTACAAAAATCAACTTTTAAACTATTAAATTCCTTCTTTTAAATTTATCCAATCCTCTAAGATAAATTTACTTAAATTTTTCTATTTTAATTTCCAAAAATCCAATTTTATATTTCTGGTATCCTATGATACCAAAAATATATTCAGCTAAACTACAACCAACAACGATTTCAATCACAAATATAATCACACACAGATTATAAATAAATCTACACACAGCATATAAAGCCAATTAAATGTTTGAGAAATTCAGTTGGATCCCTCCAACCTGTTTCCCTACATCCACAGATGTTAGCACAATAATTAAATACCAATTCCAATTCGAGGTGGAATATCGCGCTATATGGGATTAATATAATATCATCCGCTATTATGCGGGCACATATGGTCTCATCTGCTATATAATGCGGGAAATCAATCACTCCAAGTACATATATAATACCAATTCCACTTCGAGGTGGAATATCATGGTATATGGGTTTATATAATATCCTCCGCTATTATGCCGCGCATAGGGTCTAATCTAATACAACTGATAATAATTTATCATCCAAGCACACAGTCAACAATTTTAAATTTAACTATTTAAATTTAAATCGAATAATTCGATTAAGTGAGAAGTTCTCACCTTTGCTTTTAATTTTGCAATCCATCCAAATTAGCTTGCTTTCTTTATGGTATTGACCTTGTATAAATATTAGATGATTCAATTAATATTCGAAATAAATCGAATAATTCAATTGCCATTTTAAAATTTAAATTCAACTAATATTTTAACTTTAAGTTAATGATTTAATTTTAAACAAAGAATTAAATTTTTAAACAAATTCCTTTTAATAAATTTATTTAACTAAAATTTTAAATTGAAAACTAAATCTCGTTTAATAATTTATTTTCAGTAATTAAAATAATTAAGTAGGTTAATAGAAAATAAATTAATCACCAAACCATTATTTAAAAAATAAACTAGTAAGTTAAAGTATGTATATATATATATATTAACTTTATTCTTTTCTTTGAAAATAATCTATACAAATTTAAATTTTATATTTATATATTTTTTTCAAACTTTATTTGTATTAAATATTTTCCGTTTCCTGTAAATAATCATAGTAATTTATTTTTACTGTCAATCATACAAATATTTAAATTAATTTTTTCTGCATGTATATACATAAACATAGAAATTTAATAAATAAATTATAAAGCAATACCTCACTGCTACCACTCAGTCGAAAACGCGATCGACTCGAAGCGCATCGGCATCTCGACCTCGGCCACTACAATCCACGACCTGATCATCGTGCTTGCCAACACTCTCAAGACGAAACCCTCAGCCTTACGCCCACCTTGGATTGTGAATTTGACGTTGCGGTCTTCGATGCATAACCACGCGCCCATGACTCGACGCTCCTAACACAGTCACCTATTTGCGAATGACACCACCGTCTTCAGCCTCGGTGACACCACGGTCGTGCCGCCACCAGCGAATCTACATGCTAAATCAGCAACACGCGAACCCCAAATCAATTTTGCCAAACTTACTTCAGTGCTAATCAAAAATCCTCAAATTAACGTTGCCTACCCTTTACCGTTGCCTCACGCCATCGGCCGGGTCGCGATTCCTCCCTCCTGTCGAAGTCAAAATCGACTTCGATTCCAATTAATCAATCGACCTTTTTTTCGTTTCATACGAAAGTCTTCGACCTTTTTTTCTCATAAAGTCGATTTTGAACAAGAAAGGGATGGCCTTTTTTTTGTTTCGCTCGGCCATAATTTGATTTGAACGAAAAAGTCTCGTTTGTTTTTCTATTTTTTTTCTTTGAACGAGATGTCGAAAAAAATTTATAATTGACGCGTGTAAAAATTTCTTCCATGTATTGTAAGAGGGAAGAAACGTGTCATTTTTCCTTGAGAAAATATCATATCATATCATATATATATATTATTTTTTAAATTTAAATTCAAATTGCTTCAATAAACGCAACACAAAATCTCGATCTCCAATCAATGCGTGCCGCCAGGCGTTCATAAGGTTATACGCCTATTCCGAACGCAACGGAAAAGGTTCCGAGTCTAAATTCAATCGTATGGAGAAGATAGCTTTTTGAACCCATTATTTGTATTGAATTTCCAATTTAAATTCAGCGCGTTTATAATCCGTACGGCCAAACGATCACTCCAAACACTACGAAAATTGAAATTCGATAATAATACATTATCACGGATCCCATGGAACCGGTTTCGTCGAATTCAAAGATTATGTCTCGGAAAGCTGTTTTAAATATCGATTTAAACGATATAATTTCAAAATTGGACACAACATTTTCAAATTAAATTCTGAAGCTTCTGTTAATTTTCAGTATCATCAATGTAATTTTTTCTAGCCTTTGAAATATTTTTAGTCAGCTTAAAATTGAAAATACATTTTTTACCCATCTTCACATTATTAAATCCAATAATTTAATTGCCAAATTCATAGAAATATTTGAAATTCAAGTTTAAATTAACTCCCAAATATTTAAAATCAATTAAATATTTCGACTTCAAATGTTCAAAATTTCCGGGTCATCACATGCCGCATCCTCATCGTCGAGCGCTACCTCTTGCTGCTTTGCCAAGCTTCACGACTTCGAGTCGTCGCCACCTCGTCCTGAACTCCGTGAATTCGAACTGAGTTCGATCGGCAAATTCGATCGTGTCCCTCATTTGAATGAATGTATTTGAGGAGTGGGGAAAAAGAAAACCTCGATTTGATTTTCCAATTTGGTCGACAAAAGGAAATGGAAACCGTTGTTTAAGATTTTGAAATGTGGGTGGAAGCGAAGTATATCGGAGATATGAAATTTCGTTTTGTTTTTATTTTGATTTTTTTTTCCTTTTTTTATTTCAGAAAGAAAGGAAACAACACGTTTCAAAAGGAAAAAGAAAAAGGGGAACATGTGCTCTCAGGTATGGACAAGTGTTGAATGAAGTCAACAGTAAATTGAAGGAAAAATATATATTTAATATTTAAATTTAACTTCAAATTTAAATATAAATCATCTTGATAAATGCAACTCAAAATCTTGACCTCCTACCGAGGCGTGCCGCTAGATGTCCATAAGGTTATACCCCTATTCCAAACGTAATGGAAAAGGTTTCGAGTCCTAATTCAATCGTATAGAGAAGATAGCTTTTTGAACTCAGTTATTGTATTAAATTTCCGATATACGTTTCGGCGCGTTTATCTACCATAAGATCGCACGACAACTCCAAACACTACGAAAATTGAAATTCGATAATAATACACTATTACGAATCCAATAAAACTAGTTTCGTCGAATTCCAAGACTATGCCTCGGAAGGCTATTTTTAAATATTGATTTAAACTATATAAATTCAAAACTGAACAATCACTTTCAAATCAAATTTTTAAAGCTCTATTACCTTTAGTATTATCAATATGAATTTTCTAAGCCTTTAAATATTTTTAACAAGCCTGTAACATATAGATTCAACAAAATTAACCCAATTTCAAATTGTTAAATTAAATAATTTAATTGCCAAACAAAACAGTGATATTTGAAATTCAAGTTAGAAATTAACTTTTAAATATTTAAAATCAATTAAATTGTAACAACCCTAGATTTTTGCCTATATATTTTAAATTTGACTTTATTTTCATTTTAAATTTTTAAATTTTTTTTCAAATATTTCATTTTAAATATAAATGCTGACTATTAAGTGATCTATAGTTCAAAATAGTATAAATTGGATATTTTACTGTAAAGTGAATTTATAGTCAAGCTGTTAAAACTGTGACTTTTAAACTTCAAATTTAAATTATTTAAAATCTTAAATTTTATCTTTTGTTATGAAAATAGATGTAATAACTTGAACACTGCTTTTTGTTTCGTTGAAAACGGAGTTAAACTGTAAAAGTTATGTACATTTCAATTTTGAGTGTAATTTGATTTATTTAACAATTTTGTCTATTTTAAATTATAATTTTTTTCTTTTTCATATTTATTTTAATATGTTATTGTATGTATATTTTTGTATTATAATAGTTTTTTAAATGAAGTAAACAATTTTCCAAAGTCAATGGTGATTTATTCGTAATTTCTGGACACCGTTTTGGATTTTTAAGCAATTTCTTTAAATCTTTTTCTATTTTCTTTAAATTTAATTATTTATTTTAATATGTGTTAATATGCTTTTAAGTATATTTTTGTTTTTTAATATTTTTAAAGTGATAATAGAATTTTTCTAAAGTCTATTGAATTCTATTTCAATTTATTAAGCCTAGTTTCTATTTTTCTTTGCTATTTTCTTCATTTAAATTATATTTAATTAAAATTTATTTATTTATTTTGTGAAGACATTTTTATTTTGTTTTCTTATCTTTATTTTTAAATATTTTCCAAGTCCATAATATTTTTCAAAGTTTGTTCCATTTAGTTTCAAATTTTCTAGACTAGTTTTCATTTTGTGCTATTTTCTTATTTTAATCATATCTAATTAATATTTAATTTTTAATATTTGTTTATCTGTTATATTTTCGAATTTGAACTGAAATTTATAATTATTTTCATTTATTTAAATGTATATAAATATATATAATAAATATGAAAGGTTTTGTGACTCTTTAGTTGCTTAAGTCTCTTTGTTTTCCCACCTTTTCATTTTCTAACTCTTGCATTCATTGATAGCCATACACTTCTCATCTATAGCCGTGAGTTTTATTTCTGAAAAATCACGTGAAAGCACTTCTTTCTCTTCACTTCTCATCCATACTTTCAGATCTGAAAGAAAACTTTGGGTAATGTCTTCTTTTCCATTCTTTTTCCACCTCTTCCATTGATTTTCAAGTGATTTTTCTTGGCCTTCATCTTGCATTTGTTCGACCACACTCCACCACCACCCTCTCTGACCTATTCCACCACCTTTCTCAGCCTCTTCAGCCTCCTCCCCCTCTGCAATGATCAGGCCGTGGCCTTCCATGGAACAAAACCCCACAAAAAACTATTGTAAAACATCTTGTAACATGCTAGCCAATCACCATTTGCACCATCACCTTTAGGTTCAACCACATCACCTTCAGCCGCCACAACCTGACCTTCCACCACCTCTGGCCCACACTCCAGCCACCACCTGACCACCACATACCATGGCTGAGCCACATCAGCAAGGGGCCGAACCCTATGGTGCAACAAAAGCCACATTTTGCCTTGAAACCCTTTTGTATTCCATTGCCTTCAACACCTTGTAACTTCCACTCACCTTCATCACCTTATAGCCGCACCTTTTTCAGACCATACCTGATCCAAACCATGCTCAAAGCCTGACCATATCCACCCTTGGGATGATCACATGATGATTGAGGCAATGGTCCGAGCATTTGATTCATATTTGCATTCATTTCTAAACTATTTCTTTTGATAATTTGTATTGAAATCATATTTATATTTGTCTTGTTTTTATGTTGTTCACAAGATCATATCTTGGCTCTCTCCACACATTTGGATCATTTTTCGTGCCTTCGTAATGTTAGCATTGTTGCTTTGGTGGATATCTCCAGCTTTGAACATGTGAGTTATTCTCACCAGACAATATGTACATATATAACTAGTAAATTGACCCCTTTTGAATCTATAAAATGCATTATCATGTCACACCTACTATATTACGATTTTATGATGTTCACCCATGCTTAAACACCTGTTATAACATCTATTACTTTTATATTATGTTGTTCTGCTATTTTTATCAGTTTATCACACTGCAAGTTCCCTGTAGATTAGAAATCACTGTGGGTTGAAATGATACATACCCGAACGGACTTTAGAATAGGGAAAAATCGTTATGGGCTGAAATAATAGGCCTGAGCGATTTTCAATTTATTTTATTTACTTGGGACTGCGGGTTTGAAATGATAAAACCCGGATTTTTCTTTGTAAATTACGGGTTGAAATGATATATTACCCGTATCACTTTACCTAGCGTAGAAAATTATATACAGGCCCGTAGTTAAATTATGTTTTTCTAAAAAATTTAAAATATTTTAGAAATTTAATTATTATAATATTTTGATTTAAAATTTACTAAAAATATAATTTTTGCAAAGTATTATTGACTTTCTGTAAATCTATAAGTTAAATAAATTATGGAAGAGTTAGAAAATCTAAATGTAAGTTATTTTGGAAATTTTGATTTAATTTTTAATGCAATTTAAATTAACTTTGAAAATATGATAAATTTATGATATTTTGAATTTAAATTAACTTAAAATGATTTTATAACATATTAATGATTTTTGAATAAAGTTAAAATGTTAATGAGTGAATATTGAGTTGAATATGGAAATATAACTTAAATTGGAATTTATGAATTTGGTTTAAAAGTGAAATTTTAAGTTAAGTTAAATAAAATGGAATTAAGTTATATTTGAAATTTTAAACTTAAGTGTTAAGTTGAAATTTAATGTAATGAATTTAAATTTGATAAGTGAATTATTAATCACTTAACTTTATAAAATCAAGAATTTAAGAAAAATTAAATGATACTTATAAATGGAAAAATGTATGATTTTATAAGTTAAAAATTGATTTAAATAAAAATAATAAGTGCTTGTGAAATTCTATTGAATATTTGAAGTTAATTAACAACATTTTTAAATGCTGTCTTTTGTTAAATTGAATTGTTTTGAATGTAACTTTCTGTAGCATTTTCCAAATGCTGCGAAACTTGAATTTTCATTGTTTTAATAAATTTAAGTGCATAAATGAACATTGAAAAGTTTAAATTTTTGGAATTTAATAATTTAATTATTAAATGTAATAACTTCATTTTTGTGATTTAAAATGAAGTAATTTGTTTTGAAATATAACTATTTGATATATTAAAATGATTGAAATGTGGTTTCGAAAAGATATGATATTTTGATATATTAAAATGATTTAAAATGTGGTACTGAAAGATATGATATTTTGGTATATCGAAATGATTTGAAAGGTGGTTTTGAAAAAAATAAGCTATTTTGATATATTAAAATGATTTGAAATGTGGTTTTGAAAAGATGTGATATTTTGATATATTAAAATGATTTGAAACGAAGTTTTGAAAGATATGATATTTTGATATTAAAATAATTTGAAAAGAAGTTCTAAAAGATATGATATTTTGGAAATGAAGCTTTGAAAGGTTATGATATTTTGATATATTAAAATCATTTGAAAGGAAGTTTTGAAAGGATATGATAATTTAATATACTGAAATGGTTAGAAATGACCTGATGTTTATTTTGATAAATATTTGAATTGAAAGATATGGTATGATGATATATTGAAATGGTTTGGAAATGATTTAATCCTTGTTTTGATAAAGATTTGGGTTGAAATGATATTTTATTTTGAAGTATAAAATATTGTTTTAAAGTTATAACTACGGGTTATAATAACGATTGGTTGTTAAAGAGACCGGGATCGGATATTGTCTTATAGCCGGCCAATACCGAAAACAACTTTAACAACTGTGTACGCGGTGGAGATTCCAGAATAAAGTAAGACGGTGGCGACGTTCTCGAGGTATATTATGTTAAATATGCGCTTATATGATTTTTTTGATGATAATAAACATATATACATTCGTTTAAATGTATTTGTTAATGTACTATTTTATTTTTCATAGATTAAATAAATATTTATTGAATAAAATAAATTACATAGAATATGAATTCAAACAGAAATTTTATTCAAACAAATATTTATTACAATTTTGAATAGTACAAATTCAAGCTTTCACTATACATATACAATTTTGATTGTAATTACATCACAATTCAATTTACATAAATGCCTCACTACATATCACTCACACTCGTAGTTTATCTTCAAGGTCATTCCAGTTATAATCCAACATCTGAGAAATTTGCAAAAATATTCACTAACGCAGTAAAATTGAAAAAGAAATATTTTTGCAATATAAAATGAAATATGATTTTTGAAAATATGATTTGCCTCAGTTATTTGGGTTGTTCGTCATCATTTACATTTGAATTCATCATACACGAACAATGTGACATGCACAGTGTATCACTGTACATGCCACAAGGCCGTGCACACCGATATACACTTGATGATGCTACAGGGACAGGTGAGCACAGGTCAAACCCAAATGAAAAGCCAAGTTCAACTCACGTGCAATATATTTAAAATCACGATACGAGCACAAGGTCAAACCCGAGTTTTGAAACTGGATTCAACTCAAGTGAAATTTCAAAAATCAACATGAAAGGATGCAAAGACCAGAAGTACAAACTGAAGACTGCAAGAAGTATGCAATTCGAAGTGATATAACAGCAAATACCACAATATCAAGTTCAAGTCAGACCAATAGCTACATGAAGAAAACAGCATGAATGTCACAAGCATGAACACAGGAAAACATGCATGCATCAGTGGTGAAACAACAACCTCGGCGAACAACAACAGCAGACAACAAGACTGAAGCAACACAAAGACCAGAGTAGTACAAGTTAGACACAGCAGAATCAAACTGAAACAAGTCTCGACCAAAATCAGTGACTCAATGCAAACAACATGAATGTCTCCAGCAATGAACAACAGAATGCATCCAGACAACAAAGTAACTCAAGCAAGTGCAGTGTACATGAATGCAACAAAAAGGGGTGTAAACACAACAATGAAGTGAATGCAACTACAGGAACTTAACAAGGAAGACTAAATCATCAAGTCGGGTCAGTCCAACCAGAATAGATGCAAAGACCACAATGCAATGTACATGAATGCAACTACAGGTGAACAGAAGACAATTGAACAACTACAAGGTCAGGGAAGCAACAAGAATACCAAAGACTAAAATAATGCAAGTGCAGACAAAATTCCACCAAGTAAACAAATGATCAGAACTTCAACCAGACAGTACAGATCAAATACAAGACCAAATACACAAGTTCACATGTATGCAGTGACACGGCAAGTTTTGAACAAGAAGTCCAGTGATGCAAACAGTGAATAACATGGCAATGTCGAATGCGTGAACAAGTGAAGCATTTGTGTCAAAGCAGAGCAAATGTCAACATGAAGTGAATCAAGTTCAGGTCAGATCAATCAGCAGTATGCAAATGAAGAATCAACATAAAAGCTTATGTATGCAGACCAAATGAGAGACCAAGTTCATATGTACAACAAACAAGCACTGAAACACAAATGGCCAGAGAAATGCACAAAGCTGCTACAGGGATGAACAGAAGTATGGTGAAATCCAGGAACTCAACAAGACATACACAACATCAAGTTCAAATAACAAACAGTGAATCAAGAAAGGGCCGAGCAACTGTTATATAGTGATGCAGTCAACAACTACACAAAAGCTCAAGTAATCAAGTAAACAATACAGCAATGACCACAAATGGAACACAAGTCAGTGGCAAGCTACAAACACTGAGTGCAACAGCAGTATCAAAATGATCAGATACAAATACCACTGACTCAAACAAATAAATTAATGGACAAGTGATACCAGTAGAATGAACAACAGCCGCAAGAAGGATGCAATTTTTAAACAGATTCAAGCCAAAGTCAAAAATAAATCATCAGTGTTCAACGTCAAAGATGGCCGAAGCCGTGTCAAAGCAGATGTTAACCAAGTCAAAAATCAAGTGTGTGTAATTTTTGAAAAAGTCAAAACAAATAAAAGAGGAAAGTTCTTTGCCGTATGAACCAAAGAAAAATCGAACGTTTCAAAATCAAAGCCGTGCGCATCAAGTCGAAACTATATCAGGAAAGCGAAAATTAGGAAAGTATCGAATTGATACGAACGAATTATAGGGTCTCAGAATTCATATAAATACATCACCCAAATCATCATCGGCAAGTGTGGAAAAATCGAATCAAATCCAAATATAAACCCACAAGTTCATCATCGGCAATGCAGAGCTAACAAGAATAATCAGATTAAATCCTGACAAAGAAAAAGTTTCGAACAACGTACCAGAGGTAATTCGCAATCTCGAAGACAATCGAGCAGCTGACCTCAAGGGCCGATCATCAAAGAAGTAGTGAGCAAAGAGCATCACAAACTAGAGAAATCGAAATTGAAGAAAGCCCTAATTTTCGCAAGGGAACGAAGCCTAATTCAGATCGAACGAAGCCGCCATAGCAAAAGAGAAAAGGGATCGGGTGAAAGAATAAAATGGGCCGGCCTTGTTTTACAAAAGTGCATTAGTTTATTTGTTTGGAGTTTTTATAAAGGGGGATTTAGTTTATATTTTAGGGTTTTAGTTTAAAATTGGTTTTTAGTTTGTTTTAAATTTTCTTTAAGGTTCAAATCTTGGTAAATCACCACCTAGGTTGTAGGTAGTGTCAGATTGTCTAGTTAGAATTAGTTCGGTGAGCAGGGTGTGCGAGTTTGCAAAACTCTATAGGCAGTAGCAGGGTGTGCGAGTCTGTTAGAGTGTTTGTAAGTGGGAGACTGTTTACTTCTAATAGAAAACTGGGAATGCAGGAGTAGGCAAGGGTTGCTGAAGTTGGGTAAATTTTGTGTGTGATTTACTTTTCAGCATATTTACTTATCTGCAGTTTGTGTTTGTGTTTAATTCGAGAAAATTTGCTATAACCCTATTCACCCCCCCTCCAGGGTTAATCTAGAACCTACAAGTGGTATCAGAGCGAGGTATTTTTTCTTTAACTCTAGAGTCATGAATTCACCAAACAATGCTTTTTCTGAGGGGCAATCTATTGTTAGGCCACCCATGTTCAATGGGAATGATTATGCTTATTGGAAAGTTAGGATGGGTATTTATCTTAGTTCTGTTGACTATGATGTTTGGGACATTATTGAAACTGGTTATAAATCTCCCACTATAACTGTTGGTGATACTGAGATTCCTAAACCTAAGGATAGGTGGGATGCTAACGATAAGAAATTAAAAACTACAAATGCTAAAGCCATGAATGCCTTGATCTGTGCTCTTGATAAAACTGAATTTAATAGAATTTCTCATTGTAAAACTGCACAGGAAATTTGGCATACCTTGGAGGTGACACATGAAGGAACTTCTCAAGTCAAGGAGTCTCGTCTAGCCTTATTCAGCAATGAATATGAGAACTTTGTGATGGATAAAGGCGAGAGCATAAAGGACATGTTTGGACGCTTTTCAACTTTGGTGTACAATGCTAGAGCGCTTGGGAAGGTATTCACCGAGGTAGAGCTTGTGAGGAAGGTGCTACGAGTTTTACCAATGAACTTTGAGGCAAAAGTCACGACAATACAAGAATCGAAAGATCTGAGTAAACTAAGCATGGAGGAGTTGATCGGCAACTTGATGACATATGAGCTTGAGCTAAAAGCAAAGGAGGAATGCAACAACTTCGAATCAAAGAAGAAGACGATTGCCTTAAAGAGCAAAGAAGAGAGCGATGAAGAAGAAGAAGATCCAATTGAAGAGCTTGCAATGGCTGTCAATAATCTTAGAAAATGGTCAAGATTCAAGCCACATAAGAAGAAAACAAATGGTAATAGGACAAAAGATTCTGACAATTCCAATAATGAACTGACGTGCTTTAACCGTAACAAGCCTGGCCACTTCAAAAAAGAATGCCCACTTCTCAAAAACAACAAAGGAAAGAAAATGATGAAGAAGGTCTTTGCAGCGACTTGGGATGATGAAGAAGGAGAGGAAGTTTCGAATAGTAGCTCAGAGGAGGCTAACTTGTGTCTTGTGGCAAAATCAGATTCAGAAGCAAGCTCAGAGGAATCTAGTGAGGGAGGTGACTATTCTAATAAAGAACTTGTTTTTATGTGTCTTGATCTTACTAAAGAAGTTGATACTCTTGAATCTAAAATTGAAAAACTAAAATCTGATAGGAGAGAACTTGCTCATGAAAATTTTAGGTTAGAAACTGAACTTGAAAATATTCAAAACCTAAATGTAAAAAATGTAAAATTTTAGATTCATAATTATCAAGACTTAAGAATAGCTTTGAGAATCTTGAAAAAGAAAACTTGAATCTTGAGGAAATCATTGACACTAGGAAAAAGGATTTTATAATAGATGCACTCACTTGTAACTGAAAACACAAATCTAAAAACCAAAGTCCAAAATCTTGAGAAATCTCTGAATAACTTTTCAAGAGGAGAAAAATCATTCAACATGTTATTAGGAAATCAAATTTTTGCTAACAACAGAAAAGGACTAGGTTTTGGGAAAACACAAGTTGATGATAATGCAAAAGGTAAGAGTGTCTTTGATAGATGTGAAATAATTGGACATCGTGTTGAAAATTGTAGCCATAGGAACAAGAACAAATAATTTATACAAGTTTGGGCTCCTAAGAATTCTACAAACAAATTTCATGTCTATTGGAACAAGAATGAAATGACAAAACAAGTTTGGATTCCAAAGGGTTTGTTTATTCACAATGCTTCAGCCACTAACAATCATGGACCTATAAAAACAAATAGGTCACAAAAAAATTTCATCGTGTAGGTATGGTGGCAGGCTAAGGAACAAACAACAGTGTTTTCTGGATTTTGGCTGTTCCAGAAACACAACGGGAAACAAAGCAAAGTTCCTTAGCCTAGTACAAAGGTGACAGAATCATAATGGGCAACCATGAAAAATTATCGTAAAGGTAAAACAGGTAAAGGTATATTTATTTGATCGATATATTAAATGCGATAATCTGCACCGTATTTTGAATTAAATCAGCCAATAATGTTATGATGATAAAGAGATGATGATTTTTTGATTCTGACATAGGTGGCCAATTATATTTTTGCCAAAAACACTATTCTTTGAATTACTTCATACATATACGTTTGGATTAAAAATAGTGTTTTGTTGCATGATAATATTTTTGGTTACGGCTAACTCTATATTCATGGTTTTTTGATTATTTACATGGCTTCAATCCAAATTCAAGAGAATGTCATGCTGTGAAAAATTGAGTTTGAATTTTTATGCACACTTCATGATCTGGTCTATCAAATTTAGTTAGTGATATTTTGGAGTGAAAGAGAAATTCAGAAGCAGATCATACTGGTAATCTAGTTGGCAGAAAACTTCTAGTTGAACGTGATTTATGGTGAGACATTTAGTAACTGCATCGTTTTTCAAAGAAAATATCTGCATATTTTTCATTACAAGTAATTTTCAAATAGCAGAAATTATTTTCTCATATAACCCCTTCAAGAAAATCATTTTTTTGACCATATTTTCAGATTAGTCATTTTTATTTGATTTTAAATGACAAATTTTGACTAATCCGACTCCCTACTAATTATCAAAAAGATAAATAGTGATTGAAAAGATGATAAGTGTTGATATTTAACATACATTACTCAAGAAAGTATATTTGGAAAATTTCTTTAGGAATTCAAACAAGAGTTATAAAACTTTTTGCTGGATAAAGATTCCATGACCATTTCTATATCTATCATATTTCTATGGACCATTGTTTATCATATCTTAAATATAGTTTGTCGATATGTGGTACTATAATCAGGGATCATTTGTTTTTCATTTCACATTTTTTTTGTAAAAATAAATAAATACCAAAGTATTCACTCTCATTTAAAAGTCCACACGGTTATGCATGGGTGAATTACTTGGATTTTTGATTATGTGCTTCCATGCTCATTTAAAAGTCCTTACGGTTATGCATGTATGGAACGCATATAAAAATTAATTGATTAAATAGACAAGTTGATTCTAATCCCATTTAAAACTCCTCACGGTCATGCGTGGTTAGAAGATACTTGATTTCATTTTTAAAAATTAAATTGGAATACTACTAATCTCATTTAAAAGTCCTAACGGTTATGCATGATTAGTAGATATTCAAATTCCTGATATAAATGTACCATAAGTGGATACAACTGTATGATTTTATATGACAACATCATTTCCATCATTCTAAAAGTGGAATATGCGCCTAACAAGGGTAGTTATGATTTTTGTTTGATTTTTATTGAAGTTTAATATTTATATCCAAATTGAGTTTAATGTTGGATTAATATCGATCACTTTATTTCTATTTTTCTCTAACACTATTATTCTTTTGCTGATAACAAAAGGGGGAGAGAAAAGTTAAGATTTTGTCAAATAAAATCAAGCAAAGGTCAAATAATTTTCCATTTGCATCCAGGCTCATTTGTATATTTCTATTTGTATGCATATATGTAGGGGGAGCATCGTGTAAAGGGGAAGCATTTAAATAGGGGGAGCAATTAGAGTATATCATTGATCAAATACATTTAACATAGTTAAAATCTTAAATATATGTTTGTTATCATCAAAAGGGGGAGATTGTTGAATATGCGCTTATATGATTTTTGTTTGATGATAATAAACATATATACATTCGTTTAAATGTATTTGTTATGTACTATTTTATTTTTCATAGATTAAATAAATATTTGTTGAATAAAATAAATTACACAGAATTTGAATTCAAACAGAAATTTTATTCAAACAAATATTTATTACAATTTTGAATAGTAAAAATTCAAGCTCTCATTATACATATACAATTTTGATTATAATTACATCACAATTCAATTTACATAAATGCCTCACTACATATCACTCACACTCGTAGTTTATCTTCAAGTTCATTCCAGTTATAATCCAGCATCTGAGAAATCTGCAAAAACATTCACTAACGCGGTAAAATTGAAAAAGAAATATTTTTGCAATATAAAATGAAATATGATTTTTGAAAATATGATTTGCCTCAGTTATTTGGGTTGTTCGTCATCATTTACATTTGAATTCATCATACACGAACAATGTGACATGCACAGTGTATCACTGTACATGCCACAAGGCCGTGCACACCGATATACACTTGATGATGCTACAGGGACAGGTGAGCACAGGTCAAACCCAAATAAAAAGCCGGGTTCAACTCATGTGCAATATATTTAAAATCACGATACGAGCACAAGGTCAAACCCGAGTTTTGAAACTGGATTCAACTCAAGTGAAATTTCAAAAATCAACATGAAAGGATGCAAAGACCAGAAGTACAAACTGAAGACTGCAAGAAGTATGCAATTCGAAGTGATATAACAACAAATACCACAATATCAAGTTCAAGTCCGACCAACAGCTACATGAAGCAAACAACATGAATGTCACAAGCATGAACACAGGAAAACATGCATGCATCAGTGGTGAAACAACAACCTCGGCAAACAACAACAGCAGACAACAAGACCGAAGCAACACAAAGACCAGAGTAGTACAAGTTAGACACAGCAGAATCAAACTGAAACAAGTCTCGACCAAAATCAGTGACTCAATGCAAACAACATGAATGTCTCAAGCAATGAACAACAGAATGCATCCAGATATCAAAGTAACTCAAGCAAGTGCAGTGCACATGAATGCAACAGAAAGGGGTGTAAACACAACAATGAGGTGAATGCAACTACAGGAACTCAACAAGGAAGACAACAGCATCAAGTCGGGTCAGACCAACCAGAATAGATGCAAAGACCACAATGCAATGTTCATGAATACAACTACAGGTGAACAGAAGACAATTGAACAACTACAAGGTCAGGGAAGCAACAAGAATACAGAGACTACAAATAATGCAAGTGCAGACAAAATGCCACCAAGTAAACAAATGATCAGAACTTCAACCAGACAGTACAGATCAAATACAAGACCAAATACACAAGTTCACATGTATGCAGTGACACAACAAGTTTTGAATAAGAAGTCCAGTGATGCAAACAGTGAATAGCATGGCAATGTCGAATGCATGAACAAGTGAAGCATTTGTGTCAAAGCAGAGCAAATGTCAACATGAAGTGAATCAAGTTTAGGTCAGATCAATCAGTAGTATGCAAATGAAGAATCAGCATAAAAGCTTATGTATGCACACCAAATGAGAGACCAAGTTCATATGTACAACAAACAAGCACTGAAACACAAATGGCCAGAGAAATGCACAAAGCTGCTACAGGGATGAACAGAAGTATGGTGAAATCCAGGAACTCAACAAGACATACACAACATCAAGTTCAAATAACAAACAGTGAATCAAGACAGGGTCGAGCAACTGATATATAGTGATGCAGTCAACAACTACACAAAAGCTCAAGTAATCAAGTAAATAATACAGCAATGACCATAAATGGAACACAAGTCAGTGGCAAGCTACAAACACCGAGTGCAACAGCAGTATCAAAATGATCAAATACAAATACCACTGACTTAAACAAATCAATTAATGGACAAGTGATACCAGTATAATGAACAACAGCCGCAAGAAGGATGCATGTTCGAAACAGATTCAAGCCAAAGTCAAAAATAAATCATCAGTGGTCAACGTCAAAGATGGCCGAAGCCGTGTCAAAGCAGATGTTAACCAAGTCAAAAATCAAGTGTGTGTAATTTTTGAAAAAGTCAAAACAAATAAAAGAGGAAAGTTCTTTGCCGTATGAACCAAAGAAAAATCGAACGTTTCAAAATCAACGCCGTGCCATCAAGTCGAAACTATAAAAGGAAAGCGAAAATTAGGAAAGTATCGAATTGATATGAACGAATTATAGGGTCTTAGAATTCATATAAATACATCACCCAAATCATCATCGGCAAGTGTGGAAAAATCGAATCAAATCCAAATATAAACCCACATGTTCATCATCGGCAATGCAGAGCTAACAAGAATAATCAGATTAAATCCTGACAAAGCAAAAGATTCGAACAACGTACCAGAGGTAATTCGCAATCTCGAAGACAATAAGGTAGCTGACCTCAAGAGATCATCAGAGAAGCAGTGAGAAAAGAGCATCACAAACCAGAGAAACCGAAATTGAATAAAGCCCTAATTTTCACAAGGGAACGAAGCCTAATTCAGATCGAACGAAGCCGCCATAGCAAAAGAGAAAAGGGATCGGGTGAAAGAACAAAATGGGCTGGCCTTGTTTTACAAAAGGGCATTAATTTATTTGTTTGGAGTTTTTATAAAGGGGGATTTAGTTTATATTTTAGGGTTTTAGTTTAAAATGGTTTTTAGTTTGTTTTAAATTTTCTTTAAGGTTCAAATCTTGGTAAATCACCACCTAGGTTGTAGGTAGTGTCAGATTGTCTAGTTAGAATTAGTTCAGTGAGCAGGGTGTGCGAGTTTGCAAAACTCTATAGGCGGTAGCAGGGTGTGCGAGTCTGTTAGAGTGTTTGTAAGCGGGAGACTGTTTAATTCTAGTAGAAATCTAGGAATGCAGCAGTAGGCAGGGGTTGCCGAAGCTGGTTAAATTTTGTGTGTGATTTACTTTTCAGTATATTTACTTATCTACAGTTTGTGTTTGTGTTTAATTCGAGAAAATTTGCTATAACCCTATTCACCCCCCTCTGGGGTTAATCTAGATCCTACATATTACGTCGACCCAACTCCCGTGAGTTGGCATAAATGACTAAAACAGAAGCTATACCGGGCTACACAAAGGGTCGCACCCTTTCATCGATCATGCTCCATCGGAAACCATTCTGTTACATTTGTGATTCAATATGTGGCGCCATTTTGATTCGGGGTATTGTTCGAGGTGAGCGGAAGCTGCTGGCTTGCCGTCACCACCGGTCCGGGAGTGCAAAAGGTGTATCCACCCTGGCATTTCCTCGCGTACCGTGTCATCTCCTTATATCGAGCCCACTACGATTTTGGTTTTAAAGATCCGACCGCGTTAAGGTTCACCATCCCCTTAACGCTATTTTCTATATGATTATACTTTACTGATTAGACACTACTGTATTTAGCGCAATATACTACATAGTAAATCGTTTAACGGATCCTTAGAGGATGCGCGGTCCCAAGCATCTTCTAAGTTACATGTACCTTTACTACAGTTCACTTGAGTTGGTTTACATTGTATAAGTATGTATGTCCTGACTCAAGTGTTGTATTTTTATTTACGCTCGGGTCAGCCTGAGTATTCATAGATTTGGATTTCCACTTTCTGGAGATTTGGAATCGCTGGAGATTATCTGCTTGTCTAGTTTTATCTTTTCAGTCTGTTGGTCCTTTCCAGCTATTGTATTAGTAGATTTCTATGTATTGAGACTTCTTTTGTACTTTATTTCTTCTGTTGTATCTTATGTAACTCTGATATATTTATATAGTAGCTTCATGAACTACTATCTCTTTTACTTCCGCTGCATTATTATTACTCTGTGTCTGTGATCTGTGATTTTATTTACTGTATATTCTGAGATTTGCCAAATTTTTTATTTACAACGCGGTATTTTGAGAAATTCAATTTCGGCATGAGTGTCTACCTATACACTTATAATGGATGCGAATGGTTGAAAATATCGGGTCGTTACAGTGGGTATGAGAGCTTTGGTAGCTCTAGGCAAAACTCAGCATATGGACTGAATGTATTTACAGAATCACTTTCATTCGAGTTTGAATCTCTTCCTTTTTGACTCAATTCCTTTGAATTTTGGAACGTTCCCTACGGTTCCAAAATCCATTCGTATCCCTCACTATTCATCTTCTTTTGACCCTGGAGTTCATAACTCTGCTTCGAATGATCTTTTTAGTGAGTCGACGGTCACGCCAATTTCAAATTGAATTAAAAAAAGGGAAACTCTCTTACAATTAGCATCGATTCACCAGAGATTCTTATCTATCCTTGGTTTAGATGCTAATATCTTTTGTTATTCCAAACTCTAACTCTTGGGATCGAATGTAGATTTACCCTAGGAAAATCCACATTAATCTTATTCTTTAAGTCATAGTTGACCCGGTTAATGTTGCCCGTGATTTATTTAAGCTTATCCACCTCCCTGTTTTGTTATTTAATCATCTTGTCTTTTGTTTCCAATATATTCTTCCAAACATTTTGAATTGTACTTGTATATCTACGTTTTGTTTTATATATTGTGTTGTTTGAGTTGTTGATGTTGATTTGGGTTTCCGATCGATTCGTCTGATCAACGCTATCGATAGGATTTCTAAAACACTCTGACAGAACAAACTGACACAATATTATTTTAAAATTTGGTTAATGAAATAAAATTTGATATATAAGTAAATTTATGGAACTTAATAAACTGATTTAAATTGATTATTTGAAGTGATAATACTTGATTTGGGAACTGAAATGAATTTAGAACAAGAAATTTGAGGATTTAATTTCCGATGGTTTCAAACCTTTTGTTTAAAAAGTTTTATAAGGGATATATTATTTAAAGTATTTTCGAATAAGAATATGTTTCCAAAGGATTTTTAAAGTTTAAAAATTAGTGCTCTTCTCTTTGTCGTTGGGAAATAACTTCGGTGATGATCGCGACATCATCAACGTTCATTTTCGAGTTTCGATGGGAAGAGACCGCTCTGTAGACTTATTATAGCTTTGTTTTGGTAAATCAAATTGATTTGAATTGAATTTCTAAAATATGACTAGATTTATAATATATATAGATATATGATTTAAATTTGATTTGATGAACTATGTACATACCTTTAATTATCTCTAAATGGTTTGAAGAAATCGGAAATTTAATTCTTAAATTTTATTTTTAAAGAATAATTTCAATTATAAAAAGAAAATCAAAATTTTTGGATAAATAATTCAAACTTGAGATAATTGAATTGGAAAGTTTTATTTGTATAATACTCAATTTCATTCCAATATAACTTACCTTAATTTCAGAAGTTAACAATGTAATTGAATAATATACAATATAAAATGATTTTATAAAATGATTAACAGAGGTAAATAGAATAAATGGGTTATTGAATAATTTACAATATAAAATAATGTTAAAAGAACTAAGAATAAAAGAAGGCAGTTATAATAAGTGTAAGTATTTAACATAAGTGATAATATATTGAGCGGAATAAATTTAATTTTAATTAGGAATAAAGAAGAATAAAATTTATTAAGTACATTGTGAGTGTAATAAATGATTATTTTTCAAACCCATGGTTTTAAAAAATTGTTAATTTAAGATGATTGGATAATAAGATAATGAAATTTGGGATAGTTAAGATTTATTTAACTTGTGTAAAGATTTATTCTCTATTTAAGTTGAAATTTCCATGCTTTCAAATTTATTTCCTTATTTTGTTTTTCAAACTATCTTTTGGTTGTCCTTATCATCCTTATTTTACTATAGACTGGTATAGACATCTTTCTATAATCTTTCTGTTTAGAAATCTTTCTATAATCTTTGATAATCTGCACCTTGTTAAACTTATCTATAACAACAGTTATCAGGTATAAATTTCAATCTTCTTGTCATCTTATCTTAATCCTATTTCAATCTATCTTTGTCTGTGCTTTTCCGTACCTCATTCCTTTTTCGAGGACGAAAAATTTTGAGTGGGGGAGAGTGTAACAACCCTAGATTTTTGCCTATATATTTTAAATTTGACTTTATTTTTATTTTAATATTTAAAATTTTTTCTTCAAATATTTCATTTTAAATATAAATGCTGACTATTAAGTGATCTATAGTTCAAAATAGTATAAATTGGACATTTTACTGTAAAGTGAATTTTTGGTCAAGCTGTTCAAACTGTGACTTTTAAACTTCAAATTTATATTATTTAAAATCTTAAATTTTATCTTTTATTATGAAAATATATGTAATAACTTGAACACTGCTTTTCGTTTCGTTGAAAACGGAGTTAAACCGTAAAAGTTATGTATATTTCAATTTTGAGTGTAATTTGATTTATTTAACAATTTTGTCTATTTTAAATTATAATTTTTTTTCTTTATCAAATTTATTTTAATATGTTATTGTATGTATATTTTTGTATTATAATAATTTTTTAAATGAAGTAAACAATTTTCCAAAGTCAATGGTGATTTATTCGTAATTTCTGGACACCGTTTTGGATTTTTAAGCAATTTCTTTAAATATTTTTCTATTTTATTTAAATTTAATTATTTATTTTAATATGTGTTAATATTTTTTTAAGTATATTTTTGCCTTTTAATATTTTTAAAGTGATAATAGAATTTTTCTAAAGTCTATTGAAATATATTTCAATTTATTAAGCCTAGTTTCTATTTTTCTTTGCTATTTTCTTCATTTAAATTATATTTAATTAAAATTTATTTATTTATTTTGTGAATACATTTTTATATTTTTTTCTTATCTTTATTTTTAAATATTTTCCAAGTCCATAATATTTTCCAAAGTTTTTTGCATTTAATTTCAAATTTTCTAGACTAGTTTTCATTTTGTGCTATTTTCTTATTTTAATCATATCTAATTAATATTTAATTTTTAATATTTGTTTATCTGTTATATTTTCGAATTTGAACTGAAATTTATAATTATTTTCATTTATTTAAATGTATATAAATATATATAAGAAACATGAAAGGTTTTGTGACTCTTTAGTTTCTTAAGTCTCTTTGTTTTCCCACCTTTTCATTTTCTTACTCTTGCATTCATTGATAGCCATACACTTCTCATCTATAGCCGTGAGTTTTATTTCTGAAAAATCACGTGAAAGCACTCGTTTCTCTTCACTTCTCATCCATACTTTTAGATCTGAAAGAAAACTTTGGGTAATGTCTTCTTTTCCATTCTTTTTCCACCCCTTCCATTGATTTTCAAGTGATTTTGCTTGGCCTTCATCTTGCATTTGTTCGACCACACTCCACAACCACCCTCTCCGACCTGTTCCACCACCTTCCTTGGTCTCTTCAGCCTACTCCCCCTTTGCAATGATCAGGCCATGGCCTTCCATGGAACAAAACCCCACCAAAAACTATTGTAAAACATCTTGTAACAATGCTAGCCAATCACCATTTGCACCATCACCTTTAGGTTCAACCACGCCACCTTCAGCCGCCACAACCTGACTTTCCACCACCTCTGTCCCACACTCCAGCCACCACCTGACCACCAAATACCATGGCCGAGCCACATCAGCAAGGGGCCGAACCTTATGGTGCAACAAAAGCCACATTTTGCCTTGAAACCCTTTTGTATTCCATTGCCTTCAACACCTTGTACCTTCCACTCACCTTCATCACCTTGTTGACGCACCTTTTTCAGACCATACCTGATCCAAACCATCTCAAAGACTGACCATATCCACCCTTGGGATGATCACATGATGATTGAGGCAATGGTCAGAGCATTTGATTCATATTTGCATTCATTTCTAAACTATTTCTTTTGATAATTTGTATTGAAATCATATTTATATTTGTCTTGTTTTTGTATTGTTCACAAGATCATATCTTGGCTCTCTCCACACATTTGGATCATTTTTCGTGCCTTCGTAATGTTAGTATTGTTGCTTTGGTGGATATCTCCAGCTTTAAACATGTGAGTTATTCTCACCAGACAATATGTACATATATAACTAGTAAATTGACCCCTTTGAATCTATAAAATGCATTATCATGTCACACCTGCTATATTATGATTTTATGACGTTCACCCATGCTTAAACACCTGTTATAACATCTACTACTTTTATATTATGTTGTTTTGCTATTTTTATCAGTTTATCACACTACAAGTTCCCTGTAGATTAGAAATCACTATGGGTTGAAATGATACACACCCGAACGGACTTTAGAATAGGGGAAAATCGTTATGTGTAACAACCCGCATATTTATCGATTTTTATATTTAAATATTTTATTTAAATATTTTATCGTTAATCGGATTTTGGTCCGAAGCTACTTTTTGCAAACGGTCAAATTAGGACTCGAGACCACTTCCATTGAGTTCGAAACGTCGTTTGCAATCTTCTAAGTATAAACATTGATATGTTTGGGGTTAGTGGAATTTCACCACTATTTCACTCGAGCCTTTGGTTTGGACTTTTAGCCCATTAGGCCCAAGTTCCACCCCCCTTCTTCTTCATTGCTTCATTTCATTTCCTAACACTAAAGCTTCAACAAAAATGGTGAATGGAATGAGAAATTAAAACTCCAAAGTCTTTGTTTTATTGCAACTCCAACATTCAACTCCAAATTCAAGAAGAAGACATCGGATTCAAGCTTGTGGTTGCTTCTCCATTTGCCTTCAAGCTTTGTTCTTCATTTTCATTGGGTTTTGGAGCAAAGGTGAGATTTTTATCTCACAAATCTAGTCTATAACTATATTGGACTATTGGGAATGATTCCCTTTCACTTTTGCATGCACATTTGCATTTGGTTTGGATTGGATTGGCGAAAAACTCCAATTTTTAGCGTTTTGGTGAAATTTCTGCATTTAGGTCGTTCTGGCCATTTTCGTGTTTTCGGAGTTAGGTCGCTCAGGACCTTAGGTCGTAGGTCGCTCAGGACCTTAGGTCGTAGGTCGTATGGTCGTTAGGTCGCTCTGCTTTGACTCTGGCCATTTTTGCTCACTCGCAGTTAGGTCGCTCACGACCTAGGACTTAGGTCGCTCGCGAGTTAGTGGCTTAGGTCGTTGGGTCATATAACCCATTAAGTCGCGCTCCTTTAGGTCGCGCCTCTTTTAGGTCGCGCCTCTTTTAGGTCGCGCCTCTTTTAAGTCGCCCTTCTCTGGACCTTGTTAGTTCGCTCAACATTGACCTCGTTAGGTCGCTCAACACACCGTGTCGCTAGGTCGCTCGACTCTGGACTTCATTAGCTCGCTCAACCGTCTACCTTTATAAGTCGTAGGTCGTCTCCGACCTTAAACCACTCGGCCGCATTAGGTCGTGTACCTTTTAGGTCGCGTGTTGCACTAGGTCGTATGACCTTAGGTCGTTAGGTCGTATGGCTTTAGGTCGCTAGGTCGTATGACCTTAGGTCGTTAGGTCGGTTGGCTTTTAGGACGCTTCCACGCTAGGTCGTTCGACTCTTAGGCCGTAACACTTAGGTCGCTCGCCTCTTAAGTCGCTAGGTCGCGTGCCTTTAGGTCGCGTTTCTTTATTAGGTCGCGTGTCTTTGTTAGGTCGCTGACCTTCTTAACTCGCATGACCTAACCACTAGGTCGTTGGGCCTCGTTTCATCTTAGGTCGCTGCTTCTTATAGGTCGCTCGGCTCCTTAATTTCTTTAGGTCGTTTGAGTGTTAGGTCGCGAACCCATTTTAGGTCGCATGACCTATACCCTTTAGGTCGCTGTACCACTAGGTCGTGCCCCTTAGACCCCTAGGTCGCAACCATTAGGTCGCTCGACCCTATCCCTCTTAGGTCATTAGACCTCATTTTGTCTTCACTATGTCGTACCGTTTTGGACGGGGCGCTGCCCCGCACCCCGCCGGGGGCGCTGCCCCCTGGACCCCCGCAACCTGACCGGGCAGGTCGAACCCCGTAAGCGGTGGCGTTGCCCCCGCACCCCCACCTTGGGGGGTTGCCACCCCCCTGGACCCCCCCTCCGTAGGGGATCTTATCTGAAAAATATACAACAGAACTTGCTGAGCTGATTTCCTTGGATTTTTATCACATCTTCGAATGTGACCTTTGTGATTGATTGTTTCTACAATCGCTTCTGTGATTTGTCACTTTAGAATATAAAGGTTTCAAAACTAGTAGTAAATATCAAAACTCTTTCAACAAAATGATTTCAACTCTATTTTTAATAACAAAGCTCTTTTCTTAAACCGTTTTCCAATCTATTAGTATATACAAGCCTTTACCTCACTCGGATGAGAAATCTAATTAAACGACTTAGTAAAACAAGTGGTATGAAACGCTTGCGTTCACTTCGTCGGTTAATTCTTGGACTTGTTCGATTGAACCTCTTGTGACAATTTTATTAGTGAAGATTTACAGTTTGTTCGTAAATATTTAAGTTAAGCAAGTGGTTATGGGACATGAAGCTAAACTTCTATATTTACTAGCTTAGTGTAATTGACACTTCTCGTTGATCTTGATGATCGCTTTATGAATTAGACTAGCAATTGCGCGATGTCTCTTTCATTGCAAGGTTAGACTAGACACCAATTGTGTGATTCCATTCACACATACCTTTCTGCTTTTTGGTTAGTCTTGACCTCAATCTGTGTGATTCCACTCACACATGTGGGGTAGCTCCCCATGGTCTTCGGACCGTCATGTGATAGGCCTCTTTCCCTTTTTATGATTTCTGGATTTCTTGTGTTGATTTCTAGAATTTATCTCTTTGACTTGTCATGAGTACAAGTTTAGGGTATGATGCCCTCTTTGGATCTTTGAGAAGATTCTTGTGATATTGATTTATCTCTTATCGGTTGATCTCCTGTTGATCATTATTTGCATACTTATAGTAGTATGTCAGTATGGATATTTTATGTTTATGCCATATCTTTTATTTTATATCATGTCATCTGATATTTATAGCTAGACTGATCCGTTTATTATTTTCTTAGAAATAATACTCGGGTCAGGCCGAGATGTTACAGGTGCTACTGCTTGACTCCTCCCCCAGTGATTCACTACTCAGACTTTCGGCTACTTGTTTAGATTAGCAGCTTTTGTTGTTTACACTTGAGATATAGACTCATAGTTGTATTCTTTTGTATAGCACGCGTTGCTATTCTTTTGTATTATCGTGGATCTTTTTAGACCACTACTCTGATGTACACTTTTATGTGATATATATTCATATCTCTTTCCGCCTTTGTGATATGGATATCTGTGATTGATTCGCATGTTATGCTTACTTCTATATTTGTTTCCGAAGATCATTTTATAGCCACCGTGTGATAAGAAATTACACGGATGGTCGCTCCTCAACAGCCTTATTCTCCGCGCTAGTTGACAGCACTACACCGTAGTGTTCTTGGCTAGTGTGGGTATAGAGGTGGGGCGTCACATTATGGGATGAAATGATAGGCCTGAGCAATTTTCAATTTATTTTATTTACTTGAGACTACGGGTTTGAAATGATAAAACCCGGATTTTTCTTTGTAAATTACGGGTTGAAATGACATATTACCCGTATCACTTTACCTAGCGTAGAAAATTATATACAGGCCCGTAGTTAAATTATGTTTTTCTAAAAAAATTAAAATATTTTATAAATTTAGTTATTATAATATATTGATTTAAAATTTACTAAAAGTATAATTTTTGCAAAGTATTATTGACTTTCTGGAAATCTATAAGTTAAATAAATTATGGAAGAGTTAGAAAATCTGAATGTAAGTTATTTTGAAAATTTTGATTTAATTTTTAATGGAATTTAAATTAACTTTGAAAATATGATAAATTTATGATATTTTGAATTTAAATTAACTTAAAATGATTTTATAACATATTAATGATTTTTGAATAAAGTTAAAATGTTAATGAGTGAATATTGAGTTGAATTTTGAAATATAACTTAAATTGGAATTTATGAATTTGGTTTAAAAGTGAAATTTTAAGTTAAGTTAAATAAAATAGAATTAAGTTATATTTGAAATTTTAAACTTAAGTGTTAAGTTGAAATGTAATGTAATGAATTTAAATTTGATAAGTGAATTATTAATAAATATTGATTTTTGAAAGGAAACTTAACTTTATAAAATCATGAATTTAAGAAAAATTAAATGATGCTTATAAATGGAAAAATGTATGATTTTATAAGTTAAAAATGATTTAAATAAAAAAAATTAATGCTTGTGAAATTCTATTGAATATTTGAAGTTAATTAACAGGATTTTTAAATGCTGTCTTTTGTTAAACTGAATTGTTTTGAATGTAACTTTCTGTAGCATTTTCCAAATGCTGCGAAACTTGAATTTTCATTGTTTTAATAAATTTAAGTGCATAAATGAACATTGAAAAATTTAAATTTTTGGAATTTAATAATTTAATTATTAAATGTAATAACTTCATTTTTATGATTTAAAATGAAGTAATTTGTTTTGAAATATAACTATTTGATATATTAAAATGATTGAAATGTGGTTTCGAAAAGATATGATATTTTGATATATTAAAATGATTTAAAATGTGGTACTGAAAGATATGATATCTTGGTATATTGAAATGATTTAAAAGGTGGTTTTGAAAAAAATATAGCTATTTTGATATATTAAAATGATTTGAAATGTGGTTTTGAAAAGATGTGATATTTTGATATATTAAAATTATTTGAAACGAAGTTTTGAAAGATATGATATTTTGATATTAAAATAATTTGAAAAGAAGTTATGAAAGATATGATATTTTGGAAATGAAGCTTTGAAAGGTTATGATATTTTGATATATTAAAATCATTTGAAAGGAAGTTTTGAAAGGATATAATAATTTAATATATTGAAATGGTTAGAAATGACTTGATATTTATTTTGATAAATATTTGAATTAAAAGATATGGTATGATGATATAATGAAATGGTTTGGAAATGATTTAATCCTTGTTTTGATAAAGATTTGGGTTGAAATGATATTTTATTTTGAAGTATAAACTATTGTTTTAAAGTTATAACTACGGGTTATAATAACGATTGGTTGTTAAAGAGACAGGGATCGGATATTGTCTTATAGCCGGTGATGTAGCACGATCTACAGAGGTTCAGAGGTTAGATCATTCACGAAATAATGAATCTTCGGTTCAATCTCTTAAGTCGTGCACGAGTCAAGAGGTTTCGGTTTTAACTCGTAAGTCGTGCACGAGTCAACTTAAGGAATCACATGAGGAAGGAATATGAGCTAGTGAAGAGGGCATAAGTCGTCTACGACTTAACAAATCTTGGAGGAAAGAGCTATGGCTTAACAAGAAAGAAGAGAAGGAGTTACGACTTAGCAGGAATTTGAGGTGTGCGAGTGAGATGAGTCGTACACGACTCAACGACTCATCCATAAGTCGTGTACGAGTTAACAAGAGCAGAGAAGTGGAAGAAGATGAGTCATACGGAGTTGACTCGGTTGAAGGGATATACCGCAAGTAAGCTTGGGAGCTTGAGTCGTTGGAAGTACGTTGAGTCGTGACATTTGTTGAGTCGTATGTCGTACACATTGTGATTGTTTTGTTGAGTCGTAAGTCGTCCAGGGACATTATGTTCGTAAGCCGTTGTTCTTGAGTCGTTTGCTCTTGAGTCGTGTAAACTGTGTTGTTTGTTGAGTCGTATCTTACTGAGTCGTCTGAGTTGTAATCTGTTTGTCTCGTTTATTTGATGAGTCGTATGTCATTATATCTGATGAGCCGTGTCGTATGATAAGTCGTGTGATGTACTTCGGTCTGTTGTGTTGTCAAGTCGGTGACGACTAATGATGAGTCGGGGTTCATGAGTCGGCAACGGCTTATGGAGACAGTTGTAAATGCTATAAATAGCCGTGTGTGTCATTTTGTAAGTGGTTGATTTTGAAATAAAATTTCTTGTTGATTGCTTTGAGCTTTCTTCTCCAATTGGTAGTTGAGTGTAATCTCCTATCTCCACTTACGTCATTCGAGTGCGCTCGAATCCACGTTTGTTGAAGCCGATTCACGGAATCTAGTACGCTAGATCAACGTACGAAGAATCGTAGATCTTTGAAAACGGTATAGTGCGCTATCAACGTGTTTGAGATAGCTAGAATTCGGTATCTTCGGATCAACGAATTTGCGCATTTCGGTATCTTCATTCCATCGATCGCTACTTTCACCGATTGAAGTTTATTTTGATTAATCCGCTGCGTCAGTTTTGGTATCAGAGCCATACTTAGCCAATCATAGCTAAGTTGATTCTTGGAGCCAAGTATTTGAAGTTGAAGTTTGAAGTTGTGTTCGTTGTGTTCATCTTGAAGTTGCAACAAGTTCGAAGATTTTGATCCACCTCATTTTGGATCTAGATTTGGAGAAGTGTTTGAATTTGAAGTTAGGCCGTGTATACTTGTGAAGTAGCCGAGTCTAGTGAAGGGTCTTGAAGCTTGAGCGTGGCTTATTGTTGTTGTGTTGAAGTTTTCTTTGTGTTCAATTTGTTGAAGTTTGTGAGTTTGAATCATGCCACTTAGAAGAGCTAATCGTCATCAAAACGTTGAAGCTTTGTATCGAAGAGAAGAAGCCGAGCTTATGGAACAACGTATTAATGAGAAGTTTGATGAAGGCATTGGAAAGTTAGAGAAGTTGATGAATGATTTGAATCAAAGGAGGAGATCACCAAACTCGAACCATGGAGGAAACGGGGTTTCGCCATCGGTTACGGAAGCGAGGAGGGTATCACCACATTCTTGTAGAGATAGAAGAGAAACATCAATTTCATCACGAAGAGATCATCATGACTATGCACATGAAGAGAGAAGAAGTCGACGTGAATTTGACAATGAAGCATATAGAGAGGAAGAGAGACATAGTCAAAGAAGCATGCATGAACGAAGAGATGATAATGGTCGAGATCGATGTAGGCGTACTTTTGATTTTGATGAAGAGGGTGATAGAGCTAGTATTCATTATCGAGATCGAGACCAAGTTCGAAATTCTTATCGGGATGCTGAAGATGATCATCGATGGGAATCGGGTATGAAGATGGAAATTCCAGAATTTAAAGGAGGGATGGTAGCAGAAGAATTTCTTGATTGGGTATCAAATGTTGAAGAGATCTTTGATTTCAAGGAGGTTCCTGAGCATAGGAGAGTAAAATTAGTTGCTACTAGGTTGAGGGGGAGAGCTTTGGCGTGGTGGCAGCAAACTAAACTTACCAGGGAGAGAATGGGGAAGTCAAAGATAGAATCTTGGGAGAAGATGAAGAAATTGATGAGATCTACTTTCTTACCTTACAACTATCAGTCACTTATGTACCAGAGGTTGCAGAATCTGAGGCAAGGGACGAAATCTGTTAGTGATTATGCTGATGAATTTTACCAACTCATTGCCAGGAATGATATTATGGAAACGGAAGAACAGCTAATTGCTAGATTCATTGGGGGATTGAGAATGCAGATCCAGGATATGGTTAATATGTTTGATCCTAGATCCGTGGCAGAGGCACAATAGAAAGCGTTGGCTTGGGAGAAGCAAGGAAGGCGTGGAGGTGGTGTGTTTACTAATTCCAATAATCAAGCAAGGGGTGTTGGTGGAAGTTCTAATGTTTCTAAATCTGTTACAAAGCCAGTTGTGAAGGAGGCTGAGAAGGCGAAGGTTAACAGTGGTTTCAAATGTTATAATTGTCAGGAGTTGGGTCATAAAAGCAATGAATGTCTGAAGCCGAAGAAGAGAGCAATGGTTGCAGAAGTTGAGGAGGATGATGATGAGGAGGCAGAATGTTCAAATACACCTTATGTTGAGGAGGAAGAAGAATTGTCTGGAGATGAAGGTTGTAATCTTATGATGAGGAGGTCATGTCTTACACCAAAGCAAGAGGAGGATTGTAGTTGGTTAAGAAGCAATATTTTTCAGTCGACATGCACTATTCTGGGAAAAGTTTGCAAGTTCGTTATTGATGCTGGAAGTTGCGATAATATTATTTCTACCGAGGCTGTGAAGAAGTTGAACTTGAAAACTGAGAAACATCCTAAACCGTACAGGCTAGCATGGTTAAGGAAGGGTGGTGAAATGAAGGTGTGTCGAAGGGCTTGTGTTAATTTTTCTATTGGGAAGAAGTACAAAGATGAAATTTGGTGTGACGTTGTAGACATGGACGTATGTCATCTGTTGTTGGGCAGACCGTGGCAGTTTGATAGATCAATTCAACATGATGGTCGTGCCAATAGTTACAGTTTCATGTTCGAGGGTACTAAAATCACTTTGGTTCCCAAGAAGCAACAACAGAAGGAGAGCAAGCTAGAGGAGATTGAGGAATTGAAAACTCTGTTGACTTTGAAGAAGTTTGTTAAAGAAGTTGAAGAGGAGCCTGAAGTCTATTTGTTGATTGGGCGAGAGAGCAGTGAAGAGGTTGAAATTCCTGAAGAAGCAAAGCCAGTTTTGAAAGAGTTTGAAGATGTATTTCCAGAGGAGTTTCCTAAGGAGTTACCACCATTGAGAGACATTCAACATCAACTTGATCTTGTTCCGGGAGCAGTTTTACCACATCGACCACATTACCGAATGAGTCCGAAGGAATATGAAGAATTACGAAGGCAGGTGGAAGAGTTACTTGAGCAGGGACGTGTTCAGGAAAGCTTGAGTCCTTGTGCCGTGCCAGCTTTGTTGGTACCGAAGAAGGATGGAACATGGAGAATGTGTACAGATAGTAGAGCTTTGAACAAGATTACTGTCCGCTATAGATTTCCTATGCCGAGGTTGGATGATTTGTTAGACCAGTTGAGTGGGGCAACTATATTTTCGAAGATTGATTTGAAGAGTGGTTATCACCAGATTCGAATTAGACCGGGAGATGAATGGAAGACAGCTTTCAAGACGAGAGAGGGGTTATACGAATGGTTGGTTATGCCATTTGGTTTATCAAATGCACCTAGTACATTCATGCGGGCGATGAATCAAATCTTTAGACCATTCATTAGGAAGTTCGTGGTGGTTTATTTCGATGATATTCTGATATATAGAAGGAGTATGGAGGAGCATGTTCTACATTTGAGGGAAGTGTTGATTATTCTTCGTAAAGAACAATTTTATGCTGCTACGAAGAAATGTGTGTTTATGACAAGAAGTGTTTTATTTCTGGGTTATGTTGTTTCCGGAGAAGGTATTCAAGTTGATCAGAATAAAGTTGAAGCAGTCAGGAATTGGCCACAGCCAAAGACAATTACGGAAGTGAGAAGTTTTCATGGGCTAGCGTCATTCTACCGGAGATTCATTCCACACTTCAGTAGCGTGATGGCTCCAGTTACTGATTGCATGAAGGGGAAGCAGTTTGTATGGTCAGAGGAAGCGGGAGTTGCTTTTGAACGAATCAAAGAACTGTTGACGACAGCGCCAATTCTTGTTTTACCTAATTTTCAGTTGTTGTTTGAGCTACACACTGATGCACCAAAGGTTGGGATTGGAGGAGTGTTGAGTCAGCAGGGGAGACCTATTGAATATTTCAGTCAAAAGTTATCAGGGGCAAAGATGAGATACAATACATATGACGTTGAATTTTACGCTGTTGTGCAAGCTGTTAAGCATTGGAGACACTACCTGTTTCAGAAGGGATTTGTTCTTTATACTGATCATGAAGCTTTGAAGCATTTACAGGGGCAGGATAAGATTTCAGCAAGACATGCATCGTGGATTGCATATTTACAGCAGTTTACCTTTGTTGTTAAGCACAAATCGGGGGTGACGAACCGTGTGGCTGATGCTTTGAGTAGGCGGAGTCATTTGCTGACAACATTGAAAGTTGAAGTGACGGGGTTTGAATTACTGCCAGAGATGATTGAAGAAGATCCTTACTTTGTGAAATATGTTGAAAAAGTGAAGGATGGAAGTACCGATGAATTTATATTGGTTGATGGATTCTTGTTTAAAGGAAATCAGTTATGTATTCCAGAGGGCATCTTGAGAATGAAAATTATCAAGGAGTTGCATGAAGAAGGCCATGTGGGTAGAGATCGTACATTGCGGTTGATTTCTCAATCTTATTTTTGGCCGTCGATGAGAAAAGAAGTTGAAAGATTTGTGGAGAGATGCCATATTTGCCAGGTTTCAAAGGGAACAGCGACGAATGCAGGGTTGTATATGCCATTACCTATACCGTCTAAGCCATGGGTTGATATCAGCATGGATTTCGTTTTGGGTTTGCCTAGAACTCAAAGGGGAAATGATTCGATATTTGTTGTAATGGACAGATTTTCGAAGATGGCACATTTTATTGCCTGCAAGAAGACAGCGGATGCAGTTCGAGTGGCACAATTATTCTTTAAGGAGGTGTATCGATTGCATGGTTTACCAGAATCTATTGTTTCTGATCGGGATACTCGTTTTCTGAGTCACTTTTGGTTAAGTTTATGGGAGATGGTGGGAACGAAGCTGAAATTTAGTAGTGCTTATCATCCGCAAACTGATGGACAGACAGAAGTTGTAAACAGGTCATTGGGAAATTTGTTGCGATGTCTTATATAGGATAATTTGAGAAGTTGGGACATGAAATTATGCCAAGCAGAATTTGCTCATAATCATGCCATGAATCGCAGTACGGGATTCAGTCCATTTCAGATTGTATATTCAAATTTACCAAGGGGGCCGTTGGATTTAGCAGTAGTACCACAACCGAAGGGGACAGTTAAACGAGCTGCTGATTGTGTTGATGAGCTGACTGAATGTCATAAAATCGTTCAGGAACGATTGGAGAGATCGAATGAGAAATATAAGAAATCTGCAGATTTGAAACGACGAAATGTTGAATTTAACGAAGGCGATTTGGTTTATGCAGTGTTGACAAAAGACCGTTTTCCGGTGGGAACATACAATAAATTGAAAGCGCGGAAAATTGGTCTAGTTGAAGTTTTAAAGAAAATCAATGAGAATGCTTATCGATTAAAGTTACCAGATGGTGTTTATACTTCTGATATTTTTAACGTCAAACATTTAATTCCATATCATGGAGATGAGATTGTTGAGGAAGAATTTACAAATTCGAGGTCGAATTTTTCTCAACCAGGGGAGGATGATGTAGCACGATCTACAGAAGTTCAGAGGTTAGATCATTCACAAAATAATGAAGCTTCGGTTCAATCTCTTAAGTCGTGCACGAGTCAAGAGGTTTTGGTTTTAACTCGTAAGTCGTGCACGAGTCAACTTAAGGAATCACATAAGGAAGGAATACGAGCTAGTGAAGAGGGCATAAGTCGTCTACGACTTAACAAAGCTTGGAGGAAAGAGCTACGGCTTAACAAGAAAGAAGAGAAGGAGTTACGACTTAGCAGGAATTTGAGGTGTGCGAGTGAGATGAGTCGTACATGACTCAACGACTCATCCATAAGTCGTGTACGAGTTAACAAGAGCAGAGAAGTGGAAGAAGATGAGTCGTACGGAGTTGACTCGGTTGAAGGGATATACCGCAAGTAAGCTTGGGAGCTTGAGTCGTTGGAAGTACGTTGAGTCGTGACATTTGTTGAGTCGTATGTCGTACACATTGTGATTGTTTTGTTGAGTCGTAAGTCGTCCAGGGACATTATGTTCGTAAGCCGTTGTTCTTGAGTCGTTTGCTCTTGAGTCGTGTAAACTGTGTTGTTTGTTGAGTCGTATCTTACTGAGTCGTCTGAGTTGTAATCTGTTTGTCTCGTTTATTTGATGAGTCGTATGTCATTATATCTGATGAGCCGTGTCGTATGATAAGTCGTGTGATGTACTTCGGTCTGTTGTGTTGTTAAGTCGGTGACGACTAATGATGAGTCGGGGTTCATGAGTCGGCAACGGCTTATGGAGACAGTTGTAAATGCTATAAATAGCCGTGTGTGTCATTTTGTAAGTGGTTGATTTTGAAATAAAATTTCTTGTTGATTGCTTTGAGCTTTCTTCTCCAATTGGTAGTTGAGTGTAATCTCCTATCTCCACTTACGTCATTCGAGTGCGCTCGAATCCACGTTTGTTGAAGCCGATTCACGGAATCTAGTGCGCTAGATCAGCGTACGAAGAATCGTAGATCTTTGAACACGGTATAGTGCGCTATCAACATGTTTGAGATAGCTAGAATTCGGTATCTTCGGATCAACGAATTTGGGCATTTCGGTATCTTCATTCCATCGATCGCTACTTTCACCGATTGAAGTTTATTTTGATTAATCCGCTGCGTCAGCCGGCCAATACCGAAAACCACTTTAACAACTGTGTACGCGGTGGAGATTCCAGAATGAAGTAAGACGGTGGCGACGTTCTCGAGGTATATTACGTGGACCCAACTCCCGTGAGTTAGCATAAATGACTAAAACAGGAGCTATACCGGGCTACACAAAGGGTCGCACCCTTTCATCGAGCATGCTCCATCGGAAACCATTATATTATATTTTTGATTCGATATGTGGTGCCACTTTGATTCGGGGTATTCTTCGAGGTGGGCGGAAGCTGCTGGCTTGCCGTCACCACCGGTCCGGGAGTGCAAATGGTGTATCCACCCTGGCATTTCCTCGCGTGCCGTGTCATCTCCTTATATCGAGCCCACTACGATTTTGGTTTTAAAGATCCGACTGCGTTAAGGTTCACCATCCCCTTAACGCTATTTTCTATATGATTATACTATACTGATTAGACACTACTGTATATAGCGCAATATACTACATAGTAAATAGTTTAACGGATCCTTAGAGGATGGGCGGTCCCAAGCATCTTCTAAGTTACATGTACCATTACTACAATTCACTTGAGTTGGTTTACATTGTATGAGTATGTATGTCCTGACTCGAGTGCTGTATTTCCATTTACGCTCGGGTCAGCCTGAGTATTCACAGATTTGGATTTCCACTTTCTGGAGATTTGGAATCGCTGGAGATTATCTGCTTGTCTAGTTTTATCTTTTCAGTCTGTTGGTCCTTTCCAGCTATTGTATTAGTAGATTTCTATGTATTGAGACTTCTTTTGTACTTTATTTCTTCTGTTGTATCTTATGTAACTCTGATATATTTATATAGTAGCTTCATGAACTACTATCTCTTTTACTTCCGCTGCATTATTATTACTCTGTGTCTGTGATCTGTGATTTTATTTACTGTATACTCTGAGATTTACCAATTTTTTTATTTACAACGCAGTATTTTGAGCAATTCAATTCCGGCATGAGTGTCTACCTATACACTTATAATGGATGCGAATGGTTGAAAATATCGGGTCGTTACATAAATATTCCAATTTCCAATATCCAAAATTCCATGTCGTCACACCCTACGAAATTTATTAATATCCTAATATTTAACCTACATGTTATAAATGTAGTTGCTTGTGTCTCTTTTCTATTCTAGTCTGTCTTCTTTTATTATGATACTAAATTCTTTTTAGTTCTCTTATATTATATGACAGGCTTAGCTAGGGACTACATCCAACCGTCACAAATTACTTATCATAATAACTGCTTTACTTTTTATTATATTATCTGCGTAGTAAATGCAGATCTATTCATATCTTCTATTTTCTAGTCTTGTCAAATTAACTTGATTATTTCTTCTTCTTTAATTTCTTTAACGCTTCACATTATTCTCTTTTGTTCTAGGAAGTAGTTCTATTCTATTTGGTTGGTTAGAGAAACTGTGCCAAAAATCCATTTCCATATTTTAATAATAAGTAATGTTATAAACAATAACTCGTAACTGCAAGAAACTTTTTTATTGTTTCCTTAATTATTGGGTAACGCAAAACATAGTAATGTCTCTTTTTTGCACTAATTCCATTTTTCTTCCTTTTATTCTTGCAATTACGTTTTATTCTTACAGTATTAAACAATGGAAATGTATTCCCTTTTCTAAACCAACCAACTAGTCTATCACTAACTTCCAAATCAAGTTACTAGATTTTCTCTTTATAATTCAGTTCTTCCATTTTAACATAATTTACGGTAAATTTCTCACTTTTAGGCCTATGCCTTTCTCTACAACTTCTAAGCCTAATATTACTTATATTTAATTGAATTCCTTTCTTTTTCCATATAAATAACATTTAAGTATAATTTCACTTCTCTTGAAATTTATAGTTTCAACATAACTAATTAATAGAACTAAATACTATAACGACTCGTAAATTTTAACTGTTTTTATAATGTATTTAACTGAATTTTTATAAAATTTTAAATATTTGAATTTGGAAATAAAACTTTAATATTTGAAACACATTTATTTAAACATAGCAAATGGTAAATTTTCAATTGATAATATGAAAGTTTATTTTAATGTGTAATTTATTTAAATTCAAATCAGTCAATATTTGATGATAATAAAATATTTTTCAAGCCTGGACATTTTTCTTTAATAAATTTTTAAATCATTTTCTAAGTGAGATGTCATATTTCGTTTTGTCAAATTTGGACTTCTCTAGCTTCGTCTATCTTATTTTCTGCAATTTTGCAGCATTTCTGGTAGCGGAAAGTCGAATTTTTATAATTCAATCATATCACTTTATCTGTATACCGTTTTGTTCGCCTCGTCGTGCTGATCTCCATAGTATATTTATTTCTGTATTTTGAGGTCCGGTATCGACGAAACAATATAATAGTTCGTCATATTGGTACTCTATTTGTGACTTTCCATTCTCTTGCCGATTTCAAATTTGAAACGTAAAGCCCAGACCATAATAATTTTCCTTAAATGTTCAGCTAAATCAAAGCATGACTGTTGACATTTCATTTACTTTTCTCTAGTATATAGTCATTCTTGCCTCTTACTTTTGTTCACTATCCATTAAAAATCAGGTACGCATATTTTTACTTTCTCCTCTTTCTCCTCTCTATTGCTTCTTCCCTTCTGCATATTTTTTTTCCTCTTTCCTCTCCTCTCTTTTTACTTGGCCGAGCCTTCCCCTCTCAAGCACCAAAACCATGCCGTTCCATTTCCCATCGGCCTTGCTTTCCAACCTCGGCCACAACCACCACCCTTCTCCCCTCATACTGCCGCACTGAGCCACCTCACCTGAAATCAAGCCTAGTTTCCCCACCTTGAACCCATCCTTCACCCAAATCCAGAAACAGCCGCACCCTCCTCCACTCTTCCCTGCCCCATCTCCAGACCCTCGCCATTCTATCGCCTAACATCCCACCACTCCACCTGCACCGCCCCGTATCCCCTCAGCCACACCGTGACAGCTTATCACCATAGTAGCAGTAGCCGCATCTTTCAATCACCTAGCCTACAACATTCCTTTTAGGTGTATATATACATATATATATATATAAGATATGTTATTATATAAGTTTGTATAAGATTTGTTTTAACCTGATGTTGTTTATTTTATGCATGTTCTATATATATTGATATGGGTTATATGTTTCATTAGTTTATGGCATAAAGATTTATATAGGTTTATATCAGTTCTCAAATATATAATTTTATTGGTTCAAAATTTATTATTATGTGTTTATTTATATTAGTCATATATATATATATATATATATATATATTTGTCTATCTTTTATATATGTGTATAGTTTCAATGTTGTCTGTTATATTATATAAATTATCTGTTGACGAGACTCATATTATTAGATTTAGTCCATATGCATGATTTTAACATATGGTATACAAATATGATTTGCGTAACTTTACTGTATGAGTTTGTAAATACATATAAATATATATTTAGCATATTATAAAGTTTATACTATATATATTATAAAGTATAGGTCAGTATTTAAAAGTTGTATGTAAACAATTATTGAATATGTTGTATACCAGGTTTCTATATGTATGTGTAATAGGTTGTTGCTATATAAATAGTGTTATGTTAGTTATATATATATATATATATATATATATATATTTTGAAGCCGTCGTATATATATTAGCATCTTTTGTTTTGTTTTGTTGCATGAAATCATATATATATGGTTACTGTATATAGATAATAGACTTACAGCATATTTATCTTAGACGTATTATATATATATATGATATTGGGAAAAGTACTATATTGGTTTTACTGAATACTGATTTTAAATTTGTTATTAACACGTGCGTGAGTATGACATTGTACTGAAGTTAGTGTGTTCGAAGTTTAAGGCAGTATTTCATATGAAGCAAAAAAATTTAACATTGATATGTATAGATCTTTATTTTAATATAAGTTTTCAATTAAATATTGAATCTATAAAGTTATATATATGTGTGTGTGGGTAAGTTTTAAATTTGCAATTGCTGTCTATTTATATGTGTATACATATAGATTTGAAAGTTATTTGCTTATTTGAAATTATAAGTTGTATATGATTTTTAAATATAGTATATATAGTTATATATAAGTTCGTGTATACGATTGATCTTTTTCAATCCAGTTTTGATTTTATTTCGTCAGCTTCGAATTTCCAACTTCTCTTTGTTCGTCGAATTCGTGCCAATCTAGCTTTGTTTTGAAATTCGTGCCTTGATTCATAGCTCATTTGATCATCAAATGATCTATAGCCTCGAAAGATGAGCAATCACACACGATTAACGTTCTTATATTTATTAAAGTGGAAATTAGCGAGGAGGGCCTAGTAACCAAGCCCAATAATTTTGTAGGACACGGGTTGGAAATAATTTCTTTCCAGGACAAAAATTGTTTCATCCCATTTATTCTCAAATCAAATCGCTATTTCGTCAAATCGATCAGGCTTTTTTCCTAAATTGTGGATGGATTCTCATCTCGGGTACGTTTAAGATTTCATCTCAAGTCAGAAGAAACCGTCGATTGCTGATTTTGTTCAAGATTGTAGTTTATCTTCTTCGATTTCTTATTTTTGTTTCTACGAATTCTTCAGTTGTGTTAATGGCAACTCAAATTTAGAGTTCAAATAATCAATTAATGGATTATGGTAACCAAAGGTATTGTTTGTTATTTTGTTGATTTTAAGCATTTGTTTATGTTCAGCTGTGATAAATGAATTTATCTTTTTGGCAGTAATTTTTTTTAGTAATACAGTATAATGAGTTGATAAGAAGATTTTGTTGATAAAATTAATGCCTACTCTGGTATAATGAAAACATATATAAATAAGGCTGAAACTTTTGGTTTGCAATAAGCATATCTGTGTTGTTCTTGCTGACTCTGATAATTATTTGTTGATTTCATGTTTAGTTTTCTGACAATGCTTCTTGGAAACACAAAAACTGTTAGGGGAAAGCTAATCTATAGGATGCATTGGCCATCTTTAATACATATGACATTGTTGAAAACATTGGTCATCTTTAATTAAAAATGGATGCATGTCAAAGTATGATAATAATCCTTTTTAGTGAGGCAAATCAACACTGTTACAATTTTCATCAGTGATCATATCGTATAAATAACATACTATGAGCATAATGTTTCTTGTATACTAGTACTGATGAAACAATAGTTATGTAACTAAAAGATAAATGCTTTTATCTTTGTTTAAACAGTGGACTAAATAAGGATCTAGCACCTAATATTTTATGCAATTACTTTCTAACTAAGATCGGGTATAGTAAAACATTTCATAAAGATATTTACCTTCTTACATTTTCAATCGCAGTGATGATCCATCTTTTATGGTTGTGTTTGATTTCAATAAGAGTTGTTGTAGTGGTCGTTTTGGATTGGATGCTTCTGTTTCTTCTGTTGGGAATAAGATTTATGAGGAGTGGAATAATTTTAGTCTATTGTGCTTTGATATTTTTTATATCGGAGAATCAAAGACAACCTTTGTTGAAACGGATAGTGATCTTCAAGCTATATTGTGCTTATCGTATTTTAAAAAGGAAGAATTTTTATTTTTTTACGAGATTGAAGAATAATTCTATTGATAATTTTGTAGGTGAAAGAGGTAAATCGTGTTCACTTGCTATTGGAGAGTCAAGTAGTAATATGTTAGATTATGCCGATGATATTGAATCTGATTTTACACAAGAAAGAGATTTACATGAGTTGATGAAGAAGAATTCAAATTTAGAACTTTCTACCTGGGTTGGTCAATAATTTGATTCTGCTCTTGGATTTTGTTGAATGATTGATGCTCACAATTTGAAGAATGGGTTTAAAGTACGATATGTCAAGAATTCTAAGGAACGATTGACTGTTCGATGTGCTATAGATGGTTGTCCTTTTAGGATTCATGCTTCTTGCAAATTGAAGTATTTGGATCAATTGTTTGTTAAAAGTATGCAATTAACTCATTGTATCAGTGGTGGATTTCGATCGATTAGTAGTCCTTCGAATAACTGATTTACTGTTTTACGATAAACTGCAGTGTATTTGATTAAAATTGCAATGTATTTGATTGATTGTTTTACAATAAATTTTAGAGTTGAATCATTGAGTTTGTTGAATTGTTTCTTATGTGTTTGTGATGTTCGTTGATTTTAAGAAATTGTTCATGTTTAGTGATTAAAATTCTCCAAATTCTATTTTTATTATATGTTGTTCACGGTTTCTGAAAATGTTAAATGAATTTATCTTTTTGACAGTAAAGACTTTTTTTAGTGTACAGTGTAATGAATGGACAAGAACCTTTTGATGTTTAGTTTTCTATCTACTAATCTTTTGGTTGATTAGTGTCCTTTTTTATATATGGTTTTCTTATGTTGCTAGTTTATTCGTTCTTGGATCATAATTTGATCGATTAAGAACATCTCCAAGTTTTATGTTTACTTGAAATGAACCACCATGTTTAAACATATGGAAACTACTTGTATGATTGATTTTTGGTAAAGAAAATATTTTACTTAAATTTTTAAAATAATAATGAAATTCAAAAGTAAACAACGTAAGAAATAAATCCTGACCTTAAGCCGAAAAAGATTGCATAAAAGATTAGCAACTTTAATTAATTTTAAGAACTGCTATTCACTTTGGAAAAAGTAACATTCACAATGGCATTTTGAGACATAAAGAATAGCCTACATAGAGAAAAATCATAAAAACGCTAAGTTATAACAAATCTATTAGCCAGATAAAAGACATATGTATTATAACATAAGGCAAACATAAGTAAGCCAAATTCTTAAACCACACAAACATAAGTAACTCTAAAGTTAAAAGATAAATGCTTTTATCTTTTTTAACAGTTCATTAAAAACAAATCAGTCACATAATATTTTATACAGTCACTTGCTAATTAACATCAGTCATGTTAAAACCTTTCCATCCAAAGTTAGTAATTACAAATTTATCACCAAATTGAGCAGCAAATCCAACACCATTTACTTTTAATCCATTATAAACTACAAAATTTCAGATATCATAATAAGTTTTAGCAAATTTATCATAAGACCACCATCAATCATTACAAGTTTAAAAAAAAATTCTGCTCATCGTCCTCACTTTGTAATTTTTGTAGTTTGAGCTGAGCTACAAAATTTTTCCAGCGTCCAACAATACGGTTCATCGCAAAGAATGTGTATGGCTATTTACGCTCTAAAGCCATTAACTTCTTCAAGCTGAATTTTTGATGTTATGTCCACTCCTTATGCAAGCTTTAGCATGAATATCATTACAAAGACACCACAATCATACCTGTATTTATGAATTTCAGTCATTTCTTTATGATGATAAAACAGTTTATTTTTTTTCATTTAGGTAATGAAAGAAGGGTATAATTAAAAGTTTAATGATCTGAATTAGCAACAATAACTTTGGAGCAAAATTGTTAATTATGATAACCGTAAAAACTAAGGTAATGTATGCAAGAATAAGTTTGCATATCCACGAAGTTGGAAACGTTTTTTATAGTAATGGAAAAATGAATGAAATTTGGTTGATTATAAATTTTTAACGGCAGAATAAAGGAATGTCAAAATGAATAAAAACTTTATGCGAGTATGGGTGTGTTTGTGAATCCGTGGGAGGATTTGAACACTTTTTGATTTACTATAGAAAAATGTTTAGCCTAGAATGTACATAATTCTAAATATATAACCGAATGACTACTTAACATGTACCATTATTATAATTTGCATGCATTTTTATATAAACAATTTTTTTATTTAATATTACCCAATAGTTTGTTATGCACGGTTAACATTTTTTAGTAGTGTAGACTTCCCCAAAATTGTCTGGTTGCCTGCATCATTGAGTTCTTTGTTAACGTTGTTAACCACTGCTTTCTGAAAAAAAAAATTACTAATTTTTAGAATAAAGATAAATCATTTTATCTTTTTATTTTCTGCGTAAATATTAATGCAGTGTTGATATGGCCGGTGGTCCCACAATAAGAAAGTTTTTTGATGGTGTAGTAGGCTTGCAAGTGCGTAAATTGATTATTTATTGTTTTGTTTTATTCATGTTAACATAATTGCTAATTATTCATGTTTTGAAGTATTTAATTAGATAATTAGGTAGGATGCTTATACAAAATTACCAAGTCCAAAGAGATTAAAGTATTGGTAGTGCTTCAAAGATCAATTCGCTTTCATAATAACTGTCTCAATGCTAGTAAATGTTCCTAAAAATGGAAACTTTAGAAATGCTAGCTTTATGTTCGCCATCACGGTTGATTTAAGTTAGCTGGTAAATGTTGCACTGAACTCTATTTATTGCATGCATAACTCATAAATTTTTGATTTGAACTTTTGGTTTTAATATTTATAATTATTGTTCTACATTAATACATGAAAAAGTTAAATACATTTATATTTTAGAATATATAATTATCATTCAAGATTAATACTTGAGAAAAATAAATACATTTCTATTTTACTATTTACAATTGTTGTAGATTAATACATGAAAAAGATAGATACATTTATATTTTAGTATTTGTAATTATTAGTTTGTATTAATACATGAAAAGATAAATACATTTTTCATTTTATATGCATGTATTTATTTTTGAAAAATCATAATGTCGTATTCATCTATAATTCTTCATTTTGTATGCATGTATTTTTTTGAAAAATCATATTGCCATATTTATCTATCATTCTTCATTTTGTATGCATGTATTTGATTTTGAAAAATCAAAAAGCCATATTCATCTATCATTCTTCATTTTAGATGCATTTATTTGTTTTTGAAAAATCATAATGCTACATTCATCTATCATTCTTCATTTTATATGCATGTATTTGTTTTTTAAACATCATAATGCTATTTTCATTTATCATTTTTCATTTTTATATGCATTTATTTGATTTTGAAAAATCATAATGCTATGTTCATATATTATTCTTCATTTCATATGCATGTATTTGATTTTGAAAAATCATAATGCTATGTTCATCTATCATTCTTCATTTTATATGTATGTATTTATCTTTGAAAAAATCATAATGCCATGTTTAGTCATCAATTTTGAGAGTATACTTTATATATTAATTAATAAATAGTTAGCTTCTAGCCCCACTAATAATTTAGTGATTTTATAATTAAAAAGGATAAGTTTGTGAATGTATATGATATACTGATACGTGCAATTTAGTGATGACCCATTAGTTGTGAAACTTAATTTAACACAATCTGAACAGATTTGCATTTTGATTGGAGATTGAAGTCTGACGTTAGACAATTAGTTTATGATGAGTTGAGAAAAATAGATTGGATGCGAGATTTTCTTTCAGGTTATAAGTCAAAACCGAATCAAAACAATAAGATAATATCATACTGTAAAATATAACTTATACACTAAAAAAACTTGCATACCTTATCGTCATCAATATCACTAAGGTCCAAATCTATAAGTTTTGACAAAACCCATTTTATCATTCTTGGGATTTTGTCTTCAAGATTTTCTTTCTCTTCTATTACCTGATTTCTTTCACAAAACCAATACTGCAAGAAAAAGATAAATAGATTTATATTTTTGATAAATATTAAGTTCAACATATTGATTTTTGATTAGAGACAACAAAGAATACCATTAACACCATTGTACAACCTGGTGTGCTCGTAGGATCTGTAGAATACTTTTCAACATTTTTCAGTATGTTTTCACAAATTGTTTGCGGTCAAGGTATTGAATTCTGCTTCTTTAAATTTAATAGTTTCGCCAAGAAACTCCATTGCATATAACTTTGATTGTTTCAGAATAGAAAAGTTATTACCAGCAGTAGTAATAGTAGCTTCACTAAATTTGTATTTCCTATTTCTTCAACTATCATCACCTTCAATCTTTTTGTAACTGTTTTTTTGCTAATTATGTCATCTTGTTGAAAATTAGCACTCAAAAATTTGTGTAATTTTCCATTGCAGTGGCTCTATTAGAAGCTACTATTGGGAATAAGTCTTCTCCAATCATAGGCACTCCAAATATCAATCTTACTTCCTCAGGTGTGATTTTCAGCAATTTTTTTCAATTCTAAAAGCCTTCTATTTTTTTCCTTTTAAAGATGTAATTATTTCATCCAAGTTGCTAGCGCTTTTTCTCAAATCTTGCCTTGATATCCTATCTCTTAGAAAAATATTAAACAAATTTTTGAATGGTTTTTTTTCTATATATAAGAGATAGCTTTAGATGTCAAAATATTTTTCTTCCTTATTGCTTTCATTATTTTGAAAATCGCTTCCAAATTTCATCAATAAGTACCGGTGTATTGACCCTTTTTCTTTTTTTACTATCCTTTTAATTTCGAAGTTGTCAACATTATCGAAATCATAACTTTCTGCATTGAAGTCTTCTGGAAAAAAATTCCTTCTCAGAAGATGCTTTAGTTTCACAAACTTTATCATTGGAATCTTCCGAAGTTTCAATTGATAAGGCTTGTTTCTGAACAATCTATGCAATATCTTCATCTGGTTCAGATTGATCCTATATTAATAATAATTAGTTAATTAAATATTAATTTGAAATAATAACAAGTTTATGAAAAAAATTAACATACTTTACTGGAAATTCTATAAAAACTTTATCCTTTTTAGTTATTTTTACCTTTTTTGAAATTTAGTTATGTTATACTTAAATAATGGGATCTGGTTTGCAGTTTAATAGTTACATATGAACTGAAAATCATAACCGAACATCATAGCAAACATGATTAGGAAGCTTATTTATATCAAATGACTATACCAAGTTTGTTAGGAAGTGAACCTAAATATGACTAAAGGTCAATTAAAAATTTGAAAACTTAGTGAGAACCAAAGACCAAACAGCCAATATTCACAATCGAGAATACATTTCCCAATAATCAAAGTCCGAAGATGCAACAATTATAGGGGCAAGTATTACAAACTTGGAAAAGTTAGCATGCAAAGGTTACAATGTTCACTTTGATAATTCGGTTAAAATTAAAACCCTTATTTGAACTTTGAAGTAATCTTGGTTAACAAATAGAAATAGAAACAATTTCTACTGAAATAAAAAGTAAAGCATTTGATTGTTAAAAATAGTTACCAGTGGAGTTACAGATAATGTGTTCTTTTGGCTGTGCACTTTACATAAAGGACTTCCGATCGGTCTAATGTTTATACATTAGTTTCCTCCTTTGTTAATAAATATACAAGTAGCTTCTTCTTTTACCAATTTTGTTTTTGAAGCACATCTTGTATGCATTTTTTATGCTACATGAAAGTTTTCATGTGTAATAAAATATCAACAATGATGAAACGATAATATTTCTATGCTAAAAGGTTAAATATTTTTATCCTTTTTAATATAGAAATAAAATAAGATTAGGCACAAAATATATTATGCAATAACTTATTGAATATCTTCATTTCATATAAAACCATCACAATAACCACATATGACTTAAATGCATTACATGTTATGTCATATGTATTAGTAACTATGAAAATTTATTTAGGGTTTTACATGAACTTAAATCATTTACATAAAAACATAAATGCTTTTATCTTTTTTACCTAGAGTTTAACATATCTGTATATTTTATGCAATAACTAATATCATGAGAAAAATAACAAATACCTTGAATGCATTAGATAATATACCACTTGTATCAGTGATTATGAAAATATAACTAAACATGTACTTAAATCCTTTACATCAAAAGATAAATGATTCTATCTTTTTTAATAGTTGAATAAAGTAAGATCTGACACTGAATATTTTATGAAGAACTCGTTAATTAACTTCTTTTAACATTAAACCTTCTCCAAAACAACAGACCACTTAAATCGATTACAAAATCTCTCATATGCATCAATATTTATGAATATTTAATTAGGGTTTAACATGTACTTAAATTGTTTACATAAAAAAATAGTACTCACTTTTAGAGTAATCGATGAAGAAAAATTGATGTTTAACTGAATAATGGAAGAGATCTTCGATCATAAATTGTCTGGTCGTTTAGAAAAACCTACTTTTCAATTTTAGATTTGATTTTCTTTTTGAAAACCCTTCATAAGTTTTCCTCATTTTGGTTTCGTTTTGCTGCGTTCTGAAAAAGGAAAAAGGGCGAGAGAAAAAGTGATGGAATGAAGGGATAAAGTAATGGACGTAACGTGTTTTAACTTTTGTCCTAGAAAGTAATCATTTTAAACTTATGTCCTAGAAACTTATTGTTTGATGGGAAGAGGCCCTTATGGTAAAATTTCCCTTTATTAAATTCGATTTCAATCGAAACAAAGATTGAAATATGCTGCTGTTAGTATTTAAATTGCTATGTATATGCTATTATCCGTAACGTTCACCTATGGGATATGACACCATATCTTATTGTTTTCACTCTGCAAGTTCCCTATTAGTTTAGAATTCACTATGGGTTGAAATGATACATACACGAACGATCTGTAGAATATGAGAAAATCGTTATGGTTTGAAATGATAAACCCAAGCGATTTTCATTTGAATTGAATTTTTAATTGCGGGTTGAAATGATATATACCCGTATATATTTAAACTACGGATTGAAATGATAAATATGCATATCACTTGACCATAGGATAGAAAATTATATACTAACACCGCTGGTCTATGTATAAATATTTTGAAAATGATTTCTATGGTTTTGAAAGGAAATATATGTGGTTTTATTTAAATTTCAAAATATTATGTATATGAATAAGTTTTAATATTAAATAGATTTAATAATAAGCTTTAAATTTAGTAAAGTTTGATTTAAGTAAAATACAATATATTTAAGTATATATATTAAAAGTTATGTTTTAAAATAGATTTTATATTGATATTTATAAATTAAGTTTGGAAAGATAAATAGATATTGATTTGAAATTAATTTGTTAAGAATTTTATTTAATTAAATCGATTTAAAACTAATTGAATTTGAGAATTGTAAAATATGATTTTATAACTTGATTTTGTTTAGAAGAGATTTAAATGAATATTTCAAATTTACATAAATCGAAATGATATATTTAATTTTATTTAAATTTGAAATTTGAAGTCTTATTTAAATGTTATTTGAATGATTAAGTAAATATTTCAAACTAAATAATAGTAAATTGAATTTGATATATATATATATATATATATATATATATATATATATATATATATATATATGAAATTGTCAAACTTATTTTTGAAATGTTGAATATTTAAATTTTTGAAATATATTTAAATTAAATGGTTTATTTTGCGGTTCAAATCTATATTTGTAACTGTTATAACTTGAATTGGTTTATTTAGAAACTGAATTGAATTGAAATTGATGATTTGAGATTGAGATTTAATTTGAATTTTGGAGTTTGAGTTAATTTGAATCGATTTCTGAAATTTGAGGAAGCTATATTATTATATAAAGTATTTTTAAATTATATTTAAAAATATTTTTTATTTTACTATATAAATTTTTTTAATATAAACTATTTTATTATAAATCATTTTAATATAAAACTATTTTAACTATTTTATACTATTTATTTTAATATAAACTATTTTAACTTATAATTATTTTATATGAACTATTTTATTTTATAAACTATTTTATTATATATACTATTATTAATATCTAAAATGTTTAAAAGAAAGTATTATGATTTCAAAGTGTATAATTTCAAAAGTGGTTTAAATTCAAGTATTTGGTTTCGAGAATGTTATAACTTTGAAGTGCTATGATTTTGGAAATAGATATATTTGAAGTGAAAATTTATATTGTATTAATATGGTTTTGAAATGGATAGATATTCTGGTATTGAAGTATAAACTGTTTTGAAATGACCATGCTGTTTTAATAACGTTTGGTTGTTAAAATGACCGGGATCGGATATTGTCATACTTTCTGCCAATACCAAAAACTATAAGTGACACTGTGTGGCTATTTATCACTTAGGATCGTGTAATATGGAATGTATTATAATCTAAATGCGGAAACAGATAATAATAGTAAAGTAAATAAGAATAAGCACATCATGAGTTTTTATACTGGTTCGAACTTCCCGTTCTACCTCCAGTCCCAGACTTCCCTTTGAAATTTCATTCAATAACCCCTCACTTAATCCGGAGGATTAGGTAAACAACACATGAGCAGCCGAACAGGATTTTTCCACCTCAACAGCCGAAGAGGACTTTTCCACTTGATACAAACTAACAATACATCAATAGTTTCGATAAAATTGTTTGACACTTTGTGTTCTTAATAACACCGATTTGTCTTTGATAGTACGCCCTTCCTATAATCTTTTCCTCAAGTATATATTGTGCATGTAAAGATTAGAAAGGAAAATATTGCTTTGAATCGAAGAATAAGTTAATTAATTCAGAAATTCAAGCAATATAGATTGTGATTGCTTGTAGATTGCACAGATAGATAGAGAATATAGCAAGAAATCAAAATAAAAATTGGTGATTTGAGAAGTGATTCTGACATATTTATATAGTAAACAAATAGTACAACTATTCACGAAGAGTTTCAATCAAAAGATGCAGCCATATCCCTTCAAATTGAATCGTAACTCTTCGTTGATGGAAGTATCTCTTTAGAAAAAGTGACTGTTAGAGTCGGTCAGTCGACAGAGTAAAAATGATCAGTTGACTGAAACTTCAAAAATAGTGAAAAATAGTGCATATCTTTGTACTGACCATGGTCAGTCAACTGGCAATTTTCGGTCAATCGACTGACCTGGTTGTCAGTGCACAATTTGCCTATTTTCTTAAAAATTTGAATCTTGAAAACCACTTTGATTTTTTGTAAACTACTTGAGGATAGATTGTAACAATTTAAGACTAAAAACTTCAATAATAAACACATTATACTCAGATATGAAGTCTTGTCTCCTTTGTAGTTTAATAGCATATCTCTTTCTCTTTTTGTCGCTTGATCATATAGTCTCATCACTGATTGTTTATGCTCTTTGTCATGAATCAATACCTATGATTCAACATTTTCCACTATTTTGATTGATGACAATCTGTTTTAGATGATACTATATATATATTTTAAGAAATATATAACAGAAATTATACATATCTCCCTCCTGAATAATTGGTAAGAAAACTAATCCTGCAAAAAATGGTTAGTCATACATAATTTCTCCTCCTTTGTCATCAAAAAAAGGAAATAAATAATAATTTAATCATTGTGAACTAACAACATAACAATTACAAAATAATGTTTCGAATTGTACTGAGCTACCTATACAAGCTCTCTAAAATAAACAGTAGTAGAATGTTTATGAAATATAAAAATAACTTACTACCACCAAGAAATATCAATATCACTCATCAGAGTTAGAATCTGTTTCTTCTTCCACTTGCATTGGTCCTTTGCCTCTTGAAGAACCTTCCACAAATTGTCTGCCGCCCCCATTTTCACTTGTGTCAAAATTTGTGTGTTCTTCGGATGTAGACCAAGTAAAGCGAGAAGCTGGACGTTTGCCCGGATCAAGATGTGAAGTGTCCGTTGTTGTGGAAGAGGAACAAGAGAATGCATCCCATAAAATCCCAAAAAGCTTTTAATCTTATCAAACTTTTTGTCCATCTTCTTGTCAAGATTTTTGATGCGAGAATCCAAAATGACTTGATTTCGCACAAGTAGATCAATAGACTCTCGGATGCTTTAGGTTAGGGTTGGTGTATGAATGTCATCTCTTTGTTGCTATGGAGTAGTAGCTTGTTGAGGAGGTCGTAATTGCCAGTCATGGAAAGACATGATAGTGAGAGGTCTAGGAGGCTATTTCATTAGACTAATTGTGCGACTATTTAGAGTTTTAGTAATGAAGATATCAGATTCAAGAACATGAACTTGTATGTTCATAAGTAGCCGCTTAATGTACTCACCGTAATAGGTAATGTTCATTCGACCTTGGTTAAAAGACATGAAACCGTTAAGAATAAGCTTAGGCCAATTGATTTGGATATCTCCCAAAATTGCATATAACGCCCTATAAATTTCCGAATATACAAGCTCATAAGAACCAGTACGAGGAAGAATTGTATGCATTAAGGCTCGATGAATAATTCGAGCTGTAGGGCGTAAGGCGATAGATTTTAGTTCAGTCATGTCATCTTCCAAAACCTATGACTTACTTCATCTCATTCTCCTATAGGAACATTTAAATCTTCTAACGGAATAACATTTGTTGATGTGTGGAGAATGTGTCTAATTTTATCTAATAACAAGAATATTTGTTGACCACAAACTAAACTCCATACGCAATTGTCATGATTTCGTGGAATTTGATGACCCATATTTAAATTTGCATAAAAGAGTTTTACCATAATATGATTAATTTTGAGATTGTGGTCAAGAAGAGATCTATATGACTTCTTCTTGTAAGCTCTTGAATTTTATATGAAGCAAAGTCTGGAAACACAACAAAAGATCCTTCGAGAAAACGAGCTTTCTTCATGTTGTTCCATCTTTGAATAACGGTGGTGTGACGCCCCACCTCTATACTCACATTAGCCAAGGACACACAAAGCAATGCCATTAACTAGCATGAAGAATAAGGCTGTTGAGGAGCGACGATCCGTGTAATTGCTTTGTGCGAGTACCGATATGGCAGATAAAATATCACTTTCATTTCAAGAGGAAATCTGACATACTGATATAAACTCAAAGCTATTACACAATGGCTATGTGGTCTTCGGAAACAAATATAAAATAAGCATAAAAAAAATCAGTCACGGATATTTATATCACTAAGGCAGAAATAGATATGAATATAACACATAAAAGTGTACATCGAAGTAGTGGTCATGTAAGATCCACTACATCACAAAAGTATAGGTACAAGTGCTAGACAAAAGAATATGTATACATCAAGGAGTCTCTATCTCGAATGTATAAAAGCAAAAACCACTGAACTAAAGTAGTTAGCCAAAAGTCAGAAGACAGTCCTAGATAATGAGTCAAGTAGAAGCATCAGAAATACCTTGATCTGACCCGAGTATTATTTAAGAAGAAGATAATAAAAGGATCAATCTAGCTATAAATATCATATAAAATGAGATAGGATAAGAGATATAATAAAAATGTATGATAACAATAATGCCATACCATGACAAGTATATATTAGATAACAACAAAAATCATACAATATCTCAAGAATCTCAATGCACCACAAAGAATATCATATTCTTTATTTTATGCACCAAACCCCAAATATTGACAAACATATCATTCCCAATCGCAAAAATTGGTGAAACATAAATTCCAGAAATAAATAATTATAAATCCATAAAACACAAAGGGGGGAGGCCTATCAAAAATGGAAGCATGAAAACTCTCCAACACGTGTTTCACAAACGGGTCGCTAACCATAGAGTCGATGCAACGACATAGCACAATAATGGTACGCTTGAGGAACCTAAAACTTGAATAATTTGAAACAATGACGTAGTACAATAACTGTATGCCCGATGAACCCGATAAGTCGGAACAACTACGTAGCACAACAACTGTACGTCCAATGAACCTGATAAGCTGGAACAACGACGTAGTGCAATAACCGTACATCCGATAAACCAAACTCCATGAAAGAATATGGGTCGCTAGCCCATAAAAATGAGAGAAGCTCCATAAAATCGAGGTATAGTCCACCACATGAACAAAGAGAGACGAAGCTCAACATAACGGGGTACTGTTCTCCACGCGGACTAAGGGGCATCGCATTTCGCTAGTCTGAACCATAAAAATGATCACCATTGATCAACAAAAAGTGTGAGTTAAACTAAGCTAGTAAATAAATGAATTTAGCTTCATGTCCCATAAACACTGGCTTAACTTAAGTATTTACAAACAAATTGTAGTTTTTCACTCAAAAGTTGTCACAAAATTTCAATCGAACAAGTCCAAGAATTAACCGACAAAGAAAACGCAAGCATTTCATACTTGTTTTGCTAAGTCGTTTAATTATATTCCTCATACGAATGAGATAAAGGTTTGTATATACTAACAGGTTAAAAAGCGAGTTTAAATACAAGCTGTGTATTAAAAACAACGTTGAATTGTTTTTGTGAAAGAGTTTGAATATTTACTATTAATATAGTAACCTTTTCATTTTAGAAGCGACAAATCATAGAAATGGTTGTATAAACAATCAATCACCAAAAATTCACATACGAAAACATGAATCAAACCATAAAAATCGATATCAAATCCATCAAAGTGGATACTCCCAAAAATCCAGAAAGAAGTCATCGAGGTCGATAATAAATGGCGACGACCAATCGGATCAACCCCAAAATCGATATAAATGGAAACCCATCAAAAACAAGAAAGATGGCTAAAATTAGAAGCTCCGGACATCTGGTGCTTCTCCCAGACGTCTGAGCTGAAAGACCAAAAAATTTATTCCCGTAGCTCCAGACGTTTGGGAAGTAAGCTCAGACGTCTGAGCCGATGGTTTGGAATTTTATTCCAGTAGCTCTAGACATTTGGGCATACTACTAGACATCTGAGCTGAAGCTCAGAGCAGAAATCTACAAGCCCAATGATGGTCAATTCATCTCAAAAGCAATCGAACGACCACGATGGCTAAGGATTTATGCTGAGCGACAACCCAACCCTATATGCTCTTCAATACACTCCAAACAACATTTCAAAACCTCCAATGTAGGATTTTCATAGATTTTGACTTCAAAATACCAAAAATTGAAAAATTCATCAAATCAATTCAAATCAAAAGAAATTTTTCATGCAATAGATGTTAGGAATTCATACCTAACAATAATGAAGACTATAGACATAGATGTGAGTTCAAGAACTCACCTTTAAACCCAAAAATAACGAATGAGAAGCTCAAGCACAAAGGAAAGATCAACCACTCTTTAACTTCAACTCTAGAAACTCCAATCCAAGATTATAGACAAATCTTTCCTAAATTAGGTTATAGGAAATTTTAGAAAAAATGGAGAGCAATTGAGATGGAGAAGATGAAGAGGATGCTTACCTAAGCTTCTCTTTGATTTATAACTTGAACTTGGAATTTCCTAAGAGAATTAGAGCTTAGGAATATTTAATCTCTTTTCTTTTACCCCATTTTTCTATGGCTTGAGAGCGTTAGGAAATAATAAAATGCGTGAAGATAAGTTGGATGAAGAGTTAGTGTATTAGATGAGTTTAAAGGCTGAAACCCAAACCCAAAGCCCAATAGAAAATAGAAAAATTCAACCCAACTCCAAACATGTCGATGTTTATACTCAAAAAGGTTGAAAATTGCATTTTGGACTCAATGGAAGTAGTCTCGAGTCCTAATTCGACTGTTTATAAAAAGTAGCATTTCTGACTTTCAATCTGACTAACGATGCTATATTTAAATAAATCATTTAAATATACAATCGTAAAATATGTGGGTTGTTACAGACTCCCCTCCTTAAAGAAATTGTGTCCTCGCAATACTTAAGAAGAAAATAAAGAGTAACAACCATAAAAGCATATTAACACAAAACAAAATTTGAAGTAAGAAGTGCACCTTAAAGAGCGCGTGAGAGTAAGTCTAGATGTGTTTGCTCGATGAATTCCCTGGATTCCCAAGAGCAATCCTTAGGATTTGAGGAAACACTGAACTTTCACAAGCGGAACATCTTTATTTCGAAGGCGTTTAACCTCCGTAGCAATGATACGAATAGGATGTTGCTCATAAGTCAAATTAGGTGAAACTTTAATTTCTTCAACACCACCGGTCCCAAGAATAGACTCGGAATCCCTAAGGCATTTTCGTAGTTGAGAGACGTGGAAAACATCATGAATAGCAGAAAATTGAGCCAGTAATAAAAGGCGATAAGCCATGGAACCAATGCGTTCGGTGATGGGAAATGGACCAATATATCGAGGTGCTAATTTTCCCCATTGACTTAAACGCACAACACCTTTCATAGGTGAAACACGAATAAACATCAAATCTTCCACAGAAAATTCTAAATTCCTTCTTCGGTTATCGAAATAGGATTTTTATCTACTTTGAGCTTCTTTCATCCTATGACGAATAAGGTCAATCTTTTCTGTGGAATCACGAATAAAATCTGGATCTAAAACCAGTTTCTCACCGGCCTCAAGCCAACAAGAAGGAGATCGGCATAGCCTTCCATAAAGTGCCTCGAAAGGTGCCATATCAATACTAGAGGAATATTATCTTTCCAACTTCCACCAAAATCAAGAGGAACACATGCCGGAAGAAGATCTTCAAGAGTTTGATTCACACGCTCGGTTTGTCCGTCGGACTGAGGATGATAAGAGGTGCTAAAATTAAGCTTCGTTCCTAAAGCATTCTGAAGACTCTTCCAAAATCCACTCGTAAAAAATGGAATCACTAACAATAGAAGTAGGAACGCCATGCAATTTAATAATTTCTTTAACATAGAGTTTGGCCAAAAGAGGTACGGTCCGATTAGACCGAACAAAAATAAAATGGGCGGATTTTGTAAGTCTATCAACAATCGTCCATAAACTGTCATGACGCTAACGAGAACCGGGAAGACCATAAATGAAGTCCATGGAGACTTGATCCCACTTCCAAACAGGAATATTCATAGGTTGCAACAACCCATCAGGCCTTTGATGCTCGGCCTTTACAAGTTGCAAGTTGTAACAACCCTAGATTTTTATGTATATTTTAATTTCGAATTTATTTCATTTTGAAATTATTTTAAATTTGTTTTATTTCAAACATTTCATTTGTAAAAATAAATTTTGATTATTATATGAATTATAATTTCAAACTGGTATAAATTGAATATTTTCCTGTAAAATAGAATTGTGGTCAAAACTGGTCAAACTTTGACTTTTAAATTTTAAATTTATATATTTAAATTATTTAAATTTATCTTTTATTATGAAAATAGATTTAATACTTGAATACAGCTTTTCGTTTCGTTGAAAACGGAGTTATATTGTGAAAGTTATGTATATTTCAATATTGAGTACAATTTGTTTTATTTAGCAATTTTGTCTATTTTAAATTATATAAATCATTTTTTCTTTGTTATATTTTAATTTTAATATGTGTTAATATTAAATTTTATGTATATTTTGTCTTTTAATATTTTTAAAATGATAATAAAAAAATTTCCAAAATTTACAGTATTTATTTCCTATTTTAAAGGTTGTTTTCTATTTTTCTGCTATTTTCTTCATTTAAATTGTATTTAATTAAAATTTATATATTTATTTTGTTAGTGCATCTTTTATTTTATGTTATTATCTTTTTTACAAATATTTTTACAAGTCCATATAAATTTTCCAAAGTTCATTCTGTTTATTTTCCATTTTTTTAGACCAGTTTGCAATTTTGTGCTATTTTCTTATTTTAACCTTACATAATTAATAAATATTTATATATATTTTATATTTTGTTATATTTTCGAATTTGTGACTGAAATTATTATTATTTCCAGTAATATAAACCTATATAAATAAATTAGTGGAAATTTGAAAGGTTTTAAACTTTTAAAATTCCAGGGTCCTTTTGTCTTCCGACCTTTCACTTTCTCAACTCCTTTCTTTATGATTTTTGGCAATACCTCACTCTATCTTTCAGCCAACTTCTCTTTCACGTTTTTCACGCAAATACTTTTCTTTCTCCTCCAAAAAAATCACGGCTCCATTATGTTCAAGGTTTGGTAAAAATTATCATCTTCTTCCTTTGTTTTTATGATTTTTCTATTGAAATTTTGCATATGCTCTCTACTTCATAGCTCCACTCCTCCTCAACCAAGCTTTGACCGACCACCACCACCCTCTTCCTCTGACCATCACCCATCCTAGTAACCCTCATCCCCAGGCCGAACCAACCCAAGGCCAACATATGCAAAAAATCCACCAAAAACAATCAAAACCTATCACCTATTGCACTAGCCTAACCTAGGATATCATCTCCTCCTTCTACCGCCATTAGCCGCCACTACCTCCACCACCACCACCTCTGGCCTGCCCTCCACCCTCTTCCATGTCACTCACCACCTCTTGGAGCCACTGGCCGTTACCCATGACTTTTGGCCGAACCAAACAAGAGCAAACAAATGATGTATGTTGCATAGTTTTAGCCTTGTACACCTAGTTTTATGCACCTAGACTAAACCCACCTTCAAAACAAATGTTGGCCGACCACTTGCATACCTAAACCAGATCTGTAGCACCCCTAGGCTGAGCTAAACACCTGCATAACTGAAGTACATGAGGTAGAGAGCAAGTGCAAAGAAGTTGTTGTTGTTTTGGGTGTTGAATTCTATGTTGTTTGATGTTACATTTGTGTTGTAACTTATGTATGTATATATTGTTGTATGTATATGTTATCAAGTCATATAGCTTTGGCTCTCCACTCTCAAGTCATTTCCGTATTGTCGTGCCTTCGTAGTGTCTGTATTGTTTCCTTTGGTAGCTATCTCCAGCTCTGAACAGGTGAGTTATTCTCACCAGACAATATGTACATATATAACTAGTAAATTGACCCCTTTTGAATCTGTAAAATGCATTATCATGTTATACCTACTATACTATGATTATTATATGATGTTCACCCATGCTTAAACACCTATTATAACATATGTTGTTGTTATATTATGTTGTTCTGTTATTTTTATCAGTTTATCACACTGCAAGTTCCTTTTAGATTAGAATCACTATGGGTTGAAATGATACATACCCGAACAGACTTTGGAATAGGAGAAAATCATTATGGCCTGAAGTGATAGGCCTGAATGATTTTCAATTATTTTCATTTACTTGGGATTGCGGGTTTGAAATGATCAAACCCGGGTTTTCTTTGTAAATTACGGGTTGAAATGATATATTACCCGTATCACTTTACCTAGGCTAGAAAAATGAAATACAGACCCGTTGTTAAAATATGTTTGTCTAAAATTTTTAGATTATTTTAGAAATGTAAATATTATAATATTTTGATTTAATTTGATTAAAAATGATTTTTGTAAAGCATTATTGATTTTCTGAAAATTTATAAGTGAAATAAATAAATGGTAAAGTTAGGAAATCTGAAATGTAAGTTATTTTGGAAATTATAATTTGGTGATAAATGGAATTTAAATTAAATATAAAATATGATAAATTTATGATATTTTGAATTAAATGAATTAAAAATGATTTTTATAATATATTAATGATTTTTGAATAAAGTTAAAATGTGAAATGAATGAATATTTAAGTTGAAATTTTGAAATATAACAAAATTTGGAAATCTATGAATTTGGCTTAAATAAAAATGAAATTAAGCTATATTTGAAATTTAAACTTAAGTGTTAAGTTAAATTTAATTTAATGAATTTAAATTTAATGTCGGAATTTAATAAGTGAATTATCATTAAATCTTGATTTTTGAATGGAGATTTAACTTTATAAAATCATGAATATAAGGGTATTCAAATGATTGTTTTAAAAGTGAAATTATATGATTTTATAAATTAAAAATGATTTAAAAAAAAAAAATTTGTTTGTGAAATTATACTTAATATTTGAAGTTAATTAACTGCATTTCTAAAATGCTATTAATGCTAATGTAAATGATAATACAGTATTTGTAAATGCTGTAGTGGATAATAATGAAGCAAATGGCTAAGTTTAATTAAAGTCTATTATAGAATTTTTGTAAATGTTATAATTGTTGAATTTAACTAAGTTTTATTGAAACTGATGTAACTCTATTATAGCATTTTTAAATGCTATTTTTTGTTAAATTGAACTGTATTGAATGTAACTTTCTGTAGCAATTTCTAAATGCTGCGAAAGTTGAATTTCCATCTGTTTTAATAAATTAAGTGAATAAATGAATTTTGAAAGACTAAAATTTTGGAAATTTAATAATTTAATTATTAAATATAATAACTTCATTTTATGATTTAAAAAGGAAGTAATTTGTTTCGAAATATAAACTATTTTGAAATGTGTTTTGTAATGGTATTTAAATTAAATAAAATGAATGTGGTTTGGAAGATATTATATTTTTGATATTTTGAAATGGATTTTGAATGATATTGAATTTTGAAATGATATTTGATTTTGAAGTATAAAATACCATTTTGAAATTTTAACCACGGGATGTATTTAATTTATAGTTTAACTGATTCTTAAAGGATGGGCGATCCCAAGCATACTTTAAGTTATTGTGTATTTCTACTACAGTTCACTTGAGTTGGTTTACATTATATAAGTACATATTATCCTGACTCGAGTGTTTTGTGTTTTACTTTACGCTCGGGTCAGCCTGAGTATTTACAGCTTAGCTTTGGATTTCTTTTCTGGAGCTAGGAATTGCTGGAGATTCTGCTTGTCTAGTTACTTATCCCTTCAGTTTCAGTTGTTCTATTTCAGCTTTGGTATTGATAAACTGTTATGTAATTGAGATTTCTATTGTATATGTTTTTCAGACTGATATTATGTATTATGTTTTGAGAGATTGTTATAGTAGCTTCATGACTATGGTATTTTAATTTCCGCCGCGAGTTATTCTGATATTTCTATGTCTGTGATTCTGTGATTGTATTTCATTTGCTCCAAAATTATTTACAAGGCGATATTTTGAGCAATTCAAGTCCGGCATGTGTGGATGCGAATGACTGAAAATATCGGGTTGTTACACAAGTCATGCAATGCTTAATAAAGTTCGCAATATCAGATTTCATTCCATCCCAATAATAAATTCGCTTCATATTAGCGTACATTTTACTACTACCGGGATGAATGGTAAATTTAGAACGATGAGAATCTTCTAAAATGTCTTTATAAGGATTACTAATATTTGGCACAATAAGTCTACCAAATTTTCGAATGCCTCCATGAGAATCGATTTCAAAATCTTTCAAACCATCAATATTTCTATCCCTACAACTTTGGCAAAGATGAGCTAATTCGGGGATCATGCTTTTGAGCATCAAGAATGCGGTCTAAAAGAGACGGATGAGCCTCAAGGCTACATAAGACAAGAGATGAACATGAATCGGATTCACAATCTCGAATTTCACATGTAGACAAAGTCTCGAGATCATTCCATTCTGATATATCATCATATAAACAACCGCTTGTTGTTTACAATTAAGAGCATCGGCAACATGATTTCTCTTTTTGGGTGTATAAAGAATATCAAGATCATAAGATGCAAGGAATTCAAGCCAATGTGTCGATGCAAATTAAGTTCCTTTTGAGAAAATAAATACTTCAAAGATTTATGATTGATATAGAGAACAAATTTCTCTCCCAAAAGATAATGATGCCAAATTCTAAGGGTGAAAACAATAGCCACGAGCTCTAAATCATGAGTGGCATATCTAGTCTCGGCAGACTTTAATTGCCTAGAACCATAAGCAATAACACGTTCCCTTTGCATGAGAATGGCACCGAAACCAACAAGACTAGCATCGGTATAAACAATAAATCTTGGTTTCCTTCGGAATCACAAGAATAGGAGCATCGGAAAGGAGTTCTTTTAATTTTTTGAAAAGAAGCTTCACATTTGTTTGACCAAATGTACTTAACTCCCTTCTTTGTCAAACTAGTAAAAGGCATGGAAATTTTAGAAAAGTCTTTTATGAACCAACGGTAATAGCCCGCCAATCCAAGAAAACCATGGATTTCCATCACACTCTCCTGTCTCTTCCAATTTTGAATCGCTTCAATCTTTAAAGGATCCACGGAAATTCCGGATTCAAAATAATATGTCCGAGAAATTTCACACGAGTTTGCAAAAAGTGGCACTTAGAAAATTTTGCTTTCAATTGGTTGCTCCTAAGAGTTTCTAATACAATCCGAAGATATTTTTCATGCTCTCCCTCGGTTTTAGAATAAACAAGAATATCATCTATAAACATAAGAACAAATCGATCGAGGAATTCTTTGGAAACTTGGTTCATAAGATTAACGAAATAAGTTGGAGCATTCGTTAAACCAAATGGCATAACAAGCCATTCATAAGATCCATAACGAGTACGAAACGATGTCAAAGGAATGCTATCCTTTGTAATACAAAGCTGATGAAAACAGGTTGCTAAGTCTAACTATGAAAAGACTCTAGCACCGCAAAGTTGATCGAATAGATCATCAATCCGGGGTAAAGGATATTTATTCTTGATGGTGAGATCATTAAGCTTGCGGTAGTCAACGCAAAGCCTAAGTGTACCGTCGGATTTCTTCACAAAAATAGCTGAAGCTCCCCAAGGAGAGAAACTAGAATGAATAAACTGCTTCGTTTCCAATTCGGATAATTGTTTACGCATCACCTCTATTTCCTTATTGGACATACGATAAGGAGGACGAGTGATAGGTAGAGCTCCAGGAATCAAATTAATCCTGAACTCAATTTCTCGCTTAGGGGGTAATCCTAAAACAGGCTCAAATATGTCGGAAAATTCACGAACAACGTGAATGAGGGAAATGACATCTTCCTCATCATCATTATCGTCATCGTGAGGGTTTAGAGAATATAAAGATGCCACCGAATTAGAATCTGAATCTTTAAGAACAATAGAAATCCGCTTAACAGATTGAGGATGCTGAAGATGAATAGTTCTCTCAGGACATAGGATATGGGCTTCATAACGGTTAAGTCAATCCATTCCCAAAATCATTCCAAAGCCTAAATAACGCATAACATGGAAATCGGATTGGAAAGAATAATCGCATAAAATTACCTCGACATCTTTACAAAGCAAACTGAGTGTTGCGAATCCACCAACCGGATTCGCAATTCTCAAAGAAGTCATCAAGCGCATAACATTTAAAGTCAAAGTATCAACAAGTTCTTTTGATATAAAAGAATGAGATGCACTCGTATCAAAAAGAACTCGAATAGGTTGATCACGAAATATAATAATGCCATCAAGGATAGAAGGAGAAGTACCTTGACCAAGAGAAGTGCTATTAATCGTTTGCACAATATTTATTTTTCCCTCCTTCTTGCCTTAAAGTTTGGGACATGAAGATAAAAGATGACCCGCACTTTTGCAATAACAACAATAAAGAGTTTTCAGGCACATATTTGCATAATGGTCCTTAGCACCACAATTGTAGCATTCTCCACGATTAGGAGCAGGAGTCTTTGCTACCGAAGTTGCTTGCTTCCCTTTCTTGTTGGGATTAGGCTTGAACTTAATAGGTCGCTTCTTCTTGTTGTTGAAGTTCGGTTTGGCACCCGAAACTTCAACATCACTTTCTTGATCGGCCTCTTCAAGTCGAAGAGCGATATCAACAACCTGATCGAAAGAAACTTCTAATTTCAAAAGTAATGGCCTTTTGAGGTTCTTATTCAAGCCATATATAAACCTCTGATTTTTCTTCAATAGGGTATTAATATATCCGACCTCATATTTTGAGAGAGATTCAAAAGATGCGTCATAATCTGTCACAGAAAATTCACCTTGAACAAGGTCAAGAAAGCGCCAAGCTAAAGTTACTTTTTAGCTTCCGGCACAAACTTTAATTCGAATCTTTCTCGGAATTTCACCCAAGTAAGATCTGCTTCGATAATCTTAGAAACCAAAAGCTCATACCAATCTAATGCTCTTTCTTGGAGCATGCTAGAAGCCACTTGGACTCGATGGATATTAACAAGATTCATGCGAGGAAAGATGCGGTCGCATGATCTAAGCCAAGTTTGCACTTCTATAGCGCTTTCGGAACCCCTGAATGGCTTTCCTATAATGACCCAGAATTTCCGTCATTTGAAATTCGTATATTTAATTTATTTTAAATATTAACAAGTAAAATTTGTAAGTTGAATAAATTTTATTTCGAATACCTAAATTTAATTGGATAATTAAATCGATAATTTAATATTTGAAATTACAGAAATAATTGGAAATTGGATTTAATGTGAATGAAAATGATTTATAGAGTTATATTAAATCATATTGGAGTTAGAATGATGTTATAGAACTTTTAAAATTGAATTAAAAGTTAATTTGTGGAAATTGAATATTTTAATTATTAACTGACGAGTAAAAATAGCCATTTTTCAAACAGTCTCGGATTTCGACGAAACTAGTTTCATTGAATCCGTAATGTTAAATTATTGTATGATTTCAAATTTCGTGTCAATCGGACTTACGGTTTGTCCGGGGCAAGCTAAAACGCGTAGAAATCGGTTTAAGTGAATTTTAAATTTAAATAGTCGATTCAAAAACCTATCTTCCAAATATGATCGAATTGGCTTCTGATATATATTCCATTGCGTTCGGAATAGGGGTAAAACATTAAAAACGCTAGGAGGCACGCTTCGTTTCGAGTTCGGAAAAATTTCGGGTGAATAGTGTCGCGTAATTTTCTATATAAGGACCTCATTTCTTTCATTTTGCACAAACCCTAGGGTTTCTGGTTATAGCCGCCACTTGATTTTTAATGGCCGATATCTTTCGAAATTTCTCCCCTCAATCTCTCTAAATCCACCAACAATTATCGAAAACATTCAACTACAACGTTGTAGATCTAGGTGAGACCTTCAGATCCATACAGTGATGATGAACTTCCGAGCAACGATGTGACGACGATGTTGGAATGAAGGCACAATGTTTGCATGCGTTTTCTGGCACGATGGGTGGTTTGGCGTGATGGCATGTCGTGGCTGGCGCTTTGTAGTGGTGATGGCTGATCGTGGCAAAAGTGGTCGATGGTGGTGCGGCTAGGTAGGGTTTTGGGCGGCTATGGGTTTGATTTGAGCGTGATTTTCACGTAAGGGAGGAAGAAGAAGGGCACTGCCCTGATGTGCTGTGGCAAGATCTAACAGCCAGAACAAAAAAAGGTTATAAAATAAATAAATAAAATTTGTTAATTGATATATTATAAATTCGTTCGAACTTTAAGACATTGTAACTTTTTCATACGAGGTCCGTTTCGCACGAAACGACTTGCGTTGGAATCATATTGTCGAATACTATGCGATGGAGCTGGATTAGGATTGATTGGAGCTAGTGTGAATTTTGGGTAAAATTAAACGGTCTTTTAATTTTACTCGGAATAAAACGCTGAAACTGTATTGGAAGCAAGGTGAGAACTTCTCATTCAATCGAATTTGTTTCGATTTATATTTTAAATAGTTATATTTAAAATGGCTTGATTATGTTGATTGTACGCTTGGATGATAAGTTGCTATTTGTTGTATTGAAATAGACCATATACGCCGCGTATTAAGCGGAGGTTATTTTATTAAACACATATACAGCGATATTTCACCTTGAAGTGGAATTGGTATTATATATGTACTTGGAGTTGATATCCTGCATTATATAGCGGATGAGACCCTATTGCGCCACATAATAGCGGATGATATTTTATATAAACCCATGTACCGTGATATTCCGTCTTGAAACGGGATTGGTATTGTGCTAAAATCTGTGGATGCAGGAAAACAGGTTGGAGGGATCCAACTGGATTCCTCAAACATTTGAATTTGTTTCATATGTTGTGTGTTAATTTATTTATAATCTCTGTGTGATTATATTGTAATTGGAATCATTGTAGGCTAAAATTTAGCCGAATATATTTTGGTGTTGTGAGATACCGGAAATAAATAAAATAGGATTTTTGAATTTAAAAATCTATAATGAAATCCTATTGAATAAATTCCAAAATATGGGGAAATATTTTTTTAAATGGGTTTTGAGTAATATTGTTTATAGTTGAAGGATTTATTTAAAATATGGATTTTAAATAGTTCGAAAGAAAATAAAGGGATTTATTTTAAAAGATGATAAATTTGGAAATCTATTTTAAAATTGATTTGGTACTTGAAAATAAATCTTTGGGAATCAAATTGAAATTGACTCGATGTTTGAACACCAAATTTAGAAATCAATTTGGAAATTAATTTTTGGTGATTGAAAATAAACCTTTGGGGAATCCATTTGGAAATTGATTTGGGTGTTTAAAATAAACTTGGAAATCAATTAGAAATTGATTTGGTGTTGAAAATGGATATTTGGGAATCGATTTAAAAAATCGTATATCAATGGATATTTGGGAAATTTGAATTCACAATGGAATTTATAAAGGAAAGGGAAATTGTTTTAAAAATAAAAATTGGTTTATTTTTAAAGTGTGAAAAGGGATGTACGGATTTGGAATGTAAATCTAAAATAAATTGAGAAGGGTTTATTAAATTGGTCTAAGTGGACCATTTTGAAATGTAGGTGTATTTTCCCTGAAAATCCGAGTATGTTTTGAAAGTAGCTTTTAAATATAAATTTTAAAGTTCAAAAAATGGTTTGTAAAAGAATATTTATGAAGAAAGTATTTTTGTAAATTGTTTCTAAATCTTTAGAGTAAAGATTTATTTAAGTTAATTTTTAGAAGTGACTGTTTTAAAAGATTTAATTGATATTTGTTTTAGAAAATAGTTATTTAAAACAATTATACTCTATTTATTGATTTTATTTTAAAAAAATTAGTTTGGACTTGAAGTTTTATACGAGATGATAGTATAATATTTTCATAACTAATATTTAAAATAAAGTGTCTAAAAATAGTTTTACTTTAAAATATTTCCATGCATATATTTGGATAAATGATTTAAATTATTTCAAAGTATTCGAACTCGGTAGATTTTTCAGTAGAAATAAATGATTTCGGGAATTTTATTCCGCGAGTGAAAAATGATTTGAAGTTTGTTTTCAAAGGATTGAAAAGTGATTTGAAATTTTCTTTCAAATGGTTGAAGTGTGAAAATATATCTTGCAAAGATATTTTGAAAATAATAACTGGGGGAAAATTATTTGAAATCCAGTAATTGTTGTGAATGTTGATTGATGTTAAATAACCGACTATCAATATTTGCCTTTGAATGGCGTTTGAATTTCGATGCAACCGGAGGTCGGATTCCAAGTGGATATCCGAAAATCACATCGAATCTTTGTGATTATGATGGATCTTTTATTTAAAAGATCAAAGTGAAAATTGTTGTGATTTGTTGAAATCTGAATGAACACTTAATTTTATAAATAAGCGCTCGTTATTCGGTTTAGCCGGAAGAGGACCTTTGGGTCATAAATCCCACTCCGGATAGTGATACGATGAAATGGGATTGCATTTGAAGACCGGTGGTGAAGACCGGGTATTTGCAAGAATGATAGGATGACCTATCGATTGTTTCTGCACCGATAGCTGCGGTATGGAGATTTCCTTTGTGATGGGAAGTTCGACTAGGATTGTGAATACCCGGATTTGCAAGGACTTCTTCGGAAGTGCCTTCGGTTCTGTTCGAACCCAGAACAGACTTGTATGGATTGTATGTTTGACATTACATTTTGAGATATAAAGCAGATTTCTTTCAAATACATTTCTATTGGTGGCGGAGAATTTATTCTCTTAGCTTAACACCCTTCTCTGAGACGTACGAGCTCAAAGGTTATGTAGTTGATGGTTATCAGTGATATACTCCCAATTTGGTAATGTGGCATGCTGAGTTCTGCTGATCATTTGTTGATCAAAGCGTGGCTTTTGTGAAAAGCGTAGCTTTGTGGATGAGACTTGGTCAAACCTCATAACCCGGTTATGGTCGAAATAGGAATCGTAGCAGCAAGGTTATTTGAGGGTAGCGCCCTCTGAGGGTATGTCATTTCCTTCTGGATTATGAGTGGTATCATGGTATGGAGCCCAGATACTTACTTTGTGGTTGCTGCAAACTTATTACTTTGTGGTTGTTGGTTGAGAGGATCCTCGGATAAAGGTCGCAAACGACCGGAGGATGGCATGCTCGTGTCAGTAGTTACCTATTATAGAGGTAACCGGCCTTGTCTAGCAGAGATCCGTTTAGGATCCAGGGACGTCCCTCCAGAGGCGTTCCATTTTACTTAGGAAGTTCCTTTGCCCGACCATTTGTTCGAAATCCATTCATCCAATACGAGCTCTTTATGGTTTTAGTTGTATAACCTGCCATTTACTTATGGTGGTCACCACTGTTTAGATGGTAGCTATAGTAGGCATAGTTCGGAATGTCTATGCTGGCTAAGATTTATATTATACTTTCGAAATGTTTTCCTACACTTTGCACTTATAGTAATAATATCAAAGATATTTGCGTATCAAGCATGTTTGACTATCATAAGGAGAAATCTCCTCCAATTCTGCGTTTGCATTGTGTGTGTGGCGGGAGGCCTTATGGTAGCTACATTTTCTAAAAGCATTACGGATTTGTTTTAAAATATTTCTTTGTTTGTTTTAAAGATATAACTGTTTTAAGTTCTCACACCAGTCCTATGACTGACCTGGAGTTTATTGTTCCCTTCCTAAACTCTGGTGCCCATCATTTTCCATACGGGCAGTCTAGAGTCAGGTTATCTGGTCATTCTGGAATTCAGTAGTTGCTGTGGAGATCAGGAGCAAGCTGGATGGCGCAGCGTATCACTTGTATATGATATTATCTTTTCCGCTATGTATCCACTTGTAAGGACAAGTTTATATAACTGTCCATTATTGTGTTGTGTTGTATAGTTGACTCTGATGATGTAATGTATAAAATGTACAGTTCTTTTGATTTAGAGATTATTCATTTATCTATTATATGTGTTCCGCTGCGACTGTGAGATTCTGATATTGTTTCTGTTGCTTTTCTTTCTTTCTTCTTGTACCTCTTCTTCTTTAACCCTTACAATTCGGTTTTCCGGCCTTCGATTGTGCGGCATTCGATACAGTGGACGTATTAATGTCGATTTTCGAGAGTCAAAAATCCTTGAATTTTACATTTGGTATCAGAGCGTTTGGTTAAGAGACAACCTTGGCTCTATTGGGTGTCACTCATTAGAGATAGAGTCAGTAGTACTCTAGAATGAGTGTGAGTATAATAATAGATATGAGCGCGTATTTATTACTGAATACAAAAAATATTTTATATTGTGTTTGCTTATTCGTTGAGCTGTTTGTGAATTCTGGTCGGTATGTGGGACGCCATATTATCGATAGGGATTTCTAAACACTTAAACGAGGCAAGTCGACATAGTATCATTTTAAATTGGGTAAATGAAATAATTTTACATCGATTATATTTTACGTATAAAGGAAATAATTTTTCATAAATTATTAAAGTGTATATAAATTGATTGTTTGGTTGTTGAAAATGTAAGAATATATATAAGTTAATTAAAAGATGTTTGAATAATCTAAATAAAAGAATAATTGTACAAGCAAATGAATTATTAAGTATGGAATTATAATTAATGTGATTTACAATTGTGAAATAATCTTATGTAAGTGAAGTGGAATAGTGAAATTATATAAGAAAAAGATTTATAAATGTGATTTATGAATAAAAGGAAAATTTTGAAAGAATATTAAGCACTGAATTCACTATTGTCACTAGGAAATAATAAGGGTGATGACTGCAGCATAATCAGTATCATTTTCGAGTTTCTGTGTGATGGATTTGCTACCATAGTAAATTGAAAATTGAAGTTAGGTTGTGATAAACAAATTTAAAATTAAAATCCAAGTTGTAATTGTTGAATATAAGTGAAACGAGTTTTGAACTTATAATATGAGATAATAAATTTAGCTTTGGTAAAGTTAATGGATTTGGAAGTTTAGGTATATAAGTTGTATAACTTGTAAAGTGAGAAGATTAAGTGAAACCAAATGATAAAATGGTTAAACAATTTTGTTAAGCAAAACGAGATATGAATTTGAATAAGTGACGAAATTTGACTTGGTAAAAGTAAATAGAATTTACTTTAGAATTGGAATCTGAATTGGATTTATAAGTGGAAATTTAAGTTAAGTTAAACAAATGATGTTTGAAATGGAATATAACTTAAGTGATGTTGAATGAAGTTGGTTTGGTATCGAAGTAAATTAATAAAGTGAATTGATGAATATGAACTTGAGTTATGTAATGAAATTCAACTTTTGTGGTTAAATGAATTAGCAATTGAATTGAACTAATGAATTGGATATGAATTATTGAATGTAAATTGAATGAATTTGGTTGTATTGGATGTACATTGGTTGTTATATGATTGTTAGTTGATTGTATATAATTCATTAAGTGTTAATGAAATTGAATTGATAAATGGAAAGCTATGTAATTGAATTTGAATTGAAAGTGAACTAATGTGAATTGGTTGTAAGCAATTAAAATTTGTATCGAAACCTTATAAATTGCTTATGGGAATTATTTTGATTGCATTGCTTATGAAAACTATGTGTTTTCCATTGAAAATTAGTGAAATGTAAATGAATTTCCTATATATGTCACTTACATGTTTAAATTGAGTAAGTACAGGTACCAGGGCGGTAGTTGGTTGGATTTGATCACGCTAAAATGCTAATAAATAACTGCTTTGCTTAAAAATGCTAAAAAGGTACGCCTACGCAATAAAAATAGGAAATATGAACCGTTTTTCTATTTTCCGACCGTGTGGGTCGATGTATATATATTTATATCTACTGTGGTATTGCAAAAGCTCCTCCGTACAAGGGAGACTCTGCCAAAAAAATTCGTAAATTTTGGGAGTTAGAAAAATTTTGAAAATTTTTAGAAATTTTTGTTAACAAAAAGTCAATTTCTAAATTGAAATGAAAATGTAGGAATTGAACTAGAAAAGTGTAACCATCGGATTTTGGAAAAGTCAAGAAATTAAAATGAATCTGAAATCAAGTTGGAAGGTTTGTTTTTGGAAAAAAAAGTTAATGGATTCTGTAACTTTTTCTTACTTGGCAATTTCAAGGACGAAATTCTTTTAAGGGGGAAGTTCGTAACAACCCAGAATTTATGTCATTTGAAATTCGTATATTTAATTGATTTTAATTATTAACAAGTAAAATTTGTAAGTCGAATAAATTTTATTTCGAATATCTAGATTTAATTGGATAATTAAATCGATAATTTAATATTTGAAATTATAGAAATAATTGGAAATTGGATTTAATGTGAATGAAAATGATTTATAGAGTTATATTAAATCATATTGGAGTAGAATGATGTTATAGAACTTTTAAAATTGAATTAAAAGTTAATCTGTGGAAATTGAATATTTTAATATTTAACTTACGAGTAAAAATAGCCATTTTTCAAATAGTCTCGGATTTCGACGAAACCAGTTTCATTGGATCTGTAATGTTAAATTATTATATGGTTTCAAATTTCGTGTCAATCGGACTTATGGTTTGTCCGGGCAAGCTAAAACGCGTAGAAATCGGTTTAAGTGAATTTTAAATTTAAATAGTCGATTCAAAAACCTACCTTCCAAATATGATCGAATTGGCTTCCGATATATATTCCATTGCGTTCAGAATAGCGGTAAAACATTATAAACGCCAGGCGGCACGCTTCGTTTTGAGTTCAGAAAAATTTTAGGTGAATAGCGTCGCGTAATTTTCTATATAAGGACCTCATTTCTTTCATTTTGCACAAACCTTAGGGTTTCTGGTTACAGCCGCCACTTGATTTTTAATGGCCGATATCTTTCAAAATTTCTCCCCTCAATCTCTCTAAATCCACCAACAATTATCGAAAACATTCAACTACAACGTTGTAGATCTAGGTGAGACCTTCAGATCCATACGGTGATGATGAACTTACGAGCAACGATGTGACGACGATTTTGGAACGAAGGCACAATGTTTGCACGTGTTTTCTGGCACGATGGCTACACCGAGCTCGGCGTGGTTTGGTGTGAAGGCATGTCGTGGCTGGAGCTTTGTTGCGGTGATGGCTGATCGTGGCAGAAGTGGTCGATAGTGGTGCGGCTAGGTAGGGTTTTGGGCGGCTAGGTAGGGTTTGATTTGAGCGTGATTTTCATGTAGGGGAGGAAGAAGAAGGGCATGGCCCTGATGTGCTGTAGTAAGATCTAACGGCCAGAACAAAAAAGGGTTATAAAATAAATAATAAAAAATCATAAATTGATATATTATAAATTCGTTCGAACTTTAAAACATTGTAACTTTTTCATACGAGGTTCGTTTCGCACGAAACAACTTGCATTTGAATCGTATTGTCGAATACTACGCGATGGAGCTGGATTGGAATTGATTGGAGCTAGTGTGAATTTTGGATAAAATTAAACGGTCGTTTAATTTTATTCGGAATAAAATGCTGAAACTGTATTGGAAGCACGGTGAGAATTTCTCACTCAATCGAATTTGTTTCGATTTAAATTTTAAATAGTTAGATTTAAAATGGCTTGATTGTGTTGATTGTATGCTTGGATGATAAATTGTTATCTGTTGTATTGAAATAGACCCTATACGCCGCATATTAAGAGGAGGTTATTTTATTAAACACATATACCGTGATATTCCACCTTGAAGTGGAATTGGTATTATATATGTACTTGGAGTTGATTTTCCGCATTATATAGCGGATGAGACCCTATTGCGCCATATAATAGCGGATGATATTTTATATAAACCCATGTACCGCGATATTCTGTCTTGACACGGGATTGGTATTGTGCTAACATCTGTGGATGCAGGGAAACAGGTTGGAGGGATCCAACTGGATTCCTCAAACATTTGAATTTGTTTCATATGTTGTGTGTTGATTTATTTATAATCTCTGTGTGATTATATTGTAATTGGAATCATTGTAGGCTAAAATTTAGCCGAATATATTTTTGGTGTTGTAAGATACTAGTAATAAATAAAATAGGATTTTTGAATCTAAAAATCTATAGTGAAATACATTGAATAAATTCCAAAATATGGGGAAAGATTTTTTTCAAATGGGTTTTGAGTAATATTGTTGATAGTTGAAGGATTATTTAAAATATGGATTTTAAATAGTTTGGAAGAAAATAAAGGGATTTATTTTAAAAGATGATAAATTTGGAAATCCATATTAAAATTGATTTGGTACTTGAAAATAAATCTTTGGGAATCAAATTGAAATTGATTCGATGTTTGAAAACCAAATTTAGAAATCAATTTGGAAATTAATTTTTGGTGATTGAAAATAAACCTTTGGGGAATCCATTTGCAAATTGATTTGGGTGTTTGAAATAAATTTGGAAATCAATTAGAAATTGATTTGGTGTTGAAAATGGATATTTGGGAATCGATATGAAAAATCGTATATCAATAGATATTTGGGAAATTTGAATTCACAATGGATTTATAAAGGAAAGGGAAATTGTTTCAAAAATAAATATTGGTTTATTTTTAAAGTGTGAAAAGGGATTTACGGATTTGGAATGTAAATCTAAAATAAATTGAGAAGGGTTTATTAAATTGGTCTAAGTGGACCAATTTGAAATAAAGGTGTACTTTCCCTGAAAAGCCGAGTATGTTATGAAAGTAGCTTTTAAATATAAATTTTAAAGTTCTAAAAGTGGTTTGTAAAAGAATATTTGTGAAGAAAGTATTTCTGTAAATTGTTTCTAAATCTTTAGAGTAAAGATTTATTTAAGTTAATTTTTTGAAGTGACTGTTTTTAAAGATTTAATTGATATTTGTTTTAGAAAATAGTTATTTAAAACAATTATACTCTATTTATTGATTTTATTTTAACAAAAATTAGTTTGGACTTGAAGTTTTATACGAGATGATAGTATAATATTTTCATAACTAATATTTAAAATAAAGTGTCTAAAAATAGTTTTACTTTAAAATATTTCCAAGCATATATTTGGATAAATGATTTAAATTATTTTAAAGTATTCGAACTCGGCAGATTTTTCAGTAGAAATAAATGATTTCGGGAATTTTATTCCGCGAGTGAAAAATGATTTGAAGTTTGTTTTCAAAGGATTGAAAAGTGATTTGAAATTTGCTTTCAAATGGTTGAAGTGTGAAAATATATCTTGCAAAGATATTTTGAAATTAATAATTGGGGGAAAATTATTTGAAATCCAGTAATTGTTGTGAATGTTGATTGATAGTTAAATAAATGACTATCAATATTTGCCTTTGAATGGCGTTTGAATTTCGATGCAACCGGAGGTCGGATTCCGAGTGGATATCCGAAAACCACATCGAATATTTGTGATTGTCATGGATCTTTTATTTAAAAGATCAAAGTGAAAATTATTGTGATTTGTTGAAATCTGAATGAACACTTATTTTTATAAATAAGCGCTCGTTATTCGGTTTAGCCGGGAGAGGACCTTTGGGTCATAATTCCCACTCCGAATAGTGATACGACGAAATGGGATTTCATTTGAAGATCGCTGGTGAAGACCGAGTATATGCAAGAATGATAGGATGACCTATCGATTGTCTCTACACGGATAGCTAAGGTATGGATATTTCCTTTGTGATGGGAAGTTCGATCGGGATTGTGAATACCCGAATTTGCAAGGACTTCTTCGGAAGTGCCTTCAGTTCTGTTCGAACCCAGAACAGACTTGTATGGATTGTATGTCTGACATTACATTTTGAGATATAAAGCAGATTTCTTTCAAATACATTTCTATTGGTGGTAGAGAATTTATTCTCTTAGCTTAACACCCTTCCCTGAGACGTATGAGCTCAAAGGTTATGTTGTTGATGGTTATCAGTGATATACTCCTAATTTGGTAATGTGGCATGCTGAGTGCTGCTGAGCGTTTGTTGATCAAAGCGTGGCTTTTGTGAAAAGCGTAGCTTTGTGGACGAGACATCGTCGAACCTCACAACCCGGTTATGGTCGAAACAGGAATCGTAGCAGCAAGGTTATTTGAGGGTAGCGCCCTCTGAGGGTATTTCATTTCCTTTTGGATTATGAGTGGTATCATGGTATGGAGCCCAGATACTTACTTTGTGGTTGCTGCAAACTTATTACTTTATGGTTGTTGGTTGAGAGGATCCTCGGATAAAGGTCGCAAATGGCCAGGGGATGGCATGCTCGTGTCAGTAGTTACCTATTACAGAGGTAACCCGGCCTTGTCTAGCAGAGATCCGGTTAGGATCCGGGGACGTCCCTTCAGAGGCGTTCTACTTTACTTAGGAAGTTCCTTTACCCGACCATTTGTTGGAAATCCATTCATCCAATACGAGCTCTTTACAGTTTTAGTTGTATAACCTGCCATTTACTTATGGTGGTCACCACTATTTAGATGGTAGCTATAGTAGGCATAGTTCGGAATGTCTATGCTGGCTAAGATTTATATTATACTTTCGAAATGTTTTCCTACACTTTGCACTTATAGTAATAATATCAAAGAAATTTGCATATCAAGCATGTTTGACTATCATAAGGAGAAATCTCCTCCAATTCTACGTTCGCACTGTGTGTGTGGTGGGAGGCCTTATGGTAATTACATTTTCTAAAAGCATTGCGGATATATTTTAAAATATTTCTTTGTTTGTTTTAAAGATATAACTATTTTAAGTTCTCACACCAGTCCCATGACTGACCTAGAGTTTATTGTTCCGTTCCTAAACTCTGGTGCCCATCATTTTCTACACGGGCAGTCTAGAGTCAGGTTATTGGGTCATTCTGGAATTCAGGAGTTGCTGTGGAGATCAGGAGCAAGCTGGATGGAGTAGCGTATCACTTGTATATGATATTATCTTTTCCGCTGTGTATCCACTTGTAAGGATAAGTTTATATAACTGTCCATTATTATGTTGTGTTGTATAGTTGACTCTGATGATGTAATATATAAAATGTATAGTTCTTTTGATTTAAAGATTATTCATTTATCTATTATATGTTGTTCCGCTGCGACTGTGAGATTCTGATATTGTTTCTGTTGCTTTTCTTTCTTTCTTCTTCTACCTTTTCTTCTTTAACCCTAAAAATTCGGTTTTCCGGCCTTCGATTGTGCGGCATTCGATATAGTGGACGTATTAATGTCGATTTTCGGGAGTCGAAAATCCCTGAATTTTACATTTCCACCCAAAGTGGTATAATCACTGCATAAGCGAGAAAACCCAAATTTAAGGCGAGTAGCCTCTGGAATGGGTCTGACAGCTTGAGCATTCTTTACAAGATCTAAAAGCTACTAGGCAGACATAAATACTCCATCCTGAGGAGTAGCACTGGATTGACCAGTGCTGGGACAGTCAGGTCTAACCTTTTCTCTTCTTTAAGAAAGAAGAAAGAAGAGGAAAAAGCTTATTCTCAAAATGAATACCAAACAATCATGACTGATAAAACTAGGCATCATAAAATAAATTAGGATATAATGGGTGCAAAGACTCGAATTAAATCCTAAGGCACGATTCCTAAGAGAGACTTAGGACAATGATCCTTGCTAGATTATTCTATATTGTTTCGACGTTTGGATCTGATACCAAGCTGTGATGCCCCGCCTCTATACTCACACTAGCCAAGGACACTACAGAGCAATGCCGTCATCTAGCACGAAGAATAAGGCTGTTGAGCAGCGACCATCCGTGTAATTACGTTGTGCAAGTACCGATATGCCAGATAAAATATCACTTTCATTTCAAGAGGAAATCCAACATACCGATACAAACTCAAAGCTACTACACAGTGGCTATGTGGTCTTCGGAAACAAAAATAAAATAAGCATAACACAAAATCAGTCACAGATATTCATATCACTAAGCCAGAAACAGATATGAATATAACATTTAAAAGTGTACATTGAAGTAGTGGTCATGTAAGATCCACTACATCATAAAAGAATAGGTGCCAATGTTAGAAAAAAGAATACGTATACATCAAGGAGTCCCTATCTCGAATGTACAAAAGCAAAAACTACTAAAATAAAGTAGTTAGCTAAAAGTCATAAGACAGTCCTAGATAACGAGTCAAGTAGAAGCACCTAAAATACCTCGGTCTGACCCGAGTATTATTTAAGATGAAGATAATAAACGGATCAGTCTAGTTATAAATATCATATAAAATGAGATAGGATAAGAGATATAAAAAAATTTATGATAAGAATAATGCCATACTATGACAAGTATACATTAGATAACAATAAAAATCATTCAATATATCAAGAATCTTAAAGCCCCAAAAAAAATATCATATTCTTTATTTTATTCAAAGAAACCCAAATATTGCCAAACATATCATTACCAGTCGCAAAAATTGGTGAAACACAAATTTCAGAAATCAATAATTAGAAATCCAGAAAACTCAAAGGGGGAGGCCTATCAGAAATGGGAGCACGAAAACTCTTTAACATGTGTATCACAAACGGGTCGCTATTCCATGGTCGTTAACCATAGAGCTGGTGCAACAACGTAGTACAATAACGGTACGCTTAAGGAATCTAAAACTCGAATAATTCGAAACAATGACGTAGTACAATAATGGTACGTCCGATGAACCTGATAAGCCGAACCAACGATGTAGTACAATAACGGTACGTCCGATGAACCTGATAAGCTAGAACAACGATGTAGTACAATAATGGTACGTCCGATAAACTGAACTCCATGAAAGAATATGGGTCGCTAGCCCGTAAAAATGAGACGAAGATTCATAAAATCGAGGTATAGTCCCCCACGTGGACAAAGAGAGACGAAGCTCAACATAACGGAGTACTGTCCCCCACGTGGACAAAGAGACATCGCATTTCGCTAGTCTGAACCATAAAATGATCACCATTGATCAACAAAAAGTGTGAATTACACTGAGCTAGTAAATAAATGAGTTTAGCTTCATGTCCCATAGCCACTGGCTTAACTTAAGTATTTACAAACAAATTGTAGACTTCCACTCAAAAGTTGTCACAAGATTTCAATCGAACAAGTACAAGAATTAACCGACAAAGAAAATGCAAGGTTTCATACCACTTGCTTTGTTAAGTCGTTTAATTAGATTTCTCATATGAATGAGGTAAAGGTTTGTATATACGAATAGGTTGGAAAGTGGGTTTAAAAACAAGCTTTGTATTAAAAAAAGTGTTGAAATCGTTTTTGTGAAAGTGTGAATATTTACTGCTAGTATAAGACCTTTACATTTTAGAATTGTCAAATCACAGAAATTATTGTAGAAATTATCAATCCCCAAAAATTCACATATGAAAACGTGAATCAAACCATAGAAATCGATATTATATCCATCAAAGTGGATATTCCCAAAAATCTAGAAAGAAGTCATCGAAATCGATAATAAATTACGACGACCAATCGGATCAACCCCAAAATCGATATAAATGGAAGCCCATAAAAAACAAGCAAGATGGCTGAAATTAGCAGCTCCAGACGTCTGGTTGTTCTCTCAGACGTCTGAGCTGAAAGACTGGAAATTTTATTCTAGATCGCCCAAACGTTTAGGAATTAAGCTCAGAAGTCTGAGCTAATGTTCTGGAATTTTATTCTGTAGCTCCAGACATCTGGGCATACTACCAGATGTCAGAGCCGAAGCACAGTCCAAAAATCTACTAGGCCAATGATGGCCTATTCATCTCAAAAGCGGTCGAACAAGCACGATGGCTAAAGATTTATTCATAGCGACAACCCAACCCAATAGGCTCTTCAATACACTCCAAACAACATGTTAAAACATCCAATGTAGGATTTTCATAAATTTTGACTTCAAAATACCAAAAATTGAAAATTCATCAAACCAATTCAAATTAAAAGCAATTGGTCATGCCAAAGATATGAGGAATTCATACCTACCAATAATGAAGACTATAGACATAGATGCGAGTTCAAGAACTCACCTTTAAACCCAAAAACAATGAATGAGAAGCTCAAGCACAAAGGAAAGGTCAACTACTCTTCCACTTCAACTCTTGAAACTCTAATCTAAGATTATAGACAAATATTTCCTAAATTAAGTTATAGGAAATTTCAAAAAAATTGGAGAGCAATTGATATGGAGAAGATGAAGAGGATGCTTACCTAAGCTTCTCTTTGATTTATAACTTGAAGTTGAACTTCCTAAGAGAATTAGAGCTTAGGAATTTCTAATCTCTTTTCTTTTCCCTATTTTCTAGGGCTTGAGAGTGTTAGGAAATAATAGAATGAGTGAAAGGTATTAGATGAGTTTAAGGGCTGAAACCCAAACCCAAAGCTCAATAGAAATATAGAAAAATTCAATCCAACTCCAAACATATCGATGTTTATACTCAAAAAGGTTGCAAACGCCATTTTGGACTCAATGGAAGTGGTCTCGAGTCCTAATTCGACTGTTTACAAAAAGTAGCATTCGGACTTTCAATCCGACTAACGATGTTACATTCCAATAAATCATTTAAATATACAATCGTAAAAATATGGGTTGTTACAGGTGGCATCATAAAGCCATTGAGCTATTTGTGTATCGATAGTTTCAAAGGAAGAGGTAGCGGATTTTCTTGATCGTTTAGGTTGTCTTGGAGCCATTTGAAAGTGAGATTGAGTAAAGATATTTGAAAATTTTGATAGTTGGGGTTTTGAAAATATGAAGTGGGAAAGTAAAAGTGAAGAGTGAAAAAGAAGATGGTGGGTTAAAAGGGTAAAAAGGTAGGTAAAATAGTGATAAATGTACCCAGACAGCCTCTTCAGTCGACTGGTCGAATTAGGTCAGTCGATTGAAGTTAATTCCTGAAACTTTTTGTTTCCAGATTTAGTCGACTGACCCAATTCGTTCATTCGACTGAATGTTTTTGCAATAAAATCAGTCTTTCGATTTCCAGATTCAGTGGACTGACCCAATTCGTTCAGTCAACTGAATGCTGTTTTTCAGCAATATCCTATCTTTTTGTATGTATTAACAAATAAAATAAAATATATTCAATATATTAAACAATTAATCATACAAAATAGATTGAAATAATAAATAAGGCTTAGTTTGAAGAAGAAGCGGATAAATGCGGAGTCTTGCGATCTTCTGGTTAGATTGTATGGTTTTAAAGCAAACTTTCCACGTTCCCATGAATTTGGAGACAAATAGGAGGTTGTGGTGACTGATGATAAGAAAACATTATAGGTTGATGAACATTACATGAAGACGAGATGTAAAATTTCTAGCCAATTTGTTCCAAAAAGCTAAGTCATTTTGAGTTTAGCTTTTGTTCATAGTACATTTCGCGTTGAGTTGCTATTGATTTCCTTTGATAATAATGTAAATCATTAATCTTTTGTTTTGTTAATAGAGAACCAAAAAATAAAAAACGACGTGCCTGTTTTTTATGAAGTATGACCAGTACGATAGCTGGATGGTCTGACCGGTTCATGATATGGGGTAGGTGTAGGTAAATTTGATGATCCAGAAAAAGGTGTCGAGAAATCGACAGAGGAATATTCAGATCCATATAAAGAGTTGTTTTGGGAGGACATTGCTGTAAGTAGGGAATAAAATATGATTATGATGGAGAGATAGACAGAAATTCTTCAAGTACATATAATAATAAGAAGATAAAAAATAGTAATAGCTGGATGGAATAAAGGATAACCAAAAAATAATAAGAAGAGGAGAAATAGATAGAATTTTCATGGTTGAAAATCATCCATGAGAATAGTGCAATAAATAAAGAAAAATATATTATAAACACAGTTGCGAAACAACAAATAGTGAAATGGTAGAGACATAGGATTTCCAAGCTAAAGGAACTGAGTTCAACTACCAGCTAGATTTTCATATCAGGTAGTCCTTTAACAAGTTTACTTTTAGCTATTTTATTAATAGTGTTAATATTTACATGGCAAAATCTTTTGTGCCATAGCCAAGAATCATTCTTTGTAGCAACAAAACACATGTTTGTGTTATAATTTATATTCGTATTTAAAATATAAATATTTCTATCTCTTATACCTTCAAAAATTAAATTTTGATTTTTATTAGAAATATTACATTTATTTTCTGAAAAGAATATATTAAAACCTTTATCACGTAATTGACTTATGCTTAATAAATTATGTTTTAAGTTTTTAACTTATAAAACATCAGAAATGAGAGGAAGTTAGAGATACCGTTATTGCTCACATCGCCTTCCAAAAGTGATCGATCCTCCATTAGAGTAGACAATGTCAGTTAACATGTCCTTATTTCCAGTCATGTGTTTCGAGCAACCGCTGTCTAAAATCCATTTTCCTCTCTTTTTAATTGGTACCTGCAAATAATAAAGATTAAGTTGGTACTCACTTTCTTTTTAGGGTCTTAAGAGTTAGGTCTTAGGAAACCAAATCCAAGAGGGTTCAGAATTCCCTTTATAAATATAATTCTCATTTTATGAACAGTTTCTATAAATGTTTTGATATGTTTATTACTAATTAAGTTATTATTTATTTAAGTAATCCATATTTTAATAGTTTAAAATCATTAGAAAATGTTTTCTTAATATCTTTCTTAATTTTTTTAAACTTATTTTTAAACTTTCCAGATTTCTTTATATTTTCAGTTTTCTTATATCCTAGACCCATTTTATTTGAAGTAGACTGAAAATTTTCTGTTAATTTAGAAAGATTTTCTCGTGCTTTATTAAAATTAGAAATATTTTTATTAATATCTTCTAACTTAGTTTTGAGACCAGATTTTTCTAACTTTAATACTTTAGTGTTAGATTTCAAATCATTAATTTCAACTACTAAATCATCATTTTTATACTTCTGTATTTCTAATTCTTGAGTTATCATAGAAAGTTGAGATGTTAAATTAGAATTAGATTCTTGAGATATTTCAAGTTCTTCTTCCATAATTTTATTTACATCTCTTAGCATACTAATTTCTAATTCAGATCTACTAAATTTTCCTTGTAACTCTTTATTTTGCTTTTTAGTTTGTTTTACAAAGTCCACTGGTTCTGAATTAATTTCAATCAAATCTTCAAAACTTAGTTCACTTACATCATCACTTATAACCATGGAGCATACATTTGCTTGCTCTGTGTCACTGTCACTGTCTCTCTCTGATGATGAAGATTAATCTGAATCATCCCATGTTACCGAAAATGCTCTCTTCTTGAATTTGTCCTTGAATTTATTTTTCTGTTTCTCTAGATAATATTTCTTCATATGACCCTTTCTATGACGTTCGTAACTTTCCATGATAGAGGATGATGGTTTATTACTATTATATTGTTATTGTAAGGGTTATTTTTGTAACTCTTGAAATTGTTATTCTTTTTGAATTTCAAAAACTTTTTGAAATTTTTAGCAATAAGTGCCATATCCTCTTCATCTGAGTCAGAATCATCTTTTTCCACTTGAAATGATTTGTTCTTCTTATCCTGTGCTAGAACTTTCATTGCTTGCAAATTTACTTCATATGACATTAGAATTCCTATTCACTCTTCTGGTTTCATAGTGGAAAGATCGTTTGCTTCTTCAATAGCTAAGACCTTTCTTTCCCATTCATCCGTTAAAGAGTTTAGGATTTTTGATACTATATCAAAGTCAAAAAAATTTCTCCTAATGCCAATAGTGAGTGATATATATCTTGAAATCTAGAGTATATGTCATTTATACTTTCGTTTGATTTCATTTTGAAATTTTGGAACTGATTTTTCAACATAAAGATTTTTCTTTGTTTGACTTTGTTAGTTCCTTCATGAGTTACTTTTAGAGTTCTCCATATCTCATAAGCGGTTGTACACATAGTGACCCTATTCAACTCCATTTTATCTAATGCACAAAATAACATGTTCATAGATTTAGCATCTGAAGTAGCATCAGCTTTTTTGTGCAGTAGTCCAAGTTGAAAAAAAATTTGTTGGCATGGTATATTGATTTTGGGTAATATTCCAGGTTTCAAAACCATTATCTTGCATATATATTCTCATTCTAATTGACCAGTAATTATAGTTAAGACCATTAAATAGTAGTGGTCGAGCAGTTGACTAACCTTTAGTGAAACTAGAGTAAATGTTAATGCTAGTAATGGTGTTACTATCCATATTAAAAAATATCAAATAATTGTGTTACGGTTATAGGATAAGCTTGCTCTAATACCAAATGAAAGTGACTACTGTGTGGCTAGTTATCACATAGGATCGTGTAATATGGAATGTATTATAATCTAAATGCGAAAAATAATAATAATAGTAAAGTAAATAAGAATAAGCACACCAGGAGTTTTTATACTGGTCCGAACATCTCGTTCTACGTCCAGTCCCAGACTTCCCTCTGGAATTTCACTTAATTACCCCTCACTTAACCTGAAGGAATTGGTAAACAACACCTGAGCAGCCGAACAGGGTTTTTCCTTCTCAACGGTCGAAGAGGACTTTTCCGCCTGATACAAACTAACAGGACTTCAACAGTTACAATAAAATTGTTTGACACTTTTTGCTCTTGATAACACTGATTTTTCTTTGATAGTACGCCCTTCCTATAATGTAACATCCCAAAAATTTATTAATTTGAATTTGGTAACTTATTTGAACTTTTGAAATTTAATTTGGAAAGTTTCAAAAGAAATAAATTATTATTATATAAAAATTACAAAGATATATGGATATAAATAAAATATTTGGTAGTTTAAGCTTTAAATAGATAATAATAAAAAAATTATAAAAAACAAGGATTTTTGTTAAACATAAATATATAAGGTAAGATAAACCATAAAGAAATACATATAGATTTGCATGTGAATTTTATGTAAGCAAGATAACAAAAACAAACAAATGTATGCAAGGCCAAAATAAATATCTATGTATAAAACAAAAATGTACATAAAAAAAATCAAATAGCATAAGTATGTAAACGTAGATGGGAACATAAGCATTAAATGCTATCTTCTCAAGCACAAATAAAATTATTTCAGCCTCCAAAGAGAATTTGTCTGGTCAAAGAAGGAGGCAGGAAGGAAAAATCTGATTAAATAAAAAAAAGAACAAAGAAAGCTTACACTAGATAACACCAACTTGTACAAAACTATCTTCTCTATATATACATCTATTCCATTTCGTTCATCAACTTAGCAAATCAGAGAAAAATATAAACATCGTTATATTCTCAAACTCAAATATAAACTGCTGAGAAAAAAAAACAAGACAGAAAGGTGATTATGGAAAATCAAACTGTAGTTTTCAAAACCAAAGCAGCTCTCTGTTCATAAAATTTTCATGTAAGTAAACATTTAACCTTAAATTTCAAAGTAATGAATGCTGGAATATGTGAATTCTAGATGATATTGTGTTATATGATTATATATAGATGAATATATCTATGTATGTTTCATTTATATCTGTGCTGTGTATGAATATGTCATCTCTGTTGTTTTTTTAGTACAAAGTTCAATCAAGATAAAAAATTTAACTTCATCTTCACTAGCCTCTGATAGGCCTTAATCTTCAACAAATAAGTTAGTTTAAAACATAAAGTATGATCTAAGTTTTGTTTAAAGCTTAATAATGAAGTTGTGACTCTGTAAAATTCAATTTTACAGTAAAAAGTAAATTTTAGGATAAATTAGAACATTGTTAAATATTAATTCGATTATATAGCTTGAATCAACATTCAAAAACTAGATTTTTAAAACAAAATGGTGATTTTTAGTAAAGTATTTTAAGTGCATTTCTAAGTTAAACCGAAAATGCTTTTTTGGCCACTGCCATCGATCAAGGAATTTTTGAATGTTAAGATTTTGCCTGAAGCTTGCTTGGCCATGGATGATTTCTGGAAAATTGTCGAATAAATTTTCTATTGCATGAATGGGTGGGACGAGTTCAATTTAGGGTTTAAGCTCGAGTTTTGGACATGATCAGTGGCAAGGTGATTGCGTCTCCTTGAAGCGATCGAGCTGCACGAAATTGAGAGGAAGAGTAGAGTGGGGTATCGGCAACGTGATGTCGGAGTAATGGATTTTCTGATGAATGACGTGAGGGGGACGAGGCGTTTTCATTCGGTGTGTTCAAGTTACAGTTTTGAATGAGAGGCAAAATTTTGATTTCGAGTTTTTGGCTTTGAATCGAACTTTGATTTCGAGTATTGGGATGATTCGTGACTTGCCGAAGTTCGTGGAGTTAGCCGAAGTGGCGACGCGACGCCATGCACGTGCATGACATCGACTTTGTGTCAGGAAGTTTGGGCTGGGGAGGAACTCGAAGGAGTGCTCGAGTAGAAGATGGGTTGGCTCGGGTTTCTCGCATTCGTATGAAATGGATTCAGCGGTTTGTAACTTAAGCTAAAGAAGAAGAAAGTATGTAAGGCACGAGAGAGTGGCTCGGGGAAGCGTAGGGGGAAACTCGAGTAACACTCTTGTAAAATCTGGGGCATTCACGAGTTGTTTACAAAATGGGTTAAGCCCAATAAATTTCAAATTTACAATGTTAAACAAAATTTAGGATTTATGGAATAATTAATGTTGACTATTTTAAGTTAAGAATTTGTTTCAAGTTTTAATTAACTAAATGAATACATAACAATGTTTTCTAAAATCCAATTAACACTTTAAATTAAGTAGTTAACTTAAGTATTGAATTTAATTAACATTAAAGTTTTCTAAGTTAATAATAACTTGATTTCAAAGTTATTAAGGAAGATTTTTAAATGTTAATTAAGATAAATAATGATTATTAATTAATTATTTAAAAAGGGTAATTAAGAATGATTAATTTATAATTTGTAATTAAGGATTGGTTAATTAATAATTAAGTGTTTAATTTATTTGTAATTAAGAATTGTTAATTAGATAATTAAAGTTAATTAATTTATAATTAGTAGTTAATTAAGTAAATTGATTAAGGAATCATTAATTAATAAAGTTGATTAAGATTTAATTAATTTATCAAAATAAATCAATGATTTAAAATAATCAATGAAAATAGTTATGTGGTTAATTCACTTAAACCACATTCACCTTAATTGAAAATGATTAACCATTATCAAATGTTGTGTACTAGATTGATATTTCTGTTGTGATACTGTGTGATGTAGATTGCTTCCACTGAACTGTGATTTGTGATTTGTTTCTGTATTTATGTGAAAACCCTTTTGTCCGTAAAACGGCATTTAAACTTCGATGCGACAAGGAGTCGGATTTCAGTTAGTCATCTGAAACCCACATTGAACCTTGAATGTGAATCTATGTAATTAACACATCCACGTGTTTTAAAATTGAGCGTTCACTATTCGGTTTAGCCGGGAGAGGACCTTTGTGTCATATAACCCATTCCGAATAGTGATACGACGAAATGAATAGCTTTTGAAAATGGTGGTGAAGACCGGGTGTCTTCGAAAAAATAGAAAAACCTATCGATTGTCTCTGCACTGAGTTGCTCCGGTATAGATCTCCACATGTGATGGGTAGTCCAATCGGGATTGTGGATACCAAGATTTGCGAGGGCTTCTTCCTTTATTGGGCGAAGTGCCTTCGGTTTTGATCGAACCAAGAACAGACTTGTATGGTTGTGTGTCTGACACTATACTTTGAGATATAAAGCAGATTTCTTTCGAATACATATTTATTGGTGGTGGAGAATTTATTCTCTTAGCTTAACACCCTTCTCTGAGATGTACAAGCTCAGAGGTTATGTAATTGAAGGTTATCAGCGATATACTCCCAATTTGGTAGTGTGGCATGCTACGTGCTATTGTGTGTTGATGATCATTTGTTGATCATTTGTGATCAAAGCAAGGATTTCGTGTAAAGCGTAGCTTTGTGGATGCGACCTCATCATACCTCACACCCCGGAAATGGTCAAAATAGGAATGATGCGGCAAGGTTATGAGGGTCGCACCCTTTAGGGTATGTCGTTTCCTTCTGGAAAAAGGTAGTATCATGGTATGGAGCCCGGATACTTTTCCTATATGGTTGCTGCAATCTCATTTACTGTGTGGTTGTTGCTTTGTGGTAGAGGGCCCTCGGATAAAGGTCGCAAACGACCGGGGGATGGCATACTCGAGTAGTAGTTAACTAGTTATAGAGGTAACCCGGCCTTTTGTTGGCAGAGGGCCGGGTAGGTTCTTGGGACGTCCCTCCAGAGGCGTACCCATGTGGCAGTAGGAAGTTCCTTAGCCTGACCATTTTTCGAAAATCCAAAGAAACAATATGAGCCCTGTACGGTTTTAGTTGTATAACCTACCATGCAGCGTGGCGATAACCTGCCACAAAACATGGTAGCTATAGTAGGCATACAATAATGGTTGTATGCTAGCTAAGATTAATATTATACTTTCGAAATGATTTTCTACACTATGCACTTGCAATAATATCAAAGAATTTTTCTCGTATCAAGCATATTTGACTATCATAAGAAGAAATCTCGTCCAATTCTACAATTGCATTGTGTGTGTGGCGGGAGGTCTTATGGTAGTTTCATTTTCCAAAGGCATGAACGATTTTATTTTATAAATCCTGTTTTATTTAGAAGCAACTGCTTTTGTTTACTCATTCCAGTCCCATGAATGACCGGGAGTTTATTGTTTCTTTTTAAACTCTGGGTGCCCATAATTTCCACACGGGCAGCCTAGTAGCAGGTGGTGTTTGCTGGATTTTAAAGTATTTTTGGTTTGGAGACTATCAGTTTTTGGAGGCTTTTATCTTGGAGGTATTTTGAAAGCTTTGGATATCAAGATGCTTAGTTTTTGGAAGTTCGCTATCGCTTTATTTCCTTGAAGACTGTTTGGCATTTGATCACTTGTGGTTCTATTATGATGTTCTTGGAGTTGTGACATATGTATTATGATACTCTGATGTTGAAATGGATATTATGGTGATGTTTTATATGTGATGTAATGCATGATATTCATTCTGTTTCCACTGTTTTTATGTTCCTCTAATGTTGTTATAAGCTCCATCCGACTGGAGTTCGATGTTTGAACTTTCGGCAGTCGAATACAAGTGAGGTATTTTTTGTTAATTTTCGAACATTGAATTTCGGATCGTGACATGTGGTATAAGAGTTGAAGGTTGAGTAAGAACTTTAGCTATGGAGTATAACACATTAGATGGCTCATTAGAGATAGGGTGATGTATACCCCAGAATTAGTATAACCGAGACTGAAACCTCAAATTTTCTTAGTCTATTTCCTTTTACTGCTGATATTCCTTAAGATATCTCGTCCGAATATCTAAACAAATTTTCTTACTGATTACAGAGAGTAAGGATGAGCGGACTAAGAGGAAGAGCTAGGGGCGAGGAAATGCCACAACACCTAGCCAAGTTCCCCCAACAGCAGAAGCAGCTTTATCTATTCAGGATCAGGCGAATCTGGCTGATTTATATAAGAATTTTTCAAGGCTTGGTGGTAAGCCGTTCACCGAAAAGGAGTCAATTGTTGAGGCCCAAGCATGGATTAGATCATGTGAAAGAATCTTTAGAGGGCTGAAGTTGCAAGACGATCAGATGCAACTCATAGATTCTTGGCAACTTCAAGAAGAAGCCTTAACCTGGTGGGAGACAGTCACTATAGGTAACCCAGAAGACGAGTTTACTTGGGAGAGATTTAAAGAAGTATTTGAGAAGCGCTATATGTCATCGGCCGGAATGTCTCGAATGTACCAGGAATTCATGGACTTAAAGCAGGGGAGTTTGTCATTCGAGGAGTATCTAAACAAATTCAATAAATTGTCTCGTTTTGTTCCGGAATTGGTGAACACACCTTTGAACAAGAATGAAAGGTTCATTCATGGGATGAATAAGAAGTTCCACGGAAGGATGACCGGCCACGTCAAAGAATCCTTTTCAGATTTGGTTGATATGGGGTACAGATATGCTACACTTGATATGCAAGAAGCCCTAGTGGAGAAAGGAAATTCGAGCAATCAAAATTGGAAGAAGCAGAAATTTGGAGGCAAGAAACCATGGCAGGGTAAGGAGAAAAAGAAGAGCAATCAAGAAAGCTCGACCGAGAATGTTACTTGCTTTAATTGTCTAGAAAAAGGCCACTACTCAAACAGGTGCAAGAAGCCAAAGAGAGATCAATCCGTTTAAGTGAAGCCCAAGAAATGTTATTATTGTCAGAAATTAGGACATGAAGTTAAAGACTGCCCAGTCATGAAGCAAGCTCAGACAGCCAAGGTGTACGCAGTCAAAGACAAACCTGCATCTTCCAAAGCAAAAAAGGGGAAAGAAGTTCTGGAAGGTCACCTCACTATTTATGATAGCATTGTTAGAGTTTTGTTTGACACGGGCGCTACACATAGTTTTATCTCTTAGCAAGCTATAAATGAATTAAATCTTGAACTTGATTTTGTTGATGAGCCTATATGCGTAAAGAATCCAGTTGGAGGTCCCGCAAAACTTTGTCTTCGATGTAGAGATGTTCCTATCTCATATTATTTTTACCAATTTCCTATCAGTCTCTTTGTCCTTGATTTTAACGAGTTTGAAGTCTTACTCGGAATGGATTGACTAGCAAAATACGAAGCCAAATTGGATTGCAATAATCGATCGATTTCGATTAAAACCGAATTTGGAGATTTCATCGAGATTTCTTGTGAGGACCCTAGTCCTAAAAGAGAAGGGTTGATGTATAACTTGGGTTATCCCAAACCCAGTCTGGAGTCCATACCAATTGTTAGAAATTTTCCGAACGTGTTTGAAGAAGTGAAATCTTTACCCCCACATCGAGAAATAGAATTCAGAATTGACCTAGTACTCAAGGCTTTTCTTGTCATTCATGCAAGTCGCAGGATGGCACCCAGGGAAAGGGTTGAATTAGTTCAGCAAACTGATGATTTGCTAGCTAAAGGATTAATTCGACCTAGTGTTTTTGAATGGGGTTTAGCCGTCGTGTTTGTCGCTAAATCGGATGGATTTTGAGATTGTGTGTGGATTACCGTGATCTCAATAAGCTGACTCTCAAGAATAAATTTCCTCTACCCAGAATTGATGATCTGTTTGATCAATTGCACGATGCTCGTTTCTTTTCAAAGATGGATCTAGCCCAAGGGTTCCATCAATTACGAATCGCCAAAGATTGTGTTCATTTGACCGCTTTCAGGGGTCCTAATATGTTCTACGAATGGTTAGTCATGCCTTTTGGGCTAACCGATGCTCCATCATACTTCGTAGATCTTATGACTCGTGTGTTCCGGAAAGTATTGAATAAATTTGTGCTTGTGTTTATTGATGATATTTTGGTCTATTCCAAGACCGAAGAGGAGCATGTCGAGCACCTTAGAATCGTTTTGGAGATATTGAGGAGAAATATTATATTCGCAAAATTTTCTAAATGCCATTTTTAGGTCAAAGAATTTAAATTTCTCGGCCATATTGTTAATGAAGAAGGAATTTCTGTTGATCCTAGCAAAATTTCCGCTATTCTTGATTGGAGGAAACCCACTACCCCAATAGAAGTTCGAAGTTTTCTAGGTTTAGCGGATTATTATCGGAAGTTTGTTCAGGACTTTTCTAAGATAGCTAGTCCGTTGACTAAGCTAATAATAAAGAATGTAAAATTCAATTGGACTTCGAAATGTGACGAAGCTTTTTAGGAGTTGAAGAAGAGATTAACCACCGCTCCTGTTCTCGCTATTATCAATGGGAATCAGGGATTATCTGTTTATACCGACACTTGTGGTGATGGTTTGGATGCAGTATTAATGCAGAATGGAAAGGTAATTGCCTACGCAAGTAGACAATTATGTCCTCATGAAAGAAATTACCCAACCCATGATTTGGAGCTTCTACCTGTTATCTTCGCTTTGAAAATATGACGACATTATCTTCTAGGTAAAAGTCTTTTCAACTTTCTTAACAATTTACGAATTTGACTTAACTTAACAATATACCTAATGAACTCTCTTTATTCTAGGTGAAAATTTTGAATTATTCATCGATCACAAATCTTTGAAATATCTCTTTACCCAGAAAGATCTAAATCTGCGACAAAAACGTTGATTGGAATTTCTGGCATCTTATGACCTAGATATTCTATATACGTCAGAAAAGCCAATGTAGTTGCTGATGCTTTAAGTAGGAGACATGATGTTCTTGCATATCTTGTTGTCACTCCTACTCTCCTTGAAAAGATCACCAACAAGCAAACTGAAGACAAGTTTCTTCGGGAAATTTGTAGAAGAATATGTCGAGGTGAAGATTCTAGTTTTGCAATTGATGATAATGGAGTTATAAGGATGAAAGGCAGAATATGTGTTCCAAACATTCCTGATCTAAAACGTGAAGTTTTAGATGAATGTCACAAATCTAAATTCAGCATCCATCCAGGAGTCAATAAGATATATAGAGATATCAAAATAATTTTCTGGTGGAAGACAATGAAAAGGGACATATCTATACATGTGAGTCGTTGTGCTACTTGCCAACAAATCAAGAGCGACCAAAAGAAAATGGCGGGTTTACTTCGGCCTTTAGAGGTACCCAAGTGGAAATTGTACCAAGTATCGATGGATTTCATCGACGGGTTGCCTCGCACTCGGAAAGGAAATGAAGCAATTTAGGTTATTGTGGACCGTTTGACTAAGACAGCCCACTTTTTGCCAGTGAAATCTACTCGTACGGTGGCAAGTTTAGCCGAATTGTATGTAAAAGAAATTGTCCGTCTCCACGGTATTCCTAGCAGTATAGTGAGTGATCGTGACCCGATATTCACTAGTAGATTTTTGGAGACATGTCAAGACGCATTGGGAACAAAACTGAATTTCAGCACTGCTTATCATCCACAATCTGATGGGCAGACTGAGAGGATTAACCGAATTTTAGAAGACCTATTGCATGCTTGTATACTTGATTTTGGTGGTTCTTGGGAGGACCATTTACATCTCGTCGAATTCTCATATAACAATATCTATCAGGCTAGTATAGAGATGGCTCCTTTTGAAGCTTTATATAGTCGTCCGTGTCGATCACCCGCATGCTGGATCGAGGCAGGTGATAGACTCGTCCTTGGACCAGATATGATTAAAGAAGCCACAGAGAAAGTTGATTTTATACGGAAGAAATTGAAAATGGCTCAAAGTCGTCAAAAGAGTTATTATGATCGTAGAAGAAGGGATTTGGAATTCCAGATTGGAGACTCTGTTTTTCTTAAAGTATCTCCAATGCGAGGCGTATTAAGGTTTGGGAAGACCGGTAAGCTGGCACCACGATATATTGGTCCTTTTCCTATTCTGGAGAGGATCGGTTCTTTAGCCTATCGAGTGCAGCTGCCTAGCTGGTTATCTGGCGTGCATGATGTGTTCCACATTTCTAATCTTCGAAAGTATATGCACAATCCAGATAATATTATTGAAGAAGCTGCTCAGCGGGATCTCGAAATCACTCCCAATTTAACAGTTAAAAGAGAAACGATAAAAATTATAGATTGTGATGAAAAGCAATTGAGAAACAAAGTTGTGAAACTAGTTAAAATTCTATGGAGCGGCAATCCAAAGGACTGCACTTGGGAAACTGAAGATAATATGCAGAAATCATATCCCAATTGCAGAGTGGATATCTCGGCTTAACCTGGTAAGCCATTTCTCTATTCTTTTATGAATTCGTATATTCTTTGTTTGCTCTTCTTTCTCTTTCAAATTTCGAGGATGAAATTTTCTTAAGGGGGGATATTTGTAACATCCCAAAAATTTATTAATTTGAATTTGGTAACTTATTTGAACTTTTGAAATTTAATTTGGAAAGTTTCAAAAGAAATAAATTATTATTAATATTAAATATTACAAAGATATATGGATACAAATAAAATATTTGGTAGTTTAAGCTTTAAATAGATAATTAAAAAAAAAAAAACAAGGATTTTTGTTAAACATAAATATATAAGGTAAGATAAACCATAAAGAAATACATATAGATTTGCATGTGAATTTAATGTAAGCAAGATAACAAAAATAAAAAAATGTATGCAAGGCCAAAATAAATATCTATGTATAAAACAAAAATGTACATAAAAAAAATCAAATTGCATAAGTACGTAAACTTAGATGGGAACATAATCATTAAATGCTATCTTCTCAAGCACAAATAAAATCATTTCAGCCTCCAAGGAAAATTTGTCTGGTCAAAGAAGGAGGCAGGAAGGAAAAATCTGATTAAATAAAAAACAAGAACAAAGAAAGCTTACACTAGATAACACCTACCTATACAAAACTATCTTCTCTATATAAACATATATTCCATTTCGTTCATCAACTTAGCAAATCAGAGAAAAATATAAACATCACTATATTCTCAAACTCAAATATAATCTCCTGAGGAAAAACAAAACAAAATAGAAAGGTGATTCAGGAAAATCAAACTGCAGTATTCAAAAGCAAAGAAGCTCTCTGTTCATAAATTTTTCCTACAAGTAAACATTTAACCTTAAATTTCAAAGTAATGAATGCTGGAATATGCGAATTCTAGATGATATTGTGTTATATTATTATATATAGATGAATATATCTATGTATGTTTCATTTATATCTGTGCAATGTATGAATATGTCATCTATGTTGTTTTTTTAGTACAAAGTACAATCAAGATAAAAAATTTAACTTCATCTTCACTAGTCTCTGATAGGCCTTAATCTTCAACAAATAAGTTATTTTAAAACGTAAAGTATGATCTAAATTTTGTTTAAGCTTAATAATGAAGTTGTGACTCTGTAAAATTCAATTTTACAGTAAAAAGTTAATTTTAGGATAAATTCGAATATTGTTAAATATTAATTCGATTATATAGCTTGAATCAACATTCAAAAACTAGATTTTTAAAACAAAAATGGTGATTTTTAGTGAAGTATTTTAAGTGCGGTTCCAAGTTGAACCGAAAATGCTTTTTCGGCCATTGCCATCGATCAAGGAATTTTTGAATGTTAAGATTTTGCCTGAAGCTTGCTTGGCCATGGATGATTTTAGGAAAATTGTCGAATAATTTTTCTATTGCATGAATGGGTGGGACGAGTTTAATTTAGGGGTTTAAGCTCGAGTTTTGGACATGGTCAGTGGCAAGGTGATTGCGTCTCCTTGAAGCGATCGAGGTGCACGAAATTGAGAGGGAGAGTAGAGAGGGGTATCGGCAACGTGATGTCGGAGTTGTGGATTTTCTGATGAACGGTGTGAGGGGGACGAGGCATTTTCGTTCGGCGTGTTCAAGTTACAGTTCCGAACGAGAGGCAAGATTTCAAATTTGATTTTTTGGCTTCTAATCGAACTTTGATTTCGAGTATTGGGATGATTCGCGACTTGCCGAAGTTCGCGGAGTTCGCTGTTGCGGCGACGTGACGTCGTGCACGTGCACGACATCGACTTTGTGTCAAGAAGTTTGGGCTAGGGAGGAACTCGAAGGAGTGCTCGAGTAGGAGATGGGTTGGCTCGGGTTTCTCGCGTTCATATGGAATGGATTCAACAGTTTGTAACTTAAGCTAAAAAAAGAAGAAAGTATGTAAGGCACGAGAGAGTGACTCGGGGAAACGTATGGGGAATCTCGAGTAACACTCGAGTAAAATCTATAGCATTCACGGGCTATTTTCAAAATGGGTTAAGCCCAATAAATTTCAAGTTTATAATGTTAAACAAAATTTGGTTTTTATGGAATAATGAATGTTGACTATTTTAAGTTAAGAATTTGTTTCAAGTTTTAATTAACTAAGTGAATACATAACAATGTTTTCTAAAATCCAATTAATACTTTAAATTAAGTAGTTAACTTAAGTTAAGTATTGAGTTTAATTAACATTAAACTTTTCTAAGTTAATAATAACTTGATTTCAAAGTTATTAAGGTAGATTTTTAAACGTTAATTAAGATAAATAATGATTATTAATTAATTGTTTAAAAAGGGTAATTAAGAATGATTAATTTATAATTTGTAATTAAGGATTGGTTAATTAAAAATTAAATGTTTAATTTATTTGTAATTAAGAATTGTTAATTAGATAATTAAAGTTAATTAATTTATAATTAGAAGTTAATTAAGTAAATTGATTAAGGAATCATTAATTAATAAAGTTGATTAAGATTTAATTAATTTATCAAAATAAATCATTGATTTAAAATAATCAATGAAAATAGTTATGTGGTTAATTCACTTAAACCACATTCACCTTAATTGAAAATGATTAACCGTTATCAAATGTTGTGTACTGGATTGATATTTCTGTTGTGATACTGTGTGATATAGATTTCTCTGTGCTAAATTGTGATTTGTGATTTGTTTCTGTATTTATGTGAAAACCCTTTTGTCCGTAAAACGGCATTTAAACTTCGATGCGACAGGGAGTCAGATTTCAGTTAGTTATCCGAAACCCACATCGAACCCTGAATGTGAATCTATGTAATTATACATCTATGTGATTTAAAATTGAGCGTTCACTATTCGGTTTAGCCAGGAGAGGATCTTTGTGTCATATAACCCATTCTGAATAGTGATACGATGAAATGAATAGCTTTTGAAGACGGTGGTGAAGACCATGTGTCTTCGAAAACGATAGGATAACCTATCGATTGTCTCTGCACTGAGTTGCTCCGATATAGAGATCTCCACATATGATGGGGAGTCCAATCGAGATTGTGGATACCCGGATTTGCAAGGGCTTCTTCCTTTATTGGGCAAAGTGCCTTCTGTTCTGTTCGAACCCGGAACATATTTGTATGGTTGTGTGTCTGACACTACACTTTGAGATATAAAGCAGATTTCTTTCAAATACATATCTGTTGGTGGAAGAGAATTTATTCTCTTAGCTTAACACCCTTCTTTGAGACGTACGAGCTCAGAGATTTTGTAATTGAAGGTTATCAGCGATATACTCCCAATTTGGTAGTGTGGCATGCTAAGTGCTGTCCTGTGTTGATTATCATTTGTTGATCATTTGTGATCAAAGCATGGCTTTCGTGTAAAGCGTAGCTTTGTGGACGAGACCTCATCGGACCTCACACCTCGAAAATGGTCAAAACAGGAAAGATGCGGCAAGGTTATGAGGGTCGCACCCTTTAGGGTATGTCATTTGCTTCTGGAAAAAGGTAGTATAATGGTATGGAGCCCAGATACTTTACCTATGTGGTTGCTGCAATCTCATTTACTGTGTGGTTGTTGCTTTGTGGTAGAGAGCCCTCGGATAAAGATCGCAAACGACCGAGGGGTGGCATACTCGAGTAGTAGTTACCTAGTTACAGAGGTAACCCGGCCTTGTGTTGGCAGAGAGCCGGGTAGGTTCTCGGGACGTCCTTCCAGAGGCGTACCCATGTGGCAGTAGGAAGTTCCTTAGCCTGATCATTTGTTGGAAATCCAAAGAAACAATACGAGCCCTGTACGGGTTTAGTTGTATAACCTGCCATGTAGCGTGGTGGTTGTAACGACCCGATATTTTCAACCATTCGCATCCGCACATGTCGGACTTGAATTGCTCAAAATACCGCGTTGTAAATAAAATTTGGAAAATCTCAGAATATACAGTAAATACATAATCACATATCACAGACACAGAGTAAATAATAATGCAGCGGAAATAAAAGAGATAGTAGTTCATGAAGCTACTATATAAAAATAAGATACATCAGAGTTAAACAAGATACAACAGAAGAGTAACAAGATACATCGGGTATAAATCAGAATACATCACTGAAATCACTGGATACAAAAAGAAAAATAGATGGCTAGATCTTTAAGGAAAGCACCAGCTCCAAAGGTGAATCTTTAATGCTAACTCACTCAATCTGACTCGAGCGTAAAACAAAACACAAAACACTCGAGTCAGGACATAAATACTTATGAACTGTAAATCAACTCAAGTGAACAGTAACAAAAATGCATCAGTAACTTAAAGGATGCTTGGGATCGCCCATCTTTTAAGGATCCGTTAAACTATTTACTATGTAGTAATATTGCGCTATTATAATAGTGTCTACAGTAAAATAAACATACTTTTAAATAGCGTTCCGGGCTACCCATATCACCCTTCACACATAATAGTCCCAGTAGTCCATCCAATAGCATGCCATCTCCACTCCGGGTGACTGTCAGAGGATACCACACGGGCTACGGGAGAAAAACAAACTCGTAGTAAAGGCTCGGTATGGTAGGTGACACGGCACACAAGGCAATGCCAGGGTAGATATACCAATTACGCACACGGGCTGGTGGTAACGCAGCAGCCACATACGCCCACCTCGGAACACACTCCCATATCAAAATCGGAGGATGGCCATCTAATCAATCACCGGTAAGAGTATAATATCGAAGGAATGTGTCCGATAGGAGGAATGACCTCACTTGGCCCGAGATCGCTCCTGTTTTAGCCACCTTATGCCAACTCACGGGAGTTGGGTCCACGTAATATACCTCAAGAACGTCGCCACCATCCTACTTCATTCTGGAATCTCCACCGCGTACACGGTTGTTAAAGTGGTTTTCGGAGTTGGCAGAGAGTATGACAACTTCCGATCCCGGTCTCTTTAACAACCAAACGTTATTATAACGTCGTGGTCATTTCAAAATAGTTTATACTTTAAAAAGATCAAATCATTTCATTTCAAACTATATTTCTTTCAAAATAGTTTATACTTCGAAACCAAAACCATTTTTATTTCAAAACTATTTATTCAATCAAAATAGTTTATACTTCAAAACCAAAAACATTTCAAACATATATTCATTTCAAAATCATAATATTTTCAAAGTATAACTCTTTCGAAACCAAAAATACTTGAAACAATTACACTTTGAAAATCATAACATTTCAAAATCATACATTTGAAATCATCGGATATTCATTTAATTCTTTACATTTTACAATTCATTCAATTAATCCCAAATTTTCAATTTCCAACTTAATTCAATTCAAACCATCAGTTTCAATTAAATTTCCCAATAACCATTTCAAATCATATCATTTTCAAATATAGATTTGATCCACAAATTAAACTATTCAAATCTTAATCAATTTCAAAGCTTTAATATCCCGCATTTCAAAACTAAATTTTATAATTTCATATATCTCAAATCTAGTTTCATTATTACTTAGTTTTGAAATATTCATTTCATAAATCCAATACTATTTAAATAAACTCAATTTACAATTAAACTAAATATCCTTTCATACCAATATAAACTTCAAATATTCATTTATCAAAAGTACATATCATTCTAATTCATATTCTTTATCAAAATAAAGATCAAATCATTTCCAAACCTTATTATCAAATCATTATTTGAATTCAAATTCAAATACTCAAATTTAAATATCATTTTTAAATCAAATAAGTCATTCATTTGTTATTTCAAGTATCATTACAAAATACATTAAAAATTACATTCAAAATTCATTTATCTCATTACATTTCATTCCATTTAACACATAACCAAGTAAACCTTACTTAAATTCAAATTTAAATTCCTTAAAAATTCAAATTTAAATATTAAAATATATTCAAAACTTCTTAAATTTCACAATTAATCAATTTCCAAAATTTAAATCATTTAACACTTTAAAATATAACTCAAACAGTGTTAAAACTATAACATTTCAAACATTGTCAAATTGTAGCAACGACAGCATTTATAAAGTGCTATCGTAGCTTATAGCTTTCAAAAATGGTTTAGTTCAAGAATAACGGCATTTATAAAATGTCGTAATAGATATTTAGTTATTTCAAACATTGTTAGATTCAAAACAATAGCATTTAAAAATGCTGTCAAAAGACTACAACATTTTGAAAATGCTATGAATTCCAGATTTCATTTTTGCTTTTCAAAAAAAATAATAAAACTCCAAATTTTATTATAACTCAAAAATCATATTTCTAGACTTCAAAATTTCACATTTAAAATCATTTTAACAAATGATTTAACACAACAAAATTTTTAGATCAAATATTCAATTTAAAAACTCCATTCATTTATTAAGTCAAAATTCACTGTTTATTAACATATAAATTAAATAAAAACTTAAAATTTTACTTCAAATATAATTTTAAAACTTTAAATTTAATTTCCATTATTTATTTACATTTTAAAATAAAATTTAAAGTCTAAAATCTCAATTATTTCACATTTACGTACTCAAATTCATAATTTCAAGACTTAGTATTTAATTTTCTTAAAACCATAAAATATATATTTTTAAATCAAAATTTCATACTTTTAAAAATACATATTTTAATAAATATCATTTAAAAATATACCACGGGGTCTGTATATAATTTTCTAACCTAGGTCAAGTGATACGGATATATATCATTTCAATCCGCAGTTTACAAAGAAAACCCGGGTTCTATCATTTCAAACCCGCAATCCCAAGTCAAATAAAATACAATAAAAATCGCTCAGGCCTATCATTTCAGCCCATAACGATTTTTCCCCAATCTAAAGTCCGTTTGGGTATGTATCATTTCAACCCATTGTGATTCTATTCTAACAGGGAACTTGCAGTGTGAATATATGCATAAACAATATAAACAATGCCAGTGTCACAATATAATGTCATATATCAGATGTCGGGTGATAATTAACAGTTTTAACATGGTAATAACATGGCATAGCATATCATATGATCATCATTAACTTGCATAACATTTTATATTACTAAACACTTGTCATCAATTCACTATTTCATAAGTATAAATGTCAGAGTGAGAAAGACTCACCTTTATCAAAGCTAGAGACAAACAACACACACAAGAGCGATTCCAAAGGCACGAAAAGCACGATTTTATTTGAATAGATGGAGACCCTTGTAAACAACACAAAATATAACATACATAAGCACAAATATAGATATCGACATACAAATATAATCAACAACTTTAGTTTGCAGAACAGTTGCAAAACAAGATAGATGACCAAACCTTAGAAGCAAAAACTTGCACACGACAACATATGCTTGTCACACGATCAAATGATCTTGATCTCACCACACTAGGCTCTGGTTTGGGTCAGGTATGGCAACCATAAAGGTTAGGTTAAAAGTGGATGAAGGTAGTGGAAGAGTTACAACATGAAGCATACATGGGTTCAAGGCAAATATGTGAAGTTTTTGGTGCATTTTGACTCGGCTATGACCACATATAGGCTCGGTCATGGGGTCTTCATGTCAGGTCAGATCCGGACAGTAGTGAAAAGGGAAGCCAGAGGTGAAGTAGATGATGGTGGCGGCTAAGGGGTGGCCAAAGGCAACTATGAAGGCAATAGTGGAGTATAGGCTTGGCTAGCATTGTTTTGGTGAAGTGCTTTGCAAATTTGAGGTGGTGGCTTCATCTAATGGTCATGGATAGAGGTCGTGGTCAGAGGAGAGGGGATTGGTGCTGCTGTAGATGGTGGAGAGGATGGTGGTCAGCAAGGAGAGAGGTGAGGCCAAGCAAACATGAAGAAGAGGAAGGCTAAATCAGTGAAGAAGAGGGGAAAATGTGAAAGAAAAGCCATTGTTTTTTTTTTGTTTTTTTTTTCATATATGGCCGCGATTTTTAGGGGGAAGATGAGGAAGAGTTTTCACGCGAAAAGGAAAATGGAATGTCAGCTGAAGAGTGAAGTTAAGGCAGCCAATAAAGAGTCACAAACCTTTCAAATTTCCACCATTTCAAATTTCCACCATTTCTTTTTAAATTTTAAATACATGTAAAATATATATAAATACAGATAAAAACACGAAAATATTGTAAATAAACAAAAATAAATAAATAAATATTAATTAAATATAATTAAATTAAGAAAATAGCAAAGAAAAATGTAAACTAGGCTTGAAAATTTGAAAATAATGAAATGAACTTCTGAAAAATTGTATGTACATGAAACATATTTATAAATAAAGATAAAAACATAAAAATAAAATGCATACATAAAAATGAATAAATAAATTTTAATTAAATATAATTTAAATAAAGAAAATAACAGAAAAATGGAAACTAACCTTTAAAAATAGAAAATAAATTCAATAAGCTTTGGGAAAATTCAAACATCACTTTAAAAATATTTAAAAGGCAATAATATATGTAACATAGCATATGATACAATTTAGAATAAGATATGACAATTAAAAAGATTATTTATATAATTTAAAATAAACAATTTTGTTAACTACAGCAAATTTCACAGAATAGTTAAAAAGGCACAACTTTCACATTATAAATCAGATTTCAACGAAACGAAAAGCATTGTTCTTAAAATTTTATTTACTTTCAAAATAAAATATAAAATTCAAATTTTCAAACTTTAAAATTTTAAATTTAAAAGTCAAAGTTTGACCATTTTGACCAAAATTCACTTTTCTGGAAATATTCCATTTATGCATGATTGAAATTCTAATCCACATCAAAATCAACATTTATATTTCAATTAACAAAATATATTCATTTCAATAAATAAAATAAAGTTTTTAAATTAGGAATTTAAATTAAAATAATTAAAATATACAATTACAATAATCAGAAAATACAGGGTTGTTACACTCTCCCCCACTCAAAGCTTTTCGTCCCCGAAAAGGAATGAGGTACGGGAAAGCACAAAAAAAGATAGAATGAAATAGTATTAAGACAAGATGACAAGAAGATTAAAATTATACCTGATAACTGTTGCTATAGGTAAGTTTAACAAGGTGGAGATGATCTTTCCAACATCCTCCAGAATCAAGAACACAAGCATGAAAAGAATCTTTTAGAATCTGATTCACCCTTCCCGTTTAACCGACGGTCTGTGGATGGCAAGCAGTGCTTAGATTCAAAGATGAGTACCAAAGATTATTAAAGATTATAGAAAGATTTCTAAACAGATTGGTATAAGCAATAACCTCCCATTCTGTAGCAAGATAAGGGAAATTAGGACAACCAAAAGATAGTTTGAAAAACAAAATAAGATAATAAATTTGAAACCATAAAATTTCAACTTAAACTGTTAATTTTACATAAGTCAAATAAATCTTAAGCATCTCTAATTTCATTATCTTATCATCCAATTATCTTAAATTAACAAATCCCTAAAATCATGTATTTGAAAAATCTTTTATTATACTCAAAATGTACCAAATAAAATTTAATTCTTCTTCGCTACTAATTAAAATTAAATTTATTTCTCTCAATATATTTTATCACCTACGTTAAATATACTCACACTCATTGCAACTGCCTTAAATTTATTCTTAGTTCCTTTATCATCATTTTATATTGTAAATTATTCCATTACACTTTTTCTTTATTTACCTCTGTTAATCCTTTTATAACTTAAATTTAAGTATATAACATTTATAATAACCACTCAAATTTTATTTATAAAAATCTTTTTTTTTATATTGTATATTATCCAACTACATATTCAACTTTTGAAAATTAAGGTAAGTTATATTGGAATGAAATTGTGTATTATACAAATAAAACTTTCTAATTAAATTATTTCAAGCTTGAATATTAATCCAAATCTTGAAATTATACTTAGAAATTATCTTTGAAGAAAAATTTAGGAATTAAATTTTCGATAAATTCCAAACTATTTAGAGATAAATAAATGCTCATATACTATATATATATATATATATATATATATATATATATATATCCATTCAAATTTAAATCATATATCAGCATATGTTATAAATCCATTCTTATTTTAGAAATTAAAATCAATTAAATTTTCCCAAAACAAAACTGTAGCAAGACTACAGAATGGTCTCTTCACTTCGAAACTCGAAAATGAACGTCGATGATGCTGAAGTCATCACCGAAGTATATTGTAAATTATTCCATTACCCGATATTTTCAACCATTCGCATCCGCACATGTCGGACTTGAATTGCTCAAAATACCGCGTTGTAAATAAAATTTGGTAAATCTCAGAATATACAGTAAATACATAATCTCAGAATATACAGTTGCAAAACAAGATAGATGACCAAACCTTAGAAGCAAAAACTTGCACACGACAACATATGCTTGTCACACGATCAAATGATCTTGATCTCACCACACTAGGCTCTGGTTTGGGTCAGGTATGGCAACCATAAAGGTTAGGTTAAAAGTGGATGAAGGTAGTGGAAGAGTTACAACATGAAGCATACATGGGTTCAAGGCAAATATGTGAAGTTTTTGGTGCATTTTGACTCGGCTATGACCACATATAGGCTCGGTCATGGGGTCTTCATGTCAGGTCAGATCTGGACAGTAGTGAAAAGGGAAGCCAGAGGTGAAGTAGATGATGGTGGCGGCTAAGGGGTGGCCAAAGGCAACTATGAAGGCAATAGTGGAGTATAGGCTTGGCTAGCATTGTTTTGGTGAAGTGCTTTGCAAATTTGAGGTGGTGGCTTCATCTAATGGTCATGGATAGAGGTCGTGGTCAGAGGAGAGGGGATTGGTGCTGCTGTAGATGGTGGAGAGGATGGTGGTCAGCAAGGAGAGAGGTGAGGCCAAGCAAACATGAAGAAGAGGAAGGCTAAATCAGTGAAGAAAAGGGGAAAATGTGAAAGAAAAGCCATTGTTTTTTTTTTTTCTTTTCATATATGGCCGTGATTTTTAGGGGGAAGATGAGGAAGAGTTTTCACGTGAAAAGGAAAATGGAATGTCAGCTGAAGAGTGGAGTTAAGGCAGCCAATTGAAGAGATGTTGGTTGAGAAATGAAAAGACAGAATACAAAAAGGCTTGAGCAAATAAAGAGTCACAAACCTTTCAAATTTCCACCATTTCTTTTTAAATTTTAAATACATGTAAAATATATATAAATACAAATAAAAACACGAAAATATTGTAAATAAACAAAAATAAATAAATAAATATTAATTAAATATAATTAAATTAAGAAAATAGCAAAGAAAATGTAAACTAGGCTTGAAAATTTGAAAATAATGAAATGAACTTTTGAAAAATTGTATGTACATGAAACATATTTATAAATAAAGATAAAAACATAAAAATAAAATGCATACATAAAAATGAATAAATAAATTTTAATTAAATATAATTTAAATAAAGAAAATAACAGAAAAATGGAAACTAACCTTTAAAAATAGAAAATAAATTCAATAAGCTTTGGGAAAATTCAAACATCACTTTAAAAATATTTAAAAGGTAAGAATATATGTAACATAGCATATGATACAATTTAGAATAAGATATGACAATTAAAAAGATTATTTATATAATTTAAAATAAAAAATTTTGTTAACTACAGCAAATTTCACAGAATAGTTAAAAAGGCATAACTTTCACATTATAAATCAGATTTCAACGAAACGAAAAGCAGTGTTCTTAAAATTTTATTTAATTTCAAAATAAAATATAAAATTCAAATTTTAAAACTTTCAAACTTTCAAATTTTAAATTTAAAAGTCAAAGTTTGACCATTTTGACCAAAATTCACTTTTCTGGAAATATTCCATTTATGCATGATTGAAATTCTAATCCACATCAAAATCAACATTTATATTTCAATTAACAAAATATATTCATTTTAGTAAATAAAATAAAGTTTTTAAATTAGGAATTTAAATTAAAATAATTAAAATATACAATTACAATAATCAGAAAATACAGGGTTGTTACAGCGGTAACCTACCACAGAATATGGTAGCTATAGTAGGCATACAATAATGGTTGTATGCTGGCTAAGATTAATATTATACTTTCGAAATGATTTTCTACACTATGCACTAGTAATAATATCAAAGAATTTTTCTCGTATCAAGCATATTTGACTATCATAAGAAGAAATCTCCTCCAATTCTGCGATTGTATTGTGTGTGTGGCGGGAGGTCTTATGGTAGTTTCATTTTCCAATGGCATGAATGATTTTCTTTTATAAATCCTGTTTTATTTAGAAGCAACTGTTTTTTTTACTCATACCAGTCCTATGACAGACCCGGAGTTTATTGTTTCTTTCTAAACTCTGGGTGCCCGTAATTTCCCCACGGGCAGCCTAGTAGCAGGTTTCCGTGTTTTGGTATTAGCTGGATTTTAAAGTCTTTTTGGTTTGGAGACTATCCATTTTTTGAGGCTTTTATCTTGGAGGTATTTTGGAAGCTTTGGATATCAAGGTGCTTAGTTTTTGGAAGTTCGCTATCACTTCATTTCCTTGAAGACTGTTTGGCATATGATCACTTGTGGTTCTATTGCGATGTTCTATTTGAAGTGGTGACATATGTACTATGATACTCTGATGTTGAAATGGATATTATGGTGATTTTGTATCTTTGATGCAATTCATGATATTCATTCTGTTTCCGCTGTATTTATATTCATCTAATGTTGTTATAAGCTCCATCCGACTGGAGTTCGATGTTTGAATTTTCGACAGTCGGATACAAGTGAGGTATTTAGTGTCGAATTTTCGAACATTGAATTTCGGATCGTGACATATAATCTTTTCCTCAAGTATATATTGTGTGTGTAAAGATTAGAGAGGAAAATATTGCTTTGAATCGAATAATAAGTTAATTTAGAGATTCAAGGAATATAGATTGATTGCACAGATAGATAGATAGAGAATATAATAAGAAATCAAAATAAAAAATGGTTATTTGAGAAGTGATTCTAACATTTTTATTTAGTAAACAGATAGTTACAGCTATTCATGAAGAGTTTCAATCAAAAGATGCAGCCATATCCCTTCAAATTGAGTCGTAACTCTTCGCAGAATGAAGTGTCTCTTCAGAAAAAATGACTGTTAGAATCGGTCGGTCGACTTGGGAAAAACGATCAGTTGATTGAAACTTCAAAAACAGTGAAAAACAGTGCATATCTATATACTGACCATGGCCAGTCGACTGGCAGTTTTTGACCAATCGACTGGCCTGGTTGTCAGTGCACAATGTGCCTATTTTCTTAAAAATTTGAATCTTGAAAACCACTTTGATTTTGTGTAAACTACTTGAGGATGGATTTTAATAATTTAAGACTAAAAACTTTAATGAAAAACACATTATACTCAGGTATGAAGTCTTGTCTCCTTTGTAGTATAATAGCATATATCTTTCTCTTTTTGTCGCTTGATCATATAGTCTCATCACTGATTGTTTAAGCTCTTTGTCATGAATCAAAACTTATGATTCAACAAAAACCACTTTAACAACTATGTACGTGGTGGAGATTCCAGAATGAAGTAGGATGGTTTGGTGACAGTTCTATATGGTATTTACATGACCCTGACTCCCGTGAGTCAGCTTGATGTGGTTAAAACAGGAGTCATGCCGGGCCAAGTGAGGTCTTTCCTCCGCTCAGGCACATTTCTTCGATGCCATTCTATTGCTTTTTGATTTATTGAGTGCATTCTTTAATTTGGGAGTGTGTCAAGAGGTTGGCGGCAGTAGATGCTATGCGTTACCATCAGTCCGGATCTGCAAATGGTATATCTACCCCGACACTGCCTTAAGTGCCTTGTCGCATGCCATATCGCGCCTTCTACGAGTCTTTTTGTACCGTACCTATGTGATGTCCTTTGCGTAAACCTTTAGTTTACGGAGGGGCATATGGCATTTTATAGACTACGGGAATATATAAAATGTGTTAAGGGGGATATGGATAATGCCTTAACGCTATTTTAATACTTTTACTTTACTATAAACATATTGTAGTAGCGTATATTGCTACATAGTAGACAGTTCCACAGATCAATAGAGGATGGTTATCCCAACATCCTTTAAGTTACTTGTATTTTAGTTGACATTTTACTTCAGTTGGATTTATTGATATAAGAATGTTAATCCTGACTCAAGTGTTTTGTGTTTTGCTTTGTAACATCCCGCCTTTTCGCACGCTTCAAATCGACACACATGTCGATTCAAACCATATGGAAGGGCGGATTGTTATGGGGTAAATAAGAAAAAAAGAGAAGAAATAAAACAAAACAGAATCTCACAGTGGAAGGATAAATATAATAATCAAATATACAGTTCATGAAGCTATTTTACAAAATTTTGATTATATTCATATAATACATATCAGAGTACCCATACCAATCATAATCAATGCAGCGGAATTAAATAGTGCAGTGGAATATAATTAGTAATAATAGTAGAAATCTCCGTCTTCGTCCTCCAGATCTAAAGTCTTCGATCCTGAAACGCTCGGACTGACCCGAGCAAATTTGAAAAGACAAAAACACTCGAGTCAGAACTAAAAGATCTTATGTAAGTTAAATCAACAGAAATAAATATAAGTGCAGTAACTCAAGAGATGCTCGGGATTTACATCTCCTAAGGATCCGTTAAACTATTTACTATGTAGTATATTGTGCTATTATAATAGTGTCTAATTGTAAAATAAACCTACTTTTTTCTTAGCATTAAGGGGTTACCCATATAGCCCTTAACACGTAATAGTCCCAGTAGTCCATCCAATATCATAGTCCCTCCTGACCGGGAAGCCACCAGAGGATACCACACGGGCTGCGGGAGAAATCCAAACTCATACAAGGCGCGATAGGGTAGGTGACACGGCACAACTAGGCAATGCCAGGGTAGATATACCAATTGCTATCCGGGCTGGTGGAAACGCGCAGCGCGCAGCTACCGCCCACCTCGAACAACACCCCTAAATCAAAAATCAAAAGTGGCCACCGAATCAATCCAAAAGTCAGAGTATAATATCGAAGGAGTGCGTTCAATCAGAGGAATGACCTCATTGGCCCGAGAATCTCTCCTGTTTTAGCCACCTTATGCCAACTCACGAGAGTCGAGTCCACGTATTTACCTCAAAGGAAACGCCGCCACCATCCTACTTTATTCTGGACTCTCCACCGCATACACGGTTGTTAAAGTGGTTTTCGGAGTTGGCAGAGAGTATGACAACTTTCGATCCCAGTCTCTTCAACAACCAAACGTTATTACAACACTGCGGTCATTTAAAAATAGTTATACTTTCAAAACCAGAATATAATTATCCATTCCAAAATCCATAAATACGATATCATTTCCTTTTAAAACCCAAATAAATATGATATCATTTTATTTATAATATATTTCTTTTCCAAAATCATGCCACTTTTAAAATTTATAATACCTCGAAACCAAATATTTGAATTTTAACTTTCAACATAATACTTCGAAATCCATAGTTTTAAAAACCATAACTTTCAAAACTTAAATGGTTTGGATATTCAACAGTATATAAATAAAATAGTTGATTTTAAAATTTCTTTAAAAATAAATAATTTCCACACCTTCATAATTTTTTTATTTACTTTAAATTCAGTCTAAACCCATAACTTTTAGATTCACTTTTAGTTTGAATAAAACACTTCGATTTCAATATTTTCAAACTTTGAGTATTTAATGAATTTCAAAACTAAGATTGAGAATTTCAAACCAACAATTATTCATTTTCCTATTATTTAGTTTGAAAGGTTTACATGATAAATCCATAACCATTTAAAATAAACTAAATTTATTAACACTAATTATTTCCATCCATTTATTTATACTAGAATTATTCATTAAATCCAGCTATAAATATCATATCTTAAAATTTCCAATTTTGATAAGTTAACATCAACTTATGGAGTTAATTTTTCAAATAAGCTCAATTCCAATTAAATTTCCAATTTATCTTTCAATCTTAATTGATTTGAATCATTTAAAACTCTATATACACACACACACAAGATCTTAAACCAGTACTTAATCATATAATATAAATTATCAAATTCCATTTTTCAACTTATTCATTTTTATTTAACAGATTTATGCATAGCTTAAATTCAACAATTTAACTATATATGTATATATAAAATATATTTATCATATCCAAATTTACTATTTATTAAACGTATCATATCCAAACCATAAAAATCATTTCAAAAATAATTTTAAATATATACTGCGGTGCCTGTATATAATTTTCTATCCTATGGTCAAGTGATACGGATATTTATCATTTCAATCCGCAATTTAAAAATAAAAATGCGGTTGTATGTCATTTCAAACCGCAATCCCGAATGAAATGAAAATGCATGATAACTTGCAGTTTATATAAGATAGAACACATCATCCATTCACCCAATATCAATCATCAACCAATTTATTTCAATCATCATCAATTTAAACAAACATCAATATATAGCATATAAAATATAACAGGTAATAAATAATAGTTATTAACTAACAGTTTATATTCGAAAATAAATTTATTAACTGTTTAACTATCAGTATATATGCAAATAAATAAATTTTAACTGTCAATTTATATGCAATAATAAAATTAATTAACAGTTAAATTAAATGAATGCGATTTAACAGAGATGATGAATAAAACATGCCAAACAGTCATAAATAAATTTCTACTCATATCTTAAGTCAAATTAACAGACATAGGAAATTTTAGAAGTTGTGAGTGGGTTAAAACACTCACCTTTTTGAATTTAAATCGAATCTAAATCCAATTTAAACCCAAAAATTAGACGGTCTCCAAATTTGTCCAAACCAGCGTCAACAGATCCGGAATTTCATTACGATCCTAACAAAAAAAAGCTGCGCGTAAATACGAGATAGTATGAGAAAGTTATGGTATTTAAACGAGTTGAAAATTTAATTAAATTTAAAACAAAATAAAATACACTCACCCTCAACATACTGCCACGTCACCATACTCGTTCACGCGCAGGAAGCAAAAACGCAACCGAGCACTACAGGTAATTCACGAACAACTGAACCCATCCACTAGCCGTTGATTCCCACTTTGACCTCGTTTTCTCCCCTCCACGCGCCCCCGTTGGCCATGCCGATCATCACCTCCATGCCCCCTCGACGAGCCGCTTCTATCCCTACCCACGCGGCCTGCCATCGTGGCCCCCAGAGCCGGCCGTCGCCCCCCATCTAAAACCCTAATTGAATTATGGAGCACGATCTAACCGTTGAACTCGCGAACCAAACCACTGATGGCCTCCACTGGTTACCCTCTACCCAATGGTTACCTTGATTCCACGATCGGACGTACTTGATTTCTTCGCGATGGAAGGCCGAGAATGAACGATTAATTTCTGAGCAAATGGAGATATGAACTAAAAAACGAACCACTGATCTATGATGCGTATATCAAGAGCTTCAACATATATTTTGTTTGGCATTTTTCTGAGAAGTTTGAATTTTTGACTTTGATTTGATTTTTGAAATGAAAATAGATCTAGGGTTTGCATCCATTGAGGAAGAGGAGGAGTTGATGAAAATGAATGCACAACCAAATGATAATAGATGGAGGCTAGGGTTTTTAACTGTTTTAATATAGGTAGGTTAGAAATAGAGTAGATGGATCCGATAAACAAACGTGCTGAACGATAATTGGCCCAAAAAGCGCGTTTCGACTCCGGAACGAAATTGGGTCAACCTATATACAACAATAGGTGTTTAAAAATATTCTGAACGCGATGGAAAAAGTTTCACATCCAAATTCAATCGTATGAAGAAGTTATGCTGAAATTAATATTTTCAAATTGATTTCAATTAAATCGATTTCAAGGCGTTTCGCGTTCGTACGATCAAACGACAAGTCCGATCGCTACGAAACTTGAAACCACAATAATTCACTATTACGGATCCGATGAAACTGGTTTCGTCGAAATCTGAGTCCGTGACAAAAATGGATATTTTTATATTAGTTAAATAAATTAAGAATTAGTAAATAAATCCAAATTTTTATATTTCAGTTTCAGAATTGGAAAATTTTATCACTTATGATTCCCCAATTATTTACAATGATTTTAAACAATTTTTAAATGTCAATTTGTTAAAGATAATAAATATACATCTTTAATTCCATAAAATTCCATATTATTGATAAATTTCTATATTTCCATTAAATTGAATTAACTCATAAGTATTCCATTTATAAATTTCAAACAGAAGGGTTTGCCATTGGATCTAAAATTATCACATAAGTATTTCCCATTTTCAAATTAATTTTTTTTTATTTAACGTAATAATAAAAATTTGATTTCATTTATTTCAATAAGTCCAACTATTATAAATTAAATAAATTAACTCACTATAAAATTCAAATTCTATAATTCATAAATTTCATCTTCTTGATTTACTTATTAATTTATAATACTTTAAACCAATTCCCATCTCGATTTTAAATGTAAATATTTTACCGATTATAGTATTTATTTCACTTTCTTAAAATAATCTCTTTATTACACTCTGAATCCAATTTATTTCAATAAGTTTCAAATTAATCGAATTAGATTCAATTTTAACCTTTTTCTTACACTTAAGTTCAGGTCATATTTAATTTTTAACGTATTACTTCTAGTTAATTTTACAATTAACCATAATTATTGAAGTAACGCTAATAATAAATACGACCCTATAATTACTCAACATTTAAACGAACGTTATTTCATTTTCAATTAGTGTAACGTTCATTTATTTATTATCACTTATTTCAGATTCTAATTCCATTAACAAATAAGCAGGTAATTTATGATATATGTTACAAATTTTTAATTAATTACTATTCATTATTATTAACTTTAATTTAGCATTACTTACCTTGTATAAACATTGTTACTTAAAATCCCTATCCAATTGCAATTAATATTCAAATGAATACATTTACTCTTTCCGTTATATTATTCATTATCAACAAAGAAAAGTTTATTAATTTCAACAATATTGTAATTACTAATTACCTACATTGATTATATACGTTTTCCATTGTTATCATTTATTAGAATTCTATTCAACTTTCCATCTTATGCATATAGTTAACCTTTCTATTGATTTTACCTTCAAAATTTTCTGTTAATTTCTTAACTTACAAAAAGGCAATGATTAATTACATTTAACCGCTATTAATTAAATGCATTGGTAGCGAACAATAGTCGTCAGCATTATACAATTTATAACATTTGTAATTTATCCTCTACAACAATTATTACCTATCAATATTATTCTCCCCTAAATACAAAACTTGCAAATGTTCTTATTATCATATTCCATTTACTGTTAACAATGTTTACTACATTAAATCAGTTTAATACTTTCCTTAAATTTCTCATTTCAATTTATATACAAGTAAAATTCTTCTCACTACTTAAAATCATTAGAATTAACTTCGAATTACTATAAGTAGGTTTTAATTTATTTTATATATTTTTTTTCTACTAAATTTAATTAAAAACTTATTAATTTAACCAAATTAAATCTATGGAATTTACAGGTTGTTACACTCTCCCACACTCAAAACTTTTCGTCTTCGAAAAGGAAAAGAAGGGAAACGAAGAACTAAGAAATCAATATACCTTATTCAAACATTAACTTTATAAACAATTAAATTTATAAAATTAATTAATTTAGATAAAATATATCAATTTATAACCATTAAATTTTTTTTTACTTAAATTGCTGAAGTTTGGAAAACATTTTCAAAATATCTCTAAGTTCAAAATTTACGGAAAATTTTGGCACAGTCTCCTTTGTACGGAGAGTCTCGGGAGAAAATATAATATTAAATATAACAAAATATCACATATAATACCCAAAATATTATATCCCAACACGGGAAAATATATAAAATAGCGCTAAAAACCGAAATCCGAAACGTACCTATTTGTCGGGCAAATTACGCTTAATTTATGGAACCAAAAGCAGTAGCAATTTCTTCCATAACCAGTGTTTCACTCATATAATCTAAAAGGTAACAATTTATGTAAAGTGAAATGTTTAAGTGGTTTCAATCCTTAACAACAAATCAATACAACAACCACTAACTTCAACTAGAAGCATACTCAACAAATACAAAGCAACCATTAAATCAAACAAACAAATAGTTGTTCGGGTTCAAAACTTTTAAATCGTACGGAATGAAGAAAAAACCATCAAGTGCATCATTTACTCAACAGTCTTAGATGAAACTAAATAGATTATTTATTCACCCCAAATCCAATTTTAAAGTATCTTACCCAACCAACCATAACCAAACAACAACAATTCCTACTAACAAATCAAATAACTCATTATTAATTTTTTTATACATTAGTTGTTTGATTATTTTTTCATTCATATAACAATTTATCTTTTATTTTCATTTATTTCTTTCAATTTTATTTAGAAATAACTTCAACCCTATTTCGTAAATTTACAATTTCTTAGCATTTCCATTTTATTTACTTAAGTTGAAAATCATCTATTTGAATTACTTACCTTTAATTATATTCACTTATAGTAAAATTTCAATTATAACTTAAGTTTATAACATTAAATTCTCATTTAACATCAATTTCATTGAATACTTTCATTATTTCAAATTTCTACTTGTATAATATTCTATTACAATCTCTTATTAAACATTTCGACTTTTGATATTTGGTAAGTTATATATGTTATTTAAGGGTGTAATTTGAAAGTTATGCAAGTTTGTTCCATTTCCTTTATTTAATTCATTGTTCAATAAATTTTTACCTTTTTCTTATAAGTTACAATTTCAACTTCCTTTTTATTTCCTTTATAACTTAGCCTTGAATCTCTTACCTACATTAAAGGTTTCAATTTATTAATCACTTACCTTTTATTTCACTACAATAATTGAAACAAGTAATTAATGGAAATTTAGGAATTAAATACCGGGTTAAATTTCAAATTATTTTAAAATAATAGATAAATATATTCTTATAACTTGTATACCTCTAATTATATTTAAAACAATTCAAAATTTTATATTTTTTCTTCAAAAATAAATCTGCAGTAGAACTACTACAGTGGCCTTTCCCCTTCGAAACTCGAAAATGAAAGTCGACGATGCGGCCGCCATCACCGAAATTATTTTCCAGCGACAGAGAGGAAAGTACAAAACTTATTTTCCCCAAAACTTTCTTTAAAACAATTTTTTTTTTCCAGATTATATTGAAATATTTATATTAGAAAATACTTATAACCAATATTATTATATTCCAAAATTTATTCGAAAGAAATTTCAAAACCCCGGATCTTAAGTTCTTAATTTCCCAAATTTCATTTATTTTATTTTTCAATCTTATTTCTATTATTATTTATACACTTTATTACCAAAGAACCAATCTATTGCAGCCAAATATAGATATCATTTGAAATTTTTTATTTTATATAGAAAATATAATAGGCAAAATTATTTCATTTACCTATATTAAAAACAAATATTATGTCGGTCTGTCCTATTAAGTGTTTAGAAATCTATATTGATGTCACAGCGTCCCATGCACCAACCAGAATTTATAAATTCAAAACGGAACAGATTAACACAATATTAAAACCTTTTTATAGCACTAACAAATACGCTCTCTCATATATATACTCAGCGACTCCCACAGGGTATTACTACCCTTATTACTAAAGAATCAAACCCCACAAAGCTAAGGTTTATCGCTAAACCAAAGCTCTGAAACCAAATGTTACATCCCGCCTTTTCGCACGCTTCAAATCGACACACATGCCGATTCAAACCATACAGAAGGGCGGATTGTAATGGGGTAAATAAGAAAAACAGAGAAGAAATAAAACAAAACAGAATCTCACAGCGGAAGGATAAATATAATAATCAAATATACAGCTCATGAAGCTATTTTACAAAATTTTGATTATATTCATACAATACATATCAGAGTACCCATACCAATCATAATCAATGCAGCGGAATTAAATAGTGCAGTGGAATATAATTAGTAATAATAGTAGAAATCTCCGTCTTCGTCCTCCAGATCTAAAGTCTTCGATCCTGAAACGCTCGGACTGACCCGAGCAAATTTGAAAAGACAAAAACACTCGAGTCGGAACTAAAAGATCTTATGTAAGTTAAATCAACAGAAATAAATATGAGTGCAGTAACTCAAGAGATGCTCGGGATTTACATCTCCTAAGGATCCATTAAACTATTTACTATGTAGTATATTGCGCTATTATAATAGTGTCTAATTGTAAAATAAACTTACTTTTTTCTTAAGGGGATACCCATATTGGCCTTAACACGTAATAGTCCCAGTAGTCCATCCAATATCGTAGTCTCTCCTGATCGGGAAGCCACCAGAGGATACCACACGGGCTGCGGGAGAAATCCAAACTCATACAAGGCGCGATAGGGTAGGTGACACGGCACAACTAGGCAATGCCAAGATAGATATACCAATTGCTATCCGGGCTGGTGGAAACGCGTAGCGCGCAGCTACCGCCCACCTCGAACAACACCCCTAAATCAAAAATCAAAAGTGGCCACCGAATCAATCCAAAAGTCAGAGTATAATATCGAAGGAGTGCGTTCAATCAGAGGAATGACCTCATTGGCCCGAGAATCGCTCCTGTTTTAGCCACCTTATGCCAACTCACGAGAGTCGAGTCCACGTATTTACCTCTAACTAAACGCCGCCGCCATCCTACTTCATTCTAGACTCTCCACCGCGTACACAGTTGTTAAAGTGGTTTTCGGAGTTGGCAGAGAGTATGACAACTTCCGATCCCATTCTCTTCAACAAGCAAACGTTATTATAACACTGCGGTCATTTAAAAATAGTTATACTTTCAAAACCAAAATATAATTATCCATTCCAAAACCCATAAATACAATATCATTTCCTTTTAAAACCCAAATAAATATGATATCATTTTATTTATAATATATTTCTTTTCCAAAATCATGCCACTTTTAAAATTTATAATACCTCGAAACCAAATATTTGAATTTTAACTTTCAACATAATACTTCGAAATACATAGTTTTAAAAACCATAACTTTCAAAACTTAAATGGTTTGGATATTCAACAGTATATAAATAAAACAGTTGAATTTAAAATTTCTTTAAAAATAAATAATTTCCACACCTTCGCAATTTTTTTATTTACTTTAAATTCAGTCTAAACCCAAAACTTTTAGATTCACTTTCAGTTTGAATAAAACACTTCGATTTCAATATTTTCAAACTTTGAGTATTTAATGAATTTCAAAAATAAGATTGAGAATTTCAAACCAACAATTATTCATTTTCCTATTATTTAGTTTGAAAGGTTTACATGATAAATCCATAACCATTTAAAATAAACTAAATTTATTAACACTAATTATTTCCTTCCATTTATTTATACTAGAATTATTCATTAAATCCAGTTATAAATATCATACCTTAAAATTTCCAATTTTAATAAGTTAACATCAACTTATGGAGTTAATTTTTCAAATAAGCTCAATTCCAATTAAATTTCCAATTTATCTTTCAATCTTAATGTATTTGAATCATTTAAAACTCTATATATATATATATATATATACACACACACAAGATCTTAAACCTGTACTTAATCATATAATATAAATTATCAAATTCCATTTTTCAACTTATTCATTTTTATTTAACAGATTTATGCATAGCTTAAATTCAACAATTTAACTATATAAGTATATATAAAATATATTTATCATATCCAAATTTACTATTTATTAAACCGTATCATATCCAAACTATAAAAATCATTTCAAAAATAATTATATATATATATATATATATTGCGGTGCCTGTATATAATTTTCTATCCTATGGTCAAGTGATACAGATATTTATCATTTCAATCCGCAATTTAAATATAAAAATGCGGTTGTATATCATTTCAAACCGCAATCCCGAATGAAATGAAAATGCATGATAACTTGCAGTTTATATAAGATAGAACACATCATCCATTCACCCAATATCAATCATCAACCAGTTTATTTCAATCATCATCAATTTAAACAAACATCAATATATAACATATAAAATATAACAGGTAATCAATAACAGTTATTAACTAACAGTTTATATTCGAAAATAAATTTATTAACTGTTTAACTATCAGTTTATATGCAAATAAATAAATTTTAACTGTCAAATTATATGCAATAATAAAATTAATTAACAGTTAAATTAAATGAATGCGATTTAACAGAGATGATGAATAAAACATGCCAAACAGCCATAAATAAATTTCTACTCATATCTTAAGTCAAATTAACAGACATAGGAAATTTTAGAAGTTGTGAGTGGGTTAAAACACTCACCTTTTTGAATTTAAATCGAATCTAAATCCAATTTAAACCCAAAAATTAGACGGTCTCCAAATTCGTCCAAACTAGCGTCAACAGATCCGGAATTTCATTACGATCCTAACAAAAAAAAGCTGCGCGTAAATACGAGATAGTATGAGAAAGTTATGGTATTTAAACGAGTTGAAAATTTAATTAAATTTAAAACAAAATAAAATACACTCACCCTCAACGTACTGCCACGTCACCATACTCATTCACGCGCAGGAAGCAAAAACGCAACCGAGCACTACAGGTAATTCACGAACAACTGAACCCATCCACTAGCCGTTGACTCCCACTTTGACCTCGTTTTCTCCCCTCCATGCGCTGCCGTTGGCCATGCCGATCATCACCTCCATGCCCCCTCAACGAGCCGCTTCTATCCCTACCCATGCGGCCTGCCATCGTGGCCCCCAGAGCCGGCCGCCGCCCCATCAAAAACCCCAATTGAATTATGGAGCACGATCTAACCGTTGAACTCACGAACCAAACCCACCGATGGCCTCCACTAGTTACCCTCTACCCAACAGTAACCTTGATTCCACGATCGGACGTGCTTGATTTCGTCGCGATGGAAGCCCGAGAATGAACGATTAATTTCTGAACAAATGGAGATACGAACAGAAAAATGAACCACTGACCAGTGATGCGTACATCAAGAGCTTCAACATATATTTTTTTGGGATTTTTCTGAGAAGTTTGAATTTTTGACTTTGATTTGATTTTTGAAATGAAAATAGATCTAGGATTTGCATCCATTGAGGAAGAGGGGGAGTTGATGAAAATGAACGCACAACCAAATGATAATAGATGGGGGCTAGGGTTTTTAATTATGTTTATATAGGTAGGTTAAAAATAGAGTAGATGGATCCGATAAACAAACGTGCTGAACGATAATTGGCCCAAAAAGCGCGTTTCGACTCCGGAACGAAATTGGGTCAACCTATATACAACAATAGGTGTTTAAAAATATTCTGAACGCGATGGAAAAAGTTTCACGTCCAAATTCAATCGTTTAAAGAAGTTATGCTGAAATTAATATTTTCAAATTGATTTCAATTAAATCGATTTCAAGGCGTTTCGCGTTCGTACGATCAAACGACAAGTCCGATCGCTACGAAACTTGAAACCACAATAATTCACTATTACGGATCCGATGAAACTGGTTTCGTCGAAATCTGAGTCCGTGACAAAAATGGCTATTTTTATATTAGTTAAATAAATTAAGAATTAGTAAATAAATCCAAATTTTTATATTTCAGTTTCAGAATTGGAAAATTTTATCACTTATGATTCCCCAATTATTTACAATGATTTTAAACAATTTTTAGATGTCAATTTGTTAAAGATAATAAATATACATCTTTAATTCCATAAAATTCCATATTATTGATAAATTTCTATATTTCCATTAAATTGAATTAACTCATAAGTATTCCATTTATAAATTTCAAATAGAAGGGTTTACCATTGGATCTAAAATTATCACATAAGTATTTCCCATTTTCAAATTAATTTTTTTTAATTTAACGTAATAATAAAAATTTGATTTCATTTATTTCAATAAGTCCAACTATTATAAATTAAATAAATTAACTCACTATAAAATTCAAATTCTATAATTCATGAATTTCATCTTCTTAATTTACTTATTAATTTATAATACTTTAAACCAATTCCCATCTCGATTTTAAATGTAAATATTTTACCGATTATAGTATTTATTTCACTTTCTTAAAATAATCTCTTTATTACACTCTGAATCCAATTTATTTCAATAAGTTTCAAATTAATCAAATTAGATTCAATTTTAACCTTTTTCTTACACTTAAGTTCAGGTCATATTTAATTTATAACGTATTACTTCCCTAGTTAATTTTACAATTAACCATAATTATTAAAGTAACGCTAATAATAACGACCCTATAATTACTCAACATTTAAACGAACGTTATTTCATTTTCAATTAGTGTAACGTTCATTTATTTATTATCACTTATTTCAGATTCTAATTCCATTAACAAATAAGCAGGTAATTTATGATATATGTTACAAATTTTTAATTAATTAATATTCATTATTATTAACTTTAATTTAGCATTACTTATCTTGCATAAACATTGTTACTTAAAATCCCTATCCATTTCCAATTAATATTCAAATGAATACATTTACTCTTTCCGTTATGTTATTCATTATCAACAAAGAAACGTTTAATAATTTCAACAATATTGTAATTACTAATTACCTATATTGATTATATACGTTTTCCATTATTACCATTTATTAGAATTCTATTCAACTTTCCATCTTATGCATATAGTTAACCTTTCTATTGATTTTACCTTCAAAATTTTCTGTCAATTTCTTAACTTACAAAAAGGCAATGATTAATTACATTTAACCGCTATTAATTAAATGCATTGGTAACGAACAATAGTTGTCACCATTATACAATTTATAACATTTGTAATTTATCCTCTACAACAATTATTACCTATCAATATTATTCGCCCCTAAATACAAAACTTGCAAATGTTCTTATTATCATATTCCATTTACTGTTAACAATGTTTATTACATTAAATCAGTTTAATACTTTCCTTAAATTTCTCATATTCAATTTATATACAGGTAAAATTCTTCTCACTACTTAAAATCATTAGAATTAACTTCGAATTACTATAAGTAGGTTTTAATTTATTTTATATATATTTTTTCTACTAAATTTAATTACAAACTTATAAATTTAACCAAATTAAATCCATGGAATTTACGGGTCGTTACATGCTTTATGCTCGGGTCAGATTGAGTGTCACAGCATTTGAGACTCACCTTTGAAGTTGGAGCTTCGCTTGGAGATCCATCTATATATTCATCTTGAAGTTATTCAGTTGACTCCTATGACATGTTCTAATCTTGGATTTGATTTTTGTATTGAGACTTCTATGTTTTCGAGATTTCTGTTGTATCTTGTTTAACTTTGTTATATATATAGTAGCTTCATGAACTATTATTCATTTTTTTCCGCTGCTTATTGTTATATTACTCTATGTTTGTGATTCCATGATTATTTTATTTACTCTATATGCTAAGTTTTTCAAAATATAAATTAACAATATGATATTTTGAGCAATTCAAGTCCTACATGTGTGTCTTCCTATGCACTTGGTGGGTGCAGCATGATAGGGGGTTCTCGCATTTGGGTTTGGTAGCAAGCGGATGACTCTTACTCCTACACGTCCCCGAGGGGTTGGTCCAGTCGAGAGGCTGGCCTTAAATGCAGAACATAGGTATGACTGTATGCTATGGTGGGCGTTACCCCACTGGCTCAGCCCATTACAGTTGGTATCAGAGCCAGGTTTTAGGAAAAACTTAGCATATAGAGTAAGTTAAATTACAGAATCACCTTCGTTCGAGCTTGAGTTCATTCCTCTTCGACTTGGTTTCCTTTAAATTTTGGAACTCCCCCATTCGTTCTGAAATTCATTTCTTGTCTCTCCATATCCATGTTCTTCTTCATTCTGGAGTACCCATAGCTCCACTAAATGCTTTGTAAAGGGGTGAAACTCCTTTACAACAAGCACTGATTCACCGGAGATTTCTGTATCCTCGGTTTATGATGTTATTATTCCTTGCAAAGCCCGAACCGTTCTCTAGTGGACAACCTGGTAATTCTCTTCTTATTGGATGTCGAATGACTCTGAATTTAAGCAGACAACTTTGTCTTTCGCTTAATACCTAGCCTAGTGATTCTAACTCCACCCGATAGTTAGGGATTACCCTGATGTTTGGTGAGGTCACTTCTTTCGCTACCGAGCGGGAAATTTGAATTTCTACATCGAACTTATTTCTGGAGTCTCGGTTGACCCGGTCAAGGTCGCTCGCGATTAATATAAGTCTATCCATCTTTTCTCTTTTGTTATTTAATCATCTTATTTTCGTTTCCGGTTATCTTCTACTTAGAATTCTCTTTGATTAGGGTCTCTTAAAAATTTGAATCCCTATCCTTATTCTAAAATTTATACTTGAATAATCGAGTGAGGGAGTGTATTTGTAATTTATATTTAAATGTTTTATTGTATGTTGTTTGAGTTGTTAAGTTTGAATTTTGGGTTTCGATCGATTTGTCTAATCAACGTTATCGATAGGAACTCCAAAACACTTGAACAAAGCAAACTGACGCAATATTGTTTTCAAATTTGGTAAATGAAAAATAAATTTTGTATGATTATATATATATATATATAAGTATAATTTTCTGAAATTAAATTGTTAAATGAATGGGTTATTAGAAATAATGATATTTGATTTTCATTTATTGTTTTGTAAACCATTTGACTATTGCAACATGATATAAATAAATGAATTTATAAACATAGTTTATAAATTAGATTTGAAAATGAAATCAATTTAAAATGGGGATTTGAGGACTAAATTCCCGGTACATTTCAATTTTTGGTTTTAAAGTTCTGAAAAGTATTATTATTTAAAGGTATTTTCAAATAGAAATGGTTTTAAAATGATAATTTAAAGTTTAAACCCAGTACGCTCCTCCATTGTCGTTGAAACATAATTTTTGTGATGACTGCAGCATCATCGACTTTCATTTTCGAGTTTCAAAGTAGAGAAATGAGTTAATAGCTTTGCTACACTTCTGTTTTGAAATATGGATTTGATTTGAAATTCTTGAATATGATTTGATATATATATATATATATTTGTGTGTGTGTGTGTGATTATTTTAAAATAGTTTGAAGGAAACTGAAAATTTGAACCTTAAGTTTCATATTATGAAATGGTTTTAATTATTGAAATAAAGTAAATTTTTTGAATAAGTGGAATATCTAAAATGATAAATGAATTTAACCGACTTGAAATAATGAATTTGAACAAACTTATTTGTATAACACTAAATTACACTCTAATATATATAACTTGCCTAAAATGTTCAAAAAATTAAAATGTTCGGATATAATAAAGGGTTGTACAAGAAGAAAACCTAAGTAATAAATTGCTTAAAGTAAAATCTGGCTTAATATAGATGTTGTAAATGAAAAGAAAATTTGTTTACACTCTGAAACATTAATATAAATTAACTAGAAAAGTTTAAATATAATTAGAATGTAATTGGATAAGATACAGTAGGATATAAGTAATAGGAAACAATGATATTTTGTTAAGGAAATGTACAAATAATAAATTGGATGGTAAATTTAATAAATAAAAGAGAATTAATTTGTTGAATGATAAATGGTTGTAATAAATGTTTATACATGTAATATATGTTGCAAAATATATATTAAGTGAAATAAATTTAATAAATAAAGGAGAATGCTAGTTAAACAAATAACTAGGAACTTAAGAATAGTGAAATTGAAATTTTAGGGGAAATCAACTTAACTAGGGTCAAATGGATTTAATAAATGTGTTAAATCAAATAAATTTTGTTTTAAAAAGGAAATTTTGTAACAAATGCTAATAAATTGAAATCGGATCTATTGATTGAAATACATTAAATTGAATCAATAAAATATGGATCTAATAAATAGTTATTGATTTAATAAAATGGATTAAACCAAATTATTGAATATTAATTTATTTAAAAATTGAAATCTATATGGTTTCGAATAGTTGAAGTTGAAGTTGAATGCTGAGGTGGAATTAACTATGGTTGATCAAATATATTTAATAAATGAGTAAAATAAAGCAAATTTGTTATGAATTTTTTTGAAATAAATGTTAATAAATGGGAAACAGATCAATTGAATGAAAATATATGGAAATGAAACCAATCATATGTGAACACAATAAATTTGATTTATTAAATAAAATGAATTGAAATCAACTAATTGAATATTAACAAATTTTAAAATAAATGCAGTTCACTTGGTTTTGAATTAATTGTTTTATTTTATATTTCAAATCAATTTTTCTTTTGATTGTTTCTATTCTCCTACCTTGTACCTTTTCGAGGACGAAAAGTTTTGAGTGGAGGAGAGTGTAACCACCCATAAATTTTAACTGTTTTTATAACATATTTAATAGAATTTTTGTGAGATTTTAAATATTTTAATTTGGAAATAAAAATTTAATATTTGAAATACGTCTATTTAAACATAGCAAATGGTAATTTTTAAATTGATAATATGAAAGTTTATTTTATTATGTAATTTTATTTAAATTCAAATCAGTTAATATTTGATGATAATAAAATGTTTTTCAAACCTGAATATTTTTCTATAGTAAATTTGTAAATCATTTTCTAAATGAGATTTCATATTTCATTTTATCAAATTTGGACTTCTCTAACTCCGTTTAATTTATTTTCTGCAATTTTACAGCATTTCCAGTAGCGGAAATTCGAATTTCTATAATTCAATCGTATCACTGATATATGTATACCGTTTTATTCGCTTCGTCGTGCTGATCTTTGAAGTATATTTATTTCTATATGTTGAGGTCCGGTACGCGACGAAAATAATATAACGGTTCATCATATCGGTACCCTATTTGTGACATTCCATTCTCTTACCCATTTCAAATTTGAATTGTAAAGCCTGAACCATAATAATTTGCCTTAAATGTTCAGCTAAATCAAAGCGTGACTGTTGACATTTCATTTACTTTTCTCTAGTATGCAGTCATTCTTGCCTCTTACTTTTATTCACTATCCATTCAAAATTAGGTACGCATATTTTATCTTTCTCCTCTTTCTCCTCTCCATAGCCTCTTCCCTTCTGCATATTTTTTTCTCTTTCCTCTCCTCTCTTTTTACTTGGCCGAGCCTCCCCCTCTCAAGCACTGAACCTATGTCGTTCCATTTCCCATAGGCCTTGCTTTCCAATCTTTGCCACAACCACCACCCTTCTCCCCTTCTACTGCCGCACCGACTCACACCGAGCCACCTCGCCCCAAACCGAGTCTAGTTTATCCACCTTGAACCCATCCTCTGCCCAAATCCACCAATAGCCGCACCCTCCTCCACTCTTCCCTGCCTCCTCTTTAGACCCTCATCATCCCATTTCCTAACCTCCCACCACTCCACTTGCACCGCATCCATATCCCCTCAGCCATGTCGTGACAGCTTATCACCATAGCAACACTAGCTGCATCTTTCAATCACCTAGCATGCAACATTCTTTTCAGGTATATATATGTGTATGTGTGTGTATTAGATATGTTATTATATAAGTTTGTATAAGATTTGTTTTAAACTGATGTTGTTTGTTTTATGCATGTTCTGTATATATTGACATGGGTTGTATGTTTCATTAGTTTATGGCATATAGATTTATATAGGTTTATGTCAGTTCTCAAATATATGATTTTATTGGTTCAAAATTTAGTATTATGTGTTTCTTTATATTAGTTATGTGTGTGTGTCTATATATATATATATATATATATATATATATATATATTTGTCTGTCTTTTATATATATGTGTATAGTTTCAACGTTGTCTGTTATGTATTATATATTATATGTTGATAAGACTCATATTATTAGATTTAGTCCATATGCATGATTTTAGCATTTGGTATACAAATATAATTTGCATAGCTTTATTGTATGAGTTTGTAAATACATACAAAGTTATATTTAGCATATTGTAAAGTTCATATTGTATATATTATAAAGTATAGGTCAGTATTTGAAAGTTGTATGTAAACAGTTGTTGAATATGTTGTATACCAGGTTTCTATATGTATGTGTAATATGTTATTGCTATATAAATAGTGTCATGTTAGTTATATATATATATATATATTGAAGCTGCCGTATATATATTAGCATCTTTTGTTTTGTTCCGTTGCATGAAATCATATATATATGGTTATTGTATATAGATAATAGACTTACAGCATATTTGTTATATATATATGATATTGGGAAAAGTAATATATTGGTTTTACTGAATACTGATTTTAAATTTGTTATTAACGCGTGCGTGAGTATGATATTGTACTGAAGTTGGTGTGTTCGGAGTATAAGGTAGTACTTTGTATGAAGCAAAATTTTTTAACACTGATATGTATAGATCTATATTTTAATATAAGTTTTCAATTAAATATTGAATCTATATAGTTATATATATATGGGTAAGTTTTAAATTTGCAATTGTTGTCTATTTATATGTGTATACATATAGATTTTGATAGTTATTTGCTTATTTTAAGTTATAAGTTATATACGATTTTAATATATAGTATATATAATTATATATAATTTCTCTTATACCATTGATCTTCTTCAATCTAGTTTTGATTTGATTTCATCAGCTTCGAATTTCCAGCTTCGCTTTGTTTGTCGAATTCAACGCCAATCTAGCTTTGCTTTGAAATTTATGCCTTGATTCATAGCTCGTTTGATCATCAAATCATCTCTAGCCTCGAAAGGTGAGAAATCACTCATGATTAGCGTTCCTATATTTATTAAATTCGATTTCAGTTGAAAAGACAACTGAAATATGTTGCTATTAGTAATTAAATTTAACTGTTATATATATGCAATTATCTATAAGTGTTCACCTATTGGATATGACACCATATCCTGTTGTTTATATCTCATTTAATCACTAATGATATATGCTTGTTGTTATATGTTATATTTTATCATGTATGTTCTCACTCTTCAAGTTCTCTATTAGTTTAGAATTCCCTATGGGTTGAAATGATACATACCCGAACGATCTGTAGAATAGGAGAAAATCGTTATGGGTTGAAATGATAAACCCAAGCGATTTTCATTTGAATTGAATTTGAGATTAGGGTTGAAATGATATGTACCCGTATATATTTAAACTACGGATTGAAATGATAAATATCTGTATCACTTGACCATAGGATAGAAAAATATACACTAACACCGTTGGTCTATTTATAAATATTTTGAAAATGATTTCTATGGTTTTGAAAGGAAATATATATGGTTTTATTTAAATTTGAAAATATTATGCATATGAATAAGTTTTAATGTATAATAGATTTAATTATAAGCTTTACTAAAGTTTGATTTAAGTAAAATACAATATGTTTAAGTATATATATTAAAAGTTATGTTTTAAAATAGATTTTATAATGATATTTATAAATTAAAGTTGGAAAGATAAATAGATATTGATTTGAAATTTATTTGTTAAGAATTTTATTTAATTAAATCGATTTGAAACTTACTGAATTTGAGATTTTTAAAGATATGATTTTATTACTTGATTTTGATTAGAAGAGATTTAAATAAATATTTCAGAATTACATAAATTGAAATGATATATTTAGTTTTACTTAAATTTGAAATTTGAAGTCTTATTTAAATGTTATTTGAATGATTAAGTAAATATTTCAAAATAAATAATAGTAAAGTGAATTTGATATATATATATATATATATATGAAAATTTTAAATTTATTCTTGAAATGATGAATATTTAAAGCTTTGAAATATATTAAAATTGAAATGGTTTATTTGTGGTTCAAATCAGTGTTTAGAATTGATATACTTGAAATGGTTTATTTAGAAACGGAATGAAATTGATGATTTGAGATTGAGATTTAATTTGAACTTTGGAATTCGAGTTAATTTGAAACAAGTTGTGAAATTTGAGGAAGCTATTTTATTATATAAAGTATTTTTAAATTATATTTAAAACTGTTTATTTATTTTACTTTATAAATTATTTTAATATAAATTATTTTATTATAAATCATTTTAATATAAAACTATTTTAACTATTTTATACTAATTATTTTAGTTAAACTATTTTATTATATATACTATTATTAATATCTGAACTGTTTAAAGGAAAGTACTATGATTTCAAAGTGTTATAATTTCCAACGTGTTATAAATTCAAGTATTTGGCTTCGAAAATGTTATAACTTTGAAGTGCTATGATTTTGGAAATAAATATATTTGAAGTGAAAATTTATATCATATTGATATGGTTTTGAAATGGATATGATATTCTGGTGTTGAAGTATAAACTGTTTTAAAATGACAACGGTGTTACAATAACGATTGATTGTTAAAAAGACCGGGATCAGATATTGTCGTACTCTCTACCAATACTGAAAACCACTTTAACAACTGTGTACATGGTGGACATTCCAGAATGAAGTAGGATGGTTTGGTGATGGTTCTATATGGTATGTACGTTACTCTGACTCCTGTAAGTCAGCTTGATGCGGCTAAACCTGAGTCATGCCGGGCCAAGTAAGACAATTCCTTCGATCGGGCACATTTCTTCGATACCATTCTATTGCTTTTTTGATTGATTGGGTGCATCCTTTGATTTAGGAGTGTGTCACGAGGTGGGTGGTAGTAGCTGATATGTGTTACCACTAGTCTAGATCCGTAAACGGTATATCTACCCTGGCATTGCCTCGAGTGCCTTGTCGCATGCCCTATCACGCCTTTTACGAGTTTGTTTTGTACCGTACCTATGTGATGTCCTTTGGGCAAACCTCCAGTTTACGGAGGAGCGTACGACATTTTATAGACTACGGGAATATATAAAATGTGTTAAGGGGCATATGGGTAACGCCTTACGCTATTTTAATACTTTTACTTTACTGTAGACATATTATAGTAGTGTATATTACTACATTGTAGATAGTTCCACAGATCCTTAGAGGATGGCTATCCCAAACATCATTTAAGTTACTTGTATTTCAGTTGATATTTCACTTGAGTTGGATTTATTGATATAAGAACCTTAATCCCGACTCGAGTGTTTTGTGTTTTTCTTTACGCTCGGGTCAAACTGAGTGTCACAGTATTTAAGACTCACCTTTGGAGTTGGAGCTTCGCTTGGAGATCCATCTATCTATTCATCTTGCAGTTATTCAGCTGACTCCTATAATATATTCAGACCTTGTATTTGATTTTTGCATTGAGACTTCTATGTATTCGAGATTTCTGTTGTATCTTGTTTAACTCTGTTATATACATAGTAGCTTCATGAACTATTATTCATCTGTTTCCGCTGCTTATTGTTATATTACTCTGTGTTTGTGATTCCGTGATTATTTTATTTACTGTATACACTGTGTTTTGCCAAATATAAATTAACAATCTGATATTTTGAGCAATTCAAGTCCGACATGTGCGGTGCGAAGGGTTGAAAATACTGGATCGTTACAATTACTAAATAAATGTTGAATTAAATATTTAATGGGAATCTATCGATAACATATATCGTAAACATAAAAGAGATATAATTTAAATCCACTTACATTTCTTCCATAGCTTTGCTTCATGGCCTTCCTGGATCCCCTTCTAAGGCATCTATTATATTTTTTAAAAAGATATTCTCCCTAGAAATATTTTTTGTTTAGGGTTTAGCCTTAGTCAATGAACCCAATTGGGAGAAAATCTGATTGTGAGAGAATAGCGAGGCCCAGGGTCCTATTTATAGTAGTGTTTGAGGATCTTAGACTGTCGGATTTTAAGATTGAATCTGGTGCAACCACGTCACAGGCTTGATGCGCATCGTTGGATCTAGAAAACAACGCTAAAGATTGCATGAAAATTAAATTATTAAATGTAAACTTTTAACCATTGCCTATTCATTCTAATTAATTTCTATCAATTGGAAATTTAATTCCCTTTATAACACATGTTTAGTTTGAAATTCATATGTAGCTAATTAATGTAAATTAATTTCCTCTAATTGCTGATTTGATTAACATTGCTTACTAATGTTAATTATTTACCTCCAATTGCCGATGTCAATTAATTTTCTTTATGACGCGCGTCTATTTTGGAATTCAAACACGCGTTATTTTTGGAATTTATACGCACACATATTTATAAAAAAAATCACACATATTTACACGTATAATTATTTTTTGATACGGAACTTCGAACGTAGATAACTATTTCATACGAAGTCCATTCGAGGCATATTATATATGTAAATTGTAATGACCCTATTTTTTCGACTTTCGAAAATCGACATCAATATGTCCACTATATCAAATGCCGAACAATCGAATGCCGAAAAACCGAACCGTTGGGGTTAAAGAAGAAGAAGATAGAAGAAGAAACATAAACAATTTCAGAATCTCACATTCACTACAGAACAATTTATAATAGATAAATGAATAATCTTTAAACAAAAGAATTATATCAGTTTATTCATTACATCATCAGAGTATTACAACAACAAAACATGACACTAGGCATTAATGACAACTTATCCATATGAAAACAGAACTAACAGCAATACATACGTAGCGGACACTACATAATATAAGTGATACATCTCGCCATCTAGCTTGTTTCCTGATCTCCATAGCATATTTTTCTGACTTCCCTCCAGAACAACCGATAACCTGACTCTAGGCGGCATGTGTGGAAAATTATGAGCACCCAAAGTTTAGAAAGGGAACAATAAACTCCAGGTCAAACATGGGACGTGTGTGAGATCTTAAAATAGTTATTTTCACAAAAGAAAAGGAAAAGAAATACGTTATGCTTTTTGGAAAATAAAACTACCATAAGGCCTCCCAGCGCACACACAATGCAATCGCACACTTAGGGGAGATTTCTCCTTATGATAGTCAAACATGCTTGATATGCAAAATCTTTTTGATATTATTATTATTAGTGCATAGTGCGGAAACACATTTTGAAAGTATAATATAAATCTTAGCCAGCATAGGACCATTATATTATGCTTGCTATAGCTACCACCTGAGGTGGCAGATTATACAACTGCAATCGTAAAGGGCTTGTATTGTTTTATTTGGATTTCCAACAAATGGTCAAGGCTAAGGAACTTCCTTCACCGAATGGGTACGCCTCTGGAGGGATTACCCGAGAACCTAACCGAATCTCTGCCAACACAAGGCCGGGTTACCTTTGTAACTGGTAGCTAACTGTCACGAGTATGCCACCCCCCGGTCTAGATCGAACTTTTTCGAGGCGCCTCAACAACCAACAACCACATAAGTAAATAATCTGGGCTCCATACCAGAATAACACTTTTTATCCACACAAGTTAAATTTTTGGGCTCCGTACCATATATCACTTTTTCTCCAGAAGGAAATGCACATACCTAGAGGGGCGTGACCTCCATAACCTTGCCGCATCCTTAATGTTTCGACCATTTCTGGGGTGTGAGGTCCGACGAAGTCTCGTCCACAAAGTTACGCTTTTCACAAAAGCCATGCTTCGATCAACAAATGATCAACACTTAGCATGCCATATTACCAATTGGGAATATATCACTAGTAACAATCAACTATATGACCTCTGAGCTCGTAGGTCTCAAAGAAGGGTGTTAAGCTAAGAGAATAAATTCTCCGCCACCAATATAAATGTATTTGATAGAAATCAGCTTTATATCTCAAGGTGTAATGTCAAACACACATCCATACAAGTCCATCTTGGGTCTGAATGGAACCGAAGGCACTTCTTCCAATTAAGGAAAAAGCCCTTGCAAATCTGGGTATCCACAATCCTGACCGGACTCCCCATCACATATAAAGATCTCTATACCGAAGCAACTCAATACAGAGACAATCGATTGGTAATCCTTTCGTTCTCGAAAATACCCAGTCTTCAACACCGTCTTCAAATGCACTCCAATTCGTCGTGTCATTTATTCGGAATGGGTTTTATGACAAAAAGTCCTCTCCCGGCTTAACCGAATAATGAGCGCTTATTTTAAAAATAAGTAGTTACATTTAGATTTCAAGTAAATCGCAAGAAATTTCCACTTTGATCTTTTAAACAAAAGATTCATCACCAAGATTCGATGTGGTTTTCGGATAACCATTTGGAATCCGACCGCCAGTCGCGTCGAAATTAAAATGCCGTTTAAAGGCCAACATTGACAGTCGGTTATTTAGCTATCAAACAATATTCACAAAAACCATCAAATTTAACTAATTTCCCTAAATTATTTATTTCAAAATATCTTCGCAAAATATATTTTCACACTTCAACCCTTTGAAAACAATTTTCAAATCACTTTCCTCACGTGGAATAAATTTCCAAATATTATTTATTTCCACTGAAAATTTGCCATATCTGAATACTTTAAAATAATTTAAATCACATATCCAAAAATATAGTTGGAAACACTTAAAATAAAAACTATTTTTAAACACTTTATTTAAAATATTAGTTATGAAATTTTTATACTAATATCTCATATAAAACTTATGCCCAAAATAAGTTTTAAAAATAAATTAGATAGAGTGTGATTATTTAAATAACCATTTCTAAATCAAATACCAATTAAATCTTCAAAATAATCACTTATATAATTAACTTAATAAATATTTACTTTAAAGATTCGAAAATAATTTAAGAGAATAATTTCTCTAAAACCATTCTTTTCTTAAAACCAACTCTAGAACTTACAATTTATATTTGAAAGCTACTTTGGAAACATACTCGGCTTTCTAGGAAAAATACACTTTCCATTCTACAATAGTCCACTTAAAACAATTAATAAATCCTTCTTGATTTATCTCAATTTACAGTCCAAATCCGTAAATTTTCGTTTCACACTTTTCAAAATAAACCAATATTTATTTCTAAACAAATCACCCATTTCTTAAAAAATTCCATTTGTGAATTTATATTTCCAAATATCCACTGATATGCAATTTTCAAATCGATTTCCAAAAATTTATTTTCAACCACAAATCAATTTCCAAATTGATTTTCAGATTTTACTTCATTTAAAAATTACCCCTTTTACTTATCCAAATTTATTTCAAAAACCCACTAATCCAATCTTCACACTTTTATTTAGAATTTAAAAACTAAATTAAAATAAATTCCTCAACTTTTAAACCATACTACTCAAAATCCATTTACTTTCATTTATTAAAACCTTTTTCCCCATACTTGGAATTTATTCAATAGGATTTCAAAAATCAATCTTTACCCTTTTCAAATTCCTTCTTTTAAATTTATCAAATTTTCAAAAATTAATCTAACTAAAATTTTCTACTTTAATTTCCAAAAATCCAATTTTATATTTCTAGTATCCTACGATACCAAAAATATATTCGGCCAAACCATAGCCTTCAACGATTTCAATCACCTATATATCGTTCACAGATTATCAGTAAGTCACACCACAACATATGAAATAAATTCAAACAATTTGAGGAATCCAGTTGGATCCCTCCAACCTGTTTTCCTGCATCCACAGATGTTAGCACAATATAAAATACCAATTCCACTTCGAGGTGGAATATCGTGGTATATGAGGTTATATTATCTCATCTGCTATTGTGCGGCACAAAGGGTCTCATCCACTATATAATGCGGGAAATCAATCACTCCAATATATATACACACACACACACACATACATACACTACTATATATAATAACACCGAACAGATAAATTATCAAATTCATCCAAGCATATCCAACAATTTATATTTAAATATTGAAATTATACAAATCAATTCGATAGAGTGAGAAGATCGCACCTTTGTTTTTGTTTTGCAATCCATTTCCATTTCGACCATTTCTTCATGTTTTTAGACCTTGTATAAACAATTCACGATTTTATTAATCATTTGAATTAATCGAACAATTAACTACCATTTTATTTATTTAATTCAAACTAAAAATTTGATTTTAAACCCATTTGCCTTAAATAAATTATCCCTAGTGACCAAAATAATTATATATGTTAATTAAATAAATTACCTACCAATAATATATTATATTTAAATAACCTAGTGAATTAAAAATGTGCATATGTATATGAATATTAAAATTTTCGCTTCGAAAATAAGTTATGAATTTCCAAAAATCTATATTTTTTTATAAACTTCCAAATATTTCAAAATTCCCAAAATTATATATATAATCCCTGCTTTCATCTATATACATTAAAATATGTATGCATATTTATAATTAAAATTCTATAAAAGTAAAACAGTAATTAACTCCACTGTTTATATTTTTCTTCTCTGTAAATAAACAAAACAGGATTTCCTTTACTGTAAACATTTTTTTCCTATGTAAAAATATTCACTCTCGTATTAAAATTAAATAAGAAAAACAACTGGAAATAAATCTCACCGCCCAAAATTATCGTGCTCGAGTTAGAGTGCCACTGAGCAAATGAAAATGCCTCAACCTCACATGCGCTCAAGATTCACTAGCTTCCTTATCAAAATCACGGCCTCCAGTTTTCTCTCCAAAGCCTCCACCGTTGCTCACGCTGCTTTGCCAACCAATGTCGATCTAAGCGAAACTATAGCCGCCTCCTCGATGGCCTTGACATCGCGATCGCCCTCGAACTACCTCGACTTCCCATCGCCTTGCGCGCTTCCCGATCTACATCGCGCTTGATTCTGGAGCACGACTTTGATTTCGAACGAATTTTTCCGTTCGCCGCCCTTTTTTATCTCATTGCGGCCATGGATTTAAATAAATCGATTTCGATTTTTTAAGACGCTCTAATGTTTATTTCAATTTGAACGAGAGATCAATTTTTTAGCTTTTGATTTCTCTCTTTTATTCTATTTTGATTTAGGTTTTAAAAATTCTCGGCTGAAATAAAAAAAAATAAGGGGACATTTGTACGCAATTGAAAGGAAGGGGAACATGTGTAGTAAGTGCTGAAACGTGTAAAGTTTGTCTTGTGAAAACAATTTGTATTAAATACATATATATTATATTAAATTTAATTTTAAATTTAAATTTAAATCGTCTAGAAATTGTAACTCACAATCTCGATCTCCTATAGAGATGTGCCGCTAGGCGTTTACAATGTTATACGCCTATTCCAAACGCAATGGAAATGGTTTCGAAGCCTAATTCAATCGTATGGAAAAGATAGCTTTTTCATCCCAGCTATAATATTAAATTTTCAATTTAATTTCAGCGCATTTACTAACCGTACGATCAAACGACAACCCCAAACACTACTAAAATGGAAATCCGATAATAAAACACCATTACGGATCCAATGGAACTAGTTTCATCAAATTCCAAGATTGTCTCGAAAGACTATTTTTAAATATCGAATTAAATGATAATTTTTCAAAACTGAACAAACGCTTCAAATTTCAATTTTTAACACATCCATTATCTTCAGTATTATCAATATAAATTTTCCAAGCCTATGAAATATTTTTAATCAGCTTAAAATCCAAATTCAAAAATTTACCCAATTTTCAATAATTAAATTCAATGATTTAATTGCCAAATAAACAGATATTTTTGAAATTCAAGTTAAATTAACTTTCAAATATTTAAAATCAATTAAATATCCAATTTCAAATGTCTAAAATTTTCCAGGTCGTCACATTCTTTCCCCTTTAAAGAATTTCGGCCCGAAATTACTAGTTAAGAAGAATGATCCATAACCCGTTTATCATTTTCCCAAAATCAAATAGTTTTATCAACTTGCCAAAACAAATCTTTTTATTAGAGAGCCAATATCACTTTAACTAACTTTTCATCCTCAACTATAAATTCCAACCAATATTATTTTTTCAACAATTCAAATTTAAATTCAAATTCAAATTTTAAAAGTTTAAAATTTTCTATTTCCCTAAATTTTTGAAAATTTTTACCAGCGTCTGCTTTGTGCGGCTAGTTCGGTACGACTACAAAATACCACCACTAGCCCCCAGATTTCAAAAAGAAAACAAAAGGCCAAGTGGCTTAGAAAAAAAAATCATCAAATTTCATATAGAAATTTAAATACATACCTTTTTTGACGAGAAATTTCATTTATCTTATTAAATCAAAATCCAATTCCCTTTTCCTTTATAACATATGTATATCCTACTTAACAATAATGTCCAGTTACAACATTCAAAATCATTTTATGCATTTCTTTACGAAAGTTTCAATATTCATTCAAGCCCGTACGATGTCTGTATAGCATCTGTACGCAATACCAAATTCGATCGCTCACTCGATTACACAATTTCATTTTCGAACTAGTGTCGTCCACCCGACTCTCTAGTGTGGACTCAGATCTGGTTTCTTGATCAGAAATTGTCATTCTCCTTGCATAGTCATAAACTATGATAGAGAATTTTCAGAATCAACCAAAAATCCATATCCAGGGTTTGCCATCGAAAATCGAGTGAAAAATTCAACCTCGGATTGATATAATTATCTCGAAATTCTGTGCTCGAATTCTGGATCGAATCGCTATGTGAATAAAATAATATACGTACATCCCATGTATTTATTTCTAATTGATTATTAGCTATATCAATTCTCTTTTATTCACATTGACTTTTTTCCCTTATTCACAATCAACATTTCACACTCCTTTTGTTAAAGCTTTATGAAAATTTTAACTGAGAATATTTTCTCCAATACCAATTTTGCTTAAGAATTTCAAACTTTATTTCTTAAATTCAATATACATATTCTATATACACCTTATATTTAATTTCATTTCACCACTTTGGTGTTATCTATACTTTTATTCAAATTTTTCATTTTCAAATTTATTTGAATTCAATTTCCCTTTCATTTTATATATATGGAATTCAATTCATTTCAAACCATATTTAATTTTTCATTTCTTCAATTAGTTTCACTTACTAATTTTATTTCAATACTTTGTTTCATTTGGTCCAACTTGACAAAGTTTACGTATCACACAATTTAAATTTAACTCTAATATTCAGTTTCCCATTTTATTTACTTAGAAATGTAAATCCATTTGTTCATTTACAAATTTATTCCACACTTTTAATTTAATTCAAATTTTTAACTTCTATAAGTTTACCAATTTATTTTCATTCCAAGCAAATTTCCAAATTTAATAAATTATCAAATCTAGTATGATTCCATAAATATTTAAAATAGGATTCCAAAGTCTTTCCAACATTCCAAAATCATTTTTGAAATCAATTCAAATTGTCTTTTGAATTTTCAAAACCAAACTCAGTTTTGCAAACAACTTCCATTTAAAACAATTTGGCAGCAATTCCTCTCCTGAAAACTCGAAAATGAACATCGATGATGCTGCAGTCATCACTGAAATTATTTTCCAGTGACTAAAAAGAGTTTAGTGCCTTTATCCCTTCAAAAAAATATTTTCCAAATATTTTCAAATCCAAATCCCACCAGATTTCATATCCAATTCAAAAATATTTCCCCAAATAATTTCACCATTACTTTTCCAAACCTTTGAAAATCATTTCCAAACTCCAAAGGAATTTTAACTTTTCACCAAAATTTCAAATTTCAAAACCTTTCAATCCACTTCCAAATAATTCTCTAGAATTTTATTTTATTTTCAATTATAAATCACATTTATAATTTATGTTTACAAATCCCATTTGTATATGAATTTTATTTCTTAGCTTTTAGTTATGATTTCAATTTCTTATTCAATTTTTTTCACAAAAATGATAATAATTTAATATTATCACTTCCTACCAACCAAGAAACCGTATACTATAATAATTTTCGAAAAATTATTTCCTTTATATACAAAAATAATTTGGGTAAAATTATTTCATTTACCCTACTTTAAAACAATATCGTGTCGAATTGTTCTGTACAAGTGTTTAGAGATCCCTATCAATAACATTAATTACTCGTATTGACCAGAATCCATATTCCACTCAAAAACCAATCAACACAATATAAAATAATTTTATATTCACTAAAAAATACGCGCTCATATCTATTAATACGCTCAAACTCATTCTAGAGTATTACTGACTCTACCTCTAATGAGAAATTTCTCCACCAGAGCCAAGGTTATCGCTTAAAAGATTGCTCTGATACCAAATTGTAACGACTCGATTTTTTCGACTTTCAAAAGTCAACATCAGTACGTCCACTGTATCAAATGCCAAACAATCGAATGCTACAAAACAAAATCATTAGGGTTAAAGAAGAAGAAGATAGAAGAAGAAGCAGAAACAATATCAGTCACATTCGCAGCGGAACAATGTATAATGGATAAATGAATAATCTTTAAACAAAAGAACTATACCAATTTATACATTACATCATCATAGTATTACAACAACAAAACACGACACTAGGCATTAATGATAACTTATCCATACGAAAACTAAACTAGCAGCAACCCATATGCAACGGACACTACATAATATAAGTGATACGTCTCGCCATCCAGCTTACTTCCTGATCTCCACAGCATATTTTTCTGACTTCGCCCCAGAACATCTGATAATCTGACTCTAGGTTGCCCGTGTGGAAAATTATGGGCACTCAGAGTTTAGAAAGGGAACAATAAACTCCAGGTCAGTCATGGGACTGATGTGAGATCTTAAAACAGTCATTTGCACAAAAGAATAGGAAAAGAAATCTGTTATGCATTTTAGAAAACGAAACTACCATAAGGCCTCCTGGCATACACACAATGCAATCGCACACTTAGGGGAGATTTCTCCTTATCATAGTCAAACATGCTTGATATACAAAATCTTTTTGATATTATTATTATTAGTGCATAGTGTAGACTCACATTTCGAAAGTATAATATAAATCTTAGCCAACATAGGTACTATTATATTATGCCTGCTATAGCTACAACCTGAGGTGGCAGGTTATACAACTGCAATCGTAAAGGACTCGTATTGTTTTGTTTGGATTTCCAACAAATGGTCAAGGCTAAGGAACTACTTTCATCGAATGGGTATGCCTCTAGAGGCACGCCCCGAGAACCTAACCGGATCTCTACCAACACAAGGCCGGGTTACCTCTGTAACTAGGTAACTAACTGTCACAAGTATGCAACCCCCCGGTCTAGACCGACCTTTTCCAAGGCGCATCAACAACAAACAACCACATAAGTAAATAATCTGGGCGCCATACCAGAATACCTCTTTTTATCCACACAAGTTAAATATCTGGGCTCCATACCAGATACCATTTTTTATCTAGAAGGAAATGCAAATACCCTGAGGGGCACGACCCCTATAACCTTGCCGCATCCTTTATGTTTCAACCATTTCCGGGGTATGAGGTCCGACGAAGTCTCATCCACTTAGCTATGCTTTTCACAAAAGTCATGCTTTGAACAATAAATGATCAACACTTAGCATGCCACATGTGACGCCCCACTCCGAGAGCCTCGTTAACAAAGAGTATTACATAGATAATACTGTCGGCTAACGCGGACAATAGAGTATAATGGAAGCGACCATGTGCAATCTTACCTTAACTATTCACTAAATAAGTCGAAAAGTAGAAACACATTAGAATTCGACCTATTCAATAAATATTTAAAGCAAAACTACAATGGCTATAGGATCTATCAGAAGAAAATATAACGACTCAAATGTAATATACATCACAGAACAGTCAATCATAATATACACATACACCGATACATAACAGAGTATACAAAATAATACATGTTACGTGGTACAGGAGACCACAATATACAGACGAGACGAAAGAGTATAAATCAAAGTTACAACAGATAAGGACTACAAAAGACGCTATAACAAAATGAAGCTAGCGAATAGTCCATGCGGAAGCAAAATAGGCTAAGTCTCCAAAAGCACCTAACCTGAAACATCTCGGTCTGACCCGAGTATAAAATACCCGGATCAGTCTAGATAACAAATCAGTTAGATTAACTGAACAATAATAAACCTGCAAGGTCATACAGTATAACAAATATCTCTAGAGGAGATAACACAATCATCAACAAGAAATGAATCATATAGAGCAAGCCTCATATCATTGGCAACATATAGAAACAAAGGATACAAATATCCCAAAATAAGCCAGAAGGCAAATAACAAATACCCATAAGGTATACAAGTTCCACAAGGTAATCGCTATACTCCATGCGGCTCACAAAGACCAACACCGAAGGGAGATACCAAGGGAATATACATATCAATGAAACATCATGAAATTTTGCTCGAGCTCAGTACTGTACAAACAAGGATCCATGAGCCCGAAGACTCCAAACCCAAGTATCACCCATGCGGCACGTAAGGCCAACATCAGAGCGAAACTATATAGGGCAACAAACCCGAAGGCACACACCCGAAGGCAACATACCCGAAGGCAACAAACCTAGGGAGACAGTCCGAAGACACTATCCCAGAGGCAACAAACCGTAGTGGTGAAGGTCGAAGACCCAGTACTGGACACCACTAACTGGCGGAATGTGTCACAACTCTCGAAAAGGAATCCGAAAAGTGTTAACGTATGTCCCATAACCACTCGTTCGCACTAAACGGTTTACTATCCGTCAGTCCCTTTCACACTCAAAGCAGTACAAAGTTTACCTCATATCATCGACAAACCAAACCCGAAGGTCAAAACAATCAATCGAATAGGTCAAGGATTAATCGGAAGGATAAACGCATGGATTCATGGTCCGTGTTTTGCCCAACCATTTAATCACCCTCCCACTTCGTTCGAAGTGCGAAAGTGTGTGTGTTTTAAATAGAATTTATAAATTAGAGAAACAAACTTTTAAATGCGATTCGAGAGATTATTTCATAAAAACCCGTGGATTAAAATTAAAAGGAACCATCAAAGTCAAAACAATTGATAATCATACATAGGATCATCATGAATCAATTCAAATTGAAAATTCAATCCCAAAAGGCAAAGTGGGCTGAAACAGCAGGTTCAGTCGACTGAACAGAGTTTTTCAGTCGACTGACCCTGTACTTGGAAATTTTCTAGGTTCAGGAAACTTTCTGTTTCCAGGTTCAGTCGACTGTGCAGAGTTTTTAGTCGGCTGAATCATGCCTGAAAACTCTCGGGTTTCAGGTTCAGTCGACTGTGCAGAGTTTTCAGTCGACTGAATCTTGCCTGGGCTGTTTTCCAGCCTTATTCAAATGAAGAGCAAACTCTCCCAAAATGCAATCGGACGAACATTGGCTCTAAGGGCTTATGCCAATCGACAACCCGGCCATATATGTTCCTCGATGCATCACCAAAACATGATTAAAACATCAAAGTTAGGATTTCAAAGATTTTAACCCAAAACACTAAAAATTGGATTATTCCTCAATTCAACCCAAACCAAATGCAAGTGCATATGAACAAGGTGTTAGGAATTCATACCTAACATCAATGAAATCAAGAGAAGTAGATGTGAGTTCAAAAGTCACCTTTTCACACAAAACAAAGAAGATGAAGAAGCACAATTGCAAGGAATCAACCAACTACACTCCACTTCAACACTACAAGCTTCAATCTAGAATCAAAGAAAGTATTTCCTAGGTTAGGGTTAGGAAAATTACAGAAATTGAAGAGGAGAAGAGATGGAGAAGATGGAGATGAACTTACCAATGGATTCTCTATGAATTTGGAGCAAGAAATCAAGATACAAAAGAGAAACTAGGGCTTGCTAATTTCTAATTCTCTTCCCTTTCCCCCATTTCAGTTTTTAGCTTAAGAAAGAAATGAAATGAAGATGAAATGAAGAGAAGGGTTGAGCTAGGGGGTTAAGTGGGCTAGTGGGCTGAACCCAATCCCAAACCCAATAGGAAAAGTAGCCAAAATTTCACAAACTCCAAACATATCAAAGATTATACTCAAAAAGATCGCAAACGCCATTTTGGAACCAATGGAGGTGGTTTCGAGTTCCAATTCGGCCATTTGCAGAAAGTAACATTTCGGACCCCAAAATCCGAATAACGATGCTATATTTAAATCAAACATTTAAATATAAAATCGTTAAATATGCGGGTTGTTACAGATCTCCCCTCCTTACAAAATTGCGTCCCCGCAATTCCTAGAGACGATATTTGTAACAACTACATACAAAAGAAAGAATAAACTTTAGACACAGATATAGACTTACCATTACGAAGCAAGGATAGAAAACCCGGATAAGATCGCTCAATATACTCTCTGGTTTCCCAAGTACAGTCATTGGGATTAGCGGACCATTGAACTTTAACGAGCGGCACGTCCTTGTTCCGAAGGTGTCGCACCTCCATGTCAAGCACGTGAATAGGTTGCTGTACAAAAGATAAGTCCGGTGAGATCTCAAGCTCTTGCAAATCAGGAGAATCAATTACAGAATCCGATTCTCGAAGACACTTCTGAAGTTGCGAGACGTGAAACACGTCATGAATGTCGGATAAATGAGCTGGAAGTGAAACTCTATAAGCCACAGGGCCAATACGTTCAGTAATAGAAAACGGTCCTATATAACGAGGAGCCAATTTTCCAGTCGCACTGAAACGCATAACCCCTTTCAAAGGAGAAACATGAATAAAAACAAGATCGCCGATCGAGAACTCGAGAGGCTTCCTACGGTTGTCTGCATAGGATTTCTGGCGACTCTGTGCCTCTTTCATCCTCAATCGAATAAGATCAATCTTCTCAGAAGAATGACGAACAAAGTCCGGGCCAAGAATAAGCTTCTCCCCAGATTCCAACCAACATGAAGGTGATCGACATGGCCTTCCGTATAAGGCTTCGAAAGGAGCCATACCGATACTAGACTGGAAACTATTGTTGTAGGAGAACTCTACAAGAGGTAGGTGATCCTCCCAACTACCACCGAAATCAAAGATACAAATACGGAGAAGATCTTCCAAAATACGATTCACCCGTTCAGTCTGTCCGTCAGACTGCGGATGATAAGCTGTAGAAAAATTAAGCTTTGTTCCCAAAGCTTTTTGAAGACTCTTCCAAAAATGACTCGTGAATAAAGGATCACGATCACTCACAATAGAACTAGGAACACCGTAAAGTCTCACGATTTCCTTGACATACAACTTAGCCAAATGCGAAGCTGTCCTATTAGACTTAATAGGGACAAAATGAGCAGACTTGGTGAGGCGATCAACAATAACCCAAATAATAGAATGACCTGATCTCGAACGAGGTAGGCCGTCAATAAAATCCATAGAAACTTGATCCCATTTCCACAATGGAATCTCAAGAGGTTGAAGAAGTCCCGAAGGACGCTGATGTTCGGCCTTCGCGCGTTGACATGTCATGCAGTTGCTCACATAACTCGCCACATCGCGCTTCATGCCTTCCCAATAATAAAGACGACGCATATCGGCATACATCTTACTACTACCGGGATGAATGGTATACTTAGAACGATGGCAATCATCAAGAATGTCATGCCTAAGTGCAAAATCAGAAGGCACAAAAAGACGGTTCTTCTTACGAAGACACCCATGAGAATCAATGCTAAAATCTTGCAACGCCTCATCACAAGATCCAGACTCACAAAGCTGAATAAAATGCAACAAATCAGGATCACGCCGCTGAGTATCGGCAATACGATCCAATAAAATAGGTTGAGCTCCCAAACTAAATAATAGAATAGGAGAATCAGAAGATGAACCTCGATCACGAATTTCACAAAAAGATAGAGTCTCAAGAATATTCCATTCGGCAAGCATCATAGAAATAACAGCCGAATGTTTACGACTAAGCGCATCTGCAACACGATTACCCTTACCAGGGGTAAACCGGATATCAAAGTCATAGGAAGCAAGAAACTCGAGCCAACGCTGTTGTCTCATATTGAGTTCCTTCTGAGTAAACAAATACTTCAAAGATTTATGATCGGTATAGAGAATGAAGCGCTCGCCCAATAAATAATGTCGCCAAATCTTCAAGGCAAAGACAATGGCGGCTAACTCAAGATCATGAGTGGCATAGCGAACTTCATTCGGACACAGTTGCCTAGAAGCATAAGCAACTACCCGATCTCTCTGCATAAGCACAGCACCGAGACCACTACCACACGCATCGGTGTAGACAACAAGATCATGATTCCCTTCGGGAACCACAAGAATAGGAGCATTAGTGAGAAGTTCTTTCAATGTCTGAAAGGAAGCTTCACACTTGTCGGACCAAATAAAACGAATGCCTTTCTGAGTAAGGAAAGTGAGAGGAAGCACAACACGGGAAAAGTTCTTAATGAACCGTCGGTAATAACCCGCCAATCCAAGGAAACTACGAATCTCATGCACATTCTCAGGCCTCTTCCAATTCTGGATGGCTTCGATCTTTGAGGGATCGACAGAAATGCCATCGGAAGATACAACATGGCCTAAGAACTTAACCTTATTCTCCCAAAAGCAGCACTTGGAGAATTTGGCTTTAAGCAGTTGACGACGAAAAGTACTCAAGACAATTCTCAAGTGATTAGCATGCTCAGCTTCAGACTTAGAATAAATAAGGATATCATCAATGAAGACGAGAACAAACTTATTGAGATATTCCCGGAATACCCGATTCATGAGGTCAACAAAGAAAGCAGGAGCGTTCGTCAAACCGAACGGCATAACGAGCCACTCAAAGGAACCATAACGAGTGCGGAAAGCGGTAAGAGGTATGCTATCCTCCGCGGCTCGTAACTGATGAAAACCTGTGGCAAGGTCAAGCTGAGAAAAGACCTTGGCACCACTCAATAGATCGAACATATCATCGATCCTAGGCAATGGATACCTATTTCTAATGGTCAACTCGTTAAGCTTGCGATAGTCAATGCAAAGCCTAAGAGTTCCATCAGACTTCTTCACAAAAACGACCGCGGATCCCCACGGAGAAAAACTGGACTGAATCAACTGCTTGGACTCGAGCTCTAAAAGCTTCTTCTTGAGTTCCTCATTTTCCTTTGTAGACATCCTCGTGGGAGGATGACTAACTGGCTGCGCGCCTGAAATGAGATCAATGCGGAACTCAATTGCCCGTTTGGGTGGCAAACCCGAAACAGGTTCAAAAACATCAGAAAAGTCACAAGCAATAGGAATACAAGATACATCATCACCATCTCGCGAATCAAGAGAATACAAAGCCATCTAGGAATTATCCACATCCCGAAGAACAAGAGATAACTGAGAAGGTGAATCAGGATGACAAAGATATAAAATTCTCTCGAAACAAATAATCCTGGCATCGTACCTCACTAGCCAGTCCATACCAAAAATCATATCAAAACCCAAATGAGAAACAACGTGCAGATTCGCACGAAAAGAAAAGCCACATAAAACAATCTCAATATCATCACAAAGCAAACTAAGGGTCGCGGATCCCCCAATAGGATTCGCAATCCTTAAAGAAGTAACCATACAACAAACATCCAAAGATAAATCATCTACAAGCTTCTTCGATACGAAAGAATGTGAAGCACCCGTATCGAAAAGAACTCGTATACTATGATCATGAAATAGAATTGAACCCTCCAGAATAGATGGAGTCATACCTTTGGATTGAGAAGGACCTCCAGAAGAATTAGCCACATTGAGCTTGCCAGATTTTGCATTAGCAGGAGAAGTAGGACAAGCAGAAACATGATGACCTTCCTTCTTGCAATTACGGCAGAAGAGAGGCTTTGGACAAGCTCGAATAATATGATCCGGAGAACCACAATTAAAACACTTTCGAACGAAAGGTGTTCCGGAAGATTGAGGCTGAGAGCTAGGACCACCGGTCTTCTTCTTCTTATAAGGAAAAGGCTTCTTCTGAATTGGAAACTGCTTCTTGTTAGGGTTTCTGGAAACCTCAACATCAACATCACTATCACACTCCTTCTCGATGGTCTCGAGATGAAGCGCCAAATCAACCAATTCCTCAAAAGAAAGTTTAAGCTGGAGCAACAAGGACTTCTTAAGATATTTCTTAAGGCCCGAAACAAACTTCAAATTCTTCTTATAAGAAGTGCTGATGAATTCAAGACCATACTGAGATAAAGCCTCGAACGATGCGACATAATCAGAAACAGAAGATTTCCCTTGCTTCAACTCAAGGAAGCGACGGGTCAATAAAACTTTTTCAGATTCAGGAACGAACTTGAGTTCAAATCGTCCCCGAAACTGAGTCCAAGAAAGAGTAGCCTCATCAATTTCAGCTACAAGAAGCTCATACCAGTCAAGAGCATGCTCTTGTAATAAGCTAGAAGTTACAAGAACTCTATCATGGTCAGAAAGATCCATGCGAGAGAAAATACGCTCGCACGTGCGAAGCCAAGCTTGGACTTCAAGAACAGACTCGGAGCCCTTAAACGGCTTTCCTCCAAGATGAGCAAAATCACTGCACTGACGTGCAAAAGCAGACTTGCGAGGTGGAGACACTCGAGGAGGAACGAGAGGCTGAGTGCTCCTAAACAATTCCAAAAATTGATCGGCAGACATATATACGCCATCCGGATGCGAGCCACTAGATTGCCCAGCATCCGAACGTCGACCCCTGCCTCTTCCAGACATAAGCTGAAAGTAAAATAAGAACAAGATTATTCACAAGGTAGATATTACAATATGGGATACTACGGAATAAAATGCTTTCCTAGACGTATTTCCAATATCTATCTAACCTTGATGGAATAAAGAGACACGATGATTCAAGGATCGGTATCACTTGTACCCTTTGATGTACCATAATATGTGCATCTATTCTGTGTTTATCATATTATGTTCTGAACTCAGCTCTGATACCACGCTGTGACACCCCACTCCGAGAGCCTCGTTAACAAAGAGTATTACATAGATAATACTGTCGGCTAACGCGGACAATAGAGTATAATGGAAGCGACCATGTGCAATCTTACCTTAACTATTCACTAAATAAGTCGAAAAGTAGAAACACATTAGAATTCGACCTATTCAATAAATATTTAAAGCAAAACTACAATGGCTATAGGATCTATCAGAAGAAAATATAACAACTCAAATGTAATATACATCACAGAACAGTCAATCATAATATACACATACACCGATACACAACAGAGTATACAAAATAATACATGTCAGGTGGTACAGGAGACCACAATATACAGACGAGACGAAAGAGTATAAATCAAAGTTACAGCAGATAAGGACTATAAAAGACGCTATAACAAAATGAAGCTAGCGAATAGTCCATGCGGAAGCAAAATAGGCTAAGTCTCCAAAAGCACCTAACCTGAAACATCTCGGTCTGACCCGAGTATAAAATACCCGGATCAGTCTAGATAACAAATCAGTTAGATTAACTGAACAATAATAAACCTGCAAGGTCATACAGTATAACAAATATCTCTAGAGGAGATAACACAATCATCAACAAGAAATGAATCATATAGAGCAAGCCTCATATCATCGGCAACATATAGAAACAAAGGATACAAATATCCCAAAACAAGCCAGAAGGCAAATAACAAATACCCATAAGGTATACAAGTTCCACAAGGTAATCGCTATACTCCATGCGGCTCACAAAGACCAACACCGAAGGGCGATACCAAGGGAATATACATATCAATGAAACATCATGAAATTTTGCTCGAGCTCAGTACTGTACAAACAAGGATCCATGAGCCCGAAGACTCCAAACCCAAGTATCACCCATGCGGCACGTAAGGCCAACATCAGAGCGAAACTATATAGGGCAACAAACCCGAAGGCACACACCCGAAGGAAACATACCCGAAGGCAACAAACCTAGGGAGACAGTCCGAAGACACTATCCCAGAGGCAACAAACCGTAGTGGTGAAGGTCGAAGACCCAGTACTGGACACCACTAACTGGCGGAATGTGTCACAACTCTCGAAAAGGAATCCGAAAAGTGTTAACGTATGTCCCATAACCACTCGTTCGCACTAAACGGTTTACTATCCGTCAGTCCCTTTCACACTCAAAGCAGTACAAAGTTTACCTCATATCATCGACAAACCAAACCCGAAGGTCAAAACAATCAATCAAATAGGTCAAGGATTAATCGGAAGGATAAACGCACGGATTCATGGTCCGTGTTTGCCCAACCATTTAATCACCCTCCCACTTCGTTTGAAGTGCGAAAGTGTATGTGTTTTAAATAGAATTTATAAATTAGAGAAACGAACTTTTAAATGCGATTCGAGATATTATTTCATAAAAACCCGTGGATTAAAATTAAAAGGAACCATCAAAGTCAAAACAATTGATAATCATACATAGGATCATCATGAATCAATTCAAATTGAAAATTCAATCCCAAAAGGCAAAGTGGGCTGAAACAGCAGGTTCAGTCGACTGAACTGAGTTTTTCAGTCGACTGACCCTGTACCTGGAAATTTTCTAGGTTCAGGAAACTTTCTGTTTCCAGGTTCAGTCGACTGTGCAGAGTTTTCAGTCGACTGAATCATGCCTGAAAACTCTCGGTTTTCAGGTTCAGTCGACTGTACAGAGTTTTCAGTCGACTGAATCTTGCCTGGGCTGTTTTCCAGCCTTATTCAAATGAAGAGCAAACTCTCCCAAAATGCAATCGGACGAACATTGGCTCTAAGGGCTTATGCCAATCGACAACCCGGCCCTATATGTTCCTCGATGCATCACCAAAACATGATTAAAACATCAAAGTTAGGATTTCAAAGATTTTAACCCAAAACACTAAAAATTGGATTATTCCTCAATTCAACCCAAACCAAATGCAAGTGCATATGAACAAGGTGTTAGGAATTCATACCTAACATCAATGAAATCAAGAGAAGTAGATGTGAGTTCAAAACTCACCTTTTCACACAAAACAAAGAAGATGAAGAAGCACAATTGCAAGGAATCAACCAACTACACTCCACTTCAACACTACAAGCTTCAATCTAGAATCAAAGAAAGTATTTCCTAGGTTAGGGTTAGGAAAATTACAGAAATTGAAGAGGAGAAGAGATGGAGAAGATGGAGATGAACTTACCAATGGATTCTCTATGAATTTGGAGCAAGAAATCAAGATACAAAAGAGAAACTAGGGCTTGCTAATTTCTAATTCTCTTCCCTTTCCCCCATTTCAGTTTTTAGCTTAAGAAAGAAATGAAATGAAGATGAAATGAAGAGAAGGGTTGAGCTAGGGGGTTAAGTGGGCTAGTGGGCTGAACCCAATCCCAAACCCAATAGGAAAAGTAGCCAAAATTTCACAAACTCCAAACATATCAAAGATTATACTCAAAAAGATCGCAAACGCCATTTTGGAACCAATGGAGGTGGTTTCGAGTTCCAATTCGGCCATTTGCAGAAAGTAACATTTCGGACCCCAAAATCCGAATAACGATGCTATATTTAAATCAAACATTTAAATATAAAATCGTTAAATATGCGGGTTGTTACACCACATCACCAAATTGGGAATATATCACTAGTAATAATCAACTACATGACCTCTGAGCTCATACGTCTCAGAAAAGGGTGTTAAGCTAAGAGAATAAATTCTCCGCCACCAACAGAAATGTATTTGATAGAAACCAGCTTTATATCTCAAGGTGTATTTCAGACACACATCCATACAAGTCCATCCTGGGTCTGAATGGAGCCGAATGTACTTCTTCCAATTAACTAAAAAGCCCTTGCAAATCCGGGTATCCAAAATCCCGACCAGACTCCCCATCACATACGGAGATCTCTATACTGGAGCAACTCAACGCAGAGACAATCGATAGGTAATCCTTTCGTTCTCGAAAATACCCAGTCTTCAACACCGTCTTCAAATGCAATCCAATTAGCCGTATCATTTATTCAGAATGGGTTTTAGACATAAAGTCCTCTCCCCACTTAATCGAATAATGAGCGCTTATTTTAAAAATAAGTAGTTCCATTCAGATTTCAAGTAAATCACAACAAATTTCCACTTTGATCTTTTAAACAAAAGATTCATCACTAAGATTCGATGTGATTTTCGGATAACCGTTTGGAATCCGACCCCCGGTCGCATCGAAATCCAAATGTCGTTTAAAGGCCAATACTGATAGTCAGTTATTTAACTATCAAACAATATTACACCAACCATCAAATTTAAGTAATTTCCCCAAATTATTTATTTGAAAATATCTTCGCAAGATATATTTTCACACTCCAACCCTTTGAAAACAATTTTCAAATCACTTTCCTCACGCGGAATAAATTTCCAAATATTATTTATTTCCACTGAAAATTTGGCGAGTCCGAATACTGTAAAATAATTTGTATCACTTATCCAAAAATATACTTGGAAACACTTAAAATAAAAACTATTTTTAAACACTTTATTTAAATATTAGTTATGAAATTTTCATACTAATATCTCATATAAAACTTAAGCCCAAAACAAAATTTTAAAAATAAATTAGATATAGTGTGATTATTTGAATAGCCATTTTCTAAATCAAATACCAATTAAATCTTTAAAATAATCACTTCTATAATCAACTTAATTAATATTTACTTTAAAGATTTAAAAATAATTTAAGAGAATAATTTCTCCAAAAACATTCTTTTCTTAAAACCAACTCTAGAACTTCTAATTTATATTTGAAAGCTACTTTGAAAACATACTCGGCTTTCCAGGGAAAATACATTTTCTATTCTAAAGTAGTCCATTTAAAATAATTAATAAATCCTTCTTGATTTATCTCAATTTACATTTCAAATCCCTAACTCCACACTTTTCAAAATAAACCAATATTTATTTTTAAATAAATCACCCATTCCTTTATAAATTCCATTTGTGAATTTATATTTCCAAATATCCACTGATATACAATTTTCCAATGGATTTCCAAAAATTTATTTTCAACCACCGAATCAATTTCCAAATTGATTTCCTAATTTTACTTCATTTAAAAATTACCCATTTTACTTATCTAAATTTATTTCAAAAACCCACTAATCCAATCTTCACACTTTTATTTAGAATTTAAAATCTGAATTAAAATAAATTCCTCAAATTTTAAACAATGCGACTCAAAATCCATTTATTTTCATTTACTAAAACCTTTTTCCCCATACTTGGAATTTATTCAATAGGATTTCAAAAATCAATCTTTACCCTTTTCAAATTCCTTCTTTTAAATTTATTAAATTTTCACAAATTAATCTTACTAAAATTTTCTACTTTAATTTCCAAAAATCCAATTTTATATTTCTAGTATCCTACGATACCAAAAATATATTCGGCCAAACCATAGCCTTCAATGATTTCAATCACCTATATGATCATTCACAGATTATCAGTAAATCACACCACAACATATGAAATAAATTCAAACAATTTGAGGAATCCAGTTGGATCTCTCCAACCTGTTTCCCTGCATCCACAGATGTTAGCACAATATAAAATACCAATTCCACTTCATGGTGGAATATCGTGGTATATGAGGTTATATTATCTCATCCACTATTATGTGGCACAAAGGGTCTCATCCGCTATATAATGCGGGAAATCAATCACTCCAATATATATATATATACACACATATATATATATACATATATATATATATACATACATACTACTACTACTATATATAATAACACCCAACAGATAAATTATCAAATTCATTAAAGCACACCCAATAGTTTAAATTTAACTATTTAAATTAAACAAATCAATTCGATTGAGTGAGAAGACCTCACCTTGGCTTTTTTTTTGCAATCCATTTCCATTTTGACCATTTCTTCACGTTTTCATACCTTGTATAAACAATTCACGACTTATTAATCATTTGACTTAATCGAAGAATTAACTACCATTTTATTTATTTAATTCAAACTAAAAATTTGACCTTAAACCCATATTCCTTAAATAAATTATCTCTGGTGACCAAAATAATTATATAGGTTAATTAAATAAATTAACTTCCAATAATATATTATATTAAAATAACATAATGAATTAAAAATGTGCATATGTTTATGAATATTAAAATTTTGACTTTGAAAATAAGTTATGAATTTCCAGAAATCTATATTATTTTTATAAACTTCTAAATATTTCAAAATTCCCAACATTATATATATAAAATCCCACCGCCCAAAATTTTCATGCTCGATTTCGAGTGCCACTGAGCAAATGTAAACGCCTCAACCTCACATGCCCTCATGATTCACTAGCTTCCTTATCAAAATCATGGCCTCCAATTTGCTCGTCGAAGCCTCCACCTTTGCTCGCGTTGCTTCGTCAACTAATGTCGATCTAAACGAAACTGTAACTGTCTCCTCGATGGCCTTAACATCGCGATCGCCCTTGAACCACCTCGACTTCCCAATGCCTTGTGCGCTTCCCGATCTACATCGCGGTTGATTTTGGAGTACGACTTTGATTTTGAATGAATGTTTCCGTTCGCAACCCTTTTTTATCTCATTGCGGCCATGGATTTAAATTTGTGAAGAGAAATCGATTTCGTGTTTTTTAAGATGCTCGGCTGTTTGCTTCAATTTGAACGAGAGATCAATTTTTTTAGCTTTCGATTTCTTTCTTTTATTCTATTTTGATTTGGGTTTTAAAATTCTCGGTTGAAATAAAAAAAATAAGGGGACATTTGTACGCAATTGGAAAGGAAGGGGAATATGTGTAGTAAGTGCTGAAACATGTAAAGTTTGTCTTGTGAAAACAATTTGTATTAAATACATATATATTATATTAAATTCAAATTTAAATTTAAATCGTCTAGAAAATTACAACTCACAATCTCAATCTCCTATCGAGACGTGCCGCTAGGCGTTTATAATGTTATACGCCTAATCCGAACGCAATGGAAAAGGTTTCGAAGCCTAATTCGATAATATGGAGAAGATGGCTTTTTGAACCCAGCTATAATATTAAATTTTCGATTTAATTTCAGCGCGTTTACTAACCGTACGATCACACGACCACCCCAAACACTACTAAAATTGAAATCCAATAATAAAACACTATTAGAATCCAACAGAACTGGTTTCGTCAAATTCCGAGATTGTGCCACAGAAAGCTATTTTTAAATATTGAATTAAACGACAATTTTTCAAAACTGAACAAACGCTTCAAATTTCAATTTTTAACACTTCCATTATCTTCAGTATTATAAATATAAATTTTCCAAGCCTTTGAAATATTTTTAATCAGCCTAAAATCCAAATTCAAAAATTTACTCGATTTTTAATAATTTAATTCAATAATTTAATTTCCAAATAAATAGATATTTTTGAAATTCAAGTTAAAATAACTTTCAAATATTTAAAATCAGTTAAATATCCAATTCCAAATATCTAAAATTTTCTGAGTCATCACATAAATTAATCAAAAATAACCACTAACACAATGGTATAAGTTTCGAGGCCATATTCTGACAATCCCAAAACACTCATTTTCATTGTTTATAATTATTTTGGTTGTTTAATTATCTAAAAATGCGGGTGTTACATTCTCCCACCCTTTAGGAAGTTTCGCCCCCGAAATTCGATAAGGGTAAAACTATGTAATTCTCTGCATCAATCACATCCATTTTATGTACATCCAATTTTTGCAACCATCCATATCTTTGTGCAAAGTGTCATTCAAACATAAAACATATACATGTACATGAATTTCTAAGCGGTACCTCCTATATGGATGCTTTTCTTATTTAAAAACTCCTTTTTAAAATATGATGCATATATCCTAAATATACTTGCAATTTTTATATCAATGCAATCTTTTGAAAACTCAGAACCTTTTTTATCCAATTTTTCCCACACTCCTATTGAATAGGGGCATAGTTCGACGAATTTTACATCCATATCTTATCACACAACTTTTAATATTCAAATTTCTGAAAAATCAAGTTTTTTCGAAACTAGATTTCTTATTTTCGAAAGAAGGTTAAAAAACAGAAAACCTCACATTTACGTTTTTACTTTTTCGCTCATATTTCCCCGTACTTGGAACTTATGCCGCTATTCTATAAAAATCTCTATTTTCTTTCCCAAGCACGGTTTACATAAGAAAAACTTCCTAGCCAAAAAATTTCCCAAGCTTAATTTTTGGAATAAAATGTATTTTTCTTTGGAAATTCTCATTTATTTTTTATCGACGTTTCTATCGCTTTCCTTTAATGTATTTTTTTCCTTTTAGTTACTCTTTTCGGCCCTTACTTTTCTTTTTTTACTTACATCCTATGTTTTTATTCTCTTCTTGTTAACATCATATAAAAAAAACATCATACTAATCATCACTGATTTACTATAATCGGAACTAAATGCTTGCATAGGAGTGCAGTCTCATAACTTAAAGGGAAAATAAGTCCTACTACAAAGTGATACTAGAAAGGGAAATATAGCAGCTAAACGTAGCTATCATCTAAGTGTAACAACCCGTATATTTGTACCATTTAAATTGACAATAATCCATACGTCAACTTAAATAGTACAAAACACGAATCATCAATGTAGTATATGTATATAAATGAGAATCATTACAGAATCACAGAAGATACAACATAACAGAATAGTGCAGCGGAATTACAACAATGTCATAATAGTAGTTCATGAGACTACTAAGAAAATACAATAATGTCTTAAGTAAATGAAGTAGAACAACATAGATGTATGATAATATCCAAATAGGAAAGAGCAATACTGATAAGATAAAGATAATGATAGTCTTAAAGCCTTCAGCTCTAAGCAGCACAGCAACAGAAATTCTCAGTCTGACCCGAGCATATGCGTAAACAAATACTCGAATCAGGACATATATTCTTATACAAATAATATGGTTCAAAATTGAAATAACAATAACTCAAAGATGAATGGAATAACATCTTTCAGGATCCATTAAACTATCTATACATAGTAATGTACGATAAGTAGATAATGTCTAACAGTAAAGTAAATATCAAAATAGTGTTAAGGCGTTGCCATTGTTCCCCTTAACACATTTATATAGCATTATAGTCTATACAGCACTGTAAACTCCACCGTAAACTAGTGGGATATCAGGGAGTACTCCATAAGTATAATACAAAACAAAATCGTAGTGGTCGTGTATATAGGGATACAAGTATGACAAGGCACATGAGGCAATACCCAAGGTAGTGATACTACCGTTTGCCTGATCTGGACTGGTGAGAACGCATTGCCGCAACGATCGCAACACCGCGAAACAACACTCCAAATTCAAGGGTGCGCACCAATCAACAACAAGTAATGAGTAGTTTACGAAGAAGTGTGTTCGCTCGAGGTAGCTAACCCCATTTGGCCCGGCACGGCTCCTGTTTTAGTCATTTTCAATTTGACACAAGTGTCAAGGCTATCCATTATCGTTCTCTTTCTTCAATCATCACGTACGTCATTCCAACCACTTCATTCTGGATCACACTCCGTGTATAGCTATTGGAGTGGCATTCGGTTTAGACAGTGAGTATGTCCCTAACCGATTCTGGTCTCTTTAATAACTTTCGTAATTATTGCACCGATTGGTCGTTTAATATATTTCAAAACCAAATCAAATTCAATTTAAATTAGAATTTGTAAACCAACATTTCATTTGATTTTCTAAAACAATTTCCATAATTTTCGTTTCACAACTTCCAAATTTACCATTTCAAAACTTTATAATTCAATTTCAATATTTATTTAATCAATTCAAATATGTATTTAAATTCGTATATAAGTTTCATTCCGTAATCATTTAAATATATTTAATTTAACATTTAAATTCATTGATCGGTTTCATTCAATATTCGTTAAGTTAATTTATCATTCAAAACAATTTCTATTTGATTTCCAATTCATTAAATCAATTACTTACGTTCAACTTCATTATATCAAAACTTACAAATTGAATTAAAGTTATTTGTCAAATCAAATTCTTTAAATTACAAGTCTTACATTAATTTCAATAAATCACATTTTATTCCTGGTTAAAGAAATTTATTTTCACTTATTTATTTACTTAGTTACAAATTTCAAAACTCAATTAATAAAGAAACTTAATTTCACTTATTCAAGAAGTTCATTTTTTATTTATTTATTAAATAATTCAATCTTATTTAATTGTTAAATAATTTCAAAACTTAATTATTAAATAATTTCACAACTTAATTACTAAATAATTTAAAAACATAATTATTAAATAATTTCAAACTTAATTATTAAATAATTTCAAAACTTAATTATTAAATAATTCCAAACTTAATTATTAAATAATTAAATTTAAAACAACGTTCTTTTATCAACTATCATGTTAATATTTTGTTTCAGATTATTAAATATTAACATTTTCTTTTCATTAAATTTCAAATTCCAACTTCATTTCAAAACCTAGTTATTTATTCAAATAAAATCTTTATTTTATTTTTAAATCAAATTATTAACCAACCGGGTTTTATTTAATTCTCTAGCCTAAGTCAAGTTCATTTGGGTATTTATCATTTCAACCCGATTCCATTTCAATTCAAAAATCAAAGCATAGCAAAGGGAACTTGCAGTGTGATAACTGGGATGATGTCAAAGTAAATAAACAAGAATCAGCAAAAATCAATAACAATCCAATAATTTATTTAAATAATCGCGAAATAATCGTATTAATTTACATTTGTTGTTTATGCAAATATAATTATTTCTAGAATCTACACTATCATTTCATGTAGATTAATGATTATTACAGTAATATGTATACGGTTCTTCACTTGATATCTATTATTCAAATTTCATACTACATCAATTTAAATAACATACATTTAAATGGTTCAAGGTGTAATTAACCATAATTCAACGTGACAATTAATTAAACATTTAGAAGGGTCATATTATGCAAATGTCATCCAATCAAATTCTACACATATCAAATCTAACTATCCTACGTCAATTTCAATTTCAAATTACATATCACTTACTACATTAACAATTTAACATCCAATTTCAACATTACATAATAATCATTTATCAACCAAACTTGTATAAGAATATAAGTCGTGAAAATTAATTCACCTTTCGTGGTTAGAGAAACCGATAAAGAAGCACGAAGAAGCACGAATGGAATCGGTACAACACGAACAAAGGAACACTGCAATTTATGACAAAAGAAAGACGATATTAATTTAAGTGAACGTTCATATATAATTTATAAAATTATATAGATGCGCTTACCAATGACGAAGAAAAGAATGAAAGCTGAGAAATCGATGCTGCTGCAAATGGAACTCAACCGGTTGCTTCTGCATACAACAGAGAAGAGAAACGGTTACTATATTTCAGTAACAAAATAGATGCTGCGTAAATGTTCTCTTTAGCAACAATTGAAAGTGACAGTGCGCTGCCACTATTGCATAAAGCAACAGTACACTGTTACTTCATTTCTTTTTTTCTTTTTTTTGTTAAAAGACTATTGTACAAAACACTATCTCCTACACCAATGCATACAGCATCTATGCATACGCACTTCATCCATTTTCCTTTTTTTTTATTTACATAGAGTCGAAACTTCAAAGTGCAAGCCTGCACCCCAAAACAGTGATATTCATCAGTTCATACGCACGCACACCTTTCCCTTTCTTTTTTTTGAATGATACTACTGCTTCACTTTTACAGTGACTCGTCCTTTCAAACACAAATGGATTCGAACGGCACACACACATTTTGTTCACACACAACACGCACTCTTTAAACACGTGCATGGAGACGTGCAGGCCAGGAGTGGTGGTGGCGCGTATGGAGGAGGAGGCTGTGGCGGCTCCAGGAAGTGGTGCACGATATGGAAATGGGCGAAGGCCGGAATATTGCACGCGTAGGAGGGAGGTGGCTCGGTCTGTGCAAGGGAGTTGCAAAGTGGTGGAAGTAATGGCTCGGTCCGGGTGTGTTGTGGGTGGTGCGGTGGTGAGTGGAGTGATGTTTGGCTGGGAGGAGGTGAGGCGTTGTTTAGGTGTAGGGGAGATGAATTTTATACTACAGTTTTTTTTCTTTGCAAATTTACGTTCAGAGGAAGAAAAAAATATATAGATTAAGTGAGGAAGAAGAATAAGAGAAGGAAAGGAATTTAGTTCATACCTGAAGCTAGGAATGAATGGATACAATAAAGTAGTAATGCGTTTATTATTTTATAGTTTGAAATTTGATTATGCACAGTAATTCTTGTTTTGAAATATGAACTGCCTCACCAATTTCCACGACACAACTTCCATCAGCCAATTACTCAAATAAATGCACCACAACCCAAGAGTTTTCTTCAAAATTTTGAACGTAGATTGCTGCTAGTTTGGACTGAATATTGTTTAATCAGTCCTCCTGAAATGGTTAAATTTACGCGACGATTTACATCAGACTCTGATTCGCATAAATGAATATACCGTTTTGATCAACGCGACGAGGCTCTTCCAACAGTACGCAGTTAATTTCGATATAACAGTTTTATCCAAACCCGAAATTTATGCCGATTAAATTTGTTCGTTTATCAAAATAATTTAAATGGAGCAGGCGATGATGGTATTTGACGAAACGAATTTCGACGTCTTGATCAGATAAATTTTCACAACATTACTGTGTAAAAATATTTCGATTCGAAAGATAAATTTTTCACGGTTTAAAATGAACTGATATATAGTAAGAATGCGAACGAAATTTACTTCAATAATTTGCAACGAAACTTTTTCTATATCCATAACTAACTGGACGCATCTTATAAACGAAGTTTGGACGTTAATTGAGATCGTATTAAATTTCAAATTTTATATTGGAAATCATGAATTTAAAATCTAAAATTGGGATGGAAATTCAGGGTCGTTACAATCTCCCCCACTCAAAACTTTTCGTCCTCGAAAAGGAACGAGACGAGAGAAGTAGGAAAGAAACAAGCAGAAAAGTTAAGATAGATTTGAAGAAAATTGAATTATACCAAAAATTAGTAATTCGGGGTTTGAATCCCGAATACTATCCTTAGTTTCCCATATGCAATCTCGCTCATCTATACTCCACTGGAATTTGACGAGATTGATTGACTTCCTTCTAAGTTGCTTCATCTCACGATCGACTATCCGAAGTGGCTTTCGCTCAATAGTCAAGTCTGGCTCAATAACTAGGTCTTCCAACTGAGCAGTGGGAATGGTCATAGATGGATCGCGCACAACATTTCGAAGATGTGAGACGTGGAACACATTGAGCACACCGGCGAACTTTTCTGGTAATGCAATTCTATAGGCCAAAGTTTCTTTCCGTAATCTCAAACGGACCAACAAATCTGGGAGCTAGCTTTCCTTTTCTTCCAAATCGAATAACATTCTTCAAAGGCGACACTTTCAGAAATACTTCGTCTCCTACACTGAATTCGAGATTTCTCCTCCTTCTATCAGCATAGCACTTTGTGTTGTCTTTATCTTCTTCCTCATTTCTTCAACTTTTTCGAAAGCTTCCATAATTATTTCTGGGCCAAGCAATAATCGGTCTCCAGACTCGATCCAACAAGCTGGCGATTTGCACGGCTGTCCATATAAGGCTTCGAAGGATGCAATACCAATGCTTGCCTCGTGTTATTAAAGATAATTATTTCAATTCAAATATACTTGTTCAAATTTGAAATTTGATTCCTTTACCTGATAGCTATTATTATAAGTGAATTCAACCAAATGGAGGTGATCTTCCCAGGATTCGCCAAAGTCTACAATACAAGCTCGGAGAAGGTCTTCCAAAATCTGATTCACCCTCTCAGTTTGGCCATCTGTCTGAGGATGATAGGTTGTGCTCAGATTCAGTTTGGTGCCCAAAGTATCCTGAAATGCTTTCCAGAATTTACTAGTGAAAATAGGATCTCTATCGCATACAATACTAGATGGTACACCATGAAGTTTAACAACTTCTCTCACGTATATCTCGGCCAAACTCGAAGCAGTACGAGTGGTCTTGACTGGAATAAAATGAGCGGATTTTGTCAATCTATCGACAATCACCTAAAAGCTTTCGTTAACCATCCTAGTCCTTGGTAGCCCATCAATAAAGTCCATAGAAATCTGCTCCCACTTCCATCTCGGAATCTCTAGAGGTTGAAGTAGACCTGTCGTCTTCCGGTGATCAGCCTTAACTTGTTGACAAGTTGTGCATCTACTAACATAGGTAGAAATATCACGCTTCATCCCACTCCACCAATATAACTTCTTCATATTTTGATACATCTTTGTGACTCCTGGATGAAATGAAAGCGAGGATTGATGGTTTTCTCTCAGCACTTCCTGTCTAAGACCATCAACATTGGGAACACAAATACGATTGTCAATTCTCAAGACTCGATTACTATCAGCTTGTGCACCCATCTTACTGTTAGCATTTTCGACTCCTCCGAGAACTATTTCTTCGATGCGATAGAGCAAAGTTTCCTCGTATTGCTCGGCTATAATGCGATCTATAAGAGCTGGGGAGACGACGAGCTGGAATAACATCCTTTCCATAAAATTACAACATGCCATTGCTTGGTTTCTACTCAAAGCATCGGCTATGGCGTTTGCTTTCCCTGGGGTGTAATTAATATCAAGATCATACATAGCCAAGAATTCGAGCCATCGGACTTGTCTCTGATTCAAATCCTTTTGTGAGAAAATATATCTCAATGACTTATGGTCAGTGAATAATTCGAATTTGGTTCCCAATAGATAGTGCCTCCATAGCTTTAGAGCAAATACAACCGCAAGAAGCTCTAAATCGTGAGTTGCATAATTTGCTTCATGGGTCTTTATCTAATGACCCGCATAGGCAATCACCTTTCCCTTCTACATTGAAACTGCTCCTAATCCATCACAGCAGGCATCAGTATAGATGGTCAATCCTTCACTTCCATCAAAAATTATGAGAACTGGGGCAGAGGTCAACCTTCGCTTCATTTCATTGAAAGTCGATTCACACTTTTCACTCCAAATAAATTTTACATTCTTTCCGGTCAGTGCGGTAAGTGGTGCGGCAATACGAGCAAAGTTTTCTATAAATCTACGATAATAGCCGGCCAAACCCAAGAAACTACAAATGTCTGTAGGAATTTTGGGAGTCTCCCAATCCTGTAAATTTAAAAGATTCGAATTTAGATAGAGATAAGATGTTCGAATAGAAATGACAAGTAAGGATAGAACATACATTGATTACGGCGATCTTAACTGGATCGACCGAAATTCCATTCTCCGAGACAATATGGCCAAGAAATCGAACTTCATCTCTCCAAAAGTGGCATTTCGAAAACTTGGCTTTAAGATAATGTCTACGAAGAGTTTCAAGAACAAAATCCAAATGTGACCTATGCTCCTTCTCATCTTTAGAGAAGACGAGAATATCATCGATGAAAACAAGAAAAAACTTGTTAAGAACATCCTAGAAAACTCTATTCATCAAGTCAATGAAATAAGCTGGAGCATTAGAAGACCGAATGGCATAACTAGCCATTCAAAGAAACCATTTTTAGTGCGGAATGCTATTTTAGGAATACTCTTCTCAGCAATTTTGAGTTGGTGGAAGCCTGTAGCCAGATCGAGTTGGGAGAAAACTTTAGCTCCATGGGGCTGGTCAAATAGATCGTTAATGCACGGCATTGGATGTCTCTTCTTGTGTGTGAGCTTGTTTAGCTCTCTATGGTCTACACACATTCTGAGAGAACCATCAGACTTTGTGACGAATACAACTGCAGCACCCCATTCTGAATTACTTCGTCGAATCAAGCCTTTAGCAAATAAATCTTCAATTTGCACATTCAATTCTGCCTTCTCTTTCGGAGCCATTCTTCTGGGAGGGAGAACTACTGGTTGAGCATCAGGTATAATATCAATGCGGAATTCGATTTCCCACGGAGGTGGAAGAGAATTGACTTCTCCAAATACATCAGAAAAGAGTTGAACAACTGGAGTAGAGCTTAGATCATTCGGATGGGAGTCAAGAGTGAATATAAAACTCTCAGCACAATCTTGAGGCGATTTACCTTTAATAACTGTAGGTATACTCTTATCGTCAATTAGAGAGATGGTTCGAGCTTTGCAAGAGATAACGACTTCGAACTTTCGTAGCCAATCAATACCTAATAGGATATCGAATGCCTCGAATCTAAGTACAAAGAAATCCCAAGTGAACGATGCATGCCATACATAAGCGTGACATATTTGCATACTCTTTTGAGGTTAGCGGGTTCTCCAATAGGGTTTGATACACATAAGAAGGTAGATGCAAGGACAGGTTCCAATCCAAGTTTGTTACATAAATCAATAGATATGAAACTATGTGTTGCTCCAGTGTCAAATAGAACTCTAACAGGTAAGGTATGCAACATAAAAGTACTATGTAATGTACCTTGGTCATCCTGACCTTCCAGGGTAGGTGTAGAAATAGCAAAAACTCTAGATGGAGTGCCCCTTTTCTGTTGTAGGGCGGTCCTTCTTAAAATGTCCTGGCTGTAAGCAAATGTGACAAACATCTCTCTTGGCCGACTAAGCCGGCGGCGGAATAGCTGCACTCTTTGGGGATGGGCAACTACTGGCATAATGACCTTTCTGATTGCATTTAAAGAAGGTGATAGAGGGTATGTCAACGGGCTTCTTCTGAGAATAGCCAAGCCCGGATTTCTTCTGCCAGTTCTTCTTTTGTTGCTCAAAATTTGGCTTCCTCTTCCCAGTCTGACTAGAGGATGGCTGAGTAACTGGAGCCTTGGTGGCTGATGTTCCCCTTTGGCTTTCCTTCATACCTAAGAGCAAAATCCATCAACTCGGTGAAAGTGCATGGACATGAGCTGTGAGGAGTTCGTAATACTCTGGACGTGCTCCATGGATGAATTTTTAATTCTTCAGCAGTGGTGTATCAATCAAGCCAGGTCTGAACTTGGAGAGTTCGTTAAACTTTCTTTCATACTCGGAGAAAGTCATGTTGCCCTGCTTGAGGTCCATAAATGATCTATAAAGCTAGGCCTTTCTGGCTGCTAGCATCCATTGAGCCGTAAAGGAATCCATATTTACAAGTGATATAAAGATGATTAATAATTTGATGAGATAGAATGAATTTATTTAGATGAAATTTCAGTTAAACTTCTACCTAAACTAAGCCCATGTGATGGTTTCTTCATCAGTACGGGAGGTGACTGACTCCCACCAATCCTGTGCCGCATCCTGAAGCTACCAAGAGGCCAATTTATGCTTCTGCGCGTCAGTAATCTCAAGGCCAGTGAAGATCCTTTCCAGACTTTTCAGCCACTATTGTGCTTCTATGATGCTCTCGGAACCAGAGAATTTGACTCCGCCAAGTTGGATGTATTCCTTGCTTAGAGTGGAAAACTTAACTGCGGGAGATGAGGCATGTGGTTCGGAAGCATTTCCTCTACCCCCGCCTCTAGCATTCCTTCTGGTACTCATCCTGGAATACCAAAAGAGATTTTAGAATCAAAGATAGAGATTATAGAATCTTAAAGAAATTCTAATCAAATGAATTCAATAAGAAGGATGGAATCAAAGGATATGGATTCTGAAATGATTCTCCTTATTCTAGGGTTTGATTACCCTATCTCTAATGAGCTTTAAAACTCCGCAGGCTAAGGTTTTCGGGAACCAATGCTCTGATACCAACTGTAACAACCCGTATATTTGTACCATTTAAATTGACAATAATCCATACGTCGACTTAAATAGTACAAAACACGAATCATCAATGGAGCATATGTATATAAATGAGAATCATTAAAGAATCACAGAAGATACAACATAACAGAATAGTGCAGCGGAATTACAACAATGTCATAATAGTAGTTCATGAGGCTACTAAGAAAATACAACAATGTCTCAAGTAAATGAAATAGAACAACATAGATGTCCGATAATATCCAAATAGGAAAGAGCAATGCTGATAAGATAAAGATAATGATAGTCTTCAAGCCTTCAGCTCCAAGCAGCACAGCAATAGAAATTCTCAGTCTGACCCGAGCATATATGCAAACAAACACTTGAATCAGGACATATTCTTATACAGATAATATGGTTCAAATTTGAAATAACAATAACTCAAAGATGAATGGAATAACATCTTTCAGGATCCGTTAAACTATCTATACATAGTAATGTACGATAAGTAGATAATGTCTAACAGTAAAGTAAATATCAAAATAGCGTTAAGGCGTTACCATTGTTCCCCTTAACACATTTATATAGCATTATAGTCTATACAGCACTGTAAACTCCACCGTAAACTAGTGGGATATCAGGGAGTACTCCACAGGTATAATACAGAACAAATTCGTAGTGGTCGTGTATATAGAGATACAAGTATGACAAGGCACATGAGGCAATACCCAAGGTAGTGAGACTAACGTTTGCCTGATCCAGACTGGTGAGAATGCATCGCCGCAACGATCGCAACACCGCGAAACAACACTCCAAATTCAAGGGTGTGCACCAATCAACAACAAGTAATGAGTAGTTTACGAAGAAATGTGTTCGCTCGAGGTAGCTAACTGCATTTGGCCCGGCATGGCTCCTGTTTTAGTCATTTCCAATTTGACACAAGTTTCAAGGCTATCCATTATCGTACTCTTTCTTCAATCATCACGTACGCCATTCTAACCACTTCATTCTGGATCACACTCCGCATATAGTTATTAAAGTGGTATTCGGTTTAGACAGTGAGTATGTCCCTAACCGATTTCGGTCTCTTTAATAACTTTCGTAATTATTGCACCAATTGGTCGTTTAATATATTTTTAAAACCAAATTAAATTCAATTCCAATTAGAATTTGTAAACCAACATTTCATTTGTCTTTCTAAAACAATTTCCATAATTTTCGTTTCATAACTTCCAAATTTACCATTTCAAAACTTTATGATTCAATTTCAATTTTTATTTAATCAATTCAAATATTTATTTAAATTCGTATATAAATTTCATTCCATAATCATTTAAATATATTTAATTTAACATTTAAATTCATTGATCGATTTCATTCAATATTCGTAAAGTTAATTTATCATCAAAACAATTTCTATTCGATTACCAGTTCATTAAATCAATTACTAACGTTAAACTCCATTATATCAAAACTTACAAATTGAATTAAATTAAATTCGTCAAATCAAATTCTTTAAATTACAAGTCTTACATTAATTTCAATAAATCACAATCTATTCCTGGTTAAAGAAATTCAATTTCACTTATTTATTTACTTAGTTACAAATTTCAAAACTCAATTAATAAAGAAACTTAATTTCACTTATTCAAGAAGTTCAATTTTTATTTAATTATTAAATAATTCAATCTTATTTAATTGTTAAATAATTTCAAAACTTAATTATTAAATAATTTCAAAACCTAATTATTAAATAATTTCAACTTAGTTATTAAATAATTTCAAAACATAATTATTAAATAATTCCAAACTTAATTATTAAATAATTAAATTTAAAACAACGTTCTTTCATCAACTACTATGTTAATATTTTGTTTTAGATTATTAAATATTAACATTTTTTTTCATTAAATTTCAAATTTCAACTTCATTTCAAACCTTATTATTTGTTCAAATAAAATCTTTATTTTATTTTTAAATCAAATTATTAACCAATCGGGTTTTATTTAATTCTCTATCCTAAGTCAAGTTCATTTGGGTATTTATCATTTTGACCCGATTCCATTTCAATTCAAAAATCAAGGCATAGCAATGGGAGCTTGCAGTGTGATAACTGGGATGATGTCAAAGTAAATAAACAATCAGTAACAAACATCAACAACAATCCAATAATTTATTTAAATAATCCTGAAATAATCGTATTAATTTACATTTGTTGTTTATGCAAATTAATATAATTATTTCTAGAATCTACACTATCATTTCATGTAGATAAAAGATTATTACACTAATCTTTGTACGGTTCTTCACTTGATCTCTATTATTCAAATTTCATACTACATCAATTTAAATAACATACATTTAAATGGTTCAAGGTGTAATTAACAATATTTTTACGTGATAATTAATTAAACATTTAGAGGGGTCATATTATACAAATATCATATATCAAATCTAACTATCCTACGTCAATTTCAATTTCAAATTATTTATCACTTACTACATTAACAATTTAACGTCCAATTTCAACATCACACAACAATCATTTATCAACCAAACTTGTATAAGAATATAAGTCGTGAAAATTAATTCACCTTTCGTGGTTAGAGAAATTGACAAAGAAGCATGAAGAAGCACGAATGGAATCGGTACAACACGAAAAAAGGAACACTGTAATTTACGACAAAAGAAAGACGATATTAATTTAAGTGGACATTCATATATAATTTATAAAATTATATAGATGCGCTTACCAATGACGAAGAAAAGAACGAAAGCTGAGAAATTGATGCTGCTGCAAATGGAACTCAACCGGTTGCTTCTGCATACAACAGAGAAGAGAAACGGTTACTATATTTCAGTAACAAAATAGATGCTGCGCAAATGTTCTCTTTAGCAGCAATTGAAAGTGACAGTGCACTGCCACTATTGCATAAAGCAACAGTACACTGTTACTTCATTTCTTTTTTTCATTTCTTTCTTTTTGTTCAAAGACTGCTGTACAGAACACTATCTCCTACACCAATTCATATTGCATCTATGCATACGCACTTCATCCATTTTCCCTTTTTTAATTTACACAGAGCCGAAACTTCAAAGTGCAAGCCTGCACCCCAAAATAGTGATATTCATCACTTCACACGCACGCACACCTTTCCCTTTCTTTTTTTTAAACGATACTCCTGCTTCACTTTTACAGTGGCTCATCCCTTCAAACATAAATGGATTCGAACGGCACGCACACATTTTGTTTACACACACAACACGCACTCTCCAAACATGTGCGCACACACGCGCAGGCCAGGAGGGGTGGTGGCGCGTATGGAGGAGGAGGCTGTGGCGGCTCAGGGAAGTGGTGCACGATCTGGAAATCGGCGAAGGCCGGAATATTGCGTGCGTAGGAGGAAGGTGGCTCGGTCTGCGCAAGGGAGGAGCGAAGTGGTGGAAGTAATGGCTCGGTCCAGGTGTGTTATGGGTGGTGCAGTGGTGAGTGGAGTGATGTTTGGCTGGGCGGAGGTGAGGCGTTGTTCAGGTGTAGGGGAGATGAAGTTTATACTATTGCTTTTTTTTTCTTTGCAAATTTACGTTCAAAGGAAGAAAAAAAATATAGATTGAGTAAGGAAGAAGAATAAGAGAAGGAAAGGAATTTAGTTCGTACCTGAAGCTTGGAATAAATGGATACAATAGAGTAGTAATGCGTTTATTATTTTATATTTTGAAATTTGATTATGCACAGTAATTCTTTTTTTGCAATATGAACCGCCTCACCAATTTCCAAGACACAACTCCCATCAGCCAACTATTCAAATAAATGTACCACAACCCAAGAGTTTTCTTCAAAATTTTGAACGTAGATTGCTGCTAGTTTGGACTGAATATTGTTTATTCGGTCCTCCCTAAACGATTAAATTTACACGACAATTTACATCGGACTCTGATTCGCATAAATGAATATACCGCTTTGATCAACGCGACGAGGCGCTTCCAACGGTACACAGATAATTTCGATACGACAGTTTTATCCAAACCCGAAATTCACACCGATTAAATTTGTTCGTTTATCAAAACAATTTAAATGGAGCAGGCGATGACGGTATTTGACAAATTGAATTTCGACGTCTTGATCAGATAAATTTTTACAACATTACCGTGTAAAAATATTTGGATTCGAAAGATAATTTTTTCGCAGTTTAAAATGAACTGATATAGAGTAAAAAAGCGAACGAAATTTACTACAATAATTTGCGACGAAACTTTTTCTATATGCATAACTAACTAGACGCATCTTATAAACGATGTTTGGATGTTAATTGAGATCGTATTAAATTTCAAATATTCTATTAGAAATCATGAATTTAAAATTTAAAATTGGGTCGGAAATTCAGAGTCGTTACAGAAGGCTAGGAGGCCTAGGATCATGTCCACTTTGACATAGAAGGGTCCTACTCTAGGAATCCAAGTAACTCATATGCTCCTCCTACCACCTATTACTCGTTACTAACTTATGCTGTGTTACTCACGGTGAATAAGATCTATTCATTTCTTCCATTCGATACACAAAATGGAATGACCAAGTCTCATTTACTGTAATGAATAAGGGTTTCAAATCATGTAGTCCCTATCTAAAGAGACAACTAAGTTTGGGAAAAATTTCTCTTTATCTTTATCTTTCATTTTCCCCAACTAAGGTCATCCTATCCCAACCACGTGTATCTTACTATCTGACTAATATCACTTCACTATTCTTCTGTAGTATACACACATGAAGCAACATTCCTAGGTTTTCACTAGTGTCCTGTATACTTTACGGGAACTTTTATTATTACTACTAAAGTAATCACTGTTATAGCCTTACACTTTTCCTGTCACACTTTGGAGATGATTCATATCTACTCCATATTTAAAAGTTTGGTTTGGTATTTATCATTTCATTTCAAAAATTAAAGCTTTTAAATTTTTGAGACATCAAATCCCTGCCTTTAGAAGTGTTACTTTTAAGTTTCTATTAAATTCAAAGGTACTTGGTTACTTAACATTTTATCTTTCTAGACTTGCATCTTTACAGCTCTTTGAATTTAAATTATTCCCCAAACGTAGAGGGGAAAACTTACAAATTCTAAGTTCAAAACTTATTCTTCATTTCTTTTTAAAGACCACTACAGCTTTCCAAAAAATTTGGGTTTTTAAATTTAACCGTTTATTAAGTTTTTCTCTTCCAAGAACTTATTTACTTTTTCACCAAACCATTTTTCTTTAAAACATGCCATGCTTGTCCTTAAAACACTTTTTTTCTTGACTTCCAAAAATGTCCTCACATGTTTTCAAAACATCTTCTTTTCATGTATTTTCAAATTTTCAAAAACCGTAGTAGATAAGAACAATTATTTTATCAAAAATTGCTTACCTTCCCATTCTTCCAATTATCTAACCTTGGAGGAGTTTCTAATTTACTATAAATGGGGACTTTCTACAAAGGCAAACAACCAATGCACATAATCAATGGAAAAATATGAAATTTTCATTGCTTAGCTTTCCTACGAAGGCTCTCTATAATATTCCTCCTAACTAACACTGTCTTTAATTACTACACTTCTTGCTACACCTAATTGTTTTATACCTTAATGTATTGGAACTACTTTCTCTTGTGAGAAACCATTAACGCTAAAACCATCTTTGAATCCTTTGAAAGAGGATTTCATGTTTATGTAAAATTACAAGGAACTTATTTTATATTTTATCAAAATTGGCTATACAAACATGGTGCTTTCCATACCTTGTACATCTCTTTTACGTATTCCATGTAACTTGCACAAAACATCTTTATTTATGATTTGATTTCATAGAAAATTATATCATTATTCATTTCATTCCAATAGGTTAAATTATGTTTAATCTATATTCACTTACAATAGACATTACATACGAAATTTATTATTTTCTTAATACTTAACTTACATTTTTGTTTAGAAGAACTCATTTTCAAAACTGTTTCAATATTTTTATAACTAGAAAACATTTTCATATACTCATTTAAATAACAAGTGTACTTGCAGACCACATTATTTTTATATTTAGAAATTATCTTCAAAACGTATTCTTATTTGAGTAAAAACAAATGTTCCATAAACTCTGTTACTACAACCCAAAAATGCTAGTATATGGATTCAATTAAAAAAAATATTAATAAATCCCATATGCTATGTAAAAAAAATTCCTTCGAGAGTCACCTACTATAACAATAGTGTCATAGTTTATGCTTCCTTTATTTTTCATGAGAACATCCATGACAATAATAATTGTTGTAACCTTCTTTTTCGATACTTAACGTACTCTAGGTTTTTATATTTAAAATCTTTATTTTACCTATAAAGAAAATAGCAAACTATACATGCTCTATAATTCTTCAAAAAGAATTTAACTTTTAACAAAATTTACATCATATTAAAACCAATTTAAATTTCATACCACTTTTTTTATCAAAAACCCAATGCATACTTCCTCAAACATATTAGCAATTATATTTTTCAACTTTTCAATTCCAAAAGCTTTATTTTATTGGGCTAGATAGAAAGTGGATTTTCTTCTTACTATCCTAGGAATACCCTTTTTAAACCTTGGAAATCTCATTTCCTTACTAAAATCTCTTATTCCTTCCAAATAAAAATACTCCCCCTAATATCCCTAGGGAACCTTCTCACTTCCTATAACATATGGATACCAATCTTCTCTCAAATCATAGCTTACTGTACACTATAGATCGGCAATAACATAGGGCTCAACATCCTTGGGTCATCCCAAACCCAACTAACAATTATGCACAAATAAGTTCTAAAAACATTCCATATGTTGAAATCTATAATTGGGGACTATTTCGATTTTAGTACATAATATATTTATATTTTATTCAAAAATACAAATACGTTCACTCATATTTCCTAATTTACTTAGGATCTACTTACCTAAGCTCTGATACCAAATGTAACAACCCGAATTCCAACGTGTTCAAATTTTTCACAAAAATGCTAAAATCCAAGCTCATTGAAGCTCGAGTTGGTTATCTGGTATTCTGCAAATAAGCGAAGACAAATATTTCAGAGCTTAAATATATATCACACAGTGGAACTGACCAAAATATAATAGTAAGTAAATACTCACTAAAGTAATAACACTTTCTAAACAAGTGTCACAAAGCTGGAAAATCTCTGCCTTCTATCTAACCTGTAGGATGTTTTGAGGAGGGGGGTCGGAACTAAAGTTATGGTGAAAGGATAAATTATACACTTCTAAGAATATTTTTACATATACCATTCTATTTCTATTTTCTATTATATTAGGTATGTTGGGTTCACAATACTCTCGCCTCTGTACGTGAATCGTACCCATCTACTCCCTAGCATATTAAGACCTAATAACCAATATATATGTAGCTACATGCCAAAGACCACGTCGATCCTAAGTACCACACATAGTACCTTCCTTATCCTCCTCGAAAAGGACTCTATCATCTTGCTCGTAGAGCATACTGTAACTACATCTATAAAGGACAATTTCGTGAGGCCTACAATACAGATGTTCCTTCGTCTACTATGAAAACATAAAATAACGTATGCACTAGCATATACTAGTGCTCGGACATCCATAATGTTCCATCCGGTGCATACCTTGAGGATTATACGTAATCGTTCTATCTACTCTCTATATCCTTCCAATAAGGTTTACCTTGTATGGAACTCGGTCGGGGATTTTCTATATCTGTAAAGGTTTGCTTCGTTGGGCCTACAATACAGATATTATACTTGGTCTGTGTCTTTTCTCATCGTGGCTATGGCCCTATGTAGCCCCCTTCAACTAATCGAAAGACCTCTCAAGAGCTAAGTGGTTGTGCCCTACTGCAAAAAATCTAAACATCCAATTGGCTGTACCTGTTATCCAATGTCTCAAAAGTGAAAGAATCATTGGCCTATTGGTTTAACTCTAGTCTTTCTCAAACACCCTCTGATTGATGATGGCTTGTTCTTCGCATGCGACTATCATTTTGGGTCCTGCCCACTAAAACCTTCTCGTAACTAGGATTATGGTGTCATATAAATATCATACTCCATCATCAACCTTTTGACTGCCTACAAAGGTCTACTTCGTTAGCCCTGCAATGCAAAATCATTCAAGGCATACTCTTTTGATGGAATACCAACAAACCCACCTCTGAGGGTGTAGCTTCATTAGGCCTACCCCAGAGGGTCATCCTAGAGTATCCTCACGTCCCGTTGAAGTCTTATACTTCATTCTAGCCCGAACTAACTAAGTTGGACGTGCTTTTTTGTACTAAAACCTACGATGGACTACTTCATTAGGCTCTTTATCCAGATTCTCTTTCGGGATACACCAAACGCACCTTACCATTTTATTAGAATCTACATCTAATCTTTTACTATGCGTTTAGTTTACCATTTTTGTTCTATTGGCTACTTATTTACCCTAATCAGCATGCCCAGCCCCACCTATGTGTGAGACCATCAGTCCTAGACCTGAAAGGGAATGCTGCCGGTACGGGCCACTTCTATTATTTTGCTTATTAACTTGATCCAAGATCTAAGTTTGATAAAGTAAGCCTCTTTTATTTCTTTTTTTAACTATAACCATCATGTTACAATTATACTTACAATTTTCACTTTTATATTCATTTCTTTCTTTTATAACCTATATGTATAAATGTAATTGCAAGTGTCTCTTTTCTATTATAATCTGTCTTCTTTTATTATGATACTAAATTCTCTTTAGTTCTCTCATATTATATGACAGTATTAGCTTGGGACTACGTACAACCACCACAAATTACTTATCATAATAATGATTTACTTTTTATTCTATTATCTGTGAAGTAAATGCAGATCTAGTGATATCTTTTGTTTTCTAGCCTTGTCAAATTAACTTGATTACTATTTCTTCTTTAATTTCTTTAACACTTTACATTATTCTCTTTTTTTCTGGGAAGTAGTTCTATTCTATTTGGTTGGTTACAAAAACTGTGCCAAAATTCCATTTCCATATTTTAATTCTAAATAAGCTATAAACAATAACTCATAACTACAAGATATTTCATTTATTATTTCCTTAATTATTGGGTAATGCAAATTACAGTAATGTCTCTATTTTGAGCTAATTCTACCTTTCTTGCTTTTATACTTGCAATTACATTTATCGTTATTCTTACAATATTAAACTATGGAAATGTATTCCCTTTTCTAAACCAACCAACTAATCTATCACTAAATTCCAAAACAAGTTATTAGATTCCTCCCGTTTTAACATAATTTACTATAAATTTCTTACTTTTAGGCTCATGCCTTTCTCTACAACTTCTAAGCCAAATCTTACTTATATTTAATTGGATTCCTTTCTTTTTCCATATAAATAACATTTAAATATAAGTTCACTTCTCTTAAAATTTGTAGTTTCAACATAACTAAATAGTAGAACTAATTACTGAAATAAACGTTGAATTGAATATTTAACGGGAATCTAACGATAATATATATCATAAACATTAAAAATTAAATCCACTCATCTTTCGTTCTTAGCTTTGCTCCATGGCCTTCCTGGATCCCCTTCTAAGGCGTCTAATATTTTTATTAAAAAGATATGCTCCCTATAAATATTTTCTATTTACGGTTCAGCCTCAGCAATGAACCCAATTGGAAGAAAATCTGATTGTGAGAGAACAGCTGGGCTTAGGGTCCTATTTATAGCGGTGTTTGAGGATCTTAGACCGTTAAATTTTAAGATTGAATCTGATACAACCACGTCACGGGGTTGCTACGAATCGTTGGATTTAGAAAACAACGCTCGAGATCGCGTGAAAATAAAATTATTAAACGTTAACATTTAACCATTGCCTATTTATTCTAATTAATTTCCATCAATTGCAAAATTTAATTCCCTTTATAACACATGTTTATTTCAAAATTCAAACATTGCTAATTAATGTTAATTAATTTCCTTTAATTTTTGATTTGATTAACATTGCCTATTAATGTTAACTAATTACCTCTAATTGCCGATGTCAATTAATTTCCTTTACGACGCATGTCGATTTTGAAATTCAAATGCGCGTTATCTTGGAATTTATACGCGCATATATTTATAAACAAATATGTTCACTCACATTTACACGTATAATTATTTTTTGATACGGAACTTTGAACATCGATAACTTTTTCGTACAAAGTCCATTCAACGCATATTATATATGTAAATTAATCAAAAAATCACCATGAACACAATGGTATAAGTTTTGAGTTCTTATTGTGACAATCCTAAAAACGCTCATTCTCACTGTTTATAATTATTTTGGTTATTTAATTATCTAAAAATGCAGGGTGTTACAAACCTGATATTTAGTTCTTAAATTTCTATAAATTAGGGATTTCAACTATTATAATGAAATGGAATCTTGACGATTTTAATATTTGAAAGCTTATAAAATGAGAAATAATAAATTAGAAGCTAAGTGTTTACTCAAACTGTAAAGAAATTGGAGATTTATCACTTGTGAATTAAACGATAATGAAAATTAAGAAGACGTTAACTATTGGACATTTTTGTTAACTAAAATGAATGAGATAAATTTGTATAACACTCAATTACATTCTAAAAAATGTATATAAAATTACTAGATATGTTTAAAAAGTTGAAATGTTAATATAAATATGTCATAGAATATTATACAAGTAAAAGCTTAATAACAAGAATGCTTCAAAATGAACATATGTTTATAAATAAAAGAATTAATATGTTATAGGAATATTATAAACTTGAGATTATGTTTTGAAGTGATTTATAATTAGATTGAATGGTAAAAAGTGAATGCTATCTAAGAAAACGATTATAAACTCTAATAAATGCTAAAATAAGTCACAAATAAGTTTATTATTAAATGATACTGTATGTGAAGAAATGAATGTAAATTAAAAAGTTAAGAAACTTCAGTTGAAATGATTCATGAAAGATATTAATATTAAATTTGAAATCAAGCTATATAAACAATAATTATGAATTAAAAAGCAATGAAATGGATGTATTACTTTAATAATAGATTCATTGATGAATACAAATATTGAATGAATTTTTTTATGTAAGTAAATGAATGAAAAAGTGACATTGTACGAATGAAAGAAAATAAATGAAAAGTAAATAATTAAAGAAAAGAAACCAGTAGCATAAACTTAAATAATAATGTGTTAAATTCTTTATTGTTTTGGCTTATGGGAAGTTTGGGAAATGATACTCTAAATTTTTCAAGGTTGTAGAATAATCTATTAAGTAATTATCTAAGGCTGTTGAGCGTAAGGTACACTTGGTAGTTTATTTATCACCTTTGCACGATGAAAGGTTTTTGAACCTAGGAAAACCATTAGTTTTGGTTACTATATATGTGTGATGGATTCCTTTACTGCATATAATGGTTGCACTGCTTTTTTGCATATATGTTGTGTTGTTTGTGTTATTGATGGAAATAAATAATATGTGTTTCTCTTTTATATAGTTTAACACTCTTTTGGATTATTCAAGTAAAATAAAGGTTTATGGAAGCAATATATATATATATTGTAATTATTGATATTATTATTTTTTGGGACCTATCCACGCAAAAGAGAATCTACCAAAAATTTCATAAATTTAAGACTTAGAAATTTTTTGCAGAAGTTGAGCTATTTTCAAATTCTTACTAAACTTAATTATGTAAGTTAATTATTTATAAATTGACTATTTTGAATAAAAATATACCAAACCTCTTGTTCCTTTTCGTGGACGAAAAGTTTTGAGTGGGGTAGATTGTAACGATCCGTATTTTTGATAATATAAAAATATTAAATTTAAATAAGAGTTTGGAATTTAATTTTGTAAGAAATTAAAACTTATGATTTATAAATGGAAAAATTATATTAAAATGTGATTTAATAGTGTTGATTAAATGTAATTGACAACTGTTTTAATATAAGTTTAATCAATTGCAATGGTTAAGGTAAATACTGATTAAAATCAGTGTTGTATATTTAATGGTGAAATATCGTGTTATTCAATTTAATCGGTTTTAATATGGAATATGAAATCAATTATTTCGTACGTAAATTATTAGCTTTTGTTTATTGAAAATTAACTCCAAAATGTGTTTAAATTAGTAAGTTGTAACAATTGTTTTATTCTTATATTATTATTTAATCCATTGAAATTAATTTGGAAATCAATGTCAAATTAATGTAATTAAATACTGCAGTTAATATGAGTTAAGATGATAATTGTAGAATACGAATGTAATAAAATGAAAACAAATGTTAATTATTATATTCATAAGGTATTTGATGATTTAATAATAATAAGTTAAATCAAAATAACGAAATTGTTGGAATTTAAATTATAATAAACTAGGATTTTATTACAGTTGTGATTAAAGGTTAAAATTAATGTAATGTAAACATTGGAATTAAAATGGAAAATTGTATTTTACGAGATTATTAAATTCCTATTTAATCAGGAATAATGAAAACAGTTAACGTTTAAATTTTGAACTTAAAAGTGATTGAGTTGATTTTTAAATAATAATTTATTTAATTAACGTGTAAAATTAACTTTTTTGGACACTGTCTCAGATTTCGATGAAACCAGTTTCATCGAATCCATAACAGGGAATTATTATAGGCTTTCAACTTAAGGAATTTAAAAGAAGATAACCTGATTTAAAGGCTAACTTCTATATACCATTGAATTAGGATTTGAAACTAGTTCCATTGATTTTAAAAATATCGAAAACCTATATTTAGATATATTGGATGACCTATTTTTGTTTTGGGAACAAAACGGCTTTTCGGGTTGTTATCGTTTCCACCCAATTCGATCTATTCCATCTGTTCTTATCCATCTCTATATGTATATCGGCTATTATAAACCCTAACAGCTTCTTATTTTCATTTTCCGTACGTACAATTTATGTCTATCTATTCAATTATTTGTTCCTTCTCAATGGCAGACATTTCAAAACTCTAATTCCCAATTCCAAATCAAACCAAAAATCCAAACTCCTCAAACCCTATTATATTATACATCGTTGCGAAGCTCTCGACGAACGAAATCTGCATCTACAGTTCATTGCAATTGAGTTTTGGTTTGGCCTGAAATCAACAATTCATTCTCAGCCGTTGAAACTAGGATTTCGTTTCGACGGTGGACCTCCAACTTTTGAGCGATCGGCGAGCACTGCAATATAGAAGAGGTCGAGAGGAGTGCATCTGGTGTCTTAAGTTGTGTCGTCAATGCTCGAATTCACCTCGAACGGCAATCATTTGCGGTGGCGGGGCGGTGGGCCTGGGTGCATCGGAGGCTACAGCCTTCTGGCCGAAGGGACGGCGTGGTGTGGCGAGCACGGCCGTGTGCTCCGATCTGGGTGGAGGTGTATGTAGGTAGCGCGACAGGGAGATGAAGCATGGCGGCTAGAAGCTTGACTGTGGGTTCGCATGTGTCTGTTAGGGTTTGGAGGAAAGGTAATTATGATTATTCCCTTCTATTTTATTTAATTTAATTTTAAAATTTTAAACTTTTAACTATCTTAACTTTTTCAGGCGAGCTCCTTTTGATGCACGATTTCTTGCATTGGGCTCATATCGAAATTCCGGATAATATGAAACTAGTTTAGTTGAATTTAGAGACTGTTCAAATTTTGGGCTTTTATTGGATTTTTTATCGGGTATGAATCAAAGGTGAGTGATTTAACACACTCACACAATACATTTCTTCTTATGTTTGTTGAATTAAATTTATGAAGTGATAATAATTTTATTGGTTGTTGTTTGGTAGTTTAAATTGACATTTTAATTTGAAATTAAATTTTATTGAATTAAATTGCCATTTAAATTAATATTGAAATTGAATTGCTAGTTAAATACCAGATATTGATAATCAGTTAAATTGTTGCGATTTATTTGCTAGTTTGGATGTTGATTATTATGATGGATGTTTATTTGTTGACATTTTGAATGACTGAACGTATATTTAGTTTTATATATCTCTGTTATCACCATGCATATTAAGTGATAGCATATAAATTGTTATTTGAATTATTTCGAGTAAATTAAGAAACAGGTTGAAATGAAATATACCAATGACATTTTGATTTGGATTGAAATGATATATCGATCCCTATAATTAAAATTGAAATAACTGATCACTTAGCCATAGGGTAGAAAATTATATACGGACACCAGATTGGTTAAATTAAATGGTTTTAAAATCTTAAATTTGGATTTTGATTAAATATTATTGCTTTAAAGGAAATAAATTATGGATTTATATGAATTTATTTATTTTCTAATTCAAGCTTTGAACGTTGAAATTGAAATTGGTTAAAAGAAATTGTTTAAAGAATTTAATTGGGAATGTAGAGTTATAATCGGTATATGACTTTAATTCGGAAAATTGAATTATTTTGAAAATTTGGATCTTAAAATTTAGCAAATGAAATTAAAATTTGATTTAAGTGGTTTAAATAAGTAAATTAAAATTGGACATGAAATTTATATAAATTGAAATGGTTTAAAATAAGAATTGAATTTAATTTAAATCATTGAATCGAATTGTTGAATCAAATTTGAAGTTAAGATGAATGTTTCGAAAATTGAAGTTATTTTTGAAGTGAAATTGAAATCATGTTGATTTGAAACTAAATTGAGATTGAGTCATTTGAATTGAAAGATTGGAGATTGATTTTTGTTGATTTGAAATCGAACGTGGGTCCAGATGTGTTGAAATGAAAGGAAACAATTTGATTGATACTATTTTCAAAATAAATTATTTTAATATAAACTATTTGAAATCTATTATTTTAACATTCAAGTTATTTAGATTTTCCAAATTTATTTTATTATATAAACTGTTTTATATTAATTTTTATAAATAAACTACTTAAACTATTTTAAACAATTTACAACTATCCAAACTATTTTCTAAAAGTTCAAGCTATGCAAAGTTAAAATGTTTATATTTAAATCGTTGATTTAATGGCAAGTGTGGTTAAGTGATGTTATTACCTACGTTGGAATTTGGAATGATATTTTCTAGTGAAAATGGCATATTTTGAGTAAATATGATGGTTTTGAAATGAAGAATATTTTGAATTGAATATGATATTTTGATATCAAATGTGAATCAGTTTCAAAATGTAAAAGAGCCAACCGGTGTGAAAAATGATGTTTGGCTGTTAAAGAGACCTGGGCCTCTTATTGGCATATTCTCTATCAGTATTGGAACCACTTTAACATTTGTGTACGCGGTGGATGTTATCCAGAATGAAGTGGTTGAATTGGAGGCATTTGTTGGAATGAAGTAAGAGAACGATGATGGATAGCCTTGACTTTCAAGTCATAAATAAAATAACTAAAACAGGAGCTATACCGGGACGAGTGGCTCGCTCCCCCTATCGAACATGCTTCTTCAAAACCATATCTTTTACTTTGTGATTGTTTTGTAGCCACCCTTGATTATGGGAGTGTTGTTTCGAGGTGGGCGGTAGCTGCGGCTATGCATTACCACCAGTCCGGGAGGGAAAAATGGTAGAATCCTACCTTAGGTGTAACGACCCGCAAATCCGTACCCCTTGAGTCAACACTATTCTACCTGAATCAACTTAAGTTGTACAGAAATATGAACCATTTGAGTTAAAGAAGAAGAGTTAGAAGAAGAAAATAGAAAATAACATCAGAATCTAACCATCGCAGCGGAATAAAATATAATAGATAATAAATGATCTGTACTAAAAAAAAATCAAATATCTCTGTTTACATATTACATCATCAGAGTACATCAATCACAGCTCAACATTCAATATCATACAAGTGGATACACAACAACTCGACACAACGGAATATATATATAAACAAGTACGGGAGCATGCTTCGTCATCCTGCTCGTCTCCTGAGCTCCACAGCATCACAACATCATATCCTGTATCCTATAATACTCAGCCTGACCCGAGCATTACAGTTAAATAACACCCGAGTCAGTCTGGAATACTAGCGTGAGAAAATCACACTCAATTGATTATTAAAGTTTCAAAAATCCTTTGAAAACAAAAGCATCTCGTAAGACCACGCCACACATAAGCATGTCGGGTTTTTACCTTACGATAGCTAAAACAATTTTTATAAAAATCCTCTGATATTATAATAGGGTCTATATACAAATACTTATAAAATAGCCAAAATTGTTGCATTATTAAATTCCAGCTACTAGCCACAGAGTGGGTAATACAAACAAAACTCGTACAAGGCTCGCAGGGAGAATGGATTTCCAACAAATGACTAGGCACTGGGGTACCACCTGTCACAGTATGGGGCCTAGATCACCGTACCGAGGAGTACGCCCGCTCCCCTGCAACACAAGACCGGGACTACCCCTTACTGGATAGTCCCGAGTGAGATCACCCCACGGTTGGGATCAGCAACCGTCCACTAAGCCAAAATAAAAAGGGACATCTAGACAAGAATGACCTCACCCTGCTTGGGTGCTACGCACCTAGCCTTGCTGCATAACCCCTGTTTTTCAGTCATTCCCATTTGATGAGGCTTGAGGCTAAGAGTTACCTTTTTAAGAACATATCCCATAGAATGCCCATCGTCCACCTGACGATGTTTCGCAAGCATTCATCCATACAAGTCCGTCCCGGGTTCGAACGGAACCGAAGGCACTATTCCTACAACAACCATTTTGGAAATATCCTCAGGATTAGTAGCGACTAGCTCTTGCACTTCACTGCTCCATCTTCGAATCCAACTCGTTTCCACGAAATGTACAAACCGGATCGAAGTGATTTTCGAGAAATAAATCTCGATCCCGGTCTCTTCGAAACGATCAACGCATTTGGCCAATATTTATAGTCGGTTACTTAACTAACAATTAATATTCACAAACAACCATCAACCAATAAATAATTTTCCAAATTATTTATTAATCCCAAAAATATCTTCACAAGGTATATTTGCACTTTTCAAACCCTTTTGAAAACAGTTTTCAAAACTATCTCCCTTTTTCTGGAATAAATTCCAAGTATTTCTATTTCCACTGGAATCACCAAGCATGAAACTTTAGATTTTTAAAATAATTTAAAACGCTTTACTCTGAAATATACTTTAAAACCTTTAAGTTAAAAACTATTTCAATAATTTGTTAAATATATATATATATATATATACACGAATATTTGAAAATAATGTTACTTTATGAAATATAAAACTAAGTTTTCACTTTTTAAAACAAACACTAACTCATCTTTTAAATAATTATTACAATAATAGATTTGAAAAACATTTACTTTAGAATTTTAAACGTTCAGAAATAATAAATTTTCTAAAACATGCTTTTTAAAACAATATTAAACTTTTATCTTATATTTAAAAATTTACTTAAAACGTACTTGGATCCAGAGAAATATACTTCTCTTCACAACCTTTAAAAATAAATCGCTATTTATTTTAACAATTTTTTCTCATTCCTTTAATAAATTCCCACTTTGAATTTATTCTTCCAAATATCCAATTTCAAACACTTAAACCAATTTCCAAATTGATTTCCAATTCACTTCATTTATTCCAAAATTCTTTAATTTCAAATTTTATTCCTTAATTATGATTTAAAATACTTTTAATTGAAATACCAATTTAGATTTCTCAATTTACTTCTTATTCCTTTAAATAAATTTAAAAATTTAAGTTTTAAAATAATTCGTTATTCATTTAAATTAATATCGCATAATTTGTAATTCATTAATTACTGTTTATTCAAACCCTTTTCTTTGCATACTCGAAGTTATTTATTAGTATTTAACATACTTCCATTTCTTTTTTTTCAATCCATTCTTAATTTATTAAATTTTCTAAAATTATTCATTTACAAATTTACTTCCTTTATTTTCTTTCCAAAATCCAATTTATATATTATTGGTAATTCATTATACCCAAATATATCCAATCAAATCATAACATTCAATATTCCAATATATTAAACATAGAATATCAGGTAATCACAACAGAGAATATTAAATAATAAATGTTGAGGGGTCCAGTTGGATCCCTCCAACCTGTTTTCCCTGCATCCATAGATGTTAGCACAATATAATATGCCAATTCCAGAATATACCATACTATAGCACATCAATCAATTTCAACCATTCAAACAATTATTTAAATTTAACCAATTAAATTTAAATTGAAATTAACTGAGTGAGATTAACTCACCTTTTGCTTTTATTTGCAATCCATTTCCATTCTTTTCCATTCCAGCTTGTTTCTCGATTTTAGACCTTGTATAAATATTTACGGTTTATTAATATTCGAGTCAATTGAGCGATTTAAATTTCCATTTGATAATCAAATTAACCATCAATTTCATTTTAAACAATTAAATTTAAATTTAACTAATTCCCCTTTTTAACAGATTATTTTAACAACCAATTAATTTAATAAATTAAGTAAATAAATTACTTTCCAAAAATACACTATTTAAAAATAACCTAGTAAATTATGAACATGTACAAGTAAATTCACTTCCTTTTGAACTGCATAATACCAAAAATCCACAGAGATTTCGAAACCAATTTCTTTTTTATACATATATTATTTTATTTCCTATTTCGAAATTCCTTATACCAAATGACCTACAATCTTATATATATATATATATATTTATAACATACCTTACTGTGATTATATAAATTTCTTGTACATATATATATATATAAACTCTAGAATTTTAAAACTAGATAGTAAACATTTTATTTTTCTGAACATATTCACAAAAATCGAATTAAAATCAAAATAGATTTCACTTACTGGATCAGATTCACACCCTACTCGACACTAAAACCCTAACGCAGCCGCCTCTCTGCCCACGGCCACCATGCCATCGCGACGCTACTGCTCACGATCGAAGCCCCATCATCGAAAACCTACCAAATCTCCTCGCGCAGGATTCCACCTCGATCGAACACGCCGCCCGCCGTGCTTAAAACCCTAATTCACGCCTCCCCCCAAATCGCTTATTGCATCGACGCTAAAACTAAGTCATGCCTTTGTCAGGTCGTGATTTGAATCCCCCCCCTCTCGAGAAAAGTAAAATCGAACGAGGCACGGGTTGAAGAGTAGCTAAATTTTCACGATCAAACGAGGTCGGCCATTTTCGTTTGATTTGGATTTATAAAAAAAAAATTATAATAGCTTGAACGACAATTTTTGTGAAGAGGGGAAAGAAAAAGGTAAAAGAGGGTACGAAGGAGACAAAAATGGTGGCGGGTTGTACGTATGGTCGGGTTAAAGAAAGCAAGTATGTTTTATTTAAATTAAATTTTGTCTCGGTATAAATTCCAATGCGTTCATATATCATACGCTCTCACGTTAATTCCGAAAGCAACGAAATTTGGAATCTGGTAATAATTCAATATTACGGACCCAGTGGAACTGGTTTCGTAGAATTTCGAGACTGTCCCCCAGAAGGCTATTTTTAAATTCAACTTAAACTTTAAAATTTTAAAACTGAACAAACCACTGTTAATTTCAATTTTACAACTTCTATTATTTTCATTGTTATCAATATAAATTTTACAAGCCTTCAAATTTTTTTTTAACAGGCTTAAAATTCTAGATTTCATATTCTACCCGATTTTAAATTATTTAATTCAATAATTTAATTACAATTAATTAGTGATATTTTTTTTTTTTTGGCATGGCCGACGGGGTTGAATGGTCCCCGACCATTTTATTGCAACACCAAAGAGTACAAACACTAACAACGACTTGAGCAATTGCTCAAAGAAAACATAATTAGTGATATTTGAATTCAAGTTAAAATTATTCCATTGAATATTTAAATCGATTAAATATTCCAATTTAAAGGCTTAAAAAAAATTCCGGGTCGTCACATTCCTCCCCCCTTAAAAGAATTTCGTCCCCGAAATTACTAGTTAAGAGGAAAGGTCCAATACCCGTTTACTTTTCCCAAATCCAATCAGTTCTACATCTAACCAACTATCCTTTATAAATACCCATTACTATTCTTACTAACTTTACCAACCCTTCCATAGTTTCAAATAATATTACTTACTCAATCATTCAAATTTAAATTTTAAGTCAAATTTAAAATTATCAGAATTTTCTCAAAAATTTTCTAACTCTCTAAATTTTCGAAAATTTTTGCCAGCGTCTCCTTTGCGCGGCTAGCTCGGTACAACTACAAAATGGCTCTACGGCCTCCCAAATCCAAAAGGATAACAAAAGCCAAGTGGCTAGATCCAAAAACCCAATTAAATTCCACAGAAATTTAAACACATATCTTTTTAGTCGGGCAATTCAAATTTATCTTCTAAAACCAAAACCACAATTTTCCTTTCCCTTTTTCATACATGCATATCCTGTTTAGCAATAATATCCAATCACAACATTCCAAAAGCCTTTATTTGACTTCTTTTGCCCATTTCCAATATTTGTTTTACTTAAGCCCGTACGATGCACATATATCATCTGTACGCAATACCAAATCTGATCGCTCACTCGATCACACAATTTCACTTCCGAACTAGTATCGTCTACCCGACTTCCTAGTGCGAACTCAGATCTGGTTTCCTGATTAGAACCCGTCATTCTCCTTGCATAGCTGTAAACTCTGATAGAATTTCCAGAACTAATCAAAATTCCATATCCAGGGTTTGCCATCGAAAATCGAGTGAAAAATGCTAACTCGGATCGATAAAGTTATCTCGAAATTCTATGCTCGAATTCTGGATCAAATAGCTATGCGAATAAAATAATATACGTACATCCTACGTATTTGCCCCAATTGATTATCAATTATATCAATTTCCTTTTTATTCACATTTATTTTGATTGTTATTCACTTATTCTCACTTTCCCTTGCCACAACTTTTAGTTTTAATCTTCATTCAATTATTCACTTAGTGTATTTCCAATGCCAACTTACTTAAGAATTTCACCTTCATTTCTTAAGTTCAATATAAATATTTTATATACCTCTTGAATTTGTTTTCACTTCACTATTGGAGTTTATATCCATTTTATTCAATTTTCCTTTACAATTCCATAAAAATTTCAATTTGCTTCACTTTATTACTTAATTTCAAATATAAATATTTCTTCCTAATTTTACTTGAATTCAATTCATTACCAAACTTTGAGTATTGAATTTTGATTCACCCTATCTAAATCCATATTTAATTAACCATTTTACCGGAGGTCAATTTATTTTGTAATTTAAATTTCGGATATATTCATTACCATTACAAACAATTTTATTTGGCTTATTTATTTCACTTCTAAATTTTATAAGTCACAACTTATTTATATTCATATTTCGTCTATTTACAATCAATCTCATTCACATTTTACTTTTCAACTCGGAATTATACCTTTTATTTAGCCAATATATTTTTATTATTCCATAAACATTTTAAACAAGATTACAGAGTTTAAACAATTTTCAAAAATTTAAAAATCACCTTTGAAATCAATTACATCCAACATCTTTTGGAAAATTCAATTATTCCCTTGAGTTTTCAAAACCAAACCTCGTTCGCAAACAATTCCAATTTAAAATATTCAGGTAACAATTCCTCTCTTAGAAACTCGAAAATGAATCCGATGATGCTGCAGTCATCACCGAAATTATTTTCCAACGATCGAAAGAGAATTAAACGCTTTTTTCTCTTTAAAATCCCTTTCAAATATTTTTAAATTCCAAATCTCTCCATATTCAATTCCAATTCAAAAATATTCCCGAAATAACACCACTATTATTTCCCCAAACCTTTGAAAACCACTTTCAAATCCAAGGAATTGAAATTTTTCCCAAAAAATCCAAATTGCAATTCCTTTAAATCTATATTCAAACATTCTCTGGAATTTCATCTCATTTTTAATTTTCAAATGGTTCTCTGAAATTCTATTTCAAAATTATAATCACCATTACAGTCTACATTAACAAATCTCATTTGTATATGAAGTTCATTTCACTTTATAAATTACGTTTATAATATATATTCCAAATCCCATCTTGTTATGTAAATTTATTCTTCAACTTTGGTTATAAGTTTTCAATTTCCAACAATAGGGTTAATAATTTAATATTATCCTTCCTTAAAAATCAAGCATCCAAATACTATAATACTTTACAAAAATTATATCTTTTTTATATACAAAAATAATTTAGGTAAAATTATTTCATTTACCCTACTTTAAAACAATACCGTGTCGAATTGTTCTATTCAAGTGTTTAGAGATCCCTATCAATAACGTTAATTACTCGTATTGACCAGAATCCATAAACTACTCAATAAACCAATCAACACCATATAAAATCATTTTATATTCACTAACAAATACGCGCTTATATCTATTAATACGCTCAAACTCATTCTAGAGTACCATAGACTCTATTTTAAATGAGTAATTTCCCACCAGAGCCAAGGTTATCACCAACCTAAGCTCTGATACCAAGTGTAACGACCCGCAAATCGGTACCCCTTGAGTCAACACTATTCTACCTAAATCAACTCAAGTTGTACAGAAATACGAACCATTTGAGTTAAAGAAGAAGAGTTAGAAGAAGAAAATAGAAAATAACATCAGAATCTAACCATCGCAGCGGAATAAAATATAATAGATAATAAATGATCTTTACTCAAAAAAAATCAAATATCTCTGTTTACATATTACATCATCAGAGTACATCAATCACAGCTCAACATTCAATATCATACAAGTGGATACACAACAACTCAACACAGCAGAATATATATATATAAACAAGTACGGGAGTACGCTTCGTCATCCTGCTCGTCTCCTGAGCTCCACAGCATCATATCATGTATCCTATAATACTCGGCCTGACCCGAGCATTACAGTTAAATAACACCCGAGTCAGTCTGGAATACTAGCATGAGAAAGTCACACTCAATTGATTATTAAAGTTTCAAAAATCCTTTGAAACAAAAGCATCTCGTAAGACCACGCCACAAATAAACATGTCGGGTTTTTACCTTACGATAGCTAATTTTTTTTATAAAAATCCTCCGATATTATAATAGGGTCTATATACAAATACTTATAAAATAGCCGAAATCGTTACATTATTAAATTCCAGCTACTAGCCACAGAGTGGGTAATACAAACAAAACTCGTACAAGGCTCGTAGGGAGAATGGATTTCCTACTAATGATTAGGCACAGGGGTACCACCTGTCACAGTACGGGGCCTAGATCACCGTACCGAGGAGTACGCCCGCTCCCCTACAACATAAGACCGAGACTACCCCTTACTGGATAATCTCGAGTGAGATCACCCCGTGGTTGGGATCAGCAACCGCCCACTAAGCCGAAATAAAAAGGGACATCTAGACAGGAATGACCTCACCCTGCTTGGGTGCTACCCACCTAGCCTTGCTGCATAACCCCTGATTTTCAGACATTCCCATTTGATGAGGCTTGAGGCTAAGCGTTACCTTTTTAAGAACATATCCCTTAGAATGCCCATCATCCACATGACGATGTTTCGCAAGCATTCATCCATTCAAGTCCTTCCCGGGTTCGAACGGAACCGAAGGCACTATTCCTACTACATCCATTTTGGAAATATCCTCAGGGTTAGTAGCGACTAGCCCTTGCACTTCACTGCTTCATCTTCGAATCCAACTCGTTTCCACGAAACGTACAAACCAGATCGAAGTGGTTTTCGAGAAATAAATATCGATCCCGGTCTCTTCGAAACGATCAACGCATTTGGCCAATATTGATAGTCGGTTATTTAACTATCAATTGATATTCACAAACAACCGTCAACCAATAAATAATTTCCCAAATTATTCATTAATCCTAAAAATATCTTCACAAGGCATATTTCCACTTTTCAAACCCTTTTGAAAACAGTTTTCAAAACTATCTCCCTTTTTCTGAATAAATTCCAAGTATTTCTATTTCCACTGGAGTCACCAAGCATGAAACTTTAGATTTTTGAAATAATTTAAAATGCTTTACTCTAAAATATACATTAAAACCTTTAAGTTAAAAACTATTTTAATAATTTTTTAAATATATATATATACACACACACACGAATATTTGAAAATAAGGTTACTTTATGAAATATAAAACTAAGTTTTCACTTTTTAAAACAAACGCTAACTCATCTTTTAAATAATTATTACAATAATAGATTTGAAAAATATTTACTTTAGAATTTTAAACGTTCAGAAATAATAAATTTTCTAAAACATGCTTTTCAAAACAACATTAACTTTTATCTTATATTTAAAAAATTACTTAAATCGTAGTTGGCTATCTAGAGAAATATACTTTTCTTCACAACCTTTAAAAATAAATCACTATTTATTTTAACAATTTTTTCACATTCCTTTAATAAATTCCCACTTTGAATTTATTCTTCCAAATATCCAATTTCAAACACTTAAATCAATTTCCAAATTAATTCCCAATTCACTTCATTTATTCAAAAATTCTTTAATTTCAAATTTTATTCCTTAATTATGATTTAAAATACTTAATTGAAATACCAATTTAGATTTCTCAATTTAATTCTTATTCCTTTAAATAAATTTAAAACTTTAAGTTTTAAAATAATTCTTTATTTATTTAAATTAATATTACATAATTTGTAATTCATTAATTACTGTTTATTCAAACCCTTTTCTTTGCATACTCGAAGTTATTTATTAGTATTTAACATACTTCCATTTCTTTTTTTTCAATCCATTCTTAATTTATTAAATCTTCTAAAATTATTTGTTTATAAATTTACTTCCTTTATTTTCTTTTCAAAATCCAATTTATATATTTTTGGTAATTCATTATACCCAAATATATCCAATCAAATCATAACATTCAATATTCCAATATATTCAACACAGAATATCAAGTAATCACAACAGAGAATAATAAATAATAAATATTGAGGGGTCCAGTTGGATCCCTCCAACCTGTTTTCCCTGCATCCATAGATGTTAGCACAATATAATATGCCAATTCCAGAATATACCATACTATAGCACATCAATCAATTTCAACCATTCAAACAATTATTTAAATTTAATCATTTAAATTTAAATTGAAATTAAATGAGTGAGACTAACTCACCTTTTGCTTTTATTTGCAATCCATTTCCATTCTTTTCCATTCCAGCTTGTTTCTCGATTTTAGACCTTGTATAAATATTTACGGTTTATTAATATTCGAGTCAATTGAGCGATTTAAATTTCCATTTGATAATTAAATTAACCATCAATTTCATTTTAAATAATTAAATTTAAATTTAACTAATTCCCATTTTTAACAGATTATTTTAACAACCAATTAATTTAATAAGTTAATTAAATAAATTACTTTCCAAAAATACACTATTTAAAAATAACCTAGTAAATTATGAACGTGTACAAGTAAATTCATTTCCTTTTGAACTGCATAATACCAAAAATCCACAGAGATTTCGAAACCAAATTTTTTTATATACATATATTATTTTATTTCCTATTTCGAAATCCTTATACTAAATGACCTACAATCTTTTATATATATATATATATATATATATATATATATATATTTATAACATACCTTACTGTGATTATATAAATTTCTTATACATATATATATAAACTCTAGAATTTTAAAACTAGACAGCAAACATTTTTTTCTGAACATATTCACAAAAACTGAATTAAAATCAAAATAGATTTCACTTACTCGATCAGATTCACACCCCTACTCGACACCGAAACCCTAACGCAGCCGCCTTTCTGCCCACGGCCGCCATGCCATCGCGACCCTACTACTCACGATCGATGCCGCCACCATCGAAAACCTACCCAAGCTCCTCGCGCAGGATTCCACCTCGATCGAACACGCCGCCCCCGTGCTTAAAACCCTAATTCGCTCCTTCCCCCAAATCGCTTATGGCATCGACGCTAAAACCAAGTCATTCCTTCGTCAGGTCGCGATTTGAATTGCCCCCCTCCCGAGAAAAGTAAAATCGAACGAGGCACGGGTTGAAGAGTAACTGAATTTTCGCGATCAAACGAGGTCGGCCATTTTCGTTTGATTTGGATTTATAAAAAAAGGTAAAAGGGGGTACGAAGGAGGAAAAAATGGTGGCGGGTTGTACGTATGATCGGGTTAAAGAAAGCAAGTATGTTTTATTTAAATTAAATTTTGTCTCGGTATAAATTCCAATGCGTTCATATATCATACGCTGTCACGTTAATTCTGAAAGCTACGAAATTTGGAATCCGGTAATAATTCAATATTACGGACCCAATGGAACTGGTTTCGTCGAATTCCAAGACTGTCCCCTGGAAGGCTATTTTTAAATTCAACTTAAACTTTATAATTTTAAAACTGAACAAACCACTGTTAATTTTAATTTTACAACTTCTATTATTTTCAATGTTATCAATATAAATTTTACAAGCCTTCAATTTTTTTTTAACAGGCTTAAAATTCTAGATTTCATATTTTACCCGATTTTAAATTATTTAATTCAATAATTTAATTAACAATTAATTAGTGATATTTGAATTCAAGTTAAAATTATTCCATTGTATATTTATATCAATTAAATATTCCGATTGTAAAGGCTTAAAAAAATTCCGGGTCGTCACATTAGGTATTTCCTCGCGTTCCTTGTCATATTTTTCTTGATCGAACCCATTACGACTTTGGTTTGTGTTGTACCTATGGAGTGCTCCCTGATAGCCCACCAGTTTACGGTTGAGTTTACAGTACTATATAGACTATGATGCTTAGATAAAAATGTGTTAAGGGAAATAATGGTAATGCCTTAAATGCTATTTTAATACTTTACATTACGGATAGACACTACATATATATAGCGTATTTTACTACATACAAATAGTTTAATGGATCCTTAGGAGATGGACAATCGTGTAACATCTCTTAAGTTATTGCACACATGTCATACATAGGATAGGAGATAAGAAATCCTGTAAATATCTTTGAAACTATTGCACTCGTATTTATTTGCTGTTGATTGAACTTATATAAGAACTTTTAGTTCTGACTCGGATGTTTTATCTTTTCATTATGCTCAGGTCAGCCTGAACTTTCCAATGTTGAAGACATTATTTCTAGAGGACGAAACAGAGTTTGGAATTATATTATTAGTATTATTCCGCTGCATAAATATTGGTATGTGATATTTGTACTGATTTTCGTGTAAATTTGTGTAATATAATGTATATTGTAAAACGGCTTCATGAACTGTTTATTTGATTATTATATTTTGTCAATTCCGCTATGAGATTCTATGTTTTGTTTTCATTCTTTCTCTTATTTTCTCATTTACCCATTGACAATCCTCCCTTTTGAATGGTTTGAGTTAGGCATGTGTGGATTATTGTCGATTTAAACCATCCAAAAAGGTGGATTGTCACAATATCAGTAATCCATTCTTCTTACATCTTGACTAAGAACATTTAAGGACAAATATTTTTTTAATTCAATTCAAGATTTATGGTTATAAACATATTTACAACTATAAATGATTAAATACTTTTCCTAGGAATTTCCATTTTCATGTAGTTAATGTATTTATAACATTATTTATATACAATATAATAATAAATACAACAAAAATAAAACCAAAAGCTACATTATTTCGAATTTTTTTGGCTATATGAGTTGGTTACATAATCGAATTACATAGTTTCCCCAAGGGCACACCTTTAACTCTATCAATGGACCACTTGCACTTTGTAACGATCCGTAATTTCACTGTTTTGATTTGCTAATATTTAATTAATTTTAGATGTTTAATATGTAGGTTTTATAATGAAAATAATACACTTTTAAGCAATAAATAATGATGGTGAAATAGTTTTTAATATTTGTTTACAAAAATATGTAGTTCGATGAAAAACAGAAAACGTGACCGGTAATCGTTTTTTGAATTTTCGACTTTTCATCGTATAAAAGTTGTTTAAAATGTTGTGACCCTAGTTTATATTTGTAACAACATTTAAATATTTTTAAACATTCATAGTTAAAACAAAATAAAATTTTGTATAATACATATACACACACACACACTTAAGTTAATTAAGTTTAGAAGATAAATATATAATGTCACATCAGGGAGACAAAATATAACATATTGGCAACTCGAAGGAGGAAATGAGTACGATGGCCATCATTTCATGTTTATGCATGAAAATTTAGAAATTTAAAAGGGGGAGACATGGCATGGTGAGGTGGAAGAAAGGGCGTGAGGGGTGAAGGACATAAGGGTAAAATGTAATTCAACTTGTATTAATATTTATGCAATTTTTCGTATCTTTTTCTCATTCTTTTCTTATTTCTTCTTTTCATTTGAAAATTTCCGAAAGGATTTGAGAAACTCTAATGGCCTTTAATGGTTTCTCTTTAAATATTTAAAGTTTAAATTCATAATTTTTATTTGTTTAAAAAGATTTCAAACTTGTTTAATCTCCTCCTTTTTATTTTGAAAACTTATCCATTTTCTTCTTACTTCATTAGGCCATAACTTCCTCCATACTACTCCAAGTCAAGATTTTCTTTTCTTCAGACCATATATAATTTCAATGACTACAACTTTGATTTCAATGGCTTTCTCTAATTTCAAATATTTTTGGGTTAAAATTGCATTTTTGGACCCATATTTTCAAGCCCGAAAATACCACTCCTTCTTTTGACCATATCTCCCTAAAAAAAAAATCCATATCAAGTAATTATCTTTTTAAACAGTAGAGAAAAGAATTTCCTAAAACTTTTATTTTTACCACTTATACAAATTCCAAGAGTAAGATGGGAAAAAATCATGGGAAAGATGATTTATTTTCGAGTGATTTTTGTGGTTTTCCATGATTTCCAAATTATAAAGCATTTCAAGTTTTCGAAGATTTTTGGTGAGTAAAATTTTTTTGATTTAAAAATTTAAGTTTTACTTCTAAATGTTGCATAAAATTATATATGATATGTGTAACATCCCCCATCTTGAGGCCTGAAGCTAAGCACTACAGATGTTGCGGTAATATATAGTATTAACTTCCGATGATAAAATACAGTAATGTTAACGGTATCCATAATACCAAAAGCACATGAACATGAAATAAAATCAGCACAAAGTTCAAAAACAACTTTTTTGATTACATTTCAAATCCATATTTCATATTTTATTACATAATCCCAAAATGATTCCAAGGTTTTGATCAAACATAATTATTACAAATTACGCTAAGAGCGACATATGAAGATGCTCCCTTAGATGTCAAAGTACTAGATAGACATATCAGACATAATTAAGTACCCCCATCCAATTTTCCTTGAAAACAATTCTTTCAAAATGATGTAACCCCACTTTAAATCATACCTAAATAAAGAAAATATGTTCTTCGCTTTACTCAAAATAGTCATGCTATGATATATGCTTTACACAAAACAATGTTGATGAAATATAAGTCAAGGGGGTTTTGTATCCTATCAAAACAATTTAATACTCCTTTCTAACTCAGAAAACTTTTGGCCTAAAGCCAAGCAATACTTTCAAAATCCTTGTTAAAAATCTTAAACAACCCCTTTCAAATTTATTGAAAGTACCCCTTTCAAACTAAGTTACTACTTTAACCTTGAAAACATTAGGCCGAAAGGCCAAAACATACCTTTCGAATGTATTGAAAATAGACCTTTTGAAATCATCACCTATACCTTAGACATCCTCTTTCGAAACCATTAAACTTTTCTTTCGAATGCTTTGGTAATCTTCCATTCAAAACATTTAAAACAAACCTTTCAGTACACAAGAATATATCTTTTGAAAACATTGAGGGCTTCCCATGTGAAACACTTATAACATACCTCTCGAAAGCATTAGGTTAAAGTAAAGGTTTGTGGAAATATTACTCCAAAACCATTTTAAAACTATTCCTTCTGAAACCATTAGGTTAAACCTTTAATATAACTAAAGGGTCATAAAGAATTAAGGTGAAAGCAATTACTTTCAAAATCTTTAATCCTAAGTAAAAGAAAGAGGATAATTTAAAAACCTCCTTTTGAAACCATTACCTCCGAAAACATTTAGAAATAGCTATACAACCCTTCCAAAAGATTTGAGAAGGCAGCTTCCAAGTAAAAAGACGAAAGCACCCTTTCAAATACGTTGTTTTAAGGCTATGAAGAAAAGCGGCCTCAACTAATTCGAAGGTTATGAATGCGGCAGCATGGGTTTTGAATAGGCTCAAAGCAGATATCCTTTCTAAAGCATCTTTTAAAACATAAGTAAGCGGCAACCCACTCGAAAACTCTTTTCTAAAAACAAAGACAAGCGGCAACTAGTTCAAAAGCTTCTTTTTAAAAATGAAGATAGATTAGAAGCAACCCCTTGCCTTTTGAATTGGGGTGCTCCGAGTACCATGGGCTGTGCTGAAATTCCAGGCAGTCATGTGATTTCGAAGTCCCAGACGTCCCCGGATCGTGACCGGCCCAACTGAAAAAACGATCGTCTGCCCCTCGCAGGGATGGATGGTAGGCGGGCGGTAGATTTCGATCCTCCTAACATGTCGAATGGCTGCTTCCCCCCTATTGTCTTCCAAATTGGTAGCGCATCGAGCGCCATGGGCTGTGCTGAAATTTCGAGCCGCTGCACAATTTTAGAGGGCTGGACATCCCCAGATCGCGACCAGCCCAACTACAAAAATGATCACACGCCCCCGATGGAGTTGGAGCGTGGGGTGGGCGGCAAATACCGATCCTCTTGACTCATCGAACAGCTGCTTCCCCCTCTTGCCTTCTGAATTGAGGGTGCTCCGAACGCGACGGGCTATGTTGAAATTTCGAGTCGCTGTGCGATTTTGGAGGCCCGAACGGCCCAAATCGCGACCGGTCCCAAACCGCGACCGGCCCAACTACAACAACGATCGACTACCTTTCATAGGGCAGGTGGGTAAGGCACACGGCAAATTCTGAGCATCTTGATGTGTCAAATGGCTGCTTTCCACTCTTGCCTTCCAAATTGGGGGCGCTTTGAGCGTGGCGGGCTATGCTGAAATTCCAGGCCGCCGCACGTTTCCGAAGGCCTAGGCAGCCTCAGATCGGGACTTGCCCAACTATAACAATGATTGGCTACCCCCCCATTTGCTTTGGAAATAACATTTTGTTTTGATCGCGATCGGCCCAACTACAAAAACGATCGGCTGCAATAACATTTTGTTTTGATATGATTTGGAAATGAGAAATCTTTCAAGGATGCTTTGGAAATATACTAAGTATATAAATGTTTTTGATAAATACTTTTGAAATATTTTAATAAACGAAAGATTTAGTTTGAGGCTTAGTGGTTACTATGGGTAATTAAATCTTTGAATCTGTTTTTATTTTTTTATTTGATAGTTAAATAACCGTTTATCAAATCTAGACCAAAATATAACTTTGGAAATATTTAAAAGAAACACGTGAGTTATATAGCACATTCATATTTGATGATCTTGTACTATGCATATAAATCTCGTTTTGTTCTCCTAAGACAAATGATAGGGAGATCCATCCACTTAAATGGCTAGGGGGTGATCTTTGCTCCTATGTATTTTCTAATTATTTCCAAAAGAACCGGGATTAAGTTTATTGGAACTATCAAAAGTCGTTTCGAACTGAAGATATCTTGAAGATGGTTGAAGACAAAACTTTTGAAGTGCAAGGGCTACTTGCTACTAATCGCGAGGGTGATTCCAAAATGGATATCGTAGAGGTACTGCCTTCGATTTCGTTTAGACCTAGATCGAACTTGTATGGATGAATGTTGGCACTGCATTGCTGCCTGGAGGGCAGTGTTAGCATTCCAAGATGGTTGCTATATAAAAAGGTAATCGTAGCCTCAAGTCTCATCCACTAGGAAAATGACTAAAGCAGAGATGTGCATTAGGGATATGTGGGTCGCTCCCATTAGGGTGTGATCATCCTAAGATCTAGGTCGATATTTCTATGCATGCTTAGTAGCTCATTATGGTTGTTCGATTATAACCAAGTGGTGATCATATTCAGTGCTATCCCGTAAGGGGGAGGGTCGGCCCTGAGTAGTAGAGGTGCAATGCATTATGACCTCCCGTATATTTTATCTAGAGGTGTATGGATTTGGTGGGTAGAACCTTGCCATTTCATAGTTGGAATACATTCTCTAATAAGTACCTTTAGATTTGATTGTATACCTATTATGCTGGAATTTAATAATATAATTTTTTTGGCTATAATGATTATGTATTTGTATTCTAGACATTATCATAATATTAGTGGATTTTCTATGAAAATATTTTGGTTATCGTAGCGTAAAAACCCGCCCGTGTTTATGTGCGGCATGGTCGTAGGAAATACTTATGATTTTAAAGGATTTTATAAGTTTAAATAAATAAAATTCTTTGTGATTTGAGTTTCTCATGCTGGTTTTACTAGACTGATTTGGGCATTATTTTTCTTATAATGCTCGGGTCAGCCCAAGCATATTTTTCATATTTAGCTAGACACTTTGGAGCTTTCAAGTAACGATCTGGATTCTCAAGACGTATTCACGTACCTTATATTCATCCATTGTTTTTTTTTTCTTCATGTCTATATAAATCAGTAATTTTAAGGATAGGCTGTTATAATTGTCTGGGTTGATACTAGGTTAATGTACTTTGGCAATGTGTATGATAAAGATGATTCCTTTTTGTAAAGACTTGTTCATACTATATATTACTCGTCACATTTTCTAAGATTTTGTTCTTTTTCTTTCTTTCACCACTAATCACCTGTCTTTCAGACACTTAAATGATCAGCACACAAATACCGAGGATATATTAAGTGTCATATTTAGGTGTAAGAAAGGCAGAATCATTACACAAGGTATCGGAGCTTAGGTTGAGCGAACACCTACGCTTTGGTGGGGTAAACTCATTTAAGACAAGGTAAGCAAGACCTTAGAATGAGTTTGAGTGTATATATAAGAGCATGTATTTGTTAGTGCTATAAAAACGTTTTATATTGTGTTGATTTATCGGTTGAGTGGTTATGAATTCTGGTCGATACAGAGGGAACAATTGTATCGATAGGGGTTATTTAAACTTGGAAAATCAACATAGTTATCGTTTTAAGTGGGTAAATGAAATAATTTTACCTAAATTACATTTTATATATAAACAGATAATTTACAAAAATAAAATATAGTTATACATAATGTGATTGTTGTTAGGAGTTGATAATATTTAATTATTATCATATGGGATTTGATAAGACATGCTCCTCCATTTTTAAGCATTGACTATTTCTAATCTATTAGTAGTTTTTTCTTTTAAGTATAGGTTGGGTAGATAGAGTTGGGGGGAAATAGAATCAAACACCATGTGAATTGAGTTACATAGTTTGACTATAAGGCATTCGATGATAATTTAGGTTAAAATTGAGTTTTAGTGAAAAAGTGTTTATTAAAAGAAATATTTTAGATGATTTTATAAAAGTTGATTTTTATAAATCGAAATTATAAAATATGTTTTGGAAATAAGATGAATTTTTAGCAAATTCCAATCCTGGTGGCTTGGATAAAGTTTTCAAACAATTCTTGGAATAGTAGTAATAATTTGCTTAAAAATACTTTGAGGTATAAATATTTTGAAAGGAAATTTGAGAGTAAGATTTTTCTTTGGATAGTTTAGAGAATGAGTCTTGATCTGTTTTGTGATAATTAGAATAATCTTCTAAGTGATAATCGGATGTTTGCATAGGCAGATGTGATAATGCACTTAGTAAATTATTCTCTTTGTCATTGTATGATCAAAACTAGTTCAAATCCAAATGAATCCAAAGCAAGTGAATTATAATATTTTGTTAAAATGGTTTATTTAAAATATATGTGTATACTGTATTGTTTTATAAAAATTGAAAAGAAAGAAGTATTTTTATAATTAACTAGTTCGAATGACCCGAAAGTGACTAAAAATGAGCAGGAAAGGTGTTCGGATGGTAAATACGTCTCATGAGCATTACCTTTCTTGGTAAAGGAATTTATGATAATATTCGGTGGTACTTAGTCTCTTGATATCATTTTGGAGTCACTTGTATGTATATTTTCTAAGGGTTAAAAATAAAGTATGATTTCGAAAAGTTTTTAAAATAAAACTGGGTATTTGGCTCCTAGGTACAAAATAATAAGGCATTTTGATAAAAAATAGGTTGATAAATGAAGCCAAAATTAAATTAATAAGAACATATAATAAACTTGGTTTCGTTAAAAAGTGTCTTTTAGGTTTTAACATCTAGGAAGTGAAAATTTATTGGATGTTATTGGGCCAGCTAATAAACAGTTTTACTTAAGAGTTGTCCAAGAAAAAGTAGACTCGAGGATGGAGTTCGGATACCAGCATCCTACTCTTCTTAGCTACTTACCAGATTAATTGGGTAAAGATGTTGGATTGGTCGACTAAATTTTAAGGCCAAAGTAATTTTGGGACTACATCGGAATAGAATAGATGAATAAGGTTTAAAATTAGATGTTTTTTATATACTCTTAGAATGTAGAAGAGTATTATACAAATTAATAAATTAAAATGATTGTATGAAATGGTTTCATATGTAAGTTATATCATTTACAAATAAAAAAAATATTTGAACCTAAGCTGAAATTGTCATGAAATGTTTTCATAAATATTTTGAGAAGCGTAGAAGGTAGTTGGGTAGTAAGAACTAATAAGATAAGTATGTAGTTTGTATGTAGATTATTTTTCATTTTCACATAGTTCAAAATTCAAGATTCTAGCACATGACTTGAGGTGTTGCACACTATTCCGAATAAATATCTATCACTCGATTTTTTCGATGAACACTTGGTGAGGGTTATTAATTTAGAACCAAAATTTTCTATCATAGTATATATCTATGTAAGGAGAACAAAGGTTTCTAATTGAGATGCTTGATCAAAGTCCGCACTAGGAAATCAAGTGAACGATACTAGTTTGGAAGTATTGTTCTGTGCTTGAGTGAGTGATCGAACTAGATTTTGCATAGGAATGATCTATGTACATCATATGGACTAATAAGTAGTGCTTAGTGTTTATGGGTTTAGGGCTGTGGTAAAATTTCGGGGTCAAAATTCTTTTGGGGGTGGGTTTAGAGTGTGCCGGCCCGGAATTTCACTACTTTGATTTGCGAATATTTAGTTAATTTTAAATATTCAATATATAGGTTTTATAATGAAAATAGTAATCTTTTACATAATAAATAATTATGGTGAAATAGTTTTCAAATTTTGTTTACAAAAATATGTAGTTCAATGAAAAACAGAAAATGTGATCGGAAACCGTTTTCCGAATTTTCGACGTTTCATCATATAAAAGTTGTTTAAAATATTGTGACCCTATATTATATCTAGAAACAACATTTAAATGTTTTTAAACATTCGTAGTTAAGATAAAATAAGGTTTAGTATAATATATATGTAAATATACTTAAGTTAATTGTGTTTAGAAAATAAATATAAAATGTCACATCAGGGAGACAAGATATGATATAATGGCAACTTGAAGGGGGACATGAGCACATTGGCCATCATTTCAAGTTCATGCATGAAAATTTAGAATTTGATAAGGGGTAGATATGGCATGATGAGGTGGAGGCAAGTGTGTGGAGGGTAAAGGACAAAAGGGTAAAACGGTAATTCAACTTGTGACTTAGTATTTAAGCAATTTTTCATATCATTTTCTCTTTCTTTTCTCATTTCTTCTTTTCATTTGAAAATTTCCTAAAGGTTTTGAGAAACTCTAATGGCCTTTAATGGCTTCACTTTAAAAATTCTAAAGTTTAACTTCAAAGTTATTATTTTTTACAAATGACTTCAAACTTGTTTAATCTCTTCCTTTTCATTTTAAAAACTTCTCCATTTTCCCCTACTTCATTCGGCCATAAATTCCTCCATACTATTCCAACTCAAGATTTTCTTTTCTTCAAACCATATATAATTTCAATGGCTACAACTTTGATTTGAATGACTTTTCCAAATTTTGCATATTTTTAGGCTAAAATTGCATTTCTTTCCGACTTATCATATTATCAAGCCCAAAAATAACACTCCTTTTGACCATATCTCCTCAAAACTGATCCAAATTTAGTAATTCATTTCTTTTGTATTATAGAAGAATTTATTATAACTTTTCCTTTTACCACTAGTCCAAATTTCAAGAGTATGATGGCCAAAAATCAAGGGGAAGATGACTTATTTTTGAGTGGTTTTTGTGGTTTTCCAAAATTTTCAAATTCTAAAGCATTTCGAGTTTTCGAAGCTTTTTTGTGAGTAAACTTTTTTTGATTTGAAAATTTAATTTTTAATTCTAAATGTTGCATAAAATTGTGTATGAAATGCGGCTTGATGTTGTTAGGTTTTGATGTAGTTGAATAGGATTGAATAATGTTGTTATGTGTTTGAAAAGTTAGGCATTGATTTGAAATATAAAGTATTGGTCATTTATGTAAGAATATGTGTTTGCTTATATTTGGGTTATGAGATGTATATGTTGTGACGGACATGATTATATGTTTGTTGCTTAGAAAGCTAGCAACTTTGGCTTGGTTTATCGACAAAGGAATCCTTTTGTAAAAATACAAGCTTCGATTCAGAAATCAAAAATCATTTTTTAAAGTTATGAAATTTTGTTTTCTTTTTAAAATACCTACTTTGTATTTTAAAAAGTTAGAATACTTTCAAGTGTAAGTTATCAAAGAAGAAAGTTGGAAAGCATTTTTGGGAACGACATCCACAGCGATAGTCGCCATGGATGTAGCTTTGATAACTTTTGAATTTTCCAAAAGTAAATTTCAAACTTTGAAATGGTTTGAAATGTTTTTTAAACATAAGAATGATGTTTTAAAAAGTTAATTAAGATTTTAATGATTAATTTTCAATTAATTAAGTTTCAGAAATTAATAATTAATTAACTATTAAACAAGGTTTATAAATTTTAATGAAGTGTGGATCGGTACTTAATCATTAATTAAGTTAGGGTATTATTTTTAAGTAAGTTAACTATAATTTGTTAATTATAAAAGGTTAGTTATCATTTAAGAATTAATTATTATTTAATTATGATTATTTCAATTATTTATTTATCTAAGAAAGGGATTAATTATTAATGAATTACCAATCAAGTTAAATTTAAGTTAAGATGTAATTAAACTTAATTATGATTTAAATATATTTTTAAAAGATTTACTTTATTTATTTAAGTTTTAACTACGGAATATTTAATTAATTAACTGAGATTAATTAATAATTAAGGGTTTAAATAATTATTATTTAATAATTAATTAAAGATTTATTATGGTTTGATTATTTATTTTTAAAGGGATAATTATTATTTAATTATTTATTTAATAGTTAATTATTATTTAGTTATTAACTAAACTTTTAATTATTATTAAGTGAAGTGTTTAATTGTCATTTAATTTTATATAAAAGTTTTAAACCACTTTAATTCTGAAGACTGGTTTTGTTTTAAAGTAACTATCTTTAAAAAAATATTTTAATCCAAGGGATTTCCTTGTCGGTTACCCTTAAGTAATCCCAATTGAATATGAAACACAATGACATCTGTTTAGCAGAATAAAACACCGTTTTGCTAAGTAAGTTGTATTAGACATTTATCTGGTAGTATAAATCATAGTTCTGGCATAATTTCCCAAGTAGATTATGTTGACATCAATTAAGCAGAATAAAAACCCATTTTGCTATTATATTAACTTGACATGTGTTTAGCAGAACAAATCCACATCTGTTATTATAATAACTTGGACATCTTACCTATATGTTGATTTGTTTGTTGTTGGTTGATTCCCTTATACATGTTTGCTTGTTATGTAAATACCAATGCTATAACTTGAAAAGTAAACGTAATTAAAAGAGAACCATTGCAGTCACTAAACTTCTTTCTGATTTTTAAGGTCAATCATACCTTTAATATTGGTTTCAAGTTAAGTAATGATTTTAGTAAAGATATTTTAAATAATCATTTTGTTTATCAAAAGAACTTTATTTAAATGATTTATTAAAGGATTTTTGTTTTAAATAAGGAATATTTATGACAAAGTTTTACAAATGAGAGTTTTGTAAATTTAACATGGTGATTTGGAATGGGTTTTGTAAATGGGTTTAGAATTTAAATAAAGAAGCTTCATAGATAAAAGGGATTTATTAAGAGGATTTATAGAAGGAAATTTATAAGTGGTTTGAGATTAGATTTCCTTTAACCAACCTTCTTAATTCTGGTGGTATGGACATTCGTTGGATACTTAACACTAAAGGAATATTATTTGAGGTTATCTTTATCTATAATTTAAATAACATTTTGTTTTGATCCTTTAATATGACTCATAAATGAGAAAATTTTCATAAATGCTTTATGAATATACTTTTGTCAACGAGATAAGTATGTGAATGTTTTATATAAATACTTTTGAAATGAGTATTAATAAATGAAAGATTTAGTTTAAGGCTTAGTTGTTGATATGGGTAATTAAATCTCTCAATTTATTGTTGTTTGTTTATTTGATAGTTAAATAACCAGCTATCAAATCTGGACCAAAATATAATTTTGGAAATATCTCGGAGAAACACGTGAGTTATATGGCATAGTCATCTTTGATGATGCTATACTGTGCGTATAAATCTCGTTTTGTTCTCTTAGGACAAATGATAGGGAGATCCGTCCACTTAAACGGCTAAAGAGTGATCGCTATTCTTATGTATTGTCTGATTATTTTCAAAACAACCGGGGTTGAGTTTATCGGAACCATCGAAAGTTATTTCGAAGAGACCGGGGTAGGATAAGTATAAATTATCCAAAAACCACTTTGATCCAACTCAAGTGTTTTGAACTGAAGATATCTTAAAGATGTTTGAAGAAAAAGCTTTTTAAGTGCACGGGCTAAATTTTACTAATGCTAAGGCTGATTCCAAAATGGAGGTAGTGCCTTCAATTTCGTTCAGACCTAATCGGACTTGTATGGATGAATGTTGGCACTGCATTGCTGTCTGGAGGGCAGTGTTAGCATTCCAAGATGGTTCTATATAAAAACATAATCGTAGTCCCAAGCCTCACCAACCGAGAAAATGACTAAAGCAGAGACGTGCAGCAGGGCTATATGGGTTGCTCCCATTATGATACGATCATCTCAAGATCTAGTGTCGATATCTCTATGTATGCTTCGGGGCCCATTATGGTTGTTCGATCACAACCAAGGGGTGATCATATTCAGCGCTATCCAGTAAGGGTTAGTGCCAGTTTTAAGTAGCAGAGGTGCAATGCGTTGTGACCTCCCGTACATTTTATCTAGAGGTGAACGGATTTGGTGGTAGACACTTACCATTTCATAGTTGGAATCCATTCTCCAATAAGTGCCTTCGGACTTGATTGTATGCCTATTATGCTGGAATTTAATAATGTAATAATTTCGGCTATAATTAATATGTATTTGCATTCTAGACATTATTATAATATCACTGGATTTTCTATAAAAATGTTTTGGTTATCGTAAGGTAAAAACATGTCCATGTTTATGTGTGGCGTGCTCTTATGAGATACCTTTGATTTGAAAGGATTTTACAATTTTAAATAAATAAAATTCCTTACGATTTGAGTTTCTCACATTGGTTTTACCGGGCTGATCCTTTGACGTTATTTTTCTTATAATGCTTAGGTCAGCCCGAGCATATTTTTCAAATTTAGCTGGACACTTTTGAGCTTTCAGGCGATGATCTGGATTCTCCAAGACATATTCACGTACCTTATATTCTTCCACTATTTTGTTTTATTTGTTTTGTTCATGTCTATATAAATTATCGATTGTAAGGACGGGCTGTTATAACTGTCTAGGTTGGTACAAGGTTAATATGCTATGATGATGTGTATAATAAAGATGATTTCATTGTGTAAAGACTTGTTCATATTATGTATAACTTTCCACGTTTTGTGAGATTCTGTTCTTTATTTTGCTTCCTTTCACCTCAGTGACCTATCTTTCAGACATTTAAATGATCAGCATAATAATACCGAGGTTTTATTAAGTGTCATCTTTAGGTGTAAGAAAAGCAAAATCGTTACACACTTAGGACCGATTATGGTGACTCGTAACAATATTCTCAATCAAATTTCTTGTGACGCTCCACCTTTATACCCACGATAGCCAAGGACACTACGGTGTAATGCCGTCAATTACCATGGAGAATAAGGCTGTTTAGGAGCGACCATCCATGTAATTGCTTTGTGCGAGCACCGATATGTCAGATAGTAAAACATGCATTTTATTTCAAGAGGAAATCCGACATACCGATACAAACTCAAAGCTACTACACAGTGGCTATATAAATTCTTCGGAAACAAATATAGAAATAAGCATAACATAAATCAGTCACAGATAATTCATATCACAAAGGCGGAAATAGATATGAATATTACACATAAAAGTGTACATCAGAGTAGTGGTCAAATAAGATCCACAACATCACAAAAATAAATAGATACAAGTGCAAGACAAAAATATGTATACATCAAGGAGTCTATATCTCAATTGTATACAACAAAAACTACTAAACTAAAGTAGTTAGCCAAAAGATCAGATGATGGTCCGATAAGGAGTCAAGCAGAAGCACCTGTAAAATCTCAGTCTGACCCGAGTATTATTTAAGAAGAAAATAATAAACGGATCAGTCTAGCTATAATTATCAGATAAAATGAGATATAAAAAGAGATATAATAATAAAACGTATGATAACCAAAAATGTCATACTTCAACAAGTATACATTAGAAAATCACGAAAGTCATACAAAATCTCAAGAATCTCATAGCATCAAAAAGAATGTCATATTCTTCATTTAATTCACCAAGCCACAATAAATGACATACATATCAATGCCGACTGAAAAAGGTGGTGAAACATAAATTCCAGAAATCATCAAATAGAAATCCAGAAATCACAAGAAAAAGGATGGCCAATCCCATAAACTGGACATCGACGCACCTAGAAAGACACGCCCCATGCACAGTCGAACATCGACGCACCTAAATAGGTACGACCCATGCTCTAGCATCGACGCACCTAGAAAGATACACCCCATGCATAAATAAACATCGATGCACCTAGAAAGATACATCCCATGCATAAATAAACACGATGCACCTAGAAAGATACACCATATGTAATGTCTAACACCGATGCACCTAGAAAGATACACCCTATGCAAAGTCGAACATCGACGCACCTAGAAAGATACGCCCCATGCATAGACGAACATCGACGCAACTAGAAAGATACGCCCCATGTCCCAACTTATTGAGTCGATTGCTCCACGAAGTAAGCAAACATCGATGCACCTAAAAAGGTACACCCCATGCATAATAAACATCGACGCACCTAAAAAGGTACATCCCATGTGTAAACAAACATCGACGCACCTAAATAGGTACGACCCATGCAAGAAATGAGACGAAGCTCAATAAAATGAGGAACAGTCCTCCACATAGACAAAGAGACATCGCACATTGCTAGTCTAAACCATAAAATGATCATCATCGATCATCAAGAAGTGTCAATTACAATAAGCTAGTAAATATATGAGTTGAGCATCATATCCCATAACCACTAGCTTAACTTAAATATATGCGAACAAATTGTAGATCTCCACTAGAAAATTGTCACAAGAGATTCAATCGAACAAGTCCAAGAATTAACCAACGAAGCAAACGCAAGCGTTTCATACCACTTGTTTTACTAAATGGTTGTTCTATAATTTGAATTTGTTAAATTTTATAAGTTTGTTTTGAATATTTCAAAAGATAGTGATTTAAGAATAATCAAATTTGTTTAAATTTAATATTACAAATGTTGAATAATTAAATTCCGAATTTGATACGATTAATTTGATATTGAAATTTAATATATGAAAATAGAGTGAATAATTGAAATTTGATTTAATACGATTTAAATGGGTTTCCAAAGTGAATGTAAGTTGTATTGGGATTATAATAGAGTTAATAAGATTTTAAAATTGGAATTTATTGGATAATTGAATAACGGGTTTAATATGATTAAAAATGATTTGTAAATTTTTGTTTTATTGTATTAAAGGTAGAATGATGTTGTAGAACTTTTAAAATCGAATTAAAAGTAAATTTGTGATAATTGAATATTTTAATATTTAATTATCAACTGGAAAATAGCCAAATTTTGAACAGGCTCAGAATTGGACGAAACTAGTTCCATTGGATCCGTAATAGTTAGTTATTATTGGATTTCAATTTTCGTACCAATCGGAGTTTCCGTTTGACCGTGGCAGCTCGAAACGCGTTGAAATTGTTTTAATATTAATTTGGCGAGTTAAAATATTCATTTTTCAAACAGTCTCGGATTTCGATGAAACCAGTTTCATCGGATCCGTAATGTAATATTAGTGTAAGATTTCAAATTTCGTGCCAATCGGGTTTACCGTTTGTCCGGGGCAAGCTAAAACGTACAGAAATTAGTTTAAATCGATTTAATTTAAATCGATCGTTTATTTCCGTAACTCGCACAGACGATCGAATTAGCTTCCGAAAACTATTCCATTGTGTCCAGAACGTGGGGTAAACCCTAGAAACGCTGGTCACCGCGCGTAAATCGCAGTTCGAAAAATCCGGGATGAAGAGTGTTCGTCATTTTTCTATAAAGGCACTTCGTTATTTTCTTTTTTTGAGAATAAACTAAACCCTAGGGCAAAATATGCAGGCCGCTACCATTAAAAATCTAGGGCCGATATCTTGTTTTCTTCCTCCTCAAATTTCTTCAAATCCGTAAAGCGATTCAACAAATTTCCAACTGCAACATTGAAGATCGTATTGAGTTCTAGAAGTTCAACGGTGATGATCGAATTTGGTGAGTCGAGTCAACGGCAAATTAGCTGCAAAGGGGGTCGGGTTCGTGCACGATTTCCAAGCCTTAGGGGGGCCGAGCTTGGCCATACGACGGTCGTGGGTGGAGTCGGAGCTTGGCTTCGACGTGACGTCATCTGATCGAAGTGGAGACGGCCGTAGAGTGGTGCGTGATTAGGGTTAGGGCCGGCGTGTTTGGGTCTTGCGCGTTCGAATGTGAGAGAGGAAGACGAAGGGAGATGCGGCATTGATTATTTGATGAAAATGGACGGCCCGGATAGCATTTAGGTTAAAAATAGCAAATGAATTTGTAAATTATTTATTTAAATTTGTACGATATTTAAAACGACATAACTCTTTCATACGAGGTCGGATTGTGACGAAACGAATTGCAACGGGTTCGTTTTGTCGAGCACTACGCTATGGAATGTGATTGGAATCGTTTGGAGCTAGTGGAAATTTTGGATAAAATTAAACGCTCGTTTAATTTTATTCGAAATAAAACGCTGGGACTGCATTGAAATCAAGGTGAGTGTTTTATAACGCTCGCACCGTACTAAATATCTTTATGCTAGTTAAATTTGACATTATGAAGTGTTATGATTTTATTTGTCGTTGTTTGATGAAATTCAATTATCATATAGATTGTCATTTGAATTAACCGTTGAAATTAAATTGACAGATAAATTGAAATTAAAATTTAATTGCGATTAAATTACCTGACATTGATAACTATGAAATTGCTATGAATTGTATTGTCTATTGGATGGTTTATTCCGATGGATGCTATTGGTTGATATTTAAATGTTTGGATGCTTATTTGCTTATATATAACCTGTTATGCATACATATGCCACTATGATTGATTTAAGTGATATATATATTCATCCCTGTCATTCAATTGAAATAAATAACTACTTGGCCGAATTAGATAAATTAATAATTTTTGAAATCGTCGATTTGAAATTTATTTAAATGTTTTGATTTAAAAGTTATAAATAGAAATCGATTTATAGAAATTGAATTCATCGGAAAAATTGAGTTTGGAATGTTGAAATAAATTTTGGTTAAAGGAATTTTGTTAAATAATTAAGTTGAGACTTTGAAATTTGAAGTTGGATATGATTGAATGTCGAAAATTGATTTGTTTAAAGATTTAACCTTAATTCGAACTTTGAATATTACTAAGTAAAAGTGATATAAAAATGACATTTTCAAATCGAGTTTGGAATTGAATCATATTTGGAATTTGGATTTAAACTTGAATATTGTTGGAAATTTTTGTTAAGTGTTATAAATTGATATTTTGAGAAATCAAGCTCCAAATTGATATAAATTGAAATTGAATAAATTAAAGGTGAATGAAAAATTGAATTAATTCGAAGTAAAAATTGACGTTGATTGAATTGAAATCGAAATTGAATCGGTAGAATGGAAATTGGAATTGATTTGAATTGGGAAGTTATAATTGAAATGGATTGATTTTGAAGCTGTTTTATTTTGATTTCCAAATTACTCGATTATATAAATCATTTTGAATACTTAAACTATTTTAATCTATTTTAAATCTACTCAACCCAATTTAAATTATTTTGAACTAAATTTATCTATTTCAAATCCATTTTAAGATTTTAAAGTATTTTAACTATTTTAATTATTTAAAACTACTTTTAAACTACTTAAAACTATTTTTCTAAAATCCTATGCTGGTCAATAAGGTGAAATTTTTATATTTAATTCTTGAATTTAAATACGAATTGAGTTAAATGAAGTTGCAACCTAAATTGAAATTCGAAATGATTTTGACAACGAAATGAGATATTGATGCGAAAAATGATTTTTGAAACAGAATCTTACAGTTGAATAAATACGATGATATTTGAAATGGATTTGATTTTTGAAGCGAATATGATATTTTGATATCAATTATGAATCGATTTGAAATGTAAAAGAGCCAACGGTGTAATAATACGTATTTATTAAAGAGACCGGGATCGGATATGGACATACTCTCTGTCGATACCGAACACCACTTTAATAACTATTATACGCGGAGTGTTGATCCAGAATGAAGTGGATGATTTGGTGAACGCGTTGACTGAAGAAAGAGAACGATATTGGATGACCCCTGACATGACTAAAACAGGAGCCGCGCCGGGCCATTGAGGTTCGCCACCTCTAGCGGACACGCTTCTTCGATACCATTTCTATTACATTTGTGATGCGATTTGGGTGCACCCCTTGATTTCGGAGTGTTGTTTCGCGGTGTTGGGGTAGCTGCTGGCTATGCCCAACATCATTCCGGATCACGCAACTACTAGTATCCTAGTTGGTATCGCCTAATGTACCTTGTCATACTGATTATCCTATTCGCGACCACTACGTTATGCTTTGTGTTATACCTATGGGGTACCCTCTGATAACCACCAGCTTACGGTGGGGATTACGGTGCTGTATAGACTATGGCATTATAAAAATGTGTTAAGGGTGATTATGGTAACGCCTTAACGCTATTTTGATACTTTATATTACTGATAGGCATTATCTACTTAGCGTATATTACTACATAGTAGACAGGTTCATGGATCCTTGAGAGATGGAAAATCCCTAACATCTCTTGATTTATTGCACGCACGTTGACACTAGATAGGAGATGTCAAACCCCGTAAACATCTCCGACGCCGTTACACTCATATTTATTTACGATTGATTTAACTTTCATAAGGGTATATTAGTCCTGACTCGAGTGTTTTGTCTTTTCATCACGCTCGGGTCAGACCTGAGTTTTTCAGATTTTGAAGATCTATTTTGGAGGACGAAGACGAAGATTTGGTATACTATTACTATTATTACCCTTGCATCATGCTGTCTGCTGCATTATTTTAATTGTTCTGTTGTATATGTATAGCTCTAATAAATGTTGTATAAATAATTGTCAAAGTATAGTAAACAGCTTCATGAACTGTTTATTTAACTATTATATTTCATTGTTCCGCTGCGAGATCCTGTGTTGTTTCATTTCCTTTATTTCTCTTCTTTTCTTTTCTTATTTACCCCAATAACCATCTGCCCTTTTGAATGGCTTGGAATCGACATGTGTATTTGATCGTCGGTTTAAACTGTCCAAAAAGGCGGGTCGTTACAAAATATGTATACATCAAGGAGTCTATATCTCAATTTTATACAACAAAAACTACTAAACTAAAGTAGTTAGCCAAAAGATCGGATGATGGTCCGATAAGGAGTCAAGTAGAAGCACCTGTAAAATCTCAGTCTGACCCGAGTATTATTTAAGAAGAAAATAATAAACGGATCAGTCTAGCTATAATTATCAGATAAAATGAGATATAAGAAGAGATATAATAATAAAACGTATGATAACCAAAAATGTCATACTTCAACAAGTATACATTAGAAAATCACGAAAGTCATACAAAATCTCAAGAATCTCATAGCATCAAAAAGAATGTCATATTCTTCATTTAATTCACCAAGCCACAATAAATGACATACATATCAATGCCAACTGAAAAAGGTGGTGAAACATAAATTCCAGAAATCATCAAATAGAAATCCAGAAATCATAAGAAAAAGGATGGCCAATCCCATAAACTGGACATCGACGCACCTAGAAAGACATGCCCCATGCACAGTCGAACATCGACGCACCTAAATAGGTACGACCCATGCTCTAGCATCGACGCACCTAGAAAGATACACCCCATGCATAAATAAACATCGATGCACCTAGAAAGATACATCCCATGCATAAATAAACATCGATGCACCTAGAAAGATACACCCCATGTAATGTCTAACACCGATGCACCCAGAAAGATACACCCCATGCAAAGTCGAACATCGACGCACCTAGAAAGATACGCCCCATGCATAGACGAACATCGATGCGACTAGAAAGATACGCCCCATGTCCCAACTTATTGAGCCGATTGCTCCACGAAGTAAGCAAACATCGATGCACCTAAAAAGGTACACCCCATGCATAATAAACATCGACGCGCCTAAAAAGGTACGACCCATGTGTAAACAAACATCGACGCACCTAAATAGGTACGACCCATGCAAGAAATGAGACGAAGCTCAATAAAATGAGGAACAGTCCTCCACATAAACAAAGAGACATCGCACATTGCTAGTCTAAACAATAAAATGATCATCATCGATCATCAAGAAGTGTCAATTACAATAAGCTAGTAAATATATGATTTTAGCATCATGTCCCATAACCACTAGCTTAACTTAAATATTTGCGAACAAATTGTAGATCTCCACTAGAAAATTGTCACAAGAGATTCGATCGAACAAGTCCAAGAATTAACCAACGAAGCAAACGCAAGCGTTTCATACCACTTGTTTTACTAAGCCGTTTAATTAAATTTCTCATGCGAGTAAGGTAAAGATTTGTATATACTAATAGATTTGGAAAATGGTTTTATAAACGAGTTTGGTATTGAAAATAGAGTTGAAATCGTTTTGAGGAAAGAGTTTTGATATTTACTACTAGTATAGAAAACCATTATATTTTAAAGTGACAAATCATAGAATTGATTGTAGAAACAATCAATCATAAAAATTCACATTCGAAGACGTGGATAAAATCCAAAGAAATCGATGTCGAATCCATCAAAATGGATATTCCCAAAAATCACGATGAAAATGTCATCAAAGTCCATAATAAATGATAACAACAAAAAGGTAATCAACACGAACCGATTAAAGTTGGAAATATACCCAAAAATAGCCAAAATAGGCAAATTAAACAGTTCCAGACATCTGGTAGGTGTTCCCAGACGTCTGGCCCTAGTATCTGGAAGTATATGAGTTTTCTCCCTTCTATTTTTAATTCCTGGGCCATTTCAGGCGTCTGAAATTTTCAACCAGACGTCTGAATTTGATTTCAGACGTATGGATTTTGTTTCAGACGTCTGGATTTAGTCTCTGCCTTTTCCAGACCCCTTTCCAGACGTCTGGATTATTCAACCAGACGTCTGGATTTGGTTTCAGACGTCTGAAATTAATTTAAGACGTCTAAAATCTTCTGCTAGGCAAAAAAAACAGCCTAGACCAAAAATGGCAAATCCAAACCGAAATGCGATCGAACGAGCGATGGATGCTAAGGATTTATGCCAATCGACAACCCAGCAATATAGGCTCTTTGATGCATTACCAAAAACATGTTCAAGCATCAAAGATTGGATTTTTAATGATTTGACTACAAAACACCAAAAATTCGAAAATATTCACCAATTCAATCCAAATCAAAAGCAAATGAACATAAATAAGTGTTAGGAATTCATACCCAACAATCAAAGATAGTTATAGACATAGATGTGAGATAAAAATCTCACCTTTGAACCCAAATCAATGAAGGAGAAGCTTTAAAAACAAGCTATGATCAATTCCTCTTCAATAACAACTCAAGAAGCTTCAATCTAAGCTTAAAAGAGAAACATTTCCTAAATTAGGTTTAGGAATTTTCTGAAATCAAAGAGAGAATGAGTTGGAGAAGAAAAAGAGAAGGCTTACCAATGGGTTCACTTGAGTTTGGAGCTAGAAGATGGATTTGCTAATGAAGACTAGGGCTTGGAGTTTTAATTTCCTCTTCCACTTCTCCATTATTATAAAAGCTTGAGTATTAGGAAATGAGGAATGATGTAATGAAGAGGAGAGGGGATTGGGACTGAGTTAGTAAGTGGCTAATGGGTTCAGCCCAAACCAAAGCCCTAAGTGAAAAAGGTCAAAATTCTACTATCTCCAAACGTATCGAAGTTTATACTCAAAAAGGCCGCAAACGTCATTTTGAACTCAATGGGGTGGTCTCGAGTCCCAATTCGACTGTTTGCAAAAAGTAGCTTTTCGGACCAAAATCCGACGAACGGTGAAATATTTAAATAAAATATTTAAATATACAATCGATAAATATGCGGGTTGTTACATTTCTTAGACAAAAGCAAGAAAGGGCCTTTATATGTGTACCTTTAATATTATTATTTCGTATTTACTTTTTCGATTATACTTCTCCATCACTAATAAAAAAATTAATTATGGAGAATGTATTTTGATCTCTTGTTAAGTTGTCGATTCTTATTACAATCCATATTGAATCAATATCCTAATACGTTATTGGATACGGTGGTAACCATCCTTAGTTTTCTCATAAATTTGCATACATATACTACTATTAATATGTCACTATTCGATGCATTATTTATAGTTGAATCTGCCACAACCACTTATTTGGAGCATTTTCAACTTAGAACCCCTTTATCAAAGGTGATTATAAGTTTAAGATTGACTTGCTTTATTCAATGTCACTAATGAAGTTCATGTCCGAAAACTCCTTTATAAGCAATTCTTAGTATTTATTAAATAGTCGAGAATACTTTTAAAACCATTCGGTGAATTTAAACCAGAGTTGGTATTCTATCACTGCACTACATAAGAAATTCCAATTTAGCACATAACATATCACATGAAATAATTCTGTTCCTGATGTATAAGGAGTTTATAACTTATGCTCTATATTAAATATTTATTATAATGTATGTGTATATCGATTAGGACTATCCAAACGTCCTCTAATACAAAGTATAAAGGTATCCTCTTTCAAATCCATCATCAAGAACTAAACAGCCAAAATTAATTTTTACACGGGCACATCATTATGATCAGTAGCATGTTGTTTACATGTAGTATTAGAATTGTACCAGTACCTTCAGTTTTCTTTCTTATAGGCACATAATTCCTCTTTATTTTGAATGGAATCAAACAATTTGGCTTTCCTATAAAAATATTTTTTTAAATTGCTAAATGTTTGTGTAAGATTGTATCTTAAAAGGTCCATAACCTTTGTTATTGCTCCCTCCAACTTTGAGACACCTCGGTTATCATGTGCAAATAGTCTCCTTTAAATCATTATTTAGAACTTTTTTTCAACATAAATGTGCCAAAATTCGACATCGTATTATGCAATAATTTGCAAGTAGAATATGTATGAACCTAAGCTAATTGAATGGCCAAACTTCACTGTTGATTTCAAGATTTAAAATTAACGAGATCATTTTCCATCAACCTTGCTTTATACATTTTCAAATACATTGATCTTCTTCTCGAAGACTCACTTGCATCCGATGGATCAAATCCTTTAAGGTACAATTACCAAAACTAAATTTTATCAATATGCTTTGAATTCATTTCAAATTTAAAGCATCATGCCATGTAGCAGTGTATATACTCTCCATGGCTTTTCAACAACCGAGAACATTATCATTACTAATAATCCATTTTCTCTATATTAGTTAGAAACTCAGTTTCTCTTCAATGTGTGAGATTTCCTATTCGATAATTTAATGTCCTTTAGGGCTTGGTTAAATCTGTATCATCCATATAATCGGTTTCCACATTAGTATCTTGGATCGTATCCAAGTATGTCACACTACTACTATTTTCTTTAGAAAGAAATTCCTTTAGTAAAAAGGTGGCATGTTTTGAAATAATAATTTTTCTCAGTACGATGAAATAAGCATTCAAAACATTTTATGAACTCATATAGACTTACATAAAACCAATTTAGCCTTGGGTTTACAAAAATTTATGATCAAAACACACACCAGGCAACCACGTATCTCAAACTATTTAAGATTTAGTTTCTTCCCTATTAATATCCTATAAAGAATCCTAATCCCAGCATTAGATGAATCCAAATTATGCAGATGTGCATTACATATTATTGGATCAGGTGCATCGGGCAATGAGTATTAGGGTAAAATAGGTCAATTTAAAATTTACTTTTTTATTTCATATGCACTAGACCTTTATAGTACTATCATGAATAATGTTGATAATACTAAACCATATTTAATGTTTTATAGATAATTAGATATATTATCATCATTATATTAATAGTATTAATCTGATTTATAATGTCATCGTATATTCAAAATATTGAACGTGATAATTTATTATCAAATAAAATAATATTTACTTAATGATAAACTTAAAAATAAAATAATATATATATATATATATATTTGAATAGGTAATATCTAAACGATAATAACTGATAAGATAGTTTATATTCATACGCATACACATACAACACACACACGTGTGTGTGTGTGTATTCAAATAACAAATACTCAAATTTAAAATTATAATTCACTGTCATAAATTTAAATGTTTATAATTAATATTAATTCAAATATCATATATTCAAATCAAATGAAAAAATGTTTATATATATCAATTTTGAATAATAGTGCTGACATGTAAATATTTAATGACAATAATAATATTATAATATTTGATTTACATAATCAAAAATGCATATGCAATTTACTGTTTGATAATGTCGATGTGTTTTGAATTGTACCATGAATTCAGCGATGCAAGTTGGGCGCAAGATAGAGTTTATATGTGAAAGTTATTTTTGTTTGGAAATATATGGGATAAAATGTAATTTATAAAATAACGGGTCCTTTATGAGAATTTTATATGCTCCTCTATGCCATGGCCGATGCTGCAGAGATTAACACTCATCCAGTTACCCACATTGCTAGAGAACACTGGGATCTTTACAAGTGCCGTCATTACGCTCGTTATGTCGAGAGATTTCTTCTTGTACCAATGTTGTTAGGTCTGATCTCCTCTATGTAACCCTAGACTGGCCATCAACGATTAAAATCTTACATTAATGGATTATTGACCATCTAACTGAGTGCTTTATCGAGTTCCTACTATTATGGACTTATATTAGAAACCTTATCCCCAGAATTGACCATGTTAAGCTATGGCAAAAGTGCATGCATGATGGGCTAGTGATAAGTATGGATGCGCATGGGTGTGTGCATGAACGATAGCAAGAAAATGTTATTTTTTAAAGAAAATGATTTTAAAACAAAATTTTATTTAAAATACTTTTAAAGTTGATTTTGGATAAATGTAATTTGGAAAAATTTCGTCGATGGCCCAACTGGTGGGATACACCTTGAACTATTAGATTTTCTATTCAAGACTTATGTCTAATCCTCGTTTTCTTTATTTTTCCTTTTTGGACAACTTTTGATTCCTCTCGTAAGTAGGTCAAGAGTTGGTTATTCTAGGACATGCTAGTAGGATAGTTAGATCTTTACGAGCATGGAAAATATGATCTTCAAGGCGATGATCTTCAGTTATCAGTATATTGTTTAATGCACTTTAGACATTATTTTTTATTCTTATTTTTTAGCAAAGCTAGCCAGATTTATAGTGGGTCATGCCACATTATCAACTAACAAAAAATAGGTGCTCTGCACATGTACAGAATAGCTATGATGGTTTTATAGTGGCCATACCGCTAAAACTAGATAAATACAACACAGGAGTTGGGCAACATGCCTAAACTACTAACATCCATGGCTAACCCTCCTCAAATGAGGAGGAATTTCTCCTATCTTCAGCTGAAACATAACCAGAGAGATGAACAAACCCAGAGAAAAGGAGTTCAAGGCTGGGAACAAAACCAAAGGAGGTAATGCTATAGATGAATTTCCTATCCCAAGTGGTATCCCAAAACAGATTCTCGTTCACTTTGCCAATTTCTCCTAACTTAATAAGGGAAAACCCTCAACGTGATAGAAAAGATGCCTACTCTCACCTACTTCATAAATCACATAAGTATGATAAGTATCACTCATAGGAGTGTATCCCATGTTAAAAAGATGATGAATCCACACTCGCTCCTTAAAGTCTTAAGAAATAGAAGTTGAAGGAGGACCAACGACCAAAGTAACAGTTGGAGCTACTACAATCGCATTAAGAGGCATAGGGATAGTAGCTATTGATGGAACAATAACTATGATCAGAGGAACAATAGAAGCATCAACCACCTTTGATCCACAAGAGGCGCAAAGGGAGGAAAAACTGGGAAAGAGACGTAACTTCTACTGAGCGAACTTTCAAGATGCACTTCCTGACAGGAGCCGGGAAAAAGGGGTACTATCAGTAAAAGGAATAGGAACATCGTCTTACCTAAGAGAACAAGCATCCAAGAGGTGGCTAAAAGACTAACAACATGATCATACATCGAGTTTCCAACTATACCGAACAATAACCTCCACATCATGACCCTCAACAATTCTGACCTTGAGTTTAGAGCACAACCCTTAGGAGTGATTTCGATCAAGGTTTTGGAAATCACTAATATCTTCCTAGCCATGGTGTTAGAATCAAAACAAATAACTTTACCAACAAGGCCAACAAGCCAGTCATATCCAATCATAGATGGCAAGATAGATGGGATGTGAGAGAAATATGCCCAAATAGGAATAAACAAGACATATTTCTTTGCCTTGCCCATGGATGGGCTCTAGGAAGTGATAAGGAACGGCTTTCCTTCAATGAGAATAGGATCATCTACGAGAATACATTGTCTTTCTTCACTCATGGAGAATTTGAAATATAATTTTTCAATATTAAAATGTACCCTAAGTCCACCTTTAGGTTTCCAAACCCAACTAGAATGCACCTTAACCTCATGATAAGTTGGGCTTGTGTTCAAGAAATTACCAACCAAATAATCAGACCAATAATTAACTCCAGCCTGAAGGACTTCGATCAGAGGAGCCATCACTCCATTGACCTCAACATTGTTAAACAATTGAGGGGAGTAGACTCCTCTGTTTTTTATGGCAATTTAGGAAAAAAGGGACCAATTAGGAGCCTTACTAAGAGATGAAATGGGAATAGGAGTAGTTATGACAATCTTCTCATTAGTATCAGCGATATTTCGACAAGCACATGATGTGCAATCAAAATGATGAGCCAAGCTATTAATAGATCCAATACCAAGACTAACAACATACCCTGTAGTAATTTCATTTTTAATGCCACACTCAAGGTCATCAACACAAGTAATTGGTTTAGTCAAACTAATACTGGAATTTACTTGCTTGTCAACATTATTCCCATTAACTAATACATTACCAACATCATTTTCAACACTAGAATTCATATCTCCAAAAGCAAGCAATGATAAATTGGACCGAAGACTAACATGGCTTGAAGTAGTAGCCTAAAGAAAGGGATATAGAGGAGAAGACATACCCTACGAGGAGCCGAAAACAATGCTCGAGATTGGATATGGACAGGTCGGGAAGTCCACAACTATCTTAGAAACTAGATCTACCAAAGAAGCTACACTGCCAAAAGGATTTATTGAAGGAAACAATAGTGAACCCAAGGAAGGAAAATTGATCACAATATTAGTGGAAAAATGACCAGATGCAGATAAAATTGACACTGAGAAAGATCATCCAGATCTGCTTGTCTACACTACAGGGTCTAGGGAACGAGCACTCATGAAATAGAGACATAGAACGTAGAGAGGCGAGTAAGGAATGAGGTCAAAGGAAAGAAAGGAGGAAGAGAGCGGGCACGAAGCTAGCTCACCAAAATAGTAACAGGAGAAGCGGCCATCAAAATTTTGACATGACTACTATCATAAGACATTATTTTTATGTGAGGCCATGTATTGTATTTGATGTATCATTTGATTCTTATTTTGTATCGAGAAAATGTATTTTGATTATACTACTATATCAATTTTATTCTTATACCATGCCTTGTATAGAATGTCTCCATTTATATAAGCATATACATATATTGTTATAATGTATATTATTATTCCACTATAAGATCATATCGATATATCTGGTGCGATAGTTTTGTTTAAATTTACATTGATGGTCTATCACTTGCAGTGTTCGGGATAATATATGGTTGGTTAGCATTGACTTAGGGTATCTTAAATGTTAGGTTGTTACACTTTGTATTGGATTTTAAGTTAATTGGATAATAAGTGGACCAAGTTAGAGCATAGTATGTTTTAAGAGTGCTTAAGTGAATCGATAAAGCTACGCGTAGACATGGTTCCTCATGCAGTATCATATAGATACATGAGGAAGCAAAGTATACATAGAGAGTAAAGTCGTTTAAGATATAGATACTCTATGATGGATTGGACATTGAGATAACATATTTGTGTTTTATTATACATTTAATATATAGTATATACACGCATCCACTTTGACATCCATAGTTACTCTTAGTTAGTAGCCATACATGACATGCAGCAACATAGATTCAGAGTGATATGAGTCAAAGTGCGACAACAAGAAACATTAAAGTTGGTAGATTAAGTATTGTACTCCCCATACCAAGTGCTAGGTTTATAAAGTCGAATAATGAGCTTCACGAGTCCTAATAGTTATCCTATTATGAGGTGGAATAGTTTGATTGTCTCAGGCATGCATGAGAACCTATGACCATATCCTTAGACGTTAAGACTTAGGCAGGATGTAGGATGGAGGCGAGTGTTGAAATGACTTTTAGCAAGGATAAATTGGTGGGACTTATAGAAGAGAGATATGTACTAGTAGGGTCAAATCCCATGAGGGATCAGTCAGTCTTAGCAGGGTTTGGCCCAAGGTGAAGCCAATTAATGTCGACTTTTTCTCAATGAGAGTTGTAGTTATTCCCATTTTTTATTAGTTATACTACCGTGTATGACATGAGCAGGGGAGACAAGATGTTTCTAATGATACTGTTAGAGACTTTGAGTAAATAGTAGTAGAAATTCAATGATATATTTAGATTCTTGTGGCATTAGAATTGGGATTGTACAAACGCAAATAAAGAGGAGTTATTGCTTAAGCGAGGAAGCAATTCAAGGAACATGAAGGAAGAAGTCCGATTTAGGATGTAGAATTGATCATTAGTGTGTTCACGTTTTCGGATAAGGAGGCGTTACCCCTTCGGGAAAGGATTCATGCTACACATCCTTTATGGGATCATTAGGAGTATCTCTTCTTATAGAAGGATCTTCATTGACGATAACCGAGGTTATTCATATCCTTGCTTTCGATGATTTTGGCTCTTTCTTCTTTGCTTGAAGAACTCAAAGTCACAACTACACTTAGCTTAGGCATGCTACTTTAGGTTTGAGGTATGCCTAGAAATTGAGGTTTGGAAAATAGTTGTGTAGAATTCTCCCCCTTAATTGGCATGTGAACTAAATGTGCTAGCATACTTGATAGGGAGATAATGCAAGTTTTAGCTATGAAGCTAAAGTAAAGCAACAAGTGACAACCAAATGAGTATGGTAGCATTTAGAAAGGTTTAAGTTCAAGTAGTTCATGCAGTGCAGTCACGATAGTTATTTTTGACACAAACCAGTGAGAGTGTATCAAACTAGGCTGGTTGTCCGTCTAGATATCATTTTTATTTCTAAACATTAGATTAAGTTGATCTTAGAGTACTACCATTCATAATTTGTGCACAAACACTAGTATTGAGCGGGGTCCGTCAAAGAAGGGTAACTTGGAACTAGGCTTCAAGCAAAATTTGTTAGTTGCTCAATAAGGAGTGACAAGCGAGTAGGTGACTTATGGATTAATTGACAAAATTTCTTTTATGTTATGGGGTGTGATTTTGATTTGCTAGACCATAGGTTAAGAGAATCTTTAAGTTGTCGCTAGAAAACATTGTATTATTGTAGATAGAACTTTGACTTTAGTGCTATATGGTCCTTAGGAGTCGATGCATAAGAGTTAGTGGTATGCCTTCATGATGCTACTATACAACAAGAGTAACCAAAGGTAGTTCTTGCTAAATAGGATTTGTTGGCAATTAGAGTTAGTTATGGTTAGAAGTGGTTTGAAAGAGGATTTCTCAATTGTTTTATATTGACTTGGATAATCTTCGAAGTGACGATCTAATGGTTAATGAGATGAGCATTGAGGTAGACATAGTACATTCTTCTTATTATCATTGTGCAGTCCTGGTGAGTTCAAACTCGATCAAGCCGTAGACATTTTTTGAAAGTAAATTAACATGTTGCTTATTTTTAAACTTGCTTCCTAGAGAATGGGTTGACTTAGAAGTATGAGAGAGCTAATGCTGGGATATTTGGATTTATCTTATAATCGTATGAACCGGTAATCTAAAATATCAAGTCAACTTACCATTTCGTTCGTAGGTGTGGTTTGTCTGGTATGTATCTCACTTAGAAGGATTTGCATGACTTAGGTATTACTGTAAGAACGAATGAACTCGTTGATGATGGAGCAAAATATTTTATTGGTTGTTGTTTTTTGTAGTTATAGTTTTTTTGTTAACTGTTGTTTTTATTATTGTGGCTTGGTAGTTAATTATTATTTTTGCTCCTTGTTGCTTAACTGTTATTTAGTTGTTTTCTTAGATGTGGCTTACTTGTTGTTACTATTTTTTTACTAGTTCTGGTTGCCTTTTGCTTATTTAATTTTTATTTGGGCAGTATATAAATGAATAAGTCAATGATGAAAAAAACATATCCTAAAGTAGCTTGTTTGATTGAGGCTAAAAAAATGTGTTTGAAAAAGCTGTTAAGCATTAAATTAATTAGTAAATTGAAATGGTTTACAATAAATCATGGGTAACATGGTAAAGAAATTAAGGCCACTTAGTAATTTTAGAAACTAATTGAAAGTCATTTGGAAAGTTAGTGAATAAAGAGACTATTTTCAAATGAACTGGTCTGGCCTTGAAATGATTTGCGATAAAAATGGGTTTTAAATACGTATACTATTTGGAAACTTTTGAGATATTGTAAATTGATTTGAAGAAATGATTTAGTCATGAAGAAAAAATGATATTTTTAAAGAAGCATTGAAAGAGGCTTTACATTTGTTAGTAACATACCCTTGATAAGAAATCATGTGTTTTGATTTTAAAGCATGGATAAAGGAACTATGAAAAATTACACACATACATGCACACACACATATTAGACTAATTTGTAAATAGAAATGAAGAAGAATATACTTTTAATGCATACATTTAGTTTAAAGTATTTATAAATGGAGCATAATATTTATTTTGATGCACACCAAAGGGCTCAATTTAGTAAATTAAAAGGTGGTGTTGTAAAAGCATGTTATATTGCATGGATGTATTTGTGGACATGTATGTATATGAGTATTGATAGAGTTAGGGGTATGCCCTAGGGGAAATGACGTAACTTGTTATGTATATCTTACTCGATAGCCGATCTTGTTCAAAATAAAATGTGTCTTATTTATATTATATGCTTTGTACATTGTGTTATGTTAATTAATTAATTTAAGTAAAAGTATATTTAATAGAAAATCCATAAATGGTATATTTTGTGATAGTAGTTACGAAGTGTTGTGATCGTGAGTAATTTATCACAATGAAAATAAATATATCATTTTAAATATTCCTAGTCAAGACGTATTGGGAATGTATATCGATACATCCGTTGAGACTAAAGTGTGTAAAGCTCTCCGAATGTTGAGCACTTTATTACTTATGGCTGTTGGGGGCACTAAGGGATTATGTACAGAAAGCTATTAGATAAATATGGAATGACTCACTTTATATTTTTCTATTGATTAATATAACTAAGGTCAAACAGAAAATATTGATGTGACAAAATTATGCAGTCTCTTGACTTGAGAATATTGTTGATCATCAATATGGAAGCTCTGCTTTAATTATAGTTAAATCATGGCATGACATCCATCGAATGACTATAGTTGGATTGAGTGGAAGCACTAGAAGTGAAATACTAATCAAGAAGGATTCGTCTCTTCGGTTATATGAGGTTAATATCACGGTCAATTGAAGTCAACTTAAAGTCAAAGCCTTTGGCCAGAGCATTTCGGTTAATAATAGTTGTTATATTGGACTTTGTGTTTGGATTATAGAGTTGAATATGAATGACATTGGAATTTGACCATTACCAAATTCCACAAGCCCACAAGTTTTGATAAAAAGAATTGGTGTAATTAATAGTTGTAGTCGGATAACGCGTGACAAAGTAAAATTGGATTTTACCGAAACCAAGTAAATGATAAATTTGGTCAAAATGTCACACCACTTATTAAGTAATGTGTGAATGTTAATATTCAAATAGTTAGATATTAATCGCTGACCAAATTTATAGCTAATAGGTCACACAATCGAAACATTAAATACTCCTTTAACCAAACGATTTAATTAATTTTTATTGTTATAAATTAGGCACAGGTCTTCCCTGTGCCTATTTTCCTTTTAATTAAATCACTTAATATTTATGAAATATTAGTTGTAAAATTTTATTTTGATGTAATGAAAAAATACAATTAAATATGTTTGTAATAGCTTTAAATATATTAATCGATATACAATATCAATACCTGTTTAAATTAGATTTAAAAGCAATATTATATTTTTGGGCATTAAAAAGTTTAAAGCTCATCTATGGGATGTACATTTTGGTCACAATAGACCAGCATAGCGGTGGCTATAAGATGGCTAAAGAGGCTAGGTTTTGAATGCATAAGTGGAAAGAAAGGGTAAGAGAGAAATATGGATCTTGATCCTAACATATCTCTTCATTCTCTCCTCTATAAAAGCATCTTAACCCACCTTCATTTTTCAATTTTTAGAGAGCTTCCATCTACATTTATTTTCTAGCCAACAATACGCTTTACCTCCTTCTATATTTCCAAAGTTCAAATAAAATAAAATAGTTGTTTTTCGATAGTTGGTGGTCACCGGTTCAGGAGCTAGCACATTGCTTGAGTGGAAACTAGTACAAGGATTTGATCTCATTGTTTCAAGCTGTACTAATAGGCTTTAGGGATAAGGTAATTTTTTGTTTTGTAATTATATATTAATATTTAGATAATTTATATATATCATATGTTATTTGTTAGTTAGGTGACCATTCTATTATATCAGAATATCGTCACATTCAGAATGGTTGTTTGTTTATATATTTGCATATAATAAAAAATATTCTTATGCACATGCCTTTAATAATCACGATTCAAAATGAAAAAAAAATTGATTTTTATTATTTAAATTAATTAAATATATTATTTAATTATACTAGCTTCATAATTCAAATATTAATTCCTACAGTACACAAAATATAATTTTATAATTTTATACAAATAAATTTATGCTTTGAAAACTTCTAACATAATTAAAATAATTTTATAGATATATATATTTAATTTTAAATATTATTTAAATAATTTAGTTCTACAAATAAATAACACACACACACACATATGATATGTATTATATAAAATATGTTTTAAATTTTATAAAATTAAATTTAGAACTAATAACACTGTTGGAAAATAGAATAAAAAATTAATTATATAATTTAAATATTTAAATCATAGCCAAAATTAATAGTTAATTTTAATATCTGTTTAATTTTAAAATATTTAAATATTTAAATTTCTTCGAAATTTTGCTGGAATATTTAAATTTTAAATTTTCTTTTAAAAATATACATATACGTACATACACACAAACACACACACACACACACACACACATATATATATTATAAGTTTCATACACATGTATTTATTTATATATCAATTAATAATTTCGTAATAAAATATGAATATGTATACATATGTAATATTTTGAATACATAAATAAAACATACATTTAGATGGTGTATATATGTGTATGTATGTATGTGTATATATATACTGGATGAGCTAACATGTCTGTTGCGGTGTAAATCGCAGCACTTATACAGAGACGTGTTTCACCTTGCACGAGTTTTTACGTGACACATGCACATACATATATATTTGTAAATGATACACATGTATATATCTATAGTATAATATTAATTACATAACATGCAATTATATTATAAATTTTAATAAAATAATGATTTTATTTGAAAGAAATTTAGAAATATTCTAAATAAATTAGACTTCACAGGCCCAATAAAGATCTAAAATGGAAAAAAAATTGAAATTCACTCGCTACTTTCTTGCAGGTTTACTCAGTTCCAACAATTTTATAGGAGCCCAATAGCCTATGTAGTCCAAATTAGTCATGTTACGGTTAACTAATTAAGCTCTTAGCCAAAATGGATGGGTGTTTAAAAAGAGAGTGTCAAAGGACCGGGTTTGGATAACCAAGTACTTTGTCCGACTTAGCTACCAGCCCGGCCTAAATTGATTATTGTGCCTAGAAGGTTGCCTCTAACAGAAAAGGCCCAATTTGACTTAGGCTTTGGGATAACTTTCAAAATTGTTTAAAAATTAAAATATAATATTTTTAATTTAATAGTAAAGTTTAAATAAAATATAAACATAAGATATATGTTATAATATAATAAAAATATAAGGATGCCAGACAATTAATATAAATTAATTTTCAAATTTATAAAATTCATTAATAATTTTAATAAAATATATTAACAAAATAATTTAATTATTTACTTAATAAATATATACATGTATCATACATTGTGATGTACGTTGTGTTATTTTGAAATGTTAAATTAAAATAAGTATACATGTAGGTATATAAATGAAATTTGAAATCAATATAAGTTTAGTTTGAATTATTTCATTAAATGAACTAATTAAAAGGTTAATAATTAAATAATATACATATATATATATATATATATATATGAGATATGTGTTATACTATAAAGGTAGTATTATATAATAAATATTTAACACAAATGTTATATTTGTGATAATATAAAATTAATTAAAATGTTAATTAATCAAAATTAATTAAATAATATTTAATTAATATAATATTATACATAAGTCTATTATATAAGTAATATGAAATATAAAACTAATATGATAATAAAACTCGTATAATATAATTGTATAAATTAGATTGGAACATTAAGAATTCCTAAATAGACTTAAGGAATAAATATATACGTAAATGTGCGTAAACCGTTGTTTCCGATGTGTCCGACACTTAAATCACGAGGATATTTCAAAAATATATACATTACTCTATAGGTCGATATCGCTCAATATATTATATTAAAGATTTTGAATCTTCAATATGATGTTATGCTCTATCATTTAGATAATAATAAATTACTTGCATACTCCTTAGTTGTTGAAAAACTCAACCTCGGGATGTTATGTGTAGTATTATTAGTGTATTGAATAGACGGGGTAAGATGACTATATGTATTTGTTGAGAAAGCTCAAGGTACATATACTATACTTAGGCCATTGCGATATGGTAGGTATGAGTGAAATAATTTCGTTTCTATTTATTGAGAAAACCCAAGGTTGAAGTGAGATTAAGAAAAGGTACTGAGGGTTAGGTGTCGTATACGGTACAATTGATGAGGAGTTATTCATCATCCATGAAGCTATGACTTGTTGAGCAAACTCACGGTCGGAATTCCAAGTAGACGAGTCTTAACACCCACTAGTACAGTCAAAGGACTTCTATGTTTCGTCTTAGGGTTTGGTGAAACATAAACGACTAGCGGGTGCCTTATTAGAAAAATAAAATGATATCACATAACCTTTCTAATATTGCAAGAACATATGTTATAATAATCTGCATTGATAAATTTATGCATTTAGTATAATTGATAAAATATTTACGAATTAAAATATATAATTGAACTGAATTGAAGATTAATGAATAGAAATATAAAATTTACTCACTAATAAGTGCTTATTATATGTTAAAGTTTCAACATTCATGCAAGCATGTGAATTTACAACTACTAAATACGTTCGTAATTTGGCTGCTTATGTGTTTACTAAGTCAAGACCATGTATTGCATTCTATGAGTTTTGTTAACCAGGTTTTCAACCCAGTAGAATTCTAAAGGAGTTAGAACATTCAAATTGTGCTAGAACGACTCAAAACTTGACTGGAATACGTAAAACACATGACAAAGAAACCATGGAAGTTTGGATTAAAAATATGCCAAGCATTTGGATCGGCACCGATCTGATCCAATTGGATCGATACCAATCCATATTATTAACATGTGGATTCTCTGATCCATATGCATTATATTCCTACATCTCTCCTAAACTTATCTACCAAGTTTGATAACATTATGAGCATCCAAGTTTGATAACACTTTGAGCATCCAAGTTGAAGAAGTCGAGACTTATCTGATTCGGATTATAGTTCAATCTAATTTACAGGTGAACCATCATCAAAAAAAGTACACAAGCTATGAAATTACATGGGGAACCTCGCATATAAGAAAAGGAAAAAGGAGTTGTGCAAAAATTGCACAACATTTTTGATCGGTGCCAATCTGATCATTTTGGATCATCATTGATCCAAAAACTTAGTTTGAAATCGCCCCAAACTTTACGTGCCTCCTCCTACGGATGGCTACAGGCTTCTGGTACTCTAGTTCTGATCCAAGTGCTATCTATATCCTATTAATACAATCCTATCTTCAACAGAGAAGGGTGTGATGCTTTGATTACTAGGGAAACTCTACTACTAAGATTCTTCAATCTTCTTCCTGCTTACAATAGCTGTTATGGGAACAATTGAGATCCTTCCTTTTGTCTCCATTAATGGTGGTCTGATCTTTCTTAATTCAATTATTAGCTATCTGCTTGTGATCAACAATCAATCCATCAATAAAATCTATAAAGTGGACATAGGCTTCGTTAACAACTGAACCACTATAAAAATCTTATGTTTCTCTAGTTTATTTGGTATTTTCTGCAATTTGGAGAGTGTTTTGCAGTACTTTATTCATCCTAATAAATAGGGTTGGTGCTTTCAAAATCATATCAGGGTGTTGATCCATTTTTTGGGATAACATTTTGGTGCTTTCACTGAGGACACTGAACCCTGGCTTAGATCTAGCTATCTATTTTGGCTCGGATAGGTTCAGAAGTTAGATCCTCAATTTCTACTCAGAAGATCTGCTGCTGAGAATCAATGGCACCAGTAAGAAGAAGAACCGCTTCCAAAAGATCCATAGGAGCTATAACTACTAGAGAAGAGATCAATCCTCATAAAATTGAAGTCAATGGCACTAATATAGGAGATCAGGTGTCGAGATCCTCTACTCGGCATATAGGTCACTAGAGATCAATTAAACAAAATGGTTGATGAAATTAATTAGACGATGGAAAACGGCTAAAGAGCTATTATGGACAAATTGAATGCTTTATTGATCTTACAGTCACATGCTGCTCCAAGAACCATGACAGGGCCCGCAACTGTTGTGGAACAAGAAAATTCTTCCGTCTCTGTCGTAAATAGGGGAAATGAAAAATAGCAACATAAAGGAATGATAGGTGGAACCGCAGGAATTAATATGAAAGGGAACAAAAGCACTCCACCAACTGCGAGGCTACCAGCAGCAAACTTGAATCTAAGGGAGAAAACCCTATGGAAAGATATGGAAATGGATCTCTCCGACTCAAAAGATGGTGAATCACTTAACAATGATAAGTTGGATGGAAATACCAATGCATTCGATAACTCCATGGAAACCAAAATCGGCCCTACCCGACCAACTGCAAACCAACAAAACTCTGAGGGAGTGGCTCTTCCTAAGGCAGGAGAGTCGTGGCTTTAGTCCACTTACCAAGATCGTTTGCAAAATGAAACACTTGGTGTAGTCATTGACAGCAACCCCGTTGATTACGGGACATCTATGGCATATACTGTGGACATGGTCAAGCGACTAATGGATGAAAGTAAAGATGGAAGGGATGAAAAATGGGGATCCGACTCCCTTTTCTGAGGACATTCTGAATAAGCGATACCCTAAAAAGTTCACTATGCCTATTATTCTGTCTTATGATGGAACAAGACACCCAAAACCCCACTTGTATAAATACAGTTGGTAGATGGATGGAGAAAATGCTTCGAATGCAATTCGATATAGATGCTTCCTGATTTTCTCGAAGAGAATTACTTCCATGTGGCTCACTAGGCTTCCACCAACATCCAGCTTCACCTTCGATCAACTAGCAACAAGATTCCTTAATCAATTTAGGCATCACAAAGCTCAACAAAAAGATGTGATGTCCTTATCAGGCCTACTCCAAAGATAGAATGAATCTCTGAAGTCCTTCATGAATTGGTTCAACACCACCATGACCGACGTAAGTAATCCAAATGAGGATATTGTTTTCATGGCCTTGGTCCGTGCTATTCACCTCGAAACTAAATTCGAGAAATGGATCAAAATCAAACAACCTACCACTCAGAAGGACTTTAACCAGAAGGTGAGCCAGCATTTGAGATTGGAAGAGGCACATGAATTAGAAAGGAAATCTGCTAACTTATAACCAACCAACATTGGGTAGAGTGGTATGGCGACAAACCAAGATATAAATACATCCAGGACCACTGAAGAAAATGCATTAAAAAATAGGAATCGAAAACGGAAGAATCAGAATTCCAACGAGCGAAATGGAAGTAATAAGCGACTTAAAGGTTCGAGGCCTGAAGAATACACCCTACTCAACGATACTCCAGAAAATATCTATCTCGCGACAAAAGGGATGGAAGAGTACAAGAGGTTGCCTAAAAAGGAAGCAACTGAACAAAAAAAGAGTTTCGGAAAGTACTGCAGCTTCCATGAAATACATGGACATAACACTGTTGTCACTGAACTTGATTAAGGAGCTGATTTGGGAAAAGAAGTGTCAGCAGCATGTGAGGAAACCACGGAATCCTGACCAACCCGCAACGCCCTAGGCTCCTAGAGATCGAGGGAATCAAGCTGGAAACAGCGAAGAGGGACCTGGATGGACTGACCAAAGACTCATCATTAGAATAGTATCTGGAGCATCCCATCCCGCATAGAAGAGTTGGGGAGAAATGGAGCGGTATGCGAGCTCATTAAAGAATGCTTCTGAAGATTCATGCTTTGCGGTCAAAGATAGAACCCTTGCTAAATAGCAGAGAACCCTGAATGATGACATAGTATTTTGGAATCGAGACACCAAAGAGATAGAAGCTTTATATAACATCCCTAATTTTTGATGGCATTATTCAGGAGATTTAATTAGATAAAATTAAATAGAATAATGTAAATGTAAGTGATAAAGGGATTGAGACTTGAATTAATTAATTAGGTCATGCCCAATGAACTAATTAATGGGCTTAAGATTAGGTTTTGGTTAATTAAGTCACATAAGGGTATATTGGGAATTGCCGCCCCAAGCTTCCACCCATATATATATTTCATTCCCACCTTCTTACTTCCCATTCACATCATTTTAAAACAAAATAAAATATAGAGAACGACCAGCCATTAAGAGATCAAGAGTAATTCAAATTAAAACTAGAGATTCAAGCTTAGGGAAAATCAATCTCAATCCAATCTCCTTATCTAAAGCAAGGTGAATAATAATTCCATCTCTATTTTAGTTTAAATCATATGTTTTTAGATTAAAGGGATAAATTCATTTTAATGATATATTGGATGATGATATGCTTGATTCATGATTTATTTGATATAAACAAGGCTATCTAGAACAGATTTAGCAAGATTTTAGATCACAGCCAAGATTTAAAGAGCTTTAAATGCCATGGGTTAATTTTACGTTATAAGAAACATGATTTTGGAGTTAGGTTTCAATTTTGAGAAATTTCCAAGCTATGGAAAGATTATCATGAATATTCAAAGGAATATATGGTTATTTCGGTTAATAATTTATTTTGGAAAATATATTACGAATTTGGGTCTGGAATTTTGACATGTTAGATAACATGATTAAAGTGAATTCCTAGAATTTTTGGGGATTTTTACAAAGTGATTTGCTATGCAAAATAAATTATTTTAGAAGAGGGACTGCTTTGCAAAAATTGGAAGGGCATGTTTGATTAACTTAACCATGGTTAGATCTATATTAGTGATATGTTATTTTTAAAAAAAAAATTGAAAAGTTAAGGCAACAAATTCGGTATTGACATATGGCAGATTAGTTAGAGAAAAGTTCACTTAAACAAGAATTAAACTTGGTTTTGCTCAGAAAAGAGGTTTCACCTACTTAGGAAAGAGCCTTTTGACACAGTAGCTTCCGTCTTCATTCTTCTCGAAACCAACTATGCCGAAACTAATACACAAGGTATCACCATGTTGGTACGTAGTGGATTGGAGATAGGTGGAAGGTAGAGTGTCGAAAGCATAGCTTCCAAGGGGGTTAAAACCTTGGTTTGTTTTTAAAACAAAATGCATACCTATGTTTTGTTTTAAGCCTTCGACAGAGTCGAAGAAAAAGATTTCGAAAGAGGTTTGCAAGTGTTTTGAAAGGGTTGCCAATAATTTAAGACTGCTTCCAACTGGATTCCTTACTTACAAAGAATGTTTTGAAAGAAGGGGTTCCGACCTAGTCGATACCCTTCTACCGTTCTATGGCCTTTTGATGGTGTTGAAGATATCAATGTTGTAGGAAGGTACCTTGTTTTATAAAGTCTAAGCCACTTCCTAAAGCTTTCGATAAGGTTGAGGGTTTCGAAGGTGATGGTTTCGAAAGGGGTTTTGACTCCAACCTTCCAATATTTTACCCAGATGTTTTATGCTTTCGAAAGGGATGGTGCAGGCGCCATCAAGTTTTCCTCGATGTTTTTTACTATATTCACTTTGACCCAAACATTGTTTTAAGTGTAAACCCAAAGTTTTCGAAAGGGTTACTTCCAAGAGTGTTGAAAATGGTACTTTCGACTAGTTTCGAAGCTAAAGCTTCTAAAGTTGATTATTAATACTTTAATATATTCAAAAGGTTTCAAAAGGTAGAATTTAAAGTATTATAAGATTGGAGCCTAATGTTTTTGAGAGCTTTCGAAGGAGGTCATCTTATGAAGTCGAAAGCTAGGTTTCGAAGGTATCGAAAGGTTTTTATAACCCAAACTCTATTTTTGAAGGAAAAACCCATGGCAATATTAAAGGATTTTTTATAATAGTTTTAAGAAGAAGCTATCTTTGATAAAGGAAAAAGTTAAGGGGATTAACCATGTTTTATATTAAACCCATGAGAGTGGTATTGCTATATTGTTATATTTCTTCTTCTAATATGAATATATTCACTTAATTATGGACCCATAACTGCATTTTGGGGATAAAGGATAGGAGAACCAGTTAGGTTAACCCAATAGTGAATATAAATTAAGTAAACTCCCGAATGGGTAGAATTGCATCTACGAGGTCATGAAGACCTGAATATAGATGCTAAAATATAAGGGAGATAATGGCATTGGCCAATAGGTTTATAGTAAGCCAATGAAACACTGTAGGCAGGGGCCAATAGGTTCATAGTTAGCCCATGAAAACTATGTTTAATGGAAGATGTCAGATAGACAGGTTCATAGTTAGCCCATGAAAACTATGATTGGATACTAGCAGGGTCAGTAGGTTTGTAATTACCCCATGAAAAATATATTCGGATGAAACATTGACAGATTTCAATAGGTTCCTAGTCAACACATGAAACTAGGGTAAGAAGAAAGGATATTGGAGTGACCAATATATTCCTAGTCAACCCATGAAAACTAGGGTGAGAAGAAAGGATATTGGAATTACCAATAGGTTCCTAGCCAAACCATGAAAACTAGGGTAAGAGCAATATTGGAGCTGCCAATTGGTTTATAGTTATCCCATGAGAACTATATAATTGGATAGGGGGTCCGTAAATATTTAGCCGATTATTAATCAGCTCATGAAAACTAGTAGGTTAGTAGTAATCCTAGAAACTATAATTGAGACAGATAGTCAAAAATGAATGGGAATGTGTAATCCAAAATTAATCCATTTGTTTTGCATATCATCGTATTATACTATTTTAAATTTTTTTGACCATTGTGGATGCAGGAGCACAGTATATGGTTTTGTAAAGGTTTTGAGATACTAGTGAGGGGAAACCCATTCCGCTAAGCGGCGTGGTCTCACTAGATATCTAAATGATTTGAGATGGTAGATTATTATTCATACTATACTTTCTGTCTTCTCGAAGTTTATGTTTTCCCGTTAAACTCTCTGGTACTCAATTGATTTTGAGTAGTTTGAGAGTTGAGGTTTTCAAGTACCTTTTAAGATGAATAAGCTTCTAGAGACGTGCAGGAGACATAATAGCTATTCAGAGTCTCTTTTCTTTTAATTTCGCTATGTTGATTGTAATGGCAAAGACGTTATATTGCCTTTATATATTCTGATCACCTTAGGGGGCACATTTATATGTTTCTTTGAGCGTATGTTGTAATAAATACATTTTCTATGAATGTGGTTTACGAACATGGGATTATGTAATGAATTGAAAATGTTTTGATATGGAATGTGATTTTGATTGAAGTTTAAATTTTTTCCATATTCATGTGTTTCTGTGTATCAATGGATCTAACACCGCTATATTTGGTCGTTGATGATTAATGACTATGGTTGACTTCAGCATCCATAGCCATTAGTTTTGGATCTCCAGGTAAGGGATGTTACACTCAAACTCTCGACCCCATGGTCGTGATAGTAGGAACCAAACCTGCAATGGTCCAACGATTATTTGTAGATAATGGCAATTCTGTGAACATCCTTCTCAAATGCACCTCTAATAAGATAAAGATCAGTATGAAAGATGTATTCTCTAACCGGATGAAGATCTAGGGATTCATCGGTGGACCCAAACAACCTATTGGAACAATTGATTTACCCATGGAACTTGGAGAAGGCGACCGAAGAGTCACCCACATCCAAACCTTTGTGATCGTAGATGAGATTTCTGCCTAGAATGCCTTCTTGGGGCGGCCTGCCTTGGCAGATCTCAAGATTGATTTAGCACAATATTGTCTAACTAGGAAATTTCTGATAGAGAATGTAGTCGAGGTGATCAAAGGGGACCAAAGTGCAACTAGAGAATGCTATACCATGTAACTATGCGAGTCTAAAATAAAAGAAAAAAGGAAGAAGGTGTGGAGAACTCTCCACATTCGTAAACCTATTGAATAGCAACTACAGAGCCGCCCTGGCTTCGGGACCATAGCCGATTCGATAAGGCTTTGGACCTTAGAAAGAAGATTTCATAAGAGGAACGGGGAACACTAATAAAATTGACGGTGTCTGTCCTAGTTGATGTGGATGACCCAACATGGGTGTGAAAATTGGATCACATCTTGGGAACAAGATGCGATTAGAACTCATCAAATTTCTCCGTGCTATCTAGATGTATTCCTTTGGACACATTCCAATATATGGGGGGTGTCGCCAGAGATTGCATGCCATGCACTTAATCTTGACCCCAAGTACACACCAGTGAAGCAGAAAAGGCGCAGCCTAGGACTCGAGCGGTCCAAAGTGCTAAGAGAAGAAGTGGATAAACTAATGGCGAATGGTTTCATCCGCGATGCAACCTACCCTGATAGAGTATCCAACCCGATCTTAGTCAAGGAGTCCAATGGGAAATGGTAAACTTGTATCGACTATTCAGGTTTAAAAAAAGCTTGCTTGAAAGATAGCTTTCCTCTACCCAGAATTGATCAGCTTGTGGATGGGACGACAAGATATGAATTGCTATCATTTATGGATTCATATTCGGGATAGGACAAGATCATAATGCACAAACTTGATAAGGAAAATGCCAGTTTCATTGCTGATCTAGGACTATACTGCTACAAAGTGATGCCATTTGGCTTAAAGAATGCTGGGGCAACCTACAAATGAACAATGAATGCCATGTTTAAACATAAAATTGGGAAGACTATGGAAGTTTATGTAGATGACTTGTTGGTTAAATCGTGCATGGCTACAAATCACTTGGACAACCTCTCCGAGATGTTTTAAATACTATGAAAATATGGAATGAAGCTCAATCCACTTAAGTGTCACTTTGGCTAGCCTTTGGAAACTTCTTGGTATTCATCGTAACCGCCAGAGGCATCGATGCAAATCTCGAACAAATAACCACTATATGGGAAGTCGAGGCCTTTAGGAATAGGAAAGAGTTAAAAAGCTTGAATGGAAAGGTTGCAACAATGAGCTGATTTATCTCAAAAGCAACCAATAAATGTATCTCGTTCTTTGATACGCTAAAGAAAGGAAAAAAGACCTCAAACTACGTTCGAAGAGCTGTTGCGACATATGGAAACCCCGCCAATCATGTCCAAGATAGTAGACGGAGAAGATTTGTACATCCACTTGCAGTCTTGCCCCATGCATTGAGTGTCGCACTAGTACGAGAAGAAGCTAAGATCCAACGACTCGTATATTACATTAGTAAACAGTTCACTGGAGAAGAAATGAACTGTTTGAAATTGGAAAAACTGGTATATTGTCTCTTAATCGCATCAAAAAGTTATGATCGTACTTCCAGGCATATCCGATTAGAGTGCTGATAGATCAACCCTTGAAGCAGGTGTTATATTGCCCCGAGACCTCTGGACGGCTTATCAAATGGAACAACGAATTAAGTCAGTACGAAATAACATACCACCCCCAAAATGCGATCAACTGGCAGGCATTCGCAGATTTCATTATTGAGTTTACATTCCGAGATAACAAGGAAGAAGTGACTCTGGAAGTGGAGATACGTTGGAAGTTTTTCTTTGTAGTGCATCTACCAAATTCTACTCAAGAGCAGGGGTAATGCTTGAGACTCCTAAAGGACAATCCGTTTGCTATGTCTTGCGCTTGGAATTTCTTGCAACAAATAATGAGACAGAATACGAAGCACTGATAGCCGGGCTCAAAGTTGTGAAGGAACTCGGAATAAAGTCCATACACATCTATAGCGACTTTCGGCTAGTCATCTATCAAGTGAAAGGAGAATACCAGGCTCAAGGAGAGAAGCTCACCCCATACCTATCTAAAGTGTAGGAACTACTGAACAGGATTGAGCATTACACCATAATTCATATATCCAGGGAACAGAACACGAAGGTGGCTTATCTAGCCAAACCGACCTATTACAGAGAAGCTCAATCATTAGGGCTAGTCCCGTTTGAAACCCTGAAAAACTCCAAGCATAAGAAAAATGGATATCGACTAGATTTTTGAGACTACTAAAGAACTAAAGACCTGAATGACGCCAATCTAGGACTACCTTCTTATAGGAACCCTTCCTGTAGATAGGAATCAGCGGAAAAAGCTTCTTCGAAAGGCACCACAATTCATAATACAGGATAGGATACTGATACTCCACCGAAGGAAATTCTCAACCCCTTGCTCAGATGTGTGACTAACGATGAACCTCAAAGGAAGGCCAGAGGGAAATCTCTTGCAAAGAAAGTTCTCCGGTATGGGTACTTTTGGCCAATAGTAAACAATAATGTAGCGGATTATGCCAAACGGTGAGACTAATGCCAAAAATTCAGCAAGATCAAAATAACTCCCGCAATGGAACAAATACAAATGGTCAAACCTAGGCCATTCGAAATATGGAGAATCGATCTGATTGGTTTATTACAAATGGCCAAAGGAGAAGCCAAATATGTTATCATTACTGTTGAGTATTTCACCAAATGAGCCGAAGCGGAACCGTTGGCCACTATCACCATAAAAAAGTTATTAAATTTATTACTAATAATATTATTTGTAGTTTAGTGCGCCATAGAAAATCATAAGGGACAACGGACTCAATTCAAAAGCGCTAAGCTCAAACACTTTTGCAAATGCTTCTGAATCGAGAAAAGCTTTTCTGCTGTCACACATCTGCAAGTAAATGGGCAAGTGGAAGAAATAAATAAGACCATCAAGTCCACATCAAAAAGCGGTTAACTAAAGAAAAAGGAAATTGGGCCAATGAACTTACACTCGCACTATGGGCTTATAGGACAACGCACAAATATACAACTGGGCACTTTCCATTCGCTTTGGCATATGGCTCTGAGGTAATGATCCCAATTGGGCTAGAATTCCCTTCCCATCAAAGGCAAAACTTCGATCAAAGGTAGAACTAGCAGTTCTTACTCGAATCGCTTGATATGGCCGTTGAGAAGAGGGAAGAAGCCGAATTAAGAACTGCCGCTCACTAGAAAAGGGTCACACGGTACTTCAACTCCAAAGTTCATAACTGTACCTTTAAAATGGGAGACCTTGTCCTCAAGAGGGTTATCCTATGCCAGGAGCATTTGGACCAAACTAGGAAGGACCCTATGTGATCATTTAGAAGCTAGAGGATGGCACATTCAAGCTAATAGCCATTGATGGAGCCCAAATTCCCGTGCTTTGAATGGTGAATCGCTGTGTCCTTATTTTATCTAAGACTATCTTATGTATTTCATATTTCCAGCAAATAAGCCATCTCGGAATACCCAGGCATTGTAAATAGGCAAAACTTTCCCAACTTTCATTAACAAAATTTCTTTGCTTTCTAAACTGAATAAAACTGTGTTCACATACATAACCTGTTGAGTGGACAAAGTCAAATCGACTCAAAACTATTCAATCGCTGCTTGAGATAGTGGAACCATGTCAAGTACGCCCTATCTACCCACTGGTTGGTGAAAGCAAATTGACTCAAACCACTGGATCGACGGAACTTGATCCTTGCCATTTAAGAACCAATGATGCTCCATCAACATCGGTAAGACCCTAATAAAAGTTGCACACCTCCAAAATCCAAGCATTGCTTCTTTAGTTATGGAACCATGCTCTCAAAGCATGAAATCCTTGCATTGCCTGAAGATTGGTAACGTCGACAAAATCCAAACCGTTTTGAATCGACGGGTTATAGCGATCCCAAAAGTCATGCATCTTCTAAGCTGCACATACTCTAAAAAGCCATGCTTCTCATAAGCCATGCACACTCTTGAGTACTGGTATTGTCTTGGCAATGTCGGGAAACTCGTCTATTGTAGGAATAACAAAAATGTATCCACTCCCACTATCAGGAATAATCAATATGAATCCAGCAATGTCGCACAACCACGAATCGGCGAAGAATTTCGATTGTTGGTGAACAAATTTTATGGAATCGAGACACTCAAATAATAAGTTCTCTAAGATAGAAACCGCAAAATAGACTCGACTATAGACATCTGAAGAATCACATGGATCGACCGGTAATTTTTCAAGTGTTTGAAGTAAGCAACCCCGTAAACTAGAGAGCACACACGCCAATACTCAACCAAATAGTCTATTACTCCAAACAAAGAATTTTGGCAATAATTACAGGACTAGACCAAAAAACCAAGCATTTTACATTTTTGTTACTCCAAACAAAGAATTTTGGCGGTAATTACAAGACTAGATAAAATAATTATAAATAAAATTGGCATAAGTGCATGAAACATATATAAGTAGACAAACAAAGTCGCAACCAAAATGTCAACATCATATTACTTATAACATTTTCAATGTACAACAACAAAACGTGGGTGTCGTGCCTACATAATATTGGCAACAAATAGGAAAATACAAAAAATCACTATGCAAAAATAAGAGAAGTGCTAAGTGCAAACTCTGTACTTGTACAAAAGATGATCAAAAAAATATAAAAGGAGGAAAAGACAAATCAAGACGTCTTCTTATGCTTCCTGATATCCTTTCCCACCTCTAGTTTGCAATTTCTTAGGCTTATCCTTTCCCAAGGCAATCTCGCTCTCTGAAGCACGGCTATTGGCAGGCCCTTCTTTCCCTTTATGCTTGTAGGATCGGCGAGAGCTCTACGATGACCTCTTCTATGCTTCAACCTTCTTCTTTTTCACCGCAATCATTTGCTTCTCAGTCTTCGGCTAGTCAGCCTCTGCTCTATCTTGTTGGCTGCCTTGGTCTGCTTGCTTTCATGTATCACCAGCTGCCAAGTTCTCCTCTTGAAAAAAAGGGATCGTCCAAACATGTAGCGCCATAAATTTCTCAGAATGTGAAACTGACTGCAAGTCAAAAGCGGAGACAATAGTTGATGCAGTTAAAATAGCGGCATACTGGGCATTGTGATGAGAAGGCAACTCAGTGGGAAGAGAAAGTTGATCTACGATACCAGAATAAAGGCAGTTATCTTGGAAATCTCTTCAGATGTGGATTGAAAATCTTCAAGCATGGGAGAGATAAGAAAGTTACCTACTGTGGGGATTTGTTTATATGCAATGATTTCAAAGCCTTCGTTATTATCTTCCTTTGAAGACTGCACAACTGCAAGAGATGTGGTAGCCCTCTCACCGACATGAAGATGCAAAGAAGGATCGTCCAGGCCAAAAGGAAAATGGTCAGTAGCAGCCTCGGTGGTAGCCGTGATATTGACGGTTTCATGGTCCCTCTCCAGCATCAAGACTTTTGGCCTTCCACTAGAGCTAGGTGAGTTTCTTCGTTAAAGAAGGCTTGAACCAGCTCCTCTTTGATCTGACTGCCACATATAACTCGAAACCAAGCCAACTCTTCTTTCTAAACTACAACAAGCATGCATGGGAACAATGGACCCAAGTAATTGAGGCATCCCTGATGAAGCACGAAATTAACACTGAAGCCTAAAATTATAGCATTTAAGCCTTCCATTTTCTTAGCGAAAGTATCTTAGAGCTTTGAAAGGATGGCTTCCGTGCTAGCCTTCTTTATTGCAAGTTGATTTTTCTTAGCTTCCAAAATCAAAATTTGCACACGTGGAGAGGCATTTTTATGCAATGGTTCAGTGACGACTTTCTTCTCCACCTCGACCACTATCCTACTTGCCTTCGGTTTTTCTTTCAGAGCCACCTCATTATTGTGGCATTTCTTTATTTTATCTTTGAGCATGAGCGCAGTTCATCTAGTTAATTCCTTCACCAGCTTGAATAAAGAAGCACTCCTACTTTCTCTCTTTAGGACGTCATCCTTCTCCTTCTTCAATCGCTCAATCTTTGATTCACGGTCTTCAAGCTGTTTCTTATATTCATCATTTTTGAAATTGAATGATAGAACTTCCTAGTAATTGTTTCAATTAACGGTAGAAAGCTGCTTACATAATTTCTGCCATCCCTCGGCTTGCTCCAGGCCGCTTTGAATCGCATGGAGATAGGATAAATAAGATTCAACGCAAACTGACTTCAAGTTGGGTTTGTCAAAAGCAACCCCACTAATAACAAGTTGGGAAATATAGCCTATAGAAGCGGTGGACTAGTAGGGAAAATGTAAGGGGCTCGCCCTGAAATTAAGAATGAAGCGGCCACTGCAGTGTGAATGGAGGAGATCGCGATGCCAGAAGCGGTAATGACGATCCCAGTAGAAATAGAAATCTATACAGCGGGTGCATGTTCTTTATCCTTATCAGCTCGGCGGCGTTCTTCTGCCTCCTTATCTTGTCTCCTACTTCTCTCTTTTTCGGTTTCACGAGAGGCATAGTATCTAGATGAATGCGTTTGCGAACGTTGATATTCAAGTGATCGATTAAGATACAAGACATGATCCCCGTCAAAAATAACAAAAAAACTTCAGAAAAAAGGCATTAGATATATCAAAATATCCTAAGAGAATAATAGTGAAATGCGTGATCCTAGTGAAGTGTGTCGACCCAAGCAGAGTACCCAAACCAGATCGATCACCAACTAACGTCAGGACTTCCATTTCTACAGGAATGATTTAGTTAGGCTGGGAAGGTAACCCTTCCTTAGAGAAGTCACCTATTAGGGCATTTGTATCTATAAAAAATGTCGCTCGCATCTCCCAAGTCAAATCGTCGCCCTCTGGCAAAAGGGCTGGGAATGGACTCATTCTTGGGAAGAGCTTCTTCAAAACATTCTTTCGAAGGAGGTGAGGGACTATGTTCACGACTCAACTCCAAGGCCTTGGCGCCTAAATGGACATCGTCTTCATCGGTATCTGTATCCCAATTTATTTCTTCTTTGATCAAAAGGAGCCCCTCGTTGAACTCTCCTTCCTTACTTCCCGCAATCAATGGAGCTTTGCCCATCCGATAAACAAACTCATTTTCTTTCTCCTCCGGGATCGAAGGCATCTTGGGTGGACTGTCAACCCCAAGTTGAATATGGGCCTCTTTAAAAGTTTTCTATGACCTCTCGGATGAGTCACTTTCTTCCTCCTCATAGCCATCATCATCACCTTCATTGGAATCATGGGAAGAAGAAACTGAGCAAGTCTGGGTTTTGGAGCGAGAAGGGGCACTAATGAATCCAACAGATATTCCAGAATGTAAGAGGTTGCGCCGACAACAATTTTCATTTATAAGCAAAAGTCAGATGGTATGCTCCCAAGCGTCGACCGCTTCAAGGGCACTAAGAACAGAACCTAGCATTGGATATTTTTTAATCTTAGAGAGAACTGCAAAGAAATAGACGATCATTCAGAAGATATTTTAGTAGCTAAAGGAAATTCCATGTGTGTTGGAAGAAACTTATTCCTGTAGTCCATAAACGGGTGAATCCCTCTGGAGATTTGACAAAAAAGAACTGATTTTGAATGAGGGAACCTTACTAGGAAGATCAAGTATAAGATTTCGGTTATGTTGCGCCTTAATATAAAGGAGTGAAGGGTTAGCCTCCCTCTTTTTAAATAGTAGGAGACGTTACAGCTCGGCAAAGCTCGGGGAGTAGTTAAGTGTTCGGATGAACATAATCTACAAGCAAATTAGCATGGCGTAACTATTTGGGAGGATTTGGAATGGAACCAACCCCATGTTCTAAAGAGTTTTCATAAGAAAGTGATTAAATATGGGAACCATAACATACATACACATAGTAACGGCAAAATACGTATCTGGAAGGAGGCCTATAAGAGAATTCCATTTTGGACGGCAGAAGCACTTCGTCCTCCGGAATGCCATATTACGAGCAAATGCTTCGCAATGCTCTATGTGTAAAGATCAAAAAGGCTTTCTCCGAAGGATCAAGAAAAATGCTGAAGTTGAGGGAGTGCGATCGACGATGGGGCCAACTGTGATCAGACGGCCTATTGCCCCGAAGCTACGGAAGTAGCAGGTCCAACCACGATCGATAAAGACTCCACCTTAAAAATAAGTGAGCTTCCTTCAACTGACTTACACTGGAAGGATTTGCGCGTCATTCTATATAAGAAAGCTTGTGTGCAAAATGGTTAGGTGCACCAAATCCTTAAACTATAAACAGCCGACCAGGTTGATACTTGGAATTTGAAAGGTAAGTGACGTGTACAAATACTGATCGAATTCCAAATATTAACCGCTAATGTGTTCAACGTGTAACCTATGTGAGAACGGGCTCGGCGTCCTGAATGCTGTGAACAAATTATTATGTGTAGATGGCTCATTCACATCGAAAAAAGCGACTGTATCAGCTATTAATGTCTTTTCTCCGACACATATCTACTATCAATGATTCGTTGTCTGAAGTGACATAAAAGCTCTTCTTATTCTAGATACACCGACTTTGCAATGATAAGACCAAACCAGCGTGAGCAATTATAGATCAATGAGTCCGAATTGAGAGGAAAATTATTAGCAAAGTGATAACAACCTAAGCTGCATGCAAGAAGCTATCCTAAATTATTATCACCTCCCAGAAAAACCAAAATCGATCCATAATCTATAAGATGCCATGCAAGAATCGACTATGAAACTTGGTACAAGTTAATTCTGATCCTACGGGTAAAATAGCAAAACATGTCGAGCACCGAGGCAAAACCCTGGCTTCATTCCATGAAGAACTTCTAACTCAATTTATTATTTTTTCCACAAAGTCACAATTAGCTCGAATCTTCCACTACATCCATTATCAACATAATCTCACCATCATTCGATGATATAATATCACGTCAAAATCCACTTATCCACCTTCGAAATTAAGAAAGGCAATGAGGTCTTCAATTCAAGATGGCTCAAACAAGAGCACTTTGGTTTGACAATGCCTCAAGGTAGATGAAATCACAGCATCAGGTGGCATTGGGGAGTGAGGATCGATGGCGGAAGCACTCCGGTGGCAGTAATGTTTAGATCGGTGAAGTTTCAGTATCTTTTGAATCGGCTCGACTCGAAAATATGAAATGGGAGAATGGAGATACGTTCCCACTTATATGTAAAAAAATAGAGAAAGGTGGAAAATTTTCCTAAGTCCTTAGATTGGTGCCGATCTGATCCAATTTGTTTCCCCCAAATGACCTTAATCTTTCCTTTTTTTTTCCCAACTCGATGTTCGTTTCATTCTGAAAGTTGTCAAGTCAAGATCACTCCATAATTATAACTAATAAAAGTTTCCACTAAGGACTGGATAGTTAGTCAAAACGTCATAGGTAGCTACTCAAGGAAGCTAGATATAACCAACAAAACTCCATGAAATGGAAATCGAAAGATAAATAATTCTAGAGCAAGCCTTGTTCCCAATGAAAGCATGCTCTATGAGGCAAATGTTAACTGGATTTTCAACCCAGCAGAGTTCAGAAGGAGTTAAAACATTTAAATTGCGCCAAAATGACTCGAAACTGGACCGAAATACCTAAAAGCACATGACAAAGAAACCCTGGAATATTAGGGTGTTGATCCATTATTTAGGTTAACAAGTTCCAAACTCAAAATCAATACAAGACTATGGATATTTAATCCATATACAATCACACATATATGTTATATGGTAAATGGTCATAGTTCGTAATGCATGATATTTCGACGAAATTAGTTCATTGAAGTAAGAAAATAAACCATAGTGTGAGATTGAGTATTCAATTTCATTGATTACAATAAAGATTTTATTGTGTTAAATGTATTACATGACCAAAACTACAACATAGATGAACGCGATCTTTGAAATGTCAGTTTAATTAGTTTACATAAGGTGCAACATATTTGATGTCCTTAAATATTAAACATGATAAAGTGCATTTTTCTAAAGAGTTTATTATGATATTGTAGTAAAGGACTTCTTTTGAATGGTTTGACCATTTAGAAAAGAGAACGAATGTACAAGATTATATATCATTTAAGGCACAACTGAGATGAAGAGAGTGAATAGTCACTTCTGCTTCATAAAGAAACATTAGCAACGAGAATTATAATACTAATAATTGATACTTAACATTGGAATAAGAAATACGATTTCTCTTTTGAAATGTATTTTCATACACGAAATTGTTTTCTATGAATTTTTTTTTTTAAGTTTAAGATATTAGATCAAAGAACTTTCTACTGTAAACTAGTTGCAATATATGAAATAAATAATCTATATTAAGTGAATGATGGATATTAGAACTCAATACACTTATAGTAATAACAGTAATAGTGGGAGAGTGTCATGTAACACTTATTGATTGCATCAAGTTAGGAGAATTGTTTTCATAAAATGTATCGCATATTATTTATGAAATAATATCTATTCTTCGTTGATGACTAAAGAATAGACATGGTTTTATTACAATGAGAATATTATGAATATTTGTTGTGGAATAGAACTATGGTAGAGGTGTTTGATGCATTAAAAAATACAGAATTATCTAAGAATATTTACAATTATTTTGGAATCATAGACTAAGCTGTAGTTTTGAGAAATAAATTTTGTATAATTATGAATAATATGATGCTAGTTAATATCTCAAACAATTAAGGTCTATGAACCCATTTAGTGTGAGCGTCATAACAGCTGATGAACTCTTCAGATTAATACATATAGATGTATGCAATCATAAGTCTATTAAAACCAAAACTGTTCCATGTACTTCGTCATATTCACTAATGAGTTATTACTGATGTGGACATATGCAAATGATAAGCATGCATAAGTCTATGATAAGCTTATGGAATATTAAGTGGAAGTAAATAATATAACATGTGACATAAAATGATTCGTATTGGAAAGATTTTAATATGCACCTAATATGAATAAAGATTTAGTGTCAAAGGTCACTCATCCCATTAATACGTAATGATGTATTAATAAGGAATCATCAAACTTTATTGGATAAAGCATGATAAATGATGAGTGAACTTGAGTTAAATTCTTTCCATAAGATGTGTATTTAAGAATAGTACATAATGTTAAAATTAATATCATCTAAAGAATAATTTACAAAATCATACAAGATAAGAGTTTATAAGAAACCCCTACATATCCTAGGCCAAGGAGTTGGTATGTTCGAAAGGCTGCACGTAATAATTACACGTAAGAGATCTTGTATGAAGCGTTCCAAGAGAGTTTTGGCAACGATAGTCACTAGATGACTAATTTATGTTGTGAACATAAATATATTGTGAACTAATACAAAATCAATTTTATATAAGACAATTCATAAAATGTACACGAATGTCCATTCCCTTACACTGAGAAACAGCTGTTGTTTTATGAAATACCAACTTCATAGCCAAGGAATTTCTTTAAGAAATTATCGATATAAAATAAATTTAGATACGATGCAAGGATAAAACCGATTATAAGGGATGAAATGAAATTGACCAAACCTAAATGAATGCAATACATTAATACGTCTAATGAGTATTCTTGTACACTAAAAACAAACTTGTTGAATATGCAAGTATAAGATTTTTGTTTGATGATAATAAACATATATATATATATATATATATATTCATTTAAATGTTTTTGTTAATGTACTATTTTATTTTTCACATAATTAAATAAATATTTGCTGAATAAAATAAACAACATAGAATTTAAATTCAAACAGATATTTTATTCAAACAAATATTTATTACAATTTTGAATAGTATAAATTTGAGCTCACACTATATACACAATTTCCATTACAATATAGTTTCAAATTATAATACAATTTTTCACTATACAATTATCATTTACAATAGCACCTCACTACATATCACTCAATCACTCATATTTTATCATTGACTTTGCTCCAGCCTGAATCCAACATCTGAGTTATTTGCAAAATGTACACAGACGTAGTAAAATTGAAAGAGAAAGATTTTTGCAGTGTTAAATAAAATGTGTTTTTGAAAATATTATTTGCCACGGTTATTTGGGTTATTTGTCATCATATTTATTTTGAATTCATCATACATGAACAGCTTGTGACATGCATGGTGTATCACAGCACATGCCATAAGGCCGTGCACACTAATATACACTTGATAAAACTACAGGGATAGGTGAGCACAAGGTCAAACCTGAGCCAAAGGTAGGTTCAACTCAAGTGCAATACAAATAAAATCACGAAATGAGCACAAGGTCAAACCCGAGCCAAAGCTAGGTTCAACTCAGGTGCAATATAAAAACAAAATTGAATGGTTAAGTTTTAATGACTGGAACAAGCCTCGACCAAAAATTCAATGTGTACACATGAAAACAACTCAACCATTCAAACGCAAGTAAAATACAGACCTAGCAACAATGGAACCATACCAAATTAATGATCAAACACTACATGAACCAACAGACCATCACAATCACAATAGAATGCACATAGTAATGCAACATGAAGATGGAATCAGTGGATGTATACATATGCATCAGTCCAAATGAAACAACATATGGACTAGATACAAATGGTTAAGAGCAAACTACATGATTGAGAATGAATATGGAAACATCATGGATTGTTATGGAGAGGCAATGACAATAAGAGATGCACCAGTAACTGAAGATCAGACACAGTGCAAGCTCAAGTGAAGTCAAAATAAGCTTGGCAACATGGAAGAAAATGCACACTAGCTCGACTATTTTTTACAAGGCAGTTTTTTTTCAAATCAATGTACATCAAGCTAGAGAAGGCTACACAAAGACCACATAAACATATATACATATATGCACATATATGTATACACATATATGAGTTCAAACGAAAAAACCATATGCAAGTATTCATGCTGCATCAGAGGCATGCACAAGACAACTTACAACACAATGCAACTGAATACAAGTCGATATGCTCAGTTCACATGAAATGCAACAGTAATGATCATAGTAAATACATAAGAAATCTACAAGTTAAATGTTCAGTGACTCGAAGTAAGTACAAGTGCAAAAATAAAATGCACAAAAAAATGTGATCAAGCAACTCGAGCTATCATATCAGACTACAACAAGACTCCAAGCATGTAAATACAAAGTAGTTTTTCAAATTAATAAACAATAAAAACTCAAATGTGCACAAGCAAGCTTCAAAAGGTACTAGACTCGAGTGAATCAAGTACATCAAATCAGAGCAGTGCATTTTAACAAATACACAGCATTATAGTGCAGACTACACAGTCAAACATCAAAACAACACTTCAACCAAGACATAATGAAGACAACAGCTCGAATGAGCAGTGCACCAGGGCTGTACACAAAAAGATAGTGAATAATGAGCCACAGCTGTTCAAATGTCGCATGGGATTTCAAAATAACCAAATCAAGTCAAAGCCGGATGATAACACATATGAATGAAAAATCAAAAACCAAACAAGCCATGGGTCAAAAAATTCAAACAGAGATATACAGTAAGTTGAACAAGTGGTATCAATCCAGATTATCAAAAAATTAATGCCGAAGTCAAAGGGAATAAAGAACAGAACCAAAGTCAAGATTAAATGCGGGAAAATCAAAGCCGTGGTGACCCAGGCAAATAATCAAATAAGTCAAAATCAAAGCCGTGATAATCAACCGAAGGGATATACGAATTGAAGAAGTCAGAAAACACCACCAGTATTCAAGCATAATCGAATGGCCGAGTTAAAATTAACAGAAAAATTCAAATGAATCAATTCGAATGGAAATTAAGGGAATTAAACCCTATATAACCCATATTATTATCGGCATGGAAAAAGCATTCGAGTTCAAGACAAAAATTCAGGATTTTACTCTTAAATCGAAAACAAATCAGTAACTCGAATCAAAAGTCGAGCATAATCAAAATCGAAAAGGAATATCGCGTACCAATTTTTCAACCAAGTATACACGCTCGCCATAATTTGAAGCAACCGAAGCTAAGCAAAGAACAAAGATCGACGAAGCATCATTCGATCGAGCAATTGAAGTCGGCATCTTTAATTTAGCAGAAGCTCTAACTTCAGATCGAAGAAGAAAAGAGGCAGCCATTTGTTTAATGCAAGGATTCAAGGCCCAAGATAATAGAAAAGAAAAAAGGGAATTATCTTTTAATTTTATTTTTGGCTGGTTTGCATAAATAGTTGTTGGGCTTTTATTTTTTAAATTAGGGTTTTTGTTTTATTTTTAAATTGTAATTTTCTTTTCTTTCAAATTCTAGTGTGTTTTTCTAGTCATGTGACTAGGGACAAACTACAGTAGTGTAGGTCGAGAATTCATAACTCAGTGGCTGAGTTGTGGTAGATTTTGAGCGTAGAGTTACGTTAGTCGATAGCGGGTGTCGCGAGTTTATGTGTGTAAAGTGTCTGACTACTTCTAGTAGAAACCTTGAGGGTAGCACGTAGGCAGGGTTTTAACGAAGCTGGGTAAATCTGTGTTGTTCTATTTCTGGTTTTAATATTTTGCTATTATCTATGCTGTTATTATTCTGCTATTATCTACGTTGATATTGTTTTATATATTTCCGCATTAAATTTTTATAATTATTAGTATCACCCTATTCACCCCCCCCCCCTCTATGGTGAAATCGATCCTACAAGTGGTATTAGAGCTAGGAACAAAAGTCAAATTTTGTTTCAAAAATTTAATTTTTCAAAAAAAAATTGTTTTAATTTTTTTAAATGGTTTCTTTTAATAATGCTTTTGCTAAGGGTCAGTCCATAGTTAGACCACCAATGTTCAATGGTGAATATGCTTACTGGAAGAATAGAGTGGAATTTTTTTTAAAAACCATTGATGCTTGGAATATTGTTGAGACAGGTTATAGGGCACCGACTATAGTGGTTGATAATCAGGAAATAGATAAACCAATGAATTAATGGACAGATCAAGAAATAAACTACAGAATGCTAATGCTAAAGCTTTGAATTCTATTATTTGTTCATTGGATCAAATTGAATTTAATCATGTCTCACATTGTCTAACTGCATAGGAAATATAGCACACTGAAGTGAATTATGAAGGAACATCTCAAGTCAAAGAATCCCGCCTTGCCATGCTTAGTAGTGAATATGAGAACTTCACAATGGCCAAGGATGAAAATGTCAAGGAGATGTATGGACGACTTTCCAATCTCATATACAAATCAAAAGCTCTTGAAAAATCATACACAGAATTGGAAATAGTTCAAAAATCCTCGGAGTACTTCCATGAAATTATGAAGCGAAAGTTATAGCCATTCAAGAATCAAAAGATTTGAAACCAATCAAAGTCGAAGAACTCATCGAAAATCTCACCACTTACGAGCTAGAAATGAAATTCAAGGAAGAACGAGAAGGAGGTGATACTCGAAAGAAATCAATAGCTCTCACAGGAACAATAGAAAGTGATGATGATGATGAAGCAGCTGAGCTGGCACTATTAATAAAGAAATTCAAAAGGTGGAACTACAAATTCGAAAATCCAGCTCTAAATCAACAATTGAAATGCAAAATAGTCAAAGCACTAGACAACTCAAAAGAACACGAGATCATTTGTCACAAGTGCAACAAAACCGATCATACTAAGCCCAATTATCCCCCGAATCGATTTAGCCATGGAAAGAAACCAAAAAGGAGAAGTTTTGCAGCCACTTGGGATGAAATTGATGAAGATAATAAAAGCACTAGTAGTGAGAGTTAATAAGCAGATTCGTGTCTTTAAGTTGATATAACTGGTAGTGATGATGATGAGCCAAGCGAGGTATCAAAACTTACTCACTCGGAATTACTTATATATTTTCACGAAGTAAATAGCCGTTTCGAAAGACTTAGGGAAAAATATGCTAAAATTGAATCACAAAGAGATACGTTGATAGATTTAAATAAATAGCTTGATCAATTGGTTATAAACTATCAAACCAAGAGCCTTAAGTGTGATAAGTGTGCATCACTTGTAGAATAAGTTAAAAAATCATAAATTAAAATAAAATCACTTGAAAATGAAATTCTGATTTTGAAAGAAAGTGAAAATACTAGGAGAGAAAATTCTATTAAAAGGTGCACTCAATTATTGAATGAAAATGAATCTCTAAAAATACAAGTCTTGTCTACAACTTTAGGAAAATATTCCAAAGGAGGCAGATTGTTAATATGCTATTAGGGAAACAAACTGTTAATACAGATAGACAAGGACTTGGCTATAATCAATCTGAACTTGTTAGAAGCAAAATTAATCAAGTTAAATCTGAGTGCACGATCTGTAGAAAAATTGGACACAATCAAAACAATTGTTGGTATGGACCGAAACATGTAAAAACAATACCAATTTGGGTTCCAAAAGACACGAATATAAAATCCCTTAAAGTAAAAAAAATTGGGTGCCAAAAGGAACAAATATGAATAGTCTTGGGTCTACACAAACATATTTTTCAAAACCTTTTGCCACTAACAACCATGGACCTATAAAAACAAATAGGTCACAAAAATCTTTTCTTGTGTAAATGTGGTGGCAGGCTAAGAAACAACAACGGTGTTATCCGAATTCTGGCTATTACAAGTACACAACGGACGACAAATCAAATTTCCTTAGCCTAGTACAAAGGTGGTAGAATCACAATGGGCAACAAAGAAACATTATTGTAAAGATAAAATAGGTAATGGTATATTTATTTTGAATGATTTATTAAATGTGAAAATCTGCACCATAATCTAACTAAATCAGCCAGTGATGTGATAATGAAATAAATGTTGATTTTGATTTAAAAATGTTGACCAATCATCTTTGAACTATTTCATATAGATTTGCTTGGACTAATGATGGTATTTTATTGATTGATGATGATACATTTGGTTATTTTACTGCTGACTCTATATTCATTGTTTGTTTATTGGCACGGTTTCAATTCAAATCCAAAATATTTCATTTAAAAGCTATAAAAAGATTTTAGAGTATTTGTTTCAACTTCATAGTCTGGTCTATAACATCCAACTAATGATAGTCTTGAGTCAAAGGAAAATTCGGATGCAGATTATACTAGTAATCTAGTTGATAGAAAAATTACTTGTGGAAGGTGATTTATGTTGAGACATTTATTAGATGCAACACATTTTCAAAGAAAATATCTGCATATTTTTAATAGTAACTGATTTTAAATTAGCAAACATTTCTCTTTTATAAAATCCCGTCCAGAAAATAGTTTTTATTGACCTTGTTTCAGATTAGTTATTTTAGAAAATTTGATTTTATAATTATTTTTTGGATTTGATTTTAAATGACTACATTAACTAATCTGACTCCCTATTGATTATCAAAAAGATAAATGGTGATTGAAAAAGTGATGAGTGTTGATATTAATCATATATTATGACATGAGACAGTATATTTATAAAATTTCTTAAAAAATTTAAACAAGATTTATAATAACTTTTGATGGGTAAAATTTCATGACCATCTCTATTGCTATCATATTTCTAACGACCATCACTCATCAAAATACAATATAGTATATCAATATGTGGCATTTTAAATGGAAAATCATTCGTTTTTCAATTTATTATATTTTTAGCAATAAAAACATCCAAAGTATTCACTCTCATTTAAAAGTCCTCATGGTTATGCATGGGTGAATTACTTGGAATTTTTGATTACGTGCTTTCATTCTCATTTAAAAGTCCTTACGGTTATGCATGTATGGAAAACATATCAAAATTGATTAATTGAATAAACAAGTTGATTCTAATCCCATTTAAAAGTCCTCATAGTTATGCGTGGTTAGAAGATACTTGAATTTATTTATTTTATAAAAATTTGGAATACTATTAATCTCATTTAAAAGTCCTAGCGGTTATGCATGGTTAGTGGATATTCAAATTCCTAATATAAATATACTACAAATAGACCCTGCTATATGGTTTTACATCATCGATATCATTCGACAGCGGAATATGCGCCTAACAGGGTATTTATGATTTTTGTTTGAATTTTTACTGAAATTTAATATTTATACTTGATTGGGTATTAATGTTGTATTAATTTCTATCACTTTATCGCTATTTTTCTAACACTATTGCTCTTTTGCTGATAACAAAAGGGGGAGAGAAAAGTTAAGATTTCGGCAGATAAAGGTCAAATGTTTTATTTTGTATTTTCTACTTGCATCTATATCCATTTGCATATTTTTATTTATTTTCATGTATATATGATGGGGGTACTTTTTTGTAGAGAGGGAGCATTCAAATAGGAGGAAAAAATCAAATTCATTTAATAAATTCAAATCTTAAATATATATTTGTAATAATCAAAAGGAGGAGATTATAGAATATGCGAGTATAAGATTTTTGTTTGATGGTAATAAATATATATATATATATTCATTTAAATGTATTTTTTAATGTACTATTTTATTTTTCACACAATTAAATAAATATTTGCTGAATAAAATAAATAACACATAATTTAAATTCAAATAGATATTTTATTCAAACAAATATTTATTACAATTTTGAATAGAACAAATTTGAACCCTTGCTATATACACAATTTCCCTTACAATGTAATTTTTCACTATACAATTGTCATTTACAATAGCATTTCACTACATATCACTCATTCACTCGTATTTTATTGTCGACTTTGCTCCAGCCTGAATCCAGCATCTGACTTATCTGCAAAATATACACTGACGCATTAAAATTGAAAGAGAAATATTTTTACCATATAAAATAAAATGTGTTTTTTAAAAGACTATTTGCCTCGGTTATTTTATTTGTTCATCATCATATTTATTTTCGAATTCATCATACACGAATAGCTTGTGACATGCACAGTGTATCACTGCACATGCCATGTGACGCCCCACCTCTATACCCACGCTAGCCAAGAACATTACGGTGAATGCTGTCAACTAGCACGGAGAATAAGGCTGTTGAGGAGCGACCATCCGTGTAATTTCTTTGCGCGAGCATCGATATGTCAGATAGTATAACATACATTTCTTTGTCAAGAGGGAAATCCGACATACCGACACAAACTCAAAGCTACTACACAGTGGCTGTAATATCTTCAGAAACAAATATAGAAATAAACATAACATAAATCAGTCACAGATAATTCATATCACAAAGGCGGAAGAAGATATGAATATATAATTAACACATGGAAGTGTATATCAGAGTAGTGGTCAAAAAGATCCACAATAATACAAAAGAATAGCAACACGTGCTATACAAAAGAATACAACTATGAGTCTATATCTCAAGTGTATACAACAAAATAAACTACTAATCTAAGTAGTTTGCCAAAAGTCAGAGTAATGAATCCCTGGGGAGAAGTCAAGCAGAAGCACCTGTAACATCTCGGTCTGACCCGAGTATTATTTAATAAGAAAATAATAAACGGATCAGTTTAACTATAAATATCAGATGAAACGATATAGAATAAGAGATATGACTAAACACATAATAATCACAATGCCAAGCTGTGATATATATAATTAGTTGAAAATCATCAAGAGATTAATCAATGTCACCAAATCTACACAAGAATCAAAGAAACGTCATACTCCTTATTTTGTTCACCAAACCATAAATATTGACGATAATATCAATGTCAATCACAAAAGTCAATGACACACAAATTCCAGAATTCAATACGCGAAATTCAGAAATCACAAAAGTCAATGACGCACAAATTCACCAATGCACAAATATCGATAAGGCTTATCAATAGAAATCACAAAAATTGGTGAAGCACAAATTCTAGAAATCATCTCAAGAAATCCAGAAATCACAAAGGGGGGGAGGCCTATCACAAACGGGAGCATAAAGCCCACCAACACGTGTATCACAAACGGAACGCTAATTCCATGGTTGCTAACCATCACAAATTGAGCCGAAGCTCCACAAACGGCCCGAAGACCATGGGTTGCTACCCCACCAAATTGAGTCGAAACTCCACAAAATGGGGTTTAGTCTCCCTCGTAGACAAAGAGACATCGCACATTGCTAGTCTAAATCACAAAGATGATCGTCATGATCAACGAGAAGTGTCAATTACACTAAGCTAGTAAATATATGAGTTTAGCTTCATGTCCCATAACCACTTGCTTAACTCAAATATTTACGAACAAACTGTAGATCTCCACTAGAAAATTGTCACAAGAGATTCAATCGAACAAGTCCAAGAATTAACCGACGAAGTAAACGCAAGCGTTTCATACCACTCGTTTTACTAAGTCGTTTAATTAGATTTCTCATATGAGTGAGGTAAAGGTTTGTATATACTAATAGATTGGAAAATGGTTTAGGAAACGAGCTTTGTACTAAAATAGTGTTGAAATCATTTGAAGAAAGAGTTTTGATATTTACTACTAGTATAGAAAAACTTTATATTTTTAAAGTGACAAATCAAAAAGAAGATTGTAAGAACAATCAATCACTAAAATTCGCATTCGAAGACGTGAATGAATTCCAAAGAAACCGATAAAGAATCCATCGAAATGGATATTCAAAAATCCCTAAAAAGAGCCATCAAAGTCATAATAAATGATAACAACAAATAGGATTATCACGAATCGATTTAAATTGGAATTCTCAAACAAAAAGGCAAGAAGGCAAAATCACAACAGTTTCAGACGTCTGAAACAAGTGGTTCAGACGTCTGAATCTGGAAATATAAAAATTTCCAGAACACGATTCAGACGTCTGAACCAAATGTTTCAGACGTCTGAAATAGGCATATTTTAGCCTATTTTCTTTCTGTTTGAAAACAAGCCAATTCAGACGTCTGAAATCCCAAATTCAGACGTCTGAAACTGCAATTTTGTGGTTTTACTGAACCTAGGCCAAAAATGGCCAAACGAATATGGAAAACGATCGATTGAGCAAATGGCGAGACAAAGGAATTACGTCGAACGACAACCCAGCCCAAATGGCTCTTCGATACGCCTCAAATATCAATGTCCAAATATCCATAATAGGATTTTCATAAATTGGACCAAAACACCAAAAATTGGAATATACACCAATTCAATCCAAACCAAATCGATTGCAAACGAATAAGTGTTAGGAATTCATACCTAACAATCGAAGATAATTATAGATTAAGATGTGAGATAAAAATCTCACCTTTGAACCCAAACGATCGAAAAAGAAGCTTAGAAGCAAAGGAGAATCAACCTCTCTTCAACACAACCCAAATGAGCTTGAATCTATGCTCAAAACAAGGACATTCCCAAAATTAGGTTTAGGAATTTCTGAAATTGGTAAAAGAATAAGTTGGAGAAGAAGAAGAGAAGCTTACCAATGGGTTCTCTTGAATTTGGAGCTAGGAATTTGATTTGCAAAAGAAAACTAGGGTTTTGGAGTTTTAATTTCCAATCTCTCCCACCATTATTGCCTTAGAACTGAAAAGAGAAGAGAATAAGGGTGAGTGGGGAAGAGTGGCTCAGATTTGAGCATAAGTTAAACATAGGGCTGAGCCCAAAACCAAACCCAAAGTGAAAAGTAGCAAAAATCAACTTTCTCCAAACATATCGAAGCTTATACTCAAAAAGGTCGCAAATGGCATTTTAAACTCAATGGGAGTGGTCCCGAGTCCTAATTCGACCCTACGCAAAAAGTAGCTTTTCGGACTAAAATCCGACTAACGATAGAATATTTAAATAAAATATTTAAATATAAAATTGATAAATATGCGGGTTGTTACAGACTCCCCTCCTTAAAGAAATTGCGTCCTCGCAATATTTTAAGAAGAGAACATAAAGTAACAACCATAAAAGCATATTCAACACAAAAGAAATTTGAAATAAGAAGTTCACCTCAAAGAGCACGAGAAAGTAAGTCCGGATGTGTTCGCTCGATGTACTCTCTAGATTCCTAAGAACAATCCTTAGGATTTGAGGACCATTGAACTTTAACAAGCGGAACATCTTTATTTCGAAGTCGTTTGACCTCCGAAGCAATGATACGAATAGGATGTTGCTCATAAGTTAAATTAAGCGAAACTTCAATCTCTTCCACAACACCGGACTCAAGAATAGAATCGGAATCTCGAAGGCATTTCCGTAATTGAGAAACGTGAAACACGTCATGAATAGCAGAAAATTGAGCCGGCAATAAAAGGCGATAAGCCATGGAACCAATACGTTCAGTGATAGGAAATGGCCCAATATATCGAGGCGCCAATTTTCCCGATCGACTGAAACGTACAACACCTTTCATAGGTGATACACGAATGAACACAAGATCTCCCACAGAAAATTCTAACTTCCTTCTCCGGTTATCGGCATAGGATTTTTGTCTACTCTGGGCTTCTTTCATCCTATGTCGAATAAGTTCAATTTTCTCTGTGGAATCGCGAATAAAATCTGGACCTAAAACCAGCTTCTCACCGGCCTCAAGCCAACTACAAGGAGATCGGCATGGCCTTCCATAGAGTGCCTCGAAAGGTGCCATACCAATACTAGATTGGAAGCTATTATTATAGGAAAATTCAACAAGTGAAATATAATCTTCCCAACTTCCACCAAAATCAAGAACACAAGCACGAAGAAGATCTTCAAGAGTTTGATTCACACGCTCAGTTTGTCCATCGGACTGAGGATGATAAGCGGTGCTAAAATTGAGCTTCGTTCCCAAAGCTTTTTGAAGACTCTTCCAAAATCCACTAGTAAACAATGGATCGCGATCACTAACAATAGAAGTAGGAACACCATGTAATTTAACAATCTCTTTAACAAAGAGTTTGGCCAAAAGAGGAATGTGTGATGACCCGCCCTTCTACTACCAGAAAGACGCATCATCATTAAGAAAGAAAGGGATGAGAAAATAGAAAAGATATAGAAGAAAGAACAAAAACATCAGAATCTCACAGCGGAACGGAACAAAATATAATATATCACATAAATATTACATAGTTTACATACATCAGAGTTATACAACATCAATATACATGACAATCATACATACATCTGTCACTATATACATCAGAGATGCAGAATACATCAACTAACACAGCGGAACTAGATAGATATCTACAACGCTGAAGCCTCCTGCTCCATTGCTCCTCCAGAATGCGTCAAAGCTAACCTGAATCCCTTGACTACCCGTAAAAATTTGGGTACCCGAGAGTTTATGGAAACAAAAATAAACTTCGGGTCAGACATGGGTCTGGTATGAGTAAACGGTTTAAAGTTGTTTAACTTTGAAAATCATTTAAAATCAAAGGTATCACGTAAGACTCCCCACAAATAAATACGGGTAAGTTTTTACCTTACGCTAACCAAAACATTTTATAGGAAATCCAGTGATATTATAATAGTGTCTAGGGTTTTCAAGTAAAATACAGAAATAGCTGAAATGCTTACATCTCACATTCCAACGTAGTTGGGCACAATCAAAACGTACGGCGCTTATTGGAAATTGGATCCCATACAATGGCAGGGCTACCGGGGTACCGCCCGTCACAGTACGTGGTCTAGATCACAGTACCGAGGAGCCACCCTAACTCCCCTGCAACACAAGGCCGGAACCATTCCTTACTGAACAGTCTCGAACAAGATAACCCCGCAGTTGGTGCGCAATTCCAACCGCCCACACAGCCGAAATAAAGGGACATCTAGACAGGGGTATATCTCGTCCTGCTTGGGCATGACCCACCTAACCTTGCTGCACCTCCCCTGTTTTAGCCATTCCCGGTTGATGAGGCTTGAGGCTGCGATTACCTTTACAAGACAAATATCTTAGAATGCTCATCGTCCGCCTGACGATGTGTTGAAAGCATTCAATCCATACAAGTTCGTTCCGGGTTCGAACGAAACCGAAGGCATTATCTCGTCACACTCATATTGGAATCACCCTCAGAGTCAACGACGATAACCCTTGCATTCTGAAAGCACCATCTTGATCTTCACTTCAGAATTCACGACCTATCGTTTAATTTGGATCGATGTGGTTTTCGGAATATCAATTGGATACCCGATCCCGGTCTCATCGAAATCCAAACGCCATTTTAAAGTCCAAGTTGTCTAATTAACTTAAACAGTTAATGATTAAAAAAATTCAATAATTGAATTAACATAACATTTATTACAGATAAATCATACACAATTGCCATGGATATATTACAGCATATCAGAGAGCATCACAGAATATCATCAATAAATAACACAAACAAGTATACAACACATACAACACACATAAGCAATCATCATACATTTTAGTCAATTCAATAAAACCAATTACTTGAGGATTAACCTCTTAAACCTGATAGATTAATCAATAGTTAATAACTTATTACTTATTCCATTACAAATTATTTAATTATAATCAATTCTTAATTAATAATTATATCTTCATTACTTAGTTAATTACTCCTAATTATTAATTAATAACTTTAATTATTGACTTATAAAACTTAATTATCCATCAGTTACTTCATTACTTGAGAGTTAATCTCTGGTTAATCACTTATTTCCCTTTAAATTATTTAATCAACAAATCATTTCTTAATTAATGTTTATGTCTTAATTGCTTAATTACTTAATTACTTAATTCACATTATTTAACTAATTACTTTCTCAATCAAGTTATCTGACTTTAATTACTTAAGTAATTATTTCTTAATCACTGTTCTACGAACTAAATAGAACTTAATTACCTGTTTATTTTCTGCTAATTGCTTCATTAATCATTTTTCAATTCTTAATTAAATCACTTGATTAATTAACTGTTACTCGTTCATTAATTAATTAAGTGGTCAATTCCAATTACATTTACTTCGTATAATATACTACTAATTATAATTACAAAGTAATTACTCTTAATTACTTCTGCATCCAATCAATCACTATTGATTATTAACATTCAATTATATTACTAACTGAAACACTATTTGTTAATTTACTTAATTCATTACTTATTAACAAAATTTTAAAAGCATAGTTAAGTTTAAACAAAGGTAATTAGTTAATTTAAAATAATTAATCCCAAACTAAAACTGATGTTAAGCCTTAACTAGGCTAATTAATACTTGAATGAACAGTATTTATTGTCACTGTGATACCATACCGAAGCCTATATTTATCATTACACTCGGAAATAAAAGACCCGAGTTCTCCCCTGCAAAATCTCAAGCACTGCTTCGAGTAGATCGTCCCTTCACCCGAGTAACCCACCCATAAACGCGACTTTATCTTTTTTTTTTTTTTTATTACAGCAAGCTTTTATAAAAACTTAAATTATATAATAAACATCAAAGACTCACGCACTCGAACTCGCATGACAACCCGAAGCATCCAATAAAATTTCTCGAGTATAACTCGAGACAGTACCCCCCCTTCACCTCAACGTCAACGCTGATACACCTCGGTGCCTGTACACGTGTACAACGCCGTTCCTGGCTCCGGCAAGCTTCCAAGACTTCGAGCAAATCTCAAATGACACGAATAAGAGAAAACCACAGTTGAAATCTCACCCAAACTTCAAACTCAAAAAGATGCAGTCCGAACGAAAGCAAAACAACAACCCCTCTGCAACCAACGTCGCGCCACCCAACACGGTCCACCAGAGGCGATGCCATCTCAATCACATCTTGTCAACGTCACTAGGAACCTTCCCACCACGCCTCGCTTCACTCGGTCATAGGTAAGACACGAATCTCACAATTTACTGACATGAACAAATACCCACAGAAAACCCTATTTTTATCTCGTGTTCAATTCCTATGCAATAGAAAAATAAATGAATATTTTTCCTAAAATCACACACATTCATACTTGCTTCGATTCGAATTTCAACAATTTATATTGAGTAATTTTCGAGAATTCCATAAAAGTTCAATTTTTGTTCAACCTTGAACTGCTCTTGATATATTGGGTTTAAAATCCTCATTAAACTTTTAAAAATCATTTCTTCTAGTCATAATTCAAGATGTATATTTGGATTAGCTGTTCATATGAATTAATTTACCAGTATTTTACTTGATTGACTGTAAACAGACAAGTATTAGTTACTAATATGTTGAAACAAATTTTAAACATTATGATGAAGTTCAAGCAACAAGATTTGATGAAACAATTAAAAAAAACATACCATAATCAAATGAAAACAATTCTAAGTTCAATTGTTTTCAACCCTGTAACATAAAGCAGAGTGCAGTATCTTCAATATCCCAAGTTCAACTTGTATAAAATCTCAGACACATATCAAAACAAAGCACATGCCAATAATTCTCATGAATGTTCTTACTGATATAATTAACTTATGCTTGCTAAAGTTAAGTTTACTCACCTCAGATAGCTGTTGAACAGAGAGGATGTTTGCTTGATGAAGACAAAAGACAGCTATTTGAAAATTTGAATGTCTGTAACTCTACTTACTTCCTGACTCTTATTTAAGCTTGAAAAATATGAAGTTTTTTTTTTTTGTTTAATTCCTTTGCTTATCTCAGTATTGACTGTTGAAGTTATAAATGATCTCAGTATATAACTTTGAACTTCAAGTCTTCTTGAACAAGCTTACTTGACAAAATATCTTGCTCTATTATATTAATATTTGCTATCAAAAATTTTAACTTGTACAGAAATTTCGGCTGAAAGATTGTATTAAAATCTGAAAGGACAATATGCAGTGCTAAATAAATGTTTGTGTTTACATTTAAGTTTACACATGATTAATGCTAGCTGACACCACAATATACATACATATATTTGCAGATTTTGGCTTGTACTAAGGTTTTATTTGATGTAAACCCATGCAACAAAATGGTTTTCTGCAGGTTGATTTGTTTATAGATATATATTAGTTTGTCTCTTTTCATGTTGCAGGCCATCAAAGCTTGTATAATTATTAAATGTTTACATAATTATCATGTACTATTGCTTTGTACTATACATAAAGATATTAGTTTTGTTCTTCTTCATTTTGCAGGCTCACAAAGCTTGGACATGAAGCCATTCATTTTTCCTTTTTGTTTTGTAGCTTAATTAGTTTGCACATGAATTAAAATATTTACATAATTATCATGCTTTGTTATGAAAAGGATTTTGTATTAAATATACTTGCAGGAATAAGAACTATGTTTCACATTTGCAATAACATTTGTTTAAAAGTATATGTTTTAACATCTTCTAGTTTGAATATTTTGCATATATGTCATATTTCATTTTATTTTGCTTACAAAGTTTAAGAATATGTTGTATGCTTGTTTATTTATTTAAATTCTATTTATTTTATTTTATTTTATATTATGTTATTTTATTTTATACCTTGTTCTTAATCATGTGTTATAGTTAATATTCTTATATTTATAATTTAACCGTCCATATTTAAATTAGCTTCGTGAGTTTACTCATTCTTTATATTCATTTTATTTTATTTGTATTTAACTATAAATATTTAAATTATGAATAATATGATTTATTTACATTTATACTTATTTATCTCCATTTGTATTTTATTTAAATTATAAGCATAAGTTAACTTATATTTCACATTTATATTTTGAGTCTATTTCAAACATTATCATTCATATGTATACTTACTAAATATAAACAAAGTAAGATATTTTAATTCAATCATTAAAGACAAATTTTATTATGAATATTTTTGGAGATAATTTATTAAACTTCCAAATCAATTTCTCTTTTAAAAATACCATTTATATAAACAATGGCAATTATTTCAAAATTATATCTGTTTCAAATGAATAAGTTTACATTTTATTTAAATTGATTTGAATATTTATTAAAATAAATAGGACCAAAATCCAGGGTCGTTACAGAATGGTTCGGTTAGACCGAACGGGAATAAAATGGGCGGATTTAGTAAGTCCATCAACGATCACCCATAAGCTATCATGACCCGAACGAGAACGGGGAAGGCCATCTATAAAATCCATGGAAATTTGGTCCCACTTCCAAATTGGAATTTCTAAAGGTTGCAATAACCCACCGGGCCTTTGATGTTCGGCCTTAACGAGTTGGCAAGTCATGCAACGCTTAACGAAGTTAGCGATGTCAAGTTTCATTCCTTCCCAATAATAAAGTCGCTTCATATCTGCGTACATTTTACTACTTCCGGGATGAATGGTAAATTTAGAACGATGAGAATCTTCTAAAACATCTTTACGAAGATCACCAATATTTGGCACGACAAGTCTACCAAATCTCCGAATGCCGCTACGAGAATCGATATCAAAGTCTTTCAAACCTTCAATATCAATTTTATCCTTAATATTCTTGCCAAGAAGAGCCAATTTAGGATCTAGCCTTGAGCTTCAAGAATGCGGTCTAAGAGAGAAGGATGAGCCTCAAGGCTACATAAAACAAGTGATGAGCATAAATCGGATACGCGCTCTCGAATCTCACAAGTGGATAAAACCTCGAGATCGTTCCATTCGGATATCATCATAGAAACAATCGCTTGTTGTTTACGGCTAAGAGCATCGGCGACACGATTACCCTTTTCGGGAGTACAAAGAATATCAAGATCATATGGTGCAAGAAATTCGAGCCAATGCTGTTGACGCAAATTAAGTTCCTTTTGAGAGAATAAATACTTCAAAGACTTATGATCGGTATAAAGAACAAATTTCTCTCCTAAAAGATAATGACGCCAAATACGAAGGGCGAAAACAATAGCCGCGAGCGCTAAATCATGAGTGGTATATCTAGTCTCAGCAGGCTTCAATTGCCTAGAAGCATAAGCAATAACACGTTCTTTTTGCATAAGAACGGCACCCAAACCAACGCGACTAGCATCGGTATAAACAACGAAATCTTGATTCCCCTCGGGAATAACGAGAATAGGAGCATCAGAAAGAAGTTCTTTTAATTTCTGAAAAGAAGCTTCACATTTGTCCGACCAAATGTATTTAACACCTTTCTTCATCAAGCTAGTGAGAGGCACGGCAATCTTAGAAAAGTCTTTGATAAAACGACGGTAATAGCCCGCCAATCCGAGAAAACTGCGAATCTATGTCACACTCTCCGGTCTCTTCCAATCTTGAATCGCTTCAATCTTTGAAGGATCCACGGAAATTCCGGATTCGGAAATAATATGACCGAGAAACTTCACACGAGATTGCCAAAAGTGGCATTTAGAAAATTTTGCCTTTAATTGATTACTCCTAAGAGTTTCCAACACAGCCCGAAAATGCTTTTCATGCTCCTCCTCGGTTTTAGAATACACAAGAATATCATCGATAAAGATGAGAACAAACCGGTCGAGAAAGTCTTTGAAAACTCTATTTATAAGGTCAACGAAATAGGCCGGAGCATTCGTTAGACCAAATGGCATAACAAGCCATTCATAAGATCCATAACGAGTACGGAACGATGTCAAAGGAATACTATCCTCTGCAATACGAAGCTGATGAAATCCAGTAGCTAAGTCTAATTGTGAAAAGACTCTAGCACCACTAAGTTGATCGAATAGATCATCAATCCGAGGTAAAGGATATTTATTTTTGATAGTAAGATCATTAAGCTTGCGGTAGTCAACGCAAAGCCTAAGTGTTCCATCGGATTTCTTCATAAAAATAGCTGAAGCTCCCTAAGGCGAGGAACTAGAGCGAATAAATTGCTTCATCTCCAATTTGGATAATTGTTTACGCATCTCCTCGTTTTCTTTATTAGACATACGATATGGAGGACGAGTGATAGGTTGAGCTCTAGGAATAAGATTAATTCTGAACTCAATTGCTCGCTTAGGTGGTAATCTTAAAACGGGCTCGAATAGGTCGGAAAATTCACAAACGACGTGAATAAGAGAAATAATATCACCCTCATCGTCATCATCGTCATCACGAGGATTTAAAGAATATAAAGATGAAACCAAGCTGGAATCTGAATCTTTAAGATTAATAGAAACCTGATTAACAGATTGAGGATGTCGAAGATGAATAGTCCGCTCAGGACATAGGATATGAGCTTCATAATGGTTAAGCCAATCCATTCCCAAAATCATTCCAAAGCCTAAATAACGCATGACATGCAAATCGGTTAGGAAAGAAAAATCACATAAAATAATCTCGACATCTTTACAAAGCAAACTAATTGTTGCAGATCCACCAACCGGATTCGCAATTCTCAAAGAAGTCATTAAACACAAAACATCCAAAGAAAAAGTATCAACAAGTTCTTTTGATATAAAAGAATAGGACGCACCCGTATCAAAAAGAACTCGAATAGGATGATCACGAAATAAAATAATTCCATCCAGAATAGAATGAGAAATACCTTGGCCACGAGATGTGTTGCCAGGGGCTTGAGCAACATTAAGCTTTCCCTCTTTCCTGCCCTGAAGCTTTGGGCATGAAGATATAACATGACCGAGACCTTTGCAGTAGCGACAAGAGATAGACTTGGGACACTTGTTCGCATAATGGTCCTTCGAACCACAATTATAGCATTCCCCACGACTAAAGGAAGAAGTCTTTGCCACGGAGGTTGCTTGCTTCCCTTTCTTATTAGGATAGGGGCCTTTGAATTTGTTTGGCCTCTTCTTGTTGTTGTTGAAGCTTGGTTTGGAACCCACCACTTCAACATCATTCTCCCTATCCGCCTCTTCAAGACGAAGAGCGATATCAACGAGTTGGTCGAAAGAAACTTCTAATTTTAGAAGTAATGGCTTCTTGAGACTTTTGTTTAAGCCATAGACGAACCTCTGGTTCTTCTTTAAAGGGGTGTTGATGTATTCAACCCCATATTTGGAAAGCGACTCGAAGGAGGCGACGTAATCAGTCACGGAGGACTCTCCTTGAACAAGGTCTATAAATCGTCGAGTCAATGTCACTTTCTCAGCTTCTGGAACGAATTTTAATTCGAAGCGTTCTCGGAATTGCTCCCAGGTGAGATCCGCTTCATTAATCTCAGAAATAAGAAGCTCGTACCAGTCCAATGCTCTTTCTCGGAGCATACTAGAGGCCATCTGAACTCGGTGAAGGTCAATAAGATTCATGCGAGAAAAGATTCGATCGCATGACCTTAGCCAAGCCTGTACTTCAATAATAGTTTCGGAACCTTTGAATGGCTCCCCACCCAAATTAGTGTAATCGCTGCACAAGCGTGCAAATCCCGACTTTGGGTGAGTAGGTTCCGGGTTAGCTCCAGCTGCTTGAGCATTTGTCACTAAATCAAGAAGTTGTTGAGCAGTCATAAAACTCCATCTTGGGGTGGAGTTCTAGACGGTACGGCTCTGGGGCGGCCTGGTATAGACATTTCTCTCCCTTTAGAAAGAAAGAAGAAGAAGAAAAAGGTTATTCACCAAATTGAATATCAAGCAATCTTGATAGACAAAACAAGGAATCATAAAAGAAAATAGGATAGGACGGTACGTAGACCCGAATAAAATCCTAAAGCACGACTCGTAAGATAGACTTAGGATGATGATCCTTGTTATATCATTCCATATTGTTTCGAAGTTTGGCTCTGATACCAAGCTGTGACGCCCCACCTCTATACCCACGCTAGCCAAGAACATTACGGTGAATGCTGTCAACTAGCACGGAGAATAAGGCTGTTGAGGAGCGACCATCCGTGTAATTTCTTTGCGCGAGCATCGATATGTCAGATAGTATAACATACATTTCTTTGTCAAGAGGGAAATCTGACATACCGACACAAACTCAGAGCTACTACACAGTGGCTGTAATATCTTCAGAAACAAATATAGAAATAAACATAACATAAATCAGTCACAGATAATTCATATCACAAAGGCGGAAGAAGATATGAATATATAATTAACACATGGAAGTGTATATCAGAGTAGTGGTCAAAAAGATCCACAATAATACAAAAGAATAGCAACACGTGCTATACAAAAGAATACAACTATGAGTCTATATCTCAAGTGTATACAACAAAATAAACTACTAATCTAAGTAGTTTGCCAAAAGTCAGAGTAATGAATCCCTGGGGAGAAGTCAAGCAGAAGCACCTGTAACATCTCGGTCTGACCCGAGTATTATTTAATAAGAAAATAATAAACGGATCAGTCTAACTATAAATATCAGATGAAACGATATAGAATAAGAGATATGACTAAACACATAATAATCACAATGCCAAGCTGTGATATATATAATTAGTTGAAAATCATCAAGAGATTAATCAATGTCACCAAATCTACACAAGAATCAAAGAAACGTCATACTCCTTATTTTGTTCACCAAACCATAAATATTGACGATAATATCAATGTCAATCACAAAAGTCAATGACACACAAATTCCAGAATTCAATACGCGAAATCCAGAAATCACAAAAGTCAATGACGCACAAATTCACCAATGCACAAATATCGATAAGGCTTATCAATAGAAATCACGAAAATTGGTGAAGCACAAATTCTAGAAATCATCTCAAGAAATCCAGAAATCACAAAGGGGGGAGGCCTATCACAAACGGGAGCATAAAGCCCACCAACACGTGTATCACAAACGGAACGCTAATTCCATGGTTGCTAACCATCACAAATTGAGTCGAAGCTCCACAAACGGCCCGAAGACCATGGGTTGCTACCCCACCAAATTGAGTCAAAACTCCATAAAACGGGGTTTAGTCTCCCTCGTAGACAAAGAGACATCGCACATTGCTAGTCTAAATCACAAAGATGATCGTCATGATCAACGGGAAGTGTCAATTACACTAAGCTAGTAAATATATGAGTTTAGCTTCATGTCCCATAACCACTTGCTTAACTTAAATATTTACGAACAAACTGTAGATCTCCACTAGAAAATTGTCACAAGAGATTCAATCGAACAAGTCCAAGAATTAACCGACGAAGTAAACGCAAGCGTTTCATACCAATCGTTTTACTAAGTCATTTAATTAGATTTCTCATACGAGTGAGGTAAAGGTTTGTATATACTAATAGATTGGAAAATGGTTTAAGAAACGAGCTTTGTACTAAAATAGTGTTGAAATCATTTGAAGAAAGAGTTTTGATATTTACTACTAGTATAGAAAACCTTTATATTTTTAAAGTGACAAATCACAAAGAAGATTGTAAGAACAATCAATCACTAAAATTCACATTCGAAGACGTGAATGAATTCCAAAGAAACCGATAAAGAATCCATCGAAATGGATAATCAAAAATCCCTAAAAAGAGTCATCAAAGTCATAATAAATGATAACAACAAATAGGATTATCATGAATCGATTTAAATTGGAATTCTCAAACAAAAAGGCAAGAAGGCAAAATCACAACAGTTTCAGACGTCTGAAACAAGTGGTTCAGACGTCTGAATCTGGAAATATAAAAATTTCCAGAACACGATTCAGACGTCTGAACCAAATGTTTCAGACGTCTGAAATAGGCATATTTTAGCCTATTTTCTTTCTGTTTGAAAACAAGCAAATTCAGACGTCTGAAATCCCAAATTCAGACGTCTGAAAACTGCAATTTTGTGGTTTTCCTGAACCTAGGCCAAAAATGGCCAAACGAATATAGAAAACGATCGATTGAGCAAATGGAAAGGACAAAGGAATTACGTCGAACGACAACCCAGCCCAAACGGCTCTTCGATATGCCTCAAATATCATTGTCCAAATATTCATAATAGGATTTTCATAAATTGGACCAAAACACCAAAAATTGGAATATACACCAATTCAATCCAAACCAAAATCGATTGCACACGAATAAGTGTTAGGAATTCATACCTAACAATCGAAGATAATTATAGATTAAGATGTGAGATAAAAATCTCACCTTTGAACCCAAACGATCGGAAAAGAAGCTTAGAAGCAAAGGAGAATCAACCTCTCTTCAACACAACCCAAATGAGCTTGAATCTATGCTCAAAACAAGAACATTCCCAAAATTAGGTTTAGGAATTTCTGAAATTGGTAAAAGAATAAGTTGGAGAAGAAGAAGAGAAGCTTACCAATGGGTTCTCTTGAATTTGGAGATAGGAATTTGATTTGCAAAAGAAAACTAGGGTTTTGGAGTTTTAATTTCCAATCTCTCCCACCATTATTGCCTTAGAACTGAAAAGAGAAGAGAATGAGGGTGAGTGGGGAAGAGTGGCTCAGATTTGAGCATAAGTTAAACATAGGGCTGAGCCCAAAACCAAACCCAAAGTGAAAAGTAGCAAAAATCAACTTTCTCCAAACATATCGAAGCTTATACTCAAAAAGGTCGCAAACGGCATTTCAAACTCAACGGGAGTGGTCCCGAGTCCTAATTCGACCGTATGCAAAAAGTAGCTTTTCGGACTAAAATCCGACTAACGATAGAATATTTAAATAAAATATTTAAATATAAAATTGATAAATATGCGGGTTGTTACATGCCACAAGGCCGTGCACACCAATATACACTTGATAAAACTGCAGGGACAGGTGAGCACATGGTCAAACCCAAGCCAAAGCTCGGTTCAACTCAAGTGCAATACAAATGATGTCACGATATAAGCACAATGTCAAACCGAGCGAAAGCTAGGTTCAACTCAGGTGCAATAAAAAAAAGTTGAATGGTCAAGTTTTAATGACTAGAACAAGCCTTGATTGTAACATCCCCGTTTTTAAATCAAATTTGAATTGGTAATTTATTTAATTTTTTTGGAATTAATTGAGAACTAATTTGAAAATTAGGAAATAAATATATAGAAAGAGATTATAGAATAGAATTTTGGTTTGAAATTCAAAAATAAATATATTGAAAATAAATTGGATTTAGAATCTTTTTAAGTTAATAAGCATTTGTTTTCTAATGTTAAGAATACACACACACGTTAAGTGATATTTTGAAATTAATATGATAATTTTCAAAGGCTATTTAAGGGTTAAATTCTAATACATATGTATATTAATTATTTATTAAGGAAATAATTAGATTTTAAAATCATTTTCCTTAAGAGTTAAATTCAAATATATACATATTTATATATTTATTTATTAGTGCTTGATTAATTTTAAATCATGTTCTTTAAAATTAGTAATATACATACATATATATATATGTAAAAGGAAATGGATTTTATTTAAATTGAAAATATAAATAGAAAACTATATAAAAAAATTATATAAATATATTAACTCGTAATGCATGTAATTAAAAAAGTGTAAGGATAATTTTAAACATATGTAACTATATTAAGTATGCATTTATACAAGTGTAAGTATTTTGGAATGTATTTAAAACATTAATATATAAAAAAACATGTGTAAGCATTTTAACAATAAAATTTACATTTGCAGACATTTTAACAAGCATTTAGAACAATGTAAAACATATGTAAATATAAAATTAAGTAATTTATAAAATGAAAGGGTTTAAAAATAAAAACATAAATATAGGTTTAAGATTGTAAAATACTGGCAATATGAATTAACAAGTGTTAACCAAATAAACAAGTGGCAAAGATGTTTTATAATGATCCCCATTTTTAAGTCAAATTTGAATTGATAATTAATATAAATTTCAGATTAAAATTTTGAATGAAATTGAGTTTTTCCAAAATAAATAAAGATATGTGTTGTTTATTTATATATATGTATATAAATGGATTTTTAATTTAAATAGAATTTCTAATTGAAAATTTAGAAAAAATATTTTGAATAATATATTAATTGTAAATTTGATTATGGAATAATTTGAAAATTTTGAATAAAAATATTTAGGAATATATATATATATATTGAAAGTTAAATTGTAAGTAAAATTTTGATTTTGGAAAATTCAAAATGTAAGTATTTATAAATAAATTGGATTTATATAGAAATTAAGTTTTTAAAACATTTTCTTTATAAAGTTATATAAGAATAAGTAATAAGAAATATATAAATATAAACATTCCTAATAACTTGAATTTAAAATGTAAAATAAGATTTGATAAAGATTTAAATTACTTTTCTTTTATATATTTTGAAATCTATAGAATAAACATTTGTAAAATATAAACATATGTGAATATAAAATAAATTAATGAGAGGGTTTAAAGTTAAATCTATAAATTAATTAAAGTAAAGGATTTAAATATAATTTTATCATATATTAAAAATTGTTTAATAAGTAACAATATAGATTAACATGTGCTAGTAAAATTTAACAAGTGGCAAAGTCATTCTTTTCTTTTGAAAATTTAATTTTATAAACATATATTGAAGCTTAAAACCAGGTTACTTTCATTTTCTCGAGTTTTTAATATTAACCTGAAATAAAATTCAAAATAAATCAAGGAATCAACATGAGAACGAACTCATTCAATACTGCACAAGATACTCGGGTCATCAAATCCACGAAATATATAGGGGCATTGGTTAATTCGAAGGATAACTAACTATTCATAGAATATATCGGACCCCAACAGAACAAATAATGGGCACTCAATTCAGATTGGAATATCCTAAGGTATATACTAGCTTGTCCCACTTCGGACTTCGATCTTTCATAAGAATTTCAAATTTGGTTGAAATCGTTTTATCGATATAATATAATTTAACTTCATATTTAATTTACCAATTTATTCCAATAAAATTTCAATTTCGTAAAGTTAAAAACGAAAAGATGATAGAAATTCAATGGAGAGAATATGAGACAGAAACTTAACTACACGATTCGCAGGGCCACCATCACTCCAAAGCTTCTCTCTCGAGCTGCCACGAAGCCATCAAAAGAATTGGAACTGGATCAAAGGAGATTGATAGAGGAAAGTTATTTTCGTTGTTGCAGGGTATCGACCATTTGTAGTCGTACTTCACTGTCCCCTATCTCGTCCTCTTCTTGCCCTCATACTTACTATCAGTGGATAGCAAGAGAATTTACTGAGGCACATGGACGGATATCTTAGGGATATACTCATTCTAGGGTATACTTCACCCTATTTCTAATGAGCTACTTAATGTGTTATACTCCTAAGCTAAAGTTCAACCTTCAGCTCTGATACCAATTCTAATGACCCTGACTCGACCTTCGAAAATCGGCACCTGTACTTCACTTGTACTCGAATGCCGCAGATTCAAACGTCGAATCTGGCACGCCAGAGCTTATAACACATTAAGTACAACAACACAGCGGAAGAAAATGAATAACATAACATTGATACAATAATGAATACAATATCTGATACAATATGATACAATAATATCGAGACAATTATACACATCGGAATATGATAACGACGGAAGAGATAACTCGAATATGATCTTCGATAAAAAGTGAATCCAAAATCTGTAACTCCAAACCAAAAGCTCATCCCAAAACCTACAAGGACTCCAATCCAATAAGCTCGAACCACCATCACAATGACTTAAGCAAGGTCAAACCGGAATGTTGAAGAGAAACAAATGCTATCGCCAAAATCCAAAGGCTGGATTCTATCGAATCTACTCCTACTATTTGATTATCTGAAAAACCCAACTCTAGACTGCCCGTGTGGAAAATTGTGGGCACCCAGAGTTTATGAAGGGAATAATAAATTCCGGGTCAGTCGTGGGACTGGTATGAGTAAACAAAAACAGTTTATCTTTAAAACATACAACAAAAGATTTTAAGTTGAAATCCACAATGCTTTTTGGAAAATGAAACTACCATAAGGCCTCCCACCGCACACACCATGCAAATGCAGAATTGGAGGAGATTTCTACTTATGATAGTCAAAAATGCTTGATACGCGAAAATCATTTGATATTATTATTAGTGCATAGTGCAGAAAACCTTTCGAAAGTACAATATTAATCTTAGCCAGCATACAACCATTAGTGTATGCCTATTATAGCTACCATCTAAACAGTGGGACGCCACCATAAGTAAATAGCAGGTTATACAACTAAAACCGTACAGGGCGCGTATTGGATGATTGGATTCCAACAAATGGTTAGGCAAAGGAACTTCCTATTGCCACATGGGAACGCCTCTAGAGGGATACCCCGAGAACCTTCCTGGATCTCTGATAACACAAGGCTGGATTACTCCCTTCCAGGGAGTATCACCTAAGACATGCCATCTCCGGTCATTTGCGACCTTTATCCGAGGATCCTCAACCTCAAAGCAACATCACACAGTAATAAATTTACAGTGTCCACATGAGTTAAGTATCTGGGCTCCATACCATGATACCCCCTTTTCCAGAAGGAATGGACATACCCTAGGGGCGCAATCCCTGCAACATTGTTGTATCTTTCCTGTTTCGACCATTTTCGAGGTGTGAGGTCCTGATGCAGTCTCGTCCACAAATCTACGCTTTTCACAAAGCCATGCTTTGATCAACAAATGATCAGCAGCACTTCGTATGCCACATCACCAAATTGGGAATGTATCACTAGTAACCATCAACTACATAACCTCTGAGCTCGTACATCTCAGAGAAAGGTGTTAAGCTAAGAGAATAAATCTCCGCCACCAAACAGAAATGTATTTGATAGAAACCAGCTTTACACCTTAAAGTGTAATGTCAGACAAACATCCATACAAGTCTGTTCTGGGTTCTAACAGAACCGAAGGCACTTCCAAAGAAGCCCTTGCAATCCGGGTATTCACAATCCCGATCGGACTCCCCATCACATATGGAGATCTCTATATCGGCGCGACTCAGTGCAGAGACAATTGATGGGATATCCTTTCACTCTCAAAAATACCCCGTCTTTACCACCGGTCTTCAAATGCTATCCATAACGTCGTATCATTATTCGGAATAGGTCATATTACACAAGGTCCTCTCCCGGCTAAATCGAATAATGAGCGCAATATTTAAAAACATATGGATGTGGGATTTCAGTTAAGTCACAACTTGTTACCCAAACCAAATGGTTTAAACAAATTACCATTTTAAATCTTTTTAAACAAAAAGATTCACTTCACAAAGTCCACCAATCTTTCACGAAGATTCATTCATAGTTTTCAAAACAATTCCATTTCAAATTGGATTAACTCATTCAATCTTTAAATCATAGATTTAATTCAAAGATTTCAAATGCGATAAATTTGGCCAAAATATCACATCACCTGCTAAGTGGCATGTAAACACTAATATTTGAATAGTTCGATGTTAATCGCTAACCAAATTTACACCTAATGGGTCTCACAACCGAAAAGTTGAATATTCCTTTGATCAAATGATTTAAATAATTTATGATTATTATAAATTTATTAAATAAATTAATATTTATGATATATTAGTTATAAAATTTATTTTGATTTAATAAACAAATATTATTAAATATGTTTATAATAGTTATAAGTATATTAATCGATATATGATATTACTACGCCTTTAAATTAAATTTAAATGTAATATTATTTATTCAGGCTTTACATGAATTCGAAGCTCATATAAGGGATCTAAATTTCAACCACAATATACCAGCAAAGGGGCGGCCATAAGACGACTAAAGGGGCTAGGGTTTGAATGGATAAGAGGAAAGAAAAAATAAGAGAGAAATTAGGATCTTGACCATAGAATATCTCTTCATTGTCTCCTCTAAAAAAGCATCTCAGCCCACTCTCATTTCTCACATTTTAGAGAGCCTCCATTCTTATTTTCTTTCTCGCTAAAAATACACTACCTCCTCCTAATTTTTGAATTTCAAATCAAATAAAACAGTTGTTATTCGATAGCTGGTGGTCATCAGTTCAAGAGCTAACACATTGTTGGATTGGAAACTAGTTTAAGGAGTTGATCTCATCATTTCAAGGTGTACTAATAGGCTTTGGAGATAAGGTAAATTTATAATATACAATATATAATAATATTTAGATAATTTATATCATAAATTATTTGTTATTTAAGTGATGGTTCTATTATATCAAAATATTGTCACAATCAGAATGGTTGTTTGTTTATATACTCCTTCAGTCGGGGAGGGTTCCTCTTGGCAAATACTCCATGATCGGAATCATCCGTGACTCACTCATCCTCCTAGATCTAATTAACATTCAAATGGTCGATGCTTAGAGTTGATAATACTTCCACCGGGACCATGCCCATGAGTTGCGCATCCCCTTAACTAGCTAGTTTTGCAAGTGAACCGGCTTTTGCATTCTCTTCTCTAGGGGTATGTGTTATCATATAAAGTTCGATATTATCTGGTAATTCAAGTGAACCGGCTTTTGCATTCTCTTCTCTAGGGGTATGTGTTATCGTATAATGTTCAATATCATCCGGTAATTCTAGGGTCTTGGTCAAGTAAGGAGCTAGCCTCGCCCCCTTGGTTTGGAATTTTGTCTTTTTATGGAAAACCACCAATTGGGAATAGTAATAAATGTGCAAAATCTTGACTCCCAATTCCTTTGTAGTCTTGAGTCCTGCAATTAAGGCTTCGTAATGGGCTTTGTTGTTCGTTATGAGAAAGTCAGGTTTCAAGGCAAAGCAGATTGGTCACTCCTCATGGGCTACCAAAACAACTCTAACCCTCGAGCAACATGCATCGAATGCTCTGTTTGTATACAACTTCCACTTATCACTCCATTCCACATCATCTTCTGTACTATCATCCCAAGTAGTGAATTTGGCAATGAAATCTGCCAAAGCCTAGCCTTGAATTCTTCTCTAGGGATGATACGATATGTCATACCGACTTAGTTCAATGTTCCACTTTAGTAATCTTTCTGAAGTTTCAGGTCGCCACAGAACTTGTTTGAGGAGTTGACAAGTCATTACTTTAATCAAGTGAGCTTGAAAATACCAACAAAGTTTACTTGAAGTGATCAGTAGGCAGTAGGCGGGTTTTTCTAGCTTCAGGTAGTTCCTATCTAGTTTTGTTAATCTCTTGCTGATGTATTATATTAGCCTTTGGATTATGGACTCTTCAAGTACTAGTGCGGGACTTAGGGCATGAATCCATACTTCTAAAAAAATAAAAAAATCCTCTCCTTCCAAAGGTTTTGATAAGATGGGAGTCTTTCCAAATGATCCATAAGGTCTTGAAAACCATCCTTGCATTCTTGCGTTCGAATGAAATTTCCTTTCCCTACTATGAGGACATCGGAGAACAATACACATTTATCTGTAGCCTTCATGACGAATCGGCTTAGTGCGGCTACGTTTTGGTTCAGACTCTATACCTCCATTATCATCTTTGGGGCTTCAACATTTCTCAAGGTTTCAATCTTCAGTGGATTGGCCTCAATTCCCCTCGAATTCACTATGGAACCCAAGAACTTCCCAATGCAATACTGAATTAGCATTTTGATGGGTTAAGCTTCATTTCATACTTTTGGAGTATTCCAAACATCTTTGACAAGTCTTCCACGTGGTTCATCGATCACCATGATTTCAAAAGCATATCATCCACATAAACCTCCACTATATGCCTATTCTACTTCCTGAACATTGAATTCACCAGTCTCTGGTATGTTGCTCATTCATTCCTCGAACCGAAGGACATAACAAGATAACAATATAATCCCAAGTCGATTATGAAGCTAGTTTCTCTTGACCAAGGATGTGCATTGGAACCTAATTATGACTAGAGTAAGCATCGATTCATGACAATAATTCGTGACCAGTTGTTGAATCCACTAGTTGGTCGATCTTCGGTAGTGGGTAGCTATCCTTCGTGCATGCTTGGTTCAAATCGGAGTAGTCAATGCATGTTCGCCACTTTCTATTAGATTTCTCAACTGATTCTGGATTAGGTACCCAATCAAGTTTTAGTGCAATGCGGATGAAATCACTAGCTTTTAGCTTATCCACTTCCTCTTTCAAAGAAATGGATAGCTCCGGACCTAGGTTGCACCTATTTTGTTTGATAGGAAGTCATCCAGGGTTCACATTCAATGTGTGGCATGCTCTGTCCAGTGATATTCCATACATATCTAAATATTTCCAGGCAAACACATCCAAGTTTGCCTGAAGGAACCCTATCTACTCAATCTTCATCTTCATGCTGAGTTGCGATGGAATTTTTATGACCTGTATAGGACCATCCTGATTAAGGGGATGTTAACTCCGCGGGGGCTGCTCTTGCATCCTTTGGCTCTTTCCTTAGGTCCACAGCTTTGTTGAACCTATTATGCAGACCAAGCCAGGGCTAAGGCGGTAGTTGCTATGCGTCCATTGATCTTTTGCAAAGTGTCTTCTCTGTGTCCTTTCACTTTTTATGTCGCTTTAACTCCCCTAGCTCGGCTACATAGCATTCACATTTAATATTATGGTCCCCTTGAATGAATCATACCCCATTTTTTGTAAGGAACTTCATTTTCAAGCACCATGGGGAAAGGGCACTTGAAAACTGGCAAGGGTTGCTTATCCTCAGAAAGCATTATATGCAGAAAAGATGTACACAACCATGAAGGTCGCGACCCACACCCTTTTGTGGTCACCTTCAAGTAAAACTGTCGACAAATCCTCATAACCAACAGTTTATGTCGCATCTTTGGTAAATCCTCATATTTAGGATTGACATGGTTTCAAGTCCTGGCCATCCATCAACATTTGGTCATAGGCTTTTTTAAACAAAATATTCACCAAACTTCCACAGTCAACTAGAACCTTCTTCATAGTCGTTGGCCCAATCACGACTGATATCACCATAGGATTAAGCGTAGGTTCTTTAATCGCTTTTGAATATCTATTCCTAAACACAATATCATCAGTCATTGTCCTGACCTACTTTGCTGGAGCTCTGTCTTCGACGGCAAAGCAACTTTCATGCATAATATAGCTCAAAGAACTTGCATACCTCTCCATCTCATTCCATCTCCTCACAATCGGATAAGGTCGACTAGTAATTATATTAATAACCAATCTTTTTCCAAGCTGCTTAGGCTCGTCTTTGCTAGGTCTAGCTTAGCCCCATTGAAATGACTACCTTTGGGGGTGAGTACTTCCTTGCTCTCCATCCTATGGCGCTTTGACATACTATTATTGCTTCCTCTTTCTAGTCAAATCTTCTATCATACCACGTAAATGTCTAGATTCATTTGTGTTATGATCATGGGTTTCATAAAAATCAAAGTATTTTCCAGACCTTTTCGTTTTGTCCGTTGATTCCCTTAGAAGTGGTTTCTTGTAACGATATATCCCTTATGTTGTGAGGTAGATATTTTCAACCGTATTTTTTAACGGTATATAACTTTGTATTTTGGAAATCTTGGATGTTTCTTAGAGTCGATCTTTATTTCCACTTCCCTAGTTATTCATTTTCTGATTACTGCCTTTGTTCTCCACATTTACATCCACATTACATTAATTTCATTCGTTATGCTTTATTGCAATGTTACTCTGAAATATTTCACTTGATTGTCCACTATCGGCTTTCTTGGCGACTAAACTTGCCTCTTCCAAGCATAAGAACTGATTCGCCTTTCTATAAAAAGACATCCATAGTTGGTGGGGGTTTCATTTTCTGCCGTCTTCTAAAATCAGTATCAGGATGTTCCTCTTAACCAAAGCCATCAACACTATGTATTCCATAGCATTTCTCATTTCCGTCATTATCATGTTTAATTTGCTCAAAAATTCCTTTAATGACACCAAGATACTCTAGAAAAGGTTTGATAACGACATCACAACCTTTTGATAAGTAGTGTGCAAGCGAAACTATTCAACAAACTTTCTTGCCAATTGATCGAATGACGATATAGACCTCGGGGGAAGCAATTGAATCATATCGTCACCACATCCTTAAGGAAAAAGGGAAAACTTTGGTATCTGATGGCATCCGTCGCCTTGGCCATGTCCATATGCCATTCGATTCAAAAAGTGTAGCCTTGGGTCTGTCATCCTGTTATAGGATTGCATCTTCGACATTGTGAACCTTTGGGGATACTCTTCATGCAATATCTCTTTGATGAATGAGTTTCTACTAGGAGAAGATCCCACTCAATCTTATTTCTTTGTTGGCTTCCACTCAACAATTTCTTCACCATATCTGCCAATGGCTTTAGTTCTATCTGATCTATTAGGCGATGAAGATCATGGCATGTCCTAAGTATTTGGCCCTACAAATGGTCTTGGTGAGTTCTATGGTACCTGGGTTCTTCTATCTTTAGGGGAACTCTTCATCTAATAAATTCATTTCTACAATTTCTACTTAGCATATTAATAGCATTCATCTGAATCTCAACATCCTGACCATCAACAGCATGACAATCTCCATCACCAACGCTATCATCTAGGTTAATAAAAGCCCCTATACTTAAGCCAAGATGACAGGGTCCGGTACCGATCCCTAAGGATGGATTGATACCGATCAATGCTCTTGTGTTTTGAGCATTATCCAACTTGATTTTCAAAGTCCCGACGTACTTTCTCTTCATTTTTTGCTTCCTTTCTCTATAATTCTCACCAAATAATGAGGAACTATCTCCATCTTTGGAATTGGAAGGCGATAACTCCCCTTTGTTCCTTTTGCAACTATGACACAACTGGTTCAGCAAGTCAAGACTTCCTTCGTCTGCTTCCTCAATTCGTCATGACTTTCATGCATCTTATCATTCATCTCCTTCATCATCCTTTCCATTTCAACCCATGTTAATATATCCGATGGGCTTCAAATTCCAGCAGCATTTGGGTTAAGCGACTTTTTAACATGTTGAGACCTACGTTCTCAACAATAGTAGTAGGCCTAGAGGGGTGGATTTCTTCTTTCGTGGGGCCATAACCTAAATTAATCCTATGGTAGATTCTATGGAAATATGAATAATCATGGATTATAAGAACAATATGATGGATTTACTTCACGGATAAAAGTAATGCAATAGTAGAAAATAGACCAAAATAGCCTGAGATTGGTGCATTCTCAATGAAAGTACCAAAATGTTTGTGCCAAAAATTGACACAAACACCAAAGATTAAAAAAGGAGAATAAAATGAAGTAAATAAATTGAAATGAGGAAAAAGAAAACAAACAAGAATAAAAGTGGTTCGACTAATCAAAGGCCTACATCCACTTGAATTTTGCATATGTTTCTTCTGAGTTTTACAAAGTTGATCTTATGGATCAGTAGCTATGAATCTGTGATACATGAGATTACAAAGAAAGTATAGAAATTTGTTAAAAAAGCCAAAAGTCGCTTAAAAAATACCCCTCCTTCTCTATTTATAGCTATAGGTCGACGAAATTCTCTCGACCAGATTCTTGCCCATGTTCCTTGCGTCCTGATTGAGTCGTTCTCAAAAGATTATGGCCAACTCATCAATATTTAGGGATCGATTCTGAACCATGCTCTATGGACCAATATCGATCCATGAGAGTCTTTTGTGGATCTTCCTTGCCCTCTCATGGATGTTTAGTTGGCTTGTGCCTTTGCCTTTGACATTCAATTGCATTGTTATAGGCTTGAATATGAGCGAATTCCTCTGTTTGGAGGTTAGGCAAAAATACCGAATTTATCCATCGATCGTTTAGGTATAGAATAGTGGGAGAACCATCCTACATGGCAATCACTAACTAGTAACAACTGGATCTTGATGTGGCATAAGAAAAATGACAAATTTGGGGAAGTTCTAGGGAACGGTACCGATCCCTGGTCATGGATTGGTATCGATCCATAACTTTACTTGTTTCAAGGGAATTAAATTTTGTACTTGGAATGGGATGTTGTATGGGCTATATTTGAAGGTTCTTGCCAAGTTCATGGCATCACTTCCTTGTTTTGCTTGACATCTGAGATTGGTAGTTATTGCTCTGGATTTCTGCTTGGTAAATTTTTATTTGACTGACCTGGTTCGTTCAAAAATGGGATGGTCACAAGGCTGGATAACAATATTATATAAAATATGTTTTATAAATTAAATTTACTTCTAATAACACTTTTGAAAAATAAAATGAAAATTAATATTTTGATATATAATTTAAATATTTAAATCATAATTGAAATTAATAATTGATTTTAAAATCTATTTAATTACAAAATATATAAATAAAATATTAAAATATCTTTGAAATTTTGCTAGTATATTTAAATGTCAATTTTTTTTTCAATTTTTTTTTAATTTTTATTAATTTCCATATGAAAATTAATAGATATAAATATTTAAAATTAAAAAAACAACTTGTGTCGTAAGCATTATAATAGGCACATATTTATTTTATATACTTTATACACACACACATATCATTTAAGTATACTTATAATATTTATTATTATTAAATTATTTATAAGATATACACACTCATATACTATATATATATATATATATTTATTTAAAATAATTGACTTTGATTTCGAATTTTCAATAAAAAATTACATAAATTTTGAATATGATTTCAATTAATTCCAAATATATACATATACATATATATACAAAGATTATAAATTTCATATACATATATTAATTTATATATTTGTAAATAATTTCAAAATAAAATATAGATATATATATATATGCAATATTTTGAATCTATAATTAAAGTTTATAAACATACATTTAGACGATACACACACACACTAGATGAGCTAACATGTCTATTGCGATGTAAATCCTATCACTTATACATGGGTTATACCTTGCATAGATTTCTAGGTGACACAGGCACACATATGTATATGTATATGATACACATGTATATATCTGCAATATAACATTGATTACATAATGTAAAATGTGCTGTAAATATAAATAAAATAATGATTTTATTTAAAAGAAATTTAGAAATGTTCTAAATAATTTAAACTTCATAGGCCCAATAAAGATATAAATTGAATTTTTTTGAAATTTACCCACTACTTCCGTTGCGAGCTGGCCCAGTTCATCCAAGTATACCTATGTATAATGACTTTTGGTTGTATAGAAATGGACTTATAGATTTGCATAGGTGTATGTATATTTTATACATGTTTGGAAGTGTGCCTTTAAGGAAGTAAATAGTAAAACTAACTTAGCGTAAAAATGTCCATAGGAGGTAGTATGATTGACATATGTTGTATATTTGCATTCGAGTTGAATACTAGTGTAAACTTATATGTTTGTAAATAAAGAATGGGACGTACTCACGATACTACTTTTTAAGTAAATTGTAGGAACATAAAAGTAATGGTGTGTCCACATGAAAGCTTATTTGCTTTAAATCACGTCTAAATGGTAAGTTATTCGCTAAAAAGTTGCATGAAGAGGTATGTATGATAGATATTATATATGCGACGATGTGTTTTGGATATGATATATATTATTGGACATGCCATATAATACGAATTGGAAAGTGCGAAAAAAAACATTATGTTAATGAGATGCTGCTAAATATTTTCCCAACAAGTGGTTAATTTGTTAGGAGTTAAGCATCTACAGCTTAACATGGTAGTATATGACTTGCCTTACACACATTTGCCAATGATTGATTGCTTGGTTGTTTGCGGGTATCCGTGGTATAATAGAATAGGACTTGTTGTTTTTTGTTATGTTAGATGCATAATTGTCAATGTTGATAAATGTAACTATTAGATTAGGTTTGTGAGTGCAAGACTAATCGGGTTATGTTGCTCCGCTCTGTAGGATTTTGAACACGAAATTCTTCAATGGGGGGGGGATGTAACAACCCTTAATTTTTAAATGCTTAGAGATTTGGTAATTAAGTTAAATTGAACATCCAAAAAGCTAACTTTTGTAGATGAACAAATTAGGACCCGAGACCCCTTCATGAGTCTGAAAGATACATTTAGGCAAGTTTTGAGTACAAACTCGATGGATTTGATTTTACTTCATTTCTAGGATTTTTGTAGCTATAACAACCCATCCTTCGTGATACCAAAAACTCATCACATGTAACCATTCGATTAACCTAAAACCCAATTCTTAGCTTACTAATAATTTCAAAAATAGTCATTATGGTCTTAAACAAATAATAAGGTAATATAAGCATGCTTAAAACATGAATACAAGCCTAAATCATCACATATCATCCTTAAATCACTAAAATAACTCCATAATCGCATAAACACAAATATATGAAGTGTAACATATAAAAGTAGTTAGAGAATCATCCCACTCACCTTCGTTTTCACCAAATCAAGCTTTAATCGCCAAAAAACTAAACTTTGCTCTCATGAAATCTTAGATGAAGATCCAAACTTTGATTCAAGCTAATTCTTTGATAGGTTAATCGAATGATTATATGTGATGATTTCGGGTATTACGAAGGATGGGTTATTAAACTAGCTATACATATTATATAGATATACATGCATTGTTGGGTCCGGTGGAATCCTAGTGAAATTTGTGTTTTCGGAAAGAGAAAACAATACGAGCTATGTAATCGAAGATTTTCTAGAATCAGACGATCTGATGGCCAATACAACTTCAAATCATGAAGTTTAAGAATCATCACGATAAGTTGCTCCTATAAGTCATATGATCTCAAAACATTTTTGAGGATTATTAAAAAAAGTCAATTAATCATATAAGATATTTTAGCCCTAAGAATATAATATCTCATCTTCATTAAAATATATTCCCCGTCATTCATAATATCTCCATGCTCAACCTAAGCTCTCCACACTTAAAGGTCTCCAAGCTCAACCATAAGCTCTCTACTCTCTTCCCATTACTAAGAGGGATCGTCAAAGTAGGGAAGGTAGCAAGAAACATTAACTGATATGCAAAAGTTGACGTGTGGTATTCATATGATTGTGGTGGTGGAGGGCCAAAGGTGGAGTAATTAGTATGAGCTAACGCAGCTTGGTTTGGGGAGTCACTCGACGGTGGCAATGATGGCAAGCAATGGCTAAGGCAGTAGGGAAAGTTGGCCAAAAGAGTAGATAAGGCAATGGCTAAGGCAGTAGGGAAAGTTGGTAAAAAGGTAGACAAGGGTTTGGGTGATGTCATGGATGGTGGTCGTAGGTTTTGATAGTGGGTATGTTGGACTCGTGGCAACTTGGGGAGGAGACTGGTAATTGTTGGAGGCGATGTAGTTCACCTTAGTGGCGATGACAATTAGGTGAAGGTATAACCATTGTCTGAAGCTGGAATCTGTAATTTGAGAAGATAATTAACAAGGTATTTAATTAGGTCAATAATTAATTAATTAATTAATTGATTTATAAAATTCAGTTTCTTATAAAATTTATATTTTTGCATACGAGTTCTATCTGAGACACAGTTTCCACTATTGCTATCGTATCGAGATTTTTTACAATTTGGCATGGCTTTTGTTGAGATTTGGACTACCGAGAAAAGCTGATAAAGTGGTGGGTATAATTCTTTGTATTTTACATGTGTATAAATCCCCAAATTTACCCATATTGTATTATAAGACTATGATGATACAAAATGAGGTATATGGTACATATATATATGTGTTTGTGTGTGTTTGTGGGTTTGGGATCGATTGATTGCACATAGGCTAGTTATTTGAGATTCTAGGTAGATGTCAAATACGTGATTTGGGCATATGTACTCATTCCCTTGTTGATGATTGGTTGAATTGTTTCTATGGTTGTATGTGTGGATTATTATTAATATTCTAATGATGGATTTATTAATTTAGTTATGATTACTTATATGTATGTAAATGTGCAATTACTTGTGTATTTGTGATAACCTGGATTTTGGAGCATTTGTAAATTGATAATTAACTGGATTGAATCAGTAGAAACACTGATTTATAAGTTGAACAAATAAATTTGTGATAATAAATATTTATATCTGGACAAATACTTATTTGATAATCTCCTAATATAATTACTTAAAATTTACAAAAATTTTCTTTCAAAAACAAATAATAATGATTGTCTATATATAGATATAAATAGATTTTAATAGAATTATTATATTTAAATAAATTAAATTTGTGTTTGTTTAAATGTATGTATATATATATATATATGAGTCGATTTTAATTTGGATTTTAAATTGAATTGAATTTGAATTGGAATTCAAAAGATAAATATCTTAAAATATTTTGGATTTAAAAATGTATTATATATGATTTTATTTCTTTTATATAATTAGTTTTATATTATTTTCTTTAAAAGATTTATTTATATAAAGTAAGATAATGTATTTACTTGTTAGAATGTATATATATATATATATATATATATATATATATGTTTTAAAAAAATCATTTAAAAATTTATTAAATTCAAGGAAATTACACTTGTAAGTTTAGTTTATATAGTTCAACAAATGTAAATCAATTAATACATGCTAATGACAAGTGCTAACAAGTTAAACAAGTGTCACCATGTTATTTTATTTTTTTTAAAATTTTAGTATCTTCTCTTCTCTATTCTTTTTCTATCTTCATCTTTCAAAACAATGAAAACAAAAATCTATAAAACTAAACCAGAGAAAATTAAAATCAAAAACCTGTAAACAAAAGGTTAGCGAACCAGAAATATCAAGCAACAACTTTTCAACTAGATCAATCAAGCAAGATCAGGGGCAAATTGAAGCAAAATAAATATCAACTCAGTTTTTAAATTAAAAGCAGCAGTTTAAAATCAAGAACGGGAAGCAAATTCAAATTTCCATAGAAGACCCGGGCTTCTCTGATTCTTCCAGAATAGTGAGTAAACATTTATTTAAAAACAGTTTTCTTTCGCTTAAATGTTGTGATGAAATTTTGTTGAAAATGGGTGCATATGTTCATGAATATGAATGCATGTATGTATATATGAATATGGGTGCATAGGTTCAAATTCTCTTAAGTAAATTCAAATCCACCTTATATATTCAATTTTAAGTCTCGGTCCCTAAATAGAAAATGATTGTGGATGTGTAATAGTGTTTTTAAAAATATTATCAAGAATATATATTAAGGAAATTTCTTCAAAATGATAAACTATAGAGAAACATCAAGACAGGTAAAAAATTAATCATTTGGAAAAAATATTTTGATTATATAAGCAGATTCATGTTTGGAAATTATGAATTTTGGTGGTTAATTTAAGATTTTTAAGATTATAATGGATGAGATAATCTGTGTTGATCAGTTTTGGGTATTTTGGCAAGACGGCGATCGATGACAATCTGGAGCTCGGGGTTTGGCTTGGAGGTGGCCGGGGTGTCGGGAATCTTTGGAAAAATGGTGAAGGAATTTATCTACGGCCGTGGTGGCCAAACATCGGTGATCTAGGGTTCGGAGGCTTGTTCTGGTCGGGGGTTTTATGTGCTTTGCACGACGTCGATCGATCGCCAGGGGTGATCGCGAGAGGTGGATTTGAAGCATGGTGATGTGGTTAGCTTAAGATTGGTCGGCGTGATATACGATGGTCGGAGGCATTGGCTAGGATGGGTTTTTCGATTTGGGAATGGGTTCCAGTTTTGATCTAGGTGCTCATTTTTGATTTGTAAGTGTTTCCATTTATCTGAGTTATCGGGGAGGATGGCGTAGTTGTCTTCGACTGGTAGATGGTTGTGGCGTCGATCGATAGCGATCGGAATGATGTGCATGGTGCACGGTGATCGGGCGTGTGTCTGTGTATGTTTGGGTAAGAAGAAGCTTTTGGCTCGAGATTTTCTCGAGTGGTTCTCATGTACAACTCGAAGTAGAGGAGGAGCAGGAATTTTATGATGTGCTCGGGAAGAATCGTTGTTGGGCATGGGTTTTTTGGTGTTTGCTTGTTGTTTTCTAATCAAAGAATTATTATAGATTTATAAAGAGCAAAGATTTAACTAGTTTAAGTTTGTAAAGAAGTGTTATTAAGACAATAAAGTTTTGGAAGGAATGATTAGTCAAGTTTAAAGGTGTGTCAAAATGTATATGTTTACAAAGCAAAATAAAAACAAAATTTTCCAAGTTAAATATTATATAAATTCCAAAACAAGTGATTAAACAAGTTTAAATAATTTTGTAAAATTAATTATGTGATTACTAAGGATAAGTAATTTATAGATTATTACTAAGGTAAGAGAATAATTACGTTATGGAAGTAATTGAGAATTAATTACTTAGTGTGATTAATTAAAGGTTAAGTTAATGTAAGTAATTAAAGGATAGATAATTACTGAATGAAATTAATTAATGGAAATTGAAGAATGAGATTAACTGAAGATTACTTGTTAGATGTAATTAATTAAAAGAATAATAAATAAAAGTAATTAGACGATCGATAATGAGTTAATTAATGTGAATGGTTAAGACTAACTAATCTATGTGATTAATTAAAAGTCAATTGCTAAATATAATTATAGAATAATTAATCAAGGATGAGTAATTAAGATGGATCATTAATTAGGTTGTAATTAATTAATGTTAAGTAAGCAGGATTAAGGTAATCCAAGTGATTAAACTTAGAAATTAATTTAACTTGAGATAAATTAAATTAATTAGGAATCATATATCTAACAAATCTTACTTATGGATGGTTGAATGATATTGGATGACTTGGATTTGTTGATGTCTCTGATGAGCGATTGAGATGTGCTGTGATATGAATGGGCCGAACCATGATAATATGGGCTATCTATCTGAGATAAATTGATGAATGGTATGATGTCCTAAATATGAATTGTTTTGTTTTTAAAACTTAACAGCTTGGATTAGAGATGACATTGGATTCGAAGGGTCGGGGTCGGGTATCAGAAAATACCCGAAACCCCTTCGAATAGTAATTTAAAATTCCTTATAAATTGGACATGTGAGATAAATCAGGCTGGAATGAAGTAAGTTAAGAATCATGGATATTTAAACTGAGTATTGATTCTTAGATATTGATTTAAAGAAATGATTGACTTAAATAAGTTGAGAACTCATAGAACATACGAGTTACTCTAGTATTCAAATAAGTTTTTATAATTTGGTATTTCTTATTATATGGGTTTACTCACGCTGGTTTCCAGCCTGACCCGGATGTTACTTTGTTGTAATGCTCGGGTCAGACCAAGTATTATAGATTTTCAGGTGAGGACGTTCTGAAGCTCAGGAGGCGAGCTAGATGGAAGGAACGTATGGAAAGTATTCCGCTGTGATATATTATAGTTTATCTGGGGAATGTTGATTTTAACTGTTCAGTGTTTGTGTAAATGTTGTAATTATGATGTATTGATGTAAATTAACTAATACAGTTTTCCTTTGTATAACTGCTATTTTATATAATATTATATTTTGATCCGCTGCGAATGTGAGAATCTGTGTTTTGGTGTTTTTGTTTCTTCTTCTTCTTCTATCTCTTTTGTTCTTTTCCCTGCCTAACTGGAATTTTCGGGATCGAAAATTTCGGGTCGTTACCTAAACAATCGCTATTATTTATTTTTAAAAGAAATTTTTTTAAAATTTTAAGTAATTATATTAGGAGATTATCAAATAAGTATTTATCCAGATATAAATTTTTATTATCGTAGATTTATTTGTTCAACTTATAAATCAGTGTTTCTGCTGATTCAATCCAGTTAATTATTAATTTACAGATGCTCCAAAATCCAGGTTATCACATTATTGGTTCCATATATTTGGACAGGTTATTATCATATACAACACACACTACTAGTATGTAGTTTATGAGATTTATATATATTTATACATACTTTTGATATCCCCGACTTAGGGTACCAGAAGGTGCATGAACTATATATATATATATATATATATATATATATATATATATATATATATATATATATATATATATATATTGATACACAACTGAAGCGATTATTAAAGTTCTGGTGTTCCCTAATCGGGGTTACCTAAAGGTGTATAGAATATTTTGTATATAATTATTAATGCATGACTTAAGAATTTATATATAGTTTTGGTATGCCCGATATAGGGCTGTCAATTGGTGCATATAATATATTATATAGATTCATAGATATCAGTTTAAGCGACTTATAAATATAGTTATAGGTACGTAGTTTAAGAAATTTATATATGTATGTGTATGTGGGTATAGTTTTAGTATGCCTAACTTAGAGCTACCGGTTAGTGTGAGGCACCTTGAGAACGAGTCTATGATCCAAACGGGAAAGGAAATACTTTGATGTTTTGCATATGTTTAGGATGGTGTGTACATGGATATAAGCTGTTACATAATATTTCTGTGGTATTCGATATTTTGTAATAATAATAATAAATTAAATTTAAAAGGCTACCTTGGTAAATTTAAATATACAAGGGCAAAATGGTCATTTTACAAATAACTGAATTTGGTAACGAAACTTAAACCATTGTGACCCGCTAGTTTTTCTGGTCAGAGCGATATATTGATTTATCCAAATCGGAGGTTGTAGGATAGAGATAAAGGCTTGGGTTTGTGTTGGGCTAAGTGGGCTTGACCCAAAAATTTGAAATTTGAATTCAAAAATTTGATCGGACACTTCCTTCCAATTATATTAAAATTAGAATACGTACATTAATTTTCTTCCTCTTCTTCTTCTCGTATCTCCATATCTGCGTTTAGTAAACGAAGCATAACTCTTCATTTGCTAATGAAATTGGACGAAATTAGTAACAGATCAAAGGGGACAATCGAAGGCTATGACCTCAAAAAGGATTTAGGAGAAAATTCTAAAGTGGGTGTGCAGAGCAGTCTGGACAGTAGAGGATTTCAGGATTTAGATCTTCAATTTATGACTATGATTGTCTCTTTTATTTATAATTCAAACTTAATGTGAAAATACGACTTTAATCTATTATTAGGATTCAAACTTAGTAATAATTATGTTAATTACTAATTTGGATGGCAACTAAGAATGGGTAAAATCTAAAAATACTTGATATTTTGGTTAGTATATGCAGTGAAATTGGAAATACGTTGATGTTTGGTTAAATAAAGGAATATTAAATTGAAGGTTGATAAACTATGACTTGAATTCATAAGAGAATGAATTGATAAAATATGAAATATGTGATGATTAATTTTTATAAATCAGAGAATATATTTCAATTTTTTTTTAGTATTTGTATAATATGTATAATACAAGAACCAAATTTCCAAAAAAAAGTTTAATACTTTACCATAAAATCAAGTAAAAAGTTTAAAAAATTATTTGTGAGATGAAAGTATATATTTCATAAAATAAATATAATTTAAAATGTATTTACAATGATTTAAATGCACTATTTGGTAGTATGTTAAATGTGGTATTTTCATGTGTACAAATGTCATTAACATCAAATATACATTATAAATGTATATTAAATTAAGTAAAAAAAAATTAAAATGCCTCTTATAGCATTTTAGGTCCTATAATATTTTTATTTCAAATTTGGAGTGAATTTTAAGTATATTTTTAAGTATATATGTGAGGAGGTGTATTTATAGATTTTGAAAACTAGTTTTATAAATACTAACATTTGAGGCAATCTTGTAATGATGCAAAAAAATTGATAAAACAGAAGTAGATGAATAATAGATATTTCAATTTGAATTTAGAAGAAAATGGTTTCAAAATCGAGTGAAAAACGAAGAATTTATGATTGTTACAAAAACTAAAAATAAAATATAACTTTTTGGAAATTATCAGGATTCTGAAATTTCATTTACACCGGTCCACTAGTGGTAGTACACCGGTGCACCTGTGTTGCAACGACCCTTAAATTTTAACGATTTTAATAACGTAATTAACTGATTTTTTTTTCTTGAAATAGAAAAAAAAATTATTTGGCAATGAAAGTTTGATATGTGAAATACGTCTATTTGAACATAGTAAGTGTCAGATTTTCGTTGGAAAATATGAAAGTTAGTTTGGTTATGTAATTGTCAATTTATATTTAAATTAGTTAATTTTATGAAAATAAAATATTATTGAAACTTGAATATTTTTATATAATAGAAATATGAATTCTAAGTGGGATGTCATATTTCGTTTCGCCAAATTTGGACTGCTCTAGCTCCGTTTATATTATTTTCGGCGTTTTAGCAGCATTTTGGCAGTGTAAATCGAGTTTTGATAGGATAGTCATATGGCTGATAGTTGTGTACCGTTCTGTTCATCTCGTCATGCTGATCTACATAGTGTATTCGATTGTGCATTTCGGTGTCCAGTACGCGGCGAAATCGACAAAACGATTAGTCGTATCGGTTCCGCATTTGGGCCTTTTGGTCTCCCATGTCCTTTCATTGCCCAGCCGTGCGATAATGAATGGCCACCAACTTTTAATATTTCCATAAATTTAATAGATTGGTCTATCAATATTCCCACTGTTCAATATATTTGCTGGTTACTTCCATTTCTTATGGTTCGTTCATTGTTCCATACTTGATTTTGTCTAAATAAGAAAATATAATAATATATTATATTTCATGTATAAATCAAATAGCCTGCTCATCCTTTTCTTTTCATTGCCGAATAACCTTTCCCCCCTTCTCTCTCTTCCCCCTCTACCCATACGTCCAGATCTTCCCCTCACATGGTCGTTGTCCCTGACCTTCGCTCCACCTCGTGCTCCTCCACCCAAGCCGCCTACGTCTCAATCTTTGAGAGTAAGCACCCCACTCCTTGTCAACCGAACCCTTACTTTCCTCTACCACTATTTTCCCCCCCACGAAGTCATTAACTACGCCCAATTCGCCCACGTCCAGACTGTATCGTATTCTTCCTCCTTTCTACACTGATTATACCTGACACAGGCCACCAAGCAAGCAACTTTGCCACACACGCTCCGATCTACACAACAACCTAGCTCTAGATCTGAAACCAAGCATTCGTCCTCTTCCTTGCTTGATCCTCCCGCCACCTAACATCCTACAACGCCAGTTAGCAGCCATATATATATATATACATATATATATACATACATATATACATATATATATGCATATGTGTGTGTATATATATATATGAAAATTTTTGAAAAATAAAATATTGGTTTATCAAATATTTATTTTTTAAACTGTATATATATATATATAAAGTTGTCTATAATGTATAATTTTATATTAGATCTGTTGGTTATAATGCATAAGTGTATATAAGTTATATATCATCTGTTTGTATATATATAGGTTTATATAAGTTATGTATGATTTGTTAGTTTATATATATATATATATATATATATATATATAAAAGTATATACATGAGATTTGGTTTTCAAATATAATGTAAGGGTTTTATTTTAAATTTCAATAAGTGTTTAAGTAGTAATGATCTGAAATATATTTTTCTTTTCTCTATGTGTTTAGATTAAATATTGATTTGAATAATACATAAATATTTTTATTTTAATATGCGTCTTTACATTGAATATTGAAAAATAATATAATATATTTTTTCAGTTTATATCAAGCAAGTTTTGATTTGTTCTCATCCTTTATCAACTTTGCTAGTCAAATTCGTGTTCATCGTGTCGTGCTTTGGAATTTGTGCTTAGATTGTTGCATCTTGTTCTTGTTATTTCTTTAGCCTCGAAAGGTGAGCAATCACTCACGATCAACATTCTTATATTTAATTAATTTACTACACATGAAATAATGATTGAAATGTGTTGTTAAAAATTTAATTTGTTAGTGATTAAATTGTTGAATATGATATGTTATTATTTAAATTGTTCACCTATGATTGAGATATAACACTATAACCGTTATGTATATTTCATTTTTAATTGTTGATTGTGATTATATATGCTTGTCATTGATATGTATGCTATTTTATGCTATTTTATATTCTCACTCTACAAGTTCCTTGTTAGTTAGGTATTCAGTATGGGTTGAAATCTTACATATCCGAACGATCTTATAGATTAGGAGAAAATCGTTATGGATTGAAATGATAAACCCAAGCGATTTTCATTGATTTTGAAATTTTAGGATTGCGGGTTGAAATGATAAACCCATAAATTTAAATGACTGCGGATTGAAATTACAAATATCTATATCACTTGACCATAGGTTAGAAAATTATATATGGACACCGTTGGTCTATTTTGAAAATGATTTCCAAATTTTTGAAAAGAAGATATATGGGTTTTAATAAATATTGATTTTAAATTATAATATAAATATTTATTTTAATATGTGTAAAATTTAGATTTTTTAAATTTATATATTTTGGAAACTTTAAAATTACAAGTTGAGTTTTAAATGTAAATTATAAAATTTTACTTATAACTTCATTTTTTTAAATATATAATACAAGATTTAAAATAGATTTAATAAAAAATAAGATTAAATTTAACAATAATTAATATAATAAAATTTAATAAGAATTTAATTTAACTACTATATATATAATATATTTAAATACTTATTTAAATTTATCTTAATATTTTAAATAGATTTTATAATAACTATAATAAATAGAGGTTGGAAAGATAAATTAAAGTTGACTTGAAAATTGAATTTAAATAAAGTTGATTTAGAAATTATCGATTTTGAGATTTAAAGATATGTTTCTATAACTTGATAACTTGATTTTGATTAAAAGGATTCAATGAATAATTTAGATTGAATTTGAATATTTAATTTTGATTTAAATTTGTAATTTGAGATTGTATTTATATGTTTACTAAAAGTGAGGAAATTAATATTTTTAAATAAAATTGAAATTGAACATTTGATTTTGATTCAAATTTATAGTCTGATATTTTATTATAAAAATGATTAAGTGAATATTTTCAAACTTAAATAAAATCAAAGTTGAGTTTTGGAATATAAATGAAATCTGTCAAATTGGGTTATTGTAAATTGTTTGAATATTTAAAGTTTGAAACCTATTGAATTGGAAGTGGTTTAAAATTTGTAGTTCTAACCTGGATTTGAAATCGATATAAATTTAAAGTGGTTTTAATGAGAATTTGAAATTGTTGAATAGGGATTGATTTTTGAATCTGGAAATAAAATTGATTTGAATTGATCTGTGAAATCGGAAGAAATAATTCTAAATTGAAAATATTTTCGATAAACTCTTTAAATATATATACTATTTTATTATATAAATTATTGTAATCAATAACCTATATTTAAATATAAATTATTTTTCAATTTATAACTATTTCAATATATATAAACTATATTCAATATTTAAACTATTTAAGTTTGAACTGTTATGATTTAGATTTAATGGATTTAAATGCGAATATTTGATATGATGGTTTAACTATTTTTTGGTTATGATTTTGGAAGTGACTATGATTTAGGAAGTGATACAATTTCGAAAGTGAATATGATTTCGAAAGTGATATAATTTTGAAATAAATATGATACTTTGATATGAAGTATAACTATTTAAAATGATTATAAAAGTGATTTTATAAAATGACCACAATGTGAAATAAGCGTTTGGTTGTTAAAGAGACCGGGATCGAATATTGTCATACTTTTCGCCAATACCGAAAACCACTTTAACAACTGTGCACATGGTGGAGATTCCAAAACGAAGTAGGGTGGTATGCCGACGATTCTGTTTAAGGTATTAATGTAGCCCTGACTCTTGCGAGTTAGCTTGATATGACTAAAACAGGAGCCACACTGGGCCAAGTGAGGTCACAACTCCGATCGAGCATGCTTCTTCGATACCATTATATAACTTTGTGATTTGACTGGGTGCACCTTTGATTATGGGAGTGTGGCTCGAGGTGGGCGGTAGTAGCCGCTATGCGTTACCATCAATCTGGATCCACAAAATTGTAGTATCCTACCTTGGGCATTGCCTTGCATGCCTTGTCAGATGCTTTATCGCACCCACTACGAGTTTGGTTTGTGTCGTACCTATGGAGTGATCCCTGATATCCCATCGGTTTTGTGGAGTTTATAGTACTGTATAGACTACGGCATTATATAAAATGTGTTAAGGGGATATGGGTAACGCCTTAATGCTATTTTTAATAGTTTACTTTACTATAGACATTATCTATGTAGCATATTGTACTATGTATATAGATAGTTTAACGGGTCCTTAGAGGATGGGAATCCCAAACATCCTTTAAGTTATTCGTATATCAGTTGACATTTCACTTGAGTTGAATTTACTGGTATAAGAATGTTAATCCTGACTCGAATGTTCTGTGTTTTGCTTATGCTCGGGTCAGACCGAGTGTCGCAGCATTTGCTACTCACCTTTAGAGCTTGGAGCTTCGCCTGGAGATCTATCTGTCCTTTTCTATTCAGCTTTCAGTTATTTCGGTAATCTCCTGTTGTTTATGTTCATACTGATCATTTACTTTTGTATTGAGATTTTTATGTATTAGATTTTCCGTTGTATTTTGTTTTAACTCTGATGTTTATGTAGTAGCTTCATGAACTACTATTTGTCTTTTCCGCTGCTTACTGGTGTAATACTTTGTGTATGTGATTGATTTATTTACTGTATATGTTAAGTTTCGCCAAATATAAATTAACAATCTGTTGTTTTGAGCAATTCAAGTCTGACATGAGTGGATGATTGTCGATTTGAATGGTTCAAAATGCCAGGTCATTACATGTGTGAAGAAAAATTGCATAATAAGGCTAAATATAATAACATAAATTGACTCGGTGTTTTTCCTTTGGGTTTTTGACTTTGATTAAATGATAGTTGAAGTAACTTTTTGACCTTATTGAATTGGAATGCTTTGGACGTATATATGATGAATGTGTATATAGTGATGTGTGTGTATGGTTGTTGAATATATATATATATATATATATATATATATATTCGATGTTCCTATTGATCTCGTAATTACATTCGTGGCTCCTATTGACTTACCATGCCACACGAATCGCATATATCTAGTATGTGGATTGTGAGAGAATGGAGACGTCCATATGCAGTTTTATATGACCTTCGAGAATTGTACCTATGATTATGTCCATCATTCGAAGTATAGTGAGCACGGGACATGTTATATCGTGTCATTGATATGTGTAGATGAACACGTACGTCGGATAGATTTAACATTGTCTTTAATCGAGTAGTCAACTCTTGGATGTTGATGTTATTACTCTTGTATGCATGTCGACAGGTTAAGGTATGTTTACACCGGTTAAATAGATTAAAATGATGTTATAACAGTATATTTGAATTATATATGGAAGATATTAGTTTCACACAGTCAGACATAAGGCTCACCCCTCTCTATAATTTTTTATATGATATTGACAGGTTGGACTTTGGACTCAAGCTGGCTTAAGTGGTGTCAATGGTGTGGATAACGAAGGCATTAGTTATGTACATTACATACATACATAACATATATATATATATTCATTTAACATTATAGCGTGTTGTGTTTATTTTAATTGACAATTGTATATTGTTTGGGTTTATTGCCTTGAATATGTTGTAAAGATTTGTTTGGATATAAGCTGGGTTTTATATTATATATTGTTCCTTGCATTGTGAGTTCGGAAAGATATAGTTAGCATTATCAGTTTGTTTCATGTCATCGTAACCTAATGATCAACCATTTTTAGTTTTTGAGATTTGAATGTCAGTTCGGAGGTTAAATCCAAGGGTCGAAAAAAGCGAGTTGTAACATGAAGGCTAAGCATTAGAAGCTGAGTGGTTTACTTCAACCTTTGAAAGTACCGAATGGAAGTGAGACTCGGTATCAATGGATTTTATCGATGGGTTGTCTGGGTCGACGATAGGAAATGTTAGCATTTTTGTGATAGTCGATAGATTGACTAAGGGTTCCCATACAACCACCACCCATGGTAGACTTTCCAAAATTGTGTAGAGACTTTTCCAGTCTAAGTGGGAAATCATATGTAGGGACAGAACCTTATTCAGGGACACGGGCTTGGCTTTACACTTGTTGGAAAATATTCAGTTTGTTGAGTTTGAGTCATATTACAAGGAGACAGCTGGCTTCCTGGCATCTTCAGGGAGAAGCAGCTAATTAGTAGGAGATAGTAATTTCTGAGGTTGGTAAGGAAAATATAATTATGGTAAATCTTAAAAGGAAATTCAAAGTTATATTTTACTCTGGAGTAGAGAAAGGATTGAAATTGAAGAAATTCCTGAATATGAAACAAGGGGAGTTATCAGTTGGAGAGTACATGAATTAATATAATGTACTAGCAAGGTATGGATTCGATTTGATTAGTACACTTGATAAGAAAGTACTAAAGTTCTCAAAGGGATTAAATTTTCCATTAAAGGAATTAGGACTTAACCAAATACCGTATGGAGCCACATTTGAAGGTATGGTTGAGGCAGTGTTGTTGAACTTGCTCAATAGAGAACTGGTCAACGAGGATGATCCTAAGAAAGAGGTGAACCATCAGCATGGCAAGCGAAAAGGAAATGAACTCAAAGGAGGTCGGAAAAATAATACAATGGTCACGCGTAGGAGATGCAAGATGAAGGGTCATATTTCAAAAGATTGTAAAGTGAACATATCAAAGATTAACTGTTATATAAGTGCAATCAATAAGGACACATGAAAAAGGATTACCTAAGCATGTCGAAAGAAGGTCAGATAGTGAAAACCTATATATTGGAAGTGGACCCAAATGCAAATATACCATCAGTTGCTTAGAATGAAGGGGATCAGAACATGATTGGAGTTATTGTTTCACCATTTACATATTTGGCGGGAATATTTACAAAATAATGGTATTTGAGTTGTTGTTGCAATGGAAAGTGAGAAGTTCATGGTTAGATTTAGGTAATGTAGAGTTTTCCTGCTCAAAGGATATATTTTTCTTCTGACAAGTGTATGAGTTGGGTACATGTTCACTATGGTAGGACCTTTTCCATCATGATGTTCCTAGAGGTGTTATGGAAGTAAATGGCTATTAAAATGTTTGAATTATGATCAGTAGATTAATATGGCAAGACGACGTCCCTACTAAATTATCTCGTCCATAATACCATAAAGGTAAAATAGTACAAAGTTGTATTTGGAAATGGAACTATTAAATGGCTTATGTAAAAGGATAATTAAAAGTTGGAAAAAGGCTATCTATTCAAAGGAACTTCTTTGGAAGTAAAGACCGAAGGATGCCTTATTTTTTTGCATATGAGCTAAACATGAGCATTGTACTGCATAATTGAAAATACACTAACAGTATCTTAGGATTTCACTCGATCTACATTTTCACTTAGATCTAGAAAATTTGTTGCTTCGTTTTATTGGTTGAATTGAATAGGATTACCTTGTTTATGAATGATTTTTTGTTTACATGCCATAGGACTTAGGATGAAATTTGCATATATTGTGAAAGCGATACTTTTATTATCAAATTAGTTAGAAGTTTGAAAAGGTGATATTTAAGCGAAGCGATACCACTTGAATTACATAGGAATTTGAAATATAAGACATGTTAAGTTCTCCAGATTAAGATATCATCTTTTTTGATGTTCTTAGGTGAAATAGAGAATCACACGGTGATTTTAGTTAGGGTTGTTTAGATGAGACATCTTCCGCTTTTGAGTGTCGTACCTAGCATTGAAAACTGAAATAATAGTTTGCTGCTGGACTGTTGAAATTTGGTATATAACGGAGTATAGTGCATGTGCAATTTAAAGTTTATGAATACATTTTAGTTAAGTCATTTTTGGCTTATGGTTGTTGGGTATTTCATCATTTATAACAACCCGTCTTTTTGGCCAATTTAAGTCGACAATAAACCACACATGTCTAACTCAAACTATTCAAAAGACAGATTATTAATGTGATAGTTCAAATGAAATAAGATTCAAAAGAACAAAATACAGAATCTCACAACGGAAGGATAAAGTATAATACACAATAAATACATAAATAGTCCATGAAGCTATTTTTCAACAAAATCAGAATTTACATTTTTTTCCAGGAAAAATAGACAATTGCTATAATAGTAGTAGATACGGTCTTCGACTCTATCTTTGTCTTCGAAAATAAGTATCTTCACCAAACTAAAATACTCGGTCTGACTGGAGCGTAAAGTAAAAAACACTCGATTCAGGACTAACATTCTTATGTAAGTAAGTCAACTCAAGTGAAATGTATAGATAACTCAATAAGTGAAATGCTCAGGTTTAAATAAACATCATCTTTCACCTTATAAATCAGTTCAGTTCAAATACTGATTTTCATGTTCGTTTCCGATCGATTCATTATTAAATTCAACTTTAGATTTTAAATTTTCACTTAAAGGTATTAAATTAAAATCAAACAACAAGTTTAAATCTAAAAATCCAATTAAAACTTTCATTAAATCAATTAAATTTCAATTTCATAATTTCAAGTTCAAACATAAATTTAAACTTACAATATTCCAATTTTATTTCTAAATCAATTTATTTAAACCCAAAGTGGTTTTATATCGGGTATATATCATTTCAACCCAAAGTGATTTTGCTAACTATCAAGGAACTTGGAGTGTGAGAACAATAATAACAAAAATAACATAACGTGTCATTGACCAACATGTGTGCATGATTAACAATTTAATATATACACATGCATAACTAACATATCACATGTGTCATATATCATAAATAGCATAAGCGAATATTTCAAATTCTAACATGTCATACACTAACATAACATATAAATATATAACATGACATATATACAAGGAACTTGCAAGGTGTTAACGCTAAAATTTGAACGCTAACACCCCGGTGTGTAAAGTGTAGTTGTGAAAGCACCACTCGATGATTCGGGAACAGAGTATAAGCAGAAAACTGCAGAAAAAACAGTAAACAACAGCGATTTTATAGTGGTTCGGCTTAATAGTTTGCCTACGTCCACTTTGAATATCTTTATTGATGAATTCGTTACAGATTAATACAATTCTTCCCAAGTACAATACACTTTGAATTACTAAACACTTTGAACGAATAGCTTAAACTTCAATGTGAGTGAAAGTCTTCAAATCCATGTCGGATGTATGAGATTCCTTCTTGAAGTTGTTGGTAGCGTTCTACGTGTCTTGAAAGCTTTGAGTGTCGAGTCGGTTTGGAATGCAGCAGAGTATCGGTGCTTGGAAAGAATGAGCCAAAAGTCCCCTTCATGTTGGAGTTAGCCCTCTATTTATAGAGAATTCTAGGTAGCGGTTTTCGCCCAAGTCATGAGTCGTGAACGACTCATGGAGAGTCGTAGGTCGTGCTCGACTCAAGGTTCAAGAGTCAGCAGGCAGTGGAGTAGGTGAAGTGGTACTGAGCTTTTCTTCGTTCATCTGGATACATGTCCTAACTCGTTCGCGAGTTAAGAGGTCACGGTTTAAAGTGAGGCAGCACTAAAATCTTGGCTCTGTGGTTTTAGGTCGTGTACGACTTAAACTAGGTCGTAAGTCGTCAACGAGTCATCTTATTACAGCATGGTATTGAACTTACTCTCCAAGTCTTAGGTCGTGAACGACTTATCTGCAGTTATAAGTCAGCAGCGACTTAAGTGTTGTTGACTCTTCCTTTTAGTGCTTTGAGTCGTCACTCCTTTAGGTCGCTAGGTCGTAACGTCTTTAAGTCGTGGACTCCTTAACTCGTGGGCTCTTAACTCGTAGACTCCTTAAGTCGTGTACCTCCCCTGAGTCGTGACATATCTTAAGTCGCGGAGGCCTTAAGTCGCAGATTTCTCTGAGTTGTGAGTCGCTTAGTCTGTCAACTCATTAAGTCGTTCTATCCTTAAGCCGTAAACCGTTCACCTCCTTAAGTCGTAAGTCGCACAATTCTTTAACTTGTGCAACTCCTCAATTCGTTGAGTCGGCAATCAGTTGAGTCGTCATTCATTTTAGGTCGGCAACAAGCTAAGGCTGTTGAGTCGGTAATCATTGTGAGTCGCGAGCCTGGTTTGAGTCGCTTGATCATAGGAGTTAACAATTGCCCCTCGAAGTATACGCTTAAACCGTGAGTCGTGTGCTTCGACCCAGTGCATGAGTCGTAAACGACTCAAAGAGGCTCATGACTCGTTAGTCCTTTCATCTTCCCCCATGTTTTGTATGTAAGTCGTTGAGTCGGTCCTTCCTCCTCACTTTACTGGTTATCTGTTTTATTTGATCCTACCATTAACGATCCTTCAAGTTTCCAGATACGAATCCAAGTTAATCAGTCATCAACTCATCTTCACCTTTATATTGTGTAAGTGAATTCACCTTCTGCTCAATCCACGATCATAATTGACTCACGAATCTGGCCTCCCCATTTTCTGACTCCAATTCGTTTTTGTACCGTGTTCCATCGCGAACCACTTTTATGATTGATTTGCGACTGCCATCGATCATATTGTTGTTATAGTTTGCGATAACATAGTAGTGCACCAGATTTGTCACAAACTTGAAGCGATTCGAATTGGTTCTTCGGGTGATTTCTGACCGTGTAAGGAGAAGATAATGGACTACAGTGTCTCGAATTAACTGGTCTGTGAGTTTGGAGGAGATGAGAAGGTCCTTAGCAGGTTAATGGGTTAGAAAGGAGTTAACTGGTTGAGGAGATGACCTAGAATTCCCATGATTTAGTTGGTCTTTTGGATCTACCGACTTAGGAATGTCTTGCAATCTCATCCGTCCACGACCTAATTTTTGGGTCGTGTTAATTTCCTGATGACTTAGGACTTAGGTCGTACGAGTGACTCAGCCCTTTAGGTCCTTACCACAACTTATCCTTTAGGTCGTGACCATCTCAAGCCATAAGTCGTGAACGACTCAGCACTTAGCCTATTCTCCATACCGAGTTGCTTCTTGTGGCTTAACCCTTGACCGACTCAAGTAGATGGGACCAAGGCTTTGAGTCGCGGCCGAGACAGGACTTCTGATTTGAAGCTTTTTCTTCCATGCACATTACGACTTACAGAACTTAATTTAACTCGTTGCATACCCCTTAAGCCATGAACGAGTTGTCACAAGCATAATCCCAACTTGATTATTTAACTTGTATTACCGGACTGAATTGCCTAAACTCTGAATTGCCCAAACTTTAAATTGTTTGAACTTTGTTGCATTATTCCACAGATCCTGTTAACTTATAAGCTAACTACCTGCTGAAAATAACAACTACAGAAAACCAAGGCGAATATACTATCATTGACTGCCCACATCAAATGACAGATTAGTTGACAGAAGGTAATTAACTTAAACAAATTGTGTGAACGAAGTGCTTCAATGCATCGAATTCAAGTAGAGTATTAAAGCAACATTGAGATAGCCAATTGAAATCGACCGGTTTGCACCAACACTGCACTTGAACCCTTTTCTTTCTAAATTAACAAGTCTTGAAATTTAGTAATAAATCAATTGTCGATTAGTTTAACTTCAGTTATATTTATTTGTTATTTTTATTAGTTCTGCACGACACTTCGCACTTTTTAGGAAACGTGCACCTTCACATTTGAACATCCAGTTGCTTGTGTAGAATGACTTCTCAGGAAGAAGATACAACAGTTCAGACTGGAGAGGCAACTGTTATTCCGGCTCCACTAGTCAATCCTCTCGAAAGAGCCCCTACCACGCTATCATACAAAAAATTTCGTCAGTTGTGTGCTCAGTTTGGCATCGCTGAATCAGACACCATCCTTCCCGAGAGAAGTAACACTGCCGACATAGCACCCCCGGGCTTTGTAACGGTCAATCGACAAATGTGCATGAGTGGGGGCGTTCCTCCTTTCAATGACTTTTTCCAACAACTTCTTCGTCAATTGGCCATCGCCCCATCCCAATTACACCCCAATGGCTATGCCATTTTAATGGGGTTGTGTGTACTGTTTAGGAGGACGCTTGAACGATTCCCAAGCTTTGACGAGATTTGCTTCATGTGCTCTTTTACCAGGACTAAAGATCACCCCTCTATCACTGTCATGAGAAGTGCTCGAAATCGTAAATTGATCATCGGTCTTCCTGACAGCGCTCATGGGTTTTTGACTCAATTTTTCTATGCTCGCTGTCCCCCGGGGTTTTACGCTGTATGGAGGGAAGGAAGTAAGATTAACCATTCTTACTACGTTTGTTATCCGACTTTTGCGAGACTGAATTGTTAAGTGTTAACTCCGCTTCTTTTTTATTCTCAGCGCTCCCCCCTCCTTCCAGGGATCCCAGTCATAAGCCAACTTTCGAGAGGCTCAAGGTCGTGCCAATTGAGGAGTGAGACATTCAATTTCTGTTGAAAGACGAATTTTTGCATCAGTATGGACTTTTGCATACTTCTCGTTCTACACATCCTCATGAAATCCCAGACTCCCCGGCTAGAGCGTTGGATGCCCCAGTTTCTACCGACACATCCATACCAAAAAGACCTGCTCCCGAGGCTTCGCTAGTGAAGTGCTCCACTTCTGTTGATATTACGGGGCCATCTGACAAACTTGCCCCGGTTATTGAGGAAGAAGAGCCTCAGGGATCTCCCCAACGTTCACAGAAGTCTGGTGAAAAAGCTGAGAAAACCAGTCCTGTCAAGCAGAGCAGGGACGACACTTTCGAAGGACTGAGCGACCTCTTTGCCACCTCACAAGAGATTTTTAAAGATGATCCTATCATTACCGGGATTTCTTCTTCAGTGGTCGAGGCTACTTCTACTCTGCAACAGAATCCGTCGACTCAAGAGTTGACGCTAATTACTACACCCATAACTACCCCACAATTAAAGAGTGGTTCGTAGTTTGCCGCGCGTAGCTTGCACATCACACACTTAGAATCTTTCGGCACTTTTATGCTTCTGACTCTTCGTACTTTGACGAATTCTAAAGTTGTGTCTTTCCCAATTTCAGGTTCTTCAATGAAGCGAGGCGGCTCGTATTATGATGACTTCCAGCGATATGGGAGACGCGGCCAGTATGACTATAAGCATTATCTTCCTGTTCACAGAGAGACTGATGAAGAGAGGGCCGCTCGGAAGGCTCGGGAGAGACGTTCCCATGAAGAACGTTATGGAAGACCGGATGACCGATACGATTTTTCCCACAAAGAGGGTGACTCTCACAAACGTAAATCTCATGATGAGAGAGGGAAGAGTCACATAACTGATGACTCGAGTAAACAGGCTAAAGTCAGTGAGGAACCAATGCCTGCAACTTCGAAAAAGATTACTGCTCCAACTTCTTTTCAGTCTCCTGCCCCCTCCCGCACTGATATTCAGGCGATCATTAACAGGCCTTCTTACCACGTGGGACCAGGTCCGGCCATTCTCCAAAATCGATTTCCAAATTGGTGCTTAAAAGGAGTTCGCTTTGACCTTGATCTGGTTCCCATAGATAAAAATGCCATGTTACGGAACCTTGATGCCGTTAAAGCTGACATTGAGAGGATGTCAAATTGGCAAAAACTTGTTGATGAGCTTCAGAGGGTGAATCGGGCCAATCTCGAAGCTATGTTAACCATGGAGAATGACAAAACCGAAAGGCAAAAGACCCTTGCGCAGCATGATGCGGAAATGAATAGCATTGCCGCCTACAACGAAAAACTTGAAGCGGAAGTGGAAAAGCTTAAAGAAGAACTTGTTACTTCTTCCGCTTCCTACTCTCAAAAAGAAAATGTGCTTCAACAACAAGTGCGGGATGCCCATGCTGCACAAAGGGATGCCGAGGCCAAGGCTGATGGGCTGGAGCAAATTGTAGAGGGCTACCGTACTGATATTACTCAGTTACGAGGGCAAACTAGCTTTCAAGTTGCGGAAATTGAAAAATTGAAAGCTCAACTATCTAAAGTCGAAAGAGAGCGAGATGAGGCTATTGCTGGTAGAATTGCAACTGAAGAAGCTCATGAAGTTACCAAAGCTGACATCGGCTCGACATTATTTGAATTTTATTTGCAAAGTGTGTTAGGGCGTGGCAGCCTTGCATTTCTGGGTCCCAAATATGAGGTTACCCTGGCTGAAGTATGGGAAACCGCGCTTGATATGTTTAAAGGCACCGGGTACACTGAAGAGGAGCTAGAGGCGCACTATTTAGATTTCGAAGCCCGCGCAGCCCTAGCTAGAGGGAAGGAGCAACTTGCTAAATCACGAGTTGAAATGATGGGGGAAGAGCATCAAGAAAAAGAAACAACTTTGACTGCCCCTGTCCCTCCTTCAACTTCAGTCGATGTTGACATTGTTGGTTCTAGCTCTCATACACTGATTCCTACCAACGCTGATACCGAAGCCATAATTACACAGGCCGCAAATGAGCCACAAGAGAGTGCTGAAGCTCATGACTACGAAATTGATGTGATACCACCAAATTCTCCAGGTAACCCTAATAATGCTCAGGGGGACAACTTGCCAGTTTCTTACGGATTTGACGAGCTTCTTGATTATTTCTTGAATCTTGACGAGCCATTATATCCTCTTTTTGCGGGAATTACTGACATTTTTAACTTTTCCTTTGTAGAGAAAGCGTCGAGCGTCATTCAAACTTCTTCACCTCCAGTTACTGTTCCTCTGTCTTCCCCAATCACTCCTCCTCATCTGGGATCACAGGAGGAAATAATAGGTGCCCTCCGGGGATTGGATGACCCAGCTGCTTCGCAAGAGCAAAAGGACGAAGGACTTGAGGGAGGTGAGATATCTCCGGAGCGGACTCTTTCTGATGACATAACTTTGTCTAAACTTGTTACTCCAGGAAGTGAATCTTCTTCAAAGAGGAAAAAGAAGCGCGGAATATCAAAAAAGGGAAGGAAGAGCATCATTTTTACTGAAGAGGAACCGAAAGTGGAACCAGTTGTACCTCCCTCTCCTTCTTCCCTCATGCCTAAAGATCGACCCAAAAAGCTAACCATCCGGCCGGGTGAAGGGTCCAAGGGTGGCAAGAAGAAATGAAGATTCCAGTTTTTAGCTTCTTGTTTTTTGCACGTACTGGTCGGGGATTGTGCGGGTACCAGCCCCCGCTTTCTTTATCTCGAAACTTGTATCTGTAAGAAATTGTAATAGAATTGAATAAAATGATCCTTTATTTGTACAAACTCTTGTTTGAATTTGAGAATGCATTTATTTTTTATTTTCATACAAGTTTCTTTGCACGATATTGCAGTGAGCTTGTGGTATACTGTTCGAGCGTAATTTTATCGATGTAGTTATACCATGTTGCCCCTATACCATAAGCTCGTTGCAATATTTTATACTTTGAGGGGACTTGTACTTTTATTTTGCAGAAACAATTATTCCTCCAAGTATGGAATAATTTGTGGAGAATCGTTATTCCATACTTGGAGGAATATTATTTTGTCAAAAATAGAGTACAACTTCCTCTATATGAGTTTTTACGCTTTAACCTTCAAAGATTTCACTTTTTCTTGTGTGCATACACACATTCTTACTAAGTTAATTCTCTTATGCGATAAAGCGGGCCGCTGAAGGACACTTTAACTCCTCTTTGAGGAAGAGCGTTTCCAAGAATAGAAGAACAAATCTCCCTTTGAAAGTTAAAGTGTGCCTCCGAAGAGGGCTTTGGTCTCTGAGGAGAGGCATTCGGTCTCCGTAGAGAAGCATTTTGCCTCCGAAGAGGGCTTTGGTCTTTGAGGAGAAGCATTCGGTCTCCGTGGAGAAGCATTTTGCCTCCGAAGAGGGCTTTGGTCTCTGAGGAGAAGCATTCGGTCTCCGTGGAGAAGCATTTTGCCTCCGAAGAGGGCTTTGGTCTCTGAGGAGAAGCATTCGGTCTCCGTGGAGAAGCATTTTGCCTCCGAAGAGGGCTTTGGTCTCTGAGGAGAAGCATTCGGTCTCCGTAGAGAAGCATTTTGCCTCCGAAGAGGGCTTTGGTCTCTGAGGAGAAGTATTCGGTCTCCGTAGAGAAGCATTTTGCCTCTGAAGAGGGCTTTGGACTCTGAAGAGAAGTATTCGGTCTCCGTAGAGAAGCATTTTGCCTCCGAAGAGGGCTTTGGTCTCTGAGGGTACCTCTGGGGAGAGGCTTTTTGTTTGATTGTGCCTCTGGGAAGAGTTCTTTTTGTTTCTGCCCCTTGGGGGAGGCTTTTATTTTTCCCTGTTCGCTGGGAAGCGGGCCTCCGAAGAGGGCTTTACTTTGTTTTGCATTTCAACTCTGGTGAAGTGGACCTCCGAAGAGCGGCTCTTACACTTCAACTCCTGGTGAAATGTGCCTCCGAAGAGGGCTTTATTTTGTTTGGCATTTCAACTCTGGTGAAGGGGGCCTCCGAAGGGGGGCTCTTACACTTCAACTCCTGGTGAAACGTGCCTCCGAAGAGGGCTTTGATTGCCTGGAAGTTACTCTCTCATGGTTGGAGGGTCATGACTCCTCCAATCTTTTTTGTTGAGTAGAGAACTTTCTTTTTTGCGGCATATGCCTCGTTAGAGGTCTTTATCCTCCGAAGAGTTGTGCCTCCAAAGAGGGCTTGTGCCTCTGAAGAGGTCTTTTGCTGATTGATGCTTGCTCGTGTCTCTTTGCCGTTGATTCATGTTGGCGATCCCCGTTGTCCTTTGCAAGTGTTATCACTTTTCAGCTGCCAATGATTTCCCTTATCCAAAGAAGTATATTTCATAGTTAAGCAAGTTGGTGGTGGCAGACACAGGCTATTTAACTGGTTGTTTGTTTGCTCAAACATTTGCAGTTAATTAGATATGGTCCACTTCTATCCACATCGCTCACTTTTGTTTGAAGCACTTCTTTTGTAGGATTTGAATATGGAATTTTTGAATGGCTTAGTGTTTGATTGTTGGATGATGTCAAGGATCGCTCAGTCTTGTGACGGGTAAACTTTGTTTTTATGGCCTGCATTATTAAATCGACATTTTAGTAACACAGTTAACGTATTTTAAATGTCAAAATAAAACAAAGTGGTTTATAATAGTAAGGAACACAAGATTTATAGTGGTTTAGCCAAAAACTGGGCCTATATCCACTTTATAGCTTTTTGTTATTCGCTTGCTTTGCGATTGCTTTCAATAGAAGAATCATATATTTGTAATTCTTTTACAATATTTCAGCAAAGATTTCAAGTAAAGTATGAACGCAAATAGTTGCTTTTCCAAGTTCTTGGAATTGGTTCTTCTTTGACAGTTGTGAGTTTGATTGATTATATTAGCAACTTCTTGGTGCCATCTTTAAGCATGCATCATCTTCTTTTGCTGGCGGGTAGTTTTAACCAAAGAAATATACTCCAGCCAAATCACTATTTGTTTGCTTAGAGTACTTCTTATTTAGGATTCGACCCTGGAATTTTGTTGTTTAAAACTTGCTTTTGAGTGCTACCAAGGGTTTTTTGGTATTGCCTGCAAATTTAGATCGACATTCTTAGTGATACTTTCAGAGTACTTTACATATCGAAATAAAATAAGCCACTTGTAATAATGGAGAAAACAAGACTTATAGTTTTTATTATTTATTTGCCCTGTTTTTACAATAGCTTTTGATACAAGAATGATACATTCAGCACTCTTTTATAAATTTGTAACAAGGCGTTTATGTAAAATATGCAAGCAATCGCTGTCCCAGGCTTTTAGGAATCGAATCTACGGCATGAGAGGACTAGATGACAACATCTTTCAAAATTGAAATCTCCTTTCACTTTGAGGATTTCGTTGAGGCATGAGCATGTCTTCATGTCTCATCCGATTTTTTCCTGCCGGGTGAGGGCTTGCCGTGATGACACTGATAATAGGCCCTTCATCTCCCTACGCTACAGTTCTTTTATATGAGCTGCATTGTTGAGCGGGAACTAGCTGCCCTGTAGAGGATGAGGAGAGGTCATTTCTATCTTTCTTCACATATTGTTGCAGTTCATTCTCTTCAGCAATTCTTCAATCTCTTTCTTTAACTGGCGACATTGGTTAGTATCATGGCCAGGCTGATTGTGAAATTGACAGAATTTTCCATTGCCAGGCGCACCCCTCCCCATCAGAGGTGGTTTGGGGTACATGACACATCTTTTGTTGCCAAGAAGATATTCTCCGGAGTATCAGTCAAGGGAGTGAAGTCGGAGGATTTAAAGCGCCGAGCTTTTTTCGAGACTTTCTGCTTTCTCCTACCTTCATTCTCCTTTTTCTGTTCGATCATCTCCGGTATGTATTCCTCTTCATTGTGAGGACTCCAGGGATAGTCGTCGACTATTCTTTCAAAAGTTCGCCTTGACAAACGTTCGTGGATAGTTGGTCGTGGCCATGAACTTTCCGTTTGGGGGAATGTTCCAATGGTAATGCCAGTTGCCCGTTGAGGAGTATTCCATCCCTCCGAAACATGAGCCTCTTTGGCGATGGTTTTTATATCACTTTCTAGTCGTCGAACCTCCTCTTGCAATGCATTCATCTTGACGAGTATCCTATTGCTCTGGACTTCCATGTGTTGATATAATCCATACACCACGGCGTCTAGTTCAGCCCTTGTGACTCCAATACTAGAAGCTGTTTCACTTAGCGTGGGAAAAGCAATGGCATTGCTACAAGTACTTTCAAACCTCAAAAATTTACGTTTCCTTTCAGAAGTCATGATTTCTGTTAGACTTTTGGTTCGGAGAAAAATCTTTTCCATAAGCTTTTGTTGAGCAATGGTGGAAGTTTTCCTGAGTTCAATTCTCAGTGAGAGCACCAAAAATGTTAACACTAAAATTTGAACGCTAACACCCCGGTGTGTAAAGTGTAGTTGTGAAAGCACTACCCGATGATTCGGGAACAGAGTATAAGCAGAAAACTGCAGAAAAAACAGTGAACAACAGCGATTTTATAGTGGTTCGGCTTAATAGTTTGCCTACGTCCACTTTGAATATCTTTATTGATGAATTCGTTACAGATTAATACAATTCTTCCCAAGTACAATACACTTTGAATTACTAAACACTTTGAACGAATAGCTTAAACTTCAATGTGAGTGAAAGTCTTCAAATCCATGTCGGATGTATGAGATTCCTTCTTGAAGTTGTTGGTAGCGTTCTACGTGTCTTGAAAGCTTTGAGTGTCGAGTCGGTTTGGAATGCAGCAGAGTATCGGTGCTTGGAAAGAATGAGCCAAAAGTCCCCTTCATGTTGGAGTTAGCCCTCTATTTATAGAGAATTCTAGGTAGCGGTTTTCGCCCAAGTCATGAGTCGTGAACGACTCATGGAGAGTCGTAGGTCGCGCTCGACTCAAGGTTCAAGAGTCAGCAGGCAGTGGAGTAGGTGAAGTGGTACTGAGCTTTTCTTCGTTCATCTGGATACAAGTCCTAACTCGTTCGCGAGTTAAGAGGTCACGGTTTAAAGTGAGGCAGCACTAAAATCTTGGCTCTGTGGTTTTAGGTCGTGTACGACTTAAACTAGGTCGTAAGTCGTCAACGAGTCATCTTATTACAGCATGGTATTGAACTTACTCTCCAAGTCTTAGGTCGTGAACGACTTATCTGCAGTTATAAGTCAGCAGCGACTTAAGTGTTGTTGACTCTTACTTTTAGTGCTTTGAGTCGTCACTCCTTTAGGTCGCTAGGTCGTAACGTCTTTAAGTCGTGGACTCCTTAACTCGTGGGCTCTTAACTCGTAGACTCCTTAAGTCGTGTACCTCCCCTGAGTCATGACATATCTTAAGTCGCGGAGGCCTTAAGTCGCAGATTTCTCTGAGTTGTGAGTCGCTTAGTCTGTCAACTCATTAAGTCGTTCTATCCTTAAGCCGTAAACCGTTCACCTCCTTAAGTCGTAAGTCGCACAATTCTTTAACTCGTGCAACTCCTCAATTCGTTGAGTCGGCAATCAATTGAGTCGTCATTCATTTTAGGTCGGCAACAAGGTAATCATTGTGAGTCGCGAGCCTGGTTTGAGTCGCTTGATCAGAGGAGTTAACACAAGGTGATTTACAATAAAATAACATGGCATATCATTTTTCTCAAACATAACACATTATTTCCACGTAGCATAGGTGACATATTAACATAGCATGTGAACATATTATTTTATTAACCTGACACTTTTTTTCAACATAGCATATGTGACATATTTCAACATGGCATAAATAATTTTTTTCTAACATAACACATTTTCCAATATATCATATGTGACATGTTTAACATACATATGCGACTATTAATCATATCAATATAACATACTATTTGTGACATATAAAACAGCATGTGCATGTGAATATTATAACATAAATTCAAGGGAACGTAACAGCATATATCACATATTCCTATCTAAAGCAAACATTTCTCATAACATTTCAATCGATGTTTATTTACCTAACAATAAAAATGTTAGTCGTGAGGGATTGCTCACCTTTTGAGGTAGCGAGTTTTTGACAACACAAATAGATATATCTAAGTTGAAATCCAAACACGATAAACTAATCAATCCTATCCAAAGCAACAATCCAAAAGCAAAGCAAACCATGACAATGTAAATCGAACAAATTGTGTTTATTTTTTTTATAAAACAGAATGTAACAACCCGAATTTTCCGACGTTTGATTTGGAATATTTAAATGGTTTTAAATATTGAATTTGAATTCATAAATTGACTTTGGATATGAACATTTGGGTTTATTTATAAAATAGATTCAGAATTTAAATATAGCAATTTATTGGATAATTTAATTATTGAATTTAGTAATTGAATATTGGTTAAATTATTGTATCTTGAGTTTTAAGCTCGATAAAAATAATTTAAAGGCTTGTAAAATTTATATTAATAATGATGAAGATAATAAAAGTTTTAAAACTAATTTAAAAGTGATCTGTTCAATTTTAAAAATAGTTGTTAAAATTAACATTTAAAAATAGTCATCTGGAACACAGTCGCGGAATTGATGAAACTGGTTCTATTGGATCCGTAATAGTGTATTATTATCGAATTTTAATTTTCGTAGTGTTCTGAGTTATCGTTTGATTGAACGGGATAGAAATACTTTGAAATTTATATCGAAATTCAATATAATAATTGAGTCCAAAAAGCTATCTTCTCCATAAGATCGAATTTGGACTCGAAACATTTTCCATTAGGGGTATAACATTATGCACGCCTAGCGGCAGGTCTAGATAAGGGTTTAAGTTTTTAAGTTATGTAAAACGAGACGTTTTGAATTTAATTAATATATTTATAGATTTTAGTGAAAACCTGTCCTTTCTCTACAACCTAGGACTCGGACCTCACCTATTAAAACACGCAAACATATTCAAACACTACCTCTTCTCGTTTTAAAACCCGAGCCTTCCCTTCCATTATCTTCAAACCGAACAGAACATTAAGAAAAAAATAGAAATTGTAATTTCAGGAATATAAATAAAATAGTAAAATCGCTAGCCTCCTTTTCTTTCCTTCCTGAATTGAAAACGAAATCGCATATTCGTCTACGGTTCTAAATCCCAAGATTCCTTTTTCCTTCAAATTCGAATCCACGCGAACAGAAAAAAAGGGATATCATGGGGAAGTCGCGATGGTGTGCGAGCCTGATAGAGCTCTAGAGGGAGGTCGTTGAGCGTGAGGATGGATGGGGGATGCGTGCGACAGTAGCAATGGGTACGGGTTGCTGAGTAGGGTGCAATGTGATAGCCACGATGGTTTTTGTCGAAGTTCGCGATGGTACAAGAGTTTGTGGCATATGATGGAGGGGTTGTGGTGGCCTGAGGAAAGTTGTGATCAACCATTGTAACAGGTGATAGCGGTTTAGGTCGCGAGCATGGGGGAAGCTCTGGCAACAACTGGCGGCATGGAGAAGCTTGGAGGCTGGAGTATCAGTGGCAAAGTCGATAGGAGCAGTGGAATGTGGTCATCACGAGAGAGAGATCAGGGAGGAGGTGGTTTCATCGGGGCAGGGATGTTCGTGTTGTTTCGGAAAGAAGGGTTAAGCCGACGAAGGTCATTAACGTATTTATAATTAATTGATTAAATAAGTTAATTAGTAAATAAATAAATTGTTTTGATAAATTGAATCCTTACAAAATTTTATAATTTTATACGAGGTCCGAATCGTGGAAACTAGTCGAGGTGGAAATGGTTTGCAAATAAAAACCAAAGGTGGGAAAAAAAATACTCACTCGTTTGGATTACCAACATTTAGATTTTAATAGTTGGAATTAAATTTTGGATGCTTGTTGAATTTATAAATTTTTATCCGTTGAATGATATAATATATATAATAGTGCATATATTAGTATTTGGAGTGATATTCCCGCACATTATAGCGGATGAGACCCTTTGCGCCCTGCATAATAGCGGATGACCCTATATACTGCGATATCCCCTTCGAAGTGGGATTGGTATTATTTTATGTTGTATTTACATCTATGGATGCAAGAAAACAGGTTGGAGGGATCCAACTAGATTCCTTAAATATATTGTTTATTTTTCATATATAGTGATATATGGGTTATTAGAATAATCTATTATAGATTATTGTAGCGACTGAAAATTTATTGGATGCTATTGTAGCACGGGCATGAAGTTTGATAATTTAAATACTATAATTTTTTTATAAATTTATGGGATTAAAAGGAATTTGATATAAAAATATGTATACTGGAATTGGAGTTATTTTAAAGAAATTGAATTAGAGAGAAAACATGTATTTGATGTTTGGTTATACTTAACTGTTTTGAACTACTAAATAGAGATTTTATAAAAATTAATTATGTAAGATATTTTATAAATGATATTCTAGTGATATAAAAAGAGTTAAAATGAATATTGGAAATAGATTGGAAATACAATGGGAATTAATAAGGAATGAATTTATATAATGGAATTTATAAACGATGTTTATAAATAAAGCAATTTGATATCAGATGGAAATTAGGAGAATATGTAACACAGGTTTAAGAAAAATAGTAGATTCTATTTTTGAAATGGGAATGGTTAGGAAATCGACAATGAATCGATATATTGTGAAATCAAGAGGAAGTTATAAATTAAATTGGTTATTGAGATTTTAAAAATATATTTTTAATTTTAAGAAGTGATTTTCTTTTAAAAGGAAAATTTTGTTATTTTAAAACCATGAAATTTTAAACTAGTAGAGACTGAAATACTTTGGTAAGTAGATTTTCAAATGTTAAATATTTATTTAATAAATTCTAACCTTTAAATTCAGCTTTGGAAATTTATTTGTTCACCTAAAAATGAGTTATAGACATTATAAAAGTGTTTTCAATATTTTAAATAATAACTTAAACATATTTTAAATAAACTACTATTCTTCAAAGAAAATACTCGTTATTTATAAATTCTCTCGAGATGTGTAGATAATTTTTATTTTGAGGGGGAGATTTTATAAGAGAAATCTTATAAATGGAATTCTAGAGACTTAACACAATTTTAAATGCTTAGATGCGATAACTTTGGAAAGAATGTAAATTCATTTAATGAAATAAAAATGGTTGGTTGGGATTATAAATAAGTGTAATCGGAGTGGAAATCGTAAGAAGAATTTATCCGAAAAAATATCCAAAGACTTATGAGATAAGTATGAAATATTTCCAAGTTAAATATTAAAATGATTTTAGAAATTTTACGTATAAATATTTTCCTAAGTATTGAAAGGAGGGTTTTTGGAAAATAATTTTAGTGGAAATGATTTGGAATAGAAATATTTCCTAAGTGTTGTAAATGTGGAACTTGGAAATATTTCTAAGTATTGAACTGGTAAAATATCCTATTATGAATCCAAGTGTTGAAATTATTATCAAATATAGAATGAAAGAGATTGAATATATACTTTGGTGACGATGTTTTGAAATATATATTTTGGAGATTATAAAATAAGGCGCAGTGTCTACTTATGGATGTTTTATTGATAGTTATATAACCGACTATCAATATTGGCCAATTTCGTTAATCGCTTGGAAGAGACCGGGATCAGATTTAATTATCCGAAAACCACTTCGATCCGGTTTTGAATGTAATGAATGAATACCATGAAGATGATGAAGATGGTGATTTGGTTTGTCCTGAAATAGGATAACTTATAGGGATGAATTCTATTAGAACATCGTCATTGGAGGGCGATAAGCAATTTAAGTAAAAAAAAATCTTGAAAGGTAACGCTTAGCCTTGGACCTCGTCAACCGGGAATGACTAAAACAGGGGAGATGCTGCAAGGCAAAGTGGGTCGCACCCAAGTAGGGTATGTTATCACTTTTCTAGATGTCCTTGGAAACCAAATTATTATGGATATGATTGTGTAGGGAAGGAGCGCTCGATAGTAAAGGTGGGAACGCCCGTCTTGATAACATATTCGGTTTATCCAGGTTAGAGATAGGCCGGTCTTATGTAGCAGGGGATTCCGGCGTGGTCCTCGGTAAATTGTTCTAGAGCTGTAATGTGGTGGACATTGCCCCAGTGGCCCAGTCATTCGATGGAATCCATTCCCCAATAAGCGTCGTACAGTTTTGATTGTACCCGACTATGCCGAAACGTGAGATGCAAGTATTTCAAATACTTTTTATTTACTTTCTATAGACACTATTATAATATCAGATGATTTTGATATAAACTGTTTTGGTTACCGTAAGGTAAAAACCCATCGTGTTTATTTATGACGTGGTCTTATGAGATACCTTTGTTCACAGGATTTTGAGAAAATTGATAATTCAAATTGAGTGTGTTTTCTCACACTGGTTTTCCAGACTGACTTGGGTGTTATTTTATTACAATGCTCGGGTTAGACCGAGTATTATAGATTCAGGTTAGGATGATATGGAGCACAGGAGGCGAGTTGGAGGATTTCTGACGTATATCACGTACATTTTTATTTCCGCTGTGTGAGGACAGGATATTATAAATGTCCAGTTTGATGTATTGATTGTTGTACTCTGGTGATTGTAAGTATAAATAGTTATAGATTCTTTTGTATAAAATCTGTTATTATACATTTTATTTTGTTCCACTGCAATTATGAGATTACGTGTTGTTGTTTCTATTTCTTCTTCTATCTTTTCTTCTTTACTCTAAAGATTCGTATTTTCGGCAAATTTGAGTTGAGCTAATGTGAAATATTATCGATTAAAAATCGTAGGGATTTGCGGGCCTTTACATTTGGTATCAGAGCTAAAGGTTAAGCGAAAACCTTGGCTTCGGCGAGGATTACTCATTAAAGATGGAGTTAGTAGTACTCTAGAATGAGTTGAGTGTAATAATAGACATGAGCACGTATTTGTTAGTGAATATAAATGGTTTTATATTGTGTTGACTTATCTGTCGGGTGGTATGTAAATTCTTTTCGAGTAGTGGGACGCAACTAACTCAATAGGAGTTTCTAAACACTTGAATAGAGTAATTCGACATAGTATGGTTTTGAAGTGGGTAAAATGAATAATTTTACCCAAATGATATTTTGATATAAAAGGAATAATTTCTAGAACTTATTATATTATGAATTAATGTGCTTGGGTGTTATAACCAAAACAAGATTTTTAAAATCTAGAGTTGGTTATATATAACCAAATGGAAATTGTATAAGTATGGATTATACAATAGAATTAAAACTAAGACTTGATCGAAACCAGAGTTTGAAAATTATATCCCGGAGATTTTTGAAAGTATTTTCCAAATTGTTTGAAGATAAATAATATTTATATTATTTTAGAGATATTTTTAGAGAGAAAATAGTTTTTAATGGTTTTTGGAAGTAATATGTCAATGAACTCACTTTATTCGCTGGAAAATAATTCTGATGATGATGGCTGCATCGTCGGTATTAATTTTTGAGTTTCTAAGTGATGGATTGCTACCTTAGTAAATTGATATTGAGAATTTTGGTAAAAACAAGGGTTGTATTGAAATTCCAAAAAGGAATTGTTTTGGGTAAAATCAGGTTGATTTTAAAATTAGAAGGAAATGGTTTGGAAAACCAAAATGAGTATATATATATATATATATATTTGATTTCAAAGTGATTGAAAAATATATACCGAGGTTTTTTTAAAGAGGGGATGATTTCAATAAGAAATGAAAGTATGGAACTTGAGTTTTGAAAAATAAATTTAAACTTAAATAAGCTAAAATAGAATTGTGTGGATTTAATTTAAGTTAGGGAAGTTAAATAAATTTATTGGGAATTGAGAATATGAATTAATATATGAATATAAATAAGGAAGCGGAAAGATTAGAAATTCGAACTGAATCCTTACTAGATTTAAATTGAATGGATTAAAAATAAAATGGTTTGGAGTGAAATTAATTTGAGTATGAATAACTCAAGTTTGGTTTTGAAGTTTAAAAGGAATTAAAATGTAAATAAAAAGGTGAGTTTGATTTGAATCATATGGAATTGAATTAAATTATGTAAATGTGAATTATAAAGTGACTATCTAACTATAACTTATAAAATTTGGATTGGATTAGAAATAATGTTAAATTGAAGAAAATATAAATTTCGATTTGTGAACTAACTATATAACCATGTGGATAAATTTTGAATGAAATAAAATTCAAGTGAAGAATTGGAATTGTGAATAAATGAATTGGAATTGCTTATAAAAATTGAAGTAAACGGAATAAAAATATATTTAATCTATAAATAAATGTATAATCTCGAGTTAAAAATAAAAGTGAATATATTCGAGTATAAAATTAGTGAAAATATGAAAAATAAGTTGTGTGACTTACAAAATTGAAAAGCAAGATAAAAAACCCATAATGAAATTGTTGATATGTTGGTAAAGAAAAGTAATCCAAACTTGAATTTGAAAAAGGAATTTGAATTTGATAAAATTAAATGAAGTGATTTTTGAAGTAAAAATCAGATGTGGAATTGTAAAATGGGAAGTGAACTAATTAGATAACTAACTAATTAGACGAATGTGAAGATGGAATATTAACTTGGTTAGGTTAAATTTAGATTATGAATTAAAATAGATTTTGGAAATGAAGCTTGAGTTATAAATTAAAATTCGAATTAAATGGTATCGAATTAATTAGAAATGTGTCGAATAAGATGGAAGTAGTTTGAAATAGTGATGAATTAAGTTATAAATAAATTCAATATAAAACGTAAATAAATTGAATGAGCCTTGGGATACGAATTAACTAAGTTAGAAAATGAATTCGAGCTTGGAACTAAAACTGAAGCGAATAAAATGAAAGAACTAATTAATAAATTAGTAAATGAACGAGAAGTTGGTTGAAATAAAATAAGCTTAAGTTATAAGGTTGAAATGATTGAAGTAAATAAATTAACTTGAGTTAATATTTTAATGAAAGCTTGGCTGAAATAAATTTATGAAATGATTATTGAATAAATTAGCATGAAATGTTTCCGAGCTAAGTAAAATGGATTTGAAAGTAATGAAAGTGGTTATGAATGAAATGTAAGTGAATCGATTTTGAACAAAGTTGAAATAGAATTGAATTGAATATAAAATTAATGTAGGATCAATTTAAACTGGTTATAGGCTAAAATGGTTATTCTATTAAATGAACAGAGCCGAATTTGCATTAAAAAAATAGTTTTTGGCGTAAACGGAAGTAAATGAAATTCTATGAATAAACAGAATGTGAATAAATTGATTTTTAATCAATTTGGAATGGATATGAGTTTGTTTGGTATAAAAATAATTGAATGCATGTAAAGCGTGTTGTAAATTATTTAAGTTGAATCAAATGGTATATAGATTAATTGGAAGTAATTAGATTGGTGTTCGAACCTCATAATCATTTATAAATACATGTTTAGCGTGATTGATTTATGAAAGCTATGTATTTAAACTAGTTAAGTAAATGAAATGTTGTTAAAATTTCATAATTTTTGTACTTACATGTTTAAATTTAGTAAGTACAGGTACGGAGGGACTATTTGGCTAGAATCGGGATGCAAAATTTCTTTCAAGTAAATGCTCGCTTAATTATGTTTAAAAACACTAAATAAGATACATTTTCCGATTAAGTACTACGAAATTATAAAATATTGCTATATATTTTATTTTTCCTACTGTGTGGATCGATGTATATATATTAATCTCTCTTGTTATATTGCAAAAGGCTCTCCATACAAAGGAGACTTGGTCAAAAAAAATTGAAAATCTAAGGTGTTAGAAAATTTTTGAATTTTTTTGTTAACGACGAATTGAGTTCAATTTGGGATTGAAATAAAGGAAACTAGAATTAGGATTGAAAACTAATTGTTTTGGGCGAAACAAGAGATTAGAAAAGTGAATATCGAGTTTTACTAAGTGGGTTTGATAAGTTAATGGGTTTGGAGCGTATTTCCTACCTTAGCAATTTCGGAGACGAAATTCTTTTAAGGGGAAAGGATGTAACGATCCGGATTTTTCGACATTTGATTTGGAATATTTAAATGGTTTAAAATATTGAAGTTGAATTTATAAATTGACTTTGAATATGAAGATTTGGGTTTATTTATAGATAAATTCAGAATTTAAATATAATGATTTATTGGATAATTTAATAACTGAATATTGGTTAAATTATTATATCTTGAGTTTTAAGCTCGATAAAAAAATAATTTGAAGGCTTGTAAAATTTATATTAATAATAATAAAGATAATAAAAGTTTTAAAATTGAATTTAAAAGTGATCTGTTCAATTTTAAAAATAGTTGTTCAAATTAACATTTAAAAATAACCATCCAGGACAGTCTTGGAATTCGACGAAACTAGTTCCGTTGGATCCGTAATAGTGTATTATTATCGAATTTTAAATTTCATAGTGTTAAGAGTTATCGTTTGATTAAACGAAATAGAGATGCGTTGAAATTTATATCGAAATTCAATATAATAATTGAGTCCAAAAAGCTATCTTCTTCATACGATCGAATTAGGACTCGAAACCTTTTCCCTACGTTCGGAATAGGGGTATAACATTATGAATGCCTAGCAACACGTTTTGATAGTGGTTTGAGATTTTAAATTACATAAAAAGAGACGTTTTGAATTTAATTAATATATTTATAGATTCTAGTCAAAACATGTCCTTTCTCTGCAACCTAGGACTCTGACCTCACCTATTAAAACATGCAAACATATTCAAAAAAGCCACCCCTTCTCTTTTGAAACCCTTTCCTTCCCTTCCATTATCTTCAAATCAAAGAGAACATTAATAAGAAAAAAAATATAAAAATTGCGATTTCAGGAATATAAATAAAATAGTAAAATCGCTAGCCTCCTCTTCTTTCCTTCACAAATTGAAAATGAAATCCTGTATTCATTTACGGTTCTAAATCCCGAGATTCCTTTCTCCTTCAAATTCGAATCCACGCGAATAGAAAAAAAAGGATCTCACGGGGAAGTTGCATGGTGCACGAGGTTGACAGAGCTCTGGAGAGTGGTTGTTGGGCACGAGGATGGATGGGGGACGCGTGCGACAGTAGTGATGGGTGGGGGTTGCGGAGTGGGGTGCGATGTGATGGTTGCGATGGTTTTTGTTGAAGGTCGCGATGGTACAGGAGTTTTCGGCATATGATGGAGGGGGTGCGGCAGCCTGAGGAAGGTTGTAATCAACCATTGTAACAAGCCATACCGGTTTGGGTCGTGGGAATGGGGGTGAAGTTATGGCAATGACCGACGACATGGAGAAGCTTAGAGGCTGGAGTATCAGTGGAGAAGTCGGCGGAGGCAGTGGAACGTGGTCATCACGATAGAGAGATCAGGGAGGAGGTGGATTCGTCGAGGCAGGGATGCTCGTGTTGTTTCGGAAAGAAGGGTTAAGCCGATGAAGGTAATTAACGTATTTATAGTTAATTGTTTAAATAAACTAATTAGTAAATAAATAAATTGTTTTGATAAATCGAATCCATACAAAATTGTATAATTTTATACGAGGTCTGAATCATGGAAACGAGTCGAGATGGAAATGGTTTGCAAATAAAAATCAAAGGTGAGAAAAAAATACTCACTCATTTGGATTATCAAAATTTAGATTTTAATAGTTGGAATTAAATTTTGGATACTTGTTGAATTTATAAATTTTTGACTGTTGAATAATATAATATATATATATAGTAGTATATATTAGTATTTGCTGTGATATTCCTGCACATTATAGTGGATGAGACCCTATGCTCCTCGCATAATAGCAGATGAACTTATATACTACGATATTCCCCTCGAAGTGGGATTGGTGTTATTTTATGCTGTATTAACATCTGTGGATGCAGGAAAATAGGTTGAAGGGATGCAACTGGATTCCTTAAATATATTATTTATTTTTCATATATAGTGATATGTGGGTTCTATAGAATAATCTATTATAGATTATTGTAGTGACTAAAAATTTATTGGATGTTATTGTAGCACTGACCTGAATTTTTATAATTTAAATACTATAAATATTTTTTTTTAATTTTATGGGATCGACGGGAATTTGATAAAAAAATGTATATTGGAAGTGGAGTTATTTTAAAGAAATTGAATTAGAGAGAAAATATATATATATTTGATGTTTGTTATACTTAACTATTGTGAACTATTGAATGGAGATTTTTAAAAATAAATTATATAAGAGATTTTATAAATGATATTCTGGTAATATAAAAAGAGTTAAAATCAATATTGGAAATAGATTGGAAGTATAAAGGGAATTTATATGGAATGAATTTATATAATGGAATTTATAAAGGATGTTTATAAATAAAGAAATTTGATATCATATGGAAATTGGGAGAATATGTAAAACAAGTTTAAGAAAAATAGCAGTTTCTATTTTGAAATGGGAATGGTTAGGAAATCGACAAAGAATCGATATGTTTTGAAATCGAGAGGAAGTTGCAAATTAAATTGGTTATTGAGATTTTAAAAATATATTTTAAATTTTAAGAAGTGAGTTTTGTTTTAAATAGAAAAATTTATTATTTTAAAACCATGGAATTTTAAATTAGTTGAGATTGAAATACTTTGGTAAGTAGATTTTCAAATGTTAAGTATTTATTTAATAAATTCTAACCTTTACATTCAGCTTTGGAAATTTATTTGTTTACCGAAAACGAGTTATAGACGTTATAAAAGTGTTTTCAATAATTTAAATAATAATTTAAACATATTTTAAATAAACTACTATTCTTTAAAGAAAATACTCGCTATTTATAAATTCTCTCGAGATGTGTAGACCATTTTTATTTTAAGGAGGAGATTTATAAGAAAAATCTTATAAATGGAATCCTAGAGACTTAAGGAAATTTTAAATGCTTTGATGCGATAACTTCAAAAAGAATGTTAATTCATTTAAAGAATTAAAAATGGTTGGTTGGGATTATAAATAAGTGTAATCAGATTGGAAATCGTAAGAAATATTTATTAAAAAAATACCAGAGACTTATGAGATAAGTGTTGTAAATGATTTGGAATAGAAATATTTCCTAAGTGTTGTAAAAGTGGAAGTTGGAAATATTTCCTAAGTGTTGTAAAAGTGGAAGTTGGAAATATTTCCAGAGACTTAGTAGAAATGATTTGGAATAGAAATATTTCCTAAGTGTTGTAAAAGTGGAATTTAGAAATATTTCTTCGTATTGAACTGGTAAAATATCCTGTTATGGATCCAATTATTAAAATTGTTATCAAGTATAGAAATATTGAAAGAGATTGAATATATATCTTGGTGATGATGTATTGAATAGATATTTTGGAGATTATAAAATAAGGCCTAATGTCTACTTATGGATGTTTTATTAATAGTTAAATAACTGACTATCAATATTGGTCAATTTCGTTAATCGTTTCGAAAAGACCGTAATTGGATTTAATTATCCGAAAACCACTTTGATTCGGTTTGAAAGTAATGAATGAATACTGTGAAGGTGATGAAGACAATAATTCGGTTTGTTCAGATCCAGGACAACTTATATGGACAAATGCTATCAGAACATCATCATTGGAGGGCGATGAGGATTTTAAGTAAAATCGTTCTTGAAAGGTAACGCGTAGCCTCGTACCTCATTAACAGAGAATGACTAAAATAGGAAAGATGTAGTAAAGCTAAGTGGGTCGCACCCAAGTTGGGTATGTTATCACTTTTCTAGATGTCCTTGAACACCAAAATATTATGAATATGGTTGTGCATTGAAGGAGCGCTCGATAGTAAGGGTGGGAACACCAGAGGTGATAACATATTCGGTCTATCTAGGTTAGGGGTAGAATGTCTTGTGCAGCAGGAGATCCTGGCGTGGTCCTCGGTACATTATTCTAGAGGTGCACTATGGTGGCGGTACCCAGTGGCCCAGTCATTCAAGTGAATCCATTCTCCAATAAGCGTCGTACGATTATGATTGTGCCCAACTATGCTGAAACGTGAGATGCAAGCACTTCATCTACTTTCTATTTACTTTCTATAGACACTATTATAATATCTGATGATTTAGATATAAACTATTTTGTTAATCGTAAGGTAAAAACATGTCGTGTTAATTTGTGACGTGGTCTTATGAGATACCTTTCTTCAAAGGATTTTGAAAAGGTTAATACTTCAAATTGAGTGTGTTTTCTCATGCTGGTTTTCCAGACTGACTCGGGTGTTATTTTATTATAGTGCTCGGGTCAGACCGAGTATTATAGATTCAAGTAAGGATGCTACGGAGTTCAAGAGACGAGCTAGAGGATTTCTGACGTATATAACGTACTTGTTTATTTCCGCTGTGTGAGGATAGGATATTATAACCGTTGTACTCTGATGGTTGTAAGTATAAACAGTTAATAAAATCTATTATTATATATATTATATTTTGTTCCGCTTTGATTTTGAGATTCAGTGTTGTTGTTTCTATTTCTTCTTCTATCTTTTCTTCTTTACCCTAAAGATTCGTATTTCTGTCCAATTTGAGTTGAGCTGATGTGAAATATTGTCGACTCAAAGGAGTACGGATTTACGGGCCTTTACATAAAGGAGGAGAGAGGAGATGGTCAGAATTGGTGGTGGAGGGCGGCGACAAGGGAAGAGAGGATGGAAGAGTTTTGAAGAGAAGAGGGATAGAGTTGGGAGATTTGTGATTTTGGAATTTTGGAGTTCTGTAGATTTGAGGAAGAAGAAGAAGAGTACGTAGAAAGTTTTTCGATGAGAAAAAAATCTATACGTACTTGCTTAATCAGATAGGAAACAGAAGGTCAATGAAACTGTAACAACCTGGGATTTTTTACATCCCAAGTTGTGAATATTAATTTTTAATATTCAATAATACGATATTTTAATTAATAGAAATCCCTGTTAAACGACGTTTGATAATAATATACAATTTTTCAAACCAATATGAAGTTGAAATTTCTAGATTTTTAATTATAAAACCGGAGATTGATTAAATAGCAGTTGCTTATATATGTATATGTATATTCAGGACAACAAAATAATAATATATGTGTATATTTTGGAAGGGATAGGGAATTGATTTAATTGAAAATTTCTTATGTATACATTTCTACATATAAGAACAATAGAATTTATATGTATATTTAAATAATGTGGAAAGAAATTCATAGCAAATAAATATAGATGAAAGAGCAAAAAGAAAACATTTTAAATAGAAATAACTTTGGCATATGAACAATATAATATATTTTAAACAAAAGAATTTTAAGTAGAACTTTTCTAAAATAAACATACACATACATTGGGTCGGAAGAAGGCATATATGTAGATATAAGTTCAAAAAGGAAGGATCTATAATATTTATAAATAGATAAACGTTTTTATACCACAAATTAAAGTGGCAATGTAGAAACCATATAAGTAATGGTAGGAAAACTATACACACACACACACACACACCGAATGAATTTAATTTATTAGGAAGTAAAATATCTCTATATGATAATAATAACAAAAAGAAGTAAATACGAACGAAGAAGTATATGTATATATATAAGGAAATGTAAACATGAAGGCTTGAAATTTGTTTTGAACCACTTTGTAATCCTTGTCTTTAAATTACATATATATGAAGGCATGTTTAAAAAGAGATGTTCTATTAAAAATGTTCTATTTTCATCCTTAAATTAAAATAACAAAGTTTCCAATTGTCTACATTAAATCATATAAAGGTATGTTGATATAAAATGTAAACATTTATCTTCTTAAAAGTAACAATACTAGGTTATTCAACATCATACTAACTTTAAACTGTTCACATTCAAAAAAAATATAGTGGAAGAGTAAATTAAAAAGGGGTGAAGCAGCATAAAGAAAACAAATAGCATAAACATTTGTTTGGTCAAAAGAGGTGTAAAGGCTGATACAAAACACATAAACATATTACAGTAAGATTTCTTGACCAAAAATCAAAAGAACAAAAGCATTACCTTGGGCTCTTTTCAAATTATTTTCATCCTTAAAGCAAAGGTCACTTCAATCCATCACTTAAAATTGTATGCATACATTTGGACATGGATATATTGGCTGGTAGGGGTGTTAGCTTCAGTTCAAACCAGTGAAACAAGACTATACTATAATTAAGAAAAGAAAAAAAAGAAACCTGTAAGCAAAATAGAAGAGGAAGAAAACATCCTCTGTTTAAAAATCCAAACTAAAGCAAAGAAAATCCTTTTAAGAATTTTGATCAACTGAAGTTCTACAGAAGATTTCAAAAAGGAATTCAAAATGTGGAAGGTGAGAACACGATTACTTTGCTTGGTGCATGATCACCGTTTTGTTATGTTTTTAATAGCGAAAAAATTACTACATATCCCACCTTATAAAATCTCTATCTCAAAATCCAATTCGAAGTTGTAGATGTTGTAAACTAATAAGATGTTTATTTTTATGTATAGATCATGCTAAAAATAATTAGGAGAATGTTCATTGTGTATTTTGGGTGAAATGTCGGGGTTACAGTAGAGAAACAAATTCAAGTCAAAATTTAACAACCATAAAAACTTGATTGGCCTACATAATCTTGATCGTGGATGGAAAATATGAATTTTAGTAGAGGAATTACAATTTTTAGTAACCTATAACGTGAGAAATCGAGGAATGACCAGAAATGGTTTAAAAATCATTTTTTGACGACCTCATCATCGAGAGGAGGTACGGTCGGGTCTGGAAGGAGCAGGTGGGCATGGGGAAGGCGTCTACCATGGCGAAATCTTGGATTTGGTTTGATTTTGGGTGATCAAAGGAGTTGTAGGGTTTGAGGATGCGATGGAAGGTTGGCGAACGCGATCGAACTGGAAAGAGAAGGCGCGACTGAAACCCTCGGGGTTTGGCAGGAAAGAAGCGTCATGGAAGTGCTTTCGATTGGTGGAGAAGGTGTTGGGATCGGGGATGTACGGCGAGAGCAGTTCGACGATTTTTGGGTATTGGGTGTTTCCTTGGTTCGCATTGAGTGGCAGCTTTTGGAGTAGGTGAGCACGGGCTTCGGCGAGGTGGCGATGGTGGCCAAGGGAGGAAGAGGCGTTGGTTCAAGAATTCGCAGTGTTGGGGTTTGAGTTGAAACGAATGCGCACGTGCACAGCATGCACGGGGTAGGCTTTTCTCGAGTTTCAAGTGAAGGTTGAAAAAGGAGAAATCGACAGACGCGATGGATACTTCGGGTCGACCATGTGGCGGCAAGACTGTGGTGGCAGCTTGGTTTGAGTTCAGGGCATATTGGATGATTGGAGGAATTAGTGGCTTGGGACATGCCTTGTGATTTTCGGCTGGGTTTGAGAATGAAAGTGGAAGAAAGGATGGCGGGAGAAAGGGGAAACTGGATGTTTGTTTTGGTAAGGGAAGTGCGGGATTCGGCTCGCTTGTTTAAAATAAAAATAATAATAATAAATGAATAAAGAAAGGAAGAATTTGGGCTGGGCTCGTGAAGGAGTTTACTTGTAAGTGTTTTTGTTTTTAGTATAAAATGAACAGAAGAAAAAAAATATGTACATATGATAACAAGATAATTTAAAATGTAGATTTGATCGGTTATGGGTTTCGAGGAAATAATGAAAGGTCTTTGTAAAGTTTAAGTGGTTAAATTTTATTTATAAAAGTATATTATGCTTTGGTTAATTTTAAAATGTGGAAACTAACGTTTCGGAATAAATTATACGCAGTGGCTGCGATGAGTTCGTATCGACGGATATTGCGCCATCATTCGACCCGTTGTCGAGTCAGAACAAATGATATTTTTAGGCATTTGAGCGGACAAAAATTTAAGTGATAAATTGTTACGAATATTGACATTTGAAGTTATATGACCCGTATATGGAGGTGTTTTGCCTGATAAAAATAGTGACTGGTCAATTTAGTTGAAGTATGACATTTAAACATCTGGTTAGCGAAAATAAACTTCGTTCCGCTAATTATTTTAATTGAACCCCTGTTGGCAAAATAAGTCACTATTCTTCCATTATCTTTGAATATATTTGTTGTGCATATCTACTAGCAGGAATAAAAACCTTGATCTGCTATTTTATTCGTACACACATATACATATTGGCTTGATGATTATATTGGACAGTATGATGTGAAATGATCTATGAATGCTGATTAATACAAACATTCGTATTTGTTATTCTGGGCTGTTATGGAGACTAAATGGTAAAATGAGAAGTACCGTTGGGACTGTTAAGCCTTCTTTTCCTGTTTTGGTTTGACTTCGAACTTGGAATTGTTTTAAATGATTATTATTATTAAATGATGTTTTAAAGTTAACTGGCAAATATTTTGGAAATGATTTAAGGTAATTAATTTATTATTCTTAAAAATCTTTATAAAAAGTATAAATTTCTATTTAAAGTTATTAGAAATAATATATTATTTCAGGTATAAGAATTATTAATTAAAAAGGTAATTTGAAGTGATTATTTAAAAGTTAATCCTTATTTTAGTGTAATTAGTATTAAAGTATATCTAGTTCAAGATAAATCTATTAATACCAATGATGCTTTAAGATAACATATCACATAGTAAACTTTTATAATAAGAGTATTTTACTTAAATTAGAGCTTGGAAAATTTATATTGAAACTTTATGTATTTTTTTGGAAAGAATGGTTCATGAATATACTTATTCGGTGAGTAAGCATTTACTGTTGATTAAGCAATTTTAATTTATTGGGAATTTAAATTAAATAACGCTTAATGTTAATAATGGGAAATGAAGCTTTGGTTGAATTGATTGTATATTTTATATTTAAATAACCGACTATCAAAACTGGACCCAATATAACTTTAGGAATATCTAGAGGAAACTCGGGAATTAGATGGTACAGTGACCGTTCGAGATGCAATACTATACGTATAAACTCGTTCATTCTCTAGGACGATTATGAGGAAATCCGTCCACTAACGAATAGGAGGTGAACTCTGATCTTATTTTTGTCTGTGTATTTCCTGAAGAACTAGAGTTGAGTTTACCGAAAATAGCGAATGTTGTTTCAAAGAGACCGGGATCAGATATGTTATCCGAAAACCACTTCGATCCAACGAGTACATTTTTGTAAAGAAGACAGGAGCTTGGAATCGAAGATGGAGCGGTGAAGTGCAAGGGCTAATCACTACTAGTCCTAAAGGTAATCCCAAAATTGATGTAGTAGGAATAGTGCCTTCGGTTCCATTCGGACTGGGAATGGACTTGTATGGACGAATGCTATCAGATCATCGTCATTGGAGGACAACGAGCATTCTAAGTAAATGTGTTCTAAAAAGGTAACGCATAGCCTCAAGCCTCATCAACCGGGAATGGATAAAATAGGAGAGGTACAGCAAGGCTAAGTGGGTAGCACCCATTAGAGTAAGGTCATCCCTGTCTAGAGTCCTTTGATCTTGGCTTAGTGGGCGGCTGCTGATCCCAACCGCTGGATGATCTTATTCGGACTATCCAGTAAGGGGTAGCCCCAATCTTGTGTTACAGGGGATCGAGAGTGGTGCTCGCTACGCTGATCTAGGCCAGGTATTGTGACGGGCGGTACCCCAGTAACCTTTCCATTGTATGGAACCCAATCTCCAAAAGCGCCCGCATGGACTTGATTATGTCCAACTATGCTGAAACGTGAGATGCAAGCATTTCAGCTGTTTGAATAAGTATTTGTACTTAGACACTATCATAATATCAGAGTATTTTGATATAAAATGTTTTCGTTATCGTAAGGAGAAAACCTGGCATGTTTATTTGTGGCATGGTCTTATGAGTTACCTATGATTTTCAAAAGATTTTGGAAACTTTAATAATTCAAATTGAGTGTGTTTATTACGTTGGTTTTACAAGACTGACCAGGGCATGGTTTTTCCTATATGCTCGAGTCAGACCAAGCATATTTCCAGGTTTAGCTGGAAGATTGGAAGCTTCGGGAGAGGAGCTAGAGACCAGAGACTTATCCGCTTAGATGATTTTATTCTGTTGCATTTGGTTGTGTTTATCAATAGTTGTAAAGGCAGATTGTTATAACTGTCCATGCTGAATGGGTATATACTCTGGTTGAAGTCTGTATATGTTATGTAACAACCATGAATGTTGTATTTTTTTGTTTATTTTGATTATTCTATTTGAAATTTTGATTTAAGAGTTTTATTTTATTTATTAAAAGGAATAAGTTATGTTATTTTAAATATAAATGTTGATTTTTATGTGAATTATAGTTTCAAACTTGTATAAATTGAATATTTTACTGAAAAGAGAATTTCTGTTCAAACTGGTCAAACTTTGACTTTTAAACTTCAAATTTAAATTATTTGAAATATTAAATTTTATCTTTTATTTTGAAAATAGATGAAATAACTTGAAGACTTCTTTTTGTTTCATTGAAAACGGAGTTAAACAGTAAAAGTTATGTATATTTCAATATTGAGTGCAATTTGTTTATTCTGCAATTTTGTTATTTTAAATTTATAAATTATATTTTCTTTGTCATATTTATTTTAATATGTATTAATATGTTATTTTATGTATATTTTTGTCTTTTAATATTTTTAAAATGAGGTAGGAATTTTTCTAGAGTTTGTAGTATTTTTTTCTTGTAACTTCCATGCCCTGTTTTCAATTTTTATACATTTTCTTTAGTTCTTTTTCTATTTTTCTCCAATTTAATTATTAATTTTATTTTGAAAATGATAAATAAATTATTTTATTTCAAATTTTCACTTCATAATATTTTTAAAATGAAGTGGACATTTTTCCAAGACTAGTAGTGATTTATATGTAATTTCTAGACACTGTTTGTATTTTTAAGTAATTTCTTTCATTCTTTTTATATTTTCTTTAAAATTAATTTTTTATTTTCTTATATTTTAACTTGGTTTCGGTTTTTATGAGTATTTGCTGATTCACTTCTATTTTTAATTGATCTTTAGAAGACGGAAATGCGTTTCATTTCTAGACGTTTCATTTATAGACGTTTCATTGTCCAAAAACGTTTCAAATGTCATAACCATCTCATTTATTCATTTTGGCTGCCCATTTCAGTTTCTAGCTGTGACTTTCATCCTATTTCTCACTCAAGAAACCATTCTTTCATTTTATTCATGGCTTCAAACATTTTGGGTAATGTCTTCCTCTTATTTTCTTTCTTTTCTTCCTATTTTCTTGTGTATTTTTGCCTTGTTCTCTCCATAGTTTTGCTTGGCCTCCACTCCATAGCCATCGCCACCACCTCCTACACCTCTTTCCTGTCATCGACAACACCTACTCCTCAGATCTGAACCATGGTCGAACCCACCATGATGCTAAAATCCAAAAAAATACAACCTATGCCTTGAAAACATGTTAGTTTGAGCCTTGTTGCTTCACCACCTCTTTTTCCACCACCACCACCACCTTTAGCCGCCGCCACCACCTCTGACCAGACCACCACACACCACTACAACATCTTCCAGATCTGAACTTGAATGGCAAAGCCAAACCCCTACATGGTCGAGCCTTTTGTTGACCAAAAACCCACCTATTTTGCATGAGCCTCTTCATATTCATGCGTAGTAACTCCTCCACCACTTCAATACCTTGTAGCCATGACTTATAGGACCCAAACCCGAACCAAAGTATGTCCAAACCTGAGCCAAAACATCCCCTAGGCCATGCAATTAAATGTAGAAAGTAAGGCAAAAGACTGTGTATTCGTATCTCCTTTTATTTCAAAGTTGTTTCAATTTAATGTTGTGTTGAAATGTTAATTTATTTTGGTTTTGTTTTGGGTTGGAACACAAGTTCTAAGCTTGGATCTCTTTCCACTTGAGCCTATTTTTGTGTCATTGTGCCTTCAGAAATCCGTTGTGTCATTTGGATTGCAATCTCCAGTCATAAATGTGAGTAAATCTCATCAGACTAATATGTACTTATATAACTGATAAACTAACACCATTTGAATCTGTAACTGTTTATCATCATGCTATATCTGCTATATTATTATCATATGATGTTCACACCTGTTATTACACTTTTTATATCATATGTTATTGTTATTACATGCTATTCTGTCATTTATATCAGTTATCACCATTGCAAGTTCCATGTAGACTAGAATCACTATAGGTTGAAATGATACATACCCGAACGGACTTTAGAATAGGGGAAAAACGTTATGGGCTGAAATGATAGGCCTGAGCGGTTTCCAAAATCATTCATTTTACTTGGAACTGTGGGTTTGAAATGATAGAACCCAGTTTTTCTTTGTAAACTGCGGATTGAAATGATATATATCTATATCACTTGACCTAGGCTAGAAAACTATATACAGACCCGTGGTTTATGTAATATTTTTGAAAATGTTTTAAAATATTTTAAAATGTAAAATTTATAATATTTTGATAATATTTTGATTTAAATTTGATTAAAAATGATTTTGTAGAAATATTAGTGATTTTCTACAAATTAAATAATGAATTAAGTAAACGGTAAAGTAGAATTTGAACTGTAAGTAAATTTTGGAATTTATGTTTTGTTTTAAAAGGGAAATTATGTAAAGTAAGAAAAATATAATATTTTGCTCTAAAAATGTATTTTAAATGATTTTATAAAAATAAATATGATTTTTGAATAAGTTAAAATGTTAAACAAATGAATGTTTAAGTAAATTTTGAAATATAACCTAAATGTGAAATTTTAAATTTTGTTTTAAAAAGTTAAATTTTAATTAACTAAAGTTTATGTAAATAAGTTATATTTTGTAAATTTAAACCTAATTGTTAATTTAATAATTTATTTAAAGAAATGGAATTTAATACTTGAATTTAAAAAAGAGATTATGTTAAAATTTGATTTTTGGATGAGATTTAACTTTAGAAAAATCATAAAAATAAGAGTATTGAAATGATGATTTTAAAATGTGAAATTATATGATGTTTATAAGTTAGATAATTTAAATTAAAGATTAGTTGTTGGTGAAATTTGTATTTAAACCCTGAATTTGATTTAACAGCATTTTTGAAGGGTAATGTAAAGGATATTACAGCATTTTCTAAATGCTGTAGTTGTTTTAAATGAACTAAAAAGTTAAAATAAAGGCTATTATAGAACATTGTAAGTACTATAGTGGTTAAACTTAGCATCTAAAGTTTATTTGAAATTTAAGGAAAATCTATTACAGCACTTAAATGTTGTATTTTGTTAAATGAACTGTTTTAAACTATAACTTTACGTAGCATTTTTAAGTGCTACGGAAACTGAATTTTATTATTTTATTAAATTTAATGAGATTAATCTTTGGAATAAGATTTAAATTTTTGGAAATTAAATATTTAACTATTAAATATAAGGAATTGACTTTATTTTTTATGAAAAAATGTAATCTTTAAATATAAACTCCTTTGAAATGTAAGTTTGAAATGGTGATTAATTTCTAAATAAAATGAATGGTTCTAAATGATATTTAAATGAATTAAAAATGAATGATGTTTTGAATAATACTTTGATATTTTGATATTTTGAAATGATATTTGTTGATTTATTTAAGTTATTTGATAGATGGATATTTAAAATGTATATATTATTTGAGTTTATTTAAATAATATTGGATTTATGAAATGTGAGATATTAAAGCTTTGAAATAAAATGGTTTTGGTTTTGAAGTATAAACTATCATTGAAATGATATTTTGATATATTAAAATGATTTGAAATGAAGTGGAAAGATATGATATTTTGATATTAAAAATGTTTTGAAATGAAGTTTTGAAAGATATGATATTTTGATAATAAAGTGATTTGAAAGGAAATTTTGAAAAGATATGATATTTTAATATATTAAATTGATTTGAAAGGAGTTTTTAAAAGGATATGATAATTTAGTATATTGAAATGGTTAGAAATGACTTGATATTTATTTTGATAAATACTTGAATTTGAAAGATATGGTATGTTGATATATTAAAATGGTTTTGGAAATGATTTAATCTTTATTTTGATAAAGATTCGGATTGAAAAGGATATTTTATTTTGAAGTATAAAATATTGTTTTAAAGTTATAACCACGGGTTATAATAACGATTGGTTGGCAAAGAGACTGGGATCGGATCGGATATCTGGCATACTCTCTGTCGATACCGAAAACCACTTTGACAACCGTGTATGCGGTGGAGATTCCAGAACGAAGTAGGTTGGTTGGCGAACGCTACTGGAATGAAGTAAGAGAATGCTGATGGATGGCCTAATTATGACTAAAACAGGAGCTATACCGGGCTACACAAAGGGTCGCACCCTTTCATCGAGCATGCTTCTTCGGAAACCATTCTATTACTTTTGTGATTCGATATGGTGGCGCCACTTTGATTCGGGGTATTGCTCGAGGTGGGCGAAAGCTGCTAGCTTGCCGTCACCACCGGTCGGGGAGTGCAAACGGTGTATCCACCCTGGCATTGCCTCGCGTGCCTTGTCATAAGTTCCTTATATCGAGCCCACTACGATTTTGGTTTAAAGATCCGACCGCATTAAGGTTCACCATCCCCTTAACGCTATTTTCTATATGATTATACTTTACTGATTAGACACTAATGTATATAGCGCAATATACTATATAGTAAATAGTTTAACGGATCCTTACAGGATGGGCGGTCCCAAGCATCTTCTAAGTTACTTGTACTTTTACTACAGTTCACTTGAGTTGGTTTACATTGTATAAGTATGTATGTCCTGACTCGAGTGTTTGTATTTTTTTACGCTCGGGTCAGCCTGAGTATTCACAGATTTGGATTTCCACTTTCTGGAGATTGGAATCGCTGGAGATTATCTGCTTATCTAGTCTTATCGATTTCGGTGTTGTTGTTGTATTCAGCTTGTACTTAGTTATCATATTGAAGCTTCTGTTGTATTTTATTCAACTCTGATATATTTATATAGTAGCTTCATGAACTACTATTTCTTTTACTTCCACTGCATTATTAAATACTCTGTGTTTGTGATCTGTGATTTTTTTTTACTGTATATTCTGAGATTTGCCAAATTTTTATTTACAACGCGGTATTTTGAGCAATTCAATTCCGGCATGGGTGTCTACCTATACACTTATAATGGATGCGAATGGTTGAAAATACCGGGTCATTACAGTTGGTATCAGAGCTTTGGTAGCTCTAGGCAAAACTCAGCATATGGAGTGAATGTATTTACAGAATCACTTTCATTCGAGTTTGAATCTCTTCCTTTTTGACTAGATTCCTTTGAATTTTGGAACGTTCCTACAGTTCCAAAATCCATTCGTATCCCTCACTATTCATCTTCTTTTGACTCTAGAGTATTGCATAACTCCGCTTAGAATGATCTTTTTAGTGAGTCGGCGGTCACGCCAATTTCAAATTGAATTGTAAAAGGGTGAAACTCCTTTACAATTAGCATCGATTCACCAGAGATTTATATCTATCCTTGGTTTAGATGCTAATATCTTTTGTTATTCCAAACTCTAACTCTTGAGATCGAATGTAGATTTACCCCAGAAAATCCACATTGATCTTATTCTTTAAGTCACGATTGACCCGGTTAAGGTTGCCCGTGATTTACTTAAGCTTACCCATCTCCCTACTATGTTATTTAATCATCTTGTCTTTTGTTTCCAACCTATCTTCAAACATTTTGTATTGTACTTGTAAATCTATGTTTTGTTTATATATTGTGTTGTTTGAGTTGTTGATGTTGAATTGGGTTTCTGATCGATTCTTCTGATCAACGCTATCGGTAAGATTTCCAAAACACTTTGACAGAACAAACTGACACAATATTATTTTAAAAATTTGGTTAGTGAAATAAATTTTGATATATAAGTAAATTTACGGAACTTAATAAACTGATTTAAATTGATTATTTGAAGTAATAATACTTGATTTATCATTTATTGTTCTATAAATGAATTTATAAATAGTTGTTTATAAATTGATTTGGGAACTGAAATGAATTTAGAATAAGAAATTTGAGAATTTAATCTCCGATGGTTTCAAACCTTATGTTTAAAGTTTTAAAAGGTTATATTATTTAAAGTATTTTTGAATTGAAATTTTTTTCAAAGAATTTTAAAAGTTAAAAAAAAATTAGTGCTCTTCTCTTTGTCGCTGGAAAATAACTTCGGTGATGACCGCAGCATCATCGACATTCATTTTCGAGTTTCGGAATGAAGAGACCGCCCTGTAGTCTTGCTACAGCTTTGTTTTGGGAAATCAAATTTATTCGAATTTCTAAAATATGACTTGATTTATAATATATATAGACATATGATTTAAATTTGATTTGATAAGTTATGTACATACATTTATTTATCTCTAAACGGTTTAAAGAAATCAGAAATTTAATTCTTAAATTCAATTATAAAAAGAAAATCAAAATTTTGGATGAATATTCAAGGATGAAATGATTTAATTATAAAGTTATATTTGTATAATACAATTGCATTCAAATATAACTTACCTTAATTTCAGAAGTTAACAATGTAATTGGATAATATAAAATATAAAAAGATTTTATAAATAAAATCTGAGTGGTTATAATAAATGTTATACACTTAAATTTTAATTATAAATGATTAACAAAGGTAAATATAATAAAGGGTAATTCAATAACTTACAATAAAATAATGTTAAAAGAACTAAGAATAAAAGAAAGCAGTTATAATAAGTGTAAGTATATTTAGCATAAGTGATAAATATATTGAGAGGAATAAATTTAATTTTAATTAGGAATAAAGAAGAATAAAATTTATTAAGTACATTGTGAGTGTAATAAATGATTATTTTTCAAACCCATGGTTTTAAAAAAATTGTTAATTTAAGATGATTGGATAATAAGATAATGTATTTAACTTGCGTAAAGATTTATTCTCTATTTAAGTTGAAATTTTCATGCTTTCAAATTTATTTCCTTATTTTGTTTTTCAAACTATTTTTTGGTTGTCCCTATCATCCTTATCTTGGTATAGACTGATATAGGCATCTTTCTATAATCTTTCTATTTAGAAATCTTTCTATAATCTTTGGTACTCATTTTGAATCAATTTTTGCGTGCTTGTGTTCTTGATTTTGGAGAATCTTGGAAAGATCATAACAACAGTTATCAGTTATAATTTCAATCTTCATGTCATCTTATCTTAATTCTATTTCACTCTATCTTTTTCTGTGCTTTCCCGTACCTCATTCCTTTTCGGGGACGAAAAGTTTTGAGTGGGGGAGAGTGTAACAACCTTGAATTTTGTATTTTTTTGTTTATTTTGATTATTCTATTTGAAATTTTGATTTAAGAGTTTTATTTTATTTATTAAAATGAATAAGTTATGTTATTTTAAATATAAATGTTGATTTTTATGTGAATTATAGTTTCAAAATTGTATATATTGAATATTTTACTGAAAAAAGAGAATTTCTGTTCAAACTGGTCAAACTTTGACTTTTAAACTTCAAATTTAAATTATTTGAAATCTTAAATTTTATCTTTTATTTTGAAAATAGATGAAATAACTTGAAGACTGCTTTTCGTTTCGTCGAAAACGAAATTAAACAGTAAAGTTATGTATATTTCAATATTGAGTGCAATTTGTTTATTCTGCAATTTTGTTATTTTAAATTTATAAATTATATTTTCTTTGACATATTTTATTTTAATATGTATTAATATGTTATTTTATGTATATTTTTGTCTTTTAATATTTTTAAAGTGAGGTAGGAATTTTTCTAGAGTTATTAGTATTTTTTTCTTGTAATTTCCATGCCCTGTTTTCAATTTTTATACATTTTCTTTAGTTCTTTTCCTATTTTTCTCCAATTTGTTTATTTATTTTATTTTGAAAATGATAAATAAATTATTTTATTTCAAATTTTCACTTCATGATATTTTTAAAATGAAGTGGACATTTTTCCAAGACTAGTAGTGATTTATATGTAATTTCTGGACACTGTTTTGTATTTTTAAGTAATTTCTTTCATTCTTTTTATATTTTCTTTAAAATTAATTTTTTTATTTTCTTATATTTTCACTTGGTTCGGTTTTACAAGTATTTGCTGATTCACTTTTGTTTTTATTTGATCTTTAGAAAACGGAAATGCGTTTCATTTCTAGACGTTTCATTTCTAGACGTTTCATTGTCCAAAAACGTTTCAAATGTCATAACCATCTCATCTATTCATTTTGGCTGCCCATTTTCAGTTTCTAGCCGTGACTTTCATCCTATTTCTCACTCAAGAAACCATTCTTTCATTTTATTCATGGCTTCAAACATTTTGGGTAATGTCTTCCTCTTATTTTCTTCATTTTCTTCCTATTTTCTTGTGTATTTTTGCCATGTTCTCTCCATAGTTTTGCTTGGCCTCCACTCCATAGCCATGGCCACCACCTCCTACACCTCTTTCCTATCATCATCACCACCTACTCCTCAGATCTGAACCATGGTCGAATCCACCATGATGCTAAAATCCAAAAAAATACAACCTATGCCTTGAAAACATGCTAGTTTGAGCCTTGTTGCTTCACCACCTCTTTTTCCACCACCACCACCACCTTTAGCCGCCGCCACCACCTCTGCCCAGACCACCACACACCACTACAACATCTACCCGGATTTGAACTTGAATGGCCAAGCCAAACCCCTACATGGTCAAGCCTTTTGTTGACCAAAAACCCACCTATTTTGCATGAGCCTCTTCATATTCATGCGTAGTAACTCCTCCACCACTTCAATACCTTGTAGCCATGACTTATAGGACCCAAACCTGAACCAAAGTATCTCCAAACCTGAGCCAAAACATCCCCTAGGCCATGCAATCAAATGTAGAAAGCAAGGCAAAAGACTGTGTATTCGTATCTCCTTTTATTTCAAAGTTGTTTCAATTTAATGTTGTGTTGAAATGTTAATTTATTTTGGTTTTATTTTGGGTTGCAACACAAGTTATAAGCTTGGATCTCTTCCCACTTGAGCCTATTATTGTGACATCATGCCTTCTGAAATCCGTTGTGTCATTTGGATTGCAATCTCCAGCCATAAATGTGAGTAAATCTCACCAGACTAACATGTATTTATATAACTGATAAACTGACACCATTTGAATCTGTAACTGTTTATCATCATGCTATATCTGCTATATTATTATTATATGATCTTCACACCTGTTATTACACTTTTTATATCATATGTTATTGTTATTTCATGCTATTCTGTCATTTATATCAGTTATCACCATTGCAAGTTCCCTTTAGACTAGAATCACCATGGGTTGAAATGATACATACCCGAACGGATTTTAGAATAGGGGAAATGTAACGATCTCGAATTTTAATTAATTTTAAATTGATGATTAAATTTATTTTTGAGTTAAAATGGTGAAATTTATTGATAGATTGATTTGAAAATTCAAAATGAAGTCTTTAAAATAAAATAAAAAAATTTGCTAAATTTAAAACAACACATTATCTGGAATAAACAAAGTAATAAAATATTTGTAGGCAATAAGTATGAACACAGATAAAGTAAAAGAAATAAACATAATAAAATAGAAATTTATTTATGTTATTAAGCCATAAGAAAAGAAAAGAAACAACATTTAAAAATGAAATAAAGCTGTAAACAAATATGAAAACAAGCAAGTACATAATATTATCTCTAAGCACAGAAAGTATATCCTCCCAGCCAAAACATATCTGCATAGCCACCACCATATCATCTCAGCCCATGATACAAACATCTCAGCCATACCTCTAATACACCTCAAACTATATAATACAACATCACTGCAGGCATGCTTTATAAAATAAACATCACTTTGTACAAAAAGAACATACTATCCCCTGTACAAATAATATTAACCTGTACAACTCATCTCTATATACCTCAACTTCATCTCAGCTCGTTCACAAAAAAAAACCGAGAGAATCTAAAATGATATCATTTTAAAAGTTAAAACAAACTTAAATTTAAACATCAAATATCAAGGAAGCTTCAACTTGTAAACTCCTGGAGTCAACATGATCTGGAAGGTGAGTAACAACAGCTATTCAAATTTGAATTTATGTTGCCATTGCTCTAGGTATATGCATATATCAGTAATATCTCTTCTCTGTTACATCTCAGAGTATCAGACAATATCAAAAAATTCAATTTCTTCTTCCCTAATCAATATTAGGCTTTGATTTTAAAATAAATTTGTTGTGTTTAAGTACGAATGATAACTTAAAAATAGATTCATGACATAAAAATGTATATAGATGGAAAAATCAAATTTTTACAGTGGTAACTTCATTTTCTGGGAAATTCGAATGTCATGAAATATTGATTCAAGTATATAATTGGAATCTACACTCAAAAATAGGATTTTTAAAACTAATATGAAGATTTTTAGCTGGCTATCCTAGTTGCAGTTAATAGTTGAACAAAATAGGCATTTTTATCATTTTCTGGTGATCGAATGGTTCGTGTTGGTTGGGGTTGTTTGGAGTGGTAGACGAGCCTATGGGGTTGCTTGGAAAAATAGTCGGAGGTGGTGGAAGCGACTGTAGCGTCGGCGGTGGTCGAGCAAAGTTTTTAACCCTAAGTTTTACCTGGTGCGAGTTTTGATTTTTGTTCGACCTCCTCAGTGGATCGAGTGTCGCGAGAGTTTGGGAAATGGAAGCTGGGTCGTAGACGCATCGATGGCCGGAGTTGCGTGAATTCTCGTGGTCGGAGGCATCGGGGAGGAGATGTTTTCTGGCCATGGTGGTATTTAAGTACGGTCGAGAAGGCTCGAATTCGCATTGTTGGGTTTTCGTGCGATCTGGGTTCGCCTTCATGTCCACGTAGGTTTGTGTGGTTGTTGGCGATGGTCGCGACCATCGCCAGAGGCCGGAGCCGTTGGTGCAAGTGCACCGCGTGCACGTCATGTCTGGGGATGTTGGGTTTAGGTGATAGTGCGGGTTTGTCTCGTGCGAAGGAGGAAATGACTCGAAGCAGACACGTGTGGTGGAAGACTCGGGGCAGGCTCGTGATTTTGATGTACGAACTCGAGTTATGCAAGTGTTGATCTGGTTTAGTCGATAGTAAACGTTTGCAGAAAGAAGTGTTCCAGGATTCTAAAACAAAGAGCTTGAGTTTACAAATGTCTAAAAAAATTAAATGGCAGGATTTTAAGGAAATCAGGTTTTTAAGAGTGTTTAACTAAATATATTTTCAATTTTAGAATGTTTAAGGCCGTTGACTTTAAAAAAGTAATTAACTAATTAATTTTGAAATTTAATTCTAAAAGTATTTTCAATTTAGTATATTAGATCAAAAATAATAATAATAATAATTTTTCAAACAAGTTTTAAATAAGAACGTTTTCAAGTTATAATGTTACATTCAAAGTGATTATAACGTAATGTTTAAAACTAAGTTTTAAAATTTTATTTAATGGATAAGTTAAAGATATGGAAATCAAGGTTCCAAGGTTAAATACTTGTTTAATTTAAATTAAACATTAAAGAAAAGGGTTTTCCAAGACTTTTAAGTACAACAGTAATTAAGAGTTTAAATTGATTTGTTTTGAAGTAAAATTTATTCAAATATATATTTGTTTCTAAATGGTTTAGATTAAGTTTAACAATAGAATAAGTATTAATTTAAATGAGGAGTTTATTCTTAAAATGTAGAGATTAATTAAAGATAATTAATGAGTAAATTAAATTAAAGATTTATTACTTATTTGAAATTAAGAATAATTACTTAGTAAAGTAACTAGTGGAAATGAATGTGATTAAAGAAATAATTAATTAAAGGTCAAGAAGAAAAAAAATTAATTAAAGGGTTAATTAATAAAAGTTATTAATTAAGAATGATTAATTAAGAATAATTAATTATTGATAACGGTTAATTAATACATGATTAAAGAATGATTAATCAAAATGTTTTGTAATTAATTGATTGATAATTTACCATAGCTGGCAAATTTATTCATAGGAATTGATTTGATTTAAACCAATCAGATAATTAAATTTATCATATTTATGGATGTTTAGATTGTATTGGTGTTGAATTGTTTGACATCCCTGATATGTGATGCTTTGTGATATATCATGATTTAAGTTGTGATCTGTAATGTAATTAATTATCTACGATGTAATTCATTACATGTGATATATATATCTGTGATCTGTGAATGAAGATAAGCGTTATAGTTTATATCGCTTATCGGATATATTGTTGTATTTGATTTGTGATGATTGAATGATGTTGCACTATTGTGTTAAACCCCTGGACCCCACTTATACACACACAAATTATGGATTTCACGAGGAAATCGGTTAAGTCGTAGATTTTTGAAATAATTTTAAATTTGAATCTTTTAAATTCAAATGTTTTGGAAATGTATTGGGTTTAAGGTGAAAAGCTTTTGGGAATGGAATTTCAAGATATAATTTGTTTTTGAATAACTTGATTACGCCTTGGAATTTAAATAATTGATTTAAATTTGAATTCAAAATTTGAAATTGAATTCTATGATTTGAAACTAGGGACTAAAGATGTTTCACTAGTTATATCTATGTTAAACCATTTTAAAGATATTAATTTGGGAATTTGAATTTAATTCAAGGGCTTTAACTCGTGTAAATAAAGTTGGATTTTTCTGAAGCGAAAACTACTTGTTTTCAAATAAATAAAAGCTTTCACATAAGTAATAAACTCCCAAAATTGTGTTGAAAGGATTTCAAGTCTAAAATGAAAATGATTTCCCAAGTTATGGAAACTGTTTGAAAAACTATAAGATAAATCTTGATTTAAAGGTTTAAATGAATTAATCCAATTAAGATGAAATTGTTTTGAAATCCGGGAATGAATATTTGTGAAAATAGGTGAACTTTATGAAATAAATCTTTTGTTTAACAGATTTGAAATGGTAATTGGTGTAAACCATTTGAAAGTAAGTTTTGAATTTTTAAGTTGTGAATCAATTGAAAATCCCATATCCATATGTTTTAAATATTGCGCTCACTATTCGGTTTAGCCGGGAAAGGACCTTTGTGTCGTATAACCCATTCCGAATATATGATTCAACGTTATGGATAGCATTTGAAGACCGGTGATGAAGATCGGGTATTTGCGAAAGCGATAGGATGACCTATCGATTGTCTCTGCACCGAGTCGCGTCGGTATAGAGACTACCTAAGTGATGGGAAATCCGATCGAGATTGTGAATATCCGGAATGCAAGGACTTCTTTGGAAGTGCCTTCGGTTCTGTTCGAACCCGGAACAGACTTGTATGGATTGTATGTCTGACATTACAAATTGAGATATAAAGCAGATTTCTTTCAAATATATTTCCGTTGGTGGTGGAGAATTTATTCTCTTAGCTTAACACCCTTCTCTGAGACGTACGAGCTCAGAGGTTATGTAGTTGATGGTTATCAGCGATATATTCCCAATTTGGTAATGTGACATGCTGAGTGTTGCTGTGAAATGATCATTGTTTGATCATTTGTGATATGATCATTTGATTGATCATTTATCTTGGTGATCATTACTTTGATCATTTGTTGACCCAAAGCACAGCTTTTGTATAAAGCGTAGCTTTGTGGATGAGACTTCGTCGTACCTCACACCGCGGAATGGTCAAAACAGGAAAGATGCAGCAAGGTTATTGGGGGTAGCACCCCTTAGGGTATGTGCATTTCCTTCTGGATAGAAGTGGTATCTTGGTATGGAGCCCAGATACTTAACTTATGTTGATATCGCAGATATATATATGTATTACTTTGTGATTTGTTGTTGGGGCCCCGGTTAAAGGTTGGTTACAACCGGGAGATGGCATACTCGTGTCAGTAGTTACCCAGTTAGGGGTAACCCGGCCTTGTGTTGGCAGAGATCCGGTTAGGTTCTCGGGGACGTCCTTCCAGAGGCGTTCTCATGTGGCAATGGGAAGTTCCTTGGCCTGACCATTTATTGGAAATCCAAAGAAACAATATGAGCCTTGTATAGTATTAGTTGTAGAACCTGCCATTTACTTATGGTGGCTCCCTACTGTTTAGATGGTAGCTATAGTAGGCATACGATAATAGTCGTATGTTGGCTAAGATTTATATTCTACTTTCGAAATGTTTTTTCTGCACTTTGCACTTATAGAAATAATATCAAGGAAATTGCGTATCAAGCATGTTTGACTATCATAAGAAGAAATCTCCTCCAATTCTGTGTTTGCATTGTGTGTGTGGCGGGAGGTCTTATGGTAGTTTCATTTCTAAAAGCATTGCGAATCTAATTTAAAATTCTCTTGTTGTTTGTTTTTAAAAAAGATAAAAAAAAATTGTAACTCACACCAGTCCCATGACTGATCCGGAGTTTATTGTTTCTTTCCTAAACTCTGGGTGCTCAAAATTTTTCTACACGAGCAGTCTAGAGTTGGGTTTCTCAGATAGTTAAGTTCAGTGAATTATCTGGAGCTAGTTCAGTCTTTGGATGTGGACGAGACTTGCTTGTCTTAGCGTATCGTGACGTTGGATCGAGCTGCTGCTTCTGGAGTTCTCTTTTGAAGACTATCTTAGAGTTATATTGTTCCGCTGCTAGATGTTATCTATTTTCTTTTCCGTTGCTATTCTATTGTATCTCTGATGTATATTGATATCTATTGGATCATCTGTTGTATGAGATATTGTATCAAAGCTGTATATCAATGTATTATTCTTTTATTCCGCTGTGTTATTTACTTAATGTTGTTATAAGCTCCGACGAATCGGATTTGAACGGTCGAATCTATGACATTCGAATACGATATGAAGTATGGATGTTGATTTTCGAGCGCGAAAAATCTGTATCGTCACATGTGGTATCAGAGCTAAGGTTAAACTTTAACTCAGTATAACACATTAAGTAGCTCATTAGAGATAGGGTGAAGTAAACCCTAGAATGAGTATATCCCTAAGATATCCGTTTGAATGCTTCAGTAAATTCTCTTACTATCCACTGATAGTGAGTATGAGTGCAAGAAGAGAACGAGATAGGGAACAGGGAAGTACGACTATAAATGGTCAATACCCTGCAACAGTGGAAACAATCTTTCTCTATCAAATTTTCTTTGATTCGTTTCTAAATTCTTTTGATTGCTCCGTGACAGTTACAGAAAGAAGTTTTGGTGTGATGATGGCCCTACGAATCGTTGTAGAAAATTTTATTTCGTATTTCATCAGTTTCTTATCAGTTTTTGATTTAAATCTTAATGAATATGAATTTGAAAATTGAAATTGGAAATTTTAAATGAATTAGAAATTTTAAATTGAGTTAAAATTGGTTAATGAAATATAAGGATAAACTGAATTGTATCGATAAAATGATTTTGTTTAAAACCAAATTTTGGATTTCTGTTATAACTTCGTGGGTAGAATAAAATCTGAAATATAAACTTTGTTGTATTTCTCAACCTATAAAATTCTAAAACCATTAGGATCTTAATATTTAGATTTTGATTTTAATTGTAGAGAACAAATAGCATCAGCCGAGGTGGAAAGGCCAGAAGGGTTGGTGATTTTGGTTCTTCTAGTAGGATTCGGGATGATTTGGGTGAACTATCAGTACGTGAAGAGGTGCTAGAAGAACCTGTGGTGCAACCACAACCTCGAGTTGAAGAACCCAAGGAGGAGTCCGAAAATGAAGAAGAATTCGAGGAGCAATTTGAAGAAGAGTTCGAAGAGGAAGTTGAGGAAGAGTTTGAGGTAGAAGAAGAACCTGAAATGGAGGTAGAGTCCGAAGGTGATGAAGCAATTTATTGGGATTTAAATAATGCTATAGAGGATGATGATGCCATAGAGGACGAGGAGCTAGATGGTGGAGGTTTTATTCCGGTAGAGTCTGACCCATAGGAAGCTTTTGAGACAGACGATGAGGTTGAAGTTATAGAACTGTCAGGGCCTGAGAGAGGAAGCTTTGATAGTGAAGATCTGTAGTTGGTTGGATCGACTTCTTTTGGTTAGGGTATGTTTATGTAAATGTTTTGGAATTAGAATTGTAGTGAAGGTTGGATGTTAGTAGGGTTATGTATGACTATAACTTGTGTACTAATATTATGAGTAGCATTTAATGTTAGATATATAATGAATTACTCGAAAAATATCCATGTGTTTACTAGTATAGTTTGAATTGGCATTGGTCTATTATGTATGTGTATAATTCGTGAAGCGAGCTGTGTAATTTCGAGGACGAAATTCTTTTAAGGGGGGAAGTCTATAACGATTTTGAATTTTAATTAATTTTAAATTGATGATTAAATTTATTTTTGATTTAAAATGGTGAAATTTATTGATAGATTGATTTGAAAATTCAAAATGAAGTCTTTAAAATAAAATAAACAAATTTGCTAAATTTAAAACAACACATTATCTGGAATAAACAAAGTAATAAAATATTTGTAGGCAATAAGTATGAACACAGATAAAGTAAAAGAAATAAACATAATAAAGTAGAAATTTATTTATGTTATTAAGCCATAAGAAAAGAAAAGAAACAACATTTAAATATGAAATAAAGCTGTAAACAAATATGAAAACAAGCAAGTACATAATATTATCTCTAAGCACAGAAAGTATATCCTCCCAGCCAAAACAAATCTGCATAGCCACCACCATATCATCTCAGCCCATGATACAAACATCTCAGCCATACCTCTAATACACCTCAAACTATAAAATACAACATCACTGCAGGCATGCTTTATAAAATAAACATCACTTTGTACAAAAAGAACATACTAACCCTGTACAAATAATATTAACCTGTACAACTCATCTCTATATACCTCAACTTCATCTCAGCTCGTTCACAAAAAAAAACCGAGAGAATCTAAAATGATATCATTTTAAAAGTTAGAACAAACTTAAATTTAAACATCAGATATCAAGGAAGCTTCAACTTGTAAACTCCTGGAGTCAACATGATCTGGAAGGTGAGTAACAACAGCTATTTAAATTTGAATTTATGTCGCCATTGCTCTGGGTATATGCATATATCAGTAATATCTCTTCTCTGTTACATTACAGAGTATCAGACAATATCAAAAAATTCAATTTCTTCTTCCCTAATCAATATTGGGCTTTGATTTTAAAATAAATTTGTTGTTTTTAAGTACGAATGATAAGTTAAAAATAATTTCATGACATAAAAATGTATATAGATGGAAAAATCAAATTTTTACAGTGGTAACTTCATTTTTTGGGAAATTCGAATGTCATGAAATGTTGATTCAAGTATATAATTGGAATCTACACTCAAAAATAGGATTTTTAAAACTAATATGAAGATTTTTAGCTGGCTATCCTAGTTGCAGTTAATAGTTGAACAAAATAGGTATTTTTATCATTTTCTGGTGATCGAATGGTTCGTGTTGGTTGGGGTTGTTTGGAGTGGTAGACGAGCCTATGGGGTTGCTTGGAAAAATAGTCGGAGGTGGTGGAAGCGACTGTAGCGTCGGCGGTGGTCGAGCAAAGTTTTTAACCCTAATTTTTACCTGGTGCGAGTTTTGATTTTTGTTCGACCTCCTCAGTAGATCGAGTGTCGCAAGAGTTTGGGAAATGGAAGCTGGGTCGTAGACGCATCAATGGCCGGAGTTGCATGAATTCTCGTGGTCGGAGGCGTCGGGGAGGAGATGTTTTCTGGCCATGGTGGTTTTTAAGTACGGTCGAGAAGGCTCGAATTCGCATTGTTGGGTTTTCGTGCGATCTGGGTTCGCCTTCATGTTCACGTAGGCTCGTGTGGTTGTTGGCGATGGTCGCGATCATCGCCAGAGGCCGGAGCCGTTGGTGCAAGTGCACCGCGTGCACGTCATGTCTGGGGATGTTGGGTTTAGGTGATAGTGCGGGTTTGTCTCGTGCGAAGGAGGAAATGACTCGAAGCAGACGCGCGTGGTGGAAGACTCGGGGCAGGCTCGTGATTTTGATGTACGAACTCGAGTTATGCAAGTGTTGATCTGGTTTAGTCGATAGTAAATGTTTGCAGAAAGAAGTGTTCCAGGATTCTAAAACAAAGAGCTTGAGTTTGCAAATGTCTAAAAAAATTAAATGGCAGGATTTTAAGGAAATCAAGTTTTTAAGAGTGTTTAACTAAATATATTTTCAATTTTAGAATGTTTAAGGCCGTTGACTTTAAAAAAGTAATTAACTAATTAATTTTGAAATTTAATTCTAAAAGTATTTTCAATTTAGTATATTAGATCAAAAATAATAATAATAATAATTTTTCAAACAAGTTTTAAATAAGAACGTTTTCAAGTTATAATGTTACATTCAAAGTGATTATAACGTAATGTTTAAAACTAAGTTTTCAAATTTTATTTAGTGGATAAGTTAAAGATATGGAAATCAAGGTTCCAAGGTTAAATACTTGTTTAATTTAAATTAAACATTAAAGAAAAGGGTTTTCCAAGACTTTTAAGTACAACAGTAATTAAGAGTTTAAATTGATTTGTTTTGAAGTAAAATTTATTCAAATATATATTTGTTTCTAAATGGTTTAGATTAAGTTTAACAATAGAATAAGTATTAATTTAAATGAGGAGTTTATTCTTAAAATGTAGAGATTAATTAAAGATATTTAGTTAGTAAATTAAATTAAAGATTTATTACTTATTTGAAATTAAGAATAATTACTTAGTAAAGTAACTAGTGGAAATGAATGTGATTAAAGAAATAATTAATTAAAGGTCAAGAAGAAGAAAAATTAATTAAAGGGTTAATTAATAAAAGTTATTAATTAAGAATGATTAATTAAGAATAATTAATTATTGATAACGGTTAATTAATACATGATTAAAGAATGATTAATCAAAATGTTTTGTAATTAATTGATTGATAATTTACCATAGCTGGCAAATTTATTCATAGGAATTGATTTGATTTAAACCAATCAGATAATTAAATTTATCATATTTATGGATGTTTAGATTGTATTGGATGTTGAATTGTTTGACATCCCTGATATGTGATGCTTTGTGACATATCATGATTTAAGTTATGATCTGTAATGTAATTAATTATCTATGATGTAATTCATTACATGTGTTATATATATCTGTGATCTGTGAATGAAGATAAGCGTTATAGTTTATATCGCTTATCGGATATATTGTTGTATTTGATTTGTGATTATTGAATGATGTTGCACTATTGTGTTAAACCCCTGGACCCCACTTATACACACACAAATTATGGATTTCAAGAGAAAATCAGTTAAGTCGCAGATTTTTGAAATAGTTTTAAATTTGAATCTTTTAAATTCAAATGTTTTGGAAATGGATTGGGTTTAAAGTGAAAAGCTTTTGGGAATGGAATTTCAAGATATAATTTGTTTTTGAATAACTTGATTACGCCTTGGAATTTAAATAATTGATTTAAATTTGAATTCAAAATTTGAAATTGAATTCTATGATTTGAAACTAAGGATTAAAGATGTTACACTAGTTATATCTATGTTAAACCATTTTAAAGATATTAATTTGGGAATTTGAATTTAATTCAAGGGCTTTAACTCGTGTAAATAAAGTTGGATTTTTCTGAAGTGAAAACTACTTGTTTTCAAATAAATAAAAGCTTTCACATAAGTAATGAACTCCCAAAATTGTGTTGAAAGGATTTCAAGTCTAAAATGAAAATGATTTCCCAAGTTATGGAAACTGTTTGAAAAACTATAAGATAAATCTTGATTTAAAGATTTAAATGAATTAATCCAATTAAAATGAAATTGTTTTGAAATCCGGGAATGAATATTTGTGAAAATAGGTGAACTTTATGAAATAAATCTTTTGTTTAAAAGATTTGAAATGGTAATTGGTGTAAACCATTTGAAAGTAAGTTTTGAATTTTTAAGTTGTGACTTAATTGAAAATCCCATATCCATATGTTTTAAATATTGCGCTCACTATTCGGTTTAGCCGGGAAAGGACCTTTGTGTCGTATACCCATTCCGATTATGTGATTCGACGTTATGGATAGCATTTGAAGACCGGTGATGAAGACCGGGTATTTGCGAAAGCGATAGGATGACCTATCGATTGTCTCTGCACCGAGTCGCGCCGGTATAGAGACTCCCTAAGTGATGGGAAATCCGATCGGGATTGTGAATATCCGGATTGCAAGGACTTCTTTGGAAGTGCCTTCGGTTCTGTTCGAACCCGGAACAGACTTGTATGGATTGTATGTCTGACATTACAAATTGAGATATAAAACAGATTTCTTTCAAATATATTTCCGTTGGTGGCGGAGAATTTATTCTCTTAGCTTAACACCCTTCTCTAAGACGTACGAGCTCAGAGGTTATGTAGTTGATGGTTATCACCGATATATTCCCAATTTGGTAATGTGACATGCTGAGTGTTGCTGTGAAATGATCGTTGTTTGATCATTTGTGATATGATCATTTGATTGATCATTTATCTTGGTGATCATTACTTTGATCATTTGTTGACCCAAAGCACAGCTTTTGTATAAAGCGTAGCTTTGTGGACGAGACTTCGTCGGACCTCACACCCCGGAATGGTCAAAACAGGAAAGATGCAGCAAGGTTATTGGGGGTAGCACCCCGTAGGGTATGTGCATTTCCTTCTGGATAGAAGTGGTATCGTGGTATGGAGCCCAGATACTTAACTTATGTTTATATCGCACATATATATATGTATTAATTTGTGATTTGTTCCTGGGGCCCCGGTTAAAGGTTGGTTACGACCGGGAGATGGCATACTCGTGTCAGTAGTTACCCAGTTAGGGGTAACCCGGCCTTGTGTTGGCAGAGATCCGGTTAGGTTCTCGGGGACGTCCTTCCAGAGGCGTTCTCATGTGGCAATGGGAAGTTTCTTGGCCTGACCATTTGTTGGAAATCCAAAGAAACAATACGAGCCTTATACAGTATTAGTTGTAGAACCTGCCATTTACTTATGGTGGCGCCCCACTCTTTAGATGGTAGCTATAGTAGGCATACGATAATGGTCGTATGTTGGCTAAGATTTATATTCTACTTTCGAAATGTTTTTTCTGCACTTTGCACTTATAGAAATAATATCAGTATCAAGCATGTTTGACTATCATAAGAAGAAATCTCCTCCAATTCTGCGTTTGCATTGTGTGTGGCGGGAGGTCTTATGGTAGTTTCATTTCTTAAAGCATTGCGAATCTAATTTAAAATTCTCTTGCTGTTTGTTTTTAGAAAAGATAAACTGTTTTTTTAACTCACACCAGTCCCATGACTGATCCTGAGTTTATTGTTTTTCTCCTAAACTCTGGGTGCTCAAAATTTTTCTACACGAGCAGTCTAGAGTTGGGTTTTTCAGATAATTAAGTTCAGTGAATTATCTGGAGCTAGTTCAGTCTTTGGATGTGGACGAGACTTGCTTGTCTTAGTGTATCGTGACGTTGGATCAAGCTGCTGCTTCTGGAGTTCTCTTTTGAAGACTATCTTAGAGTTATATTGTTCCGCTGCTAGATGTTATCTATTTTCTTTTCCGCTGCTATTCTATTGTATCTCTGATGTATATTGATATCTATTGGATCATCTGTTGTATGAGATATTGTATCAAAGCTGTATATCAATGTATTATTCTTTTATTCCGCTGTTTTATTTACTTAATGTTGTTATAAGCTCCGGCGAATCGGATTTGAACGGTCGAATCTCTGACATTCGAATACGATATGAAGTATGGATGTTGATTTTCGAGCGCGAAAAATCCGTATCGTCACAGGAAAAATGTTATGGACTGAAATGATAGGCCTGAGCGGTTTTTAAAATCATTCATTTTACTTAGGACAGCGGGTTTGAAATGATAGAACCCGGTTTTTCTTTGGAAACTGCGGATTGAAATGATATATATCTGTATCACTTGACCTAGGCTAGAAAACTATATACAGACCCGTGGTTTATGTAATATTTTTGAAAATGTTTTAAAATATTTTAAAATGTAAAATTTATAATATTTTGATAATATTTTGATTTAAATTTAATTAAAAATGATTTTGTAGAAATATTAGTGATTTTCTACAAATTAAATAATGAATTAAGTAAACGGTAAAGTAGAATTTGAACTGTAAGTAAATTTTGGAATTTTTGTTTTGTTTTAAAAGGGAAATTATGTAAAGTAAGAAAATATAATATTTTAATTTAAAAATGTATTTTAAATGATTTTATAAAAATAATAATGATTTTTGAATAAGTTAAAATGTTAAACAAATGAATGTTTAAGTAAATTTTGAAATATAACTTAAATGTGAAATTTTAAATTTTGTTTTAAAAAGTGAAATTTTAATTAACTAAAATTTATGGAAATAAGTTATATTTTGTAAATTTAAACCTAAGTGTTAATTTAATAATTTAATTAAATAAATGGAATTTAATACTTGAATTTAAAAAAGAAATTATGTTAAAATTGATTTTTGGATGAGATTTAACTTTATAAAAATCATAAAAATAAGAGTATTGAAATGATGATTTTAAAATGTGAAATTATATGATGTTTATAAGTTAAATGATTTAAGTTAAAGATTAACTGTTGGTGAAATTTGTATTTAAACCCTGAATTTGATTTAACAGCATTTTTGAAGGGTAATGTAGAGGATATTACAGCATTTTGTAAATGCTGTAGTTGTTTTAAATGAACTAAAAAGTTAATTTGAAATAAAGGCTATTATAGCACATTGTAAGTGCTATAGTGGTTAAACTTAACATTTAAAGTTTATTTGAAATCTAAGGAAAATCTATTACAGCACTTAAATGCTGTATTTTGTTAAATGAACTGTTTTAAACTATAACTTTACGTAGCATTTTTAAGTGTACGAAAACTGAATTTTATTATTTTATTAAATTTTAATGAGATTAATCTTTGGAATAAGATTTAAATTTTTGGAAATTAAATATTTAACTATTAAATATAAGGAATTGGCTTTATTTTTTTATGAAAAGATGTAATCTTTAAATATAAACTCCTTTGAAATGTAAGTTTGAAATGGTGATTAATTTCTAAATAAAATGAATGGTTTTAAATGGTATTTAATTGAATTAAAAATGAATGATGTTTTGAATAATACTCTGATATTTTGATATTTTGAAATGATATTTGTTGATTTATTTAAGTTATTTGATAGATGGATATTTAAAATGTATATATTATTTGAGTTTATTTAAATAATATTGGATTTATGAAATGTGAGCTATTAAAGCTTTGAAATAAAATGGTTTTGGTTTTGAAGTATAAACTATCATTGAAATGATATTTTGATATATTAAAATGATTTGAAATGAAGTGGAAAGATATGATATTTTGATACTAAAAATGTTTTGAAATGAAGTTTTGAAAGATATGATATTTTGATAATAAAGTGATTTGAAAGGAAGTTTTGAAAAGATATGATATTTTAATATATTAAATTGATTTGAAAGGAGTTTTTGAAAGGATATGATAATTTAATATATTGAAATGGTTAGAAATGACTTGATATTTATTTTGATAAATACTTGAATTTGAAAGATATGGTATGTTGATATATTGAAATGGTTTTCGAAATGATTTAATCTTTATTTTGATAAAGATTCGGATTGAAAAGGATATTTTATTTTGAAGTATAAAATATTGTTTTAAAGTTATAACCATGGGTTATAATAACGATTGGTTGGCAAAGAGACCGGGATCGGATATCTGGCATACTCTCTGTCGATATCGAAAACCACTTTGACAGCCGTGTACGCGGTGGAGATTCCAGAACGAAGTAGGTTAGTTGGCGAACGCTACTGGAATGAAGTAAGAGAACGCTGATGGATGGCCTAATTATGAAATAAACAGGAGCTATACCGGGCTACACAAAGGGTCGCACCCTTTCATCGAGCATGCTTCTTCGGAAACCATTCTATTACTTTTGTGATTCGATATGGTAGCGCCACTTTGATCCGCGGTATTGCTCGAGGTGGGCGGAAGCTGCTGGCTTGCCGTCACCACCGGTCCGGGAGTGCAAACGATGTATCCACCCTGGCATTGCCTCGCGTGCCTTGTCATATGTTCCTTATATCGAGCCCACTACGATTTTGGTTTAAAGATCCGACCGCGTTAAGGTTCACTATCCCCTTAACGCTATTTTCTATATGATTATACTTTACTGATTAGACACTATTGTATAGCGCAATATACTACGTAGTAAATAGTTTAACAGATCCTTAGAGGATGGGCGGTCCCAAGCATCTTCTAAGTTACTTGTACTTTTACTACAGTTCACTTGAGTTGGTTTACATTGTATAAGTATGTATGTCCTGACTCGAGCGTTTGTATTTTTTATTTACGCTCGGGTCAGCCTTAGTATTCACAGATTTGGATTTCCACTTTCTGGAAATTGGAATCGCTGGAGATTATCTACTTATCTAGTCTTATCTACTTCGGTGCTGTTGTTGTATTCAGCTTGTACTTAGTTGTCATATTGAAACTTCTGTTGTATTTTATTTAACTCTGATATATTTATATAGTAACTTCATGAACTACTATTTCTTTTACTTCCGCTGCATTATTAAATACTCTGTGCCTGTGATCTGTGATTTTTATTTACTTTATATTCTGAGATTTGACAAATTTTTATTTACAACGCGGTATTTTGAGCAATTCAATTCCGGCATGAGTGTCTACCTATACACTTATAATGGATGCGAATGGTTGAAAATACTGGGTCGTTACATGTTATTAAAGCTACAGTTTTGTTTCATGTAAATACTTGTTTTATATTGTAGATTATTCGTTCCGATGTGAGATTCCGTGTTGTTCTATCTTATTTCTATCTTCTTTCTATCTTCTACCAACTTTCTTTCTTTCACTATCTGCCTTCCCGTGCAATTTGGCTGACAAGTGTGGTTAAAAGTCAGTTTAATTCTGTACAGAAAAATGGGATGTGACATTGTGGTATCAAAGCATAGGTTGAGTGAATACCTAGGCTATGGTGGGATTACTCATTAGAGATAGGGTCAGGAATACCCTAGAATGAGTCTGAGTGTGTGTGTGTGTGTGTGTGTGTGTGTGTATGTATGAGAGTGCGTATTTGTTAGTTATATAAAAATGATTTATATTGTGTTAATTAATCGATTGAGTGGTATATGGATTCTGGTCAATACGAGTAGCTAACGTTATTGATAGGGATCTCTAAATACTTGAACAAGACCAACGGACATAATATTGTTTTAAAAGGGGTAGATGAAATAATTTTACCCGAGAAATATTTTTATATAAAGACAAGATTTTCAAATATATAATAGTTTGAACTATTGTTTGATAAGTGATGATAATAATTTATCATCCAAAATTTTAGTGGTCATAGACGTCAATGTTGAGTATCTTTCATTTGTCGATCCCTTTGACATGAGTATGCCCTTAGTAATTTGAGTCCTATAGGATAGGAACTTCGGGAAATTTGGATTTTTAGCAAATTTTATTTACAAAAGGAAATTGGAATATTTTTGTAAAGATATTTTGGAAAGATTTTTCATAAGATAAAAGTAAATTTTATGGTAACCAACTTATAAAAAAAGGATATTTAAGAATTAAAAACCTCTAGTGACTTCGGAAAAGTGATTTTAAGAAAATTCTTGGGAAAAATGATTTTTGTAAAATTTAGAATAATAGAAATGTATAAAGGAAAGATATGTAAAGTATGAACCCATATATGTACTCTTGAGCATATAGAAATTCTAAAACCTTAGGGTCTCACTGTTGGTTGTTGGTAATTGATTGTAGAGAACCCATAGTATCACTAGAGGAGGAGCATTGGCTAAGGCAAGGAGGGGTGATGATGATGACTTGGTTAGAAGGATTCGAGCGGATCTTAGCGAACCGTCAATATACAAGGAAGAGCCTAAGGAACCTATCGAGCAGCCACAGCATCAGGAAGGAGACCCCAAGGAGGAAGCTGATGTGGAACCCGGGGAAGAAGCCGAAGAAGACCCTGAGGAGGAGTTAGACGATGAAGAAGAATTCAAGGTCGAGGAGGGACTCGAAGGTGAAGAGGAGGAGTTTGATGATGAGGAAGAATTTGAAGTGGAGGAAGATCCCGAATCAGAGAATGATGATACTGCCATTTGGGAGATAGGTGAAGATCTAGAAGAGTCAGTTTTTGATCAAGATTTCCACCAGAGAGGGCCTAGTCCAGTGTTTGCATGGGTTCCAGACAGTGATGTGGAGTCCATGGAATTGTCGGGACCCGAGGTGTAGGACTCTGATGGAGAGAGCCCATAGCGAGTGTTGGTTTGCATCTCTAGGTAGTGTATGTCTATTAGTCTGTGTTGGTGGACCGTGAACGTCATGATTGGTAAATTGTAATTCCGTAAAGCGTCCCAGTAAGCTTTTGGTAGGACTATATATATATACACACACACACACACACACACATGTGTGTGTGTGTGTGTGTGTGTGTGGGTGGGTGTATGTGTAAATGGTGATGGCTCTTGTAGAAATGTTCTGGCTGGTACTAGAGGTAATGAATATTTTTATATATATATGTGAAGTATATGTATTGACCGATCTAATATGGGTGTTTATTAAGCCGTAAATAAATAGAAATTTAGTTAGTTTTACTAACCTAGTTATGGAAAATTTCGGGGACGAAATTCTTTTAAAGGGGAAGGAATAACTATCCGAGATTTTTGACATTCCGAGTTGTGAATATTAATTTTTAATATTCAATAATACGATATTTTAATTAATAAAAATCCCCATTAAACAACATTTGATAATAATATACAATTTTTCAAACCAATGTGAAGTCGAAATTTCTAGATTTTTAATTATAAAACTGGAGATTGATTAAATGGGAATTGCTTATATATGTATATGTATATTCAGGACAACAAAATAATAATATATATATATATATGTATATGTATATTCTGGAAGGGATAAGGAATTGATTTAATTGAAAATTTCTTATGTATATCTACATATAAGAACAATAGAATTTATTTGTATATTTACATAATGTGAAAAGAAATTCATAGCAAATAAATATAGATGAAAGAGAAAAAAGAAAACATTTTAAATAGAAATAACTTTAGCGTATCAAAATATAATATATTTTAAATAAAAGAATTTTAAGTAGAACTTTTCTAAAATAAATATATACATACATTGGGTAGTAAGAAGGCATATATGTAGATATAAGTTCAAAAAGGAAGGACATGTAATATTTATAAATAGATAAACATTTTTATACCATAAACTAAAGTGGCATATGTAGAAACCATATAAATATGAAGGAAGAAGCATATGTATATATATAAGGAAATGTAAACATGAAGGCTTGAAATTTGTTTTAAACCACTTTGTAATCCTTGTCTTTAAATTACATATATATAAAGGCATGTCAACAAAGAGATGTTTTGTTAAAAATGTTATTTTCATCCTTAAATTAAAATAACAAAGTTTCCAATTGTCTACTTCAAATCATATAAAGGTATGTTGATATAAAATGTAAACATTTATCTTGTTAAAAGTAACAATACTAGGTTATTCATCATTATACTTACTTTAAACTGTTCACGTTCAAAAAAAATACAATGGAAGAATAAATTAAAAAGGGATGAAGCAGCAAAAAGCAAACAAATAGCAAAAACGTTTGTTTGGTCAAAAGAGGTGTAAAGGCTGATACAAAACACATAAATATATTGCAGTAAGATTGCTTGACCAAAAATAGAAAGAACAAAAACATTGGCTCAAGCTCTTTTCAAATTCTTTTTATCCTTAAAGCAAACATCACTTCAATCCATCACCTAAAATCGTATGCATACATTTGAACATGGATATATTGGCTGGTAGGGGTGTTAGCTTCAGCTCAAACCAGTGAAACAAGAATATAGTGTAATTAAGAAAAGGAAAAAAACTGCAAGCAAAATAGAAGAGGAAGAAAACATCCTCTGTTTAAAAATCCAAACTAAAGCAAAGAAAATCCTTTCAAGAATTTAGATCAACTGAAGTTCTATAGAAGATTTCAAAAGGGAATTCAAAATGTGGAAGGTGAGAACACTGTTACTTTGCTTGGGGCATGATTACTGTTTTGTTATGTTCTTAACAGTGAAAAAGTTACTTCATATCCCACCTTCTAAAATCTCTATTTCAAAATCCAATACGAAGCTGTAGATGTTGTAAACTAATAAGTTGTTTAATTTTATGTATATATCATGTTAATAATAATTGGAAGCATGTTCATGTGTATTTTGGGTGAAATGTCGGGGTTATAGTAGAGGAATAAGTTCTAGTAAAAATTTAATAACCATAAAAACTCGATTGGCCTACATAATCTTGAATGTGGATGGAAAATATGAATTTTAGTAGAGGAATTACGATTTTTAGTTACCTATAACATGAGAAATCGAGGAATGACCAAAAATCATTTAAAAATCATTTTTTGAAGACCTCGTCATCGAGAGGAGGTACGGTCGGGTCTGGAAGGAGCAGGTGGGCATGGGGAAGGAGGCTACCGTGGCAAAAATCTTGGATTTGGTTTGATTTTGGATGAGCGACGGGGTGTAGGGTTTTGAGGAGGTGATGGAAGGCTGGCGAACGCGATTGAACTAGAAAGAGAAGGCGTACCGAGACTCTCGGGGTTTGGCAGAAAAGAAGCGTCATGGAAGTGCTTTCGATTGGTGGAGGAGGTATTGGGATCGGGGTTGTACGGTGAGAGCAGTTCGACGATTTTGCAGTGTTGGGTGTTTCCTTGGTTCGCATTGAGGGCTGCTTTTCGAGTGGGTGAGCAGGGGCTTCGACGAGGTGGCGATGGTGGCCAGGGGAGCAAGGGGCGTTGGTTCAGGAATTCGCTGTGTTAGGGTTGGCATCAAAACGAATGTGCATGTGCACAGCGTACATCGGGTGGGTTTTGCTCGAGTTTCAAGTGAAGGTTAAAGAAGGAGAAATTGAGAGACACGCTGGATACTTCGGATCGACCATGGCTGCGATGAGTTCGTGTCGACGGATATTACGTCGTTATACGACCCGTTGTCGAGTCAGAACAAACGATACTTTTAGTCATTTGAGCGGATAGAAATTTAAATGATAAATTGGCACGAACATTGACATTTGAAGTTATACGACCCGTACATGGAGGTGTTTTGCCCTATAAAAATAGTGACTGGTCAATTGAGTTTAAGTATGACATTTAAACATCCGATTAGCGGAAATAAACACCGTTCCGCTAATTATTTTAATTAAACCCCTGTTGGCAGAATAAGTCACTATTCTGCCATTATCTCTGAATATATTTGTTGTGAATATCTACTAGCAGGAACAAAAACCTTGATCTGCTATTTATTCATACATACATCTGTTTATTGGCCTGATGATTATATTGGACAGTATGATGTGAATTGAACTATGAAAGCTGATTATATGAACATCTGTTTTGTTATTCTAGGCTGTTATGAAGATAAAATGGTAACTTGATAAGTACCGTTGGGACTGTTAAGCCTTCTTTTCCTGTTTTGGTTAGACTTCGAACCTGGAATTGTTTTCAAGATGAATATTATTATTATTATTTAGTGATGTTTTAAAGTTAACTGGCAAATATTTTGGAAATGATTTAAGGTAGTTAATTTATTATTCTTAAAAATCTTTATAAAAAGTATAAATTTCTATTTAAAGTTATTTATTATCTATATTATTTCAGGTATAAGAACTATTAATTAAAAAGGTAATTTGAAGTGATTATTTAAAAGTTAATCCTTGTTTTAGTGTAATTAGTATTAAAGTATATTTATTTCAAGATAAATCTATTTAATACCAATGATGCTTTAAGATAATATATCACATAGTAAACTTTTATAAAAAGTGTATTTTACTTCAATTAGAGATTGGAAAATTTATATTGAAACTTTATAAGTATTTTTTTGGAGGTTCGTGAATATACTTATCCGATGAGACAAGCATTTATTGTTGATTAAGTAATTTTAATTTATTGGTATTTAAAATTAAATAAGGCTTAATGTTTGCAATGGGAAATGAAGCTTTGGTTGAATTGATTGTATATTTGATAGTTAATTAACCGGCTATCAAATCTGGACCAAATATAACTTTGGGAACATATAGAGGAAACTCGGGAATAATATGGTACAGTTACCGTTTGAGGTGTTATACTATACGTATAAACTCGTTCTTTCTCTACGACGATTATAAGGAAATCCGTCCACTAATGGTTAGGAGGTGAACTCCGATCTTATTTTCGTCGGCGTAATTCCTAAAGAGCCGGAGTTGAGCTTACCGGAAATAGCGAATGTTGTTTCGAAGAGACCGGGATCGGATAAGTTATTCGAAAACCACTTCGATCCAACGAGTATGTTCTTGTGATGAAGATAAGAGTTTGGAGTCGAAGATGGAGCAGTGAAGTGCAAGGGCTAATGGCTATTAGTCCTGAGGGTAATCCCAAAACGGATGTAGTAAGAATAATGCCTTCAATTCCGTTCGAATCGGGAATGGACTTGTATGGATGAATGCTACCAGACCATCGTCATTGGACGACGGTGAGCATTCTAAGTAAATGTGTTCTGAAAATGTAACGCTTCAAACCAAACAAACCCAATAATACTTAGCCAAAAACACAAATATACACTGCAAATTTATGTCAATTTTTCACAATAATTTATATTTTTAGAGCAATAGGAATTCAATATTTTTACAAAATAAAATTGGATAGGAGACTAGAATTTAGTTTAGTATCATATAAAAATAATAAAATTTTAAAATTCAAATTTAAATTTTCTAACCAAAAGTCAAATTTTGACTAAGTTTGACCAAAATTTAAAATTTCGCATAGAAATTTTATTCTATTAAATTTGGTCAAATAAAACACTCAACATCACAAATTCAATTTTTTTCAAATTTAATTTTTTATTTAAATTCAAAACATTATCCTTTTAAAGTTGTTAAAAGTTATGAATCGTTGCATTTTATCTTAGTTAAAAGATATAATATCAATTAATGCAACATTAATTTGTTTCCCCTTATCATATTAAAAGGTTAAATGCCAATCAATTCAATATATTTATTTCAAATTAAATGATGGTTATAAATTTCCAATTTATTGTTACTAACATATTTGTAACTTCTATTATCATTATTAAACAATTGTAACGTTCATTGCATTAATAAAAGACATCCATCACTTACCAATTAATTGTTTTACCTCATTCCGTTATTTGAAATCAACTTGTTATGTTACTAATTAAATCGCATTTTATTTAAATAAATATGCAATTTATCATCGCTTAGAATTTCCTTTATTATCCAATTCATGCCATTAACTAAAGCATCAAATTCTCATCCAATTACATTCAAACCTATATTATCATCCTTATTATTCAATCAATAGTACCCTATGAATTATATTAACATAAGTTAACGTTTTATTACATTCATTATTTAACCGTTAACATCTTTTACCATATTAACTGCAATATTTAATTACATAAATTTTCGTTGATTTCCATATTAATTACAAACATATTAAATAATGAGATGATAAACGAATAATTGTTACTTTTAAGTAATTTTATCATATTTACAAATTTATTGTTTAAAAACAAAGATTATAACTACATACCACATCACTGATTTCATATTCTATATTAACCAATATCAATCAGTTACGTATAATCTCACCATTACATACATCATTTAATTTATTTCATTATTTACAATTGTAACCAAATTAACCTAAAATTTATTTCAATTAATTGAAATTACATTAAATAGTCATAAATAGCATTCAAACAACATTATTAAATCAACCTCAATAATAAATCATAAATTTTAATTTCTCATAATGTTAAATTTCAAAATCTTATTTAATTTAATAGTTTCAATTATCAAAATTTGTGGGTCGTTAAACTCTCCCCCACTCAAAACTTTTAGTCCTTGAAAAGAACAAGAAGGGATAAAGAAACTAACTTTTTTCAGAATAATCAATTTATAAACACTTTAAACTTACATAGTTAAGTATTTTAGATAAAATATATCAACTTATAAACAATTAAATCTTTCATATTCAAGTTTAATAAAAGTTTGAAAATATTTTCACTCTCACAAAAAATTTCTAAGCCCTAAATTTACGAAAAAATTTGACAGAGTCTCCTCTGTACGGATAGGTCCGAAAAAATAATAATATCAATAATTTCAATATATATACATCATATTTCAAAAATAAAACGCCCAAACCATGGGAAAGAAAATAAAATATCGTTGCAAAATTGTAATCCGAAAACATACCTATTTGTCGGGAAAACAACTTAATTTATGAAACCTAAAGCAGTAGCTATTTCTACCATAAACCAGTATTTCACTTATATAATCTAAAAGAGTTAAAATTATGTAAAGATTATATATTAGTTGTTTCAATTAATAGTGCAAGCAACATACAATGTATATAATAATCATATGCAAACAAAAGAAGTTCTACCATTATATGCAACAAAGGAAACTATCAAACATCCATCGCAACCAAACACACTGTAACAACCCGCATATTTTACGATTGAATATTTAAATGTTTTATTTAAATATAGAATCGTTAGTCGGATTAAAATCCGAAAAGCTACTTTTTGTAAACGGCCAAATCCGGACTGAAGACCACTTCCATTGAGTCCAAAATGGCATTTGCGACCTTTTTGAGTATAAACATCGATATATTTGGAGTTAGGTAGGATTTTGCTATTTTTCTATTGGGCTTTGGGTTTGGGTTTCAGCCCATTAACCCAACAAAATACCCTAACTCTACCCCCTCTTCATTCGTTCGTTCGATTTTTCAAACCCTCTCGAGCTATAGGAAAATGGGGGAAAGAAGAGGAAATTAAAATTTCTAAACCCTAGATTACTAGGAAATTCAAGAATCAAGCTCCAAAATCAAAGAGAAGCTTAGGTAAGCATCCATTTCATCTTCTCCATATCAATCTCTCTCCAATTTTCAGAAATTCCTAAAACTCAACTTAGAAAATATTTGCTTATGAGCTTAGATTGGAGCCTCTTGAGTTGAAGTTGAAGAGTGGTTGATCTTTCCTTTGTTTTAAAGCTTCTCACTTGTTGTTTTGGGTTTAAAGTTGAGTTCTTGAACTCACATCTACATCTATAGCTTCATAGTTGTTAGCCATGAATTCCTAATATCTATTTCATGTCCATTTGCTTTTGAATCGAATTGGTTTGATAAATTTTCCATTTTGGGTATTTTGAAGTCAAAATCTATGAAAATCCTTATGTGGATGTTTGGACATGTTGTTCGGAGTGTATCGAAGAGCCTATAGGGTTGGGTTGTCGATTGGCATAAATTCCTAGCGTCCATCGCTTGTTCGATCGCTTTCGGTATGGATTTTTGCCCTCTTTGGGCTAGGCTGATTTTTGCCTAGCAGAAAAATGCAGATGTTTGGTTTGGAAAATCCAGATGTCTAGTAGGGGTCCCTGGAAAAGACCAAAAAAACACATGCAGAAAAAATAGCAGAGCCAAAATCCAAACGTCTGGAAAACCCAACCATACGTCAGGAAGGGTTCTGGAATTAAAAAGAGAAAGGAGAAAAAACATATATATTTCTAGAACCTAGGGTCAGATGTTTGGCTAAACCTACCAGACGTTTGGAACTGTTCAATTTTGCTTATTTTGGCTGTTTTTAAGTGGATTTCCAATTTTTATCAATTTTTGTTGTTCAGATAGTTGTTGTCATTTATTATCGACTTTGATGACTTCTTTTATGGATTTTTGGGAATATCCTTGATGGATTTGATATCAATTTTTATGGTTTTAATTCACGTTGTCGAATGTGGATTTTTGGTGATTGATTGTTTTTACAATCATTTCTGTGATTTGTCACTTTAAAATACTAAGGTTTCTATACTAGTAGTAAATACTTAAACTCTTTCACAAAAATGATTTCAACGTTATTTTTAATACAAAGCTCGTTTTAAAACCGTTTTTCAATTTATTAGTATATACAAACCTTTACCTCATTCGTATGAGAAATCTAATTAAACGACCTAGCAAAACAAGTGGTATGAAACGCTTGCTTTTGCTTCATCGATTAATTTTTGGACTTGTTCGATTGAACTCTTGTGATAATTTTCGAGTGGAACTCTATAATTTGTTCGTAAATATTTAAGTTAAGTCGGTAGTAATGGGACATGAAGCTAAACGCATTTATTTACTAGCTTGGTGTAATTTACACTTCATATTGATCAATGGTGATCATTTTGAGTTTTAGACTAGCGATATGCGATGTCTCATAGGCCGCGGTGAGGGACTATACCCTGTTTGGAGGAGCTTCGGCTCATTGTCCGCAAAGGGGGACTATACCCTGTTTGGAAGAGCTTCTGCCCATAGTCTGCAATGGGGGACTATACCTTGTTTGGAGGAGCTCCGGCTCATTTTATGGGATAGCGACCCATTTGTGATACACGTGCTGGTGAGTTTTCATGCTCCCGTTTGTGATAGGCCTTCCCTTCCTTTTTATGCTTCCTGGATTTCTAATTATTGATTTCTGGAAATTTTGTGTTTCACCAATTTTTTTGGTTTGTATTGATAAGCTTTATCAATATTTGAGGTTTGGTGATTAAGCTAAAGAATATGACATTTTTTGGTGTTTTGAGTAGATTTGAGATATTGTATGATTTTCATTGTTATCATATATTTCTGCTCTATCTCTTATCCAACCTCGTTTTATATGATATTTATAGCTAGATTGATCTGTTTGTTATTTTCTTTTTAAATAATACTCGGGTCAGACCGAGGTATTTCAGGTGCTTCTGCTTGGCTTCTTATCAGGGTCCGTCATTTGACTTTTGGTTAACTACTTAGCTTGGTAGTTTTTGTTTTTGTACATTCAAGATAGAGACTCATTGATGTATACATATTCTTTTGTCTAGGTCTTATACCTATTCTTTTATGATGTAGTGGATCTTATATGACGACTACCCTGATGTACCCATTTATGTGTTGTATTCATATCTGTTTCCGCCTTAGTGATATGAATATCTATGACTGATTTTGTATTACTGTTATTTTATATTTGTTTCTGAAGACCACAAAGCCACGGTGTAGTAGCTTTGAGTTTGTATTGGTATGTCGGATTCCCTTTTGAAAGGAAAGTGATATTTTATGTAATGACCCATAAATTTTGATAATTAAATTTGTTAGCTTAATAGGGTTTTGGTAATTAAATATTGGAAGAAATAGAAATTGAATTGGAATCAATTGCAATAAATCTAAGTAAAATATATCAAAAACTAAATATTAGAAAATGGATGTAACATCCCACATTTTTGTACGCTTAATCAGACACACGTGTTAACTCAAACCATATAGAATGGCAGATTGTTATGGGTAAATAAGAAAAAGCAGAGGAAAAAAACAAAATAGAATCTTGCAGCGGAACGATAAAATATAATAATCAAATAAACAGTTCATGAAGCTGTTTTACAAAATATTCGATTATACTTGTACAATACATATCAGAGTTACACATACCAGAGAATAATAAATAACAATGCAGTGGAATACATGATGTAGTGAAATATAATAAATAGTAATAGTAATACAATCTTCGTCTTCGTTCTCCAAAAATAAAGTCTTCGAATCCTGAAATGCTCAGACTGACCCGAGCAAATTGAAAAGACAAAACACTCAAGTCAGAACTAAAAAGATCTTATGTAAGTTAAATCAACATAAATAAATATGAGTGGAACGGCGTCAGAGATGTTTACGGGATTTGGCATCTCCTGTCTAGTGTCTAACGTGAGTGCAGTAACTTAAAAGATGCTCGGGATTCACATCTCTTAAGGATCCGTTAAACTATTTACTATGTAGTAATATTTCGCTATTACAGTAATGTCTAATAGTAAAATAAACTTACTTTTAAATAGCATTAAGGCTTTACATTTTCCACCTTAACACGTAATAGTCCTAGTAGTCCATCCAGTATCAACGCATCTCCAGATCGGGAGACTACTCCAAATACTTCACGGGCTACGGAAGAAAACCAAACTCGTACAAGGCACGTTAGGGTAGGTGACATGGCACACAAGGCAATGCCAGGGTAGATATACCAATTACTATCCGGACTGGTGGTGATGCATAACGCGTAGCTACCGCCTACCTCAAGCCACACCCCTAAAGTCAAAAATCAAAAGTGGTCATCGAATCAATCTCAAAGTCAGAATATAATGTAATGGTATCGAAGGAGTGTGTCCGATAAGAGGATCTACCTCACTGGCTGTAATGACCCGGAATTTTGGGCAATATCAATTTAATAATCTGCAATAATAATTTAATTGATTTGATGATTTTCTTTGTAATTTTAATTTAAATTGGTGAAATTAATCTTTTAAAGTATAACAAATAGTTAATCTGGTTAGTGTGATCAATATCTTTTAACAATTTAAAAATTGGTTAGAATTGTTTTTCAAAAGCTAATAAATTTTATTCTATTTATAATATATATGTTTGATATATATATTGTGAATAGGAGATCTTTTGTTTCAAATTTAAGATGCATTTTCAAATTGTAATATATATGTATGTATATGTTATAATTTGAGTTGTTTTGAAATTGAATTTAAATCTATTGATAATTTGAATATGTATGAAATTATAATTTAAAGCTTTGTTTAAAAAAATTAGTATTCTTCAAAAGCTAATTTAAAGACTGATTTAATTGTTTTCAAATTATAAGATAATTGTTATTTTAAATAAGATAGTTTAAAAAAAGGATTTAAACAAGCTTTGTTTTGTTTTCTCTTAAAAGTTTGAATTTAAAATGGTTATAAGTATATACATAAATGTTTTAAATTTTAAAAATACATATATCATACATTTATTTGTTTTAAAAACATAAGCTATGTATAAAACCAATGTTTATAAAATATCTTTAACACTTGTATATTTATCTAAATTCAAAAGTTTATTAACATTATAAATACAAATATTCATATTACATAGATATAAGATATAAATATTATTTTTATAAGGTTTTAAAAGCAATTTTGCAAAGGTCTTTAACACATGTAAAGTAATTAAGTAAATTAAATGACAAATGTAAGTAAATTAGGATATAAGTGACAAGTGTCTTTAATTTGAAATTTAATTTCTTTAATTTTTATTAACATAATTCATTTAAAACTTTTAGAGGAATTTGTTTTTCCTCTTTCAATTTCCAAACCTTCACCCTCTTCTCATTTCTATTCTTTTCCCTTTCTTCATTCTTTTAAAAAAAAATGGCAGACCAAAAACCATTTTTTTTTTCAAAACCTAAAAATTTTTCTCAAACCCTGAAACTAAAATCAAACCTGCAACCAAAATCAAATTTGAAGTAAAACTAAATCTACAAAGAGCAGATCAAAAAACTGCAAGTTTCAACTTTTAAATTCAATTAAAGGAATGCAGTAGAGTTTCTCAACAATCAAAGCTGCAACATAAAATCAACTGCAATTCAATGGAGTTCATCAGCAAGATTCAATCTTTTAAACAACAAATTTGATGCATGAAAAAGGATTTTCAGCAAAAAGCAAAACCAAAGTCCTTTTCCAGATTTAAAGTTATTCAAGCCTGGAAAAAAATTCAAAACCTGCTCTGCTTTTATAAGGTGATTAAATCTTCATTTTAAAACCAGTCTTAATGAATCTATAGTGGGATGTTGATGGATGTGATAAATTCTGCTATAACATTGAATGCATATTTACCTGAATACTGTTGTGTATGCTTGATTTTGGGGTATAAATATATGGGTGGAAATGTGTCTGTATGTATGTTCTGTTCACTGTTGCTTCACAGGCCCTGTTGTTTTCAGAAATTCAATACTCTAAATCAAAAATATAAATGGAAGGTGTATGTTATTGTATAAGGATGATTTTAAAATTGGAATTAGGATTTATTTTTTATATGAGTAAACTATTTTTTTTTTAAAAATGAAAATATACGGTAAGAATTAATTGCATGTCAAAATAAATATTCATAATTTTGTAAATTGATTCCAGGAATGGGTTAATAATTGAAAATAATGAATTTTAACATGCATATCATAATTTTTAGTTGAGGGATTATCATGAATTTCGGGTTTGAATCTTTCCCGGGTTTTTGTCGATTTCAGTCGAATCACTCGATGATTTGAGTTGATTTTTGGTTCGAAGATAGAATTTGAGGTGTAGAATTTGGGAAAAATGCAAGATAATTTTTCTATTGAGTGGATTGAAGGGATTTGGATGAGATAGGGTTTTGTATGCCGTCGTTTTTGGTTTGATTTATATGGCTGCAGCGTGTTGAATTGGGAACCGGAGTTGCTCGTTTTTGGGTGGAGGTTATTCTAGGTCATGGCGATTCGATGGGGAGAGTCGGTGAGGTGAAACGGCAACGAAGTGATGGCCGTGGATGGATTTTGGGTCGTGGGTGCTGCTGTTTTTCTTCGGCACGTTGGTCAAATTTTGAATCGCATACCCATCCTTGAATCTGAGTGGAGGGGATGGTTGTAGGGGTTGTTTGGCGTTTGTCGGCGATCGACTCGATGGTCGAGGTGGGTTGGATGGTGGTGCAACGTGCACGAGGTTGTTGCGTGCACGGCTCGAATCTGGAAGTGGAGTTTTGGGAAAGAAGGCTGAGACTCGGAGTTTGGCTCGCGTTTTTATCGTGTTGGACTCGGGGTAGTTAGGGTTGGGTTTAGCTCGAAGAGGGTCGCGTGTTGATGCCATGATTTGCTCGAGTACTGGGTTGTCGTTTGTGACGACCCGACCTTCCAAACTCCAGGAAGTCGCATCGTCAAGAAGAAAAAAGGGATAGAAAGAGAAAAGAAAGAAGAGAAAGAAGAAGAAACAACACTAGAATCTCAACAGCGGAACGAATAAATTATATTAATAACATAAAATATTACGTAGTTTACAACCATTATCAGAGTACACAGAAATACAACAAATACTAGACAGTTATAAACACCTGTCTAGTATTTACAACATAATACAACTCAGAGTCAATCACAGATCACACAGCGGAATACTATATCTAACGCAGAAGCCTCCTGCTCCATTACTCCTCCAATATTCGTCAAAGCTAACCTAAATCCTTTGGCTACTCGTAAAAATTTGAGTACCCAAGAGTTTAAGAAAACAAAAGATAAACTCCGGGTCAGACATGGGTCTGGTGTGAGTAAACGGTTTAAAGTTGCTTAACTTTAGAAAAACCTTTGAAAGAAAAGGTATCACGTAAGACTTCCCACACATAAACATGGAAAAGTTTTTACCTTACGCTAACCAAAACATTTGATAGGAAATCCAGTGATATTATAATAGTGTCTAGGGTTTTCAAGTAAATAAGAAATAGCCGAAATTGTTACATTTATTAAATTCCAACTACTAGCCACAAAAGTGGGTAATACAATCAAAACCGTTGGCACTTATTGGATTTTGGATTCCATACAATGGCAGGGCTATTGGGGTACCGCCCGTCACAGTACGTGGCCTAGATCACTGTACCGAGGAGTACTCCCACTCCCTGCAACACAAAGCCGGACCCATTCCTTACTGAACAGTTCCGAACAAGACAACCCCGCAGTTGGTGTACACTGACAACTGCCCACTAAGCCGAATAAAAAGGGACCTCTAGACAGGGATCAATCTTGCTCTCCAGTGGGAGATACCCACGAAGCCTTGCTGCACCTCCCCTGTTTTAGCCATTCCCGGTTGATGAGGCTTGAGGCTACGATTACCTTTAGAGGACACATCTCTTAGAATGCTCATCATCCACCTGACGATGTTCTGAAAGCATTCAATCCTTTACAAGTTCGTTCCGGGTTCGAACGAAACCGAAGGTATTATCTTGTTACACTCATTTTGGAATCACCCTCAGAGTTAACGACGATAACCCTTGCACTCAAAATCACCTTCTCGAATCTATAAGTACTATTCCGTCAACTCATTACGGAATCACCCACAGAGTTATACTGACGTGTAGCCCTTACACCTCGAATCTTCACTTGCTCCACTTGGATACACGACCTAACGTTTAATTGGAATCGATGTGGTTTTCGGATATCCAAATATGGAAACCCGATCCCGGTCTCATCGAAATCCAAAGCGTGTCTTTTAAGGCCAAGTCATTTAAAGGTTTTAAACAATTCAATTATCTATATACGCAGATAGATAAACCACAGATTCACAACAGATAATCAACATTATCATCATATCAGGTAAACCCTATTATCATTATCCAAAAAGATAATTTATATCAACATCACCATGCAACCAATGCATCCAAAACACTCAACATTATCTATCTCATATCTGAGATCCTAACCATCCAAAGCAAACAACACTAACCAACCATATAAGCAATGATTAACCACACTCAAATATAATTAATTTAAAATGAATTAAATTAATTACATCACTCCATTAATTTAAAGTAAAATAAATTAATTACTTTACCAATATCATCCTTGCTCATATCACTATTGATAATTTATCAATCAATCAATTTATCATCATCCAATAATTCATTTTAATTAATCATCCCTGATTAATTAACCCTTAATTACATTCAAGTAATTATTTACTAATTAATTTCTCAAATTAATTATATTTAACCAAATACGGTAATTAACCTTTAATTACTTCCTTAATTAATTAACTATAATTAATTACATTAATCCTTAATTAATTACATAAATTAATTACCTTTAATCACTTATTATTGATTAATTAATCTTAATTAATCAATCTTAATTACATCATTTATTATAATAATTAATGATCTCTAATTACATTTTAATTGATTCCCTTATTTAAATTAATTACATTAAGGAATAAATCTTAATTTAAAACATAATTGTTAATCACCCTTGATTAACTCCATTCAGTAATTATCTACCTTTAATTATTGCACCAAATAAATTAATTACTTCATTAATTAATTATCTCTAATTAATCCTTTGATTAATTCACAAAGTAATTATACTCAATTAACTTCATTATCAAATCACTTCCAATTAATTACATATGGTAATTACCCATTAATTACTTCTCTAAGTAATTCCTCTTCATTAAATTACATTAAGTAATTATCTTTCACAAATCATCAATTGATTAATTTTAAATTAATTAAAATGAATTAATTAACTTAAACTAATCAAATTAACTCAATTAATTACAATAAGTAATTAATTCCTTAATTACTTCCATAAGTAATTATACTTAACAATTTACACAATTTAATTATCTTTAAATTAATTAATCTAATTAATAATTAAAATTAATCACATTAATTAATTATTAAATAATCCTTAGTTAATGACCTTCATTAACTATTAAAAATTCATTAATTATTTTCTAAAATAATTAACTTATTTTAATCATTATTAATTACAAATTAATTAATCATTATTTAACCCATTAATTAACCCCTAATTAATTAAATAATTAAGTGTTAATTAAAACTTAATTAATCCATTATTACTTGATTAGTTAATTATTAACCATTAATTAAAAACTAATTTTATTTAATTAATTATTCTTTTACAAGTTAATTATTCAATGAATAATTAATCCTAAACTCTTAAGATTAAACCTTAATTACTTTAAGTAATTATTTATTTCATTAATTTATTAAATAAATTAATTATTCATTTAATTACCCTAATAATTAAATGAAATATAAACATTAAATTACTACTTAACTTTAACAAGTTTAAATTCAATTTAAAACCTTTAATTGCTAAATAATAATTTTATTATAAAAAGAAATTTTACAAAGGTTAAAACAAATTTCTTTTAAAATTAAAACCATTTAAATTTCACATTATCATTCAAATTTGTTTTAAACACTTAAATTTATAAAATTTAAATTCATTTTAAACCAAAGATTCAAAATTAGATTTGAATCAAATTTAAACTTTATTTAAACATTACTACATATTTCAATTTCAAATTTTAAATTCAAATTTCTTTTAAAAAAACATTTTAAACAATAAACTCTTTTAAAGTTATTATAAAGCAAATTTGAATTTAAATACCTGATCATTTCCAACTTTAAGATTCAATTCAACTTGAATCTATAATTTAAATTAGATTTAGAACTTAATTTAAATCTTTTCTTTATATTTCAAATTCCAATTTAAAATTTGAAACATAACAATTACTAAACCTCAATAACTAGCTCGAGCTGACTCAAGCAACTCGAGTAATAATTTTCTTTGAAATTCATCTTAAAATTAATTAAAATCCCAAATAAAAACAGGTGATACAAAACCTGTGTTGACAGGTTTACCCAAAATCCCTGAAACAAGAGAATACCCGAGCCCTCATCTCCAAAGCTTCGAGCAAAACAACCCTAATCTTCGAGCAACCCACAATTTTACTCGTAACAACACGAGTAACTCATCTTCCCTAAACACTGACACGCCATTACCACCGTTCACCTGCACACCCACGGCCATCTCCTCCGGCCACTCGCGATTCCCTACGCAAGTCACAAATCCCCTCCAAACACCAAATCAACTCTCAATTCAACAATAAAAGTCCTAAATCCAAATCAAGCACTCGAACTCGAATCTGGAACAAAAGTCGCAACCTGGAAATTGCGTCACCGCCCAAGCTCCGACCATCAGAGGAACACCACCTCCGGCCATAGACTCCTCTACACCCCAGCTACCTTCACCTCAAATCAGGTAAAGCTCGGTTACTTAATTTGATCACAGTGATCAAATTCCTTAAACTCAGAAAAACTAGGGTTATAAAAATTCAAACCCAAATCATGTTTGTCTTATTGCTTTAATCCATCATCTGTTATTTTTCCTATAATCTACACACATCATTGCAACAACAAAAGAAACTCAGGCATCTACATACCCTTAGATTGGCAGAACCAACCCCAATTTTGTTTTCAGGTTAAACCACAGTTGAATGAAATCTAAAAATTCAGTTTATGGTTTTAAAAATCAAGTTATAAATCAAGAAATTTATTTATAAACTTAAATAAATAAATCTGAAACATTCAAATATTGATTTCATAAATTTTACTCTGTTGGTTTTGCTTATCCTGTGTCATCACAGCTTCATTCTTATTTTCTTTTCTTTTTATAAGATTAAACTCTAATTTATATTACATAACATACTAGGTTTAAAACCTTAAACTATAACATTGATTTTTTTTCTTCCATGAGGTCATGATTTCAACATAACAACAATCTGGAAATTAAAACAGGCAAAACAAGATCACTGTGCAACATGCATATAACAGAGTATACCATCAAATTCATCCACTTCAATAAGATTACCACAGGAATAAACTAAGCAACTATAATTACTTAAATTATTTTTTTGTTAAAAATGTTACTCACTTGGTAAAATATGAGCAGAGCAACCATTGTTAGATGAAAAGCTTCAGATTTTATTTTTAATTTTTGCTTATGCATTGAACTTCAGATTGCTTTTGCTGTAATGCTTCTGATCCTTGATGTATGCATGCTTCCAGAAATAATGCAACTTGCTTCTACTTCTAGATTTATAGTTGCATGCAGGTTTGTAATTTTTCTTTTAGAGACAGAACAGAATTTGCAGTTTTGAGTTTTGAAGTTGCAGAATGGATTTCAGGTGGTTTTCATGCAATCCTGTTTGATGTTTTGAAGAAGATATAAATAGTTTTTGATTTGAATTTTGAGGGGAGATTACAGATTGGTATGAAGATGAGTTTGCAGATGGATTTTTTTTTTAAAACAGAAAAGGATTTACAGGTTTTTTTTACAAATTTGCCTGCATGTTGTTTCAAAACAGAAATGGGATTGCAGGTTTTATGCATTTGCAGAATTGATTGCAAATTTACCTGCATTTCAGGTTGATGAAATTGAAGGTTGCGGGTATGAGTATTTTCAAATGATTTGCATTATGTATTTCAGAGGGTTTTGGTTTATTTTGATTAGAGGAATATGGGTTTCAGATTTGTTTGAGAGGGGGTTTGCAGATTTGTATGAACAAAGTTTCTGGGTTTTTTTTTTGAAATGTAGATAAATTTAGATTTTAGAATCTGAAAATTTTTCTTAAGTTTGAAGAATAATAGGAAAAAGAAAAAAAATGGGGTAAAGAAGAAATGTTTATATAAACAAAATCTTTTGATTTAATTAAAGAAAATTAAAATTCAAGGGGACACTTATTTCTATTCTTAACACTTGTCACATGTTTTAATTAATGGCTTACACATGTAAATTAAAGTTCTTAAGAGACTTACACATGTAATCTAAATATTTTTAATTTAAATTGAATTTTAAAAACTTTTATATCTTAATTCATTATTTCTTATGTAAAATAAATGAGTTTCTTCCTTTTCTTTTATAGAAAAACAAAACAATTTTATAAATAAAAGCCTATTCAAATACTTTTAAGTATTTATTCTTTGAAACATTAAATTCAAACTTTAAATTAATTTATCAAATCAAATTTTAATAATCAAGTTATATATAGAAATGCATATATAACTCTATTAAATTAAAAACAACAAATTCTATTACTACAAATCTATTTATGTTCATAAGAACTTAAGTATTATAATTTTTATTTAAATACAAATTAAACAATATTAAAAATGATTTATGTAAGAGATTGTAAACAAATTAAGATCATTTGAAATTGTATTTTAACTCTTATATAAAATTTTAAGAAATATTTAAGATAAAATAAAATAAAATAAAGTTTTAATGCTATTCTAATTCAAATTCATACTTAAGTTAATTAAAACATAAGTTTTAAACAAATAAGATAAAACATAAGTTTTAAACAAATAAGATTTTTCCATAAGTATAAACCATAAAATTATTTATTGAATTGCGTTGAAAAGTTAAATTTCAAATTTAAATCAAATTTCCAATTTATCAAATATAAATTAGAGTTAGAAAATTAATTCATTACTAAATTTAAAAAAAAATCAAAATTTATCAATTTACAATATATACAATTATATATATATTATAAATTGAAAACAATTTATTTACTTTAAAAAGATAAAATCTTTCAATTTAAATATTTATTAAAACATGCTTATTAAATAAAAATTCCAAATCTGTTGTTAAAATTATCAAATCAGATTAAATTTATAACACAGATTATTAAATTTATATTGCCCAAATTTCCGGAATATCACATCGTTTGTTCTCAGTGCTGTGTTTATGAGTTGCTATTTTAAACCTATAATTTATACTAGATCGTATAATAAACTCAAGTGGAACAATGTAAAAAATCAAACACTAAATTATAGATAAGTTTATATAGAAAACTAAGGATTAATTTGTTATTTTAAAATGAAATTTTAATTTATATTTCAAATTTAAAAATGTTTTAAGTTATTTGTTTTAAAAATAATTATCTTGATTAAGTTTTAAAAATTCAAATATAGAAGAGTAATTTGAATTTAATTATTAAACCTAAGTTTTAATTTTGAAGTAATACTTTTAATAACAAATTTTTCAAAATTTATTTTAAATAGATATGTTTAAATGGATAATTAAAGTATTTTAATTTGATTTTAAATCCCTTATTTTCAAATAAGGTTGTGATTGTGATTTTGAAAAATCTAAATTGAATAATTTGTTTAAGTTGTTAAAACTTGATTTAAATTCAAATAATTTATTATGGAAATAAATAAGGTTAAATTATTGGGATAATTAACTTAAGAATACGTATTTAACATGTTTTGTTAATAAGTTAAGTTTGATTTAAAATTTATGGTTATCTTAATTTATTAAAGATTTTCTTTAAATTTAGAAGTTAATTAATTGTTTAATTAATCTTAAATAATTAGTTAATTGTTTATTTAATTTTAATTAATTATTGATTTATTAAGTATGATTACTTAATGAAGTAAGCAAATGTTAATGTTTGAATGATTAGGAATGGAAGTAATTAATATGGAAGAAATTAGTAGAGGTTACTCATAGGAGTAATTTAAATTGAAGTGATTTTTGGATAATCACCAAATGATATTAATTTAGAAATTGATTCATATAATTGTTTAAGGTTAATTAGTTATGGAGTAATTAATTAGTTAATGAATTAAGATTTATTTAATGATGGAATTAATTATTGTTAAGAGAGTAATTAAGATTTATTAAAGGAAGTAATTAGTTATAATTACTTGTTAAGTAATTAAGAGTTAATTACTTAATTATTTAGTTAATTAATCAATGTGATTAATTAATTAATGAATTTAATTTAAGATTAATTATAAAGTATAATTAATTAAAATGTTAATTAATTAATAAAGTAATTAACTAAGGATTTATTTATTAATTTAATTGTTTAATAATTACTTAATGAAGTAATTAAGATTAATTAATTTAAGTAATTAATCAAAGGGTTAATAAAATTAATTAAGAAGTTAATTAATTAAGATAATTAATTACAAATTGTTAATTATTGTTTATGATGAATGAGATGATTAATTACAAGTTAATTATTTAATTAATTAAAGGAATATTAATTAATAAAGATTATTCATTAATATAATTAATGAAGTAATTAATTTAAGTAATAAATTTAAATATAATTAATTAATTGTAATTAATTAAGGTTTAATGTAATTAATTATAGTTAATTAATTAATAAAGGATCATTAATTATTGTAATTAATGATAGTAATTAATGGTTAATTACTGAATATGGTTAGGGTTAATTACTTGAATGTAATTAAAGAATAATTAATCGAGGAAGATTAATTAAGGAAGATCATTAACAGATGATAATGAATTTGATTTATAATAAATCAATAATCCAAGTGATTAAAGGATAGTAATTAATTTAATTAGAGATTAATTAAATTTATTAAGAGTTAATCAATTTTGCTATGGGTGATTGATTAATATTGGATGGTTGATATTGAGTGATTGATATTGGATGTTGAATGATATTGGATGATTGATATTGGGTGTTTGGTTGATACTGGATGATTTGGATGTCTATGAGATATGTGATATGCTGCTTTGTGAGATGAATGTTGATATGAATTATCTATTGTGATAATGTTATTCATCTATCTGTTTATATCATCCTAAATATAAGTTAATTGTTAAACCCTTAAGTACAACTTGGACATTAAAATGGCGTTTGGTTTTGGTGAGACCGGGATCGGGTTTCCATATTTGGATATCCGAAAACCACATCGATTCCAATTAAACGTTAGGTCGTTAATCCAAGTGGAGCTAGTGAAGACTCGAGGTGTAAGGGCTATACGTCAGTATAACTCTGTGGGTGATTCCGTAATGAGTTTGACAGAATAGTACTTATAGGTTCGAGATGGAGATTAAAGTGCAAGGGCTATGGTCGTTGACTCTGAGCGTGATTCCAATATGAGTGCAACAAGATAGTGCCTTCGGTTTCGTTCGAACACGGAACGAACTTGTATGGATTGAATGCTTTCAGAACATCGTTAGGTGGACGATGAGCATTCTAAGAGATGTGTCCTATAAAGGTAATCGCAGCCTCAAGCCTCATCATTCGGGAATGGCTAAAACAGGGGAGGTGCAGCAAGGCTTCGTGGGTAGCTCCCACTGGAGAGCAAGATTTACTCCTGTCTAGAAGTCCCTTTTTATTCGGCTGTGTGGGGCGGTTGAATTCCGGACAACCGCCGGGGTTGTCTTGTTCGGGACTGTTCAGTAAGGAATGGTCCCGGCCTTGTGTTGCAGGGGAGTGGGAGTACTCCTTGGTACGGTGATCTAGGCCACGTACTGTGAAGGGCGATACCCCAGTAGCCCTGCCATTGATGGAAACCCATTTTCCCTACGAGACCCTACGATTTTGATTGTATTACCCACTTTTGTGGCTAGTAGCTGGAATTTAATAGATGTAACAATTTCGGCTATTTCTTATTTACTTGAAAACCCTAGACACTATTATAATATCACTAGATTTCCTATCAAATGTTTTGGTTAGCGTAAGGTAAAAACTTTTCCATGTTTATGTGTGGGAAGTCTTACGTGATACCTTTTCTTTCAAAGGTTTTTCTAAAGTTAAGCAACTTTAAACCGTTTACTTACACCAGACCCCTGTCTGACCCGAGTGTTTATTTTCTATTTTATTAAACTCTTGGGTACTCATATTATGTATGAGTAGTCAAGTGATTCAGGTTTGCTTGACGAATTTTGAAGGAGATATGGAGCAGGAGGCTTCGGCGTGTAGATATATATTGATTCCGCTGTGTGTTTGGTATCTGTTTCTTCTGTTGTACTTGAGTTGTATGAATTAGACAGATGTTTATAACTGTCTAATATGTGTTGTATAAGTTGTGTACTTTGATGTATTAAGATACTATGTATTATTTTATTTGATATATTATACTTCATTCGTTCCGCTGTGAGTTCTCTGATGTTGTTGTCTTTCTTCTTTCTCTTTCTTTCCTTCTTCTATCCCTTTCTTTCTTCATTGATGATACGATTTCCTGGAGTTAGGAAGTCGGGTCGTCACATTTGGTATCAGAGCATTAGGCTGAGCGAATACCTAAGCTCTAAAGTGTGTCTTTCTTTAGGGAGCGTTAGGTTGAGTGAATACCTAGGCTCTGTAGTGGTGTCTTTCTTGAGAGAGCGTATTTGTAATTTGTATATATAACCATATATTTATATATATATATATCTACCTAATCATTTTGGCTATCTGTTCGGATTTTCCAACATAAGTTTTAGAGGTAGATGGAGTAGTGGTTTGTGTGTGTAACACGATTACCACTAATGGAAGAGATCCATATGTTGAGGTTCGAAGTATTTGTCGAGACTGTAGACCTAATACCGTATCGAGTGAGATTTGTTGTTTGGAGTAAGGATTTCTCTGATATCCGAAGGAAATCTTTTTAAAGATTCGGAATTTATCTTTGAAGAATAAATTTGGATTTCACTCGGGTGAGCGTATTTTTCTTGAGTTTGGATTTGATGGAAGTGTAGAAGTAAGTGATGGTATCCTGGTAACTGCGTGATGAAATGCAGTATCCTTGGATATTTTCCGGAGAAGTTTTCTCTTGAAGTAGTTTTAGAGATGGTTGAGGAGCAGTCTTTACCTGCCTCAGGTAAGACTCGTCTGTGTAGAAGATTATCCGGATCTTCAGTATGGAAGTTGGTTGTTCAGGAATATGAGACTAAGGTCTATGAGTTGCTTCGCTTCGGCACGGTCTCATTTGTCATCCTTTAAGGAGAGCGAGATGTTGATGCTTGGTTTGGAGCCCGAGTTTCTTTTGGGTTGTCTACCATCTCGGAGGACTTTTGTTTGATTTGTAGATGGTTTTGGTTTTTGAGAAGCATTTGGATTAGAAGTCTTGGTTAGATGTGGTAGCAGTGTAACTCGAAGAGTTTGGTGTGCTGACGAAAAGGTCTTTTGGCTTGGCAGTTTCATCAAGGTAGAATTTGGAAGTAGTAGTGTAGCTTGTTCTCCAATGGTTCAGAAATCTTATTGGTTCTTCTATCAGCAGCACGAGCAGTTGGTGAAAGTTTTCTTGAAGAATTAACCTTGTTAGGAAAAGCTTTAAGCTGTTCTAATTGGTAAAGAGAGGACAGTTTCTTTGGAATCCGAACTAGGTAGTATCGCAAAAGTGACTTGCGATTGGTTTGGAATTTTCTTGAGCATTCTTTGTTTGAGACTGAGGGTTCTCATGAGGAAGTAGGAGCTGCTGGAGTAATCAGAAGGTTGTCTGCATCTGGAGTTGAGTTCCATATTGTTTTGGTTCCCGATGTGATTATGGTAGCTAGCCTGGTTGTAGGATGGTTCATGGAGAAGTAGAATTGGTGTAGCAGCTCAAGAATTTATTTTTGGAGTTTGGATTGGTTAGTTCTAGTTTATGAGTTTGAATTCTGCTGTAAGGTTGTGTGACTGAGTCAGATGAGTTACTCAGATTTTATAGATTTGATGAACAAAGTTCCCGGATATATTGGATAAGATTGTACTCGTGTTCATCAACAGTATTCTTATCTATTTCCGAATCAGAGTTGTGTAGCGGAAGCGAGGTAGCAGCTGTGCAAAGAAGGAAACAAGTTCTGTTTGCTATTGCTTGAGTAGTAGAGCTTGAGTTCTGGATTTCAACGAATCTTGGAAGACTTTTCTGTTGAATAGGATCCAGAAGCTAGTTTGCTTTGGTCTAGTTGTTTCTGGAAGTATCAGCATAGGTTGAGCTGATAAGGAAGAGATTGGCAGCCCTGGATTGTCTGTCGAGTTATACAGATATGAGATAAGGAGTTTTGGAATTCGAAGTTGGAGACTTCATTGTTAGGATTTCTCTGGTTAAGTGAGCAGAAATTGAGTAAGATTGGTTGGTTAGTGCTATGGAATTTGAGATTTCTTATCTGTTTTCTGATAAGATAAGATCCGTTGTCTATGAGATTGAATTGCCAGTTTGGATAGCTGGAATTCATTATATTTCACATACCTCTGAGGGAGTATGTGTATGATTCATTGTTGCTTGTTGAATCTGTAGTTCATTTGGAGTTGGATGTTGAGCTAGATTTGAGAGTAATCCGATATTCTGTTCAGATTGATGGATCTAGATAGGAGAGGAGCTCTGGATTTTGGTAGTGTAGTTAGTTTGTTAGCTTCTGTAGAGCGAGTCTCCCGGTTATTTTTACTTGGGAAACTCGAAATAGTATTAGAGTTTTATTCTGACATATGTCAGCATAATTAGTTAAGTTTGTTTGTGTGATTGATTGCTTTGATTATTAGTTACTGGTTGTTAGGAATGCTTTGCTGATTGAATTAAAATCTTTGCTGGGTTATTAAATTAACTTTGCTTTTAAATTTCGGGGACGAAATTCTTTTAAGGGGGGAGGATTGTAATGACCCGGAATTTTGGGCAATATCAATTTAATAATCTGCAATAATAATTTAATTGATTTGATGATTTTCTTTGTAATTTTAATTTAAATTGGTGAAATTAATCTTTTAAAGTATAACAAATAGTTAATCTGGTTAGTGTGATCAATATCTTTTAACAATTTAAAAATTGGTTAGAATTGTTTTTCAAAAGCTAATAAATTTTATTCTATTTATAATATATATGTTTGATATATATATTGTGAATAGGAGATCTTTTGTTTCAAATTTAAGATGCATTTTCAAATTGTAATATATATGTATGTATATGTTATAATTTGAGTTGTTTTGAAATTGAATTTAAATCTATTGATAATTTGAATATGTATGAAATTATAATTTAAAGCTTTGTTTAAAAAAATTAATATTCTTCAAAAGCTAATTTAAAGACTGATTTAATTGTTTTCAAATTATAAGATAATTGTTATTTTAAATAAGATAGTTTAAAAAAAGGATTTAAACAAGCTTTGTTTTGTTTTCTCTTAAAAGTTTGAATTTAAAATGGTTATAAGTATATACATAAATGTTTTAAATTTTAAAAGTACATATATCATACATTTATTTGTTTTAAAAACATAAGCTATGTATAAAACCAATGTTTATAAAATATCTTTAACACTTGTATATTTATCTAAATTCAAAAGTTTATTAACATTATAAATACAAATATTCATATTACATAGATATAAGATATAAATATTATTTTTATAAGGTTTTAAAAGCAATTTTGCAAAGGTCTTTAACACATGTAAAGTAATTAAGTAAATTAAATGACAAATGTAAGTAAATTAGGATATAAGTGACAAGTGTCTTTAATTTGAAATTTAATTTCTTTAATTTTTATTAACATAATTCATTTAAAACTTTTAGAGAAATTTGTTTTTCCTCTTTCAATTTCCAAACTTTCACCCTCTTCTCATTTCTATTCTTTTCCCTTTCTTCATTCTTTTAAAAAAATAAATGGCAGACCAAAAACCATTTTTTTTTCAAAACCTAAAATTTTTTCTCAAACCCTGAAACTAAAATCAAACCTGCAACCAAAATCAAATTTGAAGTAAAACTAAATCTACAAAGAGCAGATCAAAAAACTACAAGTTTCAACTTTTAAATTCAATTGAAGGAATGCAGTAGAGTTTCTCAACAATCAAAGCTGCAACATAAAATCAACTGCAATTCAAATGGAGTTCATCAGCAAGATTCAATCTTTTAAACAACAAATTTGATGCATGAAAAGGGATTTTCAGCAAAAAGAAAAATCAAAGTCATTTTCCAGATTTAAAGTTATTCAAGCCTGGAAAAAAATTCAAAACCTGCTCTGCTTTTATAAGGTGAGTAAATCTTCATTTTAAAAACAGTCTTAATGAATCTATAGTGGGATGTTGATGGATGTGATAAATTCTGCTATAACATTGAATGCATGTTTACCTGAATACTGTTGTGTATGCTTGATTTTGGGGTATGAATATATGGGTGGAAATGTGTCTGTATGTATGTTCTGTTCACTGTTGCTTCACAGCCCCTGTTGTTTTCAGAAATTCAATACTCAAAATCAAATCGACATTAATCTTAAAAATATAAATGGAAGTTGTATGTTATTGTATAAGAATGATTTTAAAATTGGAATTATGACTTTTTTTTTATATGAGTAAACTATTTTTTTTTTAAAATGAAAATATACAGTAAGAATTAATTGCATGTCAAAATAAATATTCATAATTTTGTAAATTGATTACAGGAATGGGTTAATAATTGAAAATAATGAATTTAACTGTGACGCCCCACCTCTATACCCACGCTAGCCAAGAACACTACGAAGTAATGCTGTCAACTAGCACGGAGAATAAGGCTGTTGAGGAGCGACCATCCGTGTAATTGCTTTGTGCGAGCATCGATATGTCAGATAGTATAACATGCAATTCTTTTTAAGTGGAAATCCGACATGCCGACACAAACTCAAATATATCACACGGTGGCTATAATATCTTCGGAAACAAATATAGAAATAAACATAACATAAATCAGTCACAGACAATTCATATCACAAAGGCGGAAATAGATATGAATATTACACTAGGAAGTGTACATCATAGTAGTGGTCTAAAAAGATCCACAATATCACAAAAGAATAGTTACATGAACTACACAAAGAATAAGTATACATTATGGAGTCTATATCTCGAATGTATACACCAAAATAAACTACTAATCTAAGTAGTAAGCTAAAAGTCAGAGAAATCAATCCCAAGAGAGAAGTCAAGCAGAAGCACCTGTAACATCTCGGTCTGACCCGAGTATTATTTAATAAGAATATAATAAACGGATCAGTCTAACTATAGATATCAGATGAAACGATATAGAATAAGAGATATGACTAAACACATAATAATCACAATTCCAAGCTGCGATATATATAAGTAATTGAAAATCAACGAGAGATTAATCAATATCACCAAATCTACACAAGAATCAAAGAAATGCCATACTCCTTATTTCGTTCATCAAACCACAACTATTGACGATTATATCAATGTCAATCACAAAAGTCAATGACACACAAATTCACCAATGCACAAATATTGACAATAATATCAATGTCAATCACACAAGTCAATGACACACAAATTCACCAATGCACAAATATTGACAATAATATCAATGTCAATCACAAAAGTCAATGACACACAAATTCCAGAATTCAATACGCGAAATCCAGAAATCACAAAAGTCAATGACGCACAAATTCACCAATGCACAAATATTGATAAAACTTATCAATGGAAATCACGAAAATTGGTGAAACACAAATTCTAGAAATCATCTCAAGAAATCCAGAAATCACAAAGGGGGGGAGGCCTATCACAAACGGGAGCATAAAGCCCACCAACACGTGTATCACAAACGGAACGCTAATTCCATGGTTGCTAACCATCACAAATTGAGCCGAAGCTCCATAAACGGCCCGAAGACCATGGGTTGCTACCCCACCAAATTGAGTCGAAACTCCACAAAACGGGGTTTAGTCTCCCTCGCAGACAAAGAGACATCGCACATTGCTAGTCTAAATCACAAAGATGATCGTCACGATCAACGAGAAGTGTCGATTACAGTAAGCTAGTAAATATATGAGCTTAGCATCATGTCCCATAACCACTAGCTTAACTAAATATTTACGAACAAATTGTAGATCTCCACTAGAAAATTGTCACAAGAGTTTCAATCGAACAAGTCCAAGAATTAACCAACAAAGCGAACGCAAGCGTTTCATACCACTTGTTTTACTAAGTCGTTTAATTAGATTTCTCATACGAGTGAGGTAAAGGTTTGTATATACTAATAGATTGGAAAACGGTTTTATAAACGAATTTGGTATTCAAATAGTATTGAAATCGTTTGAGGAAAGGGTTTTGATATCTACTACTAGTATAGATAACCTTTATATTTTTAAAGTGACAAATCACGAAGAAGATTGTAAGAACAATCAATCACTAAAATTCACATACGAAGACGTGAATAAAATCCAAAGAAATCGATAAAGGATCCATCGAAGTGGATATTCAAAAATCCCTAAAAAGAGTCATCAAAGTCATAATAGATGATAACAACAACTAGGAAACAACTCGAATCGATCAAAGTTGGAAATTCACGCGACTAGGCGAAAATAGGCAAAATGCATCAGGTCGGTCGGCTGGCTATAGAGCTCGGTCGACCGAACCCTGTTTTGAAAACTTCTCGGGCATCAGGTCGGTCGACCGAACCAGGGGGGTCGGTCGGCCGAACCAGAAACAGAGAAGTGCAACTGCACTTTTACTAGCAGGTCGGTCGACCGGACCACGGGGGTCGGTCGGCCGAACCTGATGCTCTGCAAATTGATGCCCATAAATTGATATGCAACCTCCACCAATTCGCAACCGAATGAGCACAGACGCTAGGGAATTATGCCTAACGGCTACCCGTCCCTATTGGCTCCTCGATGCATCACCAAAAACACATTTGAACCTCAAAGCTATGATTTTTAAGGATTTGGCTTTCAAACACTAAAATTGGAATATTCTCAAAGGCAATCCAAATCAAAAGCAATTGCACAAGAATAAGTGTTAGGAATTTATACCTAACAATCGAAGATAATTCATAGACTTAGATGTGAGATTAAAAATCTCACCTTTTTACAAAATCAAACAAGAAGAAGCTTGAAAGCAAATGGAGAATCAACCTCTCTTCAACACAACCCAAATGAGCTTGAATCTATGCTCAAAACAAGATCATTCCCAAAATTAGGTTTAGGAATTTCTGAAATTGGTAAGAGAATAAGTTGGAGAAGAAGAAGAGAATGCTTACCAATGGGTTCTCTTGAATTTGGAGCTAGGAATTTGAAGTTGCCAAAGGAACTAGGGTTTTGGAGTTTTAATTTCCAATCTCTCCCACCATTAATACTTTAAAAACTGAAAAGAGAAGAGAATGAGGGTGAATGGGGAAGAGTGGCTCAGATTTGAGCATAAGTTAAACATAGGGCTGAGCCCAAACCCAAACCCAAAGTGAAAAGTAGCAAAAATCAACTTTCTCCAAACATATCGAAGCTTATACTCAAAAAGGTCACAAACGGCATTTTAAACTCAATGGGAGTGGTCCCGAGTCCTAATTCGACCGTATGCAAAAAGTAGCTTTTCGGACTAAAATCCGACTAACGATAAAATATTTAAATAAAATATTTAAATATAAAATCGATAAATATGCGGGTTGTTACAGACTCCCCTCCTTAAAGAAATTGCGTCCTCGCAATGATTAAGAAGAGAACTTAAAGTAACAACCATAAAAGCATATTCAACACAAAAGAAATTTGAAATAAAAGGTTCACCTTAAAGAGCACGGGAAAGCAAGTCCGGATGTGATCGCTCGATGAATTCCCTAGACTCCCAAGAACAATCCTTAGGATTTGAAGACCATTGAACTTTAACAAGCGGAACATCTTTATTTCGAAGTCGTTTGACTTCCGAAGCAATGATACGAATAGGATGTTGCTCATAAGTTAAATTAGGCGAAACTTCAATCTCTTCCACAACACCGGGCTCAAGAATAGAATCGGAATCTCGAAGACATTTCCGAAGTTGAGAAACGTGAAACACGTCATGGATAGCAGAAAATTGAGCCGGTAATAAAAGGCGATAAGCCATGGAACCAATACGTTCGGTGATAGGAAATGGCCCAATATATTGAGGCGCTAGTTTTCCCGATCGACTGAATCGCACAACACCCTTCATAGGCGAAACACGAACAAACACGAGATCTCCCTCAGAAAATTCTAATTTCCTTCTCCGGTTATCGGCATAGGATTTTTGTCTACTATGGGCTTCTTTCATCCTATGACGAATAAGGTCAATCTTTTCTGTGGAATCACGAATAAAATCTGGACCTAAAACCAGCTTCTCACCGGTCTCAAGCCAACAAGAAGGAGATCGGCATGGCCTTCCGTAGAGTGCCTCGAAAGGTGCCATACCAATACTAGATTGGAAGCTATTATTATAGGAAAATTCAACAAGTGAAATGTGATCTTCCCAACTTCCACCAAAATCAAGAACACAAGCACAAAGATCTTCAAGAGTTTGATTCACACGCTCGGTTTGTCCATCGGACTGAAGATGATAAGCGGTGCTAAAATTAAGCTTCGTTCCCAAAGCTTTTTGAAGACTCTTCCAAAATCCACTAGTAAACAATGGATCGCGATCACTAACAATAGAAGTAGGAACACCATGTAATTTAACAATCTCTTTAACAAAGAGTTTGGCCAAAAGAGGAACGGTTCGGTTAGACCGAACGGGAATAAAATGGGCGGATTTAGTAAGTCTATCAACGATCACCCACAAGCTATCATGACCCGAACGAGAACGGGGAAGGCCATCTATAAAATCCATGGAAATTTGGTCCCACTTCCAAATTCGAATTTCTACAGGTTGCAATAACCCACCAGGCCTTTGATGTTCGGCCTTAACGAGTTGGCAAGTCATGCAACGCTTAACGAAGTTAGCGATGTCAAGTTTCATTCCCTCCCAATAATAAAGTCGCTTCATATCTGCGTACATTTTACTACTTCCGGGATGAATGGTAAATTTAGAACGATGAGAATCTTCTAAAATATCTTTACGAAGATCACTAATATTTGGTACGATAAGTCTACCAAATCTCCGAATGCCGCCACTAGAATCGATATCAAAGTCTTTCAAACCTTCAATATCAATTTTATCCCTAATATTTTGGCCAAGAAGAGCCATTTCGGGATCTAGCCTTTGAGCTTCTAGAACGCGGTCTAAAAGAGAAGGATGAGCCTCAAGGTTACATAAAACAAATGACGAACATAAATCGGTAACACGGTCTCGAATTTCACAAGTGGATAAAATCTTGAGATCGTTCCATTCGGATACCATCATAGAAGCAACCGCTTGTTGCTTTCGACTAAGTGCATCGGCAACACGATTTCCCTTTCTGGGAGTATAAAGGATATCAAGATCATATGGTGCAAGAAATTCGAGCCAACGCTGTTGACGCAAATTAAGTTCCTTTTGAGAGAATAAATACTTCAAGAACTTATGATCGGTATAAAGAACAAATTTCTCTCCTAAAATATAATGACGCCAAATACGAAGGGCGAAAACAATAGCCGCGAGCTCTAAGTCATGAGTAGCATATCTAGTCTCAGCAGGCTTCAATTGCCTAGAAGCATAAGCAATAACACGTTCTCTTTGCATAAGAACGGCACCCAAACCAACGCGACTAGCATCGGTATAAACAACGAAATCTCGATTCCCCTCAGGAATAACCAGAATAGGAGCATCAGAAAAGAGTTCTTTTAATTTCTGAAAAGAAGCTTCACATTTGTCCGACCAAATGTATTTAACACCTTTCTTAGTCAAGCTAGTGAGAGGCACAGCAATCTTAGAAAAGTCTTTGATAAAACGACGGTAATAGCCCGCCAATCCGAGAAAACTACGAATCTCTGTCACACTCTCCGGTCTCTTCCAATCTTGAATCGCTTCAATCTTTGAAGGATCCACGGAAATTCCGGATTCGGAAATAATGTGACCAAGGAACTTTACCCGAGATTTCCAAAAATGGCATTTAGAAAATTTCGCCTTTAATTGATTACTCCTAAGAGTTTCCAACACAATCCGAAGATGTTTTTCATGCTCCTCCTCGGTTTTAGAATACACAAGAATATCATCGATAAAGATAAGAACAAACCGGTCGAGGAAGTCTTTGAAAACTCTATTCATAAGGTCAACGAAATACGCCGGAGCATTCGTCAAACCAAATGGCATGACAAGCCATTCATAAGATCCATAACGAGTACGGAACGAGGTCAATGGAATACTATCCTCTGCAATACGAAGCTGATGAAATCCAGTAGCTAAGTCTAATTGTGAAAAGACCTTAGCACCACTAAGCTGATCGAATAGATCATCAATCCGAGGTAAAGGATATTTATTTTTGATAGTAAGATCATTAAGCTTGCGGTAGTCAACGCAAAGCCTAAGTTTACCATCGGATTTCTTCCCAAAAATAGTCAAAGCTCCCCAAGGCGAGGAACTAGAGCGAATAAATTGCTTCGTCTCCAATTCGGATAATTGTTTACGCATCTCCTCGTTTTCTTTATTGGACATACGATACGGAGGACGAGTGATAGGTTGAGCTCCAGGAATAAGATTAATTCTGAACTCAATTGCTCGCTTAGGTGGTAATCCTAAAACGGGTTCGAATATGTCGGAAAATTCACGAACGACGTGAATAAGAGAAATAATATCACCTTCATCATCATCATCGTCATCACGAGGATTTAAAGAATATAAAGATGCGACCAAGCTGGAAACTGAATCTTGAAGATTAATAGAAATCTGTTTAACAGATTGAGGATGTCGAAGATGAATAGTCCGCTCAGGACATAGGATATGAGCTTCATAACGGTTAAGCCAATCCATTCCCAAAATCATTCCAAAGCCTAAATAACGCATGACATGCAAATCGGCTCGGAAAGAAAAATCACACAAAATAATCTCGACATCTTTACACAATAAACTGATTGTTGCGGATCCACCAACCGGATTCGCAATTCTCAAAGAAGTCATTAAACACAAAACATCCAAAGAAAAAGCATCAACAAGTTCTTTTGATATAAAAGAATGGGACGCACCCGTATCAAAAAGAACTCGAATAGGATGATCACGAAATAAAATAATTCCATCAAGTATAGAATGAGGCATACCTTGACCACGAGATGTGTTGCCAGGGGCTTGAGCAACATTTAACTTTCCCTCCTTCTTGCCCTGAAGCTTGGGGCATGAAGATATAACATGACCGGGAACTTTGCAGTAGCGACAAGAGAGAGACTTTGGGCACTTGTTCGCATAATGGTCCTTCGAACCACAATAATAGCTTTCCCCACGGCCAAAGGAAGAAGTCTTTGCCACGGAGCTTGCTTGCTTCCCTTTCTTATTGGGATAAGGTCCTTTGAATTTACTGGGCCTCTTCTTGCTGTTGAAGTTTGGTTTGGAACCCACCACTTCAACATCATTCTCCTTATCCGCCTCTTCAAGACGAAGAGCGATATCAATGAGTTGGTCGAAAGAAACTTCTAATTTTAGAAGTAATGGCTTCTTGAGATTTTTGTTCAAGCCATAGACGAACCTCTGGTTCTTCTTTAAAGGGGTGTTGATGTATTCAACCCTATATTTGGAAAGCGACTCGAAGGAGGCGACATAATCAGTCACGGAGGACTCACCTTGAACAAGGTCTATAAATCGTCGAGCCAATGTCACTTTCTCAGCTTCCGGTACGAATTTCAACTCGAAGCATTCCTAGAATTGCTCCCAGGTGAGATCCTCTTCATTAATCGTAGAAATAAGAAGCTCGTACCAGTCCAATGCTCTTTCTCGGAGCATACTAGAGGCCACCTGAACTCGGTGAAGGTCAATAAGATTCATGCGAGAAAAGATTCGATCGCATGACCTTAGCCAAGCCTGTACTTCAATAATAGTTTCGGAACCTTCGAATGGCTCCCCACCCAAATTAGTGTAATCGCTGCGCAAGCGTGCAAAACCCGACTTTGGGTGAGTAGGTTCCGGGTTAGCTCCAGCTGCTTGAGCATTCGTCACTAAATCAAGAAGCTGTTGAGCAGTCATAAAAACTCCGTCCTGGGGTAGGGTACTAGATGGTACGGCTCTGGGGCGGCCTGGTCTAGACATTTCTCTTCCTTAGAAAGAAAGAAGAAGAAGAAAAAGGTTATTCAACAAATTGGATATCAAGCAATCTTGATAGACAAAACAAGGAATCATAAACGAAAATAGGATAGGACGGTACGTAGACCCGAATAAAATCCTAAAGCACGACTCCAAAGATGGACTTAGGACGATGATCCTTGTTATAATATTCCATATTGTTTCAAAGTTTGGCTCTGATACCAAGCTGTGACGCCCACCTCTGTACCCACGCTAGCCAAGAACACTACGAAGTAATGCTGTCAACTAGCACGGAGAATAAGGCTGTTGAGGAGCGACCATCCGTGTAATTGCTTTGTGCGAGCATCGATATGTCAGATAGTATAACATGCAATTCTTTTTAAGTGGAAATCCGACATGCCGACACAAACTCAAAGATATCACACGGTGGCTATAATATCTTCGGAAACAAATATAGAAATAAACATAACATAAATCAGTCACAGACAATTCATATCACAAAGGCGGAAATAGATATGAATATTACACTAGGAAGTGTACATCAGAGTAGTGGTCTAAAAAGATCCACAATATCACAAAAGAATAGTTACATGAACTACACAAAGAATAAGTATACATTATGGAGTCTATATCTCGAATGTATACACCAAAATAAACTACTAATCTAAGTAGTAAGCCAAAAGTCAGAGAAATCAATCCCAAGAGAGAAGTCAAGCAGAAGCACCTGTAACATCTCGGTCTGACCCGAGTATTATTTAATAAGAATATAATAAACGGATCAGTCTAACTATAGATATCAGATGAAACGATATAGAATAAGAGATATGACTAAACACATAATGATCACAATTCCAAGCTGTGATATATATAAGTAATTGAAAATCAACGAGAGATTAATCAATATCACCAAATCTACACAAGAATCAAAGAAATGCCATACTCCTTATTTCGTTCATCAAACCACAAATATTGACGATTATATCAATGTCAATCACAAAAGTCAATGACACACAAATTCACCAATGCACAAATATTGACAATAATATCAATGTCAATCACACAAGTCAATGACACACAAATTCACCAATGCACAAATATTGACAATAATATCAATGTCAATCACAAAAGTCAATGACACACAAATTCCAGAATTCAATACGCGAAATCCAGAAATCACAAAAGTCAATGACGCACAAATTCACCAATGCACAAATATTGATAAAACTTATCAATGGAAATCATGAAAATTGGTGAAACACAAATTCTAGAAATCATCTCAAGAAATCCAGAAATCACAAAGGGGGGGAGGCCTATCACAAACGGGAGCATAAAGCCCACCAACACGTGTATCACAAACGGAACGCTAATTCCATGGTTGCTAACCATCACAAATTGAGCCGAAGCTCCACAAACGGCCCGAAGACCATGGGTTGCTACCCCACCAAATTGAGTCAAAACTCCACAAAACGGGGTTTAGTCTCCCTCGCAGACAAAGAGACATCGCACATTGCTAGTCTAAATCACAAAGATGATCGTCACGATCAACGAGAAGTGTCGATTACAGTAAGCTAGTAAATATATGAGCTTAGCATCATGTCCCATAACCACTAGCTTAACTTAAATATTTACGAACAAATTGTAGATCTCCACTAGAAAATTGTCACAAGAGTTTCAATCGAACAAGTCCAAGAATTAACCAACAAAGTGAACGCAAGCGTTTCATACCACTTGTTTTACTAAGTCGTTTAATTAGATTTCTCATACGAGTGAGGTAAAGGTTTGTATATACTAATAGATTGGAAAACGGTTTTATAAACGAATTTGGTATTCAAATAGTATTGAAATCGTTTGAGGAAAGGGTTTTGATATTTACTAGTAGTATAGAAAACCTTTATATTTTTAAAGTGACAAATCACGAAGAAGATTGTAAGAACAATCAATCACTAAAATTCACATACGAAGACGTGAATAAAATCCAAAGAAATCGATAAAGGATCCATCGAAATGGATATTCAAAAATCCCTAAAAAGAGTCATCAAAGTCATAATAGATGATAACAACAACTAGGAAACAACTCGAATCGATCAAAGTTGGAAATTCACGCGACTAGGCGAAAATAGGCAAAATGCATCAGGTCGGTCGGCCGGCTATAGAGCTCGGTCGATCGAACCCTGTTTTGAAAACTTCTCGGGCATCAGGTCGGTCGACCGAACCAGGGGGTCGGTCGGCCGAACTAGAAACAGAGAAGTGCAACTGCACTTTTACTAGCAGGTCGGTCGACCGGACCAGGGGGGTCGGTCAGCCGAACCTGATGCTCTGCAAATTGATGCCCATAAATTGATATGCAACCTCCACCAATTCGCAACCGAACGAGCACGGACGCTAGGGAATTATGCCTAACGGCTACCTGGCCCATTGGCTCCTCGATGCATCACCAAAAACACATTTGAACCTCAAAGCTATGATTTTTAAGGATTTGGCTTTCAAACACTAAAATTGGAATATTCTCAAAAGCAATCCAAATCAAAAGCAATTGCACAAGAATAAGTGTTAGGAATTTATACTTAACAATCGAAGATAATTCATAGACTTAGATGTGAGATTAAAAATCTCACCGTTTTACAAAATCAAACATGAAGAAGCTTGAAAGCAAATGGAGAATCAACCTCTCTTCAACACAACCCAAATGAGCTTGAATCTATGCTCAAAACAAGATCATTCCCAAAATTAGGTTTAGGAATTTCTGAAATTGGTAAGAGAATAAGTTGGAGAAGAAGAATAGAATGCTTACCAATGGGTTCTCTTGAATTTGGAGCTAGGAATTTGAAGTTGCAAAAGGAACTAGGGTTTTGGAGTTTTAATTTCCAATCTCTCCCACCATTAATACTTTAAAAACTGAAAAGAGAAGAGAATGAGGGTGAATGGGGAAGAGTGGCTCAGATTTGAGCATAAGTTAAACATAGGGTTGAGCCCAAACCCAAACCCAAAGTGAAAAGTAGCAAAAATCAACTTTCTCCAAACATATCGAAGCTTATACTCAAAAAGGTCGCAAACGGCATTTTAAACTCAATGGGAGTGGTCTCGAGTCCTAATTCAACCGTATGCAAAAAGTAGCTTTTCGGACTAAAATCCGACTAATGATAAAATATTTAAATAAAATATTTTAATATAAAATTGATAAATATGCGGGTTGTTACATTAACATGCATATCATAATTTTTAGTTGAGGGATTATCATGAATTTCGGGTTTGAATCTTTCCTGAGTTTTTGTTGATTTCAGTCGAATCACTCGATGATTTGAGTTGATTTTTGGTTCGAAGATTGCATTTGAGGTGTAGAATTTGGGAAAAATGCAAGATAATTTTTCTATTGAGTGGATTGAAGGGATTTGGATGAGATAGGGTTTTGTATGCCGTCGTTTTTGGTTTGATTTATATGGCTGCAGCGTGTTGAATTGGGAACCGGAGTTGCTCTTTTTTGGGTGGAGGTTGTTCTAGGTCATGGCGATTCGATGGGGAGAGTCGGCGAGGTGAAACGGCAACGAAGTGATGGCCGTGGATGGATTTTGGGTCGTGGGTGCTGCTGTTTTTTTTCGGCACGTTGGTCAAATTTTGAATCGCATACCCATCCTTGAATCTGAGTGGAGGGGATGGTTGTAGGGGTTGTTTGGCGTTTGTCGGCGATCGACTCGATGGTCGAGGTGGGTTGGATGGTGGTGCAACGTGCACGAGGTTGTTGCGTGCACGGCTCGAATCTGGAAGTGGAGCTTTGGGGAAGAAGGCAGCGACTCGGAGTTTGGCTCGCGTTTTTATCGCGTTGGACTCGGGGTAGTTAGGGTTGGGTTTAGCTCGAAGAGGGTCGCGTGTTGATGCCATGATTTGCTCGAGTACTGGGTTGTCGTTTGTTCTCAGTGTTGTGTTTATGAGTTGCTATTTTAAACCTATAATTTATACTAGATCGTATAATAAACTCGAGTGGAACAATGTAAAAAATCAAACACTAAACTATAGATAAGTTTATATAGAAAACTAAGGATTAATTTGTTATTTTAAAATGAAATTTGAATTTATATTTCAAATTTAAAAATGTTTTAAGTTATTTGTTTTGAAAATAATTATCTTGATTAAGTTTTAAAAATTCAAATATAGAAGAGTAATTTGAATTTAATTATTAAACCTAAGTTTTAATTTTGAAGTAATGCTTTTAATAACAAAGTTTTCAAAATTTATTTTAAATAGATATGCTTAAATGGATAATTAAAGTATTTTAATTTGATTTTAAATCCCTTATTTTCAAATAAGGTTGTGATTGTGATTTTGAAAAATCTAAATTGAATAATTTGTTTAAGTTGTTAAAACTTGATTTAAATTCAAATAATTTATTATGGAAATAAATAAGGTTAAATTATTGGGATAATTAACTTAAGAATACGTATTTAACATGTTTTGTTAATAAGTTAAGTTTGATTTAAAATTTATGGTTATCTTAATTTATTAATGATTTTCTTTAAATTTAGAAGTTAATTAATTGTTTAATTAATCTTAAATAATTAGTTAATTGTTTATTTAATTTTAATTAATTATTGATTTATTAAGTATGATTACTTAATGAAGTAAGAAAATGTTAATGTTTGAATGATTAGGAATGGAAGTAATTAATATGGAAGAAATTAGTGGAGGTTACTCATGGGAGTAATTTAAATTGAAGTGATTTTTAGATAATCACCAAATGATATTAATTTAGAAATTGATTAATATAATTGTTTAAGGTTAATTAGTTATGGAGTAATTAATTAGTTAATGAATTAAGATTTATTTAATGATGGAATTAATTATTGTTAAGAGAGTAATTAAGATTTATTAAAGGAAGTAATTAGATATAATTACTTGTTAAGTAATTAAGAGTTAATTACTTAATTATTTAGTTAATTAATCAATGTGATTAATTAATTAATGAATTTAATTTAAGATTAATTACGAAGTATAATTAATTAAAATGTTAATTAATTAATAAAGTAATTAATTAAGGATTTATTTATTAATTTAATTGTTTAATAATTACTTAATGAAGTAATTAAGATTTATTAATTTAAGTAATTAATCAAAGGGTTAATAAAATTAATTAAGAAGTTAATTAATTAAGATAAGTAATTACAAATTGTTAATTATTGTTTATGATGAATGAGATGATTAATTACAAGTTAATTATTTAATTAATTAAAGGATTATTAATTAATAAAGATTATTAATTAATATAATTAATGAAGTAATTAATTTAAGTAATAAATTTAAATATAATTAATTAATTGTAATTAATTAAGGTTTAATGTAATTAATTATAGTTAATTAATTAATGAAGGATCATTAATTATTGTAATTAATGATAGTAATTAAAGGTTAATTACTGAATATGGTTAGGGTTAATTACTTGAATGTAATTAAAGGATAATTAATCGAGGAAGATTAATTAAGGAAGATCATTAAGAGATGATAATGAATTTGATTTATAATAAATCAATAATCCAAGTGATTAAAGGATAGTAATTAATTTAATTAGTGATTAATTAAATTTATTAAGAGTTAATCAATTCTACTATGGGTGATTGATTAATATTGGATGGTTGATATTGAGTGATTGATATTGGATGTTGAATGATGTTGGATAATTGATATTGGGTGTTTGGTTGATACTGGATGATTTGGATGTCTATGAGATATGTGATATGCTGCTTTGTGAGATGAATGTTGATATGAATTATCTATTGTGATAATGTTATTCATCTATCTGTTTATATCATCCTGAATATAAGTTAATTGTTAAACCCTTAAGTACAACTTGGACATTAAAATGGCGTTTGGTTTCGGTGAGACCGGGATCGGTTTTCCATATTTTGATATCCGAAAACCACATCGATTCCAATTAAACGTTAGGTCGTTAATCCAAGTGGATCTAGTGAAGACTTGAGGTGTAAGGGCTATACGTCAGTATAACTCTGTGGGTGATTCCGTAATGAGTTTGACGGAATAGTACTTATAGGTTCGAGATGGAGATTAAAGTGCAAGGGCTATGGTCGTTGACTCTGAGGGTGATTCCAATATGAGTGCAACAAGATAGTGCCTTCGGTTTCGTTCGAACCCGGAACGAACTTGTATGGATTGAATGCTTTCAGAACATCGTCAGGTGGACAATGAGCATTCTAAGAGATGTGTCCTATAAAGGTAATCGCAGCCTCAAGCCTCATCAACCGGGAATGGCTAAAACAGGGGAGGTGCAGCAAGGCTTCGTGGGTAGCTCCCACTGGAGAGCAAGATTTACTCCTGTCTAGAAGTCCCTTTTTATTCGGCTGTGTGGGGCGGTTGAATTCCGGACAACCGCCGAGGTTGTCTTGTTCGGGACTGTTCAGTAAGGAATGGTCCCGGCCTTGTGTTGTAGGGGAGTGGGAGTACTCCTCGGTACGGTGATCTAGGCCACGTACTGTGACGGGCGGTACCCTAGTAGCCCTGCCATTGATGGAAACCCATTTTCCCTACGAGACCCTACGGTTTTGATTGTATTACCCACTTTTGTGGCTAGTAGCTGGAATTTAATAGATGTAACAATTTCGGCTATTTCTTATTTACTTGAAAACCCTAGACACTATTATAATATCACTGGATTTCCTATCAAATGTTTTGGTTAGCGTAAGGTAAAAACTTTTCCATGTTTATGTGTGGGAAGTCTTACGTGATACCTTTTCTTTCAAAGGTTTTTCTAAAGTTAAGCAACTTTAAACCGTTTACTCACACCAGACCCCTGTCTGACCCAAGTGTTTATTTTATGTTTTATTAAACTCTTGGATACTCATATTATGTATGAGTAGTCAAGTGATTTAAGTTTGCTTGACGAATTTTGGAGGAGATATGGAGCAGGAGGCTTCGACGTGTAGATATATATTGATTCCGCTGTGTGTTTGGTATTTGTTTCTTCTGTTGTACTTGAGTTGTATGAATTAGACAGATGTTTATAACTGTCTAATATGTGTTGTATAAGTTGTGTACTCTGATGTATTAAGATACTATGTATTATTTTATTTGATATATTATATTTAATTCGTTCCGCTGTGAGTTCTCTGATGTTGTTATCTTTCTTCTTTCTCTTTCTTTCCTTCTTCTATCCCTTTCTTTCTTCATTGATGATACGATTTCCTGGAGTTAGGAAGTCGGGTCGTCACACTGGCCTGGAATCGCTCCTGTTTTAGCCACCTTATACCAACTCACGGGAGTCGGGTCCACGTATATACCTTAATAGAACGTCGCCAACATCTTACTTCATTCTGGAATCTCCACTGCGTACACGGTTGTTAAAGTGGTTTTTGGAGTCGGCAAAGAGTATGATAACTTCCGATCTCGGTCTCTATAACAACCAAACGTTATTATGACACTGCGGTCATTTCAAAATAATTTATACTTCAAAATCAGAATACAATATCCATTTCAAAACCATATAAATATGATATCATTTCCATTTCAAAAACCAAATCAATATGATATAATTTTTATAAAACCCAAATCAATATGATATCATTTTTATAAAACCCAAATCAATGTAATATCATTATTTGTTTCAAATATATCCTTTTCCAAAATCATAGCACTTTTGAAGTTATAACACTTCAAAACCAAAACACTTAAAGTATGACACTTTCAAATCATAATACTTTGAAACTCATAACTTCCACCACTTAAATGGTTTAAATATTTAAAATACTTTATATTATAAATAGCTTCTTCAATTTCATAAATCAATTCCAAAACAACTAGAATTTCTACATTTTATATTTAACCGAAGCCCAAATCATAAACTTCAATTCAATTCATTTTCCAATAAACTATTCCAAATTATATCTATTTCAAAACAAATTTGATCCACAAAATAAACCATTTCAAATTCAATATATTTCAAACTTTAAGTATTCAACTATTTCAAAACTGAGTTTGATAATTTCATATATAGATCAAATTCAATTTCCTATTATTCAGTTTTGAAATATTTACTTAATAAATCCATTATCATTTAAATAAAACCCAAATTACAAACAACTAAATGTTTCCTTCACTTTATTTATACTTGAAGTATTTATTTAATTCATCTTAAACAAGATCAAGTTATAAACCATATCCTTTACACATCTCAAATTCCATAAGTTTCACATCGGTTTCATTTAATAAATTTCTACATTAATTATAATTTCAAATCTATCTTCTCGGCCTTAATTTTATTAAAATCGTTATAAACTATAAATAAGTATATAATTTATAAAAATACTTAACCATATTACATTTTAATAAATCAATCATTATTTTAAACTTGTTTTATACCAAACAAATTTATACATAGCTAAAGATCAAGAATTTAACTATATATATAAATTAACATATATATAATATTTGAAATCGATATTTCTATAAAACCATATGTTTCTTCACAAACCATAGAAATCATTTCAAAATATCTTTATATATAGACCACGGTGTCTGTATATAATTTTCTATCCTATGGTCAAGTGATACGGATATTTATCGTTTCAATTCGTAATCTAAAATATAAATAAGGTTATATATCATTTCAAACCGTAATCCCAATGAAATAAAAATCCATAACAAACTTGCAGTTTATAACAATATAAAATACAACATCCATTCATCCAATATCAACCATCAAACATTTATCACAATTATCATCCAATTCAAACGATAACATCAATATAGAACAGATAATAAATAACAGGTATTTACTGGCAGTTTATATTCAATAATAAATTAAATAACAATTTAACTGACAGATATATGCAATAATAAATTAAATAACAATTTAATTCAATAAATTCAATTTAGCTGGGACGATGATTAAAATATGTCAAACAGTCATAAATAAATTTCTAATCACAACATAAATCAATCTAACAAACATAAGAAATTTTAAAAGTTGTGAGTGGGTTAAAACACTCACCTTTTGAATTTAAATTGAATTTAAATCCAATTTAAACCCAAAATTTGAACAGTCTCAGAATTCGTCCAAACCAGCGCCAAAATGTCCTGAATTTCGATAGGACCGCAGTGGAGAAAACTTCACGTGAATAGAATCTCGTATGCGAAAGTTATTGCAATTAGAACATTCGATATAAAAAATTAAATTAAATAATTAAATAAAAAGATGAAAACACGTCCTCACTACCATGCTCACGCGGCTAAAGTAAAGCTTAAGCACGAACAACCTAATAACGCTACCCTTTGACCATCAAATTCGAGCATCTCTGATCACCTGGCCACCTCCGGCCACCACACACTCCAAGCTTGTGACGAGCCGCCTCCATCCCCCGCTATGCGCGCCACCCACGTGGCCTCTAGAGGCCGCCGCCGCCACCGATAATATAGGGTTTCGAAACCCTAATCAAAATTTTACGCTGCATCCAACCGTCACCTAAAATCAATACAATCAATTATCCATTCATATTAAACATACAAATAGTTGTTTGGGTTCAAAAACTTTAAATTGTACAGAATAGAAAATAACTACTAAGTGCACCATTTACTCAACAGTCTTAGATGAAACTAGATAGATTATTCATACATCCAAACAAATTTTAAAGTATCCTTGCCCAACCACCATAAATCAAACAAACAACAAATTCTAACATTATTAAGTTTATTCTTATAATTTTTTTTCATTCATGCAATGATTCATCTTTGTACTTATTCTCATTATAAATAACTTTAACATTGGCTTAAGTTTATTATCATTTATTTATAACCTTTCTATTATATTTAATTAGCAGCATTTCAAATTGATTTCAATTCAATTTAGATTTCTTCCAATATTTAATTACCAAAACCCTATTAAGAAAACAAATTTAATTATCAAAATTTACGGGTCGTTACATTTTATCTGGCATATTGGTACTCGCACAAAGCAATTACACAGATGGTCGCTCCTTAATAGCCTTATTCTTCATGTTAGTCGATGGCACTACCTCGTAGTGTCCTTGGCTAGCGTGAGTATGGAGGTGGAGCATACACTCATGATTATTATATGCGTATGATTGCTTGTACGGATGATTTCATTTATTGTGAATGTTGTGTGGGTATGTTGTCGTGTATGCAATATGTGAACGTGAGAGAGCGATACATTCTTCACCCTTGAGAATTTCAAGGGGAAAATTCATTTTAAAGAGGGAGAATGTAATACCCAGTATTTTTATAATAATAATAATAAAATAAACCAAAAAGGGTATTTTGTCGCTTTAAAAATATAATGGCAAAATGGATAATTTACAAACAATTGAATTTAGTAATGAAACATGCGCCAATGCGATCAACGTGTTTTTCTAGTTAGAATGATATATTGATTTGTCTTAATCGGAGGCCGTATGATAGAGTTAAGGGCTTGGGTTTGTATCGAGTTAAATGGGCTTGGCTGAACAATTTGAAATTTGAATTCAAAACTTTGAATAGACACTTCCCTCCAATTATATAAAAGACTAAATCCAGAATACGCACATTCATTTTCTTCTTTTCTTCTTCTTCTTTCCATTTCTCCAGAAAATGCCTCTAGTAAATAAGGCATAACTCTCTCATTTCTTAGTGAAATTGTACAAAACCAGCAGCAAATCGAAGTGCACAACGAAGGCTATGATCTGAAAAGGACTTAAGAGGAAATTAGGAAGTTTGTGTATGTAGCAGTCTAGACATCGGAGTATTTCAGGATTTAGATCTTCAATTTCTGAGTGGGCTTATCTCTTTCATCCATAATTCAAATATAATGCAATAATATGATTTTAATCTATGATTAGGATTCAAATTTAGGATTAGTTTATAAAGATAGGGATATGCTTGAGAGGAAACTATGTAATGTCTTACATTAATCTAACTCGATAGTTATTCTTGTTCGTAATAAAATGCGATTCCTTTCTATTATGTATTTGTTATAAAATGTTATAAATAACAAATTATTTAATTTAAGTATATATTTCAAAACGTCCATATATGATATGTTTGTGATAGTTGTCCAAATTTAAATCAATCCAAATGATTTGGAGAGCGTAACTATAATCATAGTTGGCCAATAACTATCAGCACGTAACCCCTTGGTACCCCCAATAGTCATGAGGAGTACACTGTCCAACATTTAAAGAGTGTTACATACTCTAATCTCAACTGATACATAGATATCCTGTCTCGATGCATCTTGACTAGGAACAGTAAAAATAGTATATTTATTTCATTGTGAAATTACACATGGTTACAACACTTTGTAACTACTATCATAAAACATACCATTTGTGGATTTTTTATTAAATATAATTTTAATTAAATTGATTAATTAATATAACCATATTATATCAAGTATATAATTGAAAGAAAATACCTTTGTTTCGAGCAAGATCGGTCAACGAGTTAGATATATGTAACAAATTATATAATTGCCCCTCGAGCATACCCATAACTCTATCAATACACATGCACATACACATATATATATATAAACATATATTATAGCAGAAAAAATACTACTATTATTTTTAAAGCCGAAATAATTTTTTAATAATGATTTACATTTGTATGTATTTGAAATATATATATACACACATATTAAGTATGTACATATATTATATATACACATACAACATTAAATAAAATATTTTCAATTTTTTTAAATAGCCAAGATATATATTGGCATAAAAAATAGTACTTATGTATATGATAAATATATATTTGAATCAGAAATTAATACCTTTTACCATTGATATATCTTTGACAGTCAAACATGTCGTTTGCTTGTCATTTACTCCTTGAACCTTACGTTCTCTACCTTGATTTAGTTTGCAAATCTAACACCTTGGCCTCGCAAATACGAGCTAATGTGGGCTAGAGAGCTAGAAGAAATATGTTGAGAGAAATTATGTGGAGGCTATCTACTTATAGGCCTCGGAATATCAAAATATATGCACCATTATCTTAAACCCTAGATGATTAGGTCTCTCTTCCCCTATTTTAATGTATGTCTGGCATATACATTTTCCAAACGTGGTCAAAAATCTCATTAACTCCTACTTGAGTCAATGTTAATATGTTTTATTTGAGCTCCTTTACAATAGAATGTACGTATAACATTTATACATCATTCTGGTCGATTTCAAGCTTCAAATAAATAACTAAAAATGTGTTATGATATTTATTCAACATTTGTATTAATTTATCATATTCATAAATTAATTTTAACATTGGTTGAATTTGGAAACAACTAATAATACGGTTGTGTTGACTCTATTGTGTGAACTCAGTCCTCGGTCAATATTTAAACAGTTATATACTAAAGCATGTACAAACTTTACTAAAGTACATATTGGGCACAAGTTCAATGCTTACAAATCATTTTGGAAAAATACAATTTTTAATCAATGATAAGCTCACCTAGTAATAATGGTTTTTACACGTATTTTTTAATATTCACTGTATCACTTAAATATCCAGAGTTTGGTCAAAGGTCAAAACCTTCATTAATATATGTATTTAATTACATGGATCACTTTAAAGCCCTTAGTACAATTCGATATCATTTATCGATTAACTGATTTACTCTGGCCAGTGATTTTGACTTTAAGTTGGTAATCAATTATGGTGTACTGACCTTCTATAATGAAGAAGTCAAACCTTCTGTTAGGTAGTGTTTCACTTAAAGTAGTTTAACATATATCTAACTATGGTCATAACAAATTTTTCATTTCAATTATTTAAGCATAATCAAAGTATAGCCTAACTACTTAAGACCAACATAACCCTCAAGTCTAAATATTACTTTACGTCATTATTATATTAACATATAGAAGATTCTCATCGAGCTGTTTTATGATTTTTCCAAATAACAACAAGTATGTAACCCTTGGTGTCCCCGATGGTCAATAGTAAAGCAATGTCCATCATATGTAAAACGTTACATATACTAGTCTCGCCAGATTTATCGATTTCCTTTTCTCGATATGTCTTAAGTAGGAACATTTAAGGAGTATGTGTTAATTTGTGGAAGTAAAAATCATATAGCTAATTTAAAACTAGAGAGGGGGTGAACAGTGTATAATAACTTTTATGAATCATTTTGAATTCTTTTAGGATTATGGATTAAAGAATGTAGATTGACAATCAGTGATCCAAAAATAGATGGTTATAAATGTAGTAAATGTAAAAGGTAAAGAGTTGGAGAGTATATACTAGGATTTTTATACTGGTTCAGAGTTACCCTATATCCAGTTCCATACAATTTCTTATACAGACTTCTTTTCAAATATAAAAGTTTATACAATCTCAATTTCAAGGCTACGAGACACACCTTTTAGATTTTTCGAGCTCTTGGTACACTCAATGGATTCAGATGAGATACCAACACAATCACTTAGATTTAAACAGGACACCAAACACACCCACTTAATTTAGATGGGAGATAAGCACACTCGCTTAGATTTCAAGGACACCAACCACACCCTAGATTATTTTAATATGATTTGATAGAGTTTATAAAATTAATTTCTTGATTTTGAGTGTAAATAATCCTATAACCTCTTGAATAGCACTTTAATCTTGATTTGAGTGAGAGAGTGAGAGAGATCAGAGAGTATACAATAAAAAATCAAATCAATAAAGTTTGAATTTGATTTTGGCTGAATTTGAGAAGAATTTCTTTCATAAATCAAGAAAGTCAAAGAGGAGAGAAAATATGAGAAATAAGCAGCAGGCTTGTCCATTCGCGAAGAGATATGACGAAAAGACACTTCCATTTCAAATTTGAATTTTGAAAATATCGTACTATATATCGACATGGGTATTATATATATCGATATATCCTTTGTAATTTTGAAAAACATTTAATCAAAATTGTTTTGAAAATATTAAATTTTGTAAAATATTTAGATACTTTGTAAAATCATTTAAAAATAGTTTATAAACATTTTAATCATATTATAATTTAAGAAAACTTTATAAAATTATTTTGAAATATTTTAACATAAAGGATTCAAATATAAATAATATATACAAAAATAATATATATGAAGTATAAGTGAATATGTATTAAAATCAAAGTACTAATGAATGTGAAAAATACACTCTTGAACATCATACCATTTAGAAAATATAAAACCAAAAACCATATCTAAATACAATAAATTAAAAATATATTAAAATATAAAATGCTTAAAAACTTAGTTACTCAAAATATAATAAACTTGTTAATAAACATAAGTTTAAAAATCATTTGAAAACTATTTTGAAAAGATGTTTGAAAAATCATTCTGAAAACAAGGATCCTTTAAAAATCATTTTCTAAAATTAGGAAAATCATTAACATAATAAAACACATTTAAAAAACTTTTTGGAAAATTAAGAGAAATCAAAGAAGTGCTACTGGTTTTTAACAAATTAACTATAACTTTATAACTTATCTTGATATCTTGAATCTTCAAACTCATCAGTCTTCAATCTCTAACTCTTAAATCTCTATCAGCCTCTTAATTGTGCTATTGATACTGTACAATCTTCTTACTCAACATATAACTAACATCCTACATTACATACTATATATATCTTGATAAAAACATTAGTATATATATTATATAATGTTGTATGGTTGTTGTCATCAAAACCAGTGCCTAAGGTACTAACAATCTCCTTATTTTTTGATGATAACAACTATGTATATAAAATATGATATAACTCCCTCTGAGTTACCAAACTCCCCTATAGTCTATGCCTGGATATTTTACATATTTATCCCCTTTTGTTATCAAAAAAAACTGACCAAAATTCCTCCTAATTAAAGTGCAACATGATATACAAAAGTGATATATAAGAATCATGTGATAACACAAATCAACTTTATTAATCATCCCAATCCAATAATTGCATGCTACCAATCCAAACCAAAGTCAATACAAATCAGTCCAATCATAAATCAAATAAACCAATCCAAATCAAAGTCAATACAAAACAATCCAATCATAAATCAAACAAATTAATCCAAACCAATAAGTTCATACACACAATCCATACTTCTTACTCTAGTGTAACTTATTTATATGCAAATTTAAATCAAATCATATATATATTAATACTAACCAATCAACTTAAACTGCCTAGAAGCTTCTACCCAACCATCAGAATCGAAAATTGGATATGCATTGATTACAACCCAATCTTCATTGTCTTTATTGATGGCACAATCCGGCTTATTGGTTCATTCATATTTGATAAAGGAAGAAATCAACCATCGAATAGCGTCAAAATGCATTTCTTGTTCTTTTATCATTTGCATTTGACTCAATTCTAAATTTCTTTGATTTTTAAGGATAAAAGTAAAGATATTCTTGAATGATTGAAGGAATTTTTCAAGATGTTCACCCAATTTTTGATATGAAGATGTCATATTTGAAAAGTTAAGTTTTATAAGTGAAAGGGAGAAGAAAAGAGTGGAAAATAATGTTTTTTTCTAGAGTGATTAGATTTATAGAGGAGTGAAAAGTTGTTTCAATAAGTTAAATAGATGGTAATTAATTTATTTTGAATTTAAAAATTTCTAATCTGCCCGTTATATGTCGATATATTGGGTATACATATGTCGACTTATATACCATTTTTTTAAATTCATTTATTTTCCATATGTTTGTATTTACCCTAAACTATTATACTTTAATGACTTTCCAAAGACTAATAACAATGTGCAGCAGTAAGGAATGGGATTTCATTGATAACCAAAGATGAGTATATGAAATTTAAAGATAAACATAAAAGATACATGGATTAAATTCAAAACAATTCAAATTAAAAGCTATAAAATCATAGAAATACAACTAGGAAGAAGTAAATGAAGATGAAGACTTCCCACCAATTTTACAAATAATCTTACAAAAGTAGTAGTCTATTTTGTTGGAAAGAGAAGTGAATGATTTTTTAAGCTTTATTTGGTAATTTAAAAGGTTCTCTTGATTTTTTGAAATATCCTTTATGGATGGATGAGATGGCCTTTTGAAACTTTCCAATGAAGTGTCTTCCTCCTTTTTTGTTCTTCCTCCTCTTTCACTTCCATTCCTTCGTCCTCTTCCTCCTCTTCTCTAATTTCATGTTCCTCTTCCTAAGCCAATCTTGCTTCCTTCCCTGAAAGAGTTTCATAAGACTCAAGGATGGTTGAAATGTGCATAACAGAGATGTTCGCCTTATCGAAGAGTTCTCGAGAAATGGTTCCTCTCCTCTTAGGTCAATACCAAAATATGTGAATATTCTAGTAAGATACACAACATAAAAGAGTGTATTCTTGTGCTTAGAGATATTCTTAAGAAAGAATTCGTCCAAAAAAGCTTGTGCCCAATTCATATCGTAATGACCATAAATTGAAAAAAGTGCCTTGAAGACCTTTTGAGTCGGTTATTATAATTTCTCGTCCTCAAAGTTACGCTTTGTTGCAAAATGAGACTTAAATTCTTATTTCAGGATGCAAATTATTATTTTTAAACTCAAAATCATCATCACTTTCAAAAATATTGTGAATAACATCACGATTTTGATTTTCCATTTTAAAAGACAAAAGGTACATTCCACAAGATTTGCATCCAATAATGTTACCTAAAATTCACAATTCAAAACAATTTGAGTGTCTTTGACAATACTTCAAACTCCACCTTCATTTCATTCATAAAACTTTTCTTTTAAATTAGCATAATTTTTTTTACCAAATTTGGAAAACACATGAAATCATTTTGAGAAGCATCGACCAAACCAAGAATTCCATTTTGATTACAAAGATCATCAAGGTCATAAGAAGGAAAATCATCAAATTTGGTGAATCTTCTGAGAAAGACTTTCCAAAAGAAACATATTTCATATAGGCTTCAATGGCCTCTTTGTCATGGAAGAGATAGCCTTTGGTTTTCTTCGAAAGCCTTATGGTTTTTGGAGTGTTGCTTGAGGATGTCATTGATGAATTTTTTTAAAGATATAAGAGAGATAATGGATTTTTGAATTTTAAAATAAGAGTGAAATGAATGGAAGGAGAAAGAATAATTAAATAGAGAATCAATAGATATGTTCTCTGATCAAGAGACGCCTTTTCAAGACATTGGAGTTGATGAAAAGGTGAAGAGAATTTCAAATTTTGAATTTGAAATGAAAATTCAAATTCTGAATTCATATCCATATGTCAACATATGCATAGTGGGAATGTCAACATATAGCCCGTGAAATTCAAAAAGAGGAACTGAATAAATTATTTCTATTTACTTATATATGTGTATCTATAATTATCTTATATTATTACTAATATATATACTTTATAAATAATTTAAAACCTAATTTAAATATACATTTTATTTTATTTTATTTTATTTTTTATTCAATATTATATTCTTATCAGAATAATTTTATAAAATTTTCTTTGTGTGTGTACATATATATATATATATATTAATTAATCCAACATTATTAATCTATAGGTTATTCCAAACAATCAAAAACAACCAAAAAATCCAATCATAAATTTAAATTTTAAAAGCGTACCTACTTTTACTCCATTTCTTCAATCTTTTTTGAATTCAATTGATTATTGCTATAAAGCACATATTGGCATTTTCCGTATTTAGTTCATTATCACTTGAGTAAGTATCTGAATCGTCTAACATTGCAGAATAAGCAATTCTCTATTTTTTGGACGAATCAGTATTTGGTGAGATTTTCGGTTTCTCCGGTTGTAGACAGTCTCTCTTCATATGGCCAAATTCATTGCAGTTAAAGCATCTAACAACATTTCCACTTCTTGGATTTTTGTTATCATTTCTCCTTAGATTATTCATTTTTCTATGTTTCAGAAATTTTCAAATATTTCTAGTCATGAGAGCAATTTCCTCATTATCATCATTGTCCAAATCCAGATCATTTGTTATTGCATTAAAAGCGATGGATTTCTTTTCTATCGCCATACTTTCACTTTTGCTCTGCATTTGTGCTTCAAATGATATTAAATTGATAATTAACTCTTCAATTTTTAGAGTGTTAATGTCATTAGCCTCTTCAATTGTAAGAGTCTTTTATCCCACTCAGGACTAAGTGAATTAAGGATTTTTCTAACATAATCCTCTTCATAAAATCTTTTACCCAATGCAATTAGTGAATGTACTGTATCTTGAAATCTATTATACGTATCCAAGGTTATAAAGATCGCTAGGCGGTAAGTGTTACCTGGTATCCTTACCTGGCTATATTGGACTGATTGCGCAAGATAGATTCGACTATTATCAAGAAGGGTGACCTCAGAGAAATGGCTGTAGGACCTGGAAGTAAAGTTCTGACGGTTATATGAAGCCAAGGTAGGATGAAGTTGGTAGATAGATGACACCGGATGCAAAAAATATGGAAATTAGCTCGGGCAAGCATTAGCATAGCTTGATGGTATCAGATGGATCGGTATGGTTGGTTGTATAATGGATCGGTATAGATGGAAGTATATGGATCGGCATGATTGGTCATGTGATGGATAAGCATGGCATGATTGGTCATGTGATGGATCGACATGGCATGGTGGAAGTATATGGATGGGCATAGCATAGACGTTTGTATGATGGGTCGGCACAGTTGAAGCATTAGAGAGTTTAGCATAAATACGCATGCATGGACCGACGCAAGCAGAAGGGCATGGATCGGCATGATCCATTTGGAATGGTTCGATAGAGAAGGCCTCCAAGTAGATCTGAACCAAAGATTAAACAAAAGCATGAGTTCTACCTGCTCAATCAACGTGATATGTGAAGTACTAACATGTTTAAACATGAAGAATCCACCATAAGGATCGCCGCTCTAGAATCAACCAACGAATGGATCGGTACCGATCCACCTTCATTGGGGTTTGGCCCAGCGACCCCTATGGTGGGCCCATATGGATAAGAAGTTGCTATAGCCGAAGTTCCAAAAAGATTGATGATCGCTTTCACCTATAAATACCAGCCCATGGGGTCATTTTGCGAATTAATAAAGAGAATCTTCAAACTAGACGTAGGCATACAATGCCAAACCACTATAAATCCTGGTGTTCTTGATTATTGTTTTGATTTACTTATTAGTTTACTATATTCCTCTATTTTACTTTACTTCATTTATTTCTCTACAAAACTTATTCTTGGGTATTTGTGACCAATTTGGTTGCAAACATTTTGGTGCTTTCGTTGAGAACTTGATTCTCAGTATGTTAGGATTCCCTCTGTAGCTATTGGATTGAGCAAATCCCTCGAAGGAGGTCCCTAGCTATCTTCAAAATACTTGCTTACACAACTCAAATTTGCAAAAATCTAAACAAGGAGATTGACAATGGTGAGACGCACCAGATCCACTTCTCAGAATGTTGATGGGAATGGGATTGCTATGTTCAACAAGGAGATCTAAGCAACCAACCTGCAAATTTGAATGTCGATCCTGTTGAAGTCCAGAACCGTGTTGATTTTATAGCCAGAGCTGAATTTAATAGCTTGATAAGGGAGTTGATGGAAAGCTGTAGACAGCTGAATGAGAAAATTTCAGACTAATATTACCCTAATAACCAAATAACTCGGCAATAGAGTGGAAATGCTAGAAGGAGTCCCACTCTTTACTCTGCATCAAAGAGTTCAAGCTTGTCAGGTGAACACCAAAGGCTTAGGCGTCGCAGGCTTAAAGGAGATCGCGTAGAAACATCGAAGCACCACTTAGTAGACCAATATGGTCTGCCACGACAGATCAGTGCTGATCCCTCCTATAGAGGAGGGATTCCCCCACTACACTTGGGGAATCACATAAGAACTATTCCCGGAAGCATGAACATTGGATTTCGATCAAATGTTGATTTGGTACCTCACTGGAACGATGACGAGATGGATGATCTAGGTGCACATCAAGAGGATGGTGGACCAATATGGTGTGAAACTGCCCGTAGACATCGATTGGACCATTCACGTGAGGTGGAGCACGATCGTCGCTTGGCACCACCCATCTAGACACCGGATTTATCGGTAATGGCCAGACAGTTGGTGAGAGAGAATCAAGGTTTGACCAATGATGACTGGGGAATTGTGATAAACTACACCCTATTTACTGACAATGTTCTGCATGCCGAATATCTAAGAGGGTTCAACATGCCATCAATCCTTGTCTATGAAGGGAAAATCGGCCCCAAGCAGCATATTATGAGATACGAATGGCTGACGGACTTTGCAAGAGCCAATGATGCGACTAAATGTAGACTCTTCCCCATAACCCTCTCTGGAAGAGCAATGATGCGGTTCACGACACTACGCCCGTGATCAATTTTAAGGTTTGATGAGCTAGCAAACAAGTTTGTGGAGCAATTCCAAATTCACGCGACTCGTCCTAAAGACATGATGTCACTTTCTAGCATAATCCAAGCTCCAAGGGAATCGTTGACAGACTATTTGGAAAGGTTTCATACTGCCACTATGAAAGTCAATAACCCAAACGATCATGTTATCCTTATGGATGTAGTGAGAGGGATTGATCCAGAATCCGACTTCGATGATTGGCTAGCTAGAAAACCGCCTGCCACATTGGAGCGCTTCTATTTAAAGACAGCTCAATTCTGAGGAAGGAGGAAGCCAGGTCCTCTAGGAAAAAGATTGTTGTAGGACCGAATGGAGAAGCATACAAAGAAATATTATAATAAAGCAGTCTAGTGATAGCTTCGAGAAAATCCAGGTTAACGTTTAGAATAAGCCGAATCAACAAAAGAAAGATAGAGACAGATCGAGAGCAAAAGAGGGATTTTGGAAGACTAAAGCCCAAGATTCCAATGTATGAAAATTACACGCCGCTAAACACGTCCATGGAGAAAATTTATCTATCCACTTATAATACCGTGCAGTATAGGAAGCCACAGCCAAAAGAATCAGTAGAACGACAGAAGCAGACGGGCAAGTATTGTCGGTTTCACGAATGTTACAGGCACAATACTAGTGAATGTAGGCACCTCCAGGATGTTATAGAAAATTGATTCGGGAAAAGAAGTTGCAATAGTTTGTGAAAACTCCACATGATGGCGGACAAGGGGCATCCGACCCAATCGAGGACAAGCTCCGCGTAGGTCTGAGGAGCCTGTGCGGACAGGTGCAAGACTAGTGATTAATACGGTAGTTGGGGGACTGCACCCTATAGACAGAAGTTGGCAAGAGATGGAGTTTTACGCTAGCGTAATAAGGCATGTAGATTTTGAATGTTGTTCGAGTATGGAAGATGGAACTTGTAACAACCCTGTATTTTTGTGATTTATTTAATTGTATATTTTAAAAAATTTAAATTGAAACTCCTGAATTAAAAACTTTATTTATTTATTTAAATTGGATAAAACTTTATTTTATTTATTAAAAAGAATAATTTAGTTATTTTAATATATATTTTTTGATTTGTATGTGAACTAGAATTTCAAACATGAATAAATTGAATATTTCCAGAAAATGTGAATTTTGGTCAATTTGGTCAAACTTTGACTTTTAAATTTAAAATTTGAAAGTTTGAAATTTTGAATTTTATATTTTATTATGAAAGTAAATAAAATTTTAAGAACACTGCTTTTCGTTTTGTTGAAATCTGATTTATAATGTGAAAGTTATGCCTTTTTAACTATTGTGTGAAATTTGATGTATTTAACAAAATTATTTATTTTAAATTATATAAATAATCTTTTTAATTGTCATATCTTATTCTAAATTGTATTATATGTTATGTTACATATATTCTTACCTTTTCAATATTTTTAAAGTGATGTTTGAATTTTTACAAAGCTCATTGAATTTATTTTCTATTTTTAAAGGTTAGTTTCCATTTTTCTGCTATTTTCTTCATTTAAATTATATTTAATTAAAATTTATTTATTCATTTTTATGCATGCATCTTATTTTTATGTTTTGATCTTTATTTATAAATATTTTTCATGTACATACAATTTTTCCAAAGTTCATTTCATTTATTTTCAAATTTTCAAGCCTAATTTACATTTTCTTTGTTATTTTCTTAATTTAATTATATATAATTAATATTTATTTATTCATTTTGTTTATTTACTATATTTTCGTGTTTTATCTGTATTTATACATATTTTACATTTATTTAAATTTTAAAAGAAATGGTGGAAATTTGAAAGGTTTGTGACTCTTTATTTGCTCAAGCCTTTTTGTATTCTGTCTTTTCATTTCTCAACCAACATCGCTTCAATTGGCTGCCTTAACTCCACTCTTCAGCTGACATTCCATTTTCCTTTTCACGTGAAAACTCTTCCTCATCTTCCCCCTAAAAATCACGGCCATGTATGGAAAAAAAACAAAAAAAAAACAATGGCTTTTCTTTCACATTTTCCCCTCTTCTTCACTGATTTAGCCTTCCTCTTCTTCATGTTTGTTTGGCCTCACCTCTCTCCTTGCTGACCACCATCCTCTCCACCATCTACAGCAGCACCAACCCCTTCTCCTCTGACTACCACCTCTAGCCATGACCATTAGATGAAGCCACCACCTCAAATTTGCAAAGCACTTCACCAAAACAATGCTGGCCAAGCCTATACTCCACTATTGCCTTCATAGTTGCCTTTGGCCACCCCTTAGCCGCCGCCACCATCATCTACTTCACCTCTGGCTGCCCTTTTCACTACTGTCCAGATCTGACCTGACATGAAGACCCCATGGCCGAGCCTACATGTGGTCATAGCCGAGTCAAAATGCACCAAAAACTTCACATATTTGCCTTGAACCCATGTAAGCTTCATGTTGTAACTCTTCCACTACCTTCATCCACTTGTAACCTAACCTTTATGGTTGCCATACCTGACCCAAACCAGAGCCTAGTGTGGTGAGGTCAAGCCCATTTGATCATGTGACAAGCTTATGTTGTCGTGTGCAAGTCTTTTGCTTCTAAGGTTTGGTCATCTCTCTTGTTTTGCAACTGTTCTGCAAACTAAAGTTGTTGATTATATTTGTATGTCGATATCTATATTTGTGCTTATGTATGTTATATTTTGTGTTGTTTACAAGGGTCTCCATCAATTCAAATCAAATCGTGCTTGTCGTGCCTTTAGAATCGCTCTTGTGTGTGTTGTTTGTCTCTAGCTTTGTAAAAGGTGGGTCTTTCTCACTCTGACATTTATACTTATGAAATAGTGAATTGATGACAAGTGTTTAGTAATATAAAATGTTATGCAAGTTAAAGATGATCATATGATATGCTATGCCATGTTATTACCATGTTAAAACTGTTAATTATCACCTGACATGTGATATATGACATTATATTGTGACACTGACATTGTTTATATTGTTTATGCATATATTCACATTTTCTTCAAATGTGAACTAGAATTACATTTTCAAGCCTAATTGTATATTTTAAAAAAATTAAATTGAAACTCCTGAATTAAAAACTTTATTTATTTATTTAAATTGGATAAAACTTCATTTTATTTATTAAAAAGAATAATTTAGTTATTTTAATATATTTTTTTTGATTTGTATGTGAACTAGAATTTCAAACATGAATAAATTGAATATTTCCAGAAAATGTGAATTTTGGCCAATTTGGTCAAACTTTGACTTTTAAATTTAAAATTTGAAAGTTTTAAATTTTGAATTTTATATTTTATTATGAAAGTAAATAAAATTTTAAGAACACTGCTTTTCGTTTTGTTTAAATCTGATTTATAATGTGAAAGTTATGCCTTTTTAACTATTGTGTGAAATTTGATGTATTTAACAAAATTATTTATTTTAAATTATATAAATAATCTTTTTAATTGTCATATATTATTCTAAATTGTATTATATGTTATGTTACATATATTCTTACCTTTTCAATATTTTTAAAGTGATGTTTGAATTTTTACAAAGCTCATTGAATTTATTTTCTATTTTTAAAGGTTAGTTTCCATTTTTCTGCTATTTTCTTCATTTAAATTATATTTAATTAAAATTTATTTATTCATTTTTATGTATGTATCTAATTTTTATGTTTTGATCTTTATTTATAAATATTTTTCATGTACATACAATTTTTCCAAAGTTCATTTCATTTATTTTCAAATTTTCAAGCCTAATTTACATTTTCAAGCCTAATTTACATCTTCAAATCATTCAAATCATTCAAATCTTTCTATTCTTTGTTTCCAACTTATCTTCAAATCTTCAAATGATTTAAATTTTGGAAATTGATTAATTGTGAAATTTAAGAAGTTTTGAATATATTTTAATATTTAAATTTGAATTTTTAGGGAATTTAAATTTGAATTTGAATTTAAGTAAGGTTTACTTGGTTATGTGTTAAATGGAATGAAATGTAATGAGATAAATGAATTTTTGAATGGAATTTTTAATGTATTTTGTAATGATACTTGAAATAACAAATGAATGACTTTTTGATTTAAAAATGATATTTAAATTTGAGTATTTGAATTTGAATTCAAATAATGATTTGATAATAAGGTTTGGAAATGATTTGATCTTTATTTTGATAAAGAATATGAATTAGAATGATATGTACTTTTGATTAATGAATATTTGAAATTTTTATTGGTATGAAAGGATATTTATTTTAATTGTAAATTGAGTTTATTTAAATAATATTGGATTTATGAAATGAATATTTCAAAACTAAGTAATAATGAAACTAGATTTGAGATATATGAAATTATAAAATTTAGTTTTTGAAATGCGGGATATTAAAGCTTTGAAATATATTAAAAATTGAATAGTTAAATTTGTGGATTAAATCTATATTTGAAATTGATATGATTTGAAATGGCTATTGGGAAATTTAATTGAAACTGATGGTTTGAATTGAATTAAGTTGGAAATTGAAAATTTGGGATTAATTGAATGAATTGCAAAATGTAAAGAATTAAATGAATATCCCATGATTTCAAATGTAAGATTTTGAAATGTTATGATTTTCAAAGTGTAATTGTTTCAAGTATTTTTGGTATCGAAAGAGTTATACTTTGAAAATATTATGATTTTGAAATGAATATATGTTTGAAATGTTTTTGGTTTCGAAGTATAAACTATTTTGATTGAATAAATAGTTTTGAAATAAAAATGGTTTTGGTTTCGAAGTATAAACTATTTTGAAAGAAATATAGTTTGAAATGAAATGATTTGATCTTTTTGAATTATAAACTATTTTGAAATGACCACGGCGTTATAATAACGTTTGGTTGTTAAAGAGACCGGGATCGGAAGTTGTCATACTCTTTGCCAACTCCGAAAACCACTTTAACAACCGTGTACGCGGTGGAGATTCCAGAATGAAGTAGGATGGTGGCGACGTTCTTGAGGTATATTACGTGAACCCAACTCCCGTGAGTTGGCATAAGGTGGCTAAAACAGGAGCGATCTCGGGCCAAGTGAGGTCATTCCTCCGATCGGACACATTCCTTCGATACTATACTCTTACTGGTGATTGATTAGATGGCCATCCTCCGATTTTGATATGGGAGTGTGTTCCGAGGTGGGCGTATGTGGCTGCTGCGTTACCACCAGCCCGTGTGCGTAATTGGTATATCTACCTTGGCATTGCCTTGTGTGCCGTGTCACCTACCATACCGAGCCTTTACTACGAGTTTGTTTTTCTCTCGTAGCCCGTGTGGTATCCTCTGATAGTCACCCGGAGTGGAGATGGCATGATATTGGATGGACTACTGGGACTATTATGTGTGAAGGGTGATATGGGTAGCCCGGAACGCTACTTAAAAGTATGTTTATTTTACTGTAGACACTATTATAATAGCGCAATATTACTACATAGTAAATAGTTTAACGGATCCTTAAAGGATGGGCGATCCCAAGCATCCTTTAAGTTACTGATGCATTTTTGTTACTGTTCACTTGAGTTGATTTACAGTTCATAAGTATTTATGTCCTGACTTGAGTGTTTTGTGTTTTGCTTTACGCTCGAGTCAGATTGAGTGATTCAGCATTCAAGACTCACCTTTGGAGTTGGAGCTTTGCTTGAAGATCCAGCCATCTATTTGTTTTCAGTATCCAGTGTTTCCAGTGATGTATTTTGATTTGTACTTGATGTATCTTGTTACTCTTCTACTGTATATTGTTTAACTTTGATGTATCTTATTTTTATATAGTAGCTTCATGAACTACTATCTCTTTTATTTCCGCTGCATTATTATTTACTCTGTGTCTGTGATCTGTGACTATGTATTTACTGTATATCCTGAGATTTGCCAAATTTTATTTACAACGCAGTATTTTGAGCAATTCAAGTCCGACATGTGCGGATGCGAATGGTTGAAAATATCGGGTCGTTACAGTTGGTATCAGAGCTTTGGTAGCTCTAGGCAAAACTCAGTATATAGGGTAAATGTATTTACAGAATCACTTTCATTCGAGTTTAAACCTCTTCCTTTTTGACTCGATTCCTTTGAATTTTGAAACATTCCCTGTGGTTCCAAAATTCATTCGTGTCCCTCACTATTTATCTTCTTTTGTTTCTGGAGTATCCCATAACTCAACTTCAAAAGATCTTCATAATGAGTCGGCGGTCTCGCCAACCTCAAATTTATTTGTAAAGGGGGAAAACTCCTTTACAACAACATCGATTCACCAGAGATTCTATATCCTTGGTTTAGATGCTCGTATCTCTTATAATTTCGAACTCTACATATTGAGATCGAATGTCGATTTACCCAAGAAATCCACATCGGTCTTATTCTTTAAGTCACGGTTGACCCGGTTAAGGTTGCCCGCGATTTATATAAGCTTATCCATCTTTCTATTCTGTTTATTTAATTATCTCATCTTTGTTTCCAACTTATCTTCAAATCATTCTTGAAGTGTAATTTTAAACTAATATTTAAAATGTTTCCAACTTATCTTCAACTTATCTTCAAATCATTCTTAAAATGTAATTTTAAACTAATCTTCAAATCATTTATATTGTGTTTTTTGAGTTGTTGATGTTGATTTGGGTTTCTAATCAATTCGTCTGATCAACGCTATCGATAAGATTTCCAAAAAACTTGAACAGATCAAACTGACACAATATGTTTTTAAAATTTAGTAATGAAATAAATTTTGTGAAATAAATTTTATAACTATATTATAAATCTTTATCTAGATTTTATTTGAATTGGTTGTTAAGAAATAATATTTGATTTTATATATCATTTTCTATTGTTTCATATATCTAATTGAACTATAAAACATGGTTATAAATTTATTTGAAAATTTAAAATGAATGTAAAACAAGAATTTGAGAATTTAATTTCCAATGGATTTCAAACTTTGTGTTTAAAGTTTCAAAGGATATATTATTTAAAGTATTTTCGAATAGAAATTTGTTTCCAAAGAATTTTAAATTTAAATTTAGTGCTCTTCTCTTTGTCGCTGGAAAATAATTTCGGTGATGACTGCAGCATCATCGACGTTCATTTTCGAGTTTCGAAGTGAAGAGACCATTCTCTAGTCTTGCTACAGTTTTGTTTTGGGAAAATATAATTGATTTTAATTTCTAAAATAAGAATGGATTTATAACATATGCTGATATATGATTTAAATTTGAATGGATATATATATAGTATATGAGCATTTATTTATCTCTAAATAGTTTGGAATTTATCAGAAATTTAATTCCTAAATTTTTTTTCTTCAAAGATAATTTCTAAGTATAATTTCAAGATTTGGATTAATATTCAAGCTTGAAATAATTTAATTAGAAAGTTTTATTTGTATAATACACAATTTCATTCCAATATAACTTACCTTAATTTTCAAAAGTTGAATATGTAATTGGATAATGTACAATAAAAAAAGATTTTATAAATAAAATTTGAGTGGTTATTATAAATGTTATATACTTAAATTTTGGTTATAAAAGAGATTGACAGAGTTAAATAAAGAAAAGGGTAATGGAATAATTTACAATATAAAATGATGTTAAAGAAACTGAGAATAAATTAAAGCAGTTATAATTAGTATAAATATATTTAACATGGGTGATAAGATATATTGAGAGAAATAAACTTAATTTTAATTAGTAGTGAAGAAGAATTAAATTTTATTTGGCACATTTTGAGTATAATAAAAGATTTTTCAAATACATGATTATAGGGATTTGTTAATTTAAGATAATTGGATGATAAGATAATGAAATTAGAGACGCTTAAGATTTATTTGACTTATGTAAAATTAATTTTCAGTTTAAGTTGAAATTTTATGGTTTCAAATTTATTATCTTATTTTGTTTTCAAACTATCTTTTGGTTATCCTTATTTCCCTTATCTTGCAACAGAATGAGAGGTTATTGCTTATACCAGTCTGTTTAGAAATCTTTCTATAATCTTTAATAATCTTTGGTACTCATCTTTGAATCTAAGCACTGCTTGCCATCCACAGACCATCGGTTAAACGGGAAGGGTGAATCAGATTCTAAAAGATTTTTTTTCATGCTTGTGTTCTTGAACTCTAGAAGATCTTGGAAAGATCATCTCCACATTGTTAAACTTACTTATAGCAACAGTTATCAGGTATAATTTTAATCTCCGTGTCATCTTGTCTTAATCTTATTTCATTCTAGGTTTTTCTGTGCTTTCCCATACCTCATTCCTTTTCGAGGACGAAAAGTTCTGAGTGGGGGAGAGTGTAACAACCATGTATTTTTGTGATTTATTTAATTGTATATTTTAAAAAAATTAAATTGAAACTCCTGAATTAAAAACTTTATTTATTTATTTAAATTGGATAAAACTTCATTTTATTTATTAAAAAGAATAATTTAGTTATTTTAATATATTTTTTTTGATTTGTATGTGAACTAGAATTTCAAACATGAATAAATTGAATATTTCCAGAAAATGTGAATTTTGGCCAATTTGGTCAAACTTTGACTTTTAAATTTAAAATTTGAAAGTTTTAAATTTTGAATTTTATATTTTATTATGAAAGTAAATAAAATTTTAAGAACACTGCTTTTCGTTTTGTTTAAATCTGATTTATAATGTGAAAGTTATGCCTTTTTAACTATTGTGTGAAATTTGATGTATTTAACAAAATTATTTATTTTAAATTATATAAATAATCTTTTTAATTGTCATATCTTATTCTAAATTGTATTATATGTTATGTTACATATATTCTTACCTTTTCAATATTTTTAAAGTGATGTTTGAATTTTTACAAAGCTCATTGAATTTATTTTCTATTTTTAAAGGTTAGTTTCCATTTTTCTGCTATTTTCTTCATTTAAATTATATTTAATTAAAATTTATTTATTCATTTTTATGTATGCATCTTATTTTTATGTTTTGATCTTTATTTATAAATATTTTTCATGTACATACAATTTTTCCAAAGTTCATTTCATTTATTTTCAAATTTTCAAGCCTAATTTACATTTTCTTTGTTATTTTCTTAATTTAATTATATATAATTAATATTTATTTATTCATTTTGTTTATTTACTATATTTTAGTGTTTTATCTGTATTTATACATATTTTACATTTATTTAAATTTTAAAAGAAATGGTGGAAATTTGAAAGGTTTGTGACTCTTTATTTGCTCAAGCCTTTTTGTATTCTGTCTTTTCATTTCTCAACCAACATCTCTTCAATTGGCTGCCTTAACTCCACTCTTCAGCTGACATTTTTCCATTTTCCTTTTCACGTGAAAACTCTTCCTCATCTTCCCCCTAAAAATCACGGCCATGTATGAAAAAAAAATGAAAAAAAAAAACAATGGCTTTTCTTTCACATTTTCCCCTCTTCTTCACTGATTTAGCCTTCCTCTTCTTCATGTTTGCTTGGCCTCACCTCTCTCCTTGCTGACCACCATCCTCTCCACCATCTACAGCAGCACCAAACCCTCTCCTCTGACTACCACCTCTAGCCATGACCATTAGATGAAGCCACCACCTCAAATTTGCAAAGCACTTCACCAAAACAATGCTGGCCAAGCCTATACTCCACTATTGCCTTCATAGTTGCCTTTGGCCACCCCTTAGCCGCCGCCACCATCATCTACTTCACCTCTGGCTGCCCTTTTCACTACTGTCCAGATCTGACCTGACATGAAGACCCCATGGCCGAGCCTATATGTGATCATAGCCGAGTCAAAATGCACCAAAAACTTCACATATTTGCCTTGAACCCATGTATGCTTCATGTTGTAACTCTTCCACTACCTTCATCCACTTGTAACCTAACCTTTATGGTTGCCATACCTGACCCAAACCAGAGCCTAGTGTGGTGAGGTCAAGCCCATTTGATCATGTGACAAGCTTATGTTGTCGTGTGCAAGTCTTTTGCTTCTAAGGTTTGGTCATCTCTCTTGTTTTGCAACTGTTCTGCAAACTAAAGTTGTTGATTATATTTGTATGTCGATATCTATATTTGTGCTTATGTATGTTATATTTTGTGTTGTTTACAAGGGTCTCCATCAATTCAAATCAAATCGTGCTTGTCGTGCCTTTAGAATCGCTCTTGTGTGTGTTGTTTGTCTCTAGCTTTGTAAAAGGTGAGTCTTTCTCACTCTGACATTTATACTTATGAAATAGTGAATTGATGACAAGTGTTTAGTAATATAAAATGTTATGCAAGTTAATGATGATCATATGATATGCTATGCCATGTTATTACCATGTTAAAACTGTTAATTATCACCTGGCATGTGATATATGACATTATATTGTGACACTGACATTGTTTATATTGTTTATGCATATATTCACACTGCAAGTTCCCTGTTAGAATAGAATCACTATGGGTTGAAATGATACATACCCAAACGGAATTTAGATTAGGGAAAAATCGTTATGGGCTGAAATGATAGGCCTGAGCGATTTTTATTGTATTTTATTTGACTTGGGATTGCGGGTTTGAAATGATAGAACCCGGGTTTTCTTTGTAAACTGCGCATTGAAATGATATATATCCGTATCACTTGACCTAGGTTAGAAAATTTTATACAGACCCCGTGGTATATTTTTAAATGGTATTTATTAAAATATGTATTTTTAAAAGTATGAATTTTTGATTTAAAAATATATATTTTATGTTTTTAAGAAAATTAAATATTAAGTCTTGAAATTGTGAATTTGAGTACGTAAATGTGAAATAATTGAGATTTTAGACTTTAAATTTTATTTTAAAATGTAAATAAATAATGGAAATTAAATTTAAAATTTTAAAATTATATTTGAAGTAAAATTTTAAGTTTTATTTAATTTATATGTTAATAAACAGTGAATTTTGACTTAATAAATGAATGGAGTTTTTAAATTGAATATTTGATCTAAAAATTTTGTTGTGTTAAATCATATGTTAAAATGATTTTAAATGTGAAATTTTGAAGTCTAGAAATATGACTTTTAAGTTATAATAAAAATTTGGAGTTTTATTATTATTTTCGAAAAGCTAAAATGAAATCTGGAATTTTATAGCATTTTTAAAATGTTGTAGTCTTTTGACAGCATTTTTAAATGCTATTGTTTTGAATCTAACAATGTTTGAAATAACTAAATATCTATTACGACATTTTATAAATGCCGTTATTCTTGAACTAAACCATTTTTGGAAGCTATAAGCTACGATAACACTTTATAAATGCTATCGTTGCTATAATTTGACAATGTTTGAAATGTTATAGTTTTAACACTGTTTGAGTTATATTTTAAAGTGTTAAATGATTTAAATTTTGAAAATTGATTAATTGTGAAATTTAAGAAGTTTTGAATATATTTTAATATTTAAATTTGAATTTTTAGGGAATTTAAATTTGAATTTGAATTTAAGTAAGGTTTACTTGGTTATGTGTTAAATGGAATGAAATGTAATGAGATAAATGAATTTTTGAATGGAATTTTTAATGTATTTTGTAATGATACTTGAAATAACAAATGAATGACTTTTTGATTTAAAAATGATATTTTAATTTGAGTATTTGAATTTGAATTCAAATAATGATTTGATAATAAGGTTTGGAAATGATTTGATCTTTATTTTGATAAAGAATATGAATTAGAATGATATGTACTTTTGATTAATGAATATTTGAAATTTTTATTGGTATGAAAGGATATTTATTTTAATTGTAAATTGAGTTTATTTAAATAATATTGGATTTATGAAATTAATATTTCAAAACTAAGTAATAATGAAACTAGATTTGAGATATATGAAATTATAAAATTTAGTTTTTGAAATGCGGGATATTAAAGCTTTGAAATATATTAAAAATTGAATAGTTTAATTTGTGGATCAAATCTATATTTGAAATTGATATGATTTGAAATGGTTATTGGGAAATTTAATTCAAACTGATGGTTTGAATTGAATTAAGTTGGAAATTGAAAATTTGGGATTAATTGAATGAATTGCAAAATGTAAAGAATTAAATGAATATCCCATGATTTCAAATGTAAGATTTTGAAATGTTATGCTTTTCAAAGTGTAATTGTTTCAAGTATTTTTGGTATCGAAAGAGTTATACTTTGAAAATATTATGATTTTGAAATGAATATATGTTTGAAATGTTTTTGGTTTCGAAGTATAAACTATTTTGATTGAATAAATAGTTTTGAAATAAAAATGGTTTTGGTTTCGAAGTATAAACTATTTTGAAAGAAATATAGTTTGAAATGAAATGATTTGATCTTTTTGAATTATAAACTATTTTGAAATGACCACGGCGTTATAATAACGTTTGGTTGTTAAAGAGAATGGGATCGGAAGTTGTCATACTCTCTGCCAACTCCGAAAACCACTTTAACAACCGTGTACGCGGTGGAGATTCCAGAATGAAGTAGGATGGTGGCGACGTTCTTGAGGTATATTACATGGACCCAACTCCCGTGAGTTGGCATAAGGTGGCTAAAACAGGAGCGATCTCGGGCCAAGTGAGGTCATTCCTCCGATCGGACACATTCCTTCGATACTATACTCTTACTGGTGATTGATTAGATGGTCATCCTCTGATTTTGATATGGGAGTGTGTTCCGAGGTGGGCGTATGTGGCTGCTGCGTTACCACCAGCCCGTGTGCGTAATTGGTATATCTACCTTGGCATTGCCTTGTGTGTCGTGTCACCTACCATACCGAGCCTTTACTACGAGTTTGTTTTTCTCCCGTAGCCCGTGTGGTATCCTCTGACAGTCACCCGGAGTGGAGATGGCATGATATTGGATGGACTACTGGGACTATTATGTGTGAAGGGTGATATGGGTAGCCCGGAACGCTATTTAAAAGTATGTTTATTTTACTGTAGACACTATTATAATAGCGCAATATTACTACATAGTAAATAGTTTAACGGATCCTTAAAGGATGGGCGATCCCAAGCATCCTTTAAGTTACTGATGCATTTTTGTTACTGTTCACTTGAGTTGATTTACAGTTCATAAGTATTTATGTCCTGACTCGAGTGTTTTGTGTTTTTCTTTACGCTCGAGTCAGATTGAGTGATTCAGCATTCAAGACTCACCTTTGGAGTTGGAGCTTTGCTTGCAGATCCAGCCATCTATTTGTTTTCAGTATCCAGTGTTTCCAGTGATGTATTTTGATTTGTACTTGATGTATCTTGTTACTCTTCTACTGTATATTGTTTAACTCTGATGTATCTTATTTTTATATAGTAGCTTCATGAACTACTATCTCTTTTATTTCCGCTGCATTATTATTTACTCTATGTCTGTGATCTGTGACTATGTATTTACTGTATATCCTGAGATTTGCCAAATTTTATTTACAACGCGGTATTTTGAACAATTCAAGTCCGACATGTGCGGATGCGAATGGTTGAAAATATCGGGTTGTTACAGAACTCTAGAAAAACATCAGCGCACTATGGCAGATGATATTGTGTTTAGAAATAGGGATGTAGATAAAGTAGAAGCTCCAACAATTGACCCGATGGTCATTTCAACTATGATTGGCCCTAAGTTGGTAAGAAGGATTTTGATTGATCGTGGAAGTTCAGTAAATATAATTTTCAAGAAGACGTAGGATCAGATAAGAATGGCGGCTAAAGATTTAAAACCATCTAAAGCTCGCATACATGGTTTTAACAGCGTGGCGACTGAGGCTGTTGGTTATGTGAAGTTGCCTGTTGAATTAGGAGAAAGTGAATGTAGGAGAGTGAAGATCCTACCATTTATTATTTTGGATGTTGACTCGCCGTACAATGTTTTTCTGGGCCAACTGACCCTGGTTGAATTTCGGGCAGCTCTTTCCCCATGGTGTTTAACTTTAAAATTTCCAACGGATAATGGTGATCAGGCGATTGGACATGCCTGTTATGTAGCTAAGTTGAGGGAAGCTCGGTGCAAGGAGAAGGGAAAGGCTGTGGACAAAGCTGTCCCATCCAAGTTACTAAATATTGACAATTGGGGCCTGAGCCTTGGCTTGAGCGCCACAGTCAGTTCTATAGAGATATAGATCTAAGGTATGACGAAGAGGATCCCAAAGAGACTAAGGCTAGGCAGGTTGAGCCGACGATTGATATCAAGGTCAGCCACGATGGCCAATCACGAGTCTTGAAGATTAGGTCGCATCTTAGCCCCTTAATGATGAAAGAACTTGCTGATTTTCTTCGAGTGAATTTAAACGTATTCGCTTAGACTCACTCTGACATGTGTGGAATATCACTTGCTATTGTGAGCCATGCATTGAATATTAATCCAAAGTACATACCGGTGATGCAAAAAAGACGAGGCATGCATCCGAAAAGATCTGCTGCTCTCAAAGAGAAGGTGGATAAACTAAAAGTCAATGGGTTTATTCGTGACACCCTCTATCCTGAGTGGGTATCTAATCCCGTGCTTGTGAAGCAGACGAATGGAAAATGAAGAACCTGCATTGATTATTCAGATCTGAACAAAGAATGTCCAAAAGACAGTTCTCCCCTTTTCAGAATTGATCATCTTGTTGATTCAATTGTAGGACATGAATTGTTATCGTTTATGGATGCGTATTCGGGATATAACCAAATCCCAATGCATGTCCCCGATCAGGATCACATTATTTTTGTTACAGATGTTGGGTTGTATTATTACGTAGTAATGTCATTTGGATTGAAGAATGCTGAAGCAAATTATCAATGCTTGGTTAACAGGACGTTTAGGGATCAGAATGGAAACACAATGGAAGTGTATGTGGATAATATGCTCGTAAAGTCCCGATGATCAAGCGACCACATCAAAACTTGGTAGAAACGTTCAAAATCCTCTGATATTACAAGATGAATATCAATACTTTAAAATGTTCGTTCAGTGTGGCAGCAGAAAATTTTTTAGGCTTTATTGTCAATGCTCGTGGAATAAAAGCTAATCCAAAGAAGATTCAGGCTATTTGCAACATCCAGGCACCAAGAACCATTAAACAAGTGTAGAGTTTGAATGGGAAGGTTGTCCGTTTGAGTCAATTTATCTCCAGAGCTACTGACAAATTCATTCCTTTCTTCGATTTGATTAAAAAGAGAAAAAGAAACTTTGAATGGATGCATGATTGTAAAGACGCATTCCAAGCTCTGGTGAATTATTTGGAAGACCCCATATTTTATCAAAGCTTTGAGGAGTTGTTCATTTATTTGGTTGTATCAGTACACGCTATAAGTGCCGCCTTGGTTTGTAAGGAGAATCGGATCCAGCGGCTGGTGTATTACGTCAGTAAACGATTGACAGGAGTAGAAAAGAATTATTCGAAAATAGAGAAACTGGTGTACTGCTTGCTAATTGCATCACGAATGCTTTGCCCATACTTTTAGGCACATCCGATTAATGTTTACACTGATCAGTCGTGACAACAGGTCCTACAGCAACCTGAGATGTTTAGGAGGTTACTCAAGTGGAACATTAAGCTTAGCTAATTCGATATTTCTTATCTCCCTCGGAGAGCTATCCAGGGACAGGCTTTGGCAGACTTTATAGTAGAGTTTACTATGCAGGATGATCTTACAGAAGGAAGTGAAATCCCCACTATACGATGGCAGTTATATACTAATGGAGCGTCCAATGATCACTGCTCTAGAGCTGGGATTTTGCTTGTAACTCTTGAGAATCGATCGATTTGTTATGCTTTAAAGCTTGATTTTCTAGTGATAAACAACGAAGCCGAATATGAAGCCTTGATTGCTAGATTTAAACTCGTCAAAGAACTTGGAATTAAATCTCTTGGAATCTTTTGTGATTCGAAATTGGTGGTGATCAAGTTAGAGGAGACTACCAGGCTATGGGACAATGACTTGCCCCTTATCGCATCCGAGTTCAGGAGTTGTTAACTAAATTTGAATACTATGACATTTCACATATTCCGCACGATCAAAACAGAGAGACTGATTCGTTGGCTAAGCTCGTTAGTACCGGCGATGCACAACAGATAAGTTGGGTACCCATCGAAGTATTACATACCCCAAGTATAAACATGATGGAAATTGATCAAGCATTGGAGGCGGAATCTGTAAGGGAATAGTGGATGACTCCAATTAAAGACTATTTACTGCATGGGGTCCTGCCTGATAAAAGAAATGAAAAGCGATAGGTCCTTCGCAAAGCTTCATGATATATTATGCAAGGAGTCATGTAGGTTTCTCAGTCCCTCTACTCCGATGTGTCGCTCATGATGAGATAAAATGTGTTTTAAAAGAAGTTCATGAAAGAGAATTCAGTGATCACACTGGAGGGCGAACTCTGGCAAAGAAGATACTCTGTTATAGGTATTATTGATGATGTACATGTAAATGTGCATATTTTTACTTCTATATATTAAATCAAATTTAATTAAATAAATGATCATATAGGATATTTTAACATGTTTAAACCAAAAGTTCAATTATTTTTAAATCATCGTATATTCATCTTCATACAAGGACAAAATGGTCGTTTTTGTGCGTATATTAATCTGAGAAAATTTACTTGGAAATTTTTATGTTATTTTGTAGGAATTCGAATTCAAATTATAAGTAGCTTCATGGGAAATATCATGCACAAGAGAATACAAGCAAATGAAGATGGAAATAATTCATTTCACGAATCAAGGAGGACCCCACCTACCCACTTACCATACCATGATCGCCTATTTGGAGCTAATGCACATGCTAATAAAGATTAAAGCTACATGCATATTTAAATGGAGGATTAATTCATATTAATGATAACTTGGTGGTCACACTTTCTCAAGGGTAGTTTGGGTAGTTACCAAAAATATGGATTAGAGTTTCATGTATGTATAAATACCTCATATGTTCATGTAATTAGTCTCTCTCTCTTTCTCTTTCTTTCTCTTTCTCTCTCATCCTCCATTGAGCCTCATTTTAGTTGGTTTAGTTTGAGGCTCAAAAATAGAATAAAAACTCTCTTTTCTTTTTCATGGCAACTTAATCATTTTCTATTTTCGTGTAATTTTCTTTTTATGCAACCTTAATACATGCTCTCTTCTTTTCTTGTTTATTTCTTCTTATGTTAGTAGTGTAGTTTCATTTCTCATGTAAATACAATAAGCTTTATTTTAGTTTAATTGGTTCTCTTCTTACTTTGCTTTCATTTTTCTCTTTTTGTTTCATGTTGAACTCTACATTTGTTGAAATGATAACAAATAAGGGAGGCTAAACCCTTTCAATTTACGGGTAATAAAGCTCTCTACTTATGTATATTCAACATATTTTGATAATATATGATCTATTTTTGTGCTTAATGGCAATATTTAATGTGGTTTAAAAAAATTTGTTTTAGCTTTGAATTTGATAGCATGTATTGTTGACACCAAATATGCTATGCTTAAACAAACATAAACACAAATTACCTCTTCGTCTACATATGATTATGGTAATGAAGTGAATGTTAAAATCAAATTTTGATGGTCTATATTTCTAATCAATAGTTAATAGACCATGCTTAGAATAGATTTTATTTTCAATTTCATTGCAATTTTTATGAGAGTTAAAAAGTGATTTAATGGATGTGTTATAGTTTAATGGTTTATACTGGGCTAATTAATAGCATATATATTACATACTTATGATAAGCACATCAATTAAATTTACTAATGACAAAAAAAAATCATAATTTCATGTTGTGTTGATTTATGTGATCAAGAGAGTGGATTTATCTCTAAATTGTCTTCTACTCTCGTATTTTTATCCATTTTCTTTTGCTAGTTTATTTACATTTTTAGCTTAAAAACATCCCAAAATCTTTGTTTAATTTGATTGAATAGAATTTTAAAATCTAAACAATTCCCTACGGATCGATCCATACTCGCCGCGTACTAAAATTGTACGTCGTGCGCTTACGGTTAATTTTGATTTAAATTCGATCAGCTTGTTTCTAATCTGATAGAGATTTGACCGGTTCGAAAAGTTTTTGGCGTTGTTGTCGAGGAATTAGTTTGATTTTAATTTATATTCTTCGAATTATTATTGTTTGATTTTTGTACGATTCATTTTGTGTGTATATTGCATTTAAAAATAAAAAGAAAAAAATATTTGTGTTTGTGTGCGATTTTTGTTGAATTTGGTTTGTGTGCATGTTGTTCTAGTTTTCTATTTTCATTGCATTTGCATATCTAAAAAAACAACACACAATTTCATTTGAAAAGGAAAAAAAAATTATTTCATATACATTTTCATTCACATCTTTACATTTACATTTTTCTTTTTCTTTTTCCGTTACATTGACAAAAACAAAACAAAAACAAAAAAATTCTGTGCATTTGTGCTCCGTGCACACACATCAACTTCTATTGATCATCAGTTAGCCATACCCCTGCAAATCTCCAATGCAATCACTTCATATTTGCTATCATATACTTGCTATTACAGCTCCTACCTCTCCTCTGCACACAACCGCTGCAATACCCCAAACATACAACTTCCCACACTTCAGCATTTCTGCCGCCACCTGCACACAATGCTGCCTCCCTCCTCCAGTCTGCTTTCAACATTGTCCCACTGCCAAACTCTCCTGCATATTTTCAACACTGCTACATACTTCTATTCTGCTAACAGTTCATTCTCCTATACCATATCATTGCTTTCAATAGACCGAACAGATTCACTACTCTGTGCAACAACACATTCTACCACATTGCAATTCAACTACCAGTGAAACTTCCCTCCTCGCTGCAACAAGTTCATCAACATTCAAACCACATCATCCCACTGCTTCATCCCATAAAAATGTGACTACACACATTCACATATAATACATCCATCCAACATTAGACATTGCAACCTTCCACTTCCATCAGTAACTTCACCTTCGCTAAACCTCTGGCACTCTCCATATATCACTACCATTATGCATAGTCTAAGCTTCTGCTACCTTGCATACAAACCCCATCAACACTACTACACACACCAGAGAAACACCACTTCAATCACCAACACTTCATAACACATCACCAGAACTATAGTCACCAACTCAACAGTGCAGTCATCATCACCAGCCACCATATCTACTTGCACTTCCTCCACCTTCTCTGTCATTTCATTGTTAGTTCACTGTCATTTCAAAACAAACTGACTTGCACTTTGTCCACCTTCTGAACAAGCCTATCTCTACATAATACTCCTCTACCATCTATTTCAAGAACTACGTCACCATCAAATATCCCTACTTCACCCTGACTGTGCACTTCAAAATCTTTTACACAGTTCTTCTTCTGTGCACATCATACTTCACAACTTTCGACTTCAACTATGCACATCATTCAATCAAACCATAATTTCACACCTTTGTTACATACTGATCATAACCACTTCATTTCCTATTCAATCAACTATCTCTGTTACCAAACAACTCACTGCCTCAACAATACCTCTGTGCATCTACTACGAAACACTGCACTGCCCCGAAACACTTGCCTGCTACTTGCCGAAACATCACCAGAAAGCACCCCTTCTACTACTACTAATTGCATGCGACCTCAATCCCAAACACCACCATCACTTCTGTTTCCAATAAACTCCTCATGTCATACCATCTCCTCTTTGCAACAGCCACAGTAACAACCCTCTATGTCTGTGCATCCACCTGAAACTGCACATCCAAGATCTTTAAACTGTGCAAATACACAACACAACAGTGCCACATACATACACGTTGACTAAACCACAAATAACTGACCATATCCCTCAAACCACCACAGTTAGAAACTACCCCTTCTTACCTCATCATACCACTGCCTTTGCCTACAACTCTCACAGCTTCATTCATCGATATCCTACCATCACATTCACTCATCATATTCATCATATTCATTTCACCCACCTCATCACATTCATCATATCATTCACTGTCCCAAACAACCAAAAAAAACTGCCTTCATCGCCGGTATCATACTCACCAAAACCATGCACTACAACTACAACTCCCATTGGCCATATCGCAACTACAGCCATTCACTAACACCGCCAACTCCTTACATTCAACCCCTATCATTGCTTCCACATACACCAATACTCCACCAGAGAAAACTCCACTGACAACCACTAACAACCAAAGAAAACTCCATCATAGCTTCATTCCATCTCTGCCACTCTCCTATTCCACCACCTCTTCTGCCACAGAAACTTCTTCAACATTCCCCCTTACAGCAACTACAACCAGATACCCCTCCCTACTTACTCCACACATAATCCCACTACATTCATAACATACACTACACTGCTTTGTAACTCATACAATCCCTTCCTTACTTCAACCAATTTCTGCCCTGTCTCCACATCAAACATAACATACCTACTACTGACTTACTGCTGCCTTACTATGCTTCTGACTTACTGCTGCCTACTGCACTTCACTCCACTACAGTTGCAAATCACTACGACCCTCTCATCCTCAAACCACCTCTGCTCTGCACACATACTGTTCCTCTACTTGAAACCATCATTCGCGACCTCCAACGTCGCCACTTCTACCTCAGCAATGAGCATCGAACAAGCACCGTTCAATCTCCAATTGCCAGAAATCTTTGATTGCCAAAACCTGACCCAGTGTACACAAAATCAATCTCCAACTGCGACTTAGCACATTCAAGTTTTAAGAATCTTTGATTGCTGAAATTTCGATTTTTGATTTGTAAAGTTCTAGGAAGTCCTTATTTTAGCGTGCAGTTTCTTTTGTTTCAAATGCAAACGATAAAAAAGGGAATATATTTTATTTCATTTGGGGTGCGATTGGACCTTCTTACCGGGGGCTGGGTTGGTTTTGAATGGTTTTGAGTGTTTGCTTTTCTATTTTAAAAAAAAGGCTTTCCTTTGTTTTTTTAATAAAAATTCAAAAAAAAGCAACAAAGTGTTTTATTTGTTTTGTTTCTTATTTGACATGTATATAAATATATATAAACTTTTATATATATTTTTAGTTTCTGGTTGCAAAAGCAAAAACTTGTAAGAAAAAGAAGTCCTTGCTAAAAACCGCCTTGCTTGCTTATAAAAAAATTGCCGCTAAAAAAATAAATTGCTAATAAATATGCACGCTCTGGTATCGTGCTCACATCTTCAGTTTTTATTTTGATTTGCAATGTTGATTGCTTACATTCCTTAAAAAAATTCAAAAGCAAAACAAAATAATTCATTTGTAGATGCATTGTTAATATATGTTTAATTTATACTTTGCATTTCATCTTAGAATTTTGATTAATAATAGTGGTTAGATAACGCTTGATTGTATATTGACAAGTTGTCCTCTTTTGACAATTTAATTTCTTGGTGTCTAGGCTATGGAGAGAAATAACCATTTATAAATACTACGGTGATTCATAAATATTATAGTGGTTGTTTCTCTGAAAATACTTAAACCTTCAGATGCATTGCTACGGTGATTCATGGTGCACCGATAAATCATATCTGTTATCTAGCTGAGAATTATTTTCTTGGATTAAGACAAAGTGTGATTATACAATTTTGGTTAGGAGCTATTAAGGGCGGCAAATTGTAATTAAGTCTTTCGCATTCATTTAGTTGCATTAGTTAATGCATATTTTAAAAAAAAATCAAAATCCAGAACTAAAAAAAATTGTAAATATTCCTGAATTTAGGTTTTAAATCATTTTCCTTTGAAAATTTTCAAAGTCAAAAATCCAAAAAAAAAAAAATTAAAAAAACAAAAATCCAAAAAAATCTTTTCAAAAATCGAATTTCCCTTTTTATATAATTCCCTTTGGTCAATATTTTTTCTTTTCCTTTATAAAAAAACAAAAAAAATATTCTTGAAAATGTCTGTGTTTCTTTACTCACATGACTTTTTACAATAGTTGTAAAAATCAATATAATCCATATAATTTCACTCCAAATTCCTATGGATATTTTAGTGACAAATATTGCATAAACAATTCGAATTTTGAACCACAAAAATTTTAAAATGATGGCCAATTTTCGAATCTTGAAAATATCATTGAAATGATTTCATCATTACTTGAACTCTCTACACAACAAAATCAAAGAATAAATGATTTGTGTAATTCATATTTGTGCAATAACTCAAGTTTTCAAAATAATCAAAATTTGAATTCACTTCAAAATTCAAATGATTTCGATTATAACTCATGCCAATACAATTTTGAACTGCTAAATGAAATTCAAAATCAAAATCAAAATGTGAATCACTATTTAAATAATTTTGGCAATGAGAATAATCTCGACTGTGATGGTGATTTTTTTTTCTCAATAAGTTCAAATGGAAAATCCTCAAGTTAATAATTATAAATTGGATTTTGTTGAGCAAATGAAAGAAATTTACAATGGGCACAGTGATTTGTTATTTGAAACATACATGAAACAATGTGAGAAACAAAATCAAATTCCAACGTATGACGAGTCAAATTATAATCCACCTTTTATTAAAATTGATGATTTTAAATAACTTTTGAAATTGAAAATGACGATCTTAGTGGAGTTGTTGAAAATATGGTAATTGAGTTGGATTTCAATTCTTTTGAAAGTATGGAACCAAACTTAAAATTTGATCATCCTTTTCTCAATTTTGAAGATTTGAATACAACAACTTTGGATTTTGAAATTGATACGTGCAATGTAGTTGTTGATAATCCAACAAAGGAAGACGAATTTAATGAACACGGTTTTTTGGGATTTTCTAAAAATGAGTTGTTAAATTTTAATCGGAAAATTTACATCACCATTTTGATTTTGAAATCAATAATTCTAAAGGAATTTTCAATGATAAACTTGAGTTTCAATTTGGTAAAAATAAACTTAAAGTTCAACCAGTTGTTCTGTCTACCCCAAAAATCATCGAAAATAAAAAAAATCGTACAATTTTGAATAAAACGACATTTATTTTTTCAAATCAAAATCCAACTTAGAAATCTTTTATGGTTTGGGTTTTCGAGCTTAAGCTATGTCTCTCATACTTGACAAGATAAATGAATTGGTCTTTGAAAAATCGTTTCATTTACTCTTTAACAACATATTTTTTGACGTCTTGTAAATATAATCTTTTCATGTAAATATACATCATGTTTTTATTTTATTTTTCTCCTTTTACGTGGGTTGACTATGTGGACACAGTCAAAATCAAGTATGGGGGGAGTCTCATCTTTCTTTTTTTTTCTCATGGTTTAGTTTTGTATTTTCTTCCCAAAACATAAAAAACTCAAAAATAATGAAAATGAAAAAAAACGAAAAAAAAATATCAAAAACAAAATTTCTTTTTAGCATTTTGATTTACTTTTGAAAAAAAAATTATAGAATAAATATATGGTTTTGGTTATTAAATTGAATTTTTGAAAAATTATTCATCTTAACAAAAATAAAAATAGAGTTGGATTGCAAGTAACTCTGGTTTACCTAGTACATAGGAAGGTTCATGGGAATAATTATGAAGTATATCCTAATTGAAATCTTTATTTAAATAGTGGTGGACTTAAAGAAAAGGATATAATATTTTTTATCTTCTAAGTTAAATGTTGCTAAGATGATTTTGTAAACTCCCTCTTGAAAAAAAAGAAAAAAACATATTAAAAAAGAAACAAAAAAAGAAAAAAGTATTTGTATATATGTATATATTTTTTATTAACACCTAGAGCCATGTGTTAACACATTTGTGTATACACTCGACATGCTCTGTACCCTTCTCACATAAGCCCGAAAGGCAGTGCACAATCGGTATATCTGGCCTCAATTTATCTGAGTTAGGTGTATCTAAATAAAAATTCTTTTATTAATAATGCTTACAGTCGATAGGTGTATACACTTGTGTGTTCATGTGCCATGCTCTGTATTCCCCTCATGTAAGGTTGAAAGGCAGTGCATGGGTGATATAGCTAGCCTCAATTTTCCAAGTTAGGCATATGTAAATTTATTAATATCAATAAAACTTTCAAAAATAGAAAGGGTAAGCAATTGAAATCCAAGCACTATTTTGACTTATTTGATTTGGCTTAATATTGAAAAGAAATAAATATACCACTTTGAAAACTGTGATAATCAACTAAGGATCAATTTCATAGTTACTAACCAGCCAAATTAGAGTCTATTTGTGACGATAACTTAATTTTTGTTGGAAGTTTTGACGAGTAAATAGCTTAAAATTTCAAGATAATGACCAAAACTTATACTTAACTTATTCATGTCAATTTAAAAGTAAATTCGTCATTTGTAAATATTTCCATAAACTTGCATTCATATCGTTGTAAATAAATCTTGCATTTAGGAATTTTCACTTTGCATTTGGACTTTGTGGGTAGCATCCATTGAAAACCCTCACGAGACAATACTCGTCCTACTAGGTATAGTTAGAGGTTTAACGACTTGTTACATATGCTCAATGCAATCGTGCTTCCTATGAAAACGAATTTATCTTAGTTTCAATCTATTCGAAGACGAATAAAAAGATAAGTGTGATGGTATTTGAGGTGCATGTAAATGAGCATATTTTTACTTCCATATTTAATCTAATTTAATTAAATAAATAATCATGTAGCATATTTTAACATGTTTAAAACGAATTTTCAATTATTTTCAAATCATCATATGTTCATCTTCATACAGGGGCAAAATGGTCATTTTTATTCATACATTAATCTAAGAAAATTTACTTAGAAATTTTTATGCTATTTTATAGTAATTTGAATTCAAATTACAAGTGGCTGCATGGAAAATATGCATGCACAAGAGAATACAAGCAAATGAAGTTGGAAATGATTCATTTCATGAATCATGGAGGACCCCACCTACCCACTTACCATGATCACCTATTTGGAGTTAATGCATATGCTAATGAAGATTAAAGCTACATGGACATTTAAGTGTAGGATTAATTCATGCTAATGATAACTTGGTGGCCACACTTCCTCAAGGGTAGTTTGGGTAATTCCTAAAAATATGGATTAGTGTTTCATACATGTAAAAATACCTGTATGTTCATGTAATTAGTCTCTCTCTCTCTCTCTATTAGCCTCCATTGAGACTCATTTTAATTATTTTAGTTTGAGGCTCAAAAATAAAATAAAAACTCTCTTTTCTTTTTAATGGCTACTTAGCTATTTTCTTCTTTCATGTAATTTTCTTTTTATGCAACCTTAATACATGCTCTTTTCTTTTCTTGTTTATTTCTTCTTACGTTAGTAGTGTAGTTTCATTTCTCATGTAAATAGAATAGACTTTATTTTAGTTTAATTGGTTCTCTTATTACTTTACTTTCATTTTCCTCTTTTTTTCATGTTGAACTCTACATTTGTTGAAATGATAACAAATACGAGGGGCTAAACCCCTTCAATTTAGAGGTAATGAAGCTCTTTAATTATGTAGATTCAATATAATTTGATAAAATATGATCTCTTTTTGTGCTTAGTGGCAATATTTGATGTGGTTTAAAATTTATTGTTTAGCTTTGAATTTGATAGCCTATGTTGTTGACACCAAATAGGCTATGCTTAAACAAACATAAACATAAATTACCTCTTTATCTACATATGAATACGGTAACGAAGTGGATGTTAAAAATAAAATTTGATGGTCTATATTTCTAATAAATAGTTAATAGATCATGCTTAGAATAGATTTTATTTTCAATTTCATTGCAATTTTCATGAGAGTTAAAAAGTGGTTTAATGTGTGTGTTATAGTTTGATGGTTTATATTGGGCTAATTAATAGCACAAATATTTCATACTTATGATAAGCACATCAATTAAACTCACTAGACCAAAAAAAAGAACATAATTTCATGTTATGTGTATTTATGTGATCAAGAGAGTGGATTTGTCTCTAAATTATTTTCTACTCTCATATTTTAATCCATTTTATTTTTCTAGTTTATTTACATTTTTTAGCTTAAAAATATCTCAAAATATTGGTTTAATTTGATTGAATAAAATTTTAAAATCTAAACAATTCCCTACGGCTCGACTCGTACTCGCCACATACAAAAATTATACGTCATGCACTTGCGGTTAATTTTGATATATATTCGATCGGTTAGTTTCTAACCTAATAGAGATTTGACTGGTTCGAAAAGTTTTTGGTGCCTTTGCTGGGGAATTAGTTTGATTTTAATTTATATTCTTTGAATTATTATTATTTGATTTTTATGTGATTCATTTTGTGTGTACTGCATATAAAAAAAATATTTGTGTTTGTGTGTGATTTTTGTGGCATTTTGTTTGTGTGCATGCTGTTCTGGTTTTCTATTTGCATTGCATTTTCATATCTAAAAAAACAACACACAATTTCATTTGAAAACGGAAAAAAATATTTCATATACATTTTCATTCACATCTTTTACATTTACATTTATTTCACTATCTTCTTTTGTTACATTGACAAAAACGAAAAAACAAAAAAAAACTGTGCATTTGTATTCTATGCACACACATCAACTTCTGTTGATCATCAGTTATCCATACCCCTACAAATCTCCACTATAATCACTTCATATTTTCTATCATATAATTGCTATTACAACTCCTGCCTCTCCTCTGCACATAACCGCTGCAATACCCTAAACATACAATTCTCCCATATTTCAGCATTTCTACCGCCACCTACATACAGTGCTGCCTCCCTCCTTCAGTCTACTTTCAACATTTTCCCACTGCCAAACTCTCCTGCATATTTTTAACTCTGCTACATACTTCTGTTCTGCTAACAGTTCATTCTCCTATACCATATCATTGCTTTCTATAGACCAAACAGATTCACTACTCTGTGCAACAACACATTCTACCATATTGCAATTCAACTACTAGTGAAACTTCCCTCCTCACTGCAACAAGTTTGTTAACATTCAAACCACGTCATCCCACTGCTTCATCCCATAAAAGTGTGACAACACACATCACATATAATACATCTGTCCAACATCAGACATTGCAACCTTCCACTTCCATCAGTAACTTCATCTTCGCTAAACCCCTGCCATTCTCCACATATCACTGCCATTGTGCACAGTCCAAGCTTCTGCTGCCTTGCATACAAACCCCATTAAGACTTCTATACACACCAGAGAAACACCACTTCAATCACCAACACTTCATAACACATCACCAGAACTACAGTCACCAATCAACAGTGCAGTCATCATCACCAGCCACCATATCTACTTGCACTTCCTCCACCTTCTTTGTCATTTCACTGTTAGTTCACTGTCATTTCAAAGCAAGCTGATTTGCTTATCCACTTCCTGAACAAGCCTATATATACATATAAACATATAGCATAATATATATCTATATGGTAAATATATATTTCAATAAGAAATTGACACCATTCATAGTAGATATCTTATCGATAATCGAAAACATCATTTGCTTACCATTTCCCCCTTGAACATTACGTTCTCTATCTTGGTTTTAGTTTGCAAAGCTGACACCTTAGCTTCACAAATTGGGACTAATGGAGGACTAGAGAGTTATCATAAAAGTGTCAGGAGAGTGTGTGGATCTTTCTATTTATAAGTCTTTGGATATCAAAATATATGCACTATTCTATTGAACTCTAAATGAATAGGTTTCATTCTCCCCATTCAAACGTATGGTCGGCCTATATATTGGCCAAGATTTGTCAAAATTCCCTTTGACTCCTATTTCAATCAACTTTTATACATCGCTCAAATTGATTTTAAGCTTTAAATAAATATTTATAAATGCTACATTACATTAATACAACATTTATAATAATTTATTTCTAATTTAAAAATTAATTTTAAAACTGGTCAAATTTAGAAACAACTAATAACACGGTTGGATTGACTCTCTGTGCGAACTCGGTCCTCGTTCAATATTTGAAAAACTTAAATACTAAAGCCTATATGAACTTTATTGAAGTACAATATCTGGCACAATTTCAACACTTACGGATCATTTAGGCGAACTTCAATTTCTAATCTATGGTAAGCTCACATAATAATGACATTTTAGACACGTATTATTTTTATCATCGCTATATCACTAAGATATATATAGAGCTAGGCCTAAGGTCAAAAACTCTATTAATATCTATATTTGATTGCGTAGTTTCTTGGTTCAACCAGATAATATTTATCAGTTAACTGATTTACTCGGCCTAGAGATTTTGATTTTAAGTTGACTAATAATTATGGTGATATCGACCTTCTAAATAATGAGATGAATCCACTCTTAGTTAATGTTTCCCTTTGAGTAGTTCAACGTAAACCCAACTATGGTCGTAACAAGTTTTCCATGCCGAGTATTTAACCATAGTTAAAGTATATCATAGCTGGTTAAGGTCAACAGTAACCTCAAGTCTGAAGACTATTATATATCGTTACCTTGAGATATGCTATTTTGATTTAATTATATTAACCTATAGATGGCTCTCATCAAGTCGATCTATGACTGTTCCAAAAAAACCCATACATTATCTATTACTGCCCCTAATAGTCATGAATAATTCACCGTCCATCATAAGAAGAGTACACTAGTCTCAACAAATGTATCGATATTTTTTCATAAAACATCTTAGCTAGGAACATTTGAATAGTATGTATGTATATACACATGCACATATCAATTCAACACTTATGGTTACAAACACATTCATTGCAATGATCAATAAATACTTCATTTTGAACAATATTCTTTTATAAGAGTTAAGTTATGTAATAAATTACATAATTGGGGTATACCCTTAACTTTACCAAATGGTATAATTATTAAATTAACTACTTTAATTGCTAGATGTAAATTTACAGGTTATAATACTTTTTCGAGTCAGGCTTACAGTTGAGAGAGTTAGGGTATGTCCTTAGGGAAATTATGTAATTTCCTGTAAATTGTCTAACTATATGAACATTCTTGCTCGTAATAGAGGTGTTTGTTTTTTCTTATATATTTTCTTAAATTATGATATAAATAACTAAGTAGTTTATTTACATACATTAACAAGAAAATCCTTAGCTAAAATTTTATGTGATTGCATGGTCAAATAGTTGTATTCATGAGTAATTAATCATAGTATACAATATTATTTTAAATATTTTTATTCAAGATGTTTCAAGAAAGAAAATTGATACAATTGTAGAGGCTAGAGTACTTAACGGTCTGCAAATGTTGGTCAGTGTATCCCTCTGCTAAAGGTACCAAGGGGATACATACTTATAGTTATTTGATTACTATAAAATGATTCAATTGAGAATTTCCTATTGTTTGATAATAACTAGGTCAAATAGGAAATCTCGATGCGACGATGTTTTATAGTTCTCTCGACTTAAGAATATTATAGAACTTCTATATGGATACTCCATTTTGATTATAGTTAAATCATGGCACGATGACTTTTGAGAGACTATAATTGGGTGTCAGTAAAATCATAGGAAGTGAAGCATTATTCAACAGAGAACGCATCTCCTCAGCTGTATGAGGTTAGTATTTCAGACAACCATGTCAACTTATAGTCAAAATCTTTGGCCAGAGAAGAACGGTTAATAATAAATGTCATTATTGAACCATGGAATTTAAGTACGGACTGAAGGGTTGAATGCTGATATTATTGGAGTTATGATTTACAAAAACCTACATCTACCCTAAAGTGGTTTAGTGTTGACGAAGAGAATATGTATATATTATTATCACTTCACGGTACTGATTAAAGGGACCTAAAATATGCTTTTACCGAATAGATCCGTAAGCGATGAATTCAACCAAACTATTCAATATTTGAATTATTACATGTGAACATTAATATTCAAATTATCTAATATTAATCGCCGACTAAATTCACACCTCTAAGTATAAAACGGCGTCTGTGAATTCTCTGAAATACCAGTGACTTAATTGGTTTATAAAGTGTTATAAATTAATTAATATTTGAATATTAATTATTAAAATATTTTATGTTTGGGATGTTTTTTTGGGTAGCTCCTAGAGAAATTTTGGGTGCTATTGGTAATTATTTAGATGTATATATAAATGTTATATGTGCACATATCGATGTATCTTTTAATAAACTTTAAATATAAATGGTTACATAAATAGGCTTGGAGATTTTTTGGTCCATATATGGAAATATTATGGCCAGCCATAAAAGGGGGGAAGAGATTTGGATCGGATTTTGAATTGGTAAGAGGGATGAGCAGATTTTCCCTCTTTTCTCTCTATAAATAGCATGGCAAGCTAGTTCATTTTATACTTAAAGCCCCTCAACCCCTAGCCACCATTACTTCTAGCTGACAACTCATTGATCAAACACCTTTCCTCCTAAAACATCTAAATACAATTACTCAATGGTGGTCCATTCTATCGTTGTAATTTCGAGTGGTAATTCAAGGAACCTAGGATTCTATTCTCATATCAAGATGTTTTTAAGGGTAAGATCTATTAAAATTGATTTATATTGATTAGATTTATATGTGTCTCCCCCTTTGCTAGTATATAGATACATAATATATATATATATATATCTTTGTATGAAATATTTTTGTAATTCAGTAATTAAAATAAAATTTTAGATTCGTTTAAATTAATGATTTTAATGGAAAATGAATAAAATTTGTTTTATATACATATTTATAATACCTATACTTGGCCATAATATATTTTTTATATATAATTTTAAATTAAATTTATTTTATAAATATAACAATATTAATTAAGGTTTTCGGCTTAATTTATATATTAAATGTTTGTGTTTTTGGTTTGTTTGAAAAAACAATGCTCACGGATTTGAATTTAAAAAAATTAAGCCAAAAACAATTTTATCATTAGTTAATAATTTATTGTTTATTACATATACATTAAATTTATTACATATAATATTTATTTATTACTTAAATTATATAAGCCGAATATAATATTATATGTGTATATGTATTTGATTTAACACATTTGAATTATTAATATTTAAGTTATTTATTTCAAAATTTTAAGATACTTTAAAATTTTCATATTTGGTTTGAAATTTAAATTTAAAGCATCTTTGACTTAGTTAAAACCAGATTTAAATTTAGAAAATTTTAGGTATTAACTTTTAGTTCAAATTATAGGTTTTACTTGGTCAAATAAATTTTAAACATATTTAATTTTGATTACATATTAGTTTTTGTAATAACCCAAAATTTGCCATTCCTAAATGGAATTCTGGCACCTACCCTTGCGATTAACTTAATTTCTAATAGCCAAATTGAGCTACCTTACAACAGCTCCACATTGGTTAGAGAAGTTTGGGCTAATATTTCTTCCTCTTCTTATACTTACTCTATGCTTCAGGTCTGTTGGTTTATGCGTAACAGGCAACACAAAATTTCAGCAATTTATAAAAAGCTTCTCAATGATTCTGATCTCTTCCCTTGGTCTAGTCGTATCTGGAGCACTAATGGGCCGATGAAAACAATCACCTGCTTTGGAAAGCGATGTCAAATGCACTTCATACAAGTTATGCCGAAGAGGAATTATTCCTAATGACATATGTGTTTTATGTAACACTGAAACCGAGTCGAATACACATCTTTTCTTCTCTTGTAATTTCACCAGCGGGCTATGGGCAACCATTTTGATTGATGGAAATTTGCATAAGCAATCAATAAGTAGTACGGATGAGTGGTATAACACTTTTAAAGCAATTCGATGAAAGACACTGAGGACCTACGGTGTAACAACCCTAGTTTAGAGCTTACCTGTATATATTAAATTATAACGGAAATTATAATTTAATATTGTAAATTAAAAAATAATTGGAAATTTTAAATTGTTTATTTGGAATAAACAATGAATTTTGTAAATAAAATGGAAAAAATATAGTTCGGAACTATATTTTGTTTATGGGATTAAATATAGATTAGATAAGTATTTGGTTTAAATAAATTGGAATATTGGGTATTTATTAGTTTGGAGCTAACAAAATAATTAGGTGGTGTATTTCAACATTAACTTGTCGAAAATAAATCTAAATTAGTGGGAATAAAGTTTTTAAAACTTTATTTTGATAATTTGAGTAGAATATAATCAAATTGTAATTTTTTTGGGTAAATACAACAATATTGGAAAATATTGCCAATATTAATCTTTTATTGATTTTAAAAAGAAGAACTATGCAGTAATTACGTATTTATTGATATAAAAGAGTGAAATGTGGTTTAAAAATAATATTTTGATGATTAAAAAGAGTTAAAATGATTTATGGTAATTTATTTGACAAGAAAACAATTTCTGTACAAATTATTGGATTGAAAATAGTGCTTTTGTAATAAAATAGTGAAAATTGTAAAATATTGTTGAAAATAAGGTTTTATTTGTAAAATAACTTTTTATTGTTGAAATAGATTTTATATTGTTTCAATGACAATTTGATTCCATACAAATAAGATGTATGTATTTTGTATGACTTTGAAATGAAGAAATAAGTGTATATAGTGTTAAATAGGAGAAAATGTGCTTATAGTTTTATATTTTCTCTAAGTATTTTGCTCTTGGGCTTAATTGGGTAGACATTGGATCCATTAGCCTAATCTCTAGATTTTTCTGGTTTGTGAAAAAGTATATACGTTGGTTTTCTTCTTTCACCTCTAAGATAAACATACAGTAAAAAGAAACGAAGAAAAATAATGGCTACTCTTAACTAAAATCAATTCCTACTCAACTTTTGCTGCAAATTTCAAAGATAAATCATCTAAATCAAGAATAGAAAGGTAATCTCCATCCAATATCAAAAAGTTTTTCATCAAAATCATAGAACTTGAGATATGAATTGTCTGTAATGTTTGTTTCTTCCTGCATGTTCCTTTTTCAGCCTATACAGGTGCTTAGAGTTTAATTAATCACCAAAGATCACAACATGCTTCCAAATTTGCTGCTAAATCATAAGTGAGTTCAAGCTAACAAATTTATAAGCTAAAAATGATAATCCTATGAGAAATGGGCAAAAATCGTTTACAGTAAAAGTTTTTATCTCTGTTAATTGCTGATTTGAATTCCTTGTTTTTGATTACCACTTTGAGTGGCCATATCTCTCACATTTCTTATCCAAATACAATAATTTTAGATGCTTCAAAAAGCGTAGATATTGTACTATAAGTTTCATTTTTTGAGTTTTTTGAAATTTCGAAGTTAGTTTGGTCAAAACTGTGTTTATTTGTCTCTATCCTGAGAGCAAAACGACAGCAATAATGATCGTTAATCTAAGAATTGTTTTGGCCGTATGTTTTGATTCGTAAGTTCAATTTTCGCGATTCTTTTTCTAATTTTATTCTACGAAAATCACCTTCAACTTTTATGTTTTGGATTTAGTCAAATTTTAAAGTTTACATGGTCGAAAGTTCAATCTAAGGTCGCTGTCTTTAGACCAAAATGACAGAAGTAGTGAAATTCAGATCTCAGAATTGTTTTGGTCATAACTTTTTAATTTCTTATCGTAATTAAATAATTTTAAATGTTTTGGAAAGCTTAAGATATCTTCTATAACTTTCTTATTTTGTTTTTTCTCAAATTATGTGTTTAAAAGAGGCAAACTGGCCAAACAAAACACAGGCTTGGGCAAAACTTCCAGGTTTCTTCCTGTATATCTTGAATTGTTGCACCAGTTTTTGGTGCTTTCTCTTTTGTTTTTCGAACATGGTTTTGATGCTTATTTCTGTGAAATATTGAGAGCTTTATATCACATATGCTCTAGTATTGAATCGTGTATTTTCTTGGATTGTTCGGGCATGGTTTTGATGATAAATTTTAATATAGATCTTGAGTGTTGTATTATCTTATTCAAGGGATAAACCATGCTTCTTGTGATTATTTTTGGGTTGCTTCTACTATATGGAAGCCCGGATTTTCATGATTTCGTTATTGGGATTTTAATGAATTTTGATGATTCATTCTTTGATGTTTTCATTGTGATTCCGAACACACATGCACGTATTTTCAAACTATTTTTCCAAAAGTGTTTATATTATATCTATTGTTCTAAGAAATATATTTTACAAAGTGATTTCATATAAAACATGATATAATTAATACTTCTAAATTATAAAGAGATTTTCAAGGTCGATTTCTAAAATATTTTCTAAAATTTATTTCAAATCCCGATTTCACTAAAATATATTTTCTATATAAAAATACATGTTTTTGCACTTTTCGGACGTATGAGAAGGAGAATTAAACGATTCAGTAAAACAAGTGGTATGGGACACATGAGTTTGCGTTTTCAGTTAATTCTGGACTTGTATGATCGAAACCTCTTGAGTATTGTATTTTAGGTTTATATTTGAGATCTATAATTCCTATTATAGAAATTATCTGAGTTAGCCAATATTTGGCGTGTAATGATCCCGGATTTTAATTGAGCTTAAATTGATAATTAAATTTATTTTTGGATGAAAATGGTGAAATTAATTCGTAAACTGATTTGAAGTTTTCCCAATTCAAATACAATATGTTAAAAAGTTAATACATTAGTAAATTTAAATATTTGATGGTTAAGTTTTAAAATAAAAGTGAAAATAAAAAAAATAATGAGCACTTGTGTTAAAAATAAGAACTAAATACTTAAGCTAAAAGAATTCATAGCAAAAATAATAACAACTTTATATCTATATGCAAAGATATGTATTAGTTATAAAACAAAACCAAAGAAAAACATAAGTATGTAAGCTTGTATAGGAAGACAAAGAAAAGTAATACAAAATCACCTCAACACAAACAAATAAAAGAAGAAAGTATAAGCTAACAAAACAAGACAAGCCTAATTAATGCAGCATACAACATATTATACATCAGCCACCAAAGCAAGATTTTCAAGCCACTAAACAAAAGTTTATCAGCCGAAATAGCTTAGTCAAACAACAAAAAGAAGAAGAAAATTTCTGATATATTGTACAACAAAATATAGTCAAGTATGTATACTTGCAAACTGATGAAACAAACAAACAAAAATATATACACATGAGTGAAGCTTGCAAAAGAAGGAACAAATAAATATGTACAAGGCAATTAATGCAAGCGTACAAAACAAGATTTGTAGCCACCAAAATAAACTATACATCACCAGTACAAATGAAAATATCAAAAGCCTGCATACATCTTCTATATATCAATCAATTTCTTCTTTTTAGTTTCGTTCACTACACAGCAAACTAGAAACATAAGTAAATTTTTCTTTTTACAAACTTAAAACAACATTCTGGAATTGTTACTACATACAAATCTAAACAACAAAGCAACTCAAGTTTAGATTCAAAACAAAGAAGCAAGATTTCAGTTGCAAACCTGTTACAAATAAACTGCTCTATCTTCATTAATAAGGTGAGTAACATCACAATCTAAAAATAGTTAAGTGTATTTGTTCTGTTACATGCTTCTTTCTGGAATTTATTCTGTTTTGGGTATACTTTTGTTTAGTATAACTCTGTATATGTTTGAATATAGTGATAAGCACCTCTGTATATCTCTCTAACCTTAGTTCGAGGCTTAAGTACACATCAAAATTTATCTGCTATTAATCCAAGCTTTGATTAGACTTAAGTTATGAACATAAAATGTTGGTTATAACATAGAATTGAGTCCAAAAATTTGTTTAAAGGAAAAACAGTTTGTATTGGTTCTGAAAAGTATAAAACTACAGTGGATAATTTAAATAAGTTCAAATTTAATTTTCATAAATCATGGATTCAGGCATATGGATCAAAAGCTAAAACAAAAACTTGATTTTTAAAATTAAAATCTCAATTTTTAGTAATGCATTGAGTATGTAGTTTGGGTTTAACTGGAAATTATATTCGAGGCAATCTCTGGCGATTTAGGGAAGGATAAGTTTCGGGGTTTTGTCTGAAGGTAGGTGGGTGATCAGTGATGCTGGGAAAAATGGAAGGGGTGGCGATCGTTCGACATGGCGGAGGCGGCAGGTCGAGATAGATTTAAACCCTAGTTTTGATGGTGGTTAGTAAATGGTCCACCGCGTTTCCTCTGGAGGATCGAGTGCCTCGCGGCTTTGCGAGAAGGTAGAGGGGAGATGGACGAGGCGTTGGCCGAAGTTTCACACGTTCAGGTGGTCGGAGCTCTGAGGAAGCGGCGTTGACAGGTTTGAGGTGGATCACTGTTGCGTTTCCAGGTTTTGCTTTATACTCGAATTCGAGTTTGAGTTGAATCGGAGGGGTTTGGATGGTCGTTGACAGATCGGGGGATGGTAGTCGACTTGCTGATGACGTCAGCGATGACTGGAGTTGGCCAGAGGGGTCGTGCACGTGCACGCTCGTACTTACGTATCTGGGTTTGAAGCAGTTTGGGGAAGAAGCAATTGTTTCAGGGAATTTTTCAAAGTAGGGGATTCAAGTTTTGCTCGGGTATAGTTTTGTTCAAGGATTCTCAAACCTGTCCGTTTCAAAATATTTAGGTCCTGAATTCAGTTTAATAAATCAGGTTCAAACTATGTTTAAAATCAAAAGTTAACTATAAATTCAAATTTAGTTTGTAAACTTAGTTTGTGAATAAACCAAGTTTTAAATTTTAAATTTTTTTTAATAACTAAAAGTGTTCAAATAATTAAGTGGATTTTTCAAAGTACATAAATTAAAATGGAATTTGAGTTTGTAAAGGAAGAATGTAAACAATTCCAAATTTAAAATAAAATAGAGTTTTATAAATTTAAATGTTTAAATAAGTTTAAAGGATGTGATACAATGGCTTTAAGTAAATTAAAAAGTTTAAGTTGAAGTGTGTGTCATGAAGATTTATCGCAAAAGTTTATTATATAAACTCAAAAACAATTAATTATTAAATAAGGATAAAGATTTTATTTTAAGGTCTTGAGTGAATCCCTGAAATTTAAAAATGATGTTAAATTACTTAAGATAATAAATAAATAGTTGATTAATTGATGTCATCAAATTAAAGATTAATTTATAAATTAATTTTAGTAAAATTACCTAATTTAAAGGGGTGATAAATTTATAATAAAGGTTTAATTACTTAATAAAATAAATTGAGCATAATTACCTGATGTAATTAATAAAGGATAATTATTTAATATAATCAAAGGGTTAATTAACTAATGAAAATGATTAAGGTAATTAATTTCTTAAAGATAATTATTTAGTTAAAGGAAATTAATTAATGGTTAGAGTTAATTAAGTAATTAGAGATAATTACTTATTTTGATTAATTAAGGATAATTGATCAAATGGAAATTTATTAAAGATTAATTAATGAATATGAGTGATTAAGATTAATTAAATAATTAAAGGTTAATTGATTCCTTAATTAAGGATGAGTAGTTCATAATTGAAGATTAACTAATTGATGATAAAAGAGAAATTTATTTCAAATAATTTGTAATTAACTTAAGGTTAATCTAATTAATTTATTAATCATGTTTATAAGTGATTATTAAATGCTTGACCTTACTTATGAATGATTGTATTGTATGAGTTGCCTTGAATTGATTGTCCTGTCTGATCTGTGATATTTTGTTCTGTGGATTATGCTGTGTGTAATTTATTCATTTATTTACATTTGTATATTATCTGTGAATCTGTGAATGGACGATAAGCGTTATAGTTTATACCGCTTATCAACTGTATTTCTGTATTTTAATCTGTGATGATTAAATGATATTGCACTATTGTGTTGAACCCCTGGACCACACTCATACACACACAAATATGGATTTCACGAGGAAATCGATTAAGTCACAGATTTTGAAATAGTTTTGAATTTGAAATTTAAATTCAAATGTTTTGGAAATGGATTGGATTTAAAGTGAAAAGCTTTTGAAACGTAATTTCAAAGATGAAATATATTTTGAATAACTTGATTGAGTTTTGGAATTTAAATAATTTGATTTAAAATCGAATTCAATATTTAAAATTGAATTCTATGATTTGAAAACTAGGGTTTAGAAAGGTTATTCAACTTATAAATGAGTTTATATGGGTTAAACTATTTTAAAGGTATTAATTTGGGAATTTGAATTTAAATTCAAAGGCTTTAACTCGTGCAAATATAATTGGATCTTTCTGAAATGAAACCATTTGTTTTCAAATAATAAAAGCTTTCATATAGGAAGTGAACGTCCAATTTGTGTTAAAAGGATTTCAAGTTAAAAATGAAAATGATTTTTCCAGTTATGGAAACAGTTTGAAAGCTATAAGTTAAATCTTTAATTTAAAGATTTAACGAGTTAATCCAATTAAAATGGGAATTGTTTTGAAATCCATAAATGGATCTTTGTGAATGGGGTGAACTTTGTGAATTAAATCTTTTATTTAAAAGATTAAAGTGTGGAAATTGTTTAAACCATTTGAAGGAAAGTTTTGAGTTATTAAGTTGTGACTTAATTGGAATCCCATATCCATATGTTTTAAATGTTGCGCTCACTATTCGGTTTAGCCGGAAGAGGACCTTTGTGTCGTATAACCCATTCTGAATATGTGATTCGACGTGATGGATAGCATTTGAAGACCGGTGTTGAAGACCGGGTATTTGCGAGAACGATAGGATGACCTATTGATTTTCTCTGCACTGAGCTGCTCCGGTATAGAGATTCCCTAAGTGATGGGAAGTCCGATTGGGATTGTGAATACCCGGATTTGCAAGGGCTTCTTCGGAAGTGCCTTCGGTTCTGTTCGAACCCGGAACAGACTTGTATGGTTACATGTCTGACACTACACTTTGAGATATAAAGAAGATTTCTTTCAAATACATTTCTGTTGGTGGCGGAGAATTTATTCTTTTAGCTTAACACCCTTCTCTGAGACGTACGAGCTCAGAGGTTATGTAGTTGAAGGTTATCAGCGATATACTCCCAATTTGGTAGTGTGGCATGCTGAGTGCTGCTGTGTGTTGATGATCATTTGTTGATCATTTGTGATCAAAGCATGGCTTTTGTATAAAGCGTAGCATTGTGGACGAGACTCATCAGGACCTCACACCCCGGAAATGGTCGAAACAGGAAAGATGCGGCAAGGTTATGAGGGTCGCGCCCTTTAGGGTGTGTCATTCCCTTCTGGTAAAGGGTGTATTAGGTATGGAGCCCTGATATTTAACATATGTGATTGCTCCAATCTCATTTACTGTGTGGTTGTTGCTTAGAGGCGTCTCGGATAAAGGTCCCAAAGGACCGAGGAGTGGCATGCTCGAGTAGTAGTTACCTAGTTACAGAGGTAACCCGGCCTTGTGTTGGCAGAGATCCGGTTAGGTTCTCGGGACGTCCCGCCAGAGGCGATCCCATATGGCAGTAGGAAGTTCCTTAGCCTGACCATTTGTTGGAAATCCAATCAAAACAATACGCGCCTTGTACGGTTTTAGTTGTATTACCTGCCATCTACTTATGGTGGCGTCACACTATTTGGATGGTAGCTGTAGTAGGCATAGTTCGGAATGTCTATGCTGGCTAAGATTTATATTCTACTTTCGAAATGTTTTCTGCACTTTGCACTTATAATAATAATATCAAAGAATTCGCGTATCAAGCATGTTTGATTATCATAAGAAGAAATCTCCTCCAATTCTGCGTTTGCATTGTGTGTGTGGCGGGAGGTCTTATGGTAGTTTCATTTTCTATAAAGCATTGCGAATTTACTTTAAAATTCTCTTGCTGTTTGTGTTTAAAGATAAACTGTTTTTTTTACTCACACCAGTCCCATGACTGATCCGGAGTTTATAGTTCCTTTCCTAAACTCTGGGTGCTCACTATTTTCCACACGAGCAGTCTAGAGTTGGGTTTTTCAGATAGTTAGGTTCAGTGGATTATCTGGAGCTAGTTCAGTCTTTGGAGATGACTGACCTTGCTTAGCTTGGTGCATCGTTATTGGGAGTTCGAGCTATTTCTGGATTGGTTCTTGGAGATGGAGTTGCAGTTTTGGAGTTCTTTCTTGAAGACTATCTTGAGTTATTTGTTCTGCTGCTAGTGTTATCTATTTTCTTTCCGCTGCTATTTTATTGTATCATATCTCTGATGTATATCGATATCTATTGTATCACCTGTTGTATCAGGATGTTGTATATTGATATTCTTTTTCTTCCGCTGTGTTGTTTACTTAATGGTGTTATAAGCTCCGGCGACTCGGATTTGAACAGTCGAATCTGCGGCATTCGAGTGCAATGTAAAGTATGGATGTCGATTTTCGAACGCGAAAAATCCGCTTCGTCACATGGCGAGTTGAGACGTTCGAGATCTCTATTATGGGAGTAATAATTGATGTGAACCACTTATAGATGTTGTTTTACTCGTCGATGAGACGAGGCAGTGCTTGAGATGAGTTTTCCCTTTTCGGGAATTATGGTATATGAGAAACCATTATGGGATTTATTTCCACTTGCCGATGATACGAGGCAAGATATATGAGTATTCTGAGATTTCTGAGATTTGAGATTTTATTTTTATGATGTGGAATTAACTAGCGACTAGTAAATCGTTTGGTACGAACGTGCGATATATGACACGCGTTAACACTTTTCGGGTTCCTTTCTGAGAGTTTGTGACACATCCACAAGTATGCCAGTGCTATAGAACTTCGGGTTATCTGAGTTATGTGACTTCGGTCACCACGAGTATGTGACTTCAGTCACCACGAGTATGACCTTCGGGTCCACGAGTTAGGTATCTAAATTACAATAGCATTGGACAAGAATTTGGCACATGCAGCATTGCTTCGGCATTGCAATCGAGGATTTGTCCAATTCGTGTTTTCTGAGAATTCTGAGTTTTCTGAATTTTATACGATTCAACCATTTTTGAGATGTTTTGTTTCATCGATAGCCTGGTGCTACATGAGATGTTATATATAAATAGTTATTTCGATTTTATGAGATTTGAACTCTTTTTAGAGTTCCATGAGATTCAAATTTGGGAATTTTGGTGAGTTTCCCTTATGAGTTTTGAATGGTTTATTGCATTTATGTTGAATGCCTTTGAGTATGGATTTCTTATATTGAACTTAACTTATTCAGGTGAAAACCATTTATGAATCTATACTATGCCTCACAATTGAATCACACTTGTAACCTTCCTTTATAGTTAAAGGATGAGTTCTTGTGCTAATATCAAGTTCTAGCTAGCCTGACCCCTGTATTTATTACTTGGGTCAGACCGAGTTGCATGTTAGGTAGTTGGACTCTTAGCTTGCTTATTTTTTGGACTTGCTTATCTTATGGACCTTTGCTAGCTTTTTGTTTTGGGTCTTCTCCATCGTCTTTGGGATTATAGCATAGTTTTGTGTAGTAATCTTTTGGGTTGGGAACTATATGATGTATATTCTTTTGTTGGATGTATGTATGTATGTATATATCGTGGTTGAATACCACTTGTGACGGGATGTATTACATTTAATGTATGCATATGTATATATATTTTGTGTTGCTGTTCTGTGACTGTAATTATTGTAGTTATGGTATTTTGTTTCTAAATCGATCATGTAGACACTATAGTAGTGTATTTGTTAGGAATTAAGTATGTCGAATACTCAAGATAAAAAGGAAAAAAAATGAAAATGAGTGCAAACGCTGACATATTTAGCTCTTATCTAATGCAATACTGTGATGGTCGCCCTTAACCAGCCATATTCTCCGCATTAGCAAACAGAATTACTAAGTAATTCTCTTTGTTAACATGGGTCTCGGGGTGGGGCGTCATATACGGTCTACTAATAAACTAAAAATATTTGTTGCTGCTATTTGAAAAGAGAGGAATAATCGCATCTTAAAAGCTGTTGCATGCACAGATAGTAATTTGCACCACCTCCTACATGGTCAAATCATTCATGATATCAGAAGGAGCAAGGGGTAATGCAGCTGTGTATCAGAACTAGGCTAAATAGGAATTTGGGTGTATTAGACTCTTAATCTGGGCCGTTTTTATTTGTTAGGCCCACTATTTTCTTTTCTTTTGGGCTGCCTTTTGTTTTCTACAACCATACTATTTGTATAGTTCTTTAATTAATATATATGGGATTTCTAGGTGCACTTACCTTTCAAAAAAATTGATTGTAATATATATAATAATTATTTCAATTATATATATATATGTGAAAATATATAATATATATACATATATATGTCTATAATATATATAGTACTATTCATATATGTATACAAACCATATCGATATATAGATTTTAAATATAAATAATTACTTAAATGGGCTTGGAGATTTTTAGTCCATATATAGACATTGTAGGCTGGTCATAGATAGGGGAGGGATCTGGATCTGAGTTTGAACTGTAAGAAAGAATGAGTGAAAGGTGGTAGATTTTTTGTCTCTTTTCGATTTGTAAATATCAAGGTGAGCTAGTTCATTTTATACTTGATGCTCCTACAACCCTTAGCCACCGTTACTCCTAGATTTTCATCCCCTCAACCAAATTCCCTTCCTACAAAAACACTCAAATGAAATAAATTTAAGGTGGTTTATTTGATCGTTGCAATTTAGAGTGGTAAAACAAGAAATCTACGAGTCTATTATCAAGTCAAGGTGTTTCTAAGAGCACGATCTATGTAATGACCTTGAATTTTAGTCATTTGAAAATGGAAAAATTAATTTATTTTAAACATTTAAAATTTATTTGTATAGGTTAAATAACTTGGTTTTCAAATATAACGATTTATTGGATAATTTAATTGTTGAATTTAAGAGCTGAAATTGTTTAAATAATTAAATCTTGGGATTTAAGTTAGATACAAAAATAATTTCGAAGCTCATTTAAAATTCTATTAATAAGAATAAAGATGATAAAACTTTTAAATTGGATTCAAAAGTGGTTTAACTGATTTTGGAAATAATTCGTTCAAGTTAAAAGGTAAAAATAGCCTTCCGGGGCACTGTCTCGGATTTCGATGAAGCCAGATCTATTGGATCCATAATAATGAACTATAATACGTCGTAAAATTTGATGGTACTCAGATGAACCATTTGATTATGCGAGATCAAAAACGTAGAAGTTAATATCGAAAATTTAATATAATAATTGGGTCAAAAGGCTATCTTCTACATATTGAATTAGGTCTCGAAACAGGTTCCGCTATTTTCATAATAGAGGTATAACATATAGAACGTCAGGCGGCATGTCTCATTTGGAGGTTGAGATTTTTCGATGTTTTATAGCTTGAAAAATTAAATTTAAATAATATATATATATATATATATATTATATCGGCCAATACACTAACCATACTACCCCATACCTTAGCCCATACCTTCCCACATCCTTAACCATACCCTTCCAGTTATAAATAAACACCTGAAACTGAATTTGAAGGCTTCCTCCATTTTCAAAATTTGAATCAAATTAAATACTCCATGGAAAATTCTAAAATCAATTTTCTTGGCCTTATCTTGCTTAGATCTTCATTTTGATAAGGGATTTGGTGGCGTACGATGATGTGGGTGAATGCGGCAGCCCAAGGCAGTTTGTACATGGGTTTTGAGATTTAAGGCTTGGGTTTGTACCAATGGAGGAAGAGTTAGGGGAATCAGAGGTCGTTTTCGGGTTCGGTGAAGGAAATGGCTTCTTGAGTGAAAATTTTGTGAAGCTCGGTAGCCTTAGGTGGTGCGCAACCTGGCGCATGGTGGGGGGTTTGCTGCTGTCGCGTTTTTGTAAGGGGAGGCAGAGATAATGATGGGAGGTCTAGGGAGAAGAGGAAGCCAAGAGAAATTCGATGGTTGGGGTCGGTTTTGAGGATCGTTGATTGGGGAGTGGTGCATAGTGCATAGCCGTATGCATCAATGGCGTGTACAAGGAGTTATCTTGATTTGGAGAAGATGAGAGATAAGGGTACAATTGTAAATTTAGTTAAAACTTGTAATTAATTTGTTTTATTTCAATTTAAAAATGTATCGATAACTTATAAAATTGATTGCTCCTTCATACGAGGTCTAATTGAGATGAAACTTTTTGCGTTGTGCTCGTATCGACAAAAGCTTTAGAATGGAATGGGTTTGGATAAATTTGGAGACTACTGAAATTTAGGCTAAATCGGACGTCGTTCAATTTTAGTTCCAAAACCGAAATGCCTCGGCGACAATAGAAAATTTCGGTGAGTTAAACCCGCCTTTTTGTTTAATTATATGATATATAATTGATAAAAATCATTGAATGATTGTATGAATGAACTACTATGTTTATCAGTTGGTTTGGATATATTCACACTTATTGGAGTGGATGAGACCCTATTACATTTGCGTGTAAGAGCGGATGACCCTTCGTCTATGAATCCCGCCTCGAAGCGATTGATTTATATTCTTAGATTATATAATGTTTGTGATGCAAAGGGAAACGGGTTGGAGGGATCCAACGGGATTCCTCGCTATTATTGAATTGTTCAATAATATTTCTTTTATATGGATTATTGAATAATAAATATGATTGTGGACACTATGGTTATAACATCGTTATATGTTTGAAAATAAAACCCAATAGTGATAGTAAATCAATATCGGTATTGGTTAAGTATTGGATGACTATTAGCCTCAAATTTGTATTTTTAACTGCTATAAATTACCGTTTAAGTTGGAATTGGTCTTTGAGACAAGAAATGATTTTTAAATCTGAAATTGGGTTTCGAAAATATTTTGTTCTGAGGATTATCCATTTAATTATATTAATATAGTTTTTAAAGTTGTTTAATTATATTAATATTGTTTTAAAGTGTTTAATTAAATTAATATTGTTTTAAAGTTTTTTAATTGCATTGATATTATTTCAAGGTTATTTAATTATATTAATATTATTTTAAAGTTAATTAATTGTATAAATATGATTTTAAGGTTATTTAATTATATTTCATTTTTTAAAAGTTAACTAATTATAGTAATTTCATTTTAAGGTTCTTAATTATATTAGTATTGTTTTAAAGTTATTTGTTTACTGTAATATGGTTTTAAAGAATTTATCAAAATGGAAAAATGTTAATTATTTCAAGAATAATTCTGGTTTGAAATTAATAATAAGGATTATTAATAAGTATTTGAAAATAAATTATTATTATTATTTATAAAAATGGTAAAGATTAATTATTATTTTTTCTTAATAAATATTTTGAAATTATTAATTATCACTTTTAAGACGTTTTAAAATTAATAAATTTCATTTACTTGTAATGTTTATTGTTTATAATAATTATTATATAATGGTGTTTTGAAGTAAAGGATTTTTAATTGTTTATAAATGATTTCGAGACCCATGAATAGAGTTGAAAGACTTAGATTTTATAAAAGAGCTTATAAAATGGTTTGAAGACGTAAGGAAGACTATTTACAAGGTGAAGAGTTTTGTAATAAGTTTCATAAAAGGTTAGATATTTATAAACAGACTTAAGAAACGAGTTTGTAGATTTATAAAAGAAGTTAATAAATGGTTTATGGATTTATAAAGGATTTATATATGAGTTTTAGAAATGTACAAAAGGATTTATAAATGATTGAAATGTATCAAAGAAGCTTAATAAATGGTTTCAGAAGTTTTATAAAATGGTTTATAAATGGTCTTAGAGAATTATAAGGAGCGTATGAATGATTTTTGAATCAAATAAAAATGGAATCTTTCTCGATGTACAAATATACTTATACTGTTTAGATAACTATATGGATATTTGCTAAGTATTGAAAATATAAGAATTGGTGGGTATATCTTTGTAAAAGTAATCTTATACAAGTAAGTTACAAATGATTTTATTTTTGAAAGATTCGTTAAAGGAGGCTAGTGGTTGCTTATATGGTTAACCAATGTTTGGTTTTTCCTATGAAATAAATCCTCGATTGAATGTTTGTTATTCGATAGTTAAATAACCAACTATCAAATTATACCCAAACGTAACTTTGGAAATATGTAGGAGAAACACATGAGTTATATGGCACAGTCATCTCCAATGATGTTGTACTGTGCGTATAAATCTCATTTTGCTCTCCTAGGACAATAATAAGGAAATCCGTTCACTAATGTTTAGGAAGTGATCTTTGATCTTGTCTTTGACTGTTTATTTCCTAAAGAACCGGGGTTGAGTTTACCGGGAATTATAGAATGTTGTTTCGAAGAGACCGAGATCAGATATGTTATCCGGAAACCACTTTGATCCAACTTAAGAGTTTCGAAGTGAAGACATCTTGAAGATGATGGAAATTGGAGATGGATCTCTCAAGTGTTTCGCTCAGTCCTAGAACGAACTTGTATGGATGAATGCTGATATTGCATTATTGCCTGGAAGGCAGTATTAGCATTCCAAGTGGGAAATGTTATATATAAAGGTAAAACATAGCCTCAAGCCTCATCAACCGGGAATGACTAAAACAGAGGAGCTGCAGCTGTACTAAATGGGTCACTTCCAAGTAGCGTATGATCATCCCTATCTAGAGTTGCTATTATCTCTCATTTGTATGCTTCAGGGCCCACTAACGGAGGGGCGATCATATTAGGTACTATCCAGTAAAGGGTAGATCAGTTCTGTGGTGGCAGAGGTCGATAGGTTCGACCTCAGTGTTATTTTTATAAAGACGCACCGTGACGGGCATTACCCCAGTAACCCAATCATTATATGGAATCCATTCTCTAATACAAGCCTTTACGATTTTAGTTGTTCCTATTATGCTAGAATTTAATTAATGTTACAACTTCGACTAAGATTAATAAGTATTTGTATCTAGACCCTATTATAATATCAGAGAATTTCATATGAAATGGTTTTGGTTATCGTAATGTAAAAACCCATCCTGTTTATATGCGGCATGGTTTTACGAGATACTTTTGATTTTAAAAGGGTTTTCTATAACTTTAAAATCCGGTTTGGTGTGTTTTCTCATGCTGAATTTCCAGACTAACCCAGGTGTTATTTTATTATATGCTCGGGTCAGAATGAGCATATTAAAGATTTAGTTGGATGCTTTGAGCTTTAGGAGATGAGTTGGAGGCCCAAAGACGTATTCACGTAGATGGTTATTTTTTCGCTGTATTCATTGTTGTTTTTATCGGCAATTGTGGGGATGGACTGTTATAATTGTCCAGGATGAAATAGGTTAGTATACTCTGATTGAAGTTTTGAATATACATATGTTATAGTATGTTTGTGTAAAGATTTTATGCATATTATAGATTTTTCGTTCCGCTGTGATATTTTGTGTTGTTTAGTTCTCTTCTTACCTTCTTTCTTCTTCCCTAACAATCGGGTTTTTCGGTATTCAATTTCTCAGCATGTAATACAGTGGACGTATTAGTATCGATTTTCGAGGGTCGAAAATCTCGATCGTTACATTTGGTATCAGAGCTGAAGGTTAAGCGAGAACCTAGGCTTTGGTGGGGTACTCATTAGAGATAGGGTCAGTAGCACCCTAGAATGAGTTTGAGTGTATTTATACATGAGCGAGTATTTGTTAGTGATATAAAAATGTTTTATATTGTGTTGGTTGATTTGTTGAGTGGCTTATGGATTCTGGTCATGTAACATCCTTATTTTTCGTGTCATTCGCATCCACACATGTCGGACTTGAATTTCCCAAAATATCAGATTGTTAATTTATATTTGGCAAAACTCAGCATATATAGTAAATAAATCAATCATAGAATCACAGACACAGAGTAATATAATAATCAGCCGCGGAAATAGATGAATAGTAGTTCATGAAGCTACTATATATATATATATATATATATATATATCAGAGTTAAGACAAGATACAACAGAAGTCTCGAATACATAGAAGTCTCAATATAATAGTCAAATAACAAAATTTGAATATATCACTGGAGTCAACTGAATAACTACAAGCTGAATACATGGAGACGGATCTCCAAGCGAAGCTCCAACTTCAAAGGTGAGTCTCAAATGCTATGACACTCAGTTTGACCCGAGCATAAAGCAAAACACTCGAGTCAGGATTAACATTCTTATATCAATAAATCCAACTCAAGTGAAATAGCAACTGAAATACAAGTAACTTAAAGGATATTTGGGATATCTAACCTCTAAGAATCCGTAGAACTACCTACTATGTAGTTCAATACGCTATTCTAATATGTCTATAGTAAAGTAAACTATAAAAATTGCGTTAAGGCGTTACCGATATCCCTCTTAACACATTTTTATATATTCTCATAGTCTATACAGTACCATAATCTCCCCTGTACTGGACATCGTCGGGGGTCACTCCATAGGTATAGTACAATACAAACGCGTAGTGGTCTCGATAAGTTAGGTCACACTGTACAACTAGGCAATGCCAAGGTAGATATACCAATTACACTTCCGGGCTAGTGGTAACGCATAGCCGTAGCTACCGCCCACCTCGATCCACACTCCCAAAAATCCAAGGGTGCACCCAATCAATCAAAAAGTAATAGAATGGTATCAAAGAAGTGTGTCCGATCAAAGGAGCTACCTCACTTGGCCCTTCAATTGCTCATGTTTTAGCCACCTTAAGCTAACTCACGGGAGTCAGGTCCACGTGTACACCTCATATAGGATCGTCCCCGCCATCCTATTTCATTCTGGAATCTCCACCGTATACATAGTTGTTAAAGTGATTTTCGGTATTAGCAGAGAGTATGACAATAACCGATCCTGGTCTCTTTAACAACCAATCATTATTATAACACCGTGATCATTTCAAAATATCATACTTCAAAACCAAAATATCATATCCATTTCAAAACCATATCAATACGATATCATTTCTCATTTAAAATAATATTCATTTCGAGAATCGTAACACTTTCAAAGTTATATCACTTTCAAAATTATAAAACTTAGAAATTATAACACTTTAGAAATCATAACACTTTGAAACCATAATTCTTTGAAAATCTTAACACTTTGAAAACATGATACTTTGGAAATCTTAACACTTCGAAAACATAAATTTGAAACCATAATACTTCCCACTTAAACAGTTTAGATATAGAAAATAGTATATATAATAAAATAGTTATAAAATAAAACAGCTAGTATATTAAAAATTGTAACGATCGCGATTTTTCGTTGCCGAAAACCGACATCAATACGTCCAAAGTATCAACTGCCGAGCAATCGAAAGCCGAAAAACCGTTCCGTTAGGGTTTAGAAAAAGAAAAAAATAGAAGAAGATAGAAAAAGATAGAACAGAACAGAAGCAATAACAGAACAACATCAGAATCTCACAATTCGCAGCGGAACAACATATAATAAATAAATGAATAATCTTTAAACAAAGAACTATATCAGTTATTACATTTTATACATTACGTTACATCATCATCAGAGTGTACAACAACAAACAGCGGAAAAGAAATACTATATACTAGTGATACGCCAATGCCATCTATCTTGCCTCCTGCAACTCCTGAATATCCAGAATATCCTGATAAACCTTAACTCTTGACTGCCCGTGTGGAAATTGGCGGGCACCCAGAGTTTAGGAAGGAAAACAATAAACTCTGAGTCAGTCATGTGACTGGTGTGAGAACTAAAACAGTTTATTTTTCTTTAAAATCAAAATAGAGGAATATTTTTAAAGTCAATTCGCAATGCTTTTAAAAATGAGACTACCATAAGGCCTCCCGCACACACACACAATGCAAACGCAGAATCGGAGGAGATTTCTCCTTATGATAGTCAAAGATGCTTGATACGCATTAAAAAGAAACATTTGATATTATTACTAGTGCATAGTGTAGGAAATTTATTTCGAAAATAAAGATATAAATCTTAGCCAGCATAGGCATTCCGCACTTATGCCTACTATAGCTACTATGTTCAATAGCAGGTACCGCCACATTCCATAGCAGGTTATACAACTAAATCCGTACAAGATCATATTCTTTCTTTGGATTTCCAACAAATGGTCAGGCCAAGGAACTTCCCATTGCCACATGGAAACGCCTCTGGAATGACGTCCCGAGAGCCAAACCGGATCTCTGCCAACACAAGGTCGGGTTACCCCTAACTGGGTAACTACTGACACGAATATGTCATCCCCCGATCGTAACCGATCTATCCGAGGATCCTCGATTTCCAACAACCACAAAATATGCAGCAACAACATAGGTTAAATATCTGGGCTCCATACCATGATACCACCTCTATCCAGAAGGAATGACATACACTAAAGGGCGCTACCCCTAATAACCTTACTGCATCCTTCCTGTTTTGACCATTTCCGGGGTTTGAGGTCCGACGAAGTCTCGTCCACAAAGTCACACTTTATACAAAAGTCGTGCTTTGGGTCAACAAATGATCATAGAAATGATCACCAAGATAGACGATCAAACAAATGATCCTATCACAAATAATCAACACAATGATCATTTCACAGCAACACTTAGCATGTCACATTACCAAATTGGGAGTATATCACTAATAACCTTCAACTATATAACCTCTGAGCTCGTACGTCTCAGAGAAGGGTGTTAAGCTAAGAGAATAAATTCTCCGCCACCAACAGAAATATATTTGAAAGAAATCAGCTTTATATCTCAATTTTTAATGTCAGACATACAATTCATACAAGTCTGTTCCACGATCAAACAGAACCGAATGCACTTACAAAGAAGTCCTTGCAATCCGGATATTCACTAATCACGACCGGACTTCCCGTCACTAAGGGTGATAAAACCTCTATATCAGAGATCAGCCGATGTAGAGTAACTCGACGGTAATCCTTCTGTTTTCACAAATATCCGGTCTTCAACACCGGTCATCGGATGCAATCTATTACGACGTATCACATACTCGGAATGGGTTATACGACCCTAAGGTCCTTTCCCGGCTAACCCGAATAGTGAGCGCTTATTCAAAAATAAGTGTGGCATTCAAATTCAAACAAATCACAACAAATACCTATTTAAAGGTAAATATTGATAGTCGGATTATTGAACTATCAATAGGCATGCTCAACATCACCAAATTCCAAATAATTTCCCAAATTATTTACTTTCCAAAATATCTCTACTTGATATAAATTTCCCACACTTCAAACATTTGAAAACCAATTTTCAAATCACTTTTCAATACTTTATCAACTTTTGAAAATAAATTTCAATCATTTTCCTTACTCGGAAATACTTTCATTTCAACATGGTTCATTTAAACCAAATAAATAAATCCTTACCGATTTACTTTATATTTACGTTCCAAATCCGTAAATCAATTCCCACACTTCAAAAATAAATCAACGTTTATTTTTAAACAATTTCCCCTTTCTTTTATAAATTCCTTAGTGAATTTATAATCCAAAATATCTATGAATATACGATTTTCTAATCGACTTCTATTATTCATTTTCAATTTATCTTACAAGGATAAATTCTAAAACGTTCATTTCACATTGGAAAAATATTTCCATACTTATTTAATAATAAGTACATCACAAATCCATTCAATTTCAACACTTGGAAAATATTCAATATACTTAAATCGAAAATTAAGTATATATTTCATTCTTTAAGAAATCATTCTCTTAAACACATTTGTTTGGGCCAAAACGAATATTACGTAAAACATCGTTACGACGACCCAAAATCACTAGTATAGGGATTCAAAGTTTAAATAGATATATAAATCCCAATACTATACAAAACATTTCCTTTCGGAAACCATTTACTATAACAACAGTGTTATAGTCCACCATTTCCTTCTATTTCTCGAAAACGTCTATTTCAACAATGAATGTTGAAATCTATGTGTTCGATACTTAATGCATTTTAAACGTCTTTAAAATCATTAACTTCATTTCCTAATGTTCCTTCCCTAAAAACATATCCATTTCATTTAATAGTATATTCACTGTCCAAAATTGTGAATATAATTCCTTTCATATATTCCTATATCCAGCTTATCAAATTCAATTGATTTTGGATTTATAAACAACGTTTATAAACTCCATTTATATTTTTATAAACTTCTATTTATAAAAATCCTTTTTATATCTCATTTTACATGCCAAAATCCGATTTATAAGTTGATTACTTATAAATCTTATATTTTACAAAATCTATCCATTTTATATATTCATATTTCATAAATTTATAAATCTCAATTCACTAATGAAATCCATTTTTTTTTTCACTTCATTACTTATAAAAACTCGTTTTATAATTCCATTATTTTTAATTTATAAATATCAATTTTATAAATCTTTTATATAAACCGTTTATAATACTTCAAAATTCCCAATTAAACCATTTTATAAATTAATCACTATTTATTTCCAAAAATCTTAATTTGGTTATATTTTACAAAAACAGTAATTTTTATAACATAAAAATATATAACGTTTTAATTATTTAAAATGAATCAACTCAAAATTTTATAAAAACATATACTTTGAAAAATCACTTTAAAAATTCCTTTGAAAACCAAAAATCATTATTTTAAAACTTCAAAAATGGATCTGATGATGCAGCAGCACCAAATAGTCAATCACGACTTCCAAATATCATATATCGATATGATATCAACAAATATCAAAATATCTGTAAATAAATCAATACAGTTGAGGAATCCAGTTGGATCCCTCCAACCTGTTTCCCTGCATCCAAAAACATTAGCACAATACCAATTCAGCTCCAGTACGGAATTATCGCGGTATATGGGATTTATAAATATTATCGGCTTAATAGACGGTGCAATAGGGTCTCATCCGCTATACAATGCGGGAAATCAATAACTGCAATATATACATATGCCAATATATATATATATATATATATATATATATATATATATATATATATATTGCTATTATATATAATACCAATTTCACTGTTTATGAAATATTCGCGGTATATGTTTTTAATAAATAACATCCGCTTACTAACGGCGCATAATGTCTATTTTAACAATCAATAGATAACAATCATCATTCAAACATACATTCAAGAATTTTAAATCTAACTATTTAAAATAAAAATCGAAATCGATTCGATTGAGTGAGAAGTTCTCACCTTGGTTTTTCGATAACAATTCGTAGCGTTTTATTTCGAATAAAATTAAACGGACGTTTAATTTTACTCGAAATTTTCGCTAGCTCCAAAGGATCCCAAACCAGCTCCATAGCGTAGTGTTCGACAAAACAAAGCCAACGCCGCTTGTTTCGTAATTTTTCGACCTCGTATGAATAAGATATGATTTTTCAAAGTTAATACAATTTTATATTTATAATTATCTACACAATCTTTTTAAATTTGAAACTTCTCACATCTGGGCCATTGAATCCTAGTCTACAGATCAAAGCCGTCCCTCTTCTTCTTCCCTCCATCGCGCATGCGTTCATTCCAGTAAACCATAACCCATTGCCGTCATCTAGATTTACATGCCGCTCCACCTGCCGACGTCGAGAGTTCATCAGATCACCACCATTCGAAAGCCAACGTCGAGCTCCACCACTGCCGTGAGTACGGCCAAACTCGGCCACCCCCTAAGCGCACGAAACGATGATGAACGACGACCAAACGCGGCCCCAATTCGACTTCAAACAACAACAATATCAAAGATCCACCGTTGGATTGGTGGATCTCTCTGCCCTCTACAACTTTCATTTAGAAAGTTTTCGAAATTAACGCATGGATTTGAAGCAAAATGAGGAGGAAAGAGATGGATTTTCAGCCCTTGAATATGTAAGTGGCGGCCCTGAACAAATATTAGGGTTAGGGTTTAACCAAAGTGAGCAAGGGGTTGTGCTCCTTTTATAGATTTTCAAATGAAAACACTATTCATTCCGGTTTTCCAGAACTCCGATTTACGCGCTATAACTGACGTTTCTAGGGATTATCCCGCGTTCCGGACGCAATGGAACAGGTTTCGGAAGCTAATTCGGTCATCTGTGCGAGTTATGGCAATAATTGTTTAATTTAAATTAAACCGATTTAAACGATTTTCTAGGCGTTTTAGCTTGCACCGGACAAACGATAAATCCGATTGATACGAAATTTTAAACCATATAATAATATCACATTACGGATCCGATGAAACTAGTTTCGTCGAAATCCGAGATTGTTTGAAAAATGGCTATTTTAACTCGCCAATTTAATATTAAAACAATTTCGATGCGTTTCGAGCTGCCACGATCAAACGGAAACTCTGATTGCTACGAAAATTGAAATCCGATAAAAACAAACTATTACGGATCCAATGGAACTAGTTTCGTCCAATTCTGAGACTGTTCAAAAATTGGCTATTTCACTAGTCGATTTAATATTAAAATATTCAATTTTCACAAATTAACTTTTAATTCGATTTTAAAAGTCCTATAACATCATTCTAACTTCAATATGATATAATAAAATTTTACAAATCATTTTCAATCATATTTAACTCAATTTTCAATTATTTCTGTATTTTCAACTATTAAACTATCGATTTAACTATTCAATTAAATCCAATTATTTGAATTAAAATTTATTCGACTTATAATTTCACTTATTAATATTTAAAATTAATTAAATATTCAAATTTAAATTAATAGAAGTTCTGGGTCGTTACAAAAATAGTTATAAGTTAAATAGTTTATATTAAAATATTAAAATAGTTTATATTAAAAATAGTTTACATTAAAAATGATTTATACTAAAAATAGTTTATATTAAAATAATTTATATATTTACAAAAAATAGTTGTATATTAATAATAGTATATATATTAAAATACTTTATATAATAAAATAGTTTCCTCAGAGTTCACAAATTAATTCGAATTAACTCAAATTTCAAAATTCCATTTAAATAAAATCTCAGATCTTCCATTTCAATTCAATTCAAATCTCAATATACCCTTTTATATCGATTTCAAATATAGATTTGAACTACAAAATAACAATTTGGATTTCAATAGATTTCAAAGCTTTAGACATTCAACATTTACAAAACTAAATTTGAAAATTCCATATATATCAAATTCACTTTACTATTTTTCAGTTTTGAAATATTTACTTAATCACTCCAATAAAATTTTAAATAAACTTCAATCATAACTTCAAATAAACTAAATAACCAATTTCAATTTATGTAAATGTGAAAATATTCATTTAGACCACTTTTAATCAAAAATCAAGTTATAAAATCATATCTTTAAAATCTCAAATTTAGTAAATTTCAAATCAAACTTATTTAAGTATAATTCTTAAATAAATACAATTTCAAACTAATTTGTAATTCTCTTTCCAACCTTAATTTATTTAAAATTATCGTAAAAAATCTATTTTTAAAATATAATTTTAAATAAATACTTAAAAGTAATATATAAATATTAATTAAATTAAATATCATTAAATTAAAGCTTATTATTAAATTTAATATTATATTCAAACTTATTTATACGTATTTTAAAATTGTAAAATTATAAGTAAATTCTTAAAATTTATAATTTCGAAACTAACTTATAATTTTAAAATTTTCAAAACGTATAATTTTTAAAAATCTAAAATTTAAACCTTTATAAAAATACATTTATACATAATATCTTTAAATCGATATTTATTAAAATAGTATATTTCCTTTAAAACCGTGGAAATCATTTTCAAAAAATATATATATATAGACCAACGGTGTCTGTATATAATTTTCTATCATATGGTCAAGTGATAAACATATTTATCATTTCAGTCTGCAATTTATATATATACGGGTATATATCTTTTCAACCCACAATCCTAATTTCAATGTCAATGAAAATCGCTTGGGTTTATCATTTCAACCCATAATGATTTTCCCCTATTCTACAAGATCGTTCGGGTATGTATCATTTCAACCCAAAGGGAATTCTATATTAACAGGGAACTTGTAGAGTGAGAACAATAATGACAATAATATAGCAAGCATATATCATCAATAACAGATAAAATATAAATAACATATCATGGTGTCAAATGTCACAGGTGAACAGTTACAAATAATGGCATATATATAGCAATTTAAATAACTAACATTAGCATATTTCAATTGTCGTTTCAATTGAAATCAAATTTAATAAATATAAGAACGTTAATCGTGAGTGATTGCTCACCTTTCGAGGCTAGAGATGAGCAAGAATGAGATGAGTTACGAATCCAAGCATGAATTCCAAAGCAAAGAAAGATTGAACGCGAATTTGTCGAGCAAGCTGATAGCTCGAAATTGACGAAATCAAATCAAAACTAGATTGATGAAGATAAATGGTATAAGTGAACTTATATATATATACACACACATAACTATTTACATATATAAAATCATATTCTAAATTCAAACATATTTTCAGTTTTAAATATATATGTATGTATGTATGTATGTATGTATGTATGTATGTATGTATTTCAAAATCATTGTTTTAAATCAAAAAACATATATCAAAATCTAATATATATATATATATACATAATATATTTTGAAACAAATACTTATATATATATACATATCACTTTGTATATATACAACATAAAACAACAATATATATAAACCTTTAATTTAAATCTATATACATTTCAAAATTAAAATAACCATATATGTAAACAGTTTAAAATCAAATAAACAAATATACTATGCAGACTAATAATGTAATAAAACAAAATAGATGAACAGATTAAACCAAATGTACTCAGACTATATATGAGTAGATTATATATATCCCAAAATATCAATGCAACTTATAAACTTTATATATAATATATATGTACATATTTAAATAAAAGCATGCAACTGGGAAGAATACAGAATGTATAAAGTCTATTTAAAATTAACATTATATATATATCAGTTGTTGCTAATCAAATTAAAACATTAATATAAATTTATAGACATTCAAAACATACTATATTTTATCGGAAAACAGGTTAAACAAATGTGTAGACACTACATACATAATTAAATATATATATATATGTGTGTGTGTAAAAGGCCCCACGTATATATACATACATACCTTATAATATATTGGATATAAAACTGAAATGTAAACATTCATATATTAGAAAACTGACATATATATATATATATATATATATATATATATATATAATACTAAAATTTTATACAAACGGATAATATACAATACTAATATAAGCTTGTACATACATGCAAAATCATACACAGTTTATACGCTTTTATATGTAATAGATAATATATTATAAAAGTACCTCTACGCATATATATAACAACAGATTTTACAACTTATATAAAAACTTACATATAAATATATGTACGTACTTAAAACATAGAACTTACAGTGATATATAAATATACATATTGCATAATACACAAAACCACTTGCACAGCATATGCTCATAACAAAATATATACAGGAAAATCAATAACTTAACCAACATTTACCTATATGCGAACAAGTGGAGAAGTATGCACTGTTGAAGTGCTCGATTTTTCGACTTTGACAAAGAGGGGAGAGCTGCTCACGATTTGAGGAGAAAGCAGCCGATGGCTAGCAAGAAGGAAGAAGGGTTGCCGAGCAAGGTAGGGAGGAACGGTGATGGTCAGCGTCGGCATTGGTTCGGTGAGTGGTAGAAAGTTGCTATGCCGATGGGAGGGTGGAAGGAGGAGGAAAGGAAAAAGTGGTCGGGTGGATGACTGGGGAAAGGAGACTTTATGCGAGAAGGAATAGGGAGGAAGCTCGGTGTAGTGGACTTCAGGCCTAGGTAGTAGTTGGGTTCGTGCGTGAGCTGTGTGTACGTGGCAGAAGAGAGAGAGGAGGGAAGAGGCTCAGCTTAAGTTATTGGTGATGGCCGTTATGGGTTAGTGGAGATGCAAAGAAACTGGAGATGTAGGAAGTGGTGAAGAAGTATGAACAGGAAAAATTTATATTATATTAAATTTTGTTCCATTCCAAAGCAAGCCAGAGGAAATTTAAGAACGAACCAAATATATTGAAATGCTAGGAATAGTGAAAAGCACACGTGAATCGAGGGGAAATATTAATGATCGATGACTACTGGTTTACACAGTGGGCAATGAATGGTCACGCGAAATCAAAAGCCAAATTGCAGAACCGATACGAGAATCGTTCCATAGATTTCACCATCTCCCACACTCCGAAATGCACAAACGGGTATACTACGGAAATCGGCATGATGAGACGATCAAAACGGTACATAGATATTAATGATATGATCATCCTATCAAAAGTTGATATCTGGTACCGAAAATGCTGCTAAAACGTCGAAAATAAGATAAACGGAGCAACAGCATTTCAAATTTGACAAAACGAAATATGACGCCCCACTCAGAAGATGATTTACAAATTTATTACATAAAAATATTCAGTTTTGGAAAACATTTTATTATCATCAAATGTTAAATGATTTAGATTTAAATAAAATTATACAATAAAATAAACTTCCATATTATCTGATGAAAATTTACCATTTGCTATGTTTAAATATACGTATTTCAAATATCAAATTTTCATTACCAAATTCAATTATTTAAAATGTCACAAAATTCAGTTGATTACATTACCTAAAACCACTAAAATTTACTAGTCGTTACACTCTTCCCTACTCAAAAATTTTCGTCCCCAAAAAGGAACGAGGCAGGAGAAAAGAAACAACCAGAAAGAAAAATAGATTTGAAATATAAAATAAAACAATCAATTTAAAACCATATAAATTTCAATTTTAAACAAATTAATATTCAACAATTTGGTTTAATCCATTTGATTTCGGTTAAATAAATTTTCACTTATCATTCAATCTTAACTATTTCTAAATTCCTATTTATTTATTATCTCGTTATCCAATTTATATAAATTAACATTTCTAAAATCATAAATTGAGTGTATAAACATTCATTATAATCATATATTATTTAACAAATTAATTCTTTCTTTTTCCAAATTATTATTAAATTTATTCCATTTAATATATCTTATCACATAGATTAAATACATTGACACTTAATTTTAATCACTCAAATTTATTTACAATTTCTTTTAGCATCATTTTATATTGTATATTATTCAATTACATAGTTAACTTCTGATTAATTTAGGTAAATTATATATATTGGAATGAAATTGAGTATTATACAAGTAAAAGTTTTCCTAATTCAATTATTTCAAGTTTTAAATATTTATTCAAAACTTAGCTTCGTGTTATAATTGAAATCATCCTTTAACATAAAATTTAAGAATTATATTTCCAGTTTTACTTCAAACCATTTAGAGATAAATGTATACATATATATTCTATATATATATATATATATCAAATCAAATCTAAAATCATATACCTATATATACATTATAAATCAAGTCATACTTAAGAAATTCAAATCGAATTTATTTTCCAAAATGAAAGTGTTGCAAAGCTACAAAATGGTCTCTCCACTCTGAAACTTGAAAATGAATGTCGATGATGATGTAGTCATCACCGAAATTATTTTCTAGCAACAAAAGAGAAGAGTACTGATTTAAACTTTTAAAATTATTTGGAAACAAATTTCTATTCGAAAATATTCTTAAATAATATACCCTAAAATTTAAAACCAAATTTTCTAAAAATACCGAAAATTAAATTCTCAAATTCTAAATTTAAATTCATTAAAATTTCAAAAACAGTTTCTAAACCATGTTTTATAATTCTATTTAGTCGATGGTTTACAAAACCATAAATGAAAATCAAATATTCGCATATTCAACAACCAATTCATTTAACTATTAAATTTCAAAAAAAATTATACTTATATATAATATAATATAATCATACAAAATTATTTCATTTACAAATTTGAAAACAATATTGTGTCAGTTTGCTCTATTCAAGTGTTTTGGAATTCCTATAGATAGCGTTGATCAGACGAATTGATCGAAAACCAAATCAACATTAACAACTCAAACAACACGGTATAAAATATTTTTATATTAATTACAAATACACTCCCTCACTAGATGAATCAATGAAGGATTTCGTAGCAAGGATAGAGATCCAAATCGCGGGTGACCTTAACCGGATCAACCGTGACTTCAAGAATAAGATCGATGCAGAATTCTGAGGCAAATCGGCATTCGATCGCAAGAGATAAAATTCATCCATAGCAAAAGATGGCACCATCAAAACCGAGGATACAGAAATCTTCGGTGAATCGATGTCTGTTGTGAAGGAGTTTCACCCCTTTACAAATCACTCTAAGATTGGCGGGACAGCCGACTCATTATAGAGATCAATCGAAGTGGAGTTATGGGATACTCCAGAATCAAGAAAATATGGATAAGGAGAGACAACAATGGATTTCAGAACGAAGGAGGAAAGTTCAAAAATTCAAAGGAAACCGAGTTAAAGAAGAAATGATTCAAGCTCGAACGAAGGCGATTCTGTAATTAAATTTACTCTATATGCTAAGTTTTGCCTAAAACAAAAGTTTTGATACCAACTGTAATATCCCCATTTTTCGTGCCACTCGCATCCACACATGTCGGACTTGAATTGCTCAAAATATCATATTATTAATTTATATTTGGAAAAACTCATTATATACAGTAAATAAATCAATCACATAATCACAAACACAGAGTAATATAACAATCTGCAGCGGAAACAAATAAATAGTAGTTCATGAAGCCACTATATATATCGGAGTTAAAACAAGATACATAGAAATCTCGAATACATAGAAGTCTCAATACAATAGTCAAATAACAAAACCTTAATATATCACTGGAGTCAACTGAATAACTGCAAGCTGAATAGATAAAGATGGATCTCCCAGCGAAACTCCAACTTCAAAGGTGACCTCGAATGATGTGACACTCAATCTGACCCGAGAATATAGAAAAACACTCGAGTCAGGATTAACATTCTTATATCAATAAATCCAACTCAAGTGAAATAGCAACTGAAATACAAGTAACTTAAAGGATGTTTGGGATATCCATCCTCTAAGGATTCGTGGAACTATCTACTATGTAGTACAATACGCTATTATAATATGTCTATAGTAAAGTAAGCTATTAAAATAGAGTTAAGGCATTAACAATATCCCCCTTAACACATTTTTATATATTCCTATAGTCAGTACTGTAATCTCTCCCGTACTGGGCATCGTCGGGGGGCACTCCATAGGTATGGTACAAAACTAACTCGTAGTGGTATCGATAAGGTACGTGACACGGCACGACTAGGCAATTCCAAGGTAGATATACCAATTACACTTCTGGGCTAGTGGTAATGCATAGCAGCAGCTACCACCCACCTCGATCCATACTCCCAAAAATTCGAGGGTGCACCCAATCAATCACAAAGTAATAGAATGGTATCGAAGAAGTATGTCCGATCGAAGGAGCTACCTCACTTGGCCCATCATATGCTCCTGTTTTAGCCACCTCAAGCTAACGCACGGGAGTCAGGTCCACGCATATACCTCATATAAGATCGTCGTCACCATCCTATTTCATTCTAGAATCTCCACCGCCTACACAGTTGTCAAAGTGGTTTTCGATATTGGCAGAGAGTATGACAATAACCGATCCCCGTCTCTTTAACAACCAATCGTTATTATAACACCGTGGCCATTTCGAAATATCATCCTTCAAAACCAAAATATCACATCCATTTCAAAGCCACATCAATATTATATCATTTCTCACTTAAAATAGTATTCATTTCCAGAATCATAACACTTCCAAAGTTATATAACTTTTGAAATTATAAAACTAAGAAATTATAACACTTCGGAAATCATAACACTTTGAAAACATAATACTTTAGAAATCTTAACACTTTGAAAACATAATACTTTGGAAATCTTAACACTTTGAAAACATAAATTTTACTTCCCAGTTAAACAGTTTAGATACAGAAAATAATATATATAATAAAATAGTTAGTATATTAAAAATAGTTATAAGTTAAAATAGTTTATATTAAAACAATTAGTATGTTAAAATAGTTTATATTAAAAATAGTTTATATTAAAAATAATTTATATTAAAAATAATTTAAATTAAAATAATTTATATATATATATTTTTATATTAAAAATAGTATATATATGTATTAAAATATTTTATATAATAAAATAGTTTCCTCAAAGTTCACAAATTAATTCAAATTACTCAAATTCCAAAAAACCTGTTTAAATCAAATCTCAGTTCTTCCATTCAACTCAATTAAAATCTCCATAAACCCTTTTATATCGATTTCAAATATTGATTTTAATTACAAAATAACAATTTCGATTTTAATAGATTATAAAGCTTTAGATATTCAACATTTATAAAACTAAATTTGACAATTCCATAAATATATCAAATTCACTTTACTATTATTTAGATTTGAAATATTTACTCAATCATTCAGTAACATTTTAAATAAACTTCAATTTCAACTTTAAATAAACTAAATATCTCATTTCAATTTATGTAAATTTTAAAATATTCATTTAAATCATTTTTAATCAAAAATCAAGTTATAAAATCATATCTTTAAAATCTCAAATTTATAAATTTCAAATCAAACTTATTTGAGTGTAATTCTTAAATAAATACAATTTCAAACTAATTTCTAATTCTCTTCCCAACCTTAATTTATTTAAAATTATTATAAAAAATCTATTTTTAAAATATAATTTTAAATAAATACTTAAACATAATATATGTATGTTAATTAAATTAAATCTCTTAAATTAAAGCTTATTATTAAATTTACTATTATATTAAGACTTATTTATACATATTTTGGAACTGTAAAATTATAAGTAAATTCTTAAAATTTACAATTCGAAACTAACTTATAATTTTAAAATTTTCAAAACATATTATTTTTAAAAATCTAAAATTTAAAGCTTTATAAAAATACATTTGTACATAATATCTTAAAATCAATATTTATTAAAATCATATATTTCCCTTCAAAACCATGGAAATCATTTTCAAATATATATAAATAGTCCAACGGTGTCTGTATATAATTTTCTATCCTATGGTCAAGTGATACGGATACTTATCATTTCAATCCGCAATTTAAATACGAGTGTATATCTTTTGAACCAGCAATCCCAATTTCAATGTCAATGAAAATCACTTGGGTTTATCATTTCTACCCATAAAGATTTTATCCTATTCTACAATTCGTTCAGGCATGTATCATTTACGACCATAGGGAATTCTATACTAACAGGAAACTTGCAGAGTGAGAGCAATAATGATAATAATATAACCGACATATATCATCAATAACAGATAAAATATAAATAACATATCATGGTGTCAAATGTCGCAGATGAACAGTTACAGATAATGGCATATATATAGCAATTTAAATAACTAACAACAGCATATTTCAATTGTCGTTTCAATTGAAATCAAATTTAATAAATATAAGAGCGTTAATCGTGAGTGATTTCTCACCTTTCGAGGCTAGAGATGAACGAGAATGAGATGAGCTACGATTCCAAACACGAATTCCAAAGCAAAGCAAGATTGGGCGCGAATTTGTCAAGCAAAGCTGATAGCTTGGAATTGACGAAATTAAATCAAAACTGGATTGATGAAGATAAATGGTATAAGTGAACTTATATATATAACTATATATAACAATTTACATATATAAAATCATATTCTAAATTCAAACACATTTTAAGTTTTATATATATATATATATATATATATATATATATATGAATGTATGTATGTATGTGTGTGTATTTCAAAATCATTGTTTTAAATCAAAACACATATATTAAAATCTAACATATATAAATAATATATTTTGAAATAAATACTTATATAGATATATAATATCACTTTGTATATATACGACATAAAACAACAATATATATAAACCTTTAATTTAAATCAATATACATTTCAAAATTAAAATAACCATATATGTAAACAGTTTAAAATCAAATAAACAAATATACTATGCAGACTAATAATGTAACAAAACAAAATAGATGAACAGATTAAACAAAATGTACACAGACTATATATGAGTAGATTATATATGTCCCAAAATATGTATGCAACTTATAAACTTTATATATAATATATATGTACACATTTAAATAAAAGCAAGCAACTAGGAAGAATACGGAAAGTATAAAGTCTATTTAAAATTAACATAATATATATCTAACAGTTGTTGCTAAATCAAACTAAAACATTAATATAAATTTATAGACATTCAAAACATATTATTTTATGGCAAAACAGGCTAAACAAATGTGCAGACACTACATACAAAACTAAATATATATGTAAAAGGTCCCACGTATATATACATACATACTTATAATATATTGGATGTGAAACTGAAATGTAAACATTTATATATTAGAAAACTGACATATATATATATATATATAATACTAAAATTTTATACAAACAGATAATATACAATACTAATATAAGCTTGTACATACATGCAAAATCATATAAAGTTTATAAAATTTTATATGTGATAGATAATATATATTATAAAAGTAACTCTATGCATACATACAACAACATATTTTACAACTTATATACAAACTTACATATATATACACACACACATATGTACTTAAAACATAGAACATACAGTGATATATAAATATACATATTGCATAATACACAAAACCACTTGCACAGCATATGCTCATAACAAAATATATACAGGAAAATCAATGACTTAACCAACATTTACCTATATACGAACAAGTGGAGAAGTATGCGGTGTTGAAGTGCTCGACTGTTCGACTTTGACAAAGAGGGGAGAGCTGCTAACGATTTGAGGAGAAAGCAGCTGATGGCTACAAGGAGGAAGAAGGGTTGCTGAGCAAGGTGGGGAGGAATGGTGATCATCGACGTCGGCGTTGGTTCAGCAAGTGGTGGAAGGTTGCTATGCCGATGGGAGGGTGGAAGAAGGAGGAAAGGAAAAAGTGGTGGGGTGGATGACTGGGGAAAGGAGACTTCATGCGAGAGGGAACGAGGAGGAAGCTCGGTGTGCTAGACTTCAGGCCGACGGTGAGAGTTGGGTTCGTGCGCGTGCTGTGTGCACGTGGCAGAAGAGAGAGAGAGGAGGGAAGAGGCTCGGCTTGAGTTGTTGGTGATGGTTGTTGTGGGTTAGTGGAGATGCAAAGAAACTGGAGATGTAGGAAGTGGTGAAGAAATATGAACAGGCAAAATTTATATTATATAAAATTTTGTTCCATTCCAAAGCAAGCCAGAGTAAATGTAAGAACGAACCAAATATATTGAAATCCCGAGAATAGTGAAAAGCATGCGTGAATCGAGGGGAAATATTAATGATCGGTGACTATTGGTTTACATGGTGGGCAGTGAATGGCCACGCAAAATCAAAAGTCAAATAGCAGAACCGATACGGAAATCGTTCCGTAGATTTCACCGTCTCCCGGACTCCGAAATACATAAAAAATATACAACGGAAATCGGCACAACAAGATGATCAAAACGGTATATAGATATCAGTGATATGATCATCCTATCAAAAGTCCACATCTAGTACCGAAAATGCTGCTAAAACGCCGACAATAAGATAAATGAAGCAATAGCATTTCAAATTTGACAAAACAAAATATGACGTTTTAATCAGAAGATGATTTACAAATTTATTATATAAAAACATTCAGGTTTGGAAAACATTTTATTATCATCAAATGTTAACTGATTTAGATTCTAAAAAATTATACAAAAAAATAAACTTCCACATTATCTGATGAAAATTTACCATTTGCAATGTTTAAATATACGTGTTCCAAATATCAAACTTTCACTAGCAAATTCAACTATTTAAAATGTCACAAAATTCAGTTAATTACCTTATTTAAACCATTAAAACTTACAGGTCATTACAAGTCAAATGAGTAATTAACGTTATTGATAGGGATCTCTAAACATTTGAACTAAGCAATTTAACATAGCATTGTTGGAAATAGAGTAAATTGAATAATTTTACCTTAATTTTATTTTATATATAAAGGAATAATTTTCAGAAATTATTATGGTATATATGGTGTGCCTAGTTGTTAGAGAATGATAATATTTGATTATTATCATTTGTTGTTTTTGTGTTCTAATAAAAGCTGTTGATATTATTATAGTGAAAAAAAAGATTAACAACTAAGAAATGGTTTTCTATAACCAAAGTTTGAAAATTATATATGATTTATAAAAGCGATTTATAAATCAAAGGTTTTAAAAGCTGGGAATTTGAGAATTTAAAATCTGTTGGTTTTGGAAATGGTTTTTCAATGTTTTTGAAAATAGTAATAGTATTATTGGAAAATATTTTTGAATGCAAATATTTAAAAAGGATTTTAAATAAAAATAGCACTGAACTCACTTCGGTCACTGGGAAATAATTTCGATGTTGATGCAGCATCATCGACATTCATTTTTGGGTTTCTAAGAGAGGAATTACTACCATTGAGGTTTTAAAACTGGATTTGATTTGAAGTTCAAAAGAATGATCTGGAATACGAAGGATTATTTAAAGTATTGTTTCAAATTGATTTGAAATAAATGAGAAAAAGAAGTTTAAACTCTAGGGATTTCCATTTAAATGTTTTACGAAAATATGAGAAAATAAGTTTGGTAACCTATAAAATTTGACAATTAGTAAGCAAAACAATGTTGAAATGTTGAATAAGAATTTTAAGAAAAGTAAATTTGGAATTAGACTTGGAAATGAAATTTAACTTAAGATAAGTTAGACAAAAATGAATTTTGAAAGGGAATATGACCTAAGTTTGGATAAATGAAAAAAAATTGAAATGAAATCGATTGTGATTTGAAATAAATCAATGAGATAGACTAATTAAATAAGTTAGTGAATTGAAAATGGTTAAAACCGAATATTGAAATTGAAAAAATGGACCGAGTCAAATGAAATTGAATGTGATATGGACTTAAATTATGAAGTGATAACAAACATGAGAGTTGTATTAAATGTTCATAAACTTAAGTAAAATTTATCAACTAATTCATAAATCAATTAAGTATGGAGTAAAACATTGTTAAACATAAAATTTGAGGGGATAATTTTTAAGTGACATTAGTATTAAAAAAAATACCAAGTATGAAATGGATGTGGATAAAGCAACGTGGATAGTTGAACGTAGATCAATAAAATGTGAATAATTAAAAGGGAATAAAATGAATGAGAATGAAATGGATTTAAATAAAAAGGGAATTAGTATAACTAGGAAATCAATTGAAATAAATATGTAATTTGTACGTATATTATTTTATTCGCATAACGGTTTGATGCAGATTCGAGTACATGAATTCGACATTGATCCGAGTTGGAATTTTTAACTCCGTTATCGACGGCGAACATTGGATTTTTTATTGATTATAATATTATCTATCATATTATGTGGTTGTGCAAGGAGATTGGAGGTTTCTAATCAAAGAACCGGATTTGAGTCTGCACTAGAGTAGTCATGTGAACGATACTAGTTTAGAAGGAAATCGTGTGATCGAGCGAGCGATCGGATTTCATATTGCGTACGAATAATATATGTATATTGTATGGGTTCTAGTAAAGTAAATGTTGGAAATTGAAATTACAGAATAATATGATTATGAATTGTATGATTAGACATCATTGGTAAATAAGATGCAGGTATATAGAAGCAAGAGCAAATTAAATGCCTTTGATTTCATAAGTAAAATTTGGTTGCCCGACTAAAAGGTACATGTTTAATTTATTGTTTGAATTTGATGATTTTGTGGTTGAGCAACTTGGCTTTTGTTTCATTTTGTTGGTTTGGGCCCATATTAGCAATTATTATTATTCTGATCTAGCCACGCAAAGGAGACGTTGGCGAAATTTTGAAGAAATTTTTAATATCTAAAATTTAATTTTGAGTTATAACTCAAAAGGATTGAATGGGGTGATATTAGTTGGAATCTATGAATGATTTGGAAACTTAGTAAAAAAAGTACTAACAAGGTTTCAACGAGTGGATTTTTGGGAAAAGTTAAAGGCTTAAAAGGATTTGGTGGTCTATCTCAAATAATGGGTTTTGAAAAGCCAAGGAGTTTGGGCATTATTTTTACCTTGGAAATTTCGGGGATGAAATTTTTTTAAGGGGAAAAGAGTGTACGACCCAGAATTTTAGTCATTTGAAAATGGAATATTTAATTTTTTCTAAATATTGAAAAAATATTTTATAAGTTAAATAACTTGGATTTCAAATATAGCGATTCATTAGATAATTTAATTGTTGAATTTTATAATTGAAATTGTTTAAATAATTGAATCTTGGATTTTAAGTTAGATAAAAAATGATTTAAAATCTCATTTAAAATTATGTTAATAAGAATAAATATAATAAAACTTTTAAATTTGATTTAAAAGTGATTTAACTGATTTTGGAAATAATTCATTTAAATTAATAGGTAAAAATAGCCTTTCGGGCACTGTCTTGATTTCGATGAAACCAGTTTTATTGGATTAATAATAATGAACTATAATATACTGTTAATTTCATGGCGATCAGATGAATCATTTGGTTGAGAGAGATCGAAACGCGTAGAATTTAATATCGAAAATTTAATATAATAATTGGGTTCAAAAAGCTATCTTCTGCATACAATCGAGTTAGGTCTCGAAACAAGTCTCATTGCATTCAGAATAGGGGTATAACATATAGAATGCCAGGCGGCATGTCTTGTTTGAAAGGTCGAGATTTTGGGATGTTTTATAGCTTGAAAATTTAAATTTGAATAATATATATATATATATATATATATATATATATATTATATCAGCCTATACACTAACCATGCTACCCCCATACCTTAGCCCATACCTTCCCACATCCCAGACCGTACCCTTCCAATTATAAATAAACACATGAAACAGAATTTGAAGGCTTCCTCCATTTTCAAATTTTAAAATCAAATTAAATACTTCATGGAAAATTCTAAAACTAATTTTCCTGGCCTTACCTTGCTTAGATTTTAATTTTGATAAGGGATTTGGTGGTGTTCGGTGATGTAGGTGAGTGCAGCAGCCCATGGTAGTTTTTACATGGGTTTTGAGATCTAGGGCTTGACTTTGTGGCCAATGGAGGAAGAGTTATGGGAATCGGAGGTCCTTTTCAGGATCGGTGAAGGAAATGGCTTCTCATTTGAAAATTTTGTGAAGCTCGATGGATTGGGTGGTGCACGATCTAGCGCGTGGTTGGGGGGTTTGCTATTGTCGCATTTTTGTAGGGGGAGGCAGAGGCAATGATGGGAGGTCCGGGAAGAAGAGGAAGCAGAGAGAAATTCAATGGCAGGGTCGGTTTGAAGGATCATTGATTGGGAAGTGGTGCATAGTGCACGACCGTGTGCATTAATGGCATGTACAAGGAGCTATCTTGATTTGGGGAAGATGAGAGATAATGGTAGAATTGTAAATTTAGTTAAAACTTGTAATTAGTTTATTTTATTTTAATTTAAAAATGTATCGATAATTTATAAAATTGATAGCTCCTTCATACGAGGTTCGATCGAGACGAAACTTTTTACATTGCACTCGTATCGACAAAAGCTTCATAATGGAACTGGTTTGGATAAATTTGGAGACTGTTGAAATTTAGGCTAAAATCGGACGTCGTTCGATTTTAGTTCCAAATCAGAATGCCTCGGCGACGACAGAAAATTTTGATGGGTAAGACTCACCTTTTTGATTAACTAGTATGATGTATAGTTGATAAAAAATATTGCATGATTGTTTGGATGAATTACTATACTTATCAGTTGGTTTGGATATATTCATGCCCAATGGAGCGGCTGAGACCCTATTACATTCCCGTGTAAGAGCAGAATGCCCTTTCTATACGAATCTTGCCTCGAAGCAGTTGATTTATATTTTTTGATTATATAACGTTTGTGATGCAGGGGGAAACTGGTTGGAGGTATCCAACGGGATTCCTCGCTATTATTGAATTATTCAATGATATTTCTTTTATATGGATTATTGAATGATGAATATGTTTGTGGACACTATGGTTATAACATCGTTATATGTTTGAAAATAAAACCTAGTAGTGATAGAAAATCAATATCGATATTGGTTAAGTGTTGGGTGGCTGTTGGCCTCAAATTAATATTTTAAAATTACTATAAATTGCTGTTTAAGTTGGAATTAGTTTTTGAGACAAGAAACGATTTTTAAATCCAAAATTGGGTTTCGAAAATATTTTATTTTTAGGATTATCTATTTAATTATATTAATATAGTTTTAAAGTTTTTTAATTATATTAATATTGTTTTAAAGTGTTTAATTAAATTGATATTGTTTTAAAGTTGTTTGATTGTATTAATATTATTTTAAGGTTATTTAATTATATTAATATTGTTTTAAAGTTTATTAATTATATAAATATTATTTTGAGGTTATTTAATTATATTAATATAGTTTTAAAGTTAATTAATTAAAGTTACAATGTTTAAGTTTATTTAATTATATTAGTATTGTTTTACGGTTATTGTTTATAGTAATATGGTTTTAAAGAATTTATCCAAATGGAAAAAGGTTAATTATTTCAAAAATAATTATGGTTTGAAATTACTAATAAAGATTATTAATAAGGTTTTGAAAATAAATTATTATTATTATTTATAAAAATAGTAAAGTTTAATTATTTTTGTTTTTTAACCAATATTCTGAAATTATTAATTATTATTTTTAAGATGTTTTAAAATTAATGAATTTCATTCATTTATAATTTTTATTGTTTATAATTATTATATATAGTTGCGTTTTGTAGTAAAGGATTTTTAATTGTTTATAAATGTTTTCGAGACCCATGAATAGAGTTGAAAGACTTAGATTTTATAAAAGAGCTTATAAAATGGTTTGAAGACGTAAGGAAGACTATTTACAAGGTGAAGAGTTTTATAATAAGTTTCATAAAAGGTTAGATATTTATAAACGGACTTAAGAAATGGGTTTATGGATTTATAAAAGAAGTTAATAAATGGTTTATGGATTTATAAAGGATTTATAAATGAGTTTTAGAAATGTACAAAAGGTTTTATAAATGATTGAAATGTATAAAAGAAGCTTAATAAATGGTTCCAGAAGTTTCATAAAATAGTTTATAAATGGTCTTAGAGAGTTATAAGGAGCGTATGAACGAATTTTGAATCAAATAAAAATGGAATCTTTCTTGATGTGTAAATATACTTATATTGGTGAGGTAAGTATATGGATATTTTCTAAGTGTTGAAAATATAAGAATTGGTGGGTATATCTTTGTAAAAGTAATCTTAAACAAGTAATTTACAAATGATTTTATTTATGAAAGATTCATTAAAGAAGGCTAGTGGTTGCTTATATGCTTAACCAATGTTGGTTTTCCCTATGAAATAAATCTCTGATCGAATGTTTGTTATTCGATAGTTAAATAATCGACTATCGAAATTGGTCCCAAACGTAACCTTGAAAATATCTAGGAGAAACATGAGAGTTATATGGCACAGTTATCTCCGATGATGTTGTACTGTATGCATAAATCTCATTTCATTCTTCTAGGACAATAATAAGAAAATCCGTCCACTAACGGTTAGGAGGTGATCTCTGATCTTATCTTTGACTGTTTATTTCCTAAAGAACCGGGGTTGAGCTTACCGAAAATTACCAAATGTTGTTTCGAAGAGACCGAGATCGGATATGTTATCCAAAAACCACTTGGATCCAACTTAAGCATTTCGAAGTGAATACATCTTGAAGATGATGGAAATTGAAGATGGAGCTCTCAAGTGTTTCGTTTAGTCCCAGATGTGATGCATCAGTAGTCCCATATAAAAGCACATCAAATCAAAAATCATGGAATCAACATTAAAAGGGATGAATCATCTGTATCTAGAAATCATCATCAAAAAATCCGAAAATCATTTATAAGTGAGATAGCACCGAGTATACTCATCATTAAAATCCAAAAATCATTTAAATATCTTTAACAAGATATTTGTTTCAAAATCACATTTGAATATTAAGTTTTATTTTCTATATCACTTTTCATATATGTATTTTGTGTGTGTATATATATATTATTAATTTTTATTTCATTTTAAAGCAGAATAGGCCACCGGTCAACCATAGGTTGACTGGTAAACCTATCGGTGTCATGTTCTGTGAATTAGATTTCTACCCATTTTGATTCAATTTCAATCTAATTCCAATTCTAATCACAAATTTTTTAAAAATTCTAAATGCATACACATGTAAAAGCATTCATACATCAATCTAGACTAAGGTATATATAGAAATTAATGATTCTAACATAGAAATGTGAGTATATAATACTCACTTGCATCTTCTTCCTCTTCTTCTCCATAAGCAGTTTCCCTAACATCAAACCTTGAATAATTTGCATACTTCTTTATATACATAGGTATAAATCGGATTTGAGATGCATATATTCAAATCTAAGAATATATAGTGATTTATTTGATTTTTATTTGATTTATGAAAGGAAGAGGGTTATGTTTTGCTTTAGGAAATAAGAAATATTTTTAAGGAACATGTATACGAAAATGAATTATGAAAGAAGAGATTTCCAGAGTTAGAAATCTAGATGGTGGCTTTGTGAATTTGGACTTACATATTGGGCTTGGCTCAAGTAAATTAATATTTCTTTCATTTATAAAACTAATTTCTATTTAATTTAAATAAATTCAAATTTCCATTCAAAATCATTTATCTCCCAAAACAATATTATACATTGATTATATAGCTTTTATAAAATATTATTTCCATATTTTTAACTTATTTTAATTTAATTATCTCATTTTTCACAATCTAACCGTTTTTATTAAATAATATCCAAAACAATCTATTTGATAGCTTTTAAAACCCATTTTAATTAATTTAATAATTATTATTAACTTTAAGTATTTATTATTTAAATCCGGGTTATTACAAAGCCGGAAGTGCAAACCGCTCATTCCAAACCTCTCGGTGCCAACCACCCTCTGTTCTAAAAAATTTATAAGTCCTAAAAACCTTTTGTCATAAGCTTTCGTCGTAAGTTCTTGAAGCTTCAGCCCAAAGCCCATATGTATTTGACCCGAAGTGCCTCCACCCCAACCACTTTTGCTCACCACCAATGACTAGTTGAACCACCACCGACCAATCTTCAAATTATCTGAAACTTCACCATTCTAAGTCTCATCTTCAAGCGACCAAAAGTGGAGGTTCTCTAGGCTAATACCTCTAAAACGAGTGCATCATGTTTTGAGAAAAAATTCTTCTTGATCCACTCAAATGGTAACCACTCACTCAGTATACAAAATTGAATCCAACATTTTTTTGAAAGTTGGTTCTTTATTGATTTCGCATGAGAGGGAGAAAACAAGTGCAACAAGATACATACAGTACATAGCTACTTTATATTACAAATAATCTAAAACATCTAAAATAAACTTTAAGCCCAGCATATTTAAAGTCCCATGTGCAATTATAAGGCGTACTACTCTTCATGAGTTTCCAAACAACTACAGCAAACGTGACTCAAAGGACGTGATTTATTCATTTCCATTGTAACCACAACCTCAAAATGTATTCCTTCTTCTACATTGTAACAGCAAACTCGGATCTTCCTTCTGTCCTCACCGGGTTGAACAGCATAGCCTCTTTCCACAGCCTGGCATCATTCCCCTCAAGCTTCCTTCAATTATAGTTGTTTTATTTGGACTCTAATTTCCTGTTTCAAAATCACAAAAAGGGTACATGTGACATAGAACTTGATCTTAGAATCCATTCAGAACATCTGAAACTGTGTGTTAACGTTCTTGACCTAGCTTAAAACGGATTCCCCTATGATAGTGTATCTCGCTTCACCATTGAAACAGATCTTAGATCATTCATATCCTTCGATTTGTACATAGATTCCCTTGTGGCATAGCATTTCGCTTCGCTAGATGCAAGAGAAGGTTTTTCCTCCTAATAGCGAGATCGTAATTTCATGAGTACCATTGCCAATAGATGAGACTTAAGTAAAGTGGAAAAAAAAACTTCTGCCATGTCCAATTATAGGAAAACTTGTAGATCCATGGACATTTAACATTATAGGGGAAAAACTGATTTTGTGTATGGTTCTCCATCTTTCTACATTCCCTTAAGGAGTTCCTCTCTTATGAAGAGAGTTCCTCCAAATGAGTAAAACGTTCATCCAATAACAATATAAAAGCATCACACAACATTCATACATCATTACAAAGCAACACAAAAGACACCTAAACATTTATAACACCCTAGATCTACCAAAATAGAAAATGACAACTGGTACGATCAAACATCCAAAATAAATCAAAATCAATATCCATCTTTTTAAATTCATTTTAAAACTGATATTAAGGTTATATCTTGTTTGGAAATCATATCAACATTCAAAATCAATTTAAAAACGTTAGTTTAACTATTTTAACAAGAATAGTGGAGTGAGAGGTGCAAATTACTCACGTAGTCCAAAAATTCAAGAACACCAAATAAAATTTGATGTGAATAGTAATCTTCACAAATCCTGATGCACGCAAACAGCAATCAATCAATTTATCAATAATCGCTTTACTAATCTCTCGGTTAGCTAATTAAAGTATGGATTAAGGTTTCTTTTTGGTTATGAAGATAATTAATAGAGATTGTTAATTGCTTGGCGAAGTGGAAAATTGAATGGTGACTATCCCATCAGCTCCATTAGGCACAAACCCCAAAATGGGCTATTGGGTTTAACACAGGCCTCACTAATTACTCATTAAGCTATTCAAAAATTATCTAAGTTCAAATGACCATATATCTTAAATGGTAAGCCAAAAAATCTATTATGACTAATCTACGGAAAGAAAGATCATAATTTCTTTCATGAAGAAGTGGTCTCAGTCCCCAATTTGGCTTCTATAAAAAATTATAGACCTTACAAGTTTTCAACCTCAAAACTGTCTAATAAAATTACTAAGGGTCAATGCTCAACATTTTCCAAAGTTATAGCATCATATGACTCAATATGGATTTGAAAATAATAGTTTATGATCCTCTAATATGTAAAATACATATTGTTACATATAGTTAGTTAAATATATTAACAAACGTTAACATTATGTAGCTGAAATGAACTCATATCTCCATTCACCATCCGAGCATTGCTGAGTAAATCCTAATTTAACTTAAGGAGCTGGGTATAATAGAAATTTTATGTTGAAATCACTAGCTTTGTTATTGTATTGTAACATACCTTTTTTTATTTTTACATTGTACATATATAATGGTTATAGGTGTTGGGATGCTAATCCAAATCATCATACCATGTTTTACCAAACTGAATCGAATGTAACAGACTATGCAACATGGATCTACACATTTAGGAAGTTTTACATAGCCTACCACAAATTTTTGTGGATGGAAGGCAAAATTAGTCGTCACAATTGCCAATCGTTTGCTTACAAAGTGTTGTGTGTATTTTTTTGATGGACTTATTAGACACTCTGGACTTAGGCAACTTATACCCAATGTAGTTGAAGCAGTGCTCCCAAACCAATGGATAGAGAGTTATATCAATCACATGTTACAAGGTGGCATCACATAGTATATTTTATCCAGTGTTAGCATAGGCTCATTATTAGGGAATAATAATATCATAGCTAGCATTGGCAAGTCACTCTGCGATTTATCCTTAGAATGTCTTCTATAAGGCTACCAAATGCACACCACATAGTGGAACATGAGTTAATAAGTAATTTGGTTAATTGAAAGGCTAAATAGTATTTGAAAATACTCAATCGATGCTTCATTTCTAGTTGAAACGTTTATAAAATTTCATATGTTGTTAATGATATTTTAGGTGGCCATTTTAAAGGAGATCACATTAAAACAGGATGTCTTAACACAAAAGAGATAATAAAGATAATACTTGAAAAATACATACTAAAGTGATCCCCACCTTATACATTGTCCTTTTCAAGACTGTTCAAAAAATATCAACATACTTGTAAAAGAAGTTGTCGGAGAAATGAAGCTATATTGCTATCCTAACCCAAAGAAGATGAAGTTAACGTCGAACAATCTCAACCGCAACCTCAAACACAACGGATGTAAGATGTAACAAGAAACCGAAGAGGAGCTAGACCGCCACAAGTTAGGCGACTGAGGGATTAAGTTTGGATCACAAATTTGATTTAACACCAGCTTCGATACATATTTATCATATTAACTCACTCTATGTGCAACTAATAGTTGTGCATACATTATGATATTTATCATGTTTGACCCGACAGAAGCAGTTTATTTTGATAATAAGTTTTAAAATAAGCTGTTTGGTTTCATTGTTTCCATGTTTGGTCCATATAAAAATTATCCCTGCTTAAAATATCTATGATTTATTTAAAAATTTAGTGAAGAAATGGCTATTATTATTGGTATCGTCATGAAACTTTAATGTGCATCTGTTAAAAGGTTAGAGCCATAAAAAAAATTAAACGTATTCATCGAAATGATAATATGTTGCTATATTTGCACAAAAAATGGTACTTGTACATATTTGTTTTCCAACTAATAGTGGAAGTAATAGTGGGTCTCGTCATCATTTTATTGGTTATAAGATTTGGTGATACAATATTTCCAATTGTAGAAGATTTGGAATATATTATTGACTACGGTGATACAATATTTTCAATTGGAGAAGATTTGAAAGATATTTGGAATAATCACTCAAATATATATTGCATCTTTTATAGCATCAAAGAGAATAATAAATTACCTATGTGAGAAGAAGAATTATTTTGAGAAATTGAGATAATCAATTAATTCCCTAATTAGCTGATTAAAAAAGAAATCTTATCGGACGCATGTAAATTGGAGGAAATTGGAAAATCAAATGGATAAATGTTTCATGTATGAATAGGAAAATTAATGGGGCATTGATTTATGACCATAAATCAATTACTTCAACCCCAAGTAATGATCTGTATATAAAGGTAGAGGTTAGCATGAGTAGAATTATCTCTCTCGATTGTATTTCTTATTCTTCTTCTCCATTATCAATCTTGTAAAAATCTCTCCTCTTAGAAAATAACAAATCTCCTCTCCCCAAGTGGATGTGTACTACCTCGTGGTAGTGGAACTACTATAAATCACGTGTGTTATTTTCTTTTATTGCTTGACTTGTGATTGCTCATATCTGGTGATTATCTATTGTTTGTTTTGCCTTACTATCAGTTCGGTTCTATTTGTTTTTCTACAAGGTTAGGTTTATTGTCCCTAAGGCGATCTTGAGGGATTTTTACCAAATAGTCTGGTATTAGAGCGACAAGGTTGATTGAGAAAGGGTGTTAAGCATTATGGCAGGAGATGAGGAGACTCCAGCAGTTGTACCAAGACCCTATGTTAGAAGGACCTATATTGCAATAGGATCTGGTTTATCAATAGAGAAGCGGCACAGTGATAAATATTTCGAGAAGTGGCAATGGAGGATGAAAACTGTTCTGATGAGAAACAAAGTTCATCATGTAGTGTTTGCTCCTAAGGAGTTAACGGTTGAAATTTCAACCGTGGAAATGAAGGAGATGGAAAATTGGGCATTTGCTACTTTGCAATTAGCTGTAGGAGAAAATTTTATTTCTGAGACTAACGGTGAAACTACTGCTAAGGGCAATTGGACCAAACTGGAAAATCTCTATCTGAAGAAATCTATGACTAACCATCTGATTTTGTTGAAGATATTTTTCACCATGAGGATGAGAGATGGTACTTCTATCAAAGAGCATTTGGGTTTCTTCAACGATCTAGTGACGAAGATGAAGACTATGGATTTGAAGGTAGATGAAGAGCATATAGATATGATACTCTTGTGTTCCCTTCAGGAGCATTACACATGCTTCGCTAATAGTCTTATCTTTGCGAGAGATACTTTGACCGTTGAAGATGTCGGGTCTTCTATCTGTGGACTTGAGGGATCAGACAAAGGAGATGGGTGAAGGTACAGGAGGAAGTAGTAGTCAAGGCCTATTTGCTGATAGAGGGAGAGAGGAGGAGAAGAAGTGGAATTCTAGTGGTTGTTCCAAATCTAGAAAGCCCGGTAATAATTATAGAGGAAAATCTAAGGATGGAAAGTGTCACATTGTAAGAAACTAGGCCATTGGAAAAGAGACTGTCCAGATTGGAAGAAGAAGAAGGAAGAATATGGTTCTTCATCACTTGCGGTGGAGAAAGCTGTATTTGATGATGTGTTATCTGCAGTGGAATCAAATTTATCAAACCATTGGGTGCTTGACTCGGGGGCGTCTTTTCATATGACGCCTAATAGGTATTACTTCAGTTCTTTAGTTGACAGAGAGAGAAGTGCAATCCTTATGAATAATAATACTAGTGTAGAGCCATGGGAGAAGGCATAGTGCGGATTAGGATGTTTGACGAAGTGATACGCACTTTGACAAGTGTCCGGTATGTTCTCGTCCTTCGGAAGTCCTTGATTTTTTGGGGCAGTTGGCATCCATGGGGTGCAAGGTCACTTTAGAGAAGGATGGTTTGAAAGTTTAGAGGGGTGCTCTTATACTTATGAATGGAGATGTGTTCCAAAATTTGTATTTGCTTAAGAGGACCACAGTTCTTGGGCAGACGTGTGTTGAAGTTGATAGTTCTCGTATTTTGGATGCCACAAACATTAGCATTTCAGGTTGGGTCATATTTCTAAGAAGGGCTTAGAGTTGCTTCATAGATGGAAGATGATCAAAGATGACTTCGACAAGTTGGATTTATACCAAGAGTGTGTGTTAGGTAAGCATACTAAGGTATCCTTTGGAGTTGGACTCCATAGATCAGAAAGTGTACTTGATTATGTGCATACAGATGTTTGGCGACTAGTTGCTACTGCTTCCACTAAGGAGCGAAATGTTTTATCTCTTTTATTGATGATTTTTCTCAAAAACTTTGGGTGTGTTGATGAAGGACAAATCGGAGAGCTTTGAGAAATTTACGGGTTGGAAGGTGCTTGTTGAGAACCAATTTGGTTCTAACTTGAAGGTGCTAAGATCTGACGACGGCAGCAAGTTTGTCTCTAGGGAGTTCCTCGACTTTTGTAGACAGCAAGGCATTGAGAGACATTTTACTACATCAGATGATCTGCAATCCAATGGGATTTCTAAGAGGATGAATAAGACTTTACTTGACAAGTCTAGTTGCTTGAGATTGACGATGGGCTTATCTAGAGGCTTTTGGGCTAAGGCAATATCGACTGTGGCGCATATTATTAATCGAATTTCATGCTCATCCATAGATGAGAAGATTTCATAAGAGAAGTGGAAAGGTAAAGCCCTATACCTTGGTTATTTTCATATTTTTGGTTGTCCTGTGTATGTTCATCATACAATTGATGATAAGTTGGAGGCTAGAGCATATAAGGGCATTTTCTTGGGATACATAGATGGTATCAAAAGGTATCATATTTGGCACCCTGTTGATAGAAAGATTGTTCATTCCAGACATGTTATTTGAGTAAGCAATTTTCAATCCTAAGAAAGACTTACCTACCACATCAGATGTTTCTGATAGGCCTAAGGAGATGGAAGAGGTTCCTATTTATAGCCTAGTAGTAGAGTTGTTGATGCTGTTGAGAGTGAAATAAATGTAGTTGATGTGACATCACAAAGTAGCCCATAGGTGCCTTCTAATAGTGTCGGTGATGTGCATGAGACTAGAGGAAGTTAAGTTGAAGGTAGAGCTGAAAGGAGTTTAGGCAGAGTTGTACCTACTCGGGCCAATCGTAGGACTATAAGGCCGCCTGAGAGGTATGGTGACTGGCAGTGTGCAAACCTTATCCTTAGTGATCAGTTTGATTATTCCCTACATATGGTTCATAAGGAGCCATTTGAGCTTGATGAAGCTTTGAAGTCATGTGATAGTTCGAAGTGGATGTGTGCTATGGAAAATGAGTTATAGTCGTTGAAGAAGAACAAGACTTGAGATTTGGTACCTCCTCGTCAAGGAAGCCGAGCTATAGGTTGCAAGTGGATGTTCAAGGTGAGGCATGATGGAAGATACAAGGCTAGACTTGTTGCTAAAGGGTTTTCACAAAGGAATGGATTGGAGTATGATGAGATTTTTTTATCCTATAGTGAGACACACCTCCATCTGTATTATGTCTTCTATAATTGCCGCTCATGACTTAGAGTTGGACCAACTTGATGTGAAGATCGCTTTCTTGTATGGATACTTAAATGAGACCATTTACATGAAGCAGCCAGACGGATATGTCGTAGATGGAAAAGAGAATTGGGTTTGCAAGCTAAAGAAGTCATTATAGACTTAAGCAATCGTACAAATAGTGGTACAAGAGGTTTGATTCTTTATGCTTTCACTTAGTTTTGATCATAGCATCAAAGATGCCTATGTGTACTTCAAGAATTTGAAGAATGGTGATTAGGTGTATTTACTCTTGTATGTGGATGATATGTTGATTGCTTCCAAGGATAAAGCTGAATTTGATAGTTTGAAGTTGAAGCTTAAGGAAGAATTCGAGATGAAAGACCTTGAAGAAGCAAGGAATATTTTGGGTATGGAAATCCAAAGGGATAGGAAGCTTGGACCTTTGAGGCTCACTCAAATGGAATGTATTCTGAAAGTGCTTACTCGATTTAGCATGGAAGGAGAAAAGGCAATTAGCACACCCATGCCTTTGCACATACAGCTTTCTAACAGAGGCTCACCGAACTCGGAGAATGACAAGACTTATATGGAGAAGGTTCCCTATGCTAGTGCGGTTGGTAGTCAGATGTATGCTATGGTTTGCACTAGGCCTGACATTGCATAGACAGTTGGATTGGTGAGTAAATTCATGTCAAATCCAGGAATGATGCATTGGGAGGTAGTGAAGTATATTTTCAGATATCTTAGAGGGACTCAAGACCATGGGCTTTTCTTTGGTGGTAGAAATAGATATTTCAGCTTGGTTGGATTTTGTGATTCTGACTATGCCGATGATAGAGATCGAACAAAGCCAACCTCAGGTTATGTGTTCAGCAATGGTGGGACAACTATTAGTTAGAGAGCGAGGTTGTAGACGATTGTGGCTTTGTCTACCACAGAGGCAGAGCTTATAGGCGCAGTTAAAGCGGCTAAGGAGGCGCTTTACTTGAAGCATTTGTTGTATGACTTGGGCTTTATGTATGAAAGTATAGGAGTGAATTGTGATAGCCAAAGTGCAATTCACTTAGTTGAAAATCTAGCTTTCAGCTCAAGGACGAAGCATATTGAGGTGAGAGAGTTCTTTCTTGTCTCTATGGATGAAGAGAAGCTTGTATGCCTTCATAAGGTTCACATAGAGGAGAATGCAACAGATATATTTACCCAGTCGTTACCCGTTGCAAATTTTGCGCATTGCTTGAACTTGATTCGCTTGATGAAGTGTTAGGTGCCACAGGATGGCACGGAGGAGAGTGAGTTGGTAGATGGAGACGTTTGTGGAGATTGATAGGGTCCTACTTGGAGAGGGTACTTTCAATACTTTGTTGGTGTGCGATGGCCTTGCCGGAGTTCGTTGACAAAGTGCAATGGGTGATGGCTATACCGAAGCTCATTGAAAAGGTATATGTAGTGCCTTGTCCGAGAGCTACTTGGAGTAAGAGGATATAGGGGGAGTTAATGGGCTTGCGGGGAAATATAGTATCGAGGCAGAGATTGTAAGATTTGGGGATACAGTATTTTCAATTGTAGAAGATTTGGAAGATATTGTTGATTTCAATGTACAATATTTCTAATTGCAGAAGATTTGAAAGATATTTGAGATAATTACTCAAATATATATTGCCTCTTTTAAAGCATTAAAGAAAGTAATAAATTTCCTGCATGAGAAGAATAATTATTTTAGAAGATTGAGATAATCGGTTAATTTCCTAATTAGCTGATTAAAGTAGGAACCATATCAGGCGCATGTAAATTAGAGGAAATCAAAAAAATCAAATGGATAAACATTCAACTGTATGAATAGAAGAATTAATGCGGCATTAATTTATGACCATAAATCAATTACTTCAATCCCAAGTAATAATTTCTATGTAAAGGCGGAGATTAATATGAGTAGAATTATCTCTCTCAGTTGTATTTCTTATTCTTCTTCTCCATCATCAATCTTATAAATATTTCTCCTCTTAGAAAGTAATAAAATTTCCTCTCCCCAAATGGATGTACACTAACTCGTTGTAGTGGAGCCACTATAAATCACGTGTGTTATTTTCTTTTATTGCTTGATCTGCGAATGCTTTTGGCTGGTGATTGTCTATTGCTTGTTTTACCTCACCATCAATCCGGTCTTATTTGTTTTTCCCCAAGATTGAGTTTTTTTGTTCCTAAGGCAATCTTTAGGGATTTTTCTCCAACATTAGTGGATCCACTTTCACAATTTCTCATTTGTAAAATCAATCGACTGCAGTTTGTAATTTTTATTTATTATTTTCTTCAAATTTTTTATTTCACGGTATTTTCTTACTAACAAATTTGACATTGTGTAACAAAAATGACATATCGTACGAAAATAAATGATATACAATAATAAATTATAATTCTTGTTTCTTTTGTTCTTTACATTTCTGCAATGTAAAACACATGTTTTTTTATTTTTTATTAAATTTGTTTGTAAAATACAATTTTGCGTAGATAAATGATATAATATATCAAATTCATGTCTATTAGTATATTGCCATTGACAATTTCATGTCTAGTCATTTAGCCATATGAAGAGTTTAAATTTATTTATTTTTACTAAAATGACTTGTGTTTTCATTCAGGTAACTAGTACAAAATATTATATGCTCCAAACAATTATTTCGTGCAATTTTGTGGTTTTATTTTGTACTTTGTATTTTAAAAGTACAACATGATATGTTATAATGTTCAGGTACTTAAATTTAGATGATTTGAATTTCGATTTATTTGATTAACTTTTGATAGTGATGAATTTATAGTTTATTTGTTTGTTTTTTTTTAAAGACCTAGTAAAGCTCAGAAAACTAGTAAATTTCTATGGAGATATAGTAGAATTGCACATTGGTTATCTTGCTTCCATGTACCCCAACTTATTTTTCAGGAGGAATTGCATTAGACAGGAATCGAACCATCACCCCCGCTCTTGCCAACCAACTACTTCTGTGGCCTTATTTTGATATTTTAATGATTATATTTATAATATAAAATATTTTAGGGACTGCATTACAACATGGAAACAAAATATAAATGGCTATTGGTACCACGAAAACAGCCTCTTCGCAATGCGAGAAAAAGGTTGCGTACATTATTGACCTCTCCAAAGCCCGCTATCATGCGGAAGCCTCGTGCATGGGGTTCCACCACCACTGAAACAAAGCATAAAAAATTTAATACCACGACTATAGTATCCAAGACAAAAGGGCCAACGAATAAGGAATAAGGATAGATCGTTGGGCATGATTGATATTTGATTTGGATCTGTCAATGATACTATCAGATGCAAATGGTGACATATTTATACTTGTAATCATTTTCGCATTTTGAAAATCCATATGCGGATGTATGATATTATCTCATTCATTGATAATTGATGAATCCAAAGTTATAAACAAAAGAATTTAGCCTAACGTAAAACTTCTCCAATTGGGACGATCATTTAAAATGTTGACGATGAAAGATGATTTTGACTTGTGAATATGCATTTGTATACATATAGTATTAACTAGTATCTTGATAAAAAATAACACATATCAATTATTATATTTAAGTACATACAATATAAACTATTGTCCTAACAAATAACAGATGGATAATATTTAGATACAAATACCTTCATATCCACATTCGTGACCGCTTTCAAATAACGAAATTTGTCCGCTTTTCGGATACGTATACCGAATGAATAATATAAATGATTGACAAACTTGTTTGATTCACATTAAATAGTGGATTCAAAATAGGAATTTGGCCATTGAATTTATTTTTTTGAAAGAAGTTGAACATGGGATTAAAGTTAAATTATTGTGATCCAAACTTTGAATACAAAGTTAATAGAATTTTCTCTTTTACGGGCTGGATTCGACATTGGGCTTAACATGAAAGAAAAAAAAGAAGAAAATCCAAAATAAACCACCTACACATAGATTTATTTTATGGATGCAGTTGCACCCACACACTGCTGTAAAGCAACAAGCCCCAGTTGGGGAAGGTATAATGAGCATTTAAGCAGTGACCGACTGTAAACCAATTAGAGGTATTCCAGATAGGCATAGATCCATTCAAACCATGGCAGGGTTCAGCCCTTGACAACTAACGTTACAAGATATACCTACATTATGTATCACATTGCTTCTTCGCATGAAGGCAGATGCCGTAAGAGCATCTATTATCTCAAAGAATGGCAATATCGGAGTTCTCTTACTTTTTGAATGTTCTCAAATAACAACCACTGTAAAACAACCGGTGACCATCACTAGGAGAATGAAATAAGTTTCCAAATAAAATTTCAAACTTAATGAAGGCAAATGAATTTCATTATACATAAGTTTGGCACAGAAGAAGACTTGATCAACATTTTCTCCAATAACTCACATTCTATTACAAAAAAGGAAGAGAAAAAGGCGATTGTTATTTGTGAAAACAATAATAATTAGAAAGACAAATAAGATGGTAAAACAGTGAATTTAGCTCTGGTTTAGTCAGCATCCATCTCCTCCAATGCTAATTTGGCAGCAGTCTTGGCTTCCTCTAGGATATCATCTGGAACCTACATTACAATATAGGTCCATATTAATTCTGTGATCCCTTACATGAATAACTAAACTAAGCCTCAAGCCTTCTCAGATGTTTTTTTTTTTTCTAACCAAAGGCAGAAAAGGTGCATACAGAATAATACATGAGCTGTAAAACCAAGAGTTCTGAAAACACCGGTTTAAATGATCAAAACATGGTAACTTTCACGTCCATTCACATTTGATATGAAAAGCTTCTCAAGCCTTTTTGTGCACTATGACAAACATGACCAGAAACCTAATACACATGTTGGGTATCATCAAATGAATTATAGTGATGTGATTTAGCAGAAACGAAAGGGTTCGAGTAAATACATTTTAGAAGGGGGAAAAACAACACAACTTGTGCACCACATAAGACAACTAACAAAAGTTTATGAAGTAAATAATCACAACCAAATCAAATATTTACAGATGAAACTATTGACGGGGAATTTAAGATCAACCCAAACCAGATACAGACCAAATGGCTAGACACTAATTACAACTGAAGTACAAAGAATTCCTGGCACCAAGTATAAATATGTAAAAGATACTCCTTGCAAAGATTACATGAGGACAGGGTATTCTCAAAGTGATGAATAAAATAACAGTAAGGATCTAAGATATAATATAAATCAGACACCGTAAATTTGTGATAATGCGTATGCTTCTAGGAGCTTGGGAGGTTATCAAAGAGATAGTTAATTATGTAGATAACAATGAAGGTAAATACAATACAGCAATTAAATAAAAAAGAGCTTCTAAGCTTCAATTCTCCAATCTAACAAATTTTAAACCTAATATAATAAGTTTTGGTACAAACTGACACACACACAAAACATATATATTATATGAGCGTTACGGCACACGCTACGAGCGTGATGATGGCACGCACTTCGCACGTAAAATGTTTTTTTTAACAAATTGTATATGTTTAACTCATTCGAAAAAAATCATGGTATGCACAAATATTTAACCATATTTTTGCTTTGAAATGATATGCAGTTAGTTTTAGTTTTATTTTTTTCTAAATTGCAACATCTAATTTTTTGTTAGTCTGAATTTTTTTTCTATTATTAATTACTAAATAATGAATTTAATTTTTTATTAGTTCTATTTTTTATTTCTGTTATTTATTAATAAAAAACAATTTTGGAAAAAAAGTTTATTTGTTAGATCCTAATTTTAAGTGATATTAAAATTTCAACCATAGAGGGGCGTTTTGAATTGGTAAAGAAAACTTATCTGCTAGATTCTATTTTTAAATGATATTAATATTTGTAGAGGGCATTTTTGGTAGTTCATGTTGATATCAAAAAAGTGGAACACCAAAGTTATTACAACTATTATTAAAGATGATATACCTACATGGCTACATGTATGACAATAAGATCTATTACTTTTCTGAATAGAGCAAGGGAAGTTAAATATTTATTTCCTTTAACTACTTCCCTTGTCTTCTAGTCATCGACAAAACATTTAGTACAAAGGTTAGTGGAGTATATTTATCTCTTCCCTAAAACAAAACATTAACATTCATTCACATACCTTTTGGTGTAGGCGCTTAGATTCATCACATACCCAGCTCAATTCCAATTCAAAGTCTTTATCTTTTGCCTCATCGTGAACACTATAAATTCTGCATGCAAAAAGATCATGGAAGATCTATAAGCATGACATGCAAATTACAAATACATAATTGACTCGTTAACATTTACTAAGAATATGGAGTATGGAGCAAAAATTATTGATGAAATACCACTGAGACAAAAAAATGAATATTATATCAGCATCTGTGGGGTAGGGGTCAGAGTACTCTCAGAACCAAGCCAGTTTAGTATAATATCCACAACTTGATATAACTGTGTTAACAATTTGTCAACTATACTGTAACATAGCTACTCACGGATTCATTTATGGGCTCTTCAAGAAAGAAATAAAAGATAGCAACTCTATACAGTTGGAGTTGAATACCAAGCCCGTACATCAGCATGACCTTAAGGAGGCTATGTGTGAAACCATGAATGGGAGGAATGGGAGGAACTGGAGATAGACAGCAATAAACATATTCAGTCTATGTCTTTATACTGTCAGGTAAACTGATCTTTCAATTTTGGAGTATCATAATAGGAACGAACTTCATGAAATTATGGTTTAACTACATCTGTGTATTTTGGCAAACGGTATACAGCTCCAGCTTTCATCCAAGTAAAGAAAACATTAAGCATTGTAACCACCAACCTTATAAAACATATATATTCATCATACAAGGTAAAAAGTTTGGACCTTTTCTCCAGCAGGTAAAACAGATTTTCTAATTGCATTCACCAATTTGGATGGATGAATATGCGACTTTACACTGGTTAAAACTTTACAGCATATCCATTAAAATTTGGATTCAACTACGAATCTACTAAATAATAATAAAGTTGAAGAATTTAAAGCTCTTTTTTAATTCTAGAGAGTTTTCTCCAGTTTCATTAATCCTCTTTAAGTTCAGATATATTATTTTCAAAATCTAATAATTTTATCATTTTACAATTGCTCTATCAAAATTTCTTCCACTACCTTACATTCAAATTACCTACTTATTAAAAAAATCTACAATCGTACAAATCTTTTGTAACGATCCGGATTTTTCGACGTTTGATTTGGAATATTTAAATGGTTTTAAATATTGAATTTGAATTATAGACTGATTTTAAATGTTTAAAAGTTAATACTTCACTTGAATTTCAAATATAACGATTTATTAGACAATTTAATTTTTGAATTTAATAATTGGAATTTGATTAAATTATTGAATCTTGAGTTTTAAGCTCGATAAAAATAATTTAAAGGTTTGTAAAATTTATATTAATGATAATGAAGATAATAAAAATTTTAAAATTGAATTTAAAAGTGATCTGCTCAATTTTAAAAATAGTTTGTTCAAATTGACATTTAAAAATAGCGATCTGGGGCACAGCATCGGATTTCGACGAAACCAGTTCCATTGGATCAGTAATATAATGTATTATTATCGGATTTTAAATTTCATAGCGTTTGGAGTTATCGTTGAGCCGTACAGGATATAAATACGCTGAAATTAATATCGAAAATTTAATATAATAATTGGATCCAAAAGGCTATTTTCTCCATACGATCAAGTTAGGACTCGAAACATGTGTAACATTCATGCCTCGATAGGGATTCAAAATTTTAAGTTGCGTAAATCGAAAACATTATGAAAATAAATAAATATATATATATATATATATAGGCATGCCAACCTTTCCTTTCAGTTGTATGTTCTATCTTTCACTGTTCCTTCTAAAACATGCCACCTTATCAATCACTTTCTCTCTCCATCTTTTTAAACGGCAATACAGAGAAGAAGAAAAAAAGAGATGAAATTCGTTCGAAAAAAATAACAACCAACGCTCCTTTTTTTCATCCAAATTCGGCCAGTATAAAAAAAAGACGCGATTGAATCGCGTGAACTTGGGAGGGTGGTGGTGGAGCGAACAGCAGAGTGAGAGTCGCCAACTAGGGTTTTAAGGGCGCGACTGTTGTGTTCGTACGTGCACGTACACGAGGTAGAGGCAGTCGCGAGTGATGCAAGTTGAGAGGGAGGCGCTCGGGTGGAAGCTTGGTTTGGGGTTCATCGACGTTGGAGTGCAGCGCATTCGAAAGATTAGGGTTCGGCGGCGACAAGCTCGATGGGTGTGGCGGCGATTGGTGGTTGTCGCAAACACAAAGTGGACGCTAGCATCGCGATGGGTAGCCGGTTCGATCCAGTTGGTTTCGGAGAGGGGGGTCTCAACGAGGCCAGTGGCGGTGTTGCATCGTGTGGCGCGAGTGTTCATGGTTGGAAGATGGACTACTGGGGAAAGTCTGGACACCTGCGTTCGTGGGTGAAGTCGAAAGGAGGCACGCGTGGTTGGAGGAGATAATTAAGGTAATTAATTTTTGTTAATTACTGTAAGTTCAAATTTTAGCCTGTTTATATATTGTTAATTTTGGTTAGTTAGGCGTACGCTAGTAAAAATATAATAAAATTACTTACGAGATCCAAAAATCATAAAAATCGTGAAGGAGGGGTTCGAAGCTGCGAAATCTAAGCAAAATGAATTAAAATGGAACGGATTGCAATTAAAAATAAAGGTGAGAAAATTCTCACTCGTTGGATTACCAAAACTTAAAATTTTAATAGTTGACATTACATTTTGGATATCTGTTGAATTTATAAATTTTTGTCTATTGAATGATATATATATATATATATATTGTAGTATATATATAATTGGAGTGATATTCCCACACATTATAGCGAATGAGACCTTGTGTGTCCCCCATAATAGCGAGTGATCATATATACTGCGATATCCCCCTCGAAGTGGGATTGGTATTATTTTATATTGTATTAACATATGTGGGTGCAGTGAAAACAGGTTGGATGGATCCAATTGTATTCCTCAAATATATTGTTTAATTTTCATACATAGGGATATATGAATTGTGTAGAATAATCTAGTACAAAATTTTGTAGTGATTGAATTTATTGGATGCAATTGTAGCACTGACCTGAATGTTAATATTTTAAATATCATAAATATATTTTTAAAATGAAAGGAATTAAAGGAAATTTTTGATATAAAAATATTTATATTGGAATAGGGTTTATTTAAAAGAAATTGAATTAGAAAAAAATAAATTTGATTTTTGGTTATACTTGGCTATTATGAATTTTAAATGAAAATTTTAAGAATGAATTATATAAAAGAATTTATGAATGATATCCCGAAATAAAAAAAGAGTTGAAGTCGGCATTAAAAATAGATTTGAAATTATAAATGGAATTATCAAGGTAATGAATTTATAAATGGAATTTTATAAACGAGATTGTTTTTATAAAGCAAGTAAGACTCAATGGAGCATAAAAATTTATAAACGATGTCATAAATAGTTTAAGCGATATCAGTGGACATACTGGAAAATAAATTGGTAGGGTGAATTTATATTAGACTATGGTAAGAAAATGGTGGATACTATTTTGTAAAGTGAACAGGGTTAAGGAAAATCGACATGTAAGTGATGTGATGGAAATCAAGAGGAATGGAAATCAAGAGGAATGTATAAGTTCGGTTGGTTATTGAGGTTTTAAAAAATATATTTTAAATCCTAGAAAGTTAAGTTTGTGTTTAAAAAGGAAAATATATTATTTAAAACTATAAAATTTTAAACTAGTTAAGATTGAAATACTTCAGTAAGTAGGTTTCATATATCAAGTATTTATTTTAATAAATTCTAACTTTTAAAATCAACTTTGAAAATTATTTGTTTAACTAAAGAGAGTTATTAATGTTATAAAAGTGATTTCGATCTTTTAAATAATTACTTGAAAATATTTTAAAAATAAATTATTAATCTTTCAAATACTTATTATATATATAGAGTTTTAAAGTAATTGAAAATTTTGTTTTTTTTCTCGAGATTCGAAAAAGGGGCTTATAAAAGGATATGATTTTGAGGAGAGGAAATTTATTTGTGATTCCGGAAATTTTTGGAATAAGTTATGAAATAATTTTCTGAAACATTAATATTGAAAGGATTTCGAAAAATAAGACTTGCAGTATTTCCCTAAGTACAGAAAATAGAGATTTAGGAATATTTCTACGTGTTAGGATGTTTGGAAGTATCCTATTACGGATTTAAGTATTTGAAAAATTGTTTCAAAATGTTGAAATGAATTAATATATCTTTTAAAGATATTTTGAAAAGTAAATATTTTTGAAAAAAATTTATAACAAGGCCAGATGATAGTTTATGGATGTTTAATTGATGATTAAATAACCGACTATCAATAATTAATCAATTTCATTAATCGTTTCGAAGAGATCGGGATCGGATTTAATTATTCGAAAACCATTTTGATCTGGTTTCAACGTAACGAATGAATACCGTAAAGATGATGAAGACGGTGATTCGGTTTGTCCAGACCCAAAACAACTTGTATGAACGAATGCTATCAGAACATTGTTATTGGAGGACGATGAGCATTCTAAGTAAAAAAAATCTTGAAATGTAACGCTTAGTCTCGAACCTCATCAACCGGAAATGACTAAAACGTGAAAGATGCAGCAAGGCTAAGTGGATCGCACCCACTTAGGGTATGTTATCACCTTTCTAGATGGTAAGGTTGGAAACACCCGGAACGATAACATATTCGGTCTTTCCAGGTCAAGGGTAGGCCAATCTTGTGTACCAGGGGATCCCGACGTGGTCCTCGGTACATTGTTCTAGAGGTATACTGTGACGGACGGTACATAGTGGCTCAGTCATTCGTTGAAATCCATTCTCCATTACGAGCTTACGATTTTGTTTGTAGAACCTAATATGCTGAAATTTAATGAATGTAACAGTTTCAACTATTTGAATAAGTATTTCTACTTAGACCCACCTATAATATCGCTGGATTTTCTACAAAATGTTTTGGTTATCGTAGAGTAAAAACCCGTCGTGTTTATGTGTGACGCGATCTTACGAGATACCATTGTTTTTCAAAGGAACTTGATAACTCCAATAATTCAAATTGAGTGTGTTTTCTCATGCTGATTTTCCAGACCGACTCGGGTGTTATTTTATTATAATGTTCGGGTCAGACCGAGTATTAGAGATTCAGGTTAGGATGCTATGAAGCTCAGGAGACGAGCTAGAGGATTTCTGACTATATCTCGTACTTGTTTTATTCCGCTGTATGAGAACAGTTTATTATACTGTCCAGATTGATGTATTGATTGTTCTACTCTGATGATCATAAGTATATAAACTGTTATAGATTTTTTGTATAAAAATCTGTTATTATATATTATATTTTGTTCCACTGCGATTGCGAGATTCTGTGTTTGTTATTCTATTTTTCTTATACCATCTTTTTTTCTTTACCTTAAAGATTCGTATTTCCGTCCAATTTGAGTTGAGCTGAGGTGAAATATGATCGGCTCAAAGGAGTATGGATTTGCGGGCTTTTACATCTTTTCCCAATTATCTCCCAGTATTTTACATTAAAGCTCATATATTTGAATTATTTTCATAATCCAGACTCTAAACTAATTGATAAACTTGATGAACTAATATTTATTAATACATTAAATAAATCCTAAAAGATGTTGGTTTCAATATGTATGGCATAGATGCATCAACAAATTAGTAAAATTATTTTTTCATTTAGCTATAATTATATATATATATATATACATCACATAAAGTAAATTATATACATTAACAATTTATTTTATAATTTATTTACCTAAACGAATTTATCATACATTACACTGTAAAATACTATTAACTTCAAATACCTGCATTTTAAGTTTTCCACAATTACTTAAAACCCCTTCTCAATTCTCTCCACTAATATACATTGAAGGTCATTTATTTAACTAATTGTGCAATCTTAAATTTAAACTATTTAAATAACTTCAGTTAACTAATATTCGTTATTCTTCTAATACGTGCTAAATATACGAGAATTTCAATGTATATACCAGTCATATATATGAGAAAAAATAATGAAATATTTTTTTTATTCAAATATAAAAATATTTGTAACATATAATTAAAAAACGTACATACAAATAATAATAATTCTTTTAATTTCTAATTCATTTAAAAATTTATCGTGCATTACATAATATGATTTTACTTTTACCAACTTTAAAAGAATAGATTGATATTTTACAACATTACAATATGAACGCACAAATTACACTGGTAAAATTAGATTATATAAACATTCCACTTTCAACATGATAGTAAAACCTTACTCAACGCATAGCTCAACTAAATGCTAAAGAACATTATTTTGCAATTATCAAATTTTAGACAAGACTCTTCTACAACATGAAATTTATGGTTAGCCGCAAAGGTAAAATTGTTTAAAATCAAAAACTAAATAATGGAAAAAAAGTTCACATACAGACCATAAGATGTTCTTTCTCAATTAAAAATACATACAAAGCTCTTTTTAGTTTTATCCAACCTTTTTATGTACAACTTCCTGCATTTAATTAGTTCGGTTGACTATTGAGTAAAATTATTCAAATAAATTCAATTATTTGATATTTACTGATTCATCTATTAATTCTTAAGAAAATGACATTTCGGTAATGTATACAACATTCATATTAACAAAAACGGTAAGTTGTTAATTCACTCATGCATATAAAACATATATATCTCATAATATGGATTATTTACATATATAAAGTATCAACAAATTTACTTTATATTTTTGTTTGAGTCAGGACACTAATTCACACTGAGATATGTAAGTAGCGAGAATTGAACTTTCAATCTTACATCAAAGCATCATATGTCCTTTTTTAATGGTAAGAGTGATATTTCATTCAATCGCAATACTCATTTTGATATCTTAGAAGTTCGAACCCATGACCTCTAGAACCTATGTTTAGAGTGTCATGCGTTATTTTAATTTATAATTCATCTATCACAATAAAGCTATCATATTCCATAGTAAAAATTTAAATTTTTAGAATTTTTAGCAATAACTAAAATATAAAATTATAAATACTAGTTTTTAACATACCTATTGCACACGTTACACATTACTACCGTTTTATTGTAGAATCTTCTTCCAACATGGTATGAGAGACTTATTATTCAATCATTGCCACCCAGAAGACCCAAATACACAGCCGAAGTAGAATGCAATGATCTCGCCTATTTTAAAACGTGTATTCCCATCAACTTCCCAAAGGAAAACTGCCTAGCCACGAGTTCAACTAAAAAAACATCAACTTTCTAGGAGATTTTGGCATCAAAGGTTGAAACAGAAAGACTGGGTAAAAAATTATTGGACGGTACAGACATGCAAATGTGCATATCATCGTAAGCTTCTAAAATTATGATGTATGAATGTACCATAAAAAATGAATGGCAAAGCAAACTATAATACAGACAGGTTGCATATGTGATAACATGATATAAGAATTTATGAACCAGTCTGTGGCTATTAGCATGACTTCAAGATGTATGATGGATTTTAAATGAAAACACTCACATCTTTGCAACTTCTATAACGCCTTGTCTACACGTCATTTCAGAGAGCTTGAGTTTCTCAATTTCCCTATATCATAGCACAATAAATAAATTATAAGAATTAAAAAAAATGTATCATACACATACAACATTGCAATTTAAATTTATATGCATCATGAATTTGAAGATTAAAGTGCATCTAAGAGATAATAATCAATTGGATTTAGATGTAATTGGGAGACAAAAATATATCGAATTTCGTTGTTAGACAACTAGGTTATAATTCAAATGTATAAAGAAAATCATGCTAGCAAAAAGGAATTTTATTAATCATATGAAATAAATTGTTAATCAATCCGGAATTCAAACAAAGTCTCATTAATTTTTCTTACTCAAGATTGATATAAATTCCCATCAAATCCTTATAAATCAATTTATCCACAAATATGTTGGAATGAATTGAAGTTAATTTAAGCAGGATTTTAAGGAATTTTAGTATATGACGAAAAGAGTATGCCATACATCATTCATACATCACAATGCAAAAAAATGTGATAAATCTATATGTGTTAGACTTTGCCCACCACTTATGGAAAATAATGTGGAGTATCAGCTTAAACAAGTTTGAAGAAGATAGAACTTTATATGCTATGATAAGGTCCCGGCAATGGAAGAATCGTGATCACTTCCAGAGCCATGTAATAACAGTTGTTAACAACTAATTTGTTATCTGCGTATACCTACAGTTTAGGACTTGGGAGAAAGATTCCAATTCATTCAATAGGAATGGAGAGAAAATGCAGACTATAATTAAGTGAACTTTTTGTTAGATGTCACAAAAATTGAAGGACTTCAATTGACCATGGTAGAATTATGCTAAGCAGCAGTGACACAAATAAATAATTACTGACTTACGTCTTGGCAGCTTGTCTTCCCTTGCCAATGGCAGCACCAAAGTATCTCTGTGAATATACCATAATGTTAAATAAATTCTCAGCTCGGTTGCACTAAATTAATAAGCCGACTGTCAGCAGTAAGGATCTGCAATATGGAACGGCTCATGGCCACCAATATTCACTCATGTTCATTAACATGTTAGCATCAACTACTAATTACCACACAGGCAAAAATATTCTACAAAAACACACATGTTTCAGTTTTGAAAGTTATAGAATTAATCAGCATTGCTTCACATGTTAAAATCACGCTACAAACTACAACTCACAAATGAAACTCCAGAAGGTTCCACCATGTACAGTTGTGGTCCATCTCGGTCATAACCACCCAGTATAACTCCACAACCAAATGGTCTGTAACACAAGAATATATATATATATATATATATATATATATATATATATATATATATATGATAATAAAGGATAATATTGCCCATAATTGCATGCTAAAAGATATGACTGGTATGGCTACCTCATCCACCAATAAAGTGTACAAAGATGAACATAACTGGCTACTCGGTCAGCAAGTTCTTTCACAGGCATAGGCTCGCCGTAAACTCTGCACGGAATGTTATTATCATTAGTAATAGTACGACTGAAAAAAATAGAATAATGTGTTTCTAAGAAGTATGACTCCTTGGATATGCTAACTTTTCATAATCAGTAGCTTCAGACTTCGCACGTGCTACAATTTGCCTCCCATCTGCTGCTAGGCCAGCAACTGCCTACACAGTTGAAGACAGGCAAATGTTATAATATAAACGAAAATGCTCACATAGACTGAAGTAATTATCCATCAAAGTTTCCAATTACATTTACTGATTTGACAATAGTTGGATCACAAAATGTTTGCTCCAACAATGTGACAGTTCAGATCACAGTAATCAGTATTTCTCTTTTTGTGAAGAGCTTTTCGTCGCATTAATAATTTAAGAATCCGCTTTTTTTAGGGTATCCAACGCTAAGAACCGAGTGAATGTAAGAAGAAAAATCATTATGTCAGCTTATCTCAAGTCACTCCCACTTTATACCCCAAGACATCAAAACAACTTCACCCTTAACACGATATAACTTCTACCTTAACGCGATGAAATATATTGAAAACGGGGAAAAAGAATAGCTGATAAAACAATCTAGCCCCGACAAAAGCAAAGCCCGCAACAAGCCACATGGCCTATCAATGTCTGTGTATGTGGCATGAGGCACGGAACGATGAGCTCAGTCACCCAACAATTTGAGAGGATCAATGGTAGTTTCCACAATATTGTTACCCAATAAGTTTGTATCTCACCCGAGATCTTATTTTTGCACTTGGGCATCTTCTTCTTTTTTTTTTAATCTCACCCGTTACCCGAGATATCAAGATCTATTTTGGGTTGGGATGTTAGTCAGATATTTCGTTTGAAATCCAAGATTTGAAACCATGCATTTAAGAATAATATGTTATTCCTATAAAATGGAGTGCAAGGTGTGCATTTTAAAAAATGTTAAGCAGTAGTAAACAATTTGAGCTCGGTTCTTTAAAAGAGAATGGTGTCTATTTACTCCCTCCATTATTAGTTCTCGTCTACCACTCTTTCATGCTCTATTTTATATCCCTGTTCAAAATTATAATGCCATGCCACTAAGAAAATCATGTACATTTAAGTGAACAAATCTTTCCTCGTAATACTTGTGGTATAACCTACAAGTAAAAGAAAAAGGCCAAATATGTTCCTAGAATGCTCAAAAGCAGTGTATTGCTAAAAATAATTCAACTAGAATCCACATTTAAAATATAACCAAATCCCATATCGAAAGCTGCTATGAGAATACATTCATGAGTTTATATGTCCAGTAGAACATGCACATCTCAATATTGATTTGCTAACGACTGGATTGGCTATATCCTAAGATGGAAACATGTGTTCCACTATGATTTTAGATTATAGCTATTATCGAGAACGTTTAGTAGATCCTACTGGAAGTCATGGTTATAATTTACAAGTGCCATACATTTTGTAGTTTTTTCTAACTTATCAGTCAAATGTCTATATTTTGATGTTTGAACATCTTTTTATACCACTTATTTTCATATGCCAGATCTAGTTCTTTGAGACATATCTTGCTACAAACTAAACAAACAGTTCTTACTCAGGGGGTATTCTCAGATATAATTATAAATATAAGCATTTACCCTATCATCATCACACACTACAAATCTATCCCCATAACATGCCACTGCAATGAATATACCAGGTTTCAGCTGGTTAAGGCTGGATATTTATTTCCAAGGGAAACATCGCTTATTTGCTCCATTGTACTGAACTCTTTAGATATTCAAGTCAACATCTGGAGTTGGACTAAAATACTCAGTTGCATTTCCCAGTAAACAAGAATCCACATTTAACATCTCCTAACTACAGATCAAATGAATAAAGCTTTGCAAGTAACGCCTATCCCTAAGTTTACCTTTATCAATATGTGGCTCCACATTTTCAGGATGTTTATTGGGATGCCTAAATATTACGATCATTGGACAGCTTATTTTCTGGAGTCTTCTAAACTGGAAGGTTTCGTAGGTTAAGTTAACTTGCATCTCTACTAGAAGACAAACTACCGATTACAGCTAGGAAAGCTGTGTCTACCACAATAACACTTAAATAAAGTGAGGTTAAGAGTTGAATAAAGTGTTCATACAGTGGATTCATTTGCATGTCATCTATAGCTTGATTCCCATATACAAGTAGAAAACAAACTCTAGGCAAGAGGCTTTAAACGTTTTATTACATGGATATCCTGATTAGCCACTAGCAATCCACTAATTTGACAGTTCTGCAAAGCCATGTATTACAATAAAACCAGGAAACCTTCCATATGAAAATCTACAGTATACTTATCCAACATAGCATCCACTATGAATCAGTTCAGTCATATCTACCAATATAAATTTATTCACAGCTATCACATGTTCATTCTACTTTCCAAACAATAAAATTACAAGATCTTCCAATTAAATCTGCAAAATTACCATGCCGGATTCCCGGTGAACTGAATGAATCCTCCGGTTAGATCCAGGCAGCATCATCTTCGAAGTAATCAGCTTTTCTACTCCCTGCAATAACAACCAAACACTAGGTTCAGAAACCCTTAAATTCCCACGACTTGCAAAAAAAATTCAGAACAAATAACTTACAAGCACAATCCCATCTTTGCACTTGATGCCCACAACCGTCCTGACCGATCAAGAAGTAATTGTGTGAAGTCGAAAAGGAGAAAAATTAGATACACGAAACAGAAGATTGCTAGTAGGAAAGTACCCGCTGTTGTCGACGGCTTTGGCGGCGTACTCTATTTGGAAGACGCGACCATCGGGAGAGAAAGTGGTGACGGAGAGGTCGTAGCCTGTTCCGATGCTACTCATTTTCTGAATTGGATTCTAAATGTTTGTAAACGGCGTGGATTGCAGACGTTGGTGGGTGATTCTTCAATCAATTCTTCTTTTTTTCTTGGAGGTTGGGACAGGGAGAAGAGGATGCAGGGTTAGGGTTAGTGGGGCGGGTTGGTAGATTAACGTGTCAAAATTTATCTTTAACTCATTTTCCGAACCCGCTAAACTTAATATTAGAGGGTAGGATCTAACTTTTAATCTTTTTTCTTAACTCAATGTGTATACAAAAAGCTCTTAAATCGATCCAACCTTCTTACTCATCAAACCATAGTTCCTCCTCTAATTACGATAGAAGGCGATTTCTGTATCTTCATTTGACAACCCTAACTTAAACTTTAATCAGGATTCGACGAGTGAGATTCATCATTGATATGTTCAACAATCCTAACTTCGAACTCGAGTGACTCCTCTTTGTTGTGAGCTTCATCGCCATTCAGATTTGCAAACCCTAGGTAATTAAGTTCTTTGATTTTTAATTTCTTATATCATCTTATCGATTTTAAATTTGGTTTATGACGTTAAAAAAATCTGAATTCAAAACTTTAATGATAAGTTGTTTATCGGTTTGTAGATTGCAGCTGCAATCTCGAATTCTCCATTGAATCGATTCATGAAGATGATCTTAGTTGTTGGGCATCGCTCAACTATAAGAAAACCACTCTACCGAGGCCTTGAGGTATTAACTACAAAAATCTTCTAATGGTCTATTTGACCTCTGAGTGATGTGTTTGGAACAAAAAAAAAAGAGGATGTATGCAACATGGTAGAATATTATTATTATCATCATCATCTAAAGCTTATTTCTCGCTTTTCTCATGCAACTTTTTTTTTTAGTATGATTCAGTACATGATAAATGTTTATTAATTATGCTAAAGAATGAGGTTAACATGTACTCTCGTTTTGTCAATGTGCTATAATTACCGAGGTTTACCTAGTAAAGGTAGTAGCATAATGGATTTACCTTGAAGATTTACATTGTTTGAGATTTTGTTTTGCATACGTAACAAGAAGGAAGATGAAGCATGCAAAAAAGGTAGCTAATGATCTTATATTAAAACCTTTATTGTGAATTCATATTGTTTATCCATGTATTTCCGCTAGACATGTACTACAACTTAACAAGATTTTGTTTGTTTAATTTTCAGATAATAAAAGTTTGCCTTATTACAATTTGACATATTTTTGTGGATTGGTTCTTCTTTTCATTCTGTTCAAGTATCACACCTAATACGTGGTTTGTGAAATTAATAATTTATTAACGTGAAACTTCAACCGGGCACCGAAAAGATTCAAATGGTACCTAACTGAGTAAACAGGAGGCATGCACAACATGAAGAATGGTAGATATAGCATTACCATTATTAAATGAAGATAAATGCATTTCTCCAACAACTCATGGCATTTTGTGACTAATATTTTCTTGTGATTTTCAGGCGATAGATTATGCATTCAGTTAAACTTAATAACGTTGATATGGACGATTTGGAGAATGAACCTGATTTGGTAAGTAGTTCCGTGGAAAAAAACGAGTTAGGAGTAATCATTCTGAAGTTTGAGAGTATTTCAAAAAAAAAAATTCATGAAAGGGAAAAACGGACATGTTATTGCAGGGAATGTAAGAAGTCATACATTTGGAGAGGTAAGTATGGTACTTTCAAATTAAGAAAACACATACAAAGATGTTCGAAGAATTGCAAAAGCATTGAACAAAATCATAAAAAATTTAATCAAAATAAATATAGAGAATTAATGGTGAAGGCAATCATTAGACACAATTTGTCATTTGTGTTTGGTCATGATGAAGGTATTCATGATATACATTCATATCTTAATGACAAAGTTCTTTCCTTTTCGAGAAATACCCCCTTACCTATATTCTAAAATCATATGAAAAAGAAAACTCCAAGCTTAAATGTTTTTTAAAATATGTACAGGGAGGGTAAGTTTAGCAACCATTTATGGACATCGGTTAGTATGGATGACTATGTCACTCTAACGGCTCATTTTATTTATAATGAACGGAAATTGCAAGAAAAATTGTTAAGTTTTTGCCTTATGTCATCACCCCGTTATGAAGCAGCTATTTTTGAGAAAACATCTAGTCTTCTGATTAGTTGGGACATCAAAGATAGGATATTTGCTTATACATTAGACAATGCTTCTTCTAATGATAAATTTGTAGAGGTATTAGAGTTCCGTCTTATATATCGTAAAGCCTTGATTGCATACGAATAATATTTCATGTGCAATGCACAACATATATTTGAGATTTAATAGTACAGGATGGTTTAAAATGTATTGCTTTGCGGTTAAGCAATATAAAGGAAAGCATCAAGTATATTAAAGCTTCACAACCAAGAAATAAATATTTTGTAGAATGTATAACAGATCTTTCCTTGGATAATATTAATAATTGCGTCAAGGCATACCAACAAGATGGAACTCAACCTTTAGTATGTGGTTCGGTTTATTTATGTTATTTTCTGTTTTAGGCTTTGCTTCAGTTTAGTATGTCATGTATGATGTAGAACTGCTTATGTATGACATGCATGATGTAGAGCTGCCTCAATATTTGCATATTTGTTTTAGTTTATGACATGTTGTTGTTTTAGGCTATCATTTGTACGTCATTTTTAAATACGTTGCAGCTTTAGGTTGCGCTTCAGTTTTTTCTACTTCAATGGTCTATTTTTTTTATTCTTAAATAGTGCTAATTTTTTTGTTATTTAAACAGTATTGATAATATAATGGTGCAATGTTTCGCTTTCTGGTGCATGTTTTGCTATTTACGGTGTAGTTTTTGTTAGACGAGTCAGGTTGGGTTAACCCTTTTATTAAATGGATCAGGTTGATCTGTTTATTAAACGGGTCAAACGTATTGGGTTTGTTTATGTCTTGAATGAATTAGGTCAAATTCTACTTGAACCATTATGACCTACCCAACCCATTTGACGAGCTAGGATAGATCATACACATGGCCGATCTGTTTTTGTTCCAGGTTGAACCCTGAAACTTATGAAATAAACCAGTTAGGATCATAGATAGATTTAGTGAAACGACCAATCTACCAAATAAACCAATTTGATCTAACCCACATAATAAACTAGGCCAACATGGGAAATTCTATTTGGATACAATGACAAAAAATTTAAGATAAGAAATCGCAACCGTCAAGTCTTCTTCTGATTTCCACTTTACACGTAGAGACATGCAAATAAGTATAATAGTTCATACTTCTTGTATCAAACTTTATGTTTAATTTTGTATCTTAATAGTCACTACATACATATGGAAAAAAAGGGCAGCAGACATAGTCTCGAATCAAAGGAAAAGTGATTACCAATCGGAACCGCCCAATCTTAACGATTATGTATGGCAAGATCTGACGAAAATTGCGGCGTCAAACTCGCATCATCACCAAAGGAATTAGATCTGAAGCGCGATATATATTAAAAACTAAAAGTTATAGGCTTAACTTTTCAAAGAATCTACTAAATCAGATAACACTGATGAATTACTGCAGCCCGCACCCCCAACCCTTAAAATCCAAACAAAAAAGTGCTAAAGGGGCTTTTCTACTAAAACAAATTTATAACATATCTCAAATTTAATGAGATAACTCTCTTGTAGTCTATGTATACGGAAGCAGGCCCTATCATATAATTTTTAGAAGATATGTTGAACGGGCATGGAAATCCGAATCTGAATTTGAAATTCATAATAGACCCAATGGTACGTTTCTAATCCGCTTTAATAACGTGAAGGATGGTGATAGGATATTGAAAGGTGGACCATACACCTTTAATTCTAGAATCATAATGGTTAAGAATTGTTTTGCTAGTATAAATTTAGAAAATAATATCTTACCATTATGCCAATTTGGGTTAAATTTTATAATTTGGAAATAGAAATGATGGATAAAGAGGTTATCTCAAAATTAGCCTTTATATTGATAAACTAATAATTATGCACAAAATCACTTTTACATGGTGAAGAATTGTTTTGCGAAGGTCTTGATTGAAATTAATATCGAGTTAAACTGCCTACAGAGGTTGAAAATCATTTGGGAATATGATTATTTACCATAAACGTACACACATTGTAGCATATTTGGCACTCTACTTCTAAACGTACACTCAAACCAACACAACAATGGATACCAAAAAAGAAAACACGCGAAAAAAAAAACAATATAACAATAAAGAAGTCTCATAGTCCGGTTTCAATATGGATATGAAGAATAAGATTGAAAATTTAAATTGTTATAAAAAAGGCTTAGGAAACAATCTATATCGATGAAACTACGCCAACATTTCAAATTCTGATTTGCATAATCATGGTCCGTGGAAAATGCTCTGAAACTAGAAACCCTGAAAATGATGCTCTTAAACCCTAAGTTACTGAACAACCAAACTCTACATGTTGTATTGAAGATGTTCGACAATAAAATGACTATAAACATAAAGAAAATATTTCTGGAAATGTTAAAATCACCAACAAATTCTCTATCGTAATGGTGCAAGAGGATGATGATGCCTTACTTGACGAGTGCTTTGCTGAAATGCAAAATATCTCATCCTCGTGGCCTCAAGCTTCCACCAAATCGAACCTATCATCATCTTCAAAAGACTTTGTTCTTGCAGAAGATCTATTTGATGAGCAAGGGGTTTTAATTAATGAAGTGGCATCTAATATAAATAAAAATAGTGCACAATCGGAAATTATTAAAGATATGTCCTCATCGATGATAACTAGAGTATCAAAAACAAAATGATCCTATTTCACTCTTGAAAAACAGAAAACTTCTAATGAAGCTCCTCCTAAAAGAAGTACTGGAAGTTCTATTATGATAAATGGCAATGGTACGTTAGAATGTAAGGGGGATGAATAATGATTTTGTAATGAAATATGTGCTCAACCTCGTTTTTTCCAATAAACTCAAGTTAATGGGTTTAGTGGATAATAAATTAACTCTACAAAACCATTACATTTATGAGCTTACTCGACACCAAATGGGGTTTATTTCCAATAATGACATTGGTTATAAGGAACACATTCTAATTCTTATGGATGGAGATATTTGGGATTATTCATTAAGATCTAAAATCACCAACACATCAATATTAAACTTCAAAACAAGGGAGGACTCTTTTTCCATCTCATGTGTGTTTATGCTCACAATATTTATGATGAGAGGGAAAACTTGTGGAGTTATATTATTGAAGATTATAATTTTATTTCTCTTCCACGGTTATTATGTGACAACTCTAATAATGCATTCGACCCAAATAAGAAAAGGGGGACTGCCCATTCCTTATTAATAATTGTTTGTTACAAGTTGCATTAACTCAAACTACTATGCTGGCTTTCAAACATACTTGAAGGGTGTGTAATTGCTTACAACACTGGCAAAGTGTTGATTAATGTTGAATTTTTGTAATTATTTCCACGCCTCAGGTTAAAAGTGCGTTTTTAAATGGTTATATTAAGGAGAATGTTTTTGTTAAACAATCATCATTATTTTCACATGAAAATATCATGATCGTGTTTTTAAATTGAAAACTGCAATTTACAAGTATTTTTAGTATATAAATTATTTTAATATATAAATTATTTTACTATATAAACTATTTAATTTATAACTATTTATTTTATATACTATTTTCAATATCTAAACTGTGTAAGTCAAAAGTGTTATGATTTCGAAAGTGTTATAAATTTGAAAGTGTTACGATTCTGGAAATGAATATTTTCAAAGTGAATAATGATATCGAATTTATATGGTTTTAAATCGAATATTATATTTTGATGTGAAGTATGAACTATTTGAAATGAAATGACACGGTGTGAAATAAGCGTTTGGATGTTAAAGAGATCGAGATCGAATATTGTCATACTCTCTGCCAATACCAAAAACCACTTTAACAACTATGTACATGGTGGAGATTCCAGAATGAAGTAGGATGGTTTGTCGATGATTCTATATGGCATTTACGTAGCCCTGACTCATGTGAGTCAGCTTGATGTGGCTAAAACATGAGCTATACCGTGCCAAGTGGGTCATTCCCTCTATCGGACACATTTCTTTAGCACCATTCTATTGCTTTTGTGATTTGATTGGGTGAACATTTGATTTGGGAGTGTGTCATGAGGTGGACGGTAGTAGCTGCTATGTGTTACCAGCAGTCTGGGTGTGCAAATGGTATATCTACCTTACATTGCTTCGAGTGCCTTGTCGCATGTCTTATCGCGCCTTCTACGAGTTTGTTTTGTACCGTACCTATGTGGTGTCCTTTGTGTAAACCTCCAGTTTATGGAGGAGCGTACGAAATTGTATAGACTACGAGAATATATAAAATGTGTTAAGAGGGATATGGGTAACGCCTTAATGCTATTTTAATACTTTTACTTTACTATAGACATTATTATAATAGCGTATATTACTACATAGTAGATAGTTCCACGGATCCTTAGAGGATGGAAATCGCAAACATCCTTTAAGTTACTTGTATTTCGGTTGACATTTTACTTGAGTTGAATTTACCATATAAGAATGTTAATCCTTACTCGAGTGTTTCATATTTTTCTTTATGCTCGGGTCAGACTGAGTGTCACAGCATTTGAGACTCACCTTTGGAGTTGGAGCTTCATATGAAGATCCATCTGTATCTATTCAGCTTTCAACTATCCAGTGGTTTTGTTCAGACTTGTCATCTGTTTGTATTCGAGACTACATTGTATTTGAGATATTCCGATTGTATTTTATTTCAAACTCTATTGTTTTATAGTAGCTTTATAAACTACCATTTATCTATTCCGCTGCTTATTGTTATACTACTCGTATGTCTGTGATTCTATGATTGATTTATTTACTGTATATGCTAAGTTTTGTCAAATATAAAATTAACAATATGTTGCTTTGAACAATTCAAGTCCGACATGTGCGGATGCGAATGGATTGAAATAACGGGTCATTACAGTTGGTATCAGAGCTTTGGTTTAGGCAAAACTTAGCATATGAAATAAAATTTAATTACAGAATCACCAACGTTCGAGCTTGAATTTCTTATTTTTGATTCGGATTTCCTTTAGAATTTTGGAACTATCCCTTTGTTCTGAAATCCACTCGTGTCTTTTCCTGCTTGTGTTCTTCTTGATTCTGGAGCATCCCACGCTCCACTTCTGTTGATCTCTATAATGAATTTGAGAACATCTTTCCACCTCATTGTCCTTGTTTGTGTCTAATCCCATCAGCGGTCCCACCAACCTGAATATGATTTGTAAAGGGGTGAAACTCCTTCACAACATGCGTCAATCCACCGGAGATTCCTACGTCCTTGATTTAGATACTATTATTTCTTGCAAAGCCTGAACCGTCTCTAGTAGACTACCAGGGTAATTCCTTTGTAACCTTGACTCCACTCCGATAATCAAAGTTTAACCTAATATTGAGTGAAGTCGCTTCTCTATCCTTCAAGCGGGAAATTGAATTTCCGCATCAATGTTATTCCTGGAATCTCGATTGACCGGTTAAGGTCGCGATTAATTAAGTCTATCCATCTCTCTCTTTGTAATTTAATTACCTTATCTTCTGTTCGAGCCTATCCATCTTAGTTAGAATTCTCTTTGATCAGGTCCTTCTGAATTTGAATCTATATCCTTGTTTTGAAAACCCCTTTTTGAATCATCCTATGAGGTAGTGTAATTGTAATTAATATAAAAAATGTTTTGTATTATGTCGTTTGAGTTGTTAAGTTTGAATTTTGGGTTTTGATCGATTCGTCTGGCCAACGCTATCGATGTGAATCCCAAAACACTTGAAAGAGCAAACTGACACGGTATTGTTTTCAAAATTGGTAAATGGAATAGATGTTTATGTATGATTATATTATATGTATAAAGATATAATTTTCTGAAATTAAATAGTTAAACGGATTGATTATTCGAAATGAAAATACTAGATTTTCATTTATTCTTTGTTAATATTTCTAAACCATTAACTATTATTGTATAATATAAGCAAATGAAAATTTTATAAACATGGGTTGTAAATTTGATTTGAAATTAAATGAATTTAAAATAAAATACGAAAATTAAATTTCTAGTGCTTTTCAAAAATTTGGGTTTCAAAGTTTTGGAAATATATATTATTTGAAAGCATTTTTAATGAAATTGTTTTCAAAGAATTTTAAAAGTCAGTACTCTCCTATCTGTCACTGAAAAATAATTTCGGTGATGACTGCAGCATCATCGACATTCATTTTCGGGTCTCGAAGTGGAGAAGACCCTTAGTAGCTTTGCTACACTTTTGTTTTGGAAAAATGGATTTGATTTAAATTTCTTGTACATAATTTGATTTATAAGATATGTATATAATTATTTCAAAATAGTTTGAAGTGAAACCGAAAATTTGAATCTTAATTTTTTATTAAGAAATGTTTCAATTATTGAATATAAAGTGAAATTTTTGAATAGTTGGAATATCTGAAATGATAAATGAAATAAAACCAACTTGAAATAATTCAATTTGAATAAAACTTATTTGTATAATACTAAATTTCATTCTAATATATATAACTTACCGAAAATATTCAAAAAGTTAAAATATTTATGTGAATGAAATTGAAGGTTATACAAGAGAAATTTAAAGAATAAAATGTTCAAACTAAAATTTTGTTTGATAGAAATGTTGACAAAAAAATTGTGAAGTGTTCAGTTATATTCTAAAACATTAATTCCCTGGGAGGAAAGAGTCTGAATGTAATGAAATTAGGTAATTGAATAGTATACAATATAAATGTGAACAATAAGATATCCAAAAATGATATTTTGTTAAGGGAATTTATAATTAATAAATTGAATAATGAATTGACAATAAAAGAGAATTAATTTGTTGAATAATAAATGATTATAATAACTGTTTATATACTAAATATATGTTGTAAAATATGTCAAGTGGAATAAATTAAATGAGAGAAAAAAGGGGAATGCCATTTAAGTAAATAAATACGAAATAAAATAGTTGAAATTGAAATTTAAGTGGAATTAACTTAATAGGATTTAATAAATAGGTTAAATAAAATAAATTTTGTTTTGAAAGAAATTTTTGTAATAAATGTTAATAAATTAAAACAAATCAATTAAATAAAAATATGGAATTGGAACCAATCAAATGTGAACACAATAAATTTGATTGATTAAATAAAATGAAATGGAATCAATTAGTTGAATACAAACAACTTTAAATTAAAGAAAATTTATATGGTTTGAATTAATTATTGTTTTTTGTATTTCAGTCTATATTTCTTTCTGGTTGCTTCTATTCTCCTACCTCCTTCGAAAAGTTTTGAGTGGGGGAGAGTGTAACAACCCGTAAATTTTAACAATTTTAATAACGTAATTAAATTGAAATTTTGTGAAATTTTAGATAATTAAATTTGAAAATAAAATTAAAATTTGATATTTGAAATGTGTCTATCTAAACATAGAAAATGGTAAATTTTCGTCAGAAAGTATAGAAGTTATTCTGCTGTGTAATTTTCTATTTCAATTTAAAATCAGTTAATTTGATGAAAATGAAATGTTTTCGAAATCTGAATATTTTTATACAATAAAAATGTAAACTATCTTCTAAGTGAGACGTCATATTTCATTTCGTCAAATTTAGACTTCTCTAGCAGCCTTTGTCTTATTTTCGATGGTTTAGCAGCATTTTCGATACCGAAGATCGATTTTTGATAGGATGGTCATACCACTGGTGTCTTTGTACCGTCTTGATAGTCTCTCGTGCTGATCTCCGTAATATATTCATTTGTCATTTTCGGTATCCGATTCAAGGCGGAAACCGCAAAATGGTTCGCCGTATCGAAACCCATTTTTGGTCCCTTGGGTTTTCCATGACCATTCATTGCTCACCCTGTGTAAACCAACAACCATCAACAATTATCATTTCAGCTTTTGACCCTTTCTATTCCCAGCGTTCAACATAATTTGCTGGTTCACTTTTATTTTGGTTCGTTTCTTTTCATCTCTTGCTCTGCCTTTCTTCTTCGTTCTATATTTACTTTTGAAAAAAAAAAGTTCATAAAGCAAGATTGTATATGAAATGCAAACCTTCTCCTACCTGCTATTACACGGCCTCTCCACATCTCGTTCCCAAGGCCACCAGACCCCAAGCACGTAACCCCTTCCTTCGGCCTCTGCCATCCCGCCACCACCTCTCATCACCAACCAACAATGGTCGCAACCCTTCCTGTGACGAACGGGAATTCTCGCGCTCGAAAATCGACATCCATACTTCATATCGTATTCGAATGCCATAGATTCGACCGTTCAAATCCGATTCGCCGGAGCTTATAACAACATTAAGTAAACAACACAGCGGAATAAAAAAAATACATTGATATACAGCTTTGATGCAATATCTGATACAACAGATGATCCAATAGATATCAATATACATCAGAGATATGATATAAGAAATAGCAGCGGAAAAGAAAAATAGATAACATCTAGTAGCGGAACAATATAACTCTAAGATAGTCTTCAAGGAAGAACTCCAAAAACTGTAACTCCATTTCCAAGAACCAATCCAACAATAGCTCGAACTCTCAATAACGATGCACCAAGATAAGCAAGACTGGTGTGATCCAAAGACTGAACTAACTCCAGATAATCCACTACATCTGACTATCTGAAAAACCCAACTCTAGACTGCTCGTGTAGAAAATAATGAGCACCCAGAGTTTAGGAAAGAAACAATAAACTCCGGATCAGTCGTGGGACTGGTGTGAGCAACAAAAAAAATAGTTTATCTTTTAAAACAATCAACAAAATATTTCAAAGTCAATTCGCAATGCTTTTTGAAAATGTAACTGCCATAAGACCTCCCACCACACACACAATGCAAACGCAGACTTGAAGGAGATTTCTTCTTATGTTAGTCAAAGATGCTTACTACGCAAAATCAAATCATTTGATTATTATTATTAGTGCATAGTGTAGAAAATATTTCGAAAGTAGAATATAAATCTTAGCCAGCATAGGTACTATTATATTATGCCCGCTATAGCTACCTCCTGAGGAGGCAGGTTCTACAATTTGCAATCGTAAAGGTTCGTATTGTTTCATTGGATTTCCAACAAATGGTCGGGCCAAGGAACTTCCCATTTCCATATGGAAACGCCTCTGGAAGGACATCCCCGAGAACCTAACCGGATATCTACCAACACAAGGCCGGATTACCCCTAACTGGGTAACTACTGACACGAGTATGCCATCCCCCGGTCGTAACCAACCTTTATCCGGGATCCCGATAACCAACAACCACAAAGTAATAAATTTGCAGCAACGACATAGGTTAAGTATCTGGGCTCCATACCATGATACCACCTCTATCCAGAAGGAAATGCACATACCCTAAAGGGCGCTACCCCCAATAACTTTGCCGCATCTTTCCTGTTTCGACCATTTCGGGGTGTGAGGTCCGACGAAGTCTCGTCCACAAAGCCACGCTTTGGTACAAAGCCATGCTTTGGGTCAACAAATGATCACAAAGATAAATGATCAAAAAAATGATCATATCACAATGATCATTTCACAGCAACACTTAGCATGTCACATTACCAAATTGGGAATATATCGCCGATAACCTTCAACTACATAACCTCTGAGCTCGTACGTCTCGGAGAAGGGTGTTAAGCTAAAAGAATAAATTCTCCGCCACCAACATAAATGTATTTGAAAGAAATCTGCTTTATATCTCAATTTGCAATGTCAGACATACAATCCATACAAGTCTGTTCTGGGTTCGAACAAAACCGAAGGCACTTCCGAAGAAGCCCTTGCAAATCCGGATAATCCCTAATCACGTCTGGACTTCCCATCACATATGGAGTCTCTATATCGGGGACCAGTCGATGCAAAGACATTCGACGAGTTGTCCTTTCGTTTTCGAAAATATCCGGTCTTCACCACCGGTCTTCAAATGCTATCCATATACGACGTATCACATATTCGGAATGGGCTATATGACACAAAGGTCCTTCCCCGGCTAAACCGAATAGTGAGCGCAATATTTACAAGAAATATATGGATATTGGGATTTCAATTAAGTCACAACTTGTTACCCAAAACTTTTCTTCAATTGGTTTAAACAAATTACCATTTCCAATCTTTTAAACAAAAAGATTAATTTCACAAAATTCCATTTACGGATTTCAAAACAAATTTTCATTTCAATTGGATTAACTTGTTAAATCTTTAAATCAAGGATTTAACTTATAGCTTTCAAACCGTTTCTATAACTTGGAAATCATTTTCATTTTAAACTAGAAATCTTTTTAACACAAATTGGAAGTTCATTACTTATGTGAAAGTTTTTATTATTTGAAAACAAACAGTTTTCGTTTCAGAAAAATCCAATTATATTTATACGAGTTAAAGTTCTTAATTTATATTCATATTCCCAAATTAATACATTTTAAAATAGTTTAACCCATATATAACTGGTATAACATCTTTAATCCCTAGTTTCAAATTATAGAATTCAGTTTCACATTTTGAATTTAAATTTAAATCAAATTATTTAAATTTCAAACTTTATCAAGTTATTCAAAATAAATTTCATCTTAGAAATTCCTTTTTCAAAAGCTTTTCACTTTAAACCCAATCTATTTCAAACCATTTGAATTTAAAAATTCAAATTCAAAACTATTTTCAAAAATCTGTGACTTAATCGATTTCCTTGTGAAATCCATATTTGTGTGTGTATGGTGTGGTCCAGGGGTTTAACACAATAATGCATAACATCAATCATCACATATACAAATATGGCAATATATTTGATAAGCGGTATAAACTATAGCGCTTATCTTTTATTCACAGATCATATATATATCACAGATAATAAACTACATCAAATCAGGATATATCACAAAGCATACATATGAGAGATATCAAACAATTTAACATCCAAGCATCCATAGGTATAGTCAATTTAATTATTTAGTCAAGTTCAAACATTCACAAGTAAAATTCATTAGTTGACTGATAAATTTAAATCAACTGTATTAATTATAAATCTAGGTTAATTATCATAAGTTAATTACAATTTATTTAGAATAAAATCCCCTTTTATCATTTATTAATTCACTTTTAATTACGGACAAATCAATCTTAATAAATGAATCAATTTAACCTTTAATTATTTAATTTATCTTAATTAATCACAATTATTAATTAATTCTTTAATTGCTAAACTAAACTAACCCCTTAACAAATAATTATACCCAAATTGCTGATTATCATTTATTAACTACATTCGGTAATTATCAATTTATTATTTTTCTAAGTAATTATAATTTCTAAAATTTTCAGATGGTTATTCTAAATTAATTAACTTAAGTGATAAATCTGAACTAATCCAATTAACTCACTTAATTATATTTAGTAATCAATTCTTTAATTACTGTCATTAGGTAATTACACTTCATAATTCCACAAATAATTATTATTAAATAAATCAATCTAATTTATTGTTTTCAAATTCCCTTTTCAATTCCATTTTAAATTCAAGATTGAAATGAATTCTTATTTATTTTTAAACAAGTTTAAAATAGAATTTTCTAACATTTTAAAATTTATATGTAAAAAAAACAATTTATTTTAAAGGAAATTCTTCAAGAGTTAAAAATAAATTTTCCTTTCCTCTCTTTAGCTTTAGTATTTTTTTATTTTAAACATTTAAGTTATAAATTAAAATTTATTTTAAAATTTAAAATCTGAGTTAAAAATTTATTTCAGGTTTAAACCTTTAAATCTTCAACTTGTTTTAAATTTCCATTTACCATTCAATTCTATTTTTGAATTCAAACTTCTTTAATACACTTAATTGTTTTGAAATTATTAAACCAAATTGAATTTAAAACTTCATTTAATTTACAAACTAAATTTCAATTCCTGGAAGATAGGTTCAGGTAAAACCTGGAATCAAACTTTTGACTCGAGACCCCTCTTCCTTGCTTCGAGTTCCACCCCAAAACTTCGAGTCGTACTCAAAGAAAGCACGAAGAAAACCCAACCCTTCTTCTTTACCACCCAGAAACCAAATGCCCCAACTTTTGACACCGTGCACGTGTACATCACCGATGATCGCCTCCGGTCACCACCACGTCAATGAGCAAGTCAACAACCCCCCACATATCAACTCTAGATCGCCAAAATCTCCATCACTCACGCGAAATCGAATTCGAGTATAAAATCGAAACCTGGAAACAATGACAGGAAACACCACTCGAAACCTGTCCACGCCTCATGTGCGACGCCTCGACAACCGGAACCACCACAATCTCGGCCACGCCATCGCCAACTACCCCTCTACCATCACCCAGAACCGCTTCGCACTCGGTCCAGTGTAAACGACGAACGAGGCCGATTACTCTTCCACATCAAAAACTAGGTTAAAAATAAATAAATGCTCGCCGCCGCCGCCACATCCATCTTCGCCACCTCCGGCCATTTTTCGCCGACACCCAGTAGGCTCCTTCACCTCCACAAACAACCCCGAGCAACTCGAATCATTCGATCACCAAAAAAAGGTAAAAATGCATATTTTGTTCAACTATTAACTGCTGTTAGGAACCGAGTTGATGATGTTTTGATGACAACAACCTTATATAGTTATTATACTTTACTTTATAAAATATATACTAACATTTTCATATATATATATATATATATGTATATAGGAAGTATATGCAGGTGTTGTCGAAGACTGATCAGTATAAAGACTCAAGCATCAAGATGAAGATTAGAGATTCAAGATTCAAGACTCTAGAGAATCAAGATTTTAAGATCTCAAGATAAGTGTCTAGTATTTTGTTAAAACTTCATAATAGCACTCTCATCTTTCTTCCAATTTTCTTTTGGGATGGAACCCAATTTCTATCGAAACCAGTGGCTTACAAACCCACGACAAGTAGCTTACAAACCCACGACAAGTGGCTTACAAACCCACGAAAATCAAAATCATTTAAACTACTTTGTACAAGTTCTCGAGTCCTATGGAGGAGCTCTGTAGGAAGGTTCTTGCAATTTCAGTTTGAATAGATTTTTCAAAATGTTTTTAAATCTGTTTTTCAAAATGTTTTAGCTTTCAAAATCATGTTTTCAAAAATGTTTTCAAACTTTGTTTTAGCCTTGAAATATTCCTCCATTCTGATTTTAAAAACTTCTATTTTTAAAAACATCAAAACTTATTCTGATTTTAAATATTACTTATATAATTGACGGTCTATATCAATTATATATATATTTAAAATAATGTTTTATATTCATTCTCTATCTCAAAATATTGTTTAAACACTTTATTTTGCTTCAGAGAAGTTTCAACTTGTTTTAAATTCAAATGCTTTTACAAAACAACATCTCTACAATTTTGAACTGAGGGATGTCGACATATGGGGATACCCCATGTCGACATGGTGACAGTTGGATTCAAAATTCAAATTTCAAAAGAAGTGTCCATTCGTTCAAAAACCTTTCGCCAATGGTTATGACTGTTGTGCATCTATATAAAGGCTTCCAAAACGAATTTTTTAACAACTACTTTCTTATTTTCTTCACTCTTTCTTCTCCGCCATTCCATATCCATAAAACTTCATATTTTCAAGATCGTGCCATCATTCTGCCAAATTCTCAATAGGAAATCATTTAGATACTCTCTCTATTTGATTCTTCATCATTCTACTAAAGATCAAAGTGCTATTCAGAGTTATAGGATTAATTTGTATTCAAAAAGTCCATAGAGTCTATCCATTCAAAAGGATTGTTATTAGAAAGTATTGTTGAGTCAAGATTTTTATAGAGTTTTGATTTCTGACAAAGGAATAAGCCGTGATCGACAAAAAGAAGTTATTCATTTAAGAAACACAAAGAGCTCCATATATTAGAGGTTGATTATTTGGTATGTTAGTAATTTATGTTAAAATCTATCCTCAAATAATCATATAACTTCAATCTTTCAATATATATACATATGCACATTAACTGTGCAAATTGGACTAAACCGGTCGACCGGTTGAAAATAAGGTGGTCGACCGTTTTTGCCCAGAATGCACAGATAACATGCACACATGCACATAACGTATATATATTTGAATTCCTGTCTACCGGTCCATTTTTGACCTGTCGACCGTTTTTAAACAGAAAGCAACTTTTCCAAAAGACACTTCTCTTCTCCAAAGGTTGCATCTCCTATCTTTCATCAATGATCATAACTCTTAATGGCAACTATTCACAAAGAGTTACAACTGTTTTTCTCTATATATACTCATCTAAATCATTGATTCAAAGACAAGTTTTTACAACGATTTCATATATTCTTTTAATCTAATCTCTGATCTCAATACTGTATTATAAAAGCTCTAAATTATTTATTGAATCTTTGAAACTATTTCATATCCTTTGATTCAATAATATACTTTCCTTAATCTTTTCAAAACATCATATCGCATACTTTGAGGATAAGATTATAGGAAGGGTGTACTGCTAGTGACAAATCCGTGTTTTCAAGAACACAAGTTGTCAACAACAATTGTATTTGTTCTTTTGTTGAAGTCCTCTGTGTTGTAAGAGGCAAGTGTTGAAGTCCTCAGTGTATTAGAGGCGTGAAATCCCGTTCGGTTGTTCGGGTATTGTAAACCTGTTCCTCCGGGTGAAGCGAGGTAGTTAATAGTGAAAATCCAGATAGAAGTCTGGGACTGGACGTAGGACGGTGCTCCGAACCAGTATAAAAATCTCTGGTGTGATTTTTCTATTTTTATTTTTACTTTGCTACTATCATCTATTTTCCGCATTTATATTATTGTCCATATTACACGATCCGTGTGTACTATATTAGTACGTGCATTAGTATACTCACCTCCACTTTCAATTGGTATCAGAGCTCGGTCATCATATAACCGTAACACAGTTATTTGATATATTCTTGTAATATGGCAAATAACGCAAGTACTAGCACTCAAAACACCACTTGCACAGAAGGGCAATCGACACAAAGACCTCCATTTTTCAATGGTCTTAACTATAGTTATTGGGCAACACGTATGTCATTCTTTATGCAATCAAGTAGCTATGATGCTTGGAATGCTACTCAAAGAGAAATAGTGAATCCAACAACTGATTATTCAGAATGGACTGTGGCTGAGAAAACGGCAGCAGCCGTAAATGCAAGAGTAATAAATATGTTGTTCTGTGCATTAGACCAAAATGAATATAACCGTGTTAGTATCTGCACTACTGCATATCAAATTTGGCAGACGCTAAAAATCACTCATGAAGGTACTAACAAGGTTAAACAAGCCAAAATAGCCATGCTGAAAAGTCAATTTCAAAATTTCAAAATGAAACCAAATGAAACAATCAATGACATGTATTCACGGTTTCAAACTATTCACCATGCACTTATTGGGTTAGGACAAAAGTATTCTGATTTTGATGTTGTTTCAACAGTCCTACATTCTCTGACTAATGAATGGGAAGGAAAAGTATTAGCAATTGAAGAAGCTAATGACCTTTCCGTCATGAAGCCAGATGAATTGATAGGAAATTTAATGTCCTATGAAGCAAATTTGCAGGCTAGAAAAGAACAGAAAGAAGAAAAGAAAAATGTAGCATTTCATGTTGAGAAAGATGAAAATGAATCAGATTCTGAAGATGAAGATTTGGCGTTCATTGCTAAAGGTTTCAAAAAATTCCTAAAATATCGAAAAGCCAGTCGCTACAATAAAAGGAAACCTGGATCAAATAAACCATCTTCATCTGCTATAGAATGTTTCAACTGCCATAAAAAGGGACACATGCAGAAGGATTGTCCAGAACAAAAGAAAAAGTCAGAAAATGACAAATTCAAATATAAGAAGGACAAATCAAAGAAACGAGCCTTCTCAGTAACATGGGATGATTCAGAGTCATCTTCATCAGAAAGTGAAAGTGATTCGGAGAATGAACAAGCTAATGTTTGCTTTATGGCAACAGAAGATGAGGTACAAATTCCTACATTTGATGAATTACTTGATATTAATGCTGAATTGATAGTCAAATATAAAGACTTAAAACGTCAATTAAAAGTAGTCAAAGCAGATTTAAGTAGAGCAGAGTTTGAACGAGATATGTTAAAAGATGAGAAGAAAATATTAGAAGAAGAACTTGAAAATATTCAAGAATCATCATCTAATGTTGACTCTCAAATATCTCTTTTGAGTCAAGAAATAGAAGCTCAAAAAGAGAAAAATAATGCTCTCACTACTGAAAATCATGAACTTAAAGCAAAAGTCAAAATTCTAGACCTAGAAAAAGCTAGTTTACAAACAAAGTTTGATGACATTACTCAAAATGTTTCTAACTTTAACAAAGGTCGAGAAAATTTGACTAAAATCATTGAAAGTTCACAATCTATTTCAGATAAACAAGGTTTGGGATATAACAAACATGAAACTAAGAAACATCTTAGAAATAAAAGGAAGAAGAAAGTAAAAAAAACTGAAGCTAAGAAAAATCTTAGTTTATTATATTTCAAACCAAAACCAGTTGTGAAATTTCAAAAGAGAAATGTCAAGACTATCAAAATATGGGTTCCTAAAACAAATAACAATTTGATTAGGAACAAATACATTCAGCAATTCATGAATACTGTGCATCTTAATAATAATTATATATATAAAGGGGATACCGGACCCATATGGGTTTGGACTCCTAAGACCTAACTCTTAGGACCCTATAAAAAGTGGGTACCATGGACTTAATTCTATTCTTTGCAGGTCCTACTTAAGAAAAGAGGAAAATGGATATTCTGGCTGATATACTCCTATATTATTCCATTATCTATTATTCCTTTTTGTCGATGACAAAGGGGGAGAAAGTGCTAACAATTATTTGCAGGAATATATATATATATATATAAGACAAAATCTCAGGGGGAGATCACATATTCAGGGGGAGATTCAGAACTTCAGATATATGTTGTCATCAATCAAAAAGGGGGAGAATGTTGAGTCAAGATTTTTATAGAGTTTTGATTTCTGACAAAGGAATAAGCCGTGATCGACAAAAAGAAGTTATTCATTTAAGAAACACAAAGAGCTCCATATATTAGAGGTTGATTATTTGGTATGTTAGTAATTTATGTTAAAATCTATCCTCAAATAATCATATAACTTCAATCTTTCAATATATATACATATGCACATTAACTGTGCAAATTGGACTAAACCGGTTGACCGGTTGAAAATAAGGTGGTCGACCGTTTTTGCCCAGAATGCACAGATAACATGCACACATGCACATAACGTATATATATTTGAATTCCTGTCTACCGGTCCATTTTTGACCTGTCGACCGTTTTTAAACAGAAAGCAACTTTTCCAAAAGACACTTCTCTTCTCCAAAGGTTGCATCTCCTATCTTTCATCAATGATCATAACTCTTAATGGCAACTATTCACAAAGAGTTACAACTGTTTTTCTCTATATATACTCATCTAAATCATTGATTCAAAGACAAGTTTTTACAACGATTTCATATATTCTTTTAATCTAATCTCTGATCTCAATACTGTATTATAAAAGCTCTAAATTATTTATTGAATCTTTGAAACTATTTCATATCCTTTGATTCAATAATATACTTTCCTTAATCTTTTCAAAACATCATATCGCATACTTTGAGGATAAGATTATAGGAAGGGTGTACTGCTAGTGACAAATCCGTGTTTTCAAGAACACAAGTTGTCAACAACAATTGTATTTGTTCTTTTGTTGAAGTCCTCTGTGTTGTAAGAGGCAAGTGTTGAAGTCCTCAGTGTATTAGAGGCGTGAAATCCCGTTCGGTTGTTCGGGTATTGTAAACCTGTTCCTCCGGGTGAAGCGAGGTAGTTAATAGTGAAAATCCAGATAGAAGTCTGGGACTGGACGTAGGACGGTGCTCCGAACCAGTATAAAAATCTCTGGTGTGATTTTTCTATTTTTATTTTTACTTTGCTACTATCATCTATTTTCCGCATTTATATTATTGTCCATATTACACGATCCGTGTGTACTATATTAGTACGTGCATTAGTATACTCACCTCCACTTTCAAGTATTAGGGTGATCTTGTGTCCCGTAAATCAAGAGAGTTTACCCCAGACTCGGAGATAGGAGGGTTCCTCAAGGCCTTAGAAATTGAGGGTTGTAATTTGGATATTGGCTTATAAAAATCTGTACAAGGATATTGCCTTGGTGCAGGACTGGATGTAGGAGGATTCCGAACCAGTATAAAATCCGGTGTGTTCTTTCCTTTTACTTGCTTTATTTTACTATTTGCATTTGTTATATGTTCTGTGATCATTCTGTGTTAGAATTCTGTTTAGATTTGTGTTGAAAGTTTTAATTTAGTCATATAGTTCATATATTCTTTAAAACACTATTCACCCCCCCTCTAGTGTTATTTCTGCCTTAAGATCCTTAATCCGCATCCCCAACAACTGCAACTAGGATATTTAACTAAAAATCCTCATATTAGTTTTAAAAACCCTATTTTTGAGCGTAGATTCAATTTATATAATCGAACTAATATTTTACAAAATTCGAATTTCCCAGAGTTTCAAGTTTTGACTGTAAAAATTCTGATCTTTCCTTCTACATGCATTTATACATCACGAAACTATTTTTAAATTGCAACTCATACATAAATACAACTACTTTGTTTTGAAACCAAAGTCTGATGTTGATTAGGAAACAAGAAATAGAATTCCTTGTTATTTGATACTCTGTAACTACACAGAGAAGAAGATCAGATACAAACATATATAGACACAACATTTTCAAATATATACTCAAGTTAAAATTTCTTGCTGGTACTCACATATTTATTCTTTAAATTGTTTTAATGAAATGTTACTCACCTGGATCTTGAATAAGGCAGAGAACAAGAGCAAGGAACAGAGAAGAAATTTGAGCCTGCACTTTTTTTTTCCTCCTTTAACTTTGATTTTTTTTGTTTCCTGCAACTTTATTTTATTTTCCAGAGATACTTTGCACTGGCATTTACTTTTGGGTTTCCAGATTTCTGAAGTTGCTTGATTTCTTTAGTTTTTAAACTTCCAAGCTGAAGACTTTGCCTTGTTTCCAGATTTTAAATCCTTACTTCTGTCTCCAGGTTGATTCCTTTACTTGTTGAAATATTTTTGTTTAAGTTTGAATGATATTACTTTGAATAATGGTCGAAACTGAAATGAAGATGGTTGATAAATAGGGAGAGTTGTACAGGGTATTATATTATTGTTTTTACAACATAGATCAGATATTTTGTTTTCATATGGAGGCTGATGCAAGATCTTCTTTATACTGAGAAGATGGGCTGAGATACTTGTATTGTACAGGGATATATATTGTTGTTTTGTACAACATGCATGGCTGCATTACTTGCATTCCCTTTTCTCGGCTGATGTCATGCTTTGCTTGACTTCGGCTGAGAGATTTTGTTTGGTGATTTTTTTTTCTTGCATGTTAATGATAATAGGTTTAGCTAATGTATTTACTTTATTATTATTATTATTATTTTGTTTATTCCTTACCTGCATTGTTTGCTCAAATCTGCACATTTACCTTTCTTTTGTTTATAGGTGAGTGTATTGTTTTGTTTTTTTTATTTGTTTGATTTATTTCTTGGTTTTCTTATACAAGTTAATTCATATTTATCTACATACATTTGTTCAACTTGAACTATAACATTGTCTTTGCTTTGGAATTTAAATGAAATCCAATTATTTATATGTTGTTTAAATTTATTCATGGGTTTACTTATATTATTACATAACTATATAATTTGTCTTATGTCCATCTAATTTCTATTTATAACTTAAGTATTTATTTTATCTTACCTACAAATTGTTTTGTATTGTTCTTTTCTTTTTGTACATTTTACAACTTCATGCATTCCAAATATGTGTATATGTGTCTCTAGAATTTTCTTAAGTTCATTTTATACTTTTACATAACCATATATTTATTTGGAACATTTATTTAACATCAACCCAAATTTTATTCCTTTTACTTTACAATATTCATTTTTATAATTTATATAATTCTAGAATTTATTTACTATGTTCATTTCATATTTTATATAATTAAAAATCTATTTAAATATTCTGTTTAACATCATATCCAAAAATCCAAACACAAATTTATTTTCTAAGATATTTATATTTAAATCCCAATTCAAATTCAATTGTCAATCCATTATATATACATGTTTATTTTCAAATATCCAATTTAATCCTCGATTAATTTATATTAAAATTTTATTTCAAATCCAATATATACATATATATTCACATATATACAAATTTTCAAATTCATATGACTTAATATGTTTTCTATTTGAATCGGGGAAACTCGCTGCCATTTATAATCAATTTTATAATTTTAATTCAAAAAATCATTTAAATTATCAATTTAAATTCATAAAAATCTAAGGTCGTTACACTTCCACCCTCAGCTGGGACCACCACTATATCCGACCAACCATCACCCTCCACCTCTATATCCCGAAACCCATCCCACTATGCATGGCCAGCCACCACCGGCCTCCTTTCTCTCCTCCCTCCTACAATCGGCCATGAACACCCAAGCGTAGCCGCATCATCCTGCCTTCCAACAACCTCCTCATGTGCTCCGCCTGTCGTGTACAGCAGATCCAGACCGTATAGCAACACACGCATTCCCACCTCCTGTCGCACGCGACCACCACCTAGATCGCCTCCCACTTCGACGCCGAGACTCACAGCCCGTCCTCTTCCCACCTTCAGCCAAGCACCGCCATCTCTCCACCTTTCCACCATCAGTCATCAACCTTGCGTGCTTTATAGAAATATATATATATATATATATATATATATATATATATGTATGTATGTATTTATCTTAAGAGATATATTATATATAGTGTTATGTTATTCTTTTATTTTGTTAAACATATATACGTGTATTTGTTTTTTTTGTTTATAATATGATTTGCGTGTATTCTATTTACTGTATGATTTTATACACGCATGTTTGTTTATAATTATGACTTGCACATATTTTTTTACACTATGATTTTTATATTAATTATATATGTAAGTATACATTTGGTTGCAGTTTATATATATTAATACATATAAGTACCGTTTCAGCTATAGTTTATATACTATTATTTTTTTGATTGTATAAGTTTATATATCCGAGCTGTTGGATTTTCGAAAAATATATATACTAAGTTCGTAATATATAGTATACTGTCCTTTGCCTATTTATTGCTGGTTGTATATATATGCGTGTTTATAATAATATTAAAATAAATTTATATATATGCTTTCCAAATTATTTTGCATTGTGGCTGCCTTGTTATATATATATATGTGTGTGTGTGTGTGTGTGTGTGTGTGTGTTATAATAACAATGATTTTAAATAATGATATATATAGATAGTTGATTTTACATATATGTGTTTAATAAATATTGATTTTCAAAATTATATATATAAGTTATTTTGATTTGTGTTTCAAATTGAATATTGATTTTTAAAGGAAAATTATATAGTATAAAGATTTTATATGAGTAAATAATAGATTTTTAAATTTGTATATATATTTCATTTCCATCGATTTTTGAATACCAGCTCAGCTTTGCTTCATTTGTCGAATTCATGCTCAACTTGCCTTGCTTTGAGATTTGTTATTTCGAATGGCCAATCGGCTAGCTCGTGGTTCAATTCGTAGATTGTCATGTTGTCAAATTTCTCTAGCCTCGAAAGTTGAGCAATTACTCACGATTAACATTCTTATATTTATTAAATTTGATCTCACTTGAAACAACGATTAAAATATGCTATCAAATTTGAATTACTAGTTATTTAATTGTTAAATATGATATGCCATTATCTGCAAATTGTTCACCTGTGATATATGACACCATATCATGTTGTATACATTTTATTTTATTTATCAGTGATGATATATGCTTGTTATTGATATGTTATATTTTACCATATTTGTTCTCGCTCTGCAAGTTCCCTGTTAATTTAGAATTCCCTATGGAATGAACTGATACATACCCGAACGATTTGTAGAATAAGGGAAAATCGTTATGGGTTGAAATGATAAACCCAAGTGATTTTCATTGATTTTAGATTTTGGGATTGCGGTTTGAAACGATATACACCTGTAAATATTTAATTTGCGGATTGAAATGATAAATATCTGTATCACTTGACCATATATGGACACCGTTAATCTATATTTTGAAATGATTTCCAAAGTTTTAGAAGGAAAATTTTGTTAAATATTGATTTTTAAATATAATATAAAGATATTTTACTTTGTAAAATTTAGATTTTTAAAACTATATGTTTTGGAAATTTTAAATTTATAAGTTAGTTTCGACAATAAATTTTTTAAGATTTTACTTATAATTTTACTATTTTAAAATATATAAAAATAAATTTAGTATAAAATAAATTTAATAATAAGATTTGATTTAATAAAAATTTGATTTAATTAGTATATAATATGTTAAGTATTTATTTAAATTCGTATTAATATTTTAAAATTTGATTTTTATAACTTTAATAATAAAGATTGGGAAGATAAATAAATGTTGACTTGAAATTTAAATTGGTTAATAATTGAATTTAAATAAGAATTTATTTGAACTTATTGATTCTTAGAGATTGAAAATATGATTATAACTTGATTTGATATGATTAAATGAATATTCTCAAAATTTTAATAAAATTGAGATTGAATATTTAATATTTATTTAAACTTATAAATTGGGAATTTAATGAATTGTTATTGAAAAGATCAAGTGAATACTTTCCAATTTGAATCAATTTAAAGTTAAATGTTAAATATAAATGAAATTTATATTGTAAATGTTTGAATATTTAAACTCGAAACTTTGAACTTTAAATTGAAATGGTTGAACTGGAATTGATTCAAATGGAATTTGTGGAATTTAAGATGACATGAATCGATCTTCGAAAGTGGAGGAAAATATCTTTATTATATAAAGTATTTTTAATATATAAATTATTTTAATATACAAATTATTTTATTATATAAACTATTTAATTTCTAACTATTTATTTTATATACTATTTTCAATATCTAAAAGCTATGTAAGTCAAAAGTGTTATGATTGCAGAAATGCTATGATTTCGAAGGTGTTATAAATTTGAAAGTGTTATGATTCTGAAAATGAATATTTTTAAAGTGAATAATGATATCAAATTTATATGGTTTTGAATCGAATATAATGTAGGATCGATTTCACCCTAGAGGGGGGGTGAATAGGGTGATACTATTAATTATAAAAATTAATTGCGGAAGCTTATAAAATTATTTCAACACAGATCATAGAATAATAGCAGCACAAATAATAGTAGAATAATAAATGTAGAAATAGAACGACACAAAATTTACCCAGCTTCGGCAAAACCCTGCCTACGTGCTGCCCCAAGGTTTCCACTAGAAATTAAGTAGTCACACGCTTACACACGTAAACTCACGACACCCGCTACTGACTAACCTAATTCTATGCTCAAAACTCTGCCACAAGTCAGCCACTGAGTTGCGAATTCTCAAACTACGCCATGTAGTTTGTCCCCTAGTCACACGACTAGAAATTACAACGGTTTAAAAATTGAAAATACAATTAAAACACAATTAAAAATAAAATAAACCCTAATTGTAATTTAGAGCCTTATATAATTATAAACCCCAATATTAAAAAAAAATAAAGGTCGGCCCCTTTCTCTTCTTTTATAATCTTTGGCCCGTTCCTTTTGTTTGAGATAATGGCGGCTCTATTCCTTTTCTTTGTTCGATCAAAATTAGGGCTTTCGTTCCTTCTTTCCAAATTAGGGTTATTGATTTAAATTGAAGTGCCGGTTCGGGTTGTTCGATCGAAACTGATGATTTATCGTTGCTTGCTTTTTCGATCAGTTGTTGCTTTGAATTGCAGACGGCTACTTCAATATTGTCAAGTTCGGCTGAATGATATGGTATGTGATTTCCTTTTTATTTATTCTTGTTTATATCCTCGAACTTGATTGCCCAATGCCGATGATGATTTGTGGGTGTATATATGGATTCGATCTCCTTTATTTGCGTTCGTCTGATTTTTTCAACATTTTGCTTCGGCCATTTGATTTCTTTTGGATGTTGATGATTTCTCTGACTTTTTCAATTCACGCGGTTTTGAACTGTGACTTGGTTCGATTCATTGTTATCCACGGCTTGATGATTTTTGAACTGTTTGAACTCCTTGTTCATTACGGCTTGATTTTCATTTGACTTCGGTCTTGATTTTGTGTATGCGATTCCATGACTTCGGTCAGTAGCTCACGGCTTCAACTAGTTTTTGATATTACCAGACTTTGACTTGATTTTTATCACTTGGCTTCGAGTTTGGTAACTCTGTTGCTTCTGGCTTCAATGAATCTTTACTGACTTGTACATTTGAGTCTATACTTATGTAAGAATAATTGTTCATGTTGTAGACAGTTTGCATTGCATCACCACTGACTGTTGACACTCTTTGTGTATGTGTGCAGTGTTGTTTTGATATTGACTCAGTTATTTTGAAACTGTTACTTGGTGTTTGGTTTCAATGTTTAGTTGAGTCTTGCACTTGAATGTGCAGTTTGGTCGACACTTGAATTTTGTTTGTTCATTGACATATACACCACTTTGATTGCCTTTGTGGTCTGGTTCCTTGTTGTTCCATTTTTACTGCCGTATCACCACATATTTATATTCATGTTTTGAGACTGCTATCATCTCTAGCTGTTTACTGGTCTGGTCTGTGTAGCATTAAGTTTGATCATCATGTAGCAACTCTGGTTATTGTAGTTTGATTTGGGTCGATTAGTTGCTTCGAGTTACTACAGCTTCATTGTAGCTGTCTTGACCATTTGAGGCAGTTTGGATATTTGTTTCATGTAGTACTTGTAGTCTGTTACTGCCTATATATGTGTTTATGTATGTTTGCATCGACTTGTACTTCGAGTCATGTTGAACTCTGTTGTGATGTCAGTTGCCTCTGTAGTTTGACTTAGACTTCACTTGAACTTGCTCTGTGCCTTGTCTGGTTCATCTTGTAGTCTTGTTCATTGTTTCATTTGGTACTGTGTCACTGTGTTGGTTTCATGTATTTAGTGAGAGGTTCAAGTTTGCATGTATGCTTGCTACCTGGTTTTGCTTGGTGGTCTTGTACATTTGGATTTTTGGTCGAGGCTTGTTTTAATTGTCTTGACCATTTTCATGAACTTGCACCTGTGTTGAATCCAGCTTATAGCTCGGATTTGACCTTGTGCTGAAAGCTGTGACATTATTTTATTGCACTTGAGTTGAATCCGATAATTTGGTTTTGACCTGTGCTTACCCGTCCCTGTAAATTTATCCAGTGTAAGTATCGGTGTGCACAGCCTTGGGCATATACAGTGATACATTGTGTATGTCACAAGCTGTTCGTGTATGATGAATTGAAAATTAAATGATGACGAACAACCCAAATAACTGAGGAAAATATTATTTTCAAAATTCACATTTTGTTTTATACTGCAAAAATATTTCCTTTTCAATTTTACTGCGTCAATATTTATTTTTGCAGATTGCTCAGATGCTGGATTCAATTTGGAATAAATTTGAAGATAAATACGAGTGTGAGTGATATGTAGTGAGGTCAACTGTAAATGTGAAATTGTGATGTAATCAAAGTTGTACTGTAACTGAAATTGAATATATAGTGAGAGCTTGAACTTTGTACTATTCAAAGATTGTAATAAATATTTGTTTGAATAAAAATTCTGTTTGAATTCAAATTTTGTGTTATTTATTTTTATTCAGCAAATATTTATTTAATCTATGAAAAATAAAATAGTACATTAACAAATTCATTTACACGAATATATATATATATATATATATATATATATATATATATATATGTTTATTATCATCAAACAAAAATCATATAATCGCATATTCAACAATCTCCCCCTTTTGATGATAGCAAACATATATTTAAGATTTTGAATATGTTAAATGTGTTTGATCGTTGATATGCTCTAATTGCTTCCCCTATTTAAATGCTTCCTCTCTACACAAAGCTCCCCCTACATATATGCACACAAATAAAAATATGCAAATGAGCTTAGATGCAAATGGAAAATATTTGACCTTTATTTGATTTTATTTGACAAAATCTTAACTTTTCTCTCCCCCTTTTGTTATCAGCAAAAGAGTAATAGTGTTAGAGAAAATAGAGACAAAGTGATCAATATTAATCCAACATTAAACTCAATTGAATATACATATTAAATTTCAATAAAAAATCAAACAAAAATCATAAATACTTCGTTAGGCGCATATTCCACTTTTAGAGCGATGGGAATGATGTCATCATATAAAACCATACGGTTGTGCCTATTTGCGGTATATTTATATCAGGAATTTGAATATCTGCTAACCATGCATAACCGTTAGGACTTTTAAATGAGATTAGTAGTATTCCAATATTATTTAAAAAAAAAATGAATTCAAGTATCTTCTAACCACGCATAACCGTGAGGACTTTTAAATAGGATTAGAATCAACTTGTTTATTTTAAGAATCAATTTTGATATGCGTTCCATACATGCATAACCGTGAGGACTTTTAAATGAGCATGGAAGCACATAACAAATTCCAAGTAATTCACCCATGCATAACCATAAGGACTTTTAAATGAGAGTGAATACTTTGGATTCTATTTATATTATTTTATTATTTTTATTCATTATTTTTTTATTTTATTAAAAAAAATGTAAAATGAAAAACGAATGATTCCTGTTTAAAGTACCACATATTGATAAACTATATAGAATTTTGATGAGTGATGGTCGTTAGAAATATGATAGAAATAGAGATGGTCATGGAATTTTTTTACCAACTAAAGGTTTATAACTCTTGTTTAAATTTCTAAAGAAATTTACTAATTATACCGTCTCGATTCATAATATATGATAAATATCAACACTCATCACTTTTTCAATCACTATTTATCTTTTCGATAATTATTAGGGAGTCAGATTAGTCAAAATAGTCATTTAAAATCAAATTTAAAAATAATTATAAAATCAAATTTTCAAAATGACTGATCTGAAAACACGGTCAAAAATGATTTTCTAGAAGGGGTTATATGAGAAAAATTTCTGCTATTTGAAAATTATTTGAATTGAAAAATATGCAGATATTTTCTTTGGAAAACGATGCAGTTACTAAATGTCTCAACAAAAATCACGTTCAACTAGTAAGTTTTCTATCAACTAGATTACCAGTGTAATCTGCATCTGAATTTCTCTTTCACTCCGAATTATCACTAATTGAATTTGATAGACCAGATCATGAAGCGTGCACCGAAAATTTCAAATTCAATTTTAACAGCATTTTAAATGACATTCTCTTGAATTTGAATTGAAGCCGTGTAAATAATCAGAAACCGTGAATATAGAGTTAACCGTATTATAACCAAATGTATTATCATCCAACAAAACACTATTATTAATCCAAACTAATATATACGAAGTAGTTCAAAGATTCTAGCGATTTTATAGTGTTCTTGGCATGAGAATATAATTGGCCAACTATTTTGAATAAGTCAGAATCAAAAATCATCATTATTTCATCATCACATTATTGGTTGATTTAATTCAGAGTACGGTGCAGATTATCACATTTAATATATAGTTTAAATAAATATATCATTACCTGTATTACCTTTACGATATTTTTCGTTGTTGTCCATTGTGATTCTGTCACCTTTATACTAGGCTAAGGAACTTTGCTTTGTCGCTCGGTGTGCCCTTGGAACAGCCAGAATCCAAGTGGCACTATTGTTATTCCTTAGCCTGCCACCACACCTACACCGGAAAAGATTTTTATGGCCTATTTGTTTTTATAGGTACATGGTTGTTAGTGGCAGAATATTTAGAAAAATAATTTTATGGAGACCCAAAATTATTTATAATTGTTCCCTTCGGCACCCAAATTTGTTTAGCTTTGAGAGATTTTATAGTTGTGCCTTTTGGAACCCAAATCGATATAGTTTTCACATGTTTGGGTCTATACCAACAATTATTGTGATTGTGTCTATATTTTCTACAAATTGTGCATATAGAATTAACTTGATTAATATTGCTTTCAACATTTACAGATTGATTATATCCAAGTCCTTGTCTAACCGTATTAACAGTTTGCTTTCCTAATAGCATATTCAACGAATTTTTCACTTTTTTAAAATTTATCTAAAGTCGTTGACAATTGTTGGACTTGTGTTTTGAGAGATTCATTTTCGTTTAACAATTGTGTGCACTTTTTAATAGAATTCTCTCTCCTAGTATTTTCACTTTCTTTCAAAATCAGAATTTCATTTTCAAGTGATTTTATATTAATTTCTGATTTTTTAATTTCTTCTTCGAATGTTGGACACTTATCACACTTAGGGATCCTACTCTGATAGTTTTTTAACTAATTGGTCAAGTTGTTCATTTAATTCTATCAAAGTATCTTTTTGCGATTCAAGTTTGGCATACTTCTCCCTAAGTCGTTCAAAATAGTCATTTACTTCGTGGAAATAAATAAGTAATTCAGAATGAGTGAGTTTTGATACCTCGCCTGGCTCATCATTGTCGCTATCAGTTATATTTCCTTGAAGGCACATATCTGCTTTTTCACTCTCACTGCTAGTACTTTGATTATCTTCATCACTTGTATTCCACGTGGCTGTAGAACTTTTCCTTTTTGAATTCTTTTCTTTGTCGTGTTGAGTTCGAGGATAATTGGGCTTGATATCACCGGGTTTGTTGCAAATGATCCCATGTTCTTCTGAGTTGTCTAGTGCTTTAGTTATTCCGCTTTTCAGTTGTAAATTTGGAGCTGGATTTCCATATTTGTGGTTCCACTTTTTGAATCTCTTTATTAGCAGCGCCAGCTCAGCCGCTCCATCATCCTCATCACAACTTCCTTTTTCCAATTCTGTTAAGCACATTTCTTTAACTGAGTTGGTTGTGGAGGATTTCTCATTGCTGTTGACTTTTGCACCATATATTGCATTTAAAGTATTCCAGATTTCCTATGCATTTTCACAATGAGAGATGAAATTAAAATTATCTTGATTAATATGAGAATATAATATATGCATAGCAAGAGCGTTAATCGAGATAATTTTCTTATCTGTTATATCACACCTATTTTCAATAATATCCCAACATTTAACATTAACGGATTTTAAATAAAATTCCATTTTCAATTTCCAATTTAAAAAATCCGTTCCATCAAAAATAGGAGAAATAATATTGGAACGATCCTTAACAAAAGTAACCATTTTAAAAATTCAAATTTTTAAAACAAAAATTGGTTTTTGAAAAAATCAAATTTTTAAAACAAAATGGCTTTTGTACCTAGCTCTGATACCACTTGTAGGATCGATTTCACCCTAGAGGGGGTGAATATGGTGATACTATTAATTATAAAAATTAATTATGGAAGCTTATAAAATTATTTCAACACAGATCACAGAATAATAGCAGTACAGATAATAGCAGAATAATAAATGCAGAAATAGAACGACACAGAATACCCAGCTTCGGCAAAACCCTGCCTACGTGCTGCCCCCAAGGTTTCTATTGAAAATTAAGTAGTCATACGCTTACACACGTAAACTCGCGACACCCGCTACTGACTAATCTAACTCTACGCTCAAAACCCTGCCACAACTCAACCACTGAGTTGCGAATTCTCAAACTACGCCACATACTTTGTCCCCTAGTCACACGACTAGAAATTACGGCGGTTTAAAAATTGAAAATACAATTAAAACATAATTAAAAATAAAATAAACCCCAATTGTAATTTAGAGCCTTATATAATTATAAACCCCACTATAAAAAAAATAAAGGCTGGCCCCTTTCTCTTCTTTTATAATCTTTGGTCCATTCCTTTTGTTTGAGATAATGGCGGCACTGTTCCTTATCTTTGTTCGATCAAAATTAGGGCTTTCGTTCCTTCGTTCCAAATTAGGGTTATTGATTTAAATTGAAGCGTCGTTTCGGGTTGTTCAATCGAAACTGATGATTTATCGTTGCTTGCTTTTTCGATCAGTTGTTGCTTTGAATTGCAGACGGCTACTTCAATATTGTCAAGTTCGGCTGAATGATATGGTATGTGATTTCCTTTTTATTTATTCTTGTTTATGTCCTCGAACTTTATTTCCCAATGCCGATGATGATTTGTGGGTATATATATGGATTCGATCTCCTTTATTTGCGTTCATCTGATTTTTTCAACATTTTGCTTCGGCTATTTGATTTCGTTTGGATGTTGATGATTTCTCTGACTTTATCAATTCACGCGGTTTTGAACTGTGACTTGGTTCGATTCCTTGTTATCCACGGCTTGATGATTTTTGAATTGTTCGAACTCCTTGTTCATTATGGCTTGATTTTCATTTGACTTCGGTCTTGATTTTGTGTATGCGATTCCATGACTTCGGTCAGTAGCTTACGGCTTCAACTAGTTTTTGATTTTACCAGACTTTGACTTGATTTTTATCACTTGCCTTCGAGTTTGGTAACTCTGTTGCTTCTGGCTTCAATGAATCTTTACTGACTTGTACATTTGAGTCTATACTTATGTAAGAATAATTGTTCATGTTGTAGACAGTTTGCATTGCATCACCACTGACTGTTGACACTCTTTGTGTATGTGTGCAATGTTGTTTTGATATTGACTCAGTTATTTTGAAACTGTTACTTGGTGTTTGGTTTCAATGTTTAGTTGTGTCTTGCACTTGAATGTGCAGTTTGGTCGACACTTGAATTTTGTTTGTTCATTGACATATACGCCACTTTGATTGCCTTTGTAGTCTGGTTCCTTGTTGTTCCATTTTTACTGCTGTATCACCATATATGTATATTCATGTTTTGAGACTGCTATCATCTCTAGCTGTTTACTAGTCTGGTTTGTGTAGCATTAAGTTTGATCATCCTGTAGCAACTCTGGTTATTGTAGTTTGATTTGGGTCGATTAGTTGCTTCGAGTTACTGCAGCTTCATTGTAGCTGTCTTGACAATTTGAGATAGTTTGGATATTTGTTTCATGTAGAACTTGTAGTCTGTTACTGCCTATATATGTGTTCATGTATGTTTGCATCGACTTGTACTTCGAGTCATGTTAAACTCTGTTGTGATGTCAGTTGCCTCTGTAGTTTGACTTAGACTTCACTTGAACTTGCTCCGTGCCTTGTCTGGTTTATCTTGTAGTCTTGTTCATTGTTTCATTTTGTACTGTGTCACTGTGTTGGTTTCATGTATTCAGTGAGAAGTTCAAGTTGCATGTATGCTTGCTTCCTGGTTTTGCTTGGTGGTCTTGTACATTTGGATTTTTGGTCGAGGCTTGTTTTAATTGTCTTGACCATTTTCATGAACTTGCACCTGTGTTGAATCCAACTTATAGCTCGGATTTGACCTTGTGCTGAAAGCTGTGACATTATTTTATTGCACTTGAGTTGAGTCCGATAATTTGGGTTTGACCTGTGCTTACCTATCCCATTAAATTTATCAAGTGTATATATCGGTGTGCATGGCCTTGGGCATATACAGTGATACACTGTGTATGTCACAAGCTGTTCGTGTATGATGAATTGAAAATTAAATGATGACGAACAACCCAAATAACTAAGGCAAATATTATTTTCAAAATTCACAATTTGTTTTATACTGCAAAAATATTTCCTTTTCAATTTTACTGCGTCAATATTTATTTTTGCAGATTGCTCAGATGCTGGATTCAATTTGGAATAAAGTGAAGATAAATACAAGTGTGAGTGATATGTAGTGAGGTCAACTGTAAATGTGAAATTGTGATGTAATCAAAGTTGTACTGTAACTGAAATTGAATATATAGTGAGAGCTTGAACTTTGTACTATTCAAAGATTGTAATAAATATTTGTTTGAATAAAAATTCTATTTGAATTCAAATTATGTGTTATTTATTTTTATTCAACAAATATTTATTTAATCTATGAAAAATAAAATAGTACATTTGTCAGGACCCGATTCTTCGACTCCCGAATATCAACATCAATACATCCACTGTATCGAATGCCGATTAGTCGGATGTCGGAAAACCGAACCATGAGGGTTTAAGAAAGAAGAGGTAGAAGAAGAAAGAAAGAAAAACAACAGAACAACAACAGAATCTCACAATTCGCAGCGGAACAACATATAATAAATAAATGAATAATCTTTAAACAAAGAACTATATCACTTATTACATTTTATACATTACATCATCATCAGAGTGTACAACAAACAACAACAAATAGCGGAAAAGAAATACTATATACTAGTAATACGTCATGCCATCCATCTTGCCTCCAGCAACTCCTGAATTCCAGAATATCCTGATAAACCTAACTCTTGACTGCCCATGTGGAAATTGGTGGGCACCCAGAGTTTAGGAAGGAAAACAATAAACTCCGAGTCAGTCATGTGACTGGTGTGGGAACTCAAAACAGTTTATTTATCTTTAAAATCAAGAACAAGATAATTTTTTTAAAAATAGATTCGCAATGTTTTTGAAAATGTAACTACCATAAGACCTCCCACCACACACACAATGCAAACGCAGACTTGGAGGAGATTTCTTCTTATGTTAGTCAAAGATGCTTGATACGCATTAAAAAGAAACATTTGATATTATTACTAGTGCATAGTGTAGGAAACATTTCGAAAGTAGAATATAAATCTTAGCCAGCATAGGTACCATTATATTATGCCTACTATAGCTACCATATTAGATGGCAGGTTCTACAACTAAAACCGTACAAGTCTCGTATTGTTTCTTTGGATTTCCAACAAATGGTCAGGCCAAGGAACTTCCCATTGCCACATGAGAACGCCTCTGGAAGGACGTCCCCGAGAACCTAACCGGATCTCTGCCAACACAAGGCCGGGTTACCCCTAACTGGGTAACTACTGACACGAGTATGCCATCCCCCGGTCCTTTGAGACCTTTAACCGAGTGCTCGTAATCAACATCACACCATAATAATAAGTGTTTCAACATGAGTAAGTATCTGGGCTCCATACCATGATACCACCCTTTTGCAGAAGGAAATGCACATACCCTAAAGGGAGCTACCCCTCATAACCTTGCCGCATCTTTCCTGTTTTGACCATTTCGGGGTGTGAGGCTCGACGAAGTCTCGTCCACAAAGCCACGCTTTATACAAAAGCTGTGCTTTGGGTCAACAAATGATCATAGAAATGACCATAAAGATAAACGATCAAACAAATGATCATATCACAAATGATCAAACAATGATCATTTCACAGCAACACTCAGCATGTCACATTACCAAATTGGGAATATATCGCCGATAACCTTCAACTACATAACCTCTGAGCTCGAACGTCTCAGAGAAGAGTGTTAAGCTAAAAGAATAAATTCTCCGCCACCAACAGAAATATATTTGAAAGAAATCAGCTTTATATCTCAATTTGTAATGTCAGGCATACTATCCATACAAGTCTGTTCCGGGATCGAACAGAACCGAAGGCACTTACAAAAAAGTCCTTGCAATCCGGATAATCTCTAATCACGTCTGGATTTCCCATCACATATGGAGAACTCTATACCGGGGATCAGCCAGTGCAGAGACAATCAACAAGAAACCCTTTCGTTTTCGAAAAAAATCCGGTCTTCAACACCGGTCTTCAAATGCAATTCATAACGACGTATCACATATTCGGAATGGGTTATACGACCCCAAGGTCCTTTCCCGGTTAACCCGAATAGTGAGCGCTTATTTAAAAAAAAATAAGTGTGGCATTCAATTTCAAGCAAATCACAACAAATACCCATTCAAAGGTAAATATTGATAGCCGGTTATTGAACTATCAATGGATATGCACAACATCACCAGATTCCAAATAATTTTCCAAATTATTTATTTTCCAAAAATATCTTTACAAGATATATATTTTCTATACTTCAAAAAAATAAATCAATATTTATTTTTAAACAAATTCCCCCTTTTTATTTATAAATTCCATAGTGAATTTACATTCCAAAATATTTATGAATATACGATTTCCATTCAATTTCTAATATTCATTTTCAAATTACCTTCAAAAAGATAAATTCAAAATATTCACTTAATATTGGAAAAACATTTCCATACTTATTTATTTATAAGTAATTCACAAGTCTTTTTATTTTCTACACTTGGAAAATATTCAATATACTCTAATCGAAATTAAGTATATATTTCATTCTTTAAGGAAATCATTCTCTTAAACATATTTATTTGGGCCAAAACGAATGTTGCGTAAAACATCGTTACGACAACCCAAAATCACTAGTATAGGGATTCGAAATTAAAATAGATATATAAATCCCAATACTATACAAAACATTTCCTTTCGGAAATCATTTACTATAACAACAGTGTTATAGTCTACCATTTCCTTCTATTTCTCGAAAACGTCTATTTCAACAATGAATGTTGAAATCTATGGTTTCGATAGTTAATACATTTTAAAACATCTTTAGATCGTTTTAATTCTATTTAAAACATCACATCCAAAACATTTTCTTAAATATATTATTCACTATTCAAAAACGTGAATATACTTGTTAACTAATTTCATCATTTCTATTCATTTTATTTTAAAGGATTATTCACTGTCTAAAACGTGAATATAACTCCATTAACAAGTTACAATAATTTACTTATCAAAATAAGTCGTTTTGAGGATTTATAAAACAATGTTTATAAATTCCATTTCTATTTATTTTATAATAACTTCCATTTATAAATTCCTTTATTCAATTTCATATCTCAATGATATACTAAAAGTTCATATTATAAATTAAATACTTAATTTATTTGTTTGCAAAAACGTTCTTTTAAACTTTCCAAATTTATAAATCTTATAACTTATAAGATTCGTTTATTTATCCAAAATCTATTCTTTTAGTAACTTTACAAATTTTATAAACCTACTGCTTATAAAATTCCATTTATAACTTCACCGTTTATAATTCTATGAATTTCATTCATTTATGAAATTCATTCACAATTCATTCTAGCACTTATAAAAGCTCGTTTTACAATTCCAATATTTTTAATTTATAAATATCAATTTATAAATCTTTTATATGGATTAATTTATATTATTCTTTTAAAACGTCTTTAAACTCTTGTATAATTTCATCATTTCGATTTATAAAATAATCAAATTTTATAAATCCTATTTTTTTAACTTTTTATAATAAATTCAAAAACCCCAATTTAAACTGTTTTATAAAATCATTAATCCCATATTTTCAAAAATCAACTTTTAACTGTATTTCTCAAAAATCATAATTTTTATAACATTAAAATTTATACGTTTATTTATTTAAAATGAATCAATTCCAAAAATATTTTATAAACGTATACTTTCAAAAATCACTTTAGAAATCCCTTAAAATCAAAATCGTTATTTTTAAACTTCAAAATTGGATCGAATGATGCAATACATCAAATAGTCAATCACGACTTTCAAACATCATATATCGATATGATAATCAATCAAATATCACAATATCTAAAATCAAATAAATATTGGTGAGGAATCCAGTTGGATCCCTCCAACCTGTTTCCCTGCATCCACAGATATTAGCACAATACCATTCCACTTCAAGGTGGAATATCGCGGTATATGAGATTTATAAAATATTATCCGCTTAATAGGCGGCGCAATAGGGTCTCGTCCGCTATACAATGCGGGAAATCAATCAACTGCAATATATACATATGCCAATATATATATATTGCTATATACTAATAAAATACCAATTCCACTTCAAGGTGGAATATCGCGGTATAGGGGTTTAATAAATAACCTCCGCTTACTAACGACGTATAGGGTCTATTCACATCCAATATATATATATATATATATATAACAATCATCATTCAAGCATTCAATCAACACAGTCTAATCAATTTTAAATCTAACTATTTAAAATTTAAATAAACCCTTTAGAGTGAGAAGTTCTCACCTTTTGATTTGCGATCCATTTCCATCTTGACTCGATTTTCTTGATTTATAGACCTTGTATAAATATTGTACAATTCATTAATATTCGAACAGATCGAATAATAAATTTTCATTTGATAATTTTTGATTCATCGGTGATTTCATTTTAATAGTTAAATTTATTGATAGTTTTATTTAAACCAATATTTCTCCTTTAATAATTGATTTAACTAAAAATTAAATTTAAACTAATTTTCTTTAGTAACCAAAAGAATTGACTAAGTTAATTGAACATCTTAATAATTTATTCTTAACCCATTTTTCCAAAAATAAATTATTTTCAGTAACCAAGGTAAATCTAGTAAGTTTATTAAATACATTATTTAAATTTCTAACTAATGACTTATTTATTTAATAAATTATTTAGTTTAAAAATCGAATTTCCTTTATAAATTCAAAAATGTGATTTTTAACAAATTCCTTTAAAAATTTCTTTTCAATCCTACATGAATCTTTATATTTTAAATTACATTTCTCTTTAACACTTATGAAATCCATTTGCATTTCTGTATATATATATATATATATATATATATATCTATATATATATATATATATATATAGAACTGCATTTATAACTTACTGCATAAATTTTAAACATCTTTAAATCTTCAAACTTTTAAAATTTAACAAAATAAATTTAAAAAAAACCTTACTGCAGATTCGAGAACGACCGAACCCCCCTAACACCATCGCCAATCCCAAATTGCCGCGCCACCATAAATCGCGACCCTTATTCGCCTCGCGTCGACATCCATCATCTCGCGACCTACCAGAACCCAAACCCCATGCCGCAAGTCGCCCCTCCTCCTCGAATCGCGCGGCACCCAACGCAGCCGCGACCCCCCCCCCCCCAAACTCCAAGCGCCGCCTTCTCCACGCGCGAGCACGCGCACGTGCGCCTCGATGTTGATCGCGTTCAATTTTTTTTCTTCTGTTTGAAGTGAATTCAATTTCTTTCATGCGAACTGGAAGAGATAAGGGGGAAGGGGCGATTTTAACTGAAGAGGGATTTACTCGGCTATGATTAATTTGATTTGAACGAGAGTAATGGGTTGCGTGATGATTTAAAAGAGAGGGGGAAGACAGGATTACGTGATTTTACAGAGAAAAGGTCATTGATATTAACGTGCTTACCTTACCTCTACAGTGTTTTGAGTTGAGGCCAAAAGTGCTGATGTGACCAAATTTAAATTTAAATTTAAATTGAATTCGTTAAAAATTTCAACGCGTTTACTCACCGTGTGCTCACATATCAACTCAGAAAAATACGAAATTTGAAATCCGAGAATAATTCAATATTACGGACCCAATGGAACTGGTTTCGTCGAATTCCGAGACTGTGCCTCGGACGACTATTTTAAATATCGATTCAAACGATTAAAATTTCAAAACTGAACAAAGCAGTTTCAAATTCAATTCTGAAGCTTCTATTATCTTCAGTATTGTCAATATGAATTTTACAAGCCTTTGAAATATTTTTAATCGGCTTAAAATTGAAGATTCAAATTTTTATTCAACTTTCAATAGATTAAATTCTATAATTTAATCGCTAAATTCGTTCTGATAATTTGAAATTCAATTCAAACCATCATTCAAATATTTAAAATAAATTAAATATTTTCAATTTAAATTGTTCAAAATTCTGGGTCGTTACAATCTTCCCCCCTTAAAAGAATTTCGTCCCGAAATTACAAGTTAAGAAGAACGCCCTTATCCCGTCTATCATTTTTCACAATCTAAATAGTTTTATCAACTTTCTAAAACAAATCTTTTTTTACTAGAGATTCATTATCATTTCAACTAGCTTTCCAACTTCAATTATAAGTTTCAATCAATATTGTTCTCCTAACAATTCAAATTTAAATTTCAAACTTTCAAAATTTCAAAAAAAATTTCTAACACCCGAAATTTTCGAAAAATTTCGCCAGCGTCTCCTTTGCGCGGCTAGCTCGGTACGACTAAAATATGGCCCCACGGCCCCTCAGAATCAAAAAGAAAAGAGAAAGCCAAGTGGCTGGAGAAGAAAATCACCAAATTCCATACTGAAACTGAAATACGTACCTTTTTGTCGAGCAATTCAATTTTATCTTTGAAATCAAAATCTCAATTCCATTTCTTTTAATACACCTGTATATCCTGCTAGCCATAATATCCAATTCCAACATTCAAAACCATTTTGCCAATTCCATTACAAATTTTCCAATATATGCTTCTTTTACATTTTTACTTCACTATTGAAGTTACATATCCATTCTCATTCAATTTTACATTTCAATTTCATTTGAATTCAATTCACAATTTCAATTCTATTTGAATTCAATTCATAATTTAAATTTCATTCGAATTAAATTCTCAATTCTAAATATTGAATTCTAACGATTAACTTTCATTTACTAATTCATATTACTACTTTAAATTAGTTTCATTCACTAACTCATTTTAAATTTCAATTTCCATATTCAATTCATCTCGAATTTACTTAATTACTAACAAAGGGAATTTCAATTTATTTCTTTTACTTACTTGAATTTATATACAAATTCAAATTTATTTTCAAATTTAGCTCACGACTAAACTTTAATTTAACCAATTCAAATTCCAATTCATTAGTCCAAGAATTTATCAACTTAGTTTACTTGAATTCAATCCATTTTATTTCTTATTTAATTCCATATACTAATGATAATAATTTAATATTATTACTTCCTAACAATCATGCAACCATATACTATAATAATTCATAGAAAATCATTTCTTCTCTATCAAAAATAGTTTTGGGCAAAATTATCTTATTTACCCGATTCAAAAACAATTTTATATTCACTAACAAATACGCGCTCATATCTATTATTACACTCAAACTCATTCTAGAGTATTGCTGACTCTATCTCTAATGAGTAATACTCAACAGAGCCATGGTTATCGCTTAACCATGTGCTCTGATACCAAATTGTCAGGACCCGATTCTTCGACTCCCGAATATCGACATCAATACGTCCACTGTATCGAATGCCGATCAGTCGGATGTCGGAAAACCGAACCATTAGGGTTTAAGAAAGAAGAGGTAGAAGAAGAAAGAAAAACAACAGAATCTCACAATTCGCAGCGGAACAACATATAATAAATAAATGAATAATCTTTAAACAAAGAACTATATCACTTATTACATTTTATACATTACATCATCATCAGAGTGTACAACAAACAACAACAAACAGCGAAAAAGAAATACTATATACTAGTAATACGTCATGCCATCCATCTTGCCTCCAGCAACTCCTGAATTCCAGAATATCCTGATAAACCTAACTCTTGACTGCCCGTGTGGAAATTGGTGGGCACCCAGAGTTTAGGAAGGAAAACAATAAACTCCGAGTCAGTCATGTGACTGGTGTGGGAACTCGAAACAGTTTATTTATCTTTAAAATCAAGAACAAGATAATTTTTTTTTAAATAGATTCGCAATGTTTTTGAAAATGTAACTACCATAAGACCTTCCACCACACACACAATGCAAACGCAGACTTGGAGGAGATTTCTTCTTATGTTAGTCAAAGATGCTTGATACGCATTAAAAAGAAACATTTGATATTATTACTAGTGCATAGTGTAGGAAACATTTCGAAAGTAGAATATAGATCTTAGCCAACATAGGTACCATTATATTATGCCTACTATAGCTACCATATTAGATAGCAGGTTCTACAACTAAAACCGTACAAGTCTCGTATTGTTTCTTTGGATTTCCAACAAATGGTCAGGCCAAGGAACTTCCCATTGCCACATGAGAACGCCTCTGGAAGGACGTCCCCGAGAACCTAACCGGATCTCTGCCAACACAAGGCCGGGTTACCCCTAACTGGGTAACTACTGACACGAGTATGCCATCCCCCGGTCCTTTGGGACCTTTAACCGAGCGCTCGTAATCAACATCACACCATAATAATAAGTGTTTCAACATGAGTAAGTATCTGGGCTCCATACCATGATACCACCCTTTTCCAGAAGGAAATGCACATACCCTAAAGGGAGCTACCCCTCATAACCTTGCCGCATCTTTCCTGTTTTGACCATTTCGGGGTGTGAGGCTCGACGAAGTCTCGTCCACAAAGCCACGCTTTATACAAAAGCTGTGCTTTGGGTCAACAAATGATCATAGAAATGATCATAAAGATAAACGATCAAACAAATGATCATATCACAAATGATCAAACAATGATCATTTCACAGCAACACTCAGCATGTCATATTACCAAATTGGGAATATATCGCCGATAACCTTCAACTACATAACCTCTGAGCTCGTACGTCTCAGAGAAGGGTGTTAAGCTAAAAGAATAAATTCTCCGCCACCAACAGAAATATATTTGAAAGAAATCAGCTTTATATCTCAATTTGTAATGTCAGGCATACTATCCATACAAGTCTGTTCCAAGATCGAACATAACCGAAGGCACTTACAAAGAAGTCCTTGCAATCCGGATAATCTCTAATCACGTCCGGATTTCCCATCACATATGGAGATCTCGATACCGGGGATCAGCCAGTGTAGAGACAATCAACAAGAAACCCTTTCGTTTTCGAAAAAAATCCGGTCTTCAACACCGGTCTTCAAATGCAATTCATAACGACGTATCACATATTCGGAATGGGTTATACGACCCCAAGGTCCTTTCCCGGTTAACCCGAATAGTGAGCGCTTATTTAAAAAAAAATAAGTGTGGCATTCAATTTCAAGCAAATCACAACAAATACCCATTCAAAGGTAAATATTGATAGCCGGTTATTGAACTATCAATGGATATGCACAACATCACCAGATTCCAAATAATTTTCCAAATTATTTATTTTCCAAAAATATCTTTACAAGATATATATTTTCTATACTTCAAAAAAATAAATCAATATTTATTTTTAAACAAATTCCCCCTTTTTATTTATAAATTCCATAGTGAATTTACATTCCAAAATATTTATGAATATACGATTTCCATTCAATTTCTAATATTCATTTTCAAATTACCTTCAAAAAGATAAATTCAAAATATTCACTTAATATTGGAAAAACATTTCCATACTTATTTATTTATAAGTAATTCACAAGTCTTTTTATTTTCTACACTTGGAAAATATTCAATATACTCTAATCGAAATTAAGTATATATTTCATTCTTTAAGGAAATCATTCTCTTAAACATATTTATTTGGGCCAAAACGAATGTTGCGTAAAACATCTTTACGACAACCCAAAATCACTAGTATAGGGATTCGAAATTAAAATAGATATATAAATCCCAATACTATACAAAACATTTCCTTTCGGAAATCATTTACTATAACAACATTGTTATAGTCTACCATTTCCTTCTATTTCTCGAAAACGTCTATTTCAACAATGAATGTTGAAATCTATGGTTTCGATAGTTAATACATTTTAAAACATCTTTAGATCGTTTTAATTCTATTTAAAACATCACATCCAAAACATTTTCTTAAATATATTATTCACTATTCAAAAACGTGAATATACTTGTTAACCAATTTCATCATTTCTATTCATTTTATTTTAAAGGATTATTCACTGTCTAAAACGTGAATATAACTCCATTAACAAGTTACAATAATTTACTTATCAAAATAAGTCGTTTTGCGGATTTATAAAACAATGTTTATAAATTCCATTTCTATTTATTTTATAATAACTTCCATTTATAAATTCCTTTATTCAATTTCATATCTCAATGATATACTAAAAGTTCATATTATAAATTAAATACTTAATTTATTTGTTTGCAAAAACGTTCTTCTAAACTTTCCAAATTTATAAATCTTATAACTTATAAGATTCATTTATTTATCCAAAATCTTTTCTTTTAGTAACTTTACAAATTTTATAAACCCACTGCTTATAAAATTCCATTTATAACTTCACCGTTTATAATTCTATGAATTTCATTCATTTATGAAATTCATTCACAATTCATTCTAACACTTATAAAAGCTCGTTTTACAATTCCAATATTTTTAATTTATAAATATCAATTTATAAATCTTTTATATGGATTAATTTATATTATTCTTGTAAAACGTCTTTAAACTCTTGTATAATTTCATCATTTCGATTTATAAAATAATCAAATTTTATAAATCCTATTTTTTTAAACTTTTTATAATAAATTCAAAAATCCTAATTTAAACTATTTTATAAAATCATTAATCCCATATTTTCAAAAATAAACTTTTAACTGTATTTCTCAAAAATCATAATTTTTATAACATTAAAATTTATACGTTTATTTATTTAAAATGAATCAATTCCAAAAATATTTTATAAACGTATACTTTCAAAAATCACTTTAGAAATCCCTTAAAATCAAAATCGTTATTTTTAAACTTCAAAATTGGATCGAATGATGCAATACATCAAATAGTCAATCACGACTTTCAAACATCATATATCGATATGATAATCAATCAAATATCACAATATCTAAAATCAAATAAATATTGGTGAGGAATCCAGTTGGATCCCTCCAACCTGTTTCCCTGCATCCACAGACATTAGCACAATACTCATTCCACTTCGAGGTGGAATATCGCGGTATATGGGATTTATAAAATATTATCCGCTTAATAGGCGGCGCAATAGGGTCTCATCCGCTATACAATGCGGGAAATCAATCAACTGCAATATATACATATGCCAATATATATATATATATATATATAGCTATATACTAATATAATACCAATTCCACTTCAAGGCGGAATATCGCGGTATATGGGTTTAATAAATAACCTCCGCTTACTAACGGCGTATAGGGTCTATTCACATCCAATATATATATATATATATATATATATATATATATATATATATATATATATATAACAATCATCATTCAAGCATTCAATCAACACAGTCTAATCAATTTTAAATCTAAATATTTAAAATTTAAATAAACCCTTTAGAGTGAGAAGTTCTCACCTTTTGATTTGCGATCCATTTCCATCTTGACTCGATTTTCTTGATTTATAGACCTTGTATAAATATTGTACAATTCATTAATATTAGAACAGATCGAATAATAAATTTTCATTTGATAATTTTTGATTCATCGGTGATTTCATTTTAATAGTTAAATTTACTGATAGTTTTATTTAAACCAATATTTCTCCTTTAATAATTGATTTAACTAAAAATTAAATTTAAACTAATTTTCTTTAGTAACCAAAAGAATTGACTAAGTTAATTGAACATCTTAATAATTTATTCTTAACCCATTTTTCCAAAAATAAATTATTTTCAGTAACCAAGGTAAATCTAGTAAGTTTATTAAATACATTATTTAAATTTCTAACTAATGACTTATTCATTTAATAAATTATTTAGTTTAAAAATCGAATTTCCTTTATAAATTCAAAAATGTGATTTTTAACAAATTCCTTTAAAAATTTCTTTTCAATCCTACATGAATCTTTATACTTTAAAATACATTTCTCTTTAACACTTATGAAATCCATTTGCATTTCTGTATATATATATATATATATATATATATATATATATATATATATATAGAACTGCATTTATAACTTACTGCATAAATTTTAAACATCTTTAAATCTTCAAACTTTTAAAATTTAACAAAATAAATTTAAAAAAAACCTTACTGCAGATTCGAGAACGACCGAACCCCCCTAACACCATCGCCAATCCCAAATTGCCGCGCCACCATAAATCGCGACCCTTATTCGCCTCGCGTCGACATCCATCATCTCGCGACCTACCAGAACCCAAACCCCATGCCGCAAGTCGCCCCTCCTCCTCGAATCGCGCGGCACCCAACGCAGCCGCGCCGCCTTCTCCACGCGCGAGCACGCGTGCGTGCACCTCGATGTTGATCGCGTTCAATTTTTTTTTTCTGTTTGAAGTGAATTCAATTTCTTTCATGCGAACTGGAAGAGATAAGGGGGAAGGGGCGATTTTAACTGAAGAGGGATTTACTCGGCTATGATTAATTTGATTTGAACGAGAGTAATGGGTTGCGTGATGATTTAAAAAGAGAGGGGGAAGACAGGATTACGTGATTTTGCAGAGAAAAGGTCGTTGATATTAACGTGCTTACCTTACCTCTACAATGTTTTGAGTTGAGGCCAAAAGTGCTGATGTGACCAAATTTAAATTTAAATTTAAATTAAATTCGTTGAAAATTTCAACGCGTTTACTCACCGTGTGCTCACATATCAACTCAGAAAATACGAAATTTGAAATCCGAGAATAATTCAATATTACAGACCCAATGGAACTGGTTTCGTCGAATTCCGAGACTGTGCCTCGGACGGCTATTTTAAATATCGATTCAAACGATTAAAATTTCAAAACTGAACAAAGCAGTTTCAAATTCAATTCTGAAGCTTCTATTATCTTCAGTATTATCAATATGAATTTTACAAGCCTTTGAAATATTTTTAATCGGCTTAAAATTGAAGATTCAAATTTTTATTCAACTTTCAATAGATTAAATTCTATAATTTAATCGCTAAATTCATTCTGATAATTTGAAATTCAATTCAAACCATCATTCAAATATTTAAAATAAATTAAATATTTTCAATTTAAGTTGTTCAAAATTCTGGGTCGTTACAACATTAACAAATACATTTACACAAATATATATGTTTATTATCATCAAACAAAAATCATATAATCACATATTCAACATATAATATTTCGATGTGAAGTATGAACTATTTGAAATGAAATGACCACGATGTGAAATAAGCGTTTGGTTGTTAAAGAGACCGGGATCAGATATTGTCATACTCTCTGCCAATACCGAAGACCACTTTAACAATTGTGTACGTGGTGGATATTTCAGAATGAAGTAGGATGGTTTGGCAACGATTCTATATGGTATTTACGTAGCCCTGACTCCCATGAGTCAGCTTGATGTGGCTAAAACAGGAGCTATACCGGGCTACGTGGGGTCCTTCCCCCTATCAGATACATTTCTTCGATACCATTCCATTGCTTTTTTGATTCGATTCGATGCACCTTTGATTTGGGAATGTGTCATGAGGTAGGCGGTAGTAGCTACTATGCGTTACCCCCGGTCCGGGAGTGCAAATAGTATATCTACCCTGGCATTGCCTCGAGTGCCTTGTCGCACCTTCTATGAGTTTGTTTTGTACCGTACCTATGTGGTGTCCTCTTTATAAACCTCTAGTTTACGGAGGAGCGTACGACATTGTATAGAATACTGGAATATATAAAATATGTTAAGGGGGATATGGGTAACGCCTTAATGCTATTTTAATACTTTTACTTTACTATAGACATTACTATAATAGCGTATTTTACTACATAGTATATAGTTCCACGGGTCCTTAGAGGATGGAAATCGCAAACATTCTTTAAGTTACTTGTATTTCAGCTGACATTTCACTTGAGTTGAATTTACTATATAAGAATGTTAATCCTGACTCGAGTGTTTCGTGTTTTTCTTTATGCTTGGGTCAGACTGAGTGTCACAACATTTGAGACTCACCTTTGGAGTTGGAGCTTCATATGGAGATCTATCTGTATCTATTCAGCTATCCAGTGGTTATGTTCAGACTTGTCATCTGTTTGTATTCGGGAATACATTGTATTTCAAACTTTGTTGTTTTATAGTAGCTTCATGAACTACTATTTATCTATTCCGCTGCTTATTGTTATATTACTCCGTGTCTATGATTCTGTGATTGATTTATTTACCATATATGCTAAGTTTTGTCAAATATAAAATTAAGAATTTGTTTTCTATACAATTTAAGTCTGACATGCGCGGATGCGAGTGGTTCAAAATAATAGCTCGTTACATTAGACGAATGAGGCTTTTGAAGACGTGCATGAGGCAAGCTTGTTTTAGAGTTCTTTTATTTTCCGTTGTATGTTTGGTTGTAAAGGCAAATTGTCTAATTCCTTATTATATACTCTCTGATCATCCATAGGGCATCTTCATATGTCGCTCTTGGCATATTTTGTAATTATTATATGTTATTTGAATGCGATTTGCGAACTGGGATTATGTAATCTATTTGAAATATTTTGAAATGGAATGTGGAATTTATTTGTTGTTTAATTTTTTCTATATTCTTGTGTTTCTATATATATATATATATATATATATATATATATATATATATATATATATATCTAACGTCGCCGTATTTGATCGCTGAAGATTAATAACTATGGATGACTACAACATCAGTAGCCATGAGTTTTGGACCTCCACGTAGAGGGATGTTACATTTTAAGCGAATCCCAAAGATTTACATTTGTGGGCAATAAAACGAATTTTGTGCTACTTATCCAACATTGAAGATTATAAACTTTTTTATCCGAAATGCTGGCCTTTAGAATTAGTATCCTACGGTGATGCTAATTTTGGAGAATGCAAAACATATAAAAAAGCACAAGTAGGATCTACTACTTTATCGGTCAATCCCTAGTATTGTGGTTTAGTAAGAAACAAAATTATGTCTATCTATCAACATGTAAAGCAGAATATATTTCTACTGTTTTGGCTTATATGCAACTTATCTACATGCAACAAACATTACATGATTTTGATGTTAATTTAAAAAACTCAACTATTCTCTATGATAATGTCGATGCTATTAATTCATCAAAGAATCATACTAATCATTCCATACTTAAACATATTGATATAAGTCATCATTTTTTACATGATAATGTTGAAAAAGGAGTTATTTCATTAGATTTTATTAACAGTAAAAATCAACGCGTGGATATATTTTTTTGAGAAAAAATGTGTGGATATTTTTATGAAACCTTTATGTGAAAATACATTCTTAAATTACAAAGAGATCTCGGTATTTATAATTTAACTAATATAAAATAATTTTATCATTCTTTTGGGTTACTTAGAAACAAATTTGGTTTTTGTGAATATAGTTGATGGCTCAGGTTTGCCGAAGGTAACTCGCCACCTTTTGTTTTTATCTTGTTTTTGATTCTCCTTCTTTTTATCTAAGTTCCATGCATTATCTATTCATCTATGATTACAAATACCTTCACATCTCTTATTCTTAAGATTTGCAAGTAAAATATCCTAAATAGTGGCATGCAAAAGAAAATTACTTTCTATCCCATGCTCTCCAAGTTATTTCATTAACTGACTTAATGATCCTATACAACTTCATCACATCATGGACCTACAACAATCTTTTAGCAAATAAATAAAAAAAAACATGTTTGGTAATATGATTTGGTAGTCAAACAACATGTAAATGATTCACTCTTAATAGTGGGAACTTTGCATTGTATTTGACTCCCATCTTGGTGAGCTAATTCCCCAAGGTCAAGTTTTGAAAAACAGGGTCGTAAAATTAGTTTTATCAAAAGAATGTTAAGGAGTTTCTGTTCAAATACTTACATAACAAATAGCATTAGTAGGTCTAATAACCAAAATGATCCATTGATTATTTCACATAGTACAAGCATTAACCAGAATCATCCTTGCACAATAATAACATGCGTATATGTGATAGCCCTGGTACTAGTCCTCCTAAACCAAAAACAAAACGAGCAGCATCCAAAGGACCAAGATCAACAATGTGTATATCACGAATCTTCCGAACCATCTACTTTGCCCGGGTACCAAGAATTTTGTTTATATAATAAGTAATGGTTCTTGTTGATATCCATATCATGTTTGTATATTTTATAAATTTATATAAAAACTCTATAAAAAAATCACAGAAAATATTTGATATTTTCCATCGATTGATCGATGAATATATCACCGGTACACCGTTGTTAAAATCTACATTTATTAAAAAAATCCCTAGCCGTTGTTCTTTATTTTTACTCGAGAGCCATTTGCTTCATCCTTTCAAAAACATTAGCAGTTCCCATTTTCTCAACCCTACCCTCTCCACATCAAATAGCCTGGCACCTAAACAAAAGTTTACTTATTTTGTAAGCATGTCATCTTAGAAATCAATTTAACTCAGCAGATCGAGGCTTAGTTAAATAGTAATGAGTCGATTAATCTCAACAAAGCTACTATTAACTTCAATAACTTAGAGGGAAGGTGAGTAACATTCTCTGATTTTGATTCATACAATTTAGCAGCTCTTTTTGAAGTTTGCGGATTTTTTCACATTTTATCCATTGATAACTTTAGAATAAAAATCTATCCCCAATGCATGTATTTTATGCTAACTTAAGGTTTGGATAAGAAAATGATGAATTTATTTTATACATCTGCTAATGTGATAGACAAGATTGGATGCTAGGACTTTTGGTACTATTTTGCAAACATGTGCTAAAGGGACATTTTTTGGTGATTTAGAAATTAATGATAATACAATTTTGTATGAATTTTTTTGTCAATTAGAGTAAAAAGGATAACCTAGAGATGAAGCACATTTGGTTCTAAGGACTGTACAACATAATATTGTGCCAAAAACACAGTCTTAATGAAGCTTACCCCATACATCAACAATGCACTTATGTAATTCTTGGTGGCTTACATGTCAATTGGGTAGGTTTGGCTTTTGGAAACGTGCTTGCTAATAATCGATCCGAAAAAACCAAAAACTTACAATCCTTGTGGAAATTTACTTACTCGAAATTTTTAAACATTTTGACATTAACTTTAGCTCTGAGCAAGTACAAGAGAATATGTTTGGAATAATTTTTGATCAAGGAGTGTTTGTAAGAATGAATATTCCTAAAATCTTTCAGCTATATCCTCTATATACTAAAGGCGTGACTCACATACCTCATAGAACAAAGGATATTCAAGAGGAAGAAGAGACACTAGATGAGCTATTACCTCCTTATTATGATGGTGGTGAGGAGTATAAGAAAAAAGTTTGAAAAAGTCAGGAGCACATCTTGCAAAATCAAGCAGAGTTGAAAACAGAGCTTCAAGAATAGAAAAGTGAACCTGGTTTAGTCAAGGGGACACTTCTTTCTTTGTGTGGTTCATAGAGGCATGAGAGTCCTAGTGGCTAAGATAGTGCACCATCATATATATTTTTAAGACAGTGGTCTTATTCCAGATCCTTTAGTTATGCCAGTGGAGCTGCACCAATTCATAGAGGAAAGAGATCACATATCCCAAGAGGCCCTATACCTACCATTCAGATTACTTCAAAGTCATATCTAATTAATCCATCTAGCTCTCATGGTCCACGTTCTGATCGGTGTGTTGGGTTTTATGCATTTAGTACTTTTGCAGCATATTCATCATCATGACACTCTATCTATTATTCTGCTGCTTTATCGTATTTACATTCTATTATGTTGTAAACACTATGCTTTGAAAGTGTTGGTGCGGATCGTGCTATATGGAATTATAATATACTAGTGCGGAAATAAAACAAAGTTACTGTAGCAGAGTAAATAAGAAAAAAATAAAACAAGCACACCAGGAATTTTTATACTGGCTCGAACTTCCCGTTCTACGTCAATCCCAGACTCCTTCTGGAATTTCACTAACAACAATCCTCACTTAACCTGGAGGAACAGGTTTACAACAACCCTTGAACAGCCTAACAAGGGACCTGAGCAGCAGAACAAGATTTCGCCTCAGCAGCCGAAGAGGACTTCACTTGCCTGAACGGCAGAACATGACTTCAACTTATACAAAAAGTATATGACATATGTGTTCTCAATAACACGAATTTGTCTCTTGATAGTACAATCTTCTCCTTTTGGTATATATGTGTGTATGTGAAGAATATGGAAGTAAATGAATGATTATGTAGAAATTTGAATGCTCAAAAATGTTAGAATCAGTGTAGTATATAAATAGAAAGCTTTTGATCAGTTCGGTGAATTAAACAAATGATTCTAATATGTTTATATAGAGTATAAAGAGTTGTAATCATTCATGAAAAGTTATCATGAAAGAGTATGGATGTATCTCTTAGTAAAAGGTTGTAACTGTTCATGAAAATGAAATGTGTTTTCAAAAATATAGCAGTTGAAGAAGTTCATCCGTTTGAAAATAAATTTCAGACTTCTGAAATTTGAAACGTGCAAACCAGAAAAGAAATAGGCTATTTTTGCCTAGATTCAAACGTCTGAAATTACGAATTCAGACGTCTGAATATTGTTAAAAAATTTAAATTTAACTTCAGATTCATACGTCTAAATAAGTCATTTCAGACGTCTGAATTTGACCTGAATTTTGAGTTTAAGCCTAGTGCAAAAATGTTTGAGTAGGTGCATATATATATCGACAGGATAGATTTTCACAATAATTTAAATCTAAACATTGACTCAATACAGCATATATTCAGCATGAAGATGTAGCCCTGCAAAAGTATGTTAGTATTGAAAAAATTACGCATATAGTTGCCGTAGTCAAAATATATATGAAACATCGTAAACGAGGTTTCAACATTCTTCCCCTTTTTGACGATGACAACTATATACTATGAGAAGTATATATATATATATACTCCTTCTTTTTAATAAGCTCCCCTTGTCAAAAAGCATCAATACCTTCTCCCTCTTTGTCATTGCGAAAAGGTAATCAAACAAAGTAGACATGAATTTAAAAAAGACTACAATTCAGAAGATAATAATAGGTTCATTACAAGAAAATAATAAACAGCATAAAAGTTCAGAAATAAACAAATCAGAATCTAGGACTTGAGTCACTTCCAACATCATCATCATCACCACCATTTTTATTCCCCGAGCTTGATGACCATTGAAATGGAGCGGGTTTGACAACTTCGGTAGATGACGAGGTGGAACAACCAATACGTTCCCAAATTTTGTTTAGAAAGCCGCGAATGGAATTAAAACGTTTTTCAAATTTCCGTTCAAGTTTTACCACTCGGTTTTGAAGCTTTGCTTAATTTTGGGAAAGTGTAACTAATGCATTTCTTGAGCTTGAGTCGGGAGAAAGGATCACAATATCATCATCTTCTTCTTACAATGGAGGAACACTTGGTTGAGCATGAGGAGCGTGATGACGAGGTTGTGGCCGGTTTTGATCACGGTTGGCAACCCATTCTTGAAGAGAGATATATGCCAAACTTCCTGGTTGTTTTGGCAACCCCATAAGACCCAATGTTTTTGATCCAAGTTCTTTGATTGAAGAAAATTCGGACTTAGGAAATGGAATGTTGAAATTTTGAAGAATTTTCATAATGTAAGCACCATAGTGGAAAGTCTTATATCGTCTCCGACGATTCACATCCATGAATTTTCCAAAATTATTTGAGCCCAATTTATAGGTTGACCGAAGTATATAGCATATAGGTCTTGGAAATTTCTTTTATTAATAATCTCATAACTTCTCATCCTTGGAATAACAGATTGAATTAATGCCATATGTAGAATGCGACTTGAGGACGAAGTTGAATGGAAGTGAGTCGAGTAATGTCATCATTCAAGAATTGATGTGAGACTTCATTTCTATCATCCAAGTTTAAAGACACATCAATCTCATCTAAATCGTTTCCGGTTGATGAACATTGTAGTATTTCACCAAGTCTTGCAATTGGTAGATATATTTTAACTCCACATACCAAAGTCCAAATACAGTCATTGCGATTGTGAGGAGTATGATGGTCATATTTGCATAAAATAATTTTACTAAAAGATGATCAATCTTGATATTGTTGGCAGCAAAAGAAAGTAGAGACTCTAACCCATTAGCTCTTATAATTTGATGAATACGATAAGCGTTGAATTCCTCAAATTTGATTAAAGCTCTAGGAAAAAAGTTAGATCTACTCATTTGAGCAAATCGTTGCCTCGCTTGTTCATTCCACAGCCACTGATCAAAGTTTGGTGTAGATGAAGAAGATGATGGTCTAGATCTCTTTGATTTTGGCGCCATTTGATTGTATGAGATGAAAGATATAAATTTTAATGGAGAAAGAAAAAACTGGAATGAGAAGACGAAGTATGAGAATAAAGCAAAGGACAGGTTGAATAAAGGGGTGGGTGTCTTGAAATTCGTGCAAAAGAAATTCAAAATTTGAAAAGTCATAAGATTTCAGACGTCTGAATAAAAATTTTAGATGTCTGAATAGAAGAAAATTGAAACAGAAAGAAATTAGTGTAATTTTGCCTATTTTCAAACGTCTGAAATTGTTGTTTCAGACGTCTGAAACTGAAGATAAAAATATTCTTCTACAATATTCAGACGTCTGAGACAACTAGTTCAGACGTCTAAAATATGAATTTCAGACATATGCAAAAATATATATATTGTTATTTGAGATAATTACAAAATATAAATATGATTAATTCAACAAATATTAAAATAAGAGAAAATTATTTGTCCGAATCGCTTGGAGTTTTGCACTCTTCCGGTTCGATCTTGGTTATCTCCGTATATGGTCGCAAAGGAGACCAATATGGTTGACGTTCCCAAGAGTTTGGAGAAACCGGAGGACTTGTGGACTCGGCTCCCATGGATTCCATCCAGATGAAGTTATTTGATGAGATGTTGAGGGTTGAACTACATCTTTCTTCGGAGATGTACCATAGAATTTTAATGCTATTATTCAATGAAACTAAGTCGTTTAGCATTAACTTTCTGTTCTTAATACATCTCTCGTTGCGAATCCAACTGTTCTCTTTGGTAATGATGAATCTCGGATATTTTTCTTTGGTTGATGGAGAACTAAAGAAAAGAAACCATCGAGATTTCTTCTTTTCAGGAGTATAACCAGAACGTTCACGTGAAGGACGATTCATAAGGTGTTGGAGTTCCAAAATTTCAATAGACGATGTAGAATAAGATGATGGAGAATTGTCAAAGTTAGATGCCATGGAGAGAAGTAGGATGATCAAGTTGAATTCCATTGTAAAAGAATTTCTTTTGGTAAAAACAGAAATTATTTGGTAGGAGAAAAAATTAAGTTTTGTACGTATTAATAGAAGATAGAAAGATTATATATAGAATTTTTTTAAAGGAATGGCTGAAAATCTTTAGTTAGTTTTGTCCATTTGTTAAAAAAGAAAAGAAACTAATGGTAAAGAATAAATAAAATAATTTTAGGCAAATGAAATTTTCAAATGAAAGTTAAATGTTAAAAAAAATATGTAGCAGAAAACTCATAGATTTTGAAGAGAGACAATACCAAGCTCTCATCTTAGTTTAATAAAAACATTTTCTAAAAGTGGTTTTGTAAAAATATCAGCTAACTGATTTTCAGAAGAAATAAAGTCCAAATTTATTGTTCCTTTTTCAACATTGTCACGAAGAAAATGATGACGGATGTCAATATGTTTTGTTCGTGGATGATTGATAGCATTTTTAGACAAGTTAATAACACTTGAGTTATCACAATATATAGTTGAGTTTGATAAATTTATATTGAAATCTTTAAGTGTTTGTTGCATATAAATTACTTGAGTACACGCCAAAGCAGCAGAAATATATTCTGCTTCACATGTAGAAAGAGAAAAACAGTTTTGTTTCTTACTAAACCAAGATACGAGTGATTTTCCAATAAAATGGCATGTACCACTTGTACTTTTTCGATCTGTTCAAGAACCACCACAATCAGCATCACTATATGAAACTAATTCGAATGGACATTCTTTAGGATAGAATAGACCAAAATCCTTTGTGTTTGTAAGATAACGTAATATCCGTTTTACTGCTCTTAAATGTGATTCTTTTGGATTGGCTTGGAATCTAGCACACAAACAAACACTCATCATTATTTCAGGACGACTTGCAGTTAAATATAGTAATGATCCAATCATACTTCGGTATAGTTTTTGGTCAACACTTTTTCCATTGTCATCTTTTTCAAGACGTGTTGTTGTACTCATTGGAGTTGGTTTGGCAGAAGTATTTTCCATTCTGAATCGTTTGATTAAATTATTACAATATTTTTCTTGATTAATGAAAATACCATTTTGAAGTTGTTTAATTTGTAAACCAAGAAAATATGTTAGTTCTCCCATATGAGACATTTCAAATTCTTTGGTCATTATTTCGGAGAAGTCCTGACACAATTTATCATTAGTAGAACCAAAAATGATATCATCAACATAAATTTAAACTATTAAAATATCTTTTTTCGAATGTTTAATAAAAAGTGTTTGATCAACTTTCCCAATTAGAAATCCCGAAGAAATTAGATAAGTCTTTAATTGATCATACCAAGCATGTTGTGCTTGTTTTAAACCGTAAAGAGCTTTCTTAAGTTTATAAACGTGATTATGAAATTTCTTGTGAATAAATAAAGGAGATTGTTCAACATATACTTTTTCTTTTGTATAACCATTCAAAAAGGCACTTTTAACGTCCATTTGATAAAGTTTGAAATTGTGAAAACATGCATAGGCCAATAAGATTCGTATTGCTTCTAGTCTTGCAACTGGAGCAAACGTTTCTTCGTTGTCAATTCCTTATTCTTGATTGTATCCTTGTGCAATTAGCCTTGCTTTATTTCTAGTGATGTTACCTTGTTCATCTGCTTTGTTCTTACAGACCCATTTTGTTCCAATAACAGTTTGATCACTTGGTCGAGGAACAAGTTCCCAAACTTCATTGCATTCAAACTGATTTAGTTCTTCTTGCATAGCAATTATCCAATAATCATCTGTGGAAGCTTCTTTGGGATTCTTGGGTTCAATATTAAAAAGGAATGCTACGTGGCCCATTTGGTTTAGTTGACTTCTAGTTCGAATGTTTGAATTAATTTCTCCAATAATATTTTGAACAGGATGATCCCGTAGTATTTTTGGTGGAGATCTTAACTCAACATTACTATTATCAACAATGTTTTCATTGTTGATAAGATTTGTAGTTTCCGTATTTGTAATGTTATCTGGAAAATCTTCATCATCTTCTATACTTGGTTTTTTTAGAAAATTTTCATCGAAAGATACGTGTAACGTTTCTTCAACAGTATTTGATCTTTTATTAAATACATGATAAGCTTTGCTACGATATGATTATCCTAGAAAGATTCCTTCGTCGGATTTTGCGTCGAATTTTCCAAGCTGATCTTTTGTATTTAATATAAAACATTTTGATCCAAACACTTTAAAATAAGAAATCATTGGCTTTCTTCCAGTAAAAAGTTCATAAGAAGTGTTTTTCGTTAGAGGTCGAATAGAGACACGATTCAAAACATAACAAGTAGTTGCAATGGCTTCTGCCCAGAAATGTTTTGGGAGAGTGCTTCCATTTAACAAAGTTCGTGCACATTTTTATAGAGTTCTGTTTTTACGTTCTACAACCCCATTTTGTTGTGGAGTTCTAGGAAACGAAAAATTATGAAAAATTCCTTTCTTTTTACAAAAATTGTCAAAAACTTCGTTTTCAAATTCTCCTCCATGATCACTTCTTATATTCTTTATTTTCAAATCTTTTAAAATTTGAATTCGTTTGACAAAAGATTTAAAATGCTCAAACGTATCACTTTTGTTTTTCATAAAAATGGTCCAAGTATATCTAGAAAAATCATCTACTATTACAAACACATATTTATTATGGTTTAAGCATTGAACTTGTGTTGGCCCAAATAGATCCATGTGTAGTAATTCAAGTGGTTGTAAAGTAGAAATAACTTTCTTAGATTTAAAAGATGATTTAGTTAATTTTCCTAATTGACATGCATCACAAATATGATTGACTTTGAAGTTCTTTTTTGGTAATCCTTTGACTAAGTCATTTTTAGAAAGTTTGTTTATAGTTTTGAAGTTGATATGACAGAATCTTTCGTGCCATAGCCAAGGATCATTTTCATTTGCTATTAAACACATATCTGAATTATGATTGATTTTCATATTCAGAATATAGATATTTCTGTCTCTATTTCCTTCAAATATAAGATTTTGATTTTTATCAAAGATTCTACACTTATCTTCAGAAAAAGAAAATTTGAAACCTTTGTCACATAACTGGATGATACTCAAAAGATTGTGTTTTAAATTTTTGACTAATAAAACATTAGAAATAAGAGGTAAATTAGATGTACCGTCATTGCCGACGTCGCCTTTTCCAATGATATATCCTTTGGAATTGTCTCCAAAAGTGACAGAGCCTCTATTTGAGTAAGTAATGTTTGATAGCATATTTTTGTCTTCAGTCATATGTTTTGAGCAACCGCTATCGAGTATCCATTTTCCTCTCCTTATAAGTGGGTTCTGCAAAAAATAATAACAACATTGGTACCCACTTTGCGATAGGGTCCTAAGAGTTAGGTCTTAGGAAACCAAACCCTAGAAGGTTCAGTATCCCCCTTAAAAATATAATTTTGATTTTTATGAACAGTTTCCAAAAAGGTATTTATATATTTATTCCTAATCAAACTATTGTTTGTTTTAGGAACCTATATTTTTATGGTTTTAGAATTATTTTTCCTTTTTGGATAGGTATTAGTATAAGAAATATTTCTCCTAATTTTCTTTTTATGTAGAGATTTTGATTTCTTAGAGTATCCTAGTCCCTTCTTATTGGAAGTGGATTGAGAATTTTCAATAATATTGGATAGATTTTCTCTACCTTTATTAAAATTAGAAACATTTCTAGTGATATTATCTAACTTGGTTTTGAGGCAAGTATTATCTAATTCTATCATTTTGATCTTAGTTTTTAGCTCATGATTTTCAGAGACAAGAGAATCGTTCTTTTCTTTTTGAATTTCAATTTCTTGACTCAATAAAGTAAGTTGAGAGTTATCATTAGAGAAGCTATCTTGAAGTTTTCCAAGTTCTTCTTCTAATATTTTCTTTTCATCGTTAAGCATATCTCTCTCGAATTCTGCTTTCCTCTGATTTTCTAGAGCTTCTTTATATTTTCTTTTGATGATTTTTAAATTATCAAGAAGTTCTGAATTAATTTCAATCATATCATCAAAAGTAAGATCATTTACCTCATTTCCTGTAGCCATAAAACAAACATTTGCTTGTTCTTTCTCACTATCACTGCTGCTTTCTAAAGAAGAGGAATCCGAGTCATCCCATGTTACCGAAAATGCTTTTCTTTTAAACTTGTCCTTTCGATTCTTGTTGTGATATGTTTTCTTTTGTTCTGGATAGTCTTTTTGCATGTGCCCCTTCTTGTGGCAGTTAAAGCATTCTAGTATAGATGACGATTGCTTATTTGTATTGTTATTGAGATTTCTTTTCTTATTGTTCTGATTTCCTTTTCTGTACTTCAATTTTTTTTAAAGTTTTTAGCAATGAATGCTAAGTCTTCTTCATCAGAGTCAGGTTCTTCTTTTTCAGCATGAAATGCCATATTCTTTTTGTCTTGTGCTTGCACTCTTTTAACCTGCAAATTCACTTCATAGGACATTAGATTTTCTATTAACTCTTCTGGTTTCATGGTAGAAAGATCATTAGCTTCTTCAATTGCTAAGACCTTTCTTTCGCATTCATCAGTTAAAGAGTTAAGGATTTTCAAAACAATATCAAAGTCAGAATACTTTTCTCCAAGTCCTAGTAATGAATGATATATATCTTGAAATCTAGAGTACATATCATTTATAGATTCATCCTGCTTCATTCTACAATTTTGAAATTGACTTTTGAGCATGGATATTTTGCTTTGTTTAACCTTGTTAGTTCCTTCGTGAGTAACTTTAAGTGTTCTCCATATTTCATAAGAAGTTGTGCACATGCTAACACGGTTAAACTCATTTCTATCTAAAGCACAAAATAACATATTCATAGCTTGGCATTAGCAGTTGCATCTAGTTTTTGTGCGTTTGACCATGTAGAATATTCTGTTGTAGGAATGTTATATTCAGTTTGAGTAATATTCCATGAGTCAAAACCACTCGCTTGCATATAAATATGCATTGAGTTGCCCAATAATTGTAATTCATACCATTAAATAGTGGAGGTCGTGCAGTAGACTGACCTTCAATAAAACTAGTGTTAGTGACAGTGTTAACAATGCTGGTGTTGTTTTCCATCTTAGCAAAATATCAGATAACTGTGTAATTGCTCTGATACCAAATGAAAGTGTTGGTGCGGATCATGCTATATGGAATTATAATATACTTGCGCGGAAATAAAACAAAGTTACTGTAGCAGAGTAAATAAGAAAAAAAAAAATAAGCACACCAGGAATTTTTATACTGGTTTGAACTTCCCGTTCTACGTCCAGTCCCAGACTCGTTCTGAAATTTCACTACAACAATCCTTACTTAACCCGAAGGAACAGGTTTACAACAACCCTTGAACCGCCGAACAAGGGACTCGAGCAGCCGAACAGGATTTCGCCTCAACAGCCGAAGAGGACTTCACTTGCCTGAACGGCAGAACATGACTTCAACTTATACAGAAAGTATATGACACAGTGTGTTCTCAATAACACGAATTTGTCTCTTGATAGTACAATCTTCCTATAATCTTCTCCTTTTGATATATATATATATATGTGTGTGTGTGTGTGTGTATGTGTGAAGAATATGGAAGTAAATGAATGATTATGTAGAAATTTGAATAATCGGTGTAGTATATAAATAGAAAGCTTTTGATCAATTCGGTGAATTAAAAAAATGATTCTAATATGTTTATATAGAGTATAAAGAGTTGTAATCATTCGTGAAAAATTATCATGAAAGAGTATGAATGTATCTCTTAGTAAAAGGTTGTAACTGTTCATGAAAATGAAATGTCATTTCAAAAATATAGCAGTTGAAGAAGTTCAACCGTCTGAAAATAAATTTCAGACTTCTAAAATTTGAAACGTGCAAACCAGAAAAGAAATAGGCTATTTATGCCTAGATTCAGACGTCTGAAATTACAAATTCAGACGTTTGAATATTGTTAAAAAATTTAAATTTAACTTCAGATTCAAACGTCTGAATAGGTCATTTCAGACGTCTGAATTTGACCTGAATTTTGAGTTTAAGCCTTGTGCAAAATTGTTTGAGTAGGTGCATATATATATCGACAGGAGAGATTTTCATAATAATTTAAATCTAAACATTGACTCAATACAGCATATATTCAGCATGAAGATGTAGCCCTGCAAAAGTATGTTAGTATTGAAAAAATAACGTATATAGTTGCCGTAGTCAAAATATATATGAAACATCGTAAACGAGGTTTCAACATGTTTGACATTCTATTAGTTTATTGCATAAATCCTTGAGTTATATATGATATGTGTCAATTCTGTGTTTGTGATATTTATCTTTTTTATTGATGAAAAAGGGGAGAAATATCTCATTTTTTCAAGGGGAGTCTTTGTCCCAAGGGGAGTAATATCTTATGTTTTTAGTAGTTATCATTATCAAAAGGGAAGAAAATGTTAGAACCTCGGTTTTGATGATGCCAATGAATTATGTTCCACCAACTGCTTGCATAATTTAGCTTGGACAACAACATATATGAAGTAAAACTGTTTCAGAAGATCATAAATCAACAAATGACAAGTTATAGCTAATGAGAAGACTCTGGAAATTTATGAACTTTGATGAAATCTCCGAGTGATAGAAAAAGCAAGAATTAACATCGAATATCTAAGTTTTCATTTTTAATCCATAAGTGCTACATATATTTTTTCCTTTCTCAAGTGGATCGACATATCCAATAAATTCTTAAGACAAGCCTATAGATGGTCGCTCCTAGCCAGCCCTATTCTCCGCATTAGCGGACAGCATTACCCAGCAATACTCTTTGTTAATGTGAGTCTCAGGGTGGGGCGTTACCGCTTGGTCAACATTCGAGTCTTAGAGTTTATATTTTTTAAAACCACTCCTATGACCTCTATTTCATTCTAAATCTTGCTACACACTCCGAAATCATATGATTCACCTCGACAAATTTTCTCAAAATTTTCAAAGCCAAGCGAATAGAAGGAATAAGAGAAAATAGAATAAAATAGCTAGAGCAGCAAAATTATGCTACCATTGGTGCACCGGTGATGACCTCACCGATACACCGGTGAAAGCAGAATTTTGCATCTATGCTTGTTTGTTTTTACCGTTGCCTTGCATCTCTTCATAACTTCTCCTCTAGTTTGGTGCTTCTCTTGATGACAACCCTCTGACCAGTCACTACTATTCAACGCATCCATTCATTTCTATAAAAGCAGTGGCCGACTTTAGAGTTAAATATCTATTTTTCAAAATACAAATTCTATTGCCTTCTTTCTATCCAACTCTCTAAGCATTACCGCTTCTTTATCATTTAACTAGATATTATCATACTCAATTTTCTGAACTCCTAAACCTCCACTCATATTCATATGAAGTGGTTATGGGAATTGTTGTATTATAGTGACAAGGATCGTGTATTTTAGACATAATTTTATCGAAGAACCTTTTTACTTTTATCAAAAGGTAGGCCTATGAGGTGCTTAAGCAGTCTGTATTGTAAACATATTCCTCCAGGTTAAGTGAGGGGTTCAAAAGAAAATCCTAAGGGTTCTTAGGGACTGAAGTAGGAGAACTGCTCCGAACCAGGATAAATCTTGGTGTGATCTTTTACTTACTTTACTTTATTTATTATGTAATTTATATTATCACTCATACAAGTATATAAACAGTGTCCATATTATCAATATACGATCCTTTCACACTTTCAATAGTATGTCCAGATGTGTTCTTTTGCTTAAAAATTTAATTTAAAGCTCAAATTCTGGAACAAAACTAAAGATAGAATAAATCAAATTAAAAGCTGGAGTTGTGAATTCAGCAAATAATGCCTTAGATTAATCAAGACCCACCAAATGATGAGTTATTTGACAAAACTATTTCTACTTGGTCAAAGTTAAAAGATGAAAGGCCGGATAATCTTATTATAAATACATAGAAAATCGAGGCCAGCTAGCTCATTGAAGGAGACACTACCCAAAGTTCTTTTATTCCAAAATGAATATTTGGCATCACATTACAAAAATTCATGCTTTGATAAATATAGAAGAGAACTTTTTCATGACATAATAAACATTTTAGATGAGGTAATGTGTTATTTCCAACAAATGGTTAATTTTGGAGAGTACCGAAAATTTCTTTCCCTCTTGTAAACTTCAAGAAAGTTATTGATGAAGAAAGTTGAAAATAATTATCTACCCCAATTTCTTTAGAAGAAGTCAAGCACCTTTACGGCTTCACTTTAAAAAATTCAAAACACATGGGAAAGAAATCTAAATTCATGTGTTAGGGGCTGTTCAATATGTATTCAATATGTAAAAGTTTCTAAGACACTTACCTCACTTGATACCTAGGAAAGATAAGTCTCGTACTATTTCAGATTATCTACCTATTACTTGTGTTAATATGATTTATTAAAATTATTTATAAAATAATTTTCAATATGATTAAAGATATCATGCCTCTGTTCTAAAAAACAATCTAATTTTGTGTTGGGAAGAGTTATTGTAGAAAATATATAATTGTCTCATGACCTAATTAGAGATTTTAAGGTGAGAGGTAAAGGAAAAATGTGCATAAAACTTGACTTGCAAAAGACATATGATATGATCAGCAAAGAATTCATTTTCTCTATGGTGCATGGAATGGGATTTCCTATTCAGTAATTAACTAGGTGTATGACTCCATTAACATTTCCACGTTTTCTATCCTAACTCATGGAATTCTTTATGGATACATGAATTTAGATAGAGGGATTCATTAAGGAGGTCCTCTCTCCCCTTATCATTTTTGTAGGAACTTGGCCAATCGGAAGCAGGGTAATTGGGTAAATTTCAAAAAAAATTCCTTCTAACTCTTTTTTGGGCCTACGTAGTCTAAGTTCATTAGAACTTCTCTAAATTTTCTTTTAAATAAAATCTCTATTGTGTTACAATTATTTAAAATTGGTTTAATTTAATTTTAAATTGTTTGTATCCAAATAAATTCATTTGTGTAAAGCATAAGTGCAGTATATAAATAGTGCATATATGTTTAAATGAAGCGTATATAAATGAATTTAGAGAAAGAAACCATTTATTTCTCTCTCTTAACCTATACAATTAATTAGGTGAAGATGTGGCAATATATGTAAAGAAAGAAACCTTTTATTTCGCTCTTTTTAATTGTAGTAATAGACATATTATATGACTTGAATAACAGAAATTACATAAATGAATAAATTTGACTTAAAGGAATCAAAATATTAATGGGTAATGACATTAAAAGAATGAGTAAAATGCATTTATGAGACAATTAATGAGAAATAAAGAAGGAAATCATTTGGCATTCTTTAATCTTTCTTTAGCTTGTTTTCAAAGCATTTTAAACTTATATATATGAAAATACATACATGAAACTTTTTACTTTATATTATATAAAATAACAATTGAATTTATACACATATATACACATCAAAATTATTTAACTTACTTACATGTTTTGAAATCTAACGCTAACAAATTGAAAGCAAATTTCAACTTGAGAAAGGTGTAACATTCTCAACCATTATACTCATATCGTTAAAAAAAACATTACAAGCAATGTCATCTAATAACATGGAGAAAATGGCTAGTTAAGGGCGATCGAATGTGAATATATCTTCGGACTAACACTAACTGCCTTTATTACCGTTAGGATGGTATGAACTGAAAATTTGGCATGTATAGTATTAATACAATGTAATAAGAACACCGGTTTAAAATATTTATACACTATATAATATAAATAAATCAGAATCAAAATCATAGATCGCAGCGGAATAATATACACATATGTATTATAATAAAATATGAGTCTACTAAATATCGGTACTAGACCCACATAAATATACACATCACATAATAAGGTTATATCTGGTACAAACCAACTTCTATTTAATGTACATGACACCTCATCCTAAATGCATATATACACAATAGTGAAGTAAACTGAAACTGTCAAAATAACCTACTCCAGTTGTAACGACCTGTAAATTTTTAATGGTTTTTATAACGTAAAGAACTGAATTTTGTGAAAATTTAAATAATAAAATTTTAAAATAAAAAATTTATATTTGGTATACATCTATTTAAACATAGAAAATAATAATTTTTTATTATATAATATGAAAGTTTATTTTGTTGTGTAATTTTGTTTAAAATTTAAATCAGTTAATATTTGATGATAAATAAAATATTTTCCAAACCTGAATATACTTATATAATAATTTGTAAATCATCTTCTGAGTGAGACGTCATCTTCCATTTCATCAAATTTGGACTGCTATTGCTCTATTTATCTTATTTTCGGCAAATTAGCAGCATTTTTCGGCACCAAATATCAACTTTTGATAGGATGGTTGTATTTTCGATATCTGTATACCGTTTTGATCGTTTCATCGTGCTGATATTCGCAGTATATTCATGTATTTGCTTCAGAGTCTGGTACGCGGTGAAACTTACGAAACGATTGCCATATCTATTCTGCAGTTGGACCTTTTAGCTTCCCATACTCTTTCATATTCCACCGCGCATAAACCCAGCAGCCACGTGCTTTAATTTTTCACAGAAATTCACCTTATGACTTTTGCTTTTCCAATCGCTAACTTATATGCGCTGGTTCATTTTTTGTTCGTTCCATTTCCTTTCCTTCCTTTCCTTCCACTCTAACCTCCCATCAGTCACACACATATATATTTATTTTGAAACTGTTTGCATTCCTTTCTCCTACCTATTATTCTCGGCCTCTCCACATCTCCTTCCCAAGGCCATAGCAACTCCATGCAACTGCAAACTCTCTCCTCCAAACCGCATGCTACCCGAACTCTCCCTCCAATCACCTTCCTATCGCTTGCACGTTCATCTCCCCTGCAATTCACCCGAGCTCCACATCTCAGCCACACACACGCTAGCTCCTGACCACCATCCTCCACCACGTCTCCATGTCCCCTCCCTCTCAGTCGAGCCCATGCGAGCAACCTGAAAACCGAGCCCAACATCCATCTTGACCAAACTCCAGATATTATCACCACACAAGCCTCCGTGCCGACCACCTTCTCCAACTCCTGCTGGCCACCTTCCCAAAGCCTTCTTCTTTTCCCGTGTCCCTCCACTGGCCGCATCACCCTCATCCTACACCCGAGCAACCCGAGCCTCCACCTACTCATCCCCACCGAACCACCCTCTAACCCAGACCTGAAACTTCCCTCTATTCCCCTCCTTGCTTCCATCTTGTATCCTTCTAGTTTAGTATATATCTGTGAGTAGTTACATTGTGTTCTCTGGTTTTATGTTTTCTTATTTCCAGTTTATACATATATATATAGCATTGATAGTATATTAGTGTCCATATAAAAGTATGTATAATGTTCCGGTCTGCATACATTGTTTATAATTTAAGAAGTTTATAATATCTGCATGTTTTATAAAAGAAATATTGTGAACATATTTTAATTTATTTCCCTCGGTGCTTTTATTATGACAACAGTGTATATTCTTTGGTTTGCACGTATTAGTCTATATATTGTATATATGAGTTTACATTCTATGTTTCATATCTTGTTTTACATTTAATATATATACATGATTTGATTTAAAAATGTATGTGTCCGAGTGGTTTTGTAATATATTATATATATACACTTTATGTTAATGTGTTTTATCATCTATTTCAAAATTTTATTTATAAGGATTTGTTTTGATATTGGTTATACACGATCTGTTTGATTTTATATATGAATTTATATAAGTTATAATATGGAAGTGTGTATATGTATATGCATATATTGGTCAATATAGATGGTGAATATAATATGTATATATGTTTGATTTTAATGTATGTGAGTTCGTATATGTTTATATATTAATTTATATATATGTGTATACATAAGTTTGGGTTTCAAATTTTATATTGATTTCAAAGAAAATAAATATAGATATAATATTTATTTTGTTTTAGTTTATGTTAAGCTAATTTTGATTTGTCCTCTGTCAATTTCAAATTTCCAACTTCACTTTGATTGTCGAATTCGTGCTAATCCTTCTTCATTTTGGAATTCATGCTTGGATTCGTAACTCATTTCATTCTCGTTCATCTCTAGCCTCGAAAGGTGTGCAATCACTCATGATTAACGTTCTTATATCTATTAAATTTGATTTCATTTGTAATGACAATTGAAGTATACTGCTAGATTTAACTGTTAATTATTTAATTCCTATATATGATATGTCATTATTTGTAACTGTTCACCTATGATATCTGACATTATGATCAGTTATTTATATTATGATTTAATTTGTTATTGATGATATATGCCTGTTGCTGATTATTAAATTATTATCATATATGTTCTCACTCTGCAAGTTCCCTATTAGCTTAGAATTCCGTATGGGTTGAAATGATACATACCCGAATGATCTTGTAGAATAGGAGAAAATCGTTATGGGTTGAAATGATAAACTCAAGCGATTTTCATTGATTTGAAATTTTTGGGATTGCGGGTTGAAATGATATATACCCATAAATGTTTAAATTGCGGATCGAAATGATAAATATCTGTATCACTTGACCATAGGATAGAAAATTATATATGGACACCGTTGGTCTATTTTGAATAATGATTTTGAATTTTGAAAGGAAATACATGGATTTTAACAATGTAAAGATACTTTATTTTGAAAATTTTAGATTTTTTAAATTTACATGTTTTGGAACTTTTAATTTATAAGTTAGTTTTGAAAAATATAAATTTTAATATTTTCTTATAGTTATTATTTCAAAAATATATAAAATAAGATTTAATACAAATACAATTAATAATAAGATTTAATTTAATGTAATTAGTATATAATATGTTTTAGATTATTTATTTAAAAATTTATTAATATTTTAAAAATAGATTTTTAACAACTTTAATAATAAAGGATGGGAAGATAAATAAATGTTGACTTGGATTTTAAATTGGTTAATAATTGAATTTAAATAGAAATTTATTTGAACTTATTTATTTTTGAGATTTTGAAAGATATGATTTATAACTTGATTTGAAAAAAGACGATTAAATGAATATTCTCTACTTTAAATAAAAATTAAGGTTTAATATTTAATATTGATTTAAATTTATAAATTGAGATTTTATTTGATTGTAATTAAAATAAGTAAGTGAATATTTTCCTATTTTTAATAAAATAAAGTTAAATGTTGAAATATAAATGAAATTTATGTTGTAAATGGTTGCACATATAAACTTGAATCTTTGAACATGAAATTAAAATGGTTAAACTGGAGTTGATTCAAATTGAATTTGTGGAATTTAAGATGATTTGAATCGATTTGCGAAATTGGAGGAAACTATTTATTATATAAAGTATTTTTAATGCATATAAACTATTTTAATTATAACTATTTATTTTATATATTATTTTGCATATCTACACTGTGTAAGTCGAAAATGTTATGCTTTCAAAAGTGTTATGATTTCAAAAGTTTTATGATTTCAAAAGTGTTGCGATTTCAAAGTGTTATGATTTCAGAAGTGTTACGATTTCAAAAGTGTTATAAATTTAAAAGTGTTACGATTCTAAAAATGAATATTTTTTAAGTGAATAATGACTTGGAATTGATATGGCTTTTGAAATGGTATGATATGAAGTATGAACTATTTGAAATGAAATGACCACGGTGTGAAATAACATTTGGTTATCAAAGAGACCGGGATTGGATATTATCATACTCTCTACCAATCCCAAAACCACTTTAACAACTGTGTACGCGGTGGAGATTCCAGAATGAAGTAGGATGGTTTGGTGACGGTTCTATATGGTATCTACGTAGCCCTGACTCTCATGAGTCAGCTAGATATGGCTAAAACAGGAGCTATACCACGCCAAGTAGGTCATTCCCCCGACCGGGCACATTTCTTCGATACCATTCTATTGCTTTTGTGATTTGATTGGGTGCACCCTTTGATTTGAGAGTGTGTTACAAGGTGGGAGGTAGTAGCTGCTATGCATTACCACTAGTCCGGGAGTGCAAATGGTATATCTACACTGGCATTGCCTCGAGTTCCTTGTCACATCCCCTATCGCGCCTTCTACGAGTTTGTTTTATGCTGTACCTATGGATAGCTCCCTGATAGCCCACCTACGGGTGGAGTTTACAGTATCTGTATAGACTACGCCATTATATAAAATGTGTTAAGGGGGTTATGGAAATAACGCCTTAACACTATTTTAATATTCTTTACTATAGATATTTATAATAGCATATATTACTACATAGTAGATAGTTCCACAGATCCTTAGAGGATGGAAATCCCAAACATCCTTTGAGTTACTTGTATTTTAGTTGACATTTCACTTGAGTTGAATTTATTAATATAAGAATGTTAATCCTGACTCGAGTGTTTTGTGTTTTGCTTTACGCTCGGGTCAGACTGAGTGTCACAACATTTGAGACTCACCTTTGGAGCTTTGCTTGAAGATCCATCTATACGTGTTCATCTTTCAGCTATCCAGTTGTTTTGTTCAGACTTGTCATCTGTTTATATTCGAGACTACTCTATATTTGAGATTCTGTTGTATTTTATTTCGAACTCTGTTGTTTATATAGTAGCTTCATGAACTACTATTTATCTATTCCACTGCTTACTGTTATATTACTCCGTGTCTTGATTCTGTGATTGATTTATGTACTGTATATACCGAGTTTTGCTAAATAAAAAAATCTTCAATCTATTGTTTTGAGCAATTCAGGTCTAACAAGTGCGGATGCGAATAATTTGAAATACCGGGTCGTTACACCAGTGCTAGCCCAAGATCCAAAAGTCAACGAGTCTCTATACCTATAGAGTCTTGGCCTGATATGAGTATTATAAAAATAAATGAGTCAGACTATATCCAATAGAAATGTAAAATGATACTGATATCATAGATATATGACTTAATAATAAATTAGCCATAATAAAAATTCACCAAAACAAACGATCACAATAAGGCATAGAAAAATAACCGAATTTCATAAATCAATTTACGACTTAACCATAAAATAAGTCATCTCAAAATATGCCTTAAACCAATTAACCAAGGTAAGGTATATAAAATAAAATCACTATTTCTCAAATCCACATCAAGTCTTAAATAGACTATCATAAAAAATATGGTGATAACAATTCAAAATTTCTTCTGAGTTAAAAGATACTAAAAGATCTAATCATAAAATGTCTAAAGAAATAATCATTACTAATGAAGTAATAATGGTAGTCCAGATTAGTTTAATACAGCGACACAAGATCTACCGAAAGAGGCCTGCTACATAAAAAGGAAGCCTACTGAAAGAGACTGCAAATTATTAACAATGCTAAAAAAAAGTGCAGCCATGCAAATTATATTGAAAAGGGTAGATTAAATTAGATAATTAAAATGTTTTAAAATCTCAAATTAATTTCTAGATGTTTTCTTTTCAGTTAAAGTTTAAGTTATAATATTGTAAACCAAATAGATTGTTTTGAGTTATTAAAATTTGATTAAATTCAAATAATCTATTTATGGAAATACCTTATAGATTATTTGGATATAAATTTAAGAATACTTAATAATTTGATATTATGGAAAAAAAATTTAGAATAATGTTTTCTTAATTTAGGATTTTTAAATCTAGGAAGTTAATTATTTAATTGTTTGATTAATTTTAAATAATTAGTTAATTGTTTATTTAATTTTAAATAATCACTTAATTATGGATTAATTAAGTGTAATTACTTAATAAAGTAATTAGTGATTAATTGTTGAATGTAATTAAGGAAGTTAATTACTTATGGAAGTAATTAATGATAATTACTCATGGAGTAATTAGTTAAAGTGATTATTGGTTAATCACTTAATAATATCAATTAAAGAATTGATTAATATAATTGTTGAAGTTAATTAATTATGAAGTGATTAATTAATTTAAGGATTAAGAATTATTTAATGATGGAGTTAATTATTTGTTAAGTGATTAATTAAGAAAGTGATTAAGATTTATTAATGAAAGTAATTAGAGATAATTAATTGTTAAGTAATTAAGAGTTAATTACTTAGTTAATTAATTAATGTGATTAATTAATTAAGGAATGTGATTAATTGAGATTAATTACTAAGTGTAATTAATTAAAATTGAAATTAATTAATAAAGTAATCAATTAAGAATTTATTTATTAATTTAATTGTTTAATAATTTCTTAATGAAGTAATTAAAGATTAATTAATTGAATTAATTAATCAAGGATTAATATAATTAAATTAGAAATTAATTAATTAAGAAGTTCATTAATTAAAATAAGTAATTACAAATTGTTAATTACTAATTATGATTAATGAATTAATTAATTATAAGTTAATTATTTAAAGTATTATTAATTAATTAATAAGGATCATTAATTAATGTGATTAATGATATTAATCAGGGTTGATTAATATAAGTAAATAATTTAAATGTGATTAATTAATTGTAATTAATTAAGAATTAATGTAATTAATTATAGTTAATTAATTAATGAAGGATCATTAATTATTGTAATTAATGATAGTAATTAAAGGTTAATTATTGAATATGGTTAAGGACAATTACTTGAATTAACTAATCAAGAAAGATTAATTAGTGAAGATCATTAGAGATGATTGATTAATTTATTTGGAATAATTAATGTAGAAGAATTATGATAATCCAATTGATTAAGAGATAATTAATTCTGTTTGGACGTTTGATTAATATGGATTGATTGATTAATATTGGTTAATTGATTGATATTGGATGATCAATATTTGAAGATTGATACTGTATGATTGGTTGATATTGGATGTTTGATACTGGTTGATATTGGATATCTTTGTTATGTAATATGCTGCTTTGTGAAAATGAATATTGATATGAATTATCTATTGTGATAATATGATTCATCTATCTGTTTATATATCATCCTGAATATAAGTTAAATTGTTTAAACCCTTAAGTATAACTAGGACATTAAAATGGTGTTTGGTTTCGGTGAGACCGAGATCGGATTTCCATATTTGGAATCCGAAAACCACATCGATTCCAATTAAACGTTAGGTCGTTAATCCAAGTGGAGCAAGAGAAGACTCGAGGTGTAAGGGCTATACGTCAGTATTACTCTGTGGGTGATTCCGTAATGAGTTTGACGGAATAGTACTTATAGATTCGAGATGGCGAATCAGAGTGCAAGGGCTATGGTCGTTGACTCTGAGGGTGATTCCAAAACGAGTGCAACGAGATAGTGCCTTCGGTTTCGTTCGAACCCGGAACGAACTTGTATGGATTGAATGCTTTCAGCACATCGTCAGGTGGACGATGACCATTCTAAGATAGATGTGTTCTATAAAGGTAATCGTAGCCTTAAGCCTCATCAATCGGGAATGGCTAAAACAGGGGAGGTGCAGCAAGGCTTCGTGGGTAGCTCCCACTGGAGAGCAAGATTTTCCCCTGTCTAGAAGTCCCTTTTTATTCGGCTGTGTGGGCAGTTGGGTCGCGGCCAACTGCGGGGTTGTCTTGTTCGGGACTGTCCAGTAAGGGATGGTTCCGGCCTTGTGTTGCAGGGGAGTTAGGGTGGCTCCTCGGTACGTTGATCTAGGCCACGTACTGTGACGGGCGGTACCCCAGTAGCCCTGCCATTGATGGAAACCCATTCTTTCTAAAAGACCCTACGGTTTTGATTGTATTACCCACTTTTGTGGCTAGTAGCTGGAATTTAATAGATGTAACAATTTCGGCTATTTCTTATTTACTTGAAAACCCTAGACAATATTATAATATCACCGGATTTCCTATCAAATGTTTTGGTTAGCGTAAGGTAAAAACTTTTCCATGTTTATGTGTGGGAAGTCTTACGTGATACCTTTTCTTTTCAAAGGTTTTCTAAAGTTTAGCAATTTTAACCCGTTTACTCACACCAGACCCCTGTCTGACCCGAGTGTTTATTTTCTGTTTTATTAAACTCTTGGGTACTCATATTATGTATGAGTAGTCAAGTGATTCAGGTTAGTTTGACGAATTCTGGAGGAGATATGGAGCAGGAGGCTTCGACTTGTAGATATATTATGATTCCGCTGTGTATGTTGTGTCTGTATCTTGTATACTTGAGCTGTATAGTTAGACAGAAGTTTATAACTGTCTATTATCTGTTGTTTTAAGTTGTATACTTTGATGTAATGAGATACTATGTAATATTTTATGAGATATATTATATTTTATTCGTTCCGCTGTGAGTTCTCTGATGTTGTTTGTGTTCTTCTTTCTCTTTCTTTTCTTCTTCTATCCCTTTCTTTCTTTAAGATGATGCGATTTTCTGGGAGTAGAAAGTCGGGTCGTCTCACGAGAATATTATAAACCTAATGAACCTAATATAATAGTAAATGAAAATAAAACGGTATATGTAGAATTAAGCTTAGAAGTGTATAATTTGTCCATTTACCAGAACTTTAGTTCTTAACCACTTCTCATATTATCCTACAAGTTAGGTAGATGGCGGAGACTTTCCAACTTTGAAACACTTGTTTGGAAAGTGTTATTATATTAGTGAGTATTTACTTACTATTATATTTTAGTCAGTTCCGCTATGAGTTATCTATTGAGCTCTGATATATTTGTCTTTGCCTATTTGCAGGATACCAGATACCCAACTCGGGCTTTAGTGGGCTTGGATTTTAGCATTTTTGGGAAAAATCCGAACACATTGGAATTTGGGTTGTTGCATTTGGTATCAGAGCCTAGGTTTAGGATTCCTAAGTAGATAGGGAGTGAACGTATTTGTATTTTTGAATGAAATATAAATATATTATGTACTAAAATCCAAATAGTTCCTATATGTAAAGTTTTTAGATAGTTTGCTAGTTGGGTTTGGGACGATCCAAGTATGTTGAACCCTATATTAATTACCGATTTGTAGCATACATATAAGCCATATTTTGAGAGAAGATTAGTATCCATATGTTATAGGAAGTGGGGAAGTTCCCTAGGGAGAGTAGGAGAGTGTTTTGTTTTGGAAGAAATAAGAGGTTTTGGTAAGAAGAAAATCCACTTTATGTCTAACCCAATAAAATAAAAATTTTGAATTGAAAAGTTGAAAAATATAATTATTAATGTATTCGAGGAAGTAAATATTGGGCTTTTGAAAAAAAAAGTGGTATGAAATTTAAATTGGTTTCTATATGATGTAAATTTTGTTAAAAGTAGAATTCTCTTTGAAGAATTATATAGCACGTATAGCTCACTAGCTTTCTTGTAGGTGAACAAAGATTTTAAAATATAAACGCCTAGAGTGTGTTAAGTATCGAAAATGTAGGTTGCAATATTTATTGTTGTAATAGAAATTTTCGGTAAAAATAAAGGAAGCATAGACCATGACACTATTGTTATTGTAGGTGTCTCCCAAAGGAAATGTTTTTAGATAGCATATGTGATTTACTAATATTTATTTTAATTGAATCCATACATTTGTATTTTTGGGTTGTAGTCTCAGTGTTTTACGCAACATCTGTTTTGAACCAAATGAGTTTTGGAGATAATTTCTAAAGTGGTTCGTATGCACACTTATTATTTAAATAAGTATATAAAAATATTAAAGTAGTTTTGAAAATGAGTTCTTTTGGAAAAATTATGTACGTTAAATTAATAAATTTAGTAGGAAGTATCTTATGTAAGTGAATATAGAGTAAACATACTTTAATCTATTGGAATAAAATAAATAATGAAAAAAATTTCTATGAATCACAAATAAAGATGTTTGGTGCAAGTTGTAAGGAATAAGTGAAAGAGATGTACAAGGCATGGAAAGCACCATATTTGTATAGCCTATTTCGATAAAATATAAAATAATTTCCTTATAATTTCACATAAACATGAAATCCTCCTTTAAAGGATTCATAGAAGATTTTAGCATTAGTGATTTCTCATAAGAGAAAGTAATTTCAATATATTAATGTATAAATTATTAAGTGTAGTAAGTTAGAAACTCCTTCAAGGTTCAGTAATTGGAAGAGTAGAAAAAATTAAGAGATTTTTGATAAAATGATTGCTTTTATCTACTCCAGTTTTAATAAATTTGAAAATATATGAAAAGAAGATATTTTGAAAACATGTGAGGACATTTTTAAGTCAAGAAAAAAATAAAAATATTTTAAGAACAAGCAAGACATGTTTTAAATAAAAATGGTTTCGTGGAAAAATAAATAAGTTTTTGAAAAGATAAAATTTTAACTTACCGAATACCATTGAATTTAACTGAAAACTTCAAAATAACACTTTCAAAGGCTAGAGTTTTGGATTTGATGTTTCGAGGATTTAGAAGTTTTAATTTTTGTAGAAAGTTGATAAATACCAAACCAAACCAGACTTTTAAATATGGATTAGATAGGAATCATTTCCTAGGTATAACGGAAAAAGTATAAGGCTATAGCAATAATTACTCCTAGTAGTAATAATGAAAGTTATCGTAAGGTGTATAGGACACTAGCGAAAACCTAGAAATTTTGCTTCGTGTGTATAGACTATAAAAGAATAGTGAAATGATATTAGTAAGATGATTAGACACACGTGGTTGGGATAGGTAGACCTTAGTTGGGGAAAAATGAAAGCTAAAGAGAGAATTTCCCCAAGTTTAGTTGCTTTTTTAGATAGAGACTGTATAGATTGAAACTCTTATCCATTGCAGTAAATGAGATTTGGTTATTCCTTTTTGAGTCAGGAATAGAAGAGATGGATAGGTCTTACTCTTCATGAGTAACACAACGAAGTTGGTAACAAGTAATAGGCGGCATAAGGAGCATATGAGTTACTTGGCTTCTAGAGTAGGACTTTTTTGTGTCAGAGTGGACATGGTCCCAGACCTCCTAGCCCTAGATGATAGCTGTGTTTAGTTGCTATATTAAAAGAAGAGTAAAAGAAGATAAAAGGTAACTAAAAGAAAACAATAAGATCTAGAGAAAGCAACAGAAACATCAACAGAAATAAATGAGAATTGCAAAAGAAAAATACATCTTTCCCTTAAAATAAGATTGGGAAAAAGTATGAAAAGAAAAATCTTCCTTATGTAAATCGTGCTTGGGAAAGAAAATAGATATTTTATAAGATAGCAGCATAAGTTCCAAGTACGGAGAGAGAGGTACGCAAAAGTAAAACGGAGAAATGTGAAGTTTTTCTGTTTTCTACATTCTTTCTGACATAATAAATCGAGTTCGAAAGATTAGATTTTTCTAAAATTGTAATATTAAAAGTTGTGTGGTAGGATTTGGATGAAAAATTCGTTGAAGTAAATCCCTATTCAGCAGGAGTGTGAGAAAAATTGGATAAAAAATGTTTTGAGCTTCAAAAAAATTGCATTTAATATAGAAATTGCAAGTATATTTAGGATGTGTGCATCATATTTTAAAATAAGTTTTTAAAGAAGAAAAGCATTCATTTAGGAGGTACTGCTGAGAAAATCATGTACATGCATATATTTTGTATTGAATAACACTTTTGCATAAGAACACGAATGGTCGTAAATTGGATGTACACAAAATGGATGTGATTAGTGCGAGGAATTAGATAATTTTACCCTTATCGAATTTTGGGGACGAAATTTCCTAAAGAGTGGAAAAATGTAGCACCCGGCATTTTTATATAACTAAAATTAAATTTAGTCGATAACTATGAAAACGGTGAAAAATGAATTTTTGCTAATGTTGGAATTTGACCACGAATCTTATACCATTGTGTTCATGGTAATTTTCCGATCAACTTCCATATATAATGTTTTCTAAATGAACTTTAAACGGAGAAGTTATAGCCGTTTGAAGTTTTTGCATAAAAAACAATTACATATGCAAACATGGAAATTTTATCAATTGTAAACATTTGCAATTAATTCATAGGATATTTATAAAAGTAGTAAAAAATTATCATGTTTGTAATGATTGTAAATTATTAAGAGAATTAGATGTAAGAGGAAAAACATAAGGGGAATAATTAACATTGCAAACAGAATCAGCTGAAAAGTGCAATTAATTAATATGTTAATTAATATTGAAGATTAATATATAACATGTGTATATATATGAGATCCCTCAATTTAAAGAGGTTTACATATAAATGTAACAAATAAATGTTCAAATTCAAATTTGGAAAAAAAAATGCATGTTAAATATACATGTTAATTGAATGGTGAAATTAATTGACATGCCACTTAACGAAACGTTACAATGTATAAAATATTAATTAAGGAAATCAACTAATAGAGGTGAAATGTTAATTATTAATGGGCTATTAATCAGGATTGTAACGTAATTAGTAGAAAATGTCAATTAATAAGGAAAAGAAATAATAGTTGACCTAGATTTGAATGTGTACATATAGGCAGTATATTGCTGCACATAAAATTAATTGAAGGATCAATTAAGTAGAGGATTAATTATATAATTGGTGGGCTGCATCTATTTAAGAGAGAACGTAATGTAATTCATTCCATCAGCCGTCACTTTCTTCATCTCTCTCTTACAGTAAATAATGGCTTTTTTCTTCATTCTTTTCTCCTATTTCTCACAAATCTTTAGCACACAAATCCAAATAAAATATATGTGAACAAAATAGAGGAATTGCAACAAATTAAAGGAGAGAAGTTGTAGAACGATGCAGTAATTTTAGAAAATAGAGATTTAAAGCTAGAGACGACAGGTGAGTAGATTTAATTATATATCTTTTACGTTTATGATATATTATCGTTAGATTTCCATCAAATAATTTTACTCAGTATTTATTTCAGTAATTAATTCTATTAATTAGTTATGTTGAGACTATAAATTGTATAAGAAAGCATATATTTAGTTAATATTAAGCTTGACAATTAGAGAAAGACATAAGCCCAAAAGTAAGAAGTTTACAGTTATTTACATATATTTTAGATGCGAAAATTGAGCATGTAAATGTTAGCTTCTTTTTATTCCTTTTTACGTGAATAAATTAGTTAAAAAGAAAAATCCGCAATTATGGACTAAAATAGAAAGAACACTAGATTTACAGAAATTGGATGTAAAATAAGAAAAGCTAAAATAAAAAGAGAAAAATAGAAATTTGCAGTAAATTATGCTAAAAAGGGAAAAAAATAAAAAGGGAAAATCCAATAACTTGATTTGGAAGTATGTGATAGATTAATTAGTTGGTTTACAAAAGAGAATACATTTCTATAGTTTAACGTTTAAAAGATAACGATAAACATAATTGCAAGAATAAAAGAAAGAAAACGTGAATTAGAGTAAAATAGAGAAACTACTGTATTTTACATTATCCAAAAAGTAAAGCAACAATAAAAGAGATATCTTGCAGTCACAGATTATTATTTATAGCATTATTTGGTATTAAAATATGGAAATGGGTTTTTGAAATCCCCCACACCCCTTAGTATATCCAAAAGGACACACTAAAAGATGTGGTGCGTTGCAGGTATAACTAAAGCTAGCAGACACTAAGATTCACAAGGCAAAATAGGTAGATAATAACACAACGGAAGTAATTAAAAACAATAAGTGATTTTAAAAATTAATACTTCATAAATACTTTAGAAACCACATATGTTCCAAATACCAAATACAATTGTCTTATGAAAATAAAATCACAGTCTCATCAGAAAACCAGAGTACAAACACAAACTTTCCCTCAGTACAGTGCCAGTACAATAAAAGAACAAGAATGTAGAAATAAAAAAAGGAAAACATGACAGGATCTCCAACAAGTCTCCAAGAAGCTGCAGTCTACCTCCCTTGCCCCTAATTGCCTATGGGGGGAAAATGAAAAAATAGAGGAGCGGGTCAGACTAAAAGTTCGATAAATGATAGTAATTACTATAATCTTTAAACAAAGTAAAACTAATAGACCTTACAATAATTCTAGTATAAAAAATGGAACAAAGGAAATAGAAAGAAGGAATAAGGTAGAAATAAATGCGAATTAACTAAATTTGTTAACTTTGATTGTTTGCACTTGTCTTTGATAGCTGCTATGACTAGGCTGAATTCCTAATCCTATAATTAAGCTGAAATCCTAATTCTACCTTTTGATCGGTCTACTACTCCATATACCTTAATGCGGACTAGACGCTATATAACTCTATACACAGAAATAGTGTCTACGAATGATACAAAGTATCTACCATGGACTAGACGCTATATAGCTCCCAACACAGAAGGCAATGGTGCCTACAAAAGGCACACATACTAAAGCGCTTGGAACTCATAGAGATTACTGAGCACCGAAATGGAAGTCACATGCGTAACTGCCACCATGCTCATGCTACCTGTTGCTCCACCTATTGGGTATTCTTATTACCCGTGCTCCAGCATAAGCGTGCCCCCATCCCACTTCAGGCTAATGTGAGATCACCGTGTCCATAGAAAATAGGGTAAATGTTGTTGGTACTGGCCCATCATCCAAAGAATATCTAGTTGCACCCCTTCCCCAAATCCCCATGATTTGGACTTCTACTTATTGACCAATTACTACCATTATTAGCATAAGTGTGCCCCTCATCTCACATAAGGTTTATGTGAAACACCGTGTCCATAGAAATAATAGGGGAATGCTATTTGGTATAGGTCCTACTTTCATCTTTGCTTATTAACTTAAATAAATTATTTAAATAAGCCTTTACAATTTGTCTCTACTACCTTTGCGTATTGGTTTGTCCTCAGTCTTAAAATAAGCCTCACTATGTTCTATTTCTTATTATAACCTACGTTATGATCATGCTTATTACTTAACCCAATGTCTAAGTGTAAAAATAAGCTTCTTTCATCTTATACTCTTTTTAGTTGTAATTCTAAGTTATAATTAAGTCAATTATCTTTAATTAGCCAAATTCTAACATTAATATCATAACTAGGCTCAATTTTAGTCTTAATTCCATTTTTCTTACAATCTTTACAATTTAAATCTTATCTTCCGTTATTTCAGTATTCTTATAATTTTAATCCATATTCGTGTTTAATCTATTCTAATCTATACGCGAAGAAGAAGGAGAAATAAAAGAAAACTGAAAACAGAAGAAAATCCAAAGCGTGGAAAAAGGATGTAAGTAACGCATAAAAAACAATAAATAAATTAAAATACTGTAAATAAATCATAATTAAATGGAAAAGGTATAATTAATAGAAATAAACTAAAATTAACTGAAAGGATGGCTAAAAGAAATAGACTGAAAATAATTCTAAAAACTGTAAATAAACTACTGAAAAGGTTATTCCAAAAAAATCTTAGTAAAAACCACAACCAATGAAAACCCTATTATTTTAAATTACTTAAAGAAATCTAAAATAACTACAATCACTCACATATGGTCCTAAGCTCTTCCCTTTTGGTCTTTCCAGATCAACTTGAGGGGATTAAAATGTTTTTATTAAAATGATTCTTTCCTTGAAAAATTATTCCTTTTAGGGTCCTTCTTGAAAAGGTGAACCTAAGCAGAGAAAATCTAGAATGGGAAAAAGTGTTAGGCCTAGGGTTCTATTTATAGGTGTAGAAGTGGATCTTGGACCGTTGGATTTGAGAATTGAACAGGATGCAACCATGTCATAGGCTGAATAGGAACCATCAGATGAAAAAACGGAAGGACCGGATTGGTTAAAATAATGCAAATGACACATACAAGGTTCGAACGAACAAAATGAACTTTCGTTCGTTCAAAAGGTGAGGTGGGCCGACGGCCCTGGTGCCTAGCTGGACCGGCTGGTCGAAATAGCCCTTTTTTCTTCTTCTTTATTTTTGTTTAGTTCATAACTTGCTCATATTAGCTTGGATTCTTACGTTCTATATATGGAAATTGACCATAAAATTACCACGGACACAATAGTGCAACTCTCGTGGCTCAATTCTAATAATTTCACAAAGTTATTTTATTCTTTCATTAGTTAACGAATTTATTATTATGGATTAAATTTTGAGTTGTTACATTCTCCCCCCCTCAAAGGATTTCATCTCCGAAATCTCTAAGGATAAAAGAATGTACTAAATATTTTCATCCAAGTTCTACAACCAACTACCCAACCATCATCCATTCATCCATTGTCCTTGAGTTTCTCTAATGTAATTTATGATACTTATGCGATTAGTGTAGTGTCTATGTCCCTAACTAATGTAAAAGATTAGGCAGTTCACTGATTCAGTTGACCTCCTTTTATGCAATCATGTCTGCACCATGTATCCAAATGAATGTAAATTCCCCAATGATAACTGATAGTTCTATATGCATGCTACAAACATCATTCAAATGCAACAATCATATGACAAGCGTCCATTTTCAGCAAGCATGGAAAATAAAATAAAATGCACACACATCCATATGCACATGCTCCAGTGTCCTAGTTAGGCCAATCCCTAAGAGATAATAGTGTCTAGTATAAGTATACGCGTCCATTAGCATTCACTAGCAAACACTTGCAACCACTAGCATACATCATTCATAACAAGTTCTATTAATATGTTTACATTAAATCCTATCATCCATAGGTTAAACCCTAAGTTCTACCCTTCCAAAGGATAATAAAGGAAAGAACCTATTCAGAACTAAAGATGGAAAATAGGAAATTCAAAAACTTACTATCGAAAAGATGAGGATAAGAAGTACGAATCTTCTCTTCAATCTCCCACGAAGCGTCTGCAGCATCCTATCCCCATTGCACCCTTTACTAACGAAACTTCTTTATTCCTAAGTCGCTTGGTGTCTCGTCCAATGATCTTTGTAGGAATATGCCAAACCAATGCTTCCCTTTCTACTTCCACCTCCTCTAACTGACTAGGCTGTACAACCTCCGTCGAGTCATGTAAGCACTTTAGCAAATGCGAAACATGGAAAACGTCATGCACTCCTGCAAACCTCTCCGGTAGCTTCACCCAGTATGCATCTTTCCAGTTCTCTCCAAGATAGAAAATGGTCCTACAAATTTGGGGGATAACTTTCCATTCGACCAAAACCTTACCACCTTCTTAAGCGGGATACTTTAGTAAAAACTAAGTCTCCAACCTCAAACTCAATGCCTCTCCTCTACTTGTCCGCATAAGATTTCTGTCTGTCTTGAGCTATCTTCATCCTTCATCGAATCAAATCCACTTTCTCCGATGTCTCCCTTACCATGTCAGACCTAAATAGCAACTTCTCCCTAGACTCCACCCCACATAAATGTGACTTACAAGGTCTCCCATATAGAGCCTCAAATGGTGCCATTCCAATGCTTTCTTGGTAACTGCTATTGCACGCGAACTCCACCAACAAAAGATGATCCTTCCAAGCTCCTCCAAAATCCAAAATGCACATCCGCAACAAGTACTTAAGCACTCTATTAACTCTCCATTTGGCCATCAGTCCGAGGGTGATAGGCCGTACTCAATCTAAGTTGCGCCCCTAAAACTTCTTGCAGTCTTCTCTGAAACTCGCTAGTAAAAATAGGGTCTCCATCTCTAACTATACTAGAGGGAATTCCATGAAGTCGGACTATCTCACGAACATATAGGGATGCCAAATAAGATGCCGTCATCTTGCTCTTAACAAGAATGAACTGGGCACTTTTGGTCAAAAGGTATACGATTACCCAAATGCTAGTATTCCCTTTTCTAGAACGGGGTAAACCATCTATGAAATCCATCGAAATGCAGTCCCATTTCCACTCTGGCATATCTAAGGGTTGAAGTAATCCATCGGGTTTCAGTTTCTCCGCCTTAACCCTTTGGCAAATAAGACACTTTGCTACAAACTCCACCATATCCTTCTTCATGCCATTCCAATAAAACATCCTCTTCATGTCCTTATACATCTTGTTACCACCTGGATGAATAGTCATACTGGAATCAGGTACTTTCTCCAAAACCACTTTTGGCAAATCACTAGTGCGAGAAACACAAAGCCTCCCATCTCTCCTAAGCCATCCTTTGCCATCCATGGAATAATGTTGGAGATGTCTAGAGACCTCTCCTCGACTAACCCTATCCATAATGTCCATAAGCACCGAATCCTCTCGCTGCCTCGAGCCAATCTGATCCAGAGTACGCTTCACTTCAAGCGTAGCTAACAATCCAAGAGTAATGTCCATAGTGGGCGTAAAATCAAAAGTAGAAATAAACTCCAAGCTCTTTCACTTTATGAACAAAGGACTAAGGGTTTCTTTCTTCCTATTCAATGCATCCACAACCACATTACCTTTGCTAACGGTATAAGCTATCTCAAAATCGTACGACGCCAAAAAATCCATCCACCGCTACTGCCTCAAGTTCAAATCCTTCTACAAGAATAGGTACTTTAATGACTTATGGTCGGTGAAAAGCTCAAACCTCTCTCCAAGCAAATAGTTCCTCCAAGACTTGAGTGCATAAACTATTGCAGCTAACTCCAAATCATGGGAAGGGCAGTTCTTCTCATGCGTCCTCAACTGCCTGCTACCATAACATACCACCCTTCCTTCTTGCATCAACACCGCTCCTAGACCCGTCCCACATGCATTAGTGTATAAAGTAAAAGACTTAGCTCCGTCGGGTAGAACTAAAACCGGTGCATTAGTAAGGGCTCTTTAAAGTTCGTGAAGGAATCCTCACAATCCAGGCCCCACATGAAAGTTTTACTCTTATTAGTAAGGCACGTGAGTGGTGCCGAAATCTTGAAAAAGTCTCTAATGAAATTCCTATAGTAGCCGCCAATTGTAGGAAGCTGCTAACTTCGGTGACATTCTTGGGAGTCTTCCAATCTTGCACCGCAATCACCATAGTGGGGTCAACAGCCAAACCTTCCTTCAAGACCATGTGCCATAAGAAATGTACCTCCTCCCTCCAGAAGTGACACTTCGAAAACTTAGCTCTCAAATGATGATCACGAAGTGTGCATGAACCTCCTTTAAATGAACAACATGCACCTTCATATTCTTGAAAAATACCAAGATGTCATCCACGAATACCACAACAAACTTATTTAGGACCTCTCCAAAGACGCGGCTCATCAAGTTTAGAAAATAGACTAGGGCATTGGTTAGCCCAAAAGGCATAACCAACCACTCATAAAATTCATCTAGAGTCCTAAACGTAGTCTTATCTATGATGTTATTGGCGTCCCTAAGCTGATGGAATCTTGTGGCTAAATCAAGCTGGGAGAATATAGAAGAACCAACTAACTGGTCAAAAAGATCATCAATCCTAGTAAGTGGATACCAGTTCTTCTTTGTGAACTTATTTAATTCTCTATAATTAATGCAAAGTTGAAGAGAACCATCCACCTTAGTAGCGAAGACGATAGGCGCTCCCTATTCCGATATGCTCCTTCTTATGAGACCTTTCTCCAAAAGCTCACCAATATGCTTTCTCAATTCCTTCCTTTCCCTAAGTGCCATGTGCCATATGGGTAATGCTACTGGCTTAGCATTCTTGGTCAAATAAATCCTGAAGTCAATCTCTCGCTTGGGGGGTAGTTCCCTAAACTCCTCAATGACGTATGGAAAATCTTTGACGATAGGAACCAAATCTAACCATGACGATGAATAATCGAGGGAATAAAGGAAACTCAACATGACTGACCCTTGCGGTTCGCAAGAAACCTCGAGAGTCTATCGCTGCATGTCTCTAATCTAACGATTCTCCTTTCGCTGTCTAATGTAGCTCCATATGTGGATAGCCAGTCCATCCCCAAGATCATCCCATACCCTAAAAATCCCAATACATAGGCATCACAGTCAAATTCTATGCCTAGGATATAAATTTTCAAACCTCTACAAACCATAGATAAGTGTATCGATCCTCCTATGGGGTTTGAAACAATGATGGGGTCCACTACTAAAGAAATGTCTAAGTGCAAACAATCCATAAGAGAACTAGAGATAAAAGAGTGTGATGCTCCAGAATCGAATAAAGTTCGAATGGAAAAATTAGAAATGGAAATCATACCTTCAACTATGACTTTCCTACTTCTATCTGGAATGCTGCCTAAAGGTGCTGTGTCTAACGCTTGAATTTGCGCAACTGGTGTACTAGCTCCCTGTCTCGTCCTCTAGGGACAACTCCTACTCAAGTGACTGGGCTTCCTGCAATTAAAGCACTTTCCCTTCATTTTCTCCCTTTTGCAATCCTTAGCGATATGTCCCATAATTCCACAGCTATTGCACCTCAATCCATTCTTAATCTGCTTCTGAGGGCCATTTCCTTTCTTCTTCTCTTTTTTTCCTCCACCATTTTTTCTTTGGACCTTCTAACTTAACAACTTCCTTAGACTCTCCTTCCTTGACTGCATCAGACATAAGTGCCATCTCAACCAAAGACTCATAAGTAGCTCCCATCGGTAGGTGAGTCAACAATAATCCATTAAGGGGATGATTCAATCCCTTCGCGAAATTCATTGCTTTCTTGTGCGGCATATTCACCAACTTCATTCCAAACCGAGAAAATTCATTAAATTGATTGATGTAATCCTTCACCAACAGACTCCCTTACTTCAAATTAATGAATCGCTCCAGCTGAACACTCTCCTCTGCTTGAGACCAAAACTTCCTATCAAATCGCTTTCGAAACCCATTCCAAGTCACCTCTCTTCCTTCTAACTCAACGACCTCCCACCAATACAAAGCCTCCTCTTTCAGCTGCCAAGATGCTTGCTGAACTCGTTGCTGATCATCCAATCTCAATAGTCCAAATATCCTCTCTATGTCCCTAAGCCAAGCTCTCGCCTCCATAAAAGTCTCCTTACCAGAAAAAGTCTTTCCACCCAAATTCACAAAATCCTTACAAAGCTTAGAGAAATTAACGGCGGTAGGTGGGTTGACGGGATTCCCACACGCCGGTGCTGGGTTAGGCGCGCTTGCCGATGCTCCTCTGGAGTTATGGCTTGTAGATACCTACGAAACCAGGCTGGGACTGGAATGACCTTGGGAAGGTCCGGCATCTGCCATTCTACGGAAATAAAATGATAATTTAGAAAAGAGTCGAAGGGAGATTGAACTGGACTTTTGAAGGGATTTTTATAAAAACTCTTTTATACTTAAAAACTACTTTTAAGAGTTCTTTTCTAAAAATACTTTAAAACAAGCTATTTTGAAAAATAATTTACTTTAACATAAATTTTTAGGAATCCTGTAACCATAGGCTCTAATACCAAGTGAAACACCCCACACCCCTTTGTATACCCAAAAGGACACACTAAAAGATGTGGTGCGTTGTAGGTATAACTAAAGCTAGTAGAGAGTAAGATTCACAAGACAAGATAGATAGATAATAATACAGCGGAAGTAATTAAAAACTTTAATTGATTTTAAAAATTAATACTTCATAAATGTTGAATATGCGATTATATGATTTTTGTTTGACGATAATTAACATATATATATATATATATATTCATTTAAATTTATTTGTTAATGTACTATTATATTTTTCATATAATTAAATAAATATTTGGTGAATAAAATAAATAACATGGAATTTAAATTCAAATGGATATTTTATTCAAAAAATTATTTATCACAATTTTGAATAGTACAAATTCAAGCTCTCACTATACATATACAACTTTGATTACAATACAAATTCAATTACATCACAATCTATCATTTACAAATACACCTCACAACATATCGCTCATTCACTCATAATTTATCTACAACTTTATTCCAGATTGAATCCAACATCTGAGCAATCTGCAAAAATAAATACTGACGCAGTAAAATTGAAAAGGAAATATTTTTGTAGTATAAAATAAGATGTGGATTTTGGAAATAATATTTGCCTCAGTTATTTGGTTTGTTCGTCATCATTTAAATTTGAATTCATCATACACGAACAACATGTGACATGCACAGTGTATCACGGTACATGCCACAAGGCCGTGCACATCGATATATACACTTGATAAAATTACAGGCACAGGCGAGCACATGTCAAATCCAAAACGCCGGGTTCAACTCAAGTGCAATAAAAATAATGTCACAATATCAACACAAGGTCAAACCCGAGCTACTAGCTGGATTCAACTCACTACAAAATATCACAAAACCGTCGAGCACAAGAATTCAAATACAATCAAATAAGAACACAGTCTCGACCAAAACAGCACCAGACTCGACCAAGAATACAATGTACACAAGTAAATGATACTGCAACTACCAGAGACCAAATACAAAGACATGTGTGCATACACATTGGAACCTGACTCAAGGAAATGTACAATGAGGTGAAGATATCAAGTGCACCAATACTAAACAGAAGCATGGCATGAACCGAGTTAATCAGAGACTTCAAAACCAAGACCAAACTACAATTACAAAAATCAACTCACCACAATGCAACAACAGTAGCAGTTTCAAAATAATCTCAAGCATCAGGTCGAGTATGCTACACAATGAACACAACACAAACGTACTCAATTCAATGACAAATGCACAGCACATATCATGTATACATGAAGGAAGCAAAACTCAAACCAGCCATTATATGGAAGCAAACCAGACCAGTTCAGGTTAAAGAAAGAAAGAAGTACACATGAAGCTTATAGTGCAACAGGTCAGGGAAGCAAACAAGTGCATCATATAAACCAAAGAGATCAGCCATGACTAGAGAGAAGCCAAAGCCAATGAACGAAGTGCACTGTGCACATATATACACATGACAGTGAAACAGACATATACAAAGATGAAAGACTCAAGAGGCACATGGATGTACAACACAAATGAACCAAATGACAACAGTGGTGCAGTAGACCACAATGAAACCAAACCGATATGCATATACAACTACAAGTGACAGGATGAACATAGTATAAAAGTCATGTATAAAGGCACATTGGAATTTATATAGTGCATATCACGGTGCAGCCACAAATTGAAGTGTCATATACAAACCAGAAGTTTACACGACTCAAAGCAATAACAATGATGAACCAACATACTATGTAGCGAATTACAAAAGTAAGAACAATCTCCGAAGTCAACTTTTCTCTTAGCCTTACAAGAACCAGTGCCGAAGTCATGGAATCACGTAAACAAAGTCAAGTGACCGAAGTCAACAGAAATCGAAGTCGTGGTGGCCATAAAAGAAATCAACATCGTCAAATAAAGTCAAATGTAACAGTTTCAAACCAAAACCATGGTGGCCAAGAAATCAAACCAAGTTAGAAATCAACACCATGTTATTCAAGTAAATTGAAAAAGTCAGTAATCATCTCAAGCATCCAAAGGAAGATCAATGGCCAACGCAAAGTAATTGACGAAATCAAATAAATATATACGAATGAAAATATAGGGGTTCGAACCCTATATAAACAAGTAACATCATCGGCAGTTGATTAGTCGAGTTCGAGCTAAAGAGAACAATAATCATTCAACTCGAATCAAGATTTAGTTCAAGCATTCAACCAAGAGAGCAAAAGGCATAAATTACATACCGAAATCAAAGTCGAACTCAATCATCGAGAAGCAGCCGAGCGCAACTCAAGGAGACGAACGATCAACAAAGCAAACACGCGAATATCCATGCGATCGATCAACATTCAAGTGGCGGCTTCAAAGATTTGCAAAAGCCCTATTTCAGAGCAAAGAGGAACGAAGAATCCATTGTCACAAATAAGAAAAAGAACCGACCGAATAAAGGAAAAGAAAAGGAGATACAATTTTGATAATATATTTGGATCGACCTTGTTTTAATTATATATGGCTTTAATATTTAAAATTAGGGTTTTGATTTTTAATTTGATTTTAAATTGTATTTTCCTTTTTAAACTTGTGTAATTTCTTGTCGTGTGACTAAGGGACAAACTACGTGGCGTAGTTTGAGAATTCGCAACTCAGTGGATGAGTTGGGCAGGGTTTTGAGCGTAGAGTTAAGGCTAGCCGATAGCGGGTGTCGTGAGTTTACGTGTGTAAGCGTCTGACTGCTTGATTTCTAGTAGAAACCTTGGGGGCAGCACGTAGGCAGGGTTTTTCCAAAGCTGGGTAAATTCTGTGTCGTTCTATTTCTGCATTTATTATTCTGCTATTATCTGTGCTGCTATTATTCTGATAAATCTACATTGAAATCATTTTATACAAACTTCCGCAATAAATTTTTATAATTGGTAGCATCACCCTATTCACCCCCTCTCCAGGGTGAAATCGATCCTACAAGTGGTATCAGAGCTAGGAACAAAAGCCATTTTTGTCTTAAAAATTTGATTTTTCAAAAGCTGATTTTTTTTAAAAAAATTTTGAATTTTTGAAATGGCTTCTTTTAATGATGCTTTTGCGGAGGGTTAGTCCATAGTTAGACCACCAATGTTCAATGGTGAATATGCTTACTGGAAAAATAGGATGAAATTTTTTCTGAAAACCATTGACGCTTGGGATATTGTTGAGACAGGGTATAAAGCACCGACTATAATTATAAATAATCAGGAAATAAATAAACCAAAGGATTAATGGATAGATCTAGAAAATAAATTACAAAATGCTAACGCTATAGCTATGAATTCTATTATCTGTTCATTGGATCAATTTGAATTTAATCGTGTCTCACATTGTCTAACTGCGCAGAAATATGTCATACACTCGAAGTGACTCATGAAGGAACATCTCAAGTCAAAAAATCTCGCCTTGCCATGCTGAGTAGCGAATACGAGAATTTTACAATAGCCAAGGAAGAAAAAGTTAACGAGATGTACGGACGGCTTTCCAACATCATTTACAAATCAAAAGCTCTCGGAAAATCATACACGGAATTGAAAATAGTCCAAAAAATCCTCAGAGTCCTTCCATGAAGTTTTGAAGCAAAAGTGACTGCCATTCAAGAATCGAAAGATTTAAAACAAATCAAAGTTGAAGAACTCATTAGAAATCTCACCACTTATGAGCTAGAAATGAAATTCAAGGAAGAGCGTGAAGGAGGAGATACTCGAAAGAAATCAATAGCTCTCAAAGGAACAACCGAAGTGACGACGACGACGACGGAGCAGCAGAGTTGGAAATGGTAATAAAGAGATTAAAAAGGTGGAACCGCAAATACGGAAATCCAGCTCTAAATAAAAAATTAAAAAGCAGAATAATCAAAGTTTTAGATAACACAGAACAACAAAAAATCATCTATCATAAGTGCAACCTACCGGGACACATCAAGCCCAATTGTCCTCAAAACTGACACGACTTTGAAAAGAAATCAAAAAGGAGAAATTTTGCAGCCACATGGAATGCAAGTGATGAAGATAATAAAAGTACTAGTAGTGAGAGTGAGAAAGCAGATATGTGCCTTCAAGGTAATATAACTGATAACGACGATGACGAGCCAAGCGAGGTATCAAAACTCACTCACTCAGAATTACTTATATATATTTTCACGAAGTAAATGGCTATTTTGAACGACTTAGGGAGAAATATGCTAAAATTGAATCATAATTGGCTGGTTCAGAATCTGGTAGATCGAGACAAATTCATAGTTGTTCTGGCACCTTGACTCCCAGAGGATTTAGCCAGGACTTTCAGCCGATACAGACACTCTACAGTTTGCTTGTTCACTTCGTTCAAGGCACGAAATACAGAGTTCCAGAGGCGCAATTAATATACTAGGCCTAACTATTGAATTGAAGATGCCGTTCCATAAAAAAGAATAGAATGACTACCCGAATCAACCGAATAAGCCGTTAAAGAGGCCATTGTTCCAGTGATAGTTTGATAGAAGTAAATGAACATCTTGAACAATTAGTTAAAAACTATCAAAACAAGTGCCCTAAGTGTGATAAGTGTCCAACATTCGAAGAAGAGATTAAAAATCAAAAATCAAAATTAAATCACTTGAAAATGAAATTCTGATTTTGAAAGAGAGTGAAAATACAAGAAGAGAAAATTCTATTAAATGGTGCACACAATTGTCAAATGAAAATGAATCTCTCAAAACACAAGTCCAACAACTGTCAATGACTTTAGATAAATTTTCAAAAAGTGAAAAATCGTTGAATATGTTATTAGGAAAACAAACTGTTAATACAGTTAGACAAGGACTTGGATATAATCAATCTGAAAATGTTAGAAATGAAATTAATCAAGTCAATTTAATGTGCACAATTTGTAGAGAATTTGAACACAATCAAAACAATTGTTGGTATAGACCCAAACACGTGAAAACTATACCAATTTAGGTTTCAAAAGGCACAAATATAAAATCTCTCAAAATTAAACAAATCTGGGTGCCGAAAGGAACTTATATAACTAGTTTTGGGTCTCCACAAAATTATTTTTCAAAATTATTTTCCACTAACAACAGTGGACCTATAAAAACAAATAGGTCACAAAAATATTCTCTCGTGTAGATGTGGTGGCAGGCTAAGGAATAACAACAGTGTTACCTAGATTCTGGCTGTTTCAGAAACATAACGGGCGACAAATCACAGTTCCTTAGCCTACTATAAAGGTGGCAGAATCACAATGCCTACAACGAAAAATTATCGACAAAGGTAAAATAGGTAAAGACACCTTGAACGACATATGTGAAAATCTGCACCATAATTTGATTTAATTCAGCCAGTTATGTTATGAATGATGATAATGATTCTGACTTTTTTCGAAATTGTTGGCCAATTATACTTTTCATACCGAGAACACTACATGCACCTCTAGAGTCTTTGAACTACTTCATATAAATTTGTTTATACTGATGATGGTATCTTATTGATTGATTATTACTCTCGATGCATGTAAATATATTTGTTTATCCTACGACTGACTCTATATTCACTGTTTTTGATTATTTACACGGCTTCAATTCAAATTCAAGAGAATTTCATTTAAAAAAGTTGTTAAAAATGATTTTGAGATATTTTGTTGCACAACTCATGATCTAGTCTGTAACATTCAACTAATAATAAGTTTGAGTGAAAAGAAATTCAGATGCAGATTACACTGGTAATCTAGGTGATAGAAAAATTACTAGTGGAACGTGATTTATGATGATACATTTAGTAAATGTATCGTTTTTCAAAGAAAATATCTGCATATTTTTCACTTCAAATAATTTTCAAATTGCAGACATTTTTTTTAAAACCCCTTCTAGAAAATCATTTTTGACCTTGTTTCAGATTAGTCATTTTGGAAAATTTGGTTTTATAATCATTTTTGAATATGATATTAAATGATTACATTGACTAATCTGACTCCCAAATGATTATTGAAAAGATAAATAGTGATTGAAAAAGTGATGAGTGTTAATATTAATCATATATTATAACTTGAGACGGTATATTTAGTAAATTTCTTTAGAAATTTGAACAAGAGTTATAAAAACCTTTTGTTGGTAAAAATTCCATGACCATCTCTATTTCTATCATATTTCTAATGACCATCACTCATCATAATCCATTATAATATGTCAATATGTGGTGCTTTAAACAGGAATTATTCGTTTTTCATTTTATTTAAAAAAAAAACCAAAGTATTCACTCTCCTTTAAAAGTACTCACGGTTATGCATGGGCGAATTGCTTAGAATTTTTTATGTGCTTCCATGCTCATTTAAAAGTCCTTACGGTTATGCATGTATGGAATACATATTAAAATTGATTAATTATATAGACAAGTTGATTCTAATCCCATTTAAAAGTCCTCATGGTTATGTGTGGTTAGAAGATACTTGAATTCATTTTTTAAAATAAAATTGGAATACTACTAATCTCATTTAAAAGTCCTAATGGTTATGCATGGTTAGTAGATATTTAAATTCCTGATATAAATATACCACAAATAGATACAACTTTATGGTTTTATATGATGACGCCATTCCCATCATTCTAAAAGTGGAATATGCGTCTAACAAGTTATTTATAATTTTTGTTTGATTTTTTTATTGAAATTTAATATTTATATTCAATTGAGTTTTAATGTTGTATTAATATCTATCACTTTATCTTTATGTTTCTAACACTATTGCTCTTTTGCTGATAACAAAAGGGGGAGAGAAAAGTTAAGATTTTGTCAAATAAAAGCAAGTAAAGGTCAAATATTTTCTATTTGCATCTAGGCTCATTTGCATATTTTTAACTGTATGCATATATGAAGGGGGAGCTTTATGTAGAGAGGGAGCATTCAAATAGGGGGAGAAAATTGAATGATCAAATACATTTAACAAATTCAAAATCTTAAATATATGTTTGTTATGTTCAAAAGGGGGAGAATGTTGAATATGCGATTATATGATTTTATTTGATTATAATAAACATATATATATATATATTCATTTAAATGTATTTGTTAATGTACTATTATATTTTTCATATAATTAAATAAATATTTGGTGAATAAAATAAATAACATGGAATTTAAATTTAAATGGATATTTTATTCAAACAAATATTTATTACAATTTTGAATAGTACAAATTCAAGCTCTCACTATACATATACAACTTTGATTACAATACAAATTCAATTACATCACAATCTATCATTTACAAATACACCTCACAACATATCGCTCATTCACTCATAATTTATCTACAACTTTATTCCAGATTGAATCCAACATCTGAGCAATCTGCAAAAATAAATACCGCTGCAGTAAAATTGAAAAGGAAATATTTTTGTAGTATAAAATAAGATGTGGATTTTGAAAATAATATTTGCCTCAGTTATTTGGTTTTTTCGTCATCATTTAAATTTGAATTCATCATACACAAACAGCTTGTGACATGCACAGTGTATCATGGTACATGCCACAAGGCCGTGCACACCGATATATACACTTGATAAAATTACAGGGACAGACGAGCACAGGTCAAACCCAAAACGCCGGGTTCAACTCAAGTGCAATAAAAATAATGTCACAATATCAACACAAGGTCAAACCCGAGCTATTAGCTGGATTCAACTCACTACAAAATATTACAAAACCGTCGAGCACAAGAATTCAAATACAATTAAATAAGAACACAGTCTTGACCAAAATAGCACCAGACTCGACCAAGAATACAATGTACACAAGTAAATGATACTGCAACTACCAGAGACCAAATACAAAGACATGTGTGCATACACATTGGAACCTGACTCAAGGAAATGTACAATGAGGTGAAGATATCAAGTGCACCAATACTAAACAGAAGCATGGCATGAACCAAGTTAATCAGAGACTTCAAAACCAAGACCAAACTACAATTACAAAAATCAGCTCACCACAATGCAACAACAGTAGCAGTTTCAAAATAATCTCAAGCATCAGGTCGAGTATGCTACACAATGAACACAACGCAAACGTACTCAATTCAACGACAAATGCACAACACATATCAAGTATACATGAAGGCAGCAAAACTCAAACCAGCCATGATATGGAAGCAAACCAGACCAGTTCAGGTTAAAGCAAGAAAGAAGTACACATGAAGCTTATAGTGCAACAAGTCAGGGAAGCAAACAAGTGCATCATATAAACCAAAGAGATCAGCCATGACTAGAGAGAAGCCAAAGCCAATGAACGAAGTGCACTGTGCACATATATACACATGACAGTGAAACAGACATATACAAAGGTGAAAGACTCAAGAGGCACATGGATGTACCACACAAATGAACCAAATGACAACAGTGGTGCAGTAGACCACAATGAAACCAAACCGATATGCATATACAACTACAAGTGACAGGATGAACAAAGTATAAAAATCATGTATAAAGGCACATTGGAATTCATATAGTGCATATCACAGTGCAGACACAAATTTAAGTGTCATATACAAACCAGGCGTTTACATGACTCAAAGAAATAACAATGGTGAACCAACATACTATGCAGTGAATTACAAAAGTAAGAACAATCTCCGAAGTCAACTTTTCTCTCAGCTTTACAGGAACCAGTGCCGAAGTCATGAAACCGCATAAACAAAGTCAAGTGACCGAAGTCAACAGAAATCGAAGTTGTGATGGCCACAAAAGAAATCAACATCGTCAAATAAAGTCAAATCTAACAGTTTCAAACCAAAATCGTGGTGGCCAAGAAATCAAACCAAGTCAGAAATCAACACCGTGTTATTCAAGTAAATTGAAAAAGTCAGTAATCATCTCAAGCATCCAAACGAAGATCAATGGCCAATGCAAAGTAATTGACAAATTCAAGTAAATATAGACGAATGAAAATATAGGGGTTCGAACCCTATATAAACAAGTAACATCGTCGGCAGTTGATTATTCGAGTTCGAGCTAAAGAGAACAATAATCATTCAACTCGAATCAAGATTGAGTTCAAGCATTCAACCAAGAGAGCAAAAGGCATAAATTACATACCGGAATCAAAGTCGAACTCAATCATCAAGAAGCAGCCGAGCGCAACTCAAGGAGACGAACGATAGACAAAGCAAACACGCGAATATCCATTCGATCGATCAACATTCAAGCGGTGGCTTCGAAGAGTTGCAAAAGCCCTAATTTCAGAGCAAAGAGGAATGAAGAAGCCATTGTCACAAACGAGAAAAGGAATCGGCCGAATAAAGGAAAAGAAAAGGAGATACAATTTTAATTATATATTTGGGACGACCTTGTTTTAATTATATAAGGCTTTAATATTTAAAATTAGGGTTTTTATTTTTAATTTGCTTTTAAATTGTATTTTCCGTTTTAAACTTGTGTAATTTCTAGTCGTGTGACCACGGGACAAACTACGTGGCGTAGTTTGAGAATTCGCAACTCAGTGGCTGAGTTGTGGTAGGGTTTTGAGCGTAGAGTTAAGGCTAGTCGATAGTGGGTGTCGCGAGTTTACGTGTGTAAGCGTCTGACTACTTAAATTCTAGTAGAAACCTTGGGGGCAACACGTTGGCAGGGTTTAGCCGAAGTTGGGTAAATTCTGTGTCGTTCTTTTTCTGCATTTATTATTCTGCTATTACATGTGCTGCTATTATTCTGATAAATCTGCATTGAAATCATTTTATACAAACTTCCGCAATAAATTTTTATAATTGATAGCATCACCCTATTCACCCCCTTCTAGGGCGAAATCGATCCTACAATAAATACTTCAAACAAACCACATATGTTCCAAATACTAAATACAATTGTCTTCTGAAAATAAAATCTCAGTCTCATTGGAAAAACCAGAGTACAAACACAAACTTTCCCTAAGTACAGTGCCAATGCAATAAAAGAACAAAAGCTGGAAATAAAAAGAAGGGAATACATGATGGGATCTCCAAGAAGCTGCGTTCAACCTCCCTTGCCCCTGATTGCATATTTGGGGAAAGGGGAAAATAGAGAAGTGAGTCAGACTAAAAGTTTGATGAATGATAGTTATTAATAGAATCTTTAAGAAAAATAAAATTAATAGACCTTATAACAGTTCTAGTATAAAAGGGAATAAAGGAAATAGGAAGAAGGAATAAGCTAGAAATAAATGCGAATTAACTTAATTAACTTAAATTGTTTGCACTTGTCTTTGATAGCTGCTATGATTAGGCTGAATTCCTAATCCTATAGTTAGGCTGAAATCCTAATTCTACCTTTTGATCGACCTACTCTCCATTGACCTTACTGCGGACTAGACGCTATATAACTCTCTACACAGAAATGGTGTCTATGAAAATAACACAAAATATCTAATATGGATTAGATGTTTTATACCTCACTACATAGATGACAATGGTGCCTATGAAAGGCACACATACTAAAGCACTTGGAACTCATAGCGATCCCTAAGCATCAAAATGGAAGTTGCACGCGTAACTGCCACTATGCTCATGCTACCTGTTGCTCCACCTATTGGGTCTTCTTATTACCTGTGCTCCAGCATAAGCGTTCCCCTCATCCCACTTCAGGCTAATGTGAGATCACGATGTCCATAGAAAATAGGGGAAATGCTGTTGGTACTGGCATATCATCCAAAAAATATCTAATTGCGCCCCTTGCTCAAATCTCTATGATTTGGACTTTTACTTATTGACCAATTACTACCATTATTAGCATAAGCGTTCCCCCTTCGTCTCATAGAAATAATAGGGGAATGCTATTTGGTACAGGTCCTACTTTCATCTTTGCTTATTAACTTAGATAAATTATTTAAATAGGCTTTTATATTTTTTCTCTACTATCTTTGCTTATTAATTTATCCTAAGTCTTAAAATATGCCTCATATCGTTCTATTTCTTATTATAACCTACGTTATAATCATGCTTATTACTTAACCCAAGGTCCAAGTGTAAAAAAAGCTTCTTTTATTTTATACACTTTTTAGTTATAATTCTAAGTTATAACTAGGCCAATTATCTTTAATTAATCAAATTCTAACATTAATACATAATTAGGCTCAATTTCAGTCTTAATTCCAATTTTCTTATAGTCTTTACAATTTACATCTTATCTTCCGTTATTTTAGTATTCTTATAGTTTTAATCCATATTCGCGTTTAATCTATTCTAATCCATACGCGAAGAACAAGGAGAAATAAAATAAAATTGAAAATAGAAGAAAATCCAAAAGTTAGGAAAAGAATGTAAATAACGATAAATAACAGTAAATAAATTAAAATACTATAAATAAACCGTAATTAAATGGAAAAGCTACAACTAACATAAATAAACTAAAATTAACTAGAAAGAATAGCTAAAAGAAATAGACTGAAAATAATTCTAAAAACTATAAATAAACTACTAAAAAGGTTATTCCATATAATCATAGTAAAAACTACAACTATTGGAAATGCTATTATTTTAAATTACTTAAGGAAATATAAAATAACTACAATCACTCACATATGGTCCTAAGCTCTTCCCTTTTGGTCTTTCCGAATCCACTTAAGGGTATTAAAATATTTTTATTAAAAAGATTCTCTCCATGAAAAACTATTCCTTTTAGGGTCCTTCCTGAAAAGGTGAACCCAAGCAGACAAAATCTTGAATGAGAAAAATTGTTAGGACCAGTGTTCTATTTATAGTTGTAGAAATGGATCTCGGACCGTTGAATTTGAGGATTGAATAAGATGCAACCATGTCATAGGCTGAATATGAGCCATCGGATGCAAGAACAGAAGGATCGGATTGGTTAAAAGAATGCAAGGTTTGAACGAACAAAACAAACTTTTGTTCGTTCAAAAGGTGAGGAGGGTCGACCGGGCGGTCGACCGCTTTGGTACCTAGGCCAATCGGTAGGTCGACCTAGCCCATTTTTTCCCTCTTCTTTATTTATGTTTAATTCACAAATTGCTCATATTAGCTCGGATTCTAACGTTCTATATATGAAAATTGACCAGAAAATTACCACGGACACAATAGTGCAACTTCCCTAGCTCGATTCTGATAATTTCACAAAGTTATTTTTATTATTTCATTAATAATTGAATTTATTATTATGGGTTAAATATCAGTTGTTACAATTTTTAGTACAGTTTTTGTAACCTACTAAATAGAATAGAATTACTTGCTAGAATATAAGAGGTTAAAGTGAAGAATTAAAGGAATTAAAGAAGGAATCAAGTTAATTATTAGACAAGACTAGAAGCTCTGCATTTACTATGCAGATAATAGAATAAAAGTAAAGCAGTTATTATGATAAGTGAATTTGTGACAATCAGATGTAATCCTAAGCCAAGATTGTCATATAACATAAGAGAATTAAAGAGAATTCAATATCATAATTAAAGAAGATAGACTATAATAGAAAAGAGACACTTGTAATTATATTTATAATATGTAGATTGTAAAAGAGAACAAAAGCGACTATTACAAGTAAAATTATAACATAGGTTATAACTAAGTAGAAAGAATAGAAAATGCTTATTTTAAGACTTAAATGAAGTTAACAAGCAAATAGAGAAGAAATAATAGAAGAGGCTTATTTTAATAAATTTAGATCTTGGAATAAGTTAATAAGCAAGATAATAGAAGTGGCCCATAGTAACAACATTTCCTTTTAGTCAGGAACTAATGGTCTCACAATAGTTAGGTGAGGTTGGGACAAGATTATGCTAATTAGGGTAAATAAGTAGCCAATAGAATAAGAAAAGTAAACTAAACCAAAATAAAAGATTAGACTTAGGGTCTAATAAAAGAGTAAGATGCGTTTGACGCAGCCCAAAGGATGAAGAACCTAACGAAGAGTTCATCATAGATTTTAGCACGAAAGAAGCATGTTCAACTTAGTTATTTTGGACTAAAAGGTAGTACGAGACTTAAAAGGGACGTGAGCGTGCTCTAGGATGGCCCTCTGGGGTAGGCATAGCGAAGTAGTCCTCTAGAGGCAGGTTTATAGGTGTTCCATCAAAAGATTATGCCTTGACTGCTTTCTGCATGGCAGGACCATTTTAGGCAGTCAAAAGTGGTTGATGTTTGGAGATGGATATTCGTATGCCCTCCTACTTGCAAGTAAGTTTTAATGGACAGGACCCAAAAGGATAGTCGCATGCGGATATTGGGCCAGCATCAAAACTAAGAAGCGAGTTCGGCAGAGTTGAACCAACAATTCAATGAACCTTTCACTATCAAGACATTGGATGAGAGGTGCCACCAATTGGATATTTAAATTGTTTGTAGTAGGGCACAACCACTTATCTCTTTAGAGGTCTTTCGATTAGTTAAGGGGTGGCTGCATTTGGCCATAGCCATAATAAGAAAAGAGACATACCGAGTACAATATCTGTATTGTAGGCCGAAGAAGGCGGTCCTTTATAGAAATAGAAAATCCTCGACTTAGTTCCATACAAGGTTGACCTTGTTAAGCGGGATTCAGGGAGTAGACAGAACAATTACATATAGTCCTCAAGGTATGCACTGGATGATACATTGTGGATGTTCAAGCATTAGTATAGACTAGTGTAGGCGCAGTTTTACATTTTCGTAGTAGGCGACAGAACATCTGTATTATAGGCCTTACGAAACAATCCCTTATAGATGTATTCATAGAACGCTATAGGAGCAAGACGATGGAGTCCTTTGCGAGAAGGATACGGTAGGTACTATGGATAGTACCTTGGACCGATGCGGTCACCAGGAATATTGCTTCATATATATATATATATCAGTTATTAAGTTTTTATCTACTAGGGAGTAGATGGGCACGATTCACGCACAGAGGTGAGAGTATTATAAACCCAATGAACCTAATATAACAATAAATGGAAATAAAACGGTACATGTAGATTTAAGCCTATAAGTGTATACTTTGTCCATTCACCAGAACTTTAGCTCTGACCCCCTCCTCGTAATATCCTACAGGCTAGGTAGATGATAGAGACTTTCCAACTTTGAGACATTTGTTTGGAAAGTGTTATTATATTGGTGAGTATTTACTTACTATTATATTTCAGTCGGTTCCACTGTGAGATAATTATTGAGCTCCGATATATTTGTCTTTTCCTATTTGTATGATACCAGATACCCAACTTGGGCTTCGGTGGGCTTGGATTTTAGCATTTTTGCAAAATATCCGGACCCACTAGAATTCGGGTTATTACAAATTCATCTAGTCGAAAGGTTGTTAATGAAGGCAGAAGGGTGCTTTTGAATCCTTCAACTCCTTCGAAAGGTAAGAATCTTCTGGATCTCGTTTGCAAAAACCTTCCGACATCTTTGAAATGTCCTAAGCTTCTAGACTTTAATGGTAGCATCCCTTCGACTCCTTCGAAAGGTCTAGTTGATGTTGTTATCGCTTGCTTTATTTTATTCTCTGCTTAGAATGGCTTCGACTAAGTCAAAAGGTGGATTTTTCAAGAAACATTTTCTCCCCCTTTGCAAAGGGATGCACTTGACTTTTCAAGTCAACACTATCGAAAACTAGAATCTTTCCGCCTCTTGGCCTTCCCGCATGAATCTGGGACATTCATTTAAATCTGATCTTGCGGTTGAAAGCTTTTTAAAGACTTTTCTTATAAGTATGCTCTTCCTCCCTTCTTCTTCATTTACCTGCAATCATATTTTCAAGCGTAAGTAAAAGAACTCTAAAATTCTCCAATTTTCTTCTTCTTGAATCAAAGCTTTTTCAAATCCAAACGTAAGTATGAGTTTTTTGGGTTTTGCATTTTCTCTTCTCTTTTATTCATGTTTTAGTCAAATTTAGCTTTTCCATATTTCAAAATTGAGATTCGACCTTGAAATGTTTGAATTTTGATTTTTTAAGAGTGGGTTTAGTCTGATTTACTAAGAAATTTCTCTAACTCAGTTTCATGAATCGATCAGATTTGTTTGTTGATTTGGATTATCATTTTAATTTACGATTTTTGTTTTTCCTTAGAAAATATGGATTTTCAATTTGATAATAGTTTTCTTACTTTTGAAATCAAAAAAGTTTGATCTCTGTTAAGATTCATATTCTTAATAGTTTTGATTTATTTATTTTAAAAGATTTTGAAACTCTAGATTCGCAATCGGGTTTGGAGAAGACTATGGAACCTGCTTTCTTTGCCCGGAAGTTTCAGATGCATGAATAAAAAATTAGCACCAAAAAATGACCTTTCTACCCCTTCTAAAGGGATTGAGGCAGCAATATTGGTTTTGCTTCCTTAGCCCCTTTCGATGGGATCGAAAGGTATTGTAGTGCCAATTAGATCAATCTTGTCGAAAGGATATATAATTAAGTAGAGTGTAGTCACCCCTTCGAAAGCAAAACATTTCCACTTGTCGAAACCCTTTGTGCCGATTGCAATCCATTCTCTTTAGTTAACATTCGAGACCATTATACCCCTTCGACCCTTTCGACACCATTTAAATCTAATGAGTCGAAACCCTCTAGACTTATTTTTCTCCAGCATTGTCGGAACATTCCAAGTGCACATAAGTTTAACTTAGGACCTTTCGACACAATGAAAATATAAGGTTACGACAATATTCGTATGTCTCTTAGGAAATCTAAGTCATTAGTTTCAACATTGTCGAAGGGTTTTGCTACCTTGTTTGTGAAATGTTTATAGTGTATGTTTTTACTTAAGTTCTTAAGCTAACTTTAACTATCTCCTTTTAGCAATTTGGTTCCCATGGAGCTTTCGACACTTTTGAAAAGTGCCAATTGAACAAATATTTTAACTTATCCTTTCAACCTTGTCGATAGCTCAAGGAACACTCTTATTTAGGCTTTCGAAAACGTCGAGATGCTCTTGCTGAGTGTTGATTTCCTTTTTCTTTCGACTCTGTTAGAAGCATAATATCCTTGACTTTTAACTCAAACATCTTACAAAAATTTGATGTTTCATATTTGGTTTATGTTTAAGTCATCCAAGTAGGTTTCTTGACTAATTCTTGAAAGAAAATTATGTTTATATTAAACTTGAAAATTCTAACTGAAGCATTTTCACCTGGCAGAATCTTGAGCTCTCCAAAGAAACTTGATGCCATCTCGAAGCATTCTTTATTATATTCCCAAGACGAGGTTGATGCCATACTTAAAAACTGTGGAATTACTAGTGTGGAAGCTATTCCATCTAGGGAGACATACACTATCAACAATCCTCCTAAAGGGTTCTTCGCTTACACTGCCGTGCATATATGGCACAGAGGATTCCTGCCTTTTCCTGAATTCTTGTCCAGATTTCTTTCACATATTGGAATTGCTCTAATTCAGCTTTCTCCAAATGTCTACACCTACCTTTTATCTCTCGAGCCGATGGCACTGAAGTTAGGACTTCTCTCCTTAAATGCTGAAGTTCTGAACTACCTAACCCGATTAGTCAAACTTAGCACTCTTAATCATCAGGTCTTCAGAATTAACCCCCTAAAGAAGCTAATGTCAGATGGAGTCAATAAGTTTAAAGACCAGGAAAACTAGTTTTTCTTTGTTTGATGTTTTCTAAACATCAGTGGGATCTTTTCTTCCCTCATAAGTTTATATTTTCGTTGCCTTTTTTCTATTTTGTTACTTTTCTTGTCTAATCTTCATCTTATACAAGGTTCTCCTACCAAGGAACTGACGAAATAGACAGAAGAATTGTGGAGTCTCTTATTACAACTTCTGTTAATATAGGAAATCGACTGAAGTTGCTGATACCATAAAACCTGAGGAAGCATTCACTTCTTCTCCCGAGCCAAATGGTTCTGGGGCTACCACCTTTGATCCAGCATACTTCAAAGGGAAACGCTTTCTCTCCTTGGGTAACTTCGAACATTTATCTCCCATGTTACCCATCTGTATAGACTACTATGGTAAATTATAGACACAGTATTAGCTTTCTATCCTTGTTGTTTTCTGAATTATTTTGCTGACTTTTAATCTACTTGAACTCTTTTTAGTTGCTTCTCAAGTTACAATGCCTGTTGGTGGTGCTACACCTCTTTCTTCAACTTCTGGAGCGCCATCAATTATTGAATCCTTTGTCAAAACCAAGAAGGCTTTCGAAAGAAAGCTGATGGAATCGTCTGAAATAGAGCCACTAAAGAAGGCTACTAAAGTTATATATTTAGAGGAGGAGGAACGTTTATCTCTTGAGAAAGCTCCAAAGAGCCCGGATGTGGAGGCTACAAAAAAAATCAGTGCAAACACCTATTGTGATCGATCCCCTCACTCGAATTTCTATTTCAGACTCTTCGACTACTCTTATACAAATGCAACTGGCTTTGGATATGCCCCCCACTCCAAGATAAACTCCTTCTCAGCCAACATCTTATTCTCCTTCTGCCATCAACTTCTATGAGATAGCCGAGTCTATCCCACATTCTAGTTCTTCACTTCAATTCACCCGCCTTCTTTCATTCCAGATTTGGTGGGTCATTAGTGCTCTCTAATAGAGCAAAAATTCTGATAAGTTCCACTTCAATTGACCTTATCATCGCTAGTTTTCTCTAAATCACTAACTTTTGTTACATTTCTTCTTTTAGATTTCTAAGAGTTGGTTAACTCTTCTTGAGCATGCATCCAAGTCTTCCCTTGAATCAGCTAAGTCCCAGAAGGAAATTTCAGCCCTTAAGAATCAAGTGTCTACCCTTTCTGTGGCTAAAGATGCAACTTCAGAATTAGAACGACTAAGGGATTCTCTTGCCCAAGCAAAAACTATTCTCTTGGCAGAATGAAAGGCTCATCAACTATTTGCTGACCGAAAATTTGCTATGGAGCTTACTTTAAAAGATTATGATGATGACAAAGCTTTTTTAACTATTAAGAATGTGTCTTTAAGGAAAAGTTCAAGTAAACTAGGGCTTCACTGAAACTCACTATCAATACAATTTCTAAAGCTAAGTAGTGAGTATCTCAAGTTTTTGGTACTACTCTTGGGCAAATGTTGTCGAACTCTTATGAAGAAGCCCTTATGCTCGCCTATGCTAATAACTTTAAGAAGTTTCCTGACTTCGGTTTCCTCTTGCTTGACTCTGCCCTGGTTGATAGAGTAATGGGCAAGATCAACCAAGTGAAGCAGAGGAATAAACCTATCGAAGAGAAGGAAATTGATGCCTCTAAGATTCTTTCCTTCGACATCCCCCCTTTTGAAATTGAATCATGCACAGAGGATGAGGGTGATAAGAGTGATGCCGTTAGGGAAGAAGGCGATGACAATGATGATGATAACGATGATGACGATGATCTTGCTGGCGACCAATTTTCTGATGGAGACGGAGGGGGTCATTCTAGAACTTCTAAAAAGGTTGATGGTGACATACTATAGCTCCTGAAAAAGAGCCATCTACCCAAAAGGATGTTCCACCTGAATCCTCCAGACCTTCTACTCCGCTAGAGGATGAGCATGCTCCCATTCATGTTAAAGAGCATAAAAGGAAAGGGCAGGCCTCCTAAACTTTTGTCCGGGTATCACAGGTATGAGATTCTCTATTTAAATATCTTTCACTTCGTAGATAATGATAGTGCAAATCATTCATTTTAAATAAGGAAGAAATCCATCCTCCCCTATAAAACAAAACTTAATAGAAAACTAGCTGAAATAAACAAGTCATATAAGGAATTAGATAAGAGAATAAGGGAGCATAATGTACTCTCTGAAAAGTATCATAGGCTTGACAGGAATGCCTCGGTGCCAGCATCTTTTAAACATCAAAATGATGCCCCCTTATTAAAGAGAGCGCGCCTCTAATACGATGCTCTCTTAATGGAAAAATGGGAGTTAATTACTTTATTTTGGATGCTGATCGAAGAAAGAGACATTGTAGTCAACTTTTTACATAAAGCTTATTGTAGACTTTCAATTATTGTTTTTTTTGTACTTAGGCGAATTCAATGGTGGTCTACTTAGGTGTTTTCACAAGAGATACTTAGATGAATTTGGATTTGACCCGCATCCTGGAGCTTGTTGGAACTTACCACAGGTCAAATTGATTCCTCAAGATCTCCCTCCTGAATAGCTTAAGTATTAAAAGAATAAATTTGCATCTGAGTTATTTTCCAAGTCTGTTTTGTATAAACCAAATGAGTAGGCGTAAATATGTGACATTGTATCGATTTATAAATATTTGTTTTAGTTTGCCTTTTAAGCTTAGCTTCATTTTATTATATTATTTCAGAGTGACTATTCATTAGGTCACCTTGTTTCTAGAGACATTTAAGCCAGTATGTTAAACCGAGAAGATTTTATCTTAAAAAGGCATCAATTTTAAAATCTTCGAAATTAGCGAGATAACGCTTCCTTAGAGATTTACAAAAACTTTACTTAGATATCATCTACTTTGGTTTAATTTTCTTGGTAATGAGAAAGAGAAATTTCTTAAAGAAATCAAGACATACAAAATTAATTTATGGCCATGATAGTCTTCCAATTGGGAAGTGGTACTATAGCAAATGTCACCCAGTGTTAACCCCCGAGGGACTGGATATTCCTTTTGATGCTACAGCTAATCTTTCTACCAATTCATTAGACAAAGTTAAAAGTGTATTTTCTAAAATTTAGATGTAAACCAATTGCTTATTATATTATTTTGATTTCATTGTTGCTTGAGTTGTAATCTTTTGTTGTAATAATAAGAGATTCTTCATTCTGATTTTAACTTTGTTTTATTCCTTTTGCTTAAATAGGAGCTACAACTATCCATAGTTTCTCTCCCCCTTGATTTATCACCATGCGTCGCTGCTGTTAGGGAGAAACTGTTAAAATCTAGTGGAAGGATTGAACTTAGTGACGATTCTTATTGGAACACTTTGTTGCAATATTGAAGCTTTGAAATGGCATAAAAGATATTTTCTTTAGAAAATCATTACTGATAATCAGAGGAACCAAATAGCTTATCTTGAGATCGAAATCAAGAACAAAGATGAAACGATTCTATCGTTGAAGCGATAGATAAAGTCTAACCTTTCAATCGACTTCAACATTATATGTCGGAGCGTATTCAACAAATCAGCGATTTGGAGTTGAAATTGAAGGATAGCGAGGCACAACATGAATCATTGAAATTCATCGTGGGAGACAAGATTTCAAGTATTGATTTACTAATTCCTCGCTCCACTCCCTCGGTCTCCAGACCCATGAGTTCGAATACTCTAGCTGTTCCTTCAATGATTAACCCTTCTTAGGCTTGGATGAAAATGCCATGGGTAATTGGTGCACGAGAGTAAGTATTTTGATGAGCACAAAAAGTGAAATATTCTTAGACTATCAATGAGTATGCTGCCAAAATTCAAAAGCTCGAACGCGATTATTACTTCTTTTAAAAGCACGCTGCAAAGTTAGAAAGGGATAACACGACCCTTAGAGGGTGCAAATAGAGCTTTCAACCATGCTCTAAAATCAAATATTGATGCAATCGATGACACAGATAAAATGAGAAAGAAGGAAAAGAAACTCAAAGAAGTTCTGTGCGCTGCAATTTGTCGCTTAATTGATCCTTCAGTCGTTGAGAATCATAGCAAAGCCACTCAAGACATATGATATATCTGTATCTTTGAAATATAGAAATTCATTTTGTATATATGTGAATAACTTCAAAGTTTTGTAAATTATCTCATGACTTATATAAATCATATAAATTTTGTAAATATCACCTGATTTGTAATCTTTTTTATAATGTCACTTCTGAATGCTTTCTGTTAGCTCATTTATTACTTCCGAATTTGCTGAATCTTTCATTTTTCTTTGCTGTGCTGATTTCCCTTAAAAGTATGAAGCAAACAATACTTCTAATTGTTAGCTTGAAAATTGACATACCAGTTTATGTATATCATTTACCTAAATTAACAAATCACCTTGTTAATTGTATGAAAAGCAGTCTATATTAAACATTTAAATCCCAAATTCAATCGTGATGAGAAATGCTTAAGAATTAAACTTTAACCATTTGGCTGGAATATCTTAAATTTGTTGATATGAAGTCCCACCTTATCACAAAGGTATAAATACTAGAAATTAATTTTTCAAGTGATAGTTAATAAGAAGTTAAACCCAGAAATCATTACCTGAATATTTGTAATAGAATCTCGGAGACCCATTCTCGGGCTTTAGTGAAATTTGAAGACTTAGTAATCCGAGACCCAAATTTAGATATTAACTAAAACTTATAATAATGATCTTCTTGAGAGTATTTTTTGGACCTAGATCCAGGTTCATGATAGATAAATAGAAATCCATTATCAAAATTTTACACCTAGATTAGGGCTCAAATAAGTAATTGTCTCGATACCCAGATTCACTTATACAAAGATTGTCAGTGATCGATAAAGACCCGAAACCCAGATTCGAGCGTTAGTAAATGAAGTCTTGAAATGAATGTCCTCAAACCCATATCTGGATATTAATTGAGGAAATTCTGATATGAGAGACCCAAAACCCAGATTAAGGTATTAATAGACGATGTTTAGAAATGGAAGTCCCAAAATACAGAATTGGGTAATAATAAGTGGAGTTATGTTCCACTCCTTTGCTTCTTTCCTCTTTAACATGTATGTACCCTTCAGGTTTTGAATATATAGAAATAATTTGATTAGCTACCTCTTGAACTTGGACGTCTTAGTCCATGATCAGATATGTCGTTTTCTCAGGCTTGGACATCTCAGTCTTTTACTTGATGATCCTCCTCTGGGCCTTGGACAACTTAGTCCATAATTTGACGAGCCTCCTCTGGGTTGGACATCTTAGTCCATAATTTGATGAGCCTCCTTTTGGGCTTGGATTTCCCAGTCCATTATAGAATGAGCCTCTTCTTGGACTTGGATATCTTAGTCCATTATAGAATGAGCCACTTCTTTGGCTTGGACATCTTAGTCCATTGTTCGATAGGTCTCTTCTTGGGGCTAGGCGTCTTAGTCCATTGTTGTCATATGCTCTTAATTAGCCCATCTCAGAGGCTGGAACCAAGGACTTACCTAACCTCCCTCTAAGAGGCGCCTTGCCCTGGCCCTTGTACGGCGTGGACATGGGCTTGTTCAGTGCTTTACCGTAGCCATCTTATGGTAAGGATAAAGGCTTACTCCGTCCTTTCTCCAGGAGGTGCCTTACCCTGGCCTTAGCGTGGTGCAGATAAGGGCTTGTTCGGTGCTTTAACCTGGCCATCTTATGGCATGACTAAAGGCTTACTCCATCCTCCCATCAGAAAGTGCCTTGACCTGACCAAAGGCGTGACCAAGGGCTTATCCGGTGTTTTGCCTGGCCATCTTATGGCACAGCGAAAGGCTTACCCGCCCTCCCTCCAGGGGGTGCTTTGCCCTGGCCAACTCGACGTGGACAAAGGCATTTCTACCATCTTAGGTAGACTGCCATCTTAGGTAGTATCCAAATATAAGGAGCATTTCACTCCCAACCATGTAGATTTTCTTTTCATGAAAAGTAGCCCTTTATCGATTTTATCTCAAATTTTTACAAACTCTTGAATTTTTCATTGTCGAAAGAAATTTATGATCATCCCCTCTAGGGCTCTACAGTGGTTGGTTTCATGACTATTCATCATATGGTAGTGGCAAAAAGATCCTCCAAAATTCCTTTCATGTTTTGGCCTTTTCTTTTTTGATGCCCACTAGTTAAGCTCATTCTAAGTAAGCAAGTAGACGTTTTCCATGGATGTCGTTAAATTGCATTCTTTGGGAAGTCTTGTTCCTTGGACTTTTATTTCATGCTCTTCTATTTCTTTTTTTTGCTACCCTTTGAGTTTCTTGAGTTGGAAGTGTTCTTGCTGTAGTTGGTTGCCACTAATGTGAAAAGACATTATAATCATCTCTTTCATAAAGATTGTTCCTTTTGAATAGTGTTGGATTATTCTTCTCATTTGATTGAACACATTGTCATTTCCATTTGTTTTCTTTCCTGATGTAAAGATGGGGTGGGGACACAGGGAAAAGATTTATGCTCCATTTCTCAGGATCATAAGATTCCACTTTCTTTTTGTTTATAATTCATATAGCTTCTAGACTTAACTGTGCTCTTCATTTTGATTGGAATCTTTGATGAATTTTGAGGGGAACTTTATCTCATGTGGTACAAAGATCCTTGTTCTGATCTTACGATTCTTCTTGCCATGATTTAACCAAAGTAGATGAACTTGAGATTGAGCTAAGTGGGGTTAGAGAATAGTAATGTTATGGTTGTTAACCACAAGGTTGGAGGTTCAAGCCCTCCATTTAGTGCCAATATGTTAATAAGATTTCTTTTCAACACCACAAAGTTAGGCTAGGGAATGAGAATTATCCTTTAGGCAAGTAGAGTAGAAAGGAAAGTATGAATCCTTTATGAATTTCCTCTTGAATATGCTTCATTAGGTAGGAATTACTTAGATCAACCTTTCGACTGTGTCGAAATGGTTAGTTTCCATGCTTAATGACCTTTAGACCTAGTTGAGTTAGTATGGTTCCTCCTTTGAAGGCTTTCCTTTCGATATTGTTGTGATATCTTGGATAAGGTTCCTTTTTATTGGATTCGACCTTATTGAAGGCCTTGGTGGTTAGATAGCTAGCACTTTATCCACAAATCTAAATAAAGGTTTCGACCCTATCGAAAGCAATATTGGTTTGGAATCAAAATTTGGACTTGGAATCAGAGGTAAGATTTTGACCTTGTCATAAGCTCAAGTATTAAGTGTCCTTAGTTTTGGTTATGAATCTCAAGTTTAAATGACTTGGATCAAGTTTTTACCCTTGTCGAAAGCTAAAGGTCTTACTGGATTGAGGCTGGGTCTCGACCTTGTCGAAAGCAAAAACTAAGGGAAAGATAACTCGAAGTATGTAACAGAATATACTTGGATATATAGGAGGTTTCGACTATATCGATAGGGAACTTTCGATGCTGACAAAACCTGAAATGCAAGAGAAAACTTGACAATAGCCTTAAAACAGTAAAGTAATTTAAAAGATTTGTGACTTCCCTCTCGTAAATCAAAAGATGATTTTATTACTTCATATCCCCAAATTAATTTTGTAATTAGGGTTATAACACTTTTCTTAAGAGTATACAAGTTGAGAATGAGGAGAATCGGATCCCTAAAACATGACCCTTAGGTCTTATTTATAGATGCTGGTCAGCATCTTTCAACCCTGATGCTTTCAACTTGGTCGAAGGGTGGCTGCCGAATGACTGTGTATGTTGTTGCCTTTGTCGAAAGGTATGATTGTGTCCTCTTCCTTGTGTTGTCTTGTAAGTGCCTCCAACTCTATCAAAAGCCCTTGTTCATTGGTTTCGATGATGTTGGTTATACCTGTGCTCTTGCTTCTGATCTGATGCGGAACCCTCCTAGACCAACATTGGCTTCGACCAGTTTGAAAGGCTTACTATAGCTTTCAAAGGGATTGTTTATGATAACACTTGCCTTCTTATAGTTTAAATGAAGGCGAAACCATTGATTTCGAATGGTTGGTGCAGGTTCAAAGAGCTATTCTTCATTATCTTCGAAAGGTGCTACATTAACTTGGAAGGTCTTCATAGATATGGACTCACCTAGTCGATAAATTGTTAATAAAGGCAGAAGGGTGCTTTCGACTCCTTCAAATCCTTTGAAAGGTAAGAATCTTTTGGATCTTGATTTCAAAAGCCTTTCGACACCTTCAAAAGGTCCTGCAGCTTTAGATTTTAATGGTAGCATCGCTTCGACTCCTTCGAATGGTCTAGCTGGTGTTCTTATCTCTTGGTTTCTTTTGTTCTCTACTTAGAACCGCTTCAACTAAGTCAAAAGGTGGATTTTTGAAGTAATAGTACTATAATATGAAATGAAAAATGAATTTGAAAAATGAATTTAAAAAATGATTTTTTTTTTAAATGAGACTAAAATTATTGATAAATGTTTTATAAACATCTAAGATGTTTTCGTGAAGTTTGAATAGAAATTGAAAAAATAAGTCAAAACTAGGCGCGTTGCGTAATAGTAGTTCACGATTCCGCACCGTAAAAGTCAATGAGAATATAGAAGGGAATGTAGTTTAGAGTTCTTCGAGACAATAATTTTTTGAACTATTATATCCATAGCGTTCAAATGAAGAAAGAAAATCAAGATTTAATCTTGAATATTTTTAAATAAGTCCAAAACAAGTTTTCAAAATAATCGTAGTTTATAGTTCCGAATCCATTAAGGGAATTCCTTTAAAATGATATTTTTAAATTCTTTAAATATGTGGAATAAATTATATAAATCTTTTAGAATGTTTTGAAATAGATTTGATTTATATAAATGTATTTTCAAAAGATAGAAATTTAATTTTGATCAATATAGCTTTTAAAACGCTAATCTAGCACTTTTTAATAACTTACAAACAATGATTTTAACTTAATTTTTCTTTCCCGAATCTTTGGTGAACCTTTTCAAATAAATAATTAAGTAATTTAAAGATGATTAAGTGGTTTATAAATGAGTATGTAGAAATGACTTATGTATTCATTTGTGAGTATCATAAAAAGTCCGACCAAGGAATGAAACAGATCGAAGGGAAAGCCCGGGTGCTCTAAAATAATTAGAAGTTAATTATGTATGCTAAAAGATATAGAGTCGACCAAATAACTTGACCACCTTATGGGTGACAGAAGGTTGCCTCTAGGCTTGGGTTTGGAAAACCAGTTTCCTACCCTCCCTAACTACCCGGACCGGACCGACGAAGGGGATAGTAAATTTGATTTACTCGGATCAAAATTTCCCAAAGTATAAAAGATATAATTTTCCTAATTTAAATAACTTGGATTGCATAGAAATGATCTTCTTATACTTTTTATTAAATTCTCAGGAGGGAATCCATACTATCCGTGTGAATTTAAAAGCTGATTTCACCGTTAGTTGATGGATAGTAAAGGTTGAATATGGAAATTGATATTGAGTAGAATTAATATAATTTCCATGATCCTTTGTACACAATAATTTTTTCCAATATGATATTTAAATAAATTATTAAGAAACATTTTTCCAAATAAAAGGTGAAATGATTTGGAATTATTCCAAGATTCAAAAAGATTTAATTAACCAAAAGGATTTGATAAATGATGCTTAATGATTCCATACACCGATAAGAAGATAATTGCAATAATTTAAATTAATATGTCTCTCTAAAATATTTATAAATGAATATAAAGAAGAATTAAATTGAATGATGATTGATAATCACATATGAATTCTTTTTAATCGATGATTTGTTCAGAGGAACTGAGGTCGGATTTGGGTAATTCCTATTCAAAAACCACTTCGAAAAATTGTATATGTTCGGAAGTGAAGACATGATGAAAATGATGATTTTTGAAGATATTGATCTTCATGATAAAGGGTTGTTTGCCACTAGTCCCTCGGGGTGAAATTTACAATGTCATTTATTTATAGTGGCAGTAGTGCTCTATTATGAAAATCTTTGATCATAAGGACTAACTGCTACTGATGTTAGGGATAAGTTCTGACAGAATGTTGTTGGAGAGTGCCTTTGGTTTCGTTCAGTCCCAGAATGAACTTACATGGATGAATTTCTGCAATTTCATTTCAGAGATCACAAACATTGATTTTTATTAATGTACATCTATTTGGTGGCAAAGAAGGCAACTTGTCTTAGCTTAACACCCTCCTAAGAGACGTCCGAGCTAAGAGGTTGTACAGCTGTGGAAATTAATAGTGATCACAGGAATGGCAATGTAGCATTATAAGTGGAATATGTGATGATTAAAGCGTGGCTTTGCGAAGAGCAAAGCGTGGCTTTATGGAGCGTAGCCTTAGGATCCTTACATCCTACGAATGATATGAGATACTATGTGATCAGTTGCATATATTTCAGGCTAGTATAGGGGAGTCCAGTGGATTCTGGATCCTCAGCCTCATGGGTGGATACAACGGTATCCGAGTCCTTGGATGAGTAGCCGTTGAGTATTCTGTTCCATCTGAGTGGAAACTGTATAGCGATGTCTGTATCCTTAGATGAGTGGCCATTGGATAGAGTTATTGTTCACTGAGGGAGGGCCACTAGTTCCCTATCATGTTGCAAATCCAATTTTAATATAAACCTTTACAGTTTTATTTATAGAACCTAGTATGCCATAAAATTTAATATGGGTAATAATTTCGGCTATTTTTATGATATATGAAAAGTGTTTTCAACGAAATGTCATTAAAGATAATATCAAATTATTTTGGTGTAAAAGTGAGATGGTCATCATAAAATGAAAACACGTACGTACTTATGTGTGGGCATGGTCTTATGGGATGCCTTTCTTTTCAAAGGTTTTAAATTAGCATCAATTTATAAATCGAGCATCTCACGCAGGTTTATCAAGCTTGATATGGATATTTTTAGTATTAGGGTCAGATCCGAGTAGTTTCTGGGTTAGCTGAAGACGCCTAGAATTTCTAGAGGAAAGCAAGAGATTTTCATCTACGTATGGACGATCTATAACCTGCTCCATCTATTGCATTTTGTTTTCTTGTTGTCGGCATTTGTAAGGACAAGTGATTTCTAAAATGTCCTAGTTGAATCTAGGTTAGACTCTGATATATGATTTTTCTTTTCAAATTTCCACTATAAAATATTTTTGTGATTAATAATATTTATTATTCTATTCGTGTGAGATTAGGTTTCTATTTTATTCTATCTTATTTTCTTCATGCCCTTAATGATTCGGTTTTCAGCACTTAAATTTGCAGCATGTGAATCCAATGATGTATTAGGATCAATTTCTATGGGTTGAAAATCTGCTTCGTTAAGGAAGCTTACCAAAAAGACTGCAAATTAGGAATAACGCTCAAAGAAAAGAGCAGCCATGTACCTAATCCGTTCTATGCAAATTTACCTACCAAAAGAGGTAAACATCGTCTAAGTCTACAAAATGAAAATAAAATGATGCGTTGTAGTCATCTGTCTATAGACTAGAATGCGTGTAAATACCCGCTATCCGAAAGAGGCAACGTATATTTACACCATAAGCAGATCTACTGCATGATACTTGCCTACCAAATCTAAGAATGGTATCGACTATCGGGTTGATGAAAAATGAATCTTCTGCTCTTGGGGATCTATTGCCCTGAAATCCTAAGACCTTAAGATAGTATAACTCTAAGCCTTAATTACTATCACTCAAATAATCATAAGAATTTAAGTAACTATCCCATACTAGACAGTAAATTCATATGTTTACTAAAATCTAGTAAATTCCACTCAGAATCTATTTAACAAATTATAGTTATAAACGAAAGAATTATAAGAAATGTCCCATATCAATCCTAATTCAATTGTTTATTAAAATTCTTTATTATATAGAAAAGCATGAAACCTCATTAATGTCTCAAATCCATAATAAATAAATAAAAGAGTTTTTTTAAAAACCTTATAATTATTTCTGGAAATAAATAATTTATTTTAAAATATAAGTATGAAATTTCCTAAGGCTTTTAAACTCTTTGTAAAATTATTTAAAGAATTTTTATAACTAAAATGACTTGAAATTGAATTTATTTCATTCATAACCACTTTTCTAAAATATATCATATCTTATATTTTGCATCTAAAACATTTACAAAAATATATGCTTATAAATGGTAAATGTAAAAAAAAAACTACTCATTTTAAATTTTTTTTGAATAGAAATGTAATGACCCACCATTTTGGATGGTTTAAATCGACAATAAACCACACATATCAAACTCAAATCATTCAAAGGGAGGATTCTTATGGGGTAAATAGGAAAAGGAGAGAAAGAAAGAAAAATAAAACACAGAATCTCACAGCGGAACGACAAAATATAATAATTAATAAATAGTTCATAAATCCGTTTTACAAATAACATTTGACCACACTTCACAACGCAAAATCAGAGTACATATAGTAGGAACAAATAAATAATGCAGCGGAACAATATGATGTAGTAGTATAAATAAAATAAATAATAATAGTACTAAATCGTTGTCTTCATCCCCCAGAAATATGGTCTTTCGATACACTGAAAAGCTTAGACCGACCCAAGCAAATTTAAAAGAGAAAACACTCGAGTCAGAACTAAAAGACCTTATGTAAGTTAAATTAACAATAAATAAATATGAGTGCAATAAATTCAGAGATGTTTCGGGGTTTTACATCTGCTATTCAGTGTTTAACGTGCGTGCAATAACTTAAGAGATGCTCGGGATTACAATCTCCTAAGGATCCGTTAAACTATCTACTGTGTAGTACAATACACTATTATAATATGTCTACAATAAAGTATTAAAATAGCGTTAGGGCATTACCTATATCCCACTTAACACATTTTATATATACACGTAGTCTATAAAGTACCGTAAGCTCCACCAAACCAGTGGTTTACCCAGAGGGCACTCCATAGGCACGGTACAAAACAAACTCGTAGTTGGCACGATAAGGCATGTGACAAGGCACGTGAAGCAATGCCAGGGTAGGATTCTACCATTTGCACTCCTGGGTTGGTGGTAATGCATAACAGCTACTACCGCCCACCTCGAAACACACTTCCATGGTCAAATCGAGGGATGGCCACCAAATCAATCACAAAGTCGTAATATGGTATCGAAGAAATGTGCCCGATAGAAGGAGCGACCTCACTTGGCCCGATGTAGTTCCTGTTTTAACCACATCAAGATGACTCACGGGAGTCAGGGCTACGTAAATACCTCATATAAAATCGTTCGCCAAATCATCTTACTCCATTTTGGAATATCTACCGCATATACAGTTGTTAAAGTGGTTTTCGTTATTGATAGAGAGTATGACAATAGCAGATACCAGTCTCTTTAACAACCAAATGCTTATTTTACACCGGATGGTTCTTTTACATTTCAAAATCAATTCATAATTGATATGAAAATAAACATTCAATTCAAACCATATCACTTCTGAAATCATATTCACTTCCAAAATCATATTCAATTTCGAAATCATATCGAAAAGATAGGTTAATTAAATCCTCATTTCAAAATCATCATATTAACTCAAATATGTCATTTCACTAGCAAATATCATTTCAAATCCCAACTTATGCTATAACATCATTTAACCATATTCGATTTAAAATCAAGGATTTAAATACAAACACTTCCAATTTACACAATCTAGAATTTAAAAAATAGTTTAGATAGTTATAAATAGTTTAGCATCGTTTTAAAAATAAATTTTCAAGTATTTAAATATTCTACAGTTTAAAACAGATTAAAAATAGTTTAAATAGGTTTAAAATAGTTTAAACGGATTTAAAATAGTTTAAAATAAATTAAATAGATTTAAAAGAGATTAAATAGATTTAAAATATACTAAAAGGGGTAATTAGTTTAATATAGGTTAAAATATATTAATTTAAATTAAAATAGGTTAAATTGATTAAAATAGTTTAAAATAGTTGAAAATAGATTAAATTAGTTTAATAGTTTGAAAATCTTAAAAATCAGGATTTTTTGAATAATAAATCTTGGAACAGTATATATTAAAATAATCAAGTTTGAAATTGATATCAATATCAACTAACAAATCTGGACCATATCCAGACTTCAAATCAGCAACTCAAATTCAAACTTTCGGTTCAATTTTTATTAAATCATCCCAATTTATCTTGATTATAAATCCATAGTTGAACTACAATTTTAAAACCATTTCAATTTCATAGATTTCAAAGTTTAAATCTTTTATATTTTAAATTCAACTTCAAAATTTCCATTTTATTCTTTTAAGAATTCATTAAATTAACTGAATTTTCCACATTTAAAGCTTGGATTTCGAAAATAATTCAATTTATACATATCAAATTTTATTTCAAAATATCATTTAATTGAATTCAAAATTTAAGGATTTAAAATCATTTAATTTAACCAATCCGGCATCCGTATATAATTTTCTACCCTATGGTCAAGTGATACGAATGTATATCATCTCAAACCGCAATAATTTAAATTTATGGGTATATATCTTTTCAACCCACAATCCCGAATTAAAATAAAATCCATAAAATCGCTCGGGTTTATCATTTCAACCCATAACGATTTTTCCCTAATCTATAGATCTTTCGGGTATGTATGATTTCAACCCATAGGGATTTTCTAACAATAAACTAATGGAACTTGTAGTGTTATAACAATATAAATATAACATCTAGTCATCCAATATCAATAATCAAACATCCATCACAATTATCATTTAGATCAACAAATAAATAACAACAATTGACTGATCATCAATAACAGGTATTAACATGCAATTTAAAATTCAATATTAAATTAAATAGCGATTAAATTCAGTAATACTTAGATATAACTAAAATGATAATTTAAATATACCAACATTATTTGCGTGGCCATATATCTAGCCACCACGTTATTTGCAACCCTAATTGAATTTATTCACGATATCTAACCATTGATTGCACAAACGAACACACTGATGCACTCCCCATGTCCCTCTCCACAACATTGTATCCTCGAATCGATGATCCATCGTCGTAGATCAAACCCCAAACGGATGGCTGAGAATATTTTGCCAATTCTGGGCAAATATAAACTCGATTGCAAAAACGAACATCATATTTGGGTTACGCTCGTTGAGAGCTTTCCAACAATATATAATTCGATATAGTTTTAAGGAGTTTGATTTTTTTTTGATTTGCAATTGAATCTAGGGATTAGGGTTTCTACCATTTGAGAAGGAATAGACAGAAGCTGATGTATGTACTATAATAAGAAATAGAAAGGCTGCTAGGGTTTAGAAGAATCTATTTATATGGACAAGGCCCGATAAGAAAGAATGAACGTATCACATTGGTTCGAAACGACTACAACTACCCGAAAAGCTCGTTTCGCTTCGGAAACAAAAATGGTTCATCCAATATATCAAAGCTAATGTTCTTGACATTTTTAAACTCAACATGATAGGTTTCAAGTTCTAATTCCATCGTATGAAGAAGTTAGCTTTTAAAATCATCTTATTTCAAATTGAATCTAATTAAATTGATTTCTACGCATTTCAAGCCCGCACGATCAAACGACAAGTCCAATCGCTACGAAACTTGAAATCCTACAATAATTCACCGTTACCGGTTCGATGCAACCAGCTTCCTTGAAATCCGTGACAGTGGCCAAAATGGCTATTTTCACGTAAATTAAATTAATTATTATTAAATTAATTAATCACTTTTTAAATTCAAAATTTATAACTAATAATTTTTATCGTTTTTGATTACCTAGACATTTATAATCTTTTAAAACAAATTTCCATATCAACTCAGTGTTAAATATTACACTAATTATAGTGTTCAATTTCAACTATAAATTCATTAATTATAATTAAAAATCCCAATAAATCCATTTATCTTGATTTCACTTTTAATATTAAATCAATTATTCCCTTATGAATATAATTGACATTACTATACATTTTTACATTTACATTTACATTTGACAGTATCGTCTTAACTCATGTTAACAGAATATTTAATTACATTTAATTGCACTTGATATCCAATTTAATTCAAAAGATTAATGAAATAGGCAACGGATAACAATTGTCACCTTTTATATAATTTAATCACGTTTATAAGTTTATTATCTACAAACAAATATTACAACTGTTTACACTACTAATTTTATCCAAATACAGTTAATTATGTATTATTTCACCAATCAATATAACATTTAATTTATTTTCTTATTTACAATTTGTAACCAATTATGACTTTACAATAATTTCAATTAATTGGAATCACATAAAATTAATTATCAATTGCCCTAAATTAACATTGTTACATTTCATTCTAGGTATTATTCTCGTTAACAAATCATAAATTTTAATTTCTTCCAATACTAAATTACAAAATATTATTAAATTCGATATTTTAATTATCGAAAAAAAACAGGTCGTTACACTCTCCCCCACTCAAAACTTTTCGTCCTCGAAAAGAAAATAGAAGAGAAAAGAAGGAATTAAGGAATTGATATATCTTATTCAAAGTATTCAATTATTAAATAATTAATTTACATAATTTAATAATTTAAATAAAATATATCAATTTATAAAACAATTAAATCCTTTCATATTCAAGTTGTTTCAATCAATAGCAAACAAACCAACACAACATTGCAATAGTCACTTGCTACAAAACCATACAATCATCACATGAACTCAAGGTAATCAGCCATCCATCCATAACAACCAAAACAAATGGTTTGTTCGAGTTCAAAAACTTTTAATCGTATAAAATGGAAAATAATACTAAGTATACCACACACTCAATAGTCTTAGATATAAATTAATAGATTAATTATACATCTTTATTGTAATGACCAGGCATTTTGGTCGTTAGTTTTGAATATTTAATTTATTTTAAATGTTGAATTTGAAATATTAATTGATTTTGAATATGGAAGAATCGATGAAATGGTTTATAATTTCAAAAATATAGCGATTAATAGGATTTGGTAAAGAGTAAATTAATATTTGAAATTGGGAAAATATGAGAATCTGGAGTTAGATGGAGTGGAAAATGATTTCTAAAATATATTTAAATTCTATTTGGGTTAGAATTAAAATATTGGACTTTTGAATGGAATTAAAAGTCGATAAATTTAAAGTTTGAAATTTATACATTAATTTAATGATGGAAACTAATATATGTTGACAATGTAAATAATTGAATTTTGATTTAATATGAATCAGAATGGTTTCTTATACTAATATAAACTCTATTTGAATTATAAATGAGTTTGTAAGTTTTGAAAATCGAAATTTTAAACGATTTCGACGATTTTGAAAATCGTTCGATGAAATCGACGAGTTAAAATAGCCTTCCAGGGCACAGTCTCAGAATTTAATGAAACTAGTTTCATTGGATCAGTAATAGTGTATTATTCTTGAATTTCAAATTTCGTAGCGTCTGCAGTTACCGTTTGCTCGTAAGAAATAGAAACGCGTTGAAATAACTTTCGAAATTTTAATAATTAAATTCGATTCAAAAAGCTATATTCCACATACGATCGAATTAGACCCCAAAACATATTGCATTGTGTTTGGGATAAGGGTAAAGCATTATAAACACCAAGTGGCACATTACATTCGGAGATCGTTTGAAAAAGCACGTTAAATTGGAAATAGTAATAAATTAATATATAAAATTGTATATATATATATATGGTCCTACAGTAAAACCCTAGATCTATATATGCAACTGCCACCGATGAGATTAATTGCCGAAATGTGATCGCCTTCTTCCTTAAATTTCTCTCCATCCACTCTCTTTCATCAAGAATCATCAACTGGAAAGATGAAGAGCTCATCGAGCTCGACCCGATCAATGGTCGAGATCGCCGATGGGGGTTTGTTTTGTCGGAATCGACTTGAGAAGGTCGCGACTTCGAGTGTGAAATTCAAGAAAAGGGGAAGGCCGAGCTTGGCCGCGCTCTGGTTGTTGGTGGAGTCGACGTAGGCGCTTCAAGAGGTGGTGGCTGATCGATGAGGAGATGATCAAGGGGGAGGTTTTGGTCGGTCAAAGCATTCGACGTATTTGGGTTTCTTAAGCCAGTCAGCGTGCGAGGAAGAAAGGCAAGGCTTGACCTTGATTTGCAGAGCCGAAATCAATGGTAGATCTGGGTTTGTAAATAAAAAAATTATTTATGTTGATTTATATACTAGCTTATAAAATGCATATCTTCTCCGTACGAGGTCGGAATCAGACGAAACAAGCGGCTTGGAATCGCAGCGAAGAGCACTACGCTGTGGTATAGATTTGGAGTCGATCGGAGCTAGCAAAATTTTTAGGTTAAATTGAACGTGTTTGATTTAATTTAACATTGGAACGTTGGCAACGTAAAAAATCAAGGTGAGTTAATCTCACTCAATTTTGGACTACTGGCTTTAATTTTAATTAGTTAAAACTAATAATGATTGATTGGTTAAATTGATGCATTTTATCTATTGGATGTGATATTATATATAATAGTAGTATATATATATATATATATATATATTGGAGTGATTGATATTCCCGTATATATACAGCGGATGAGACCCTATGCGCCCGACATAATAGCGGATGACCCTACATACCACGATATTCCACCTCGCAGCGGAATTGGTATTTTTTTGTTGTGCTAATATCTGTGCATGTAGGAAAATAGGTTGGAGGAATCCAACTGGATTTCCTTAAAATGTTGAATTTAATTTCATATATAGTGATAAATGTTTTTGTTGAATAAATCTGTGACTGGTCATTGTGTGATTTAAATTGATTTGATGTTATGGCAGTTAACCTAGGTTTTGGTGCTTTTATATACTAATAAAAGTATGGTTTGAATTTGGAAGAATTTTAAAAAGGGATTTTGAATTAAAATGTTTATAGAGAGATTTGGGTTAATAAATTGGATAAAATAAATGGTTTTGAAACTTGTACTTAGCTAAATTGGGTTCTTGTGAAAAGGGATTTTGGAATAAAAATTTATTAAAGAATTTTTGAACAATAAATTCTTAAGTGGTACTTGTTTAAAAATAAAAAGGAGATTTTAAAATCAAGATTTTAAATATTTTGGAGATTGATGTGAATTTGGGGAAAATAAGAATAAAATTGGTTAAATTGAAGTCCGAGTGAGATTTCCAAATTTACGAAATGGAATTAGAATTGAGGAATTTGACTTGTTTAAAAAAAGAGGATTTCCAATTATTAAATTGGTGATATTAAAAGTGTTAAATATACTCTAGAAATTATTATTTTTAAGCATTTTAAATTGTTTAAAGCATTTTTAATTATTAATGGTTACTTCAAAATGATTTTCGTTGGTTTAGTATTATTTAGGGAATAGTCAAATTTTTTGTTTTTAAAAGATAAATTATTAAATATTAATATATATTTATTAGTAACTTTATTTAAGTACAACTGCCTAGATATAACTTGGAAATTTATTTTGGAATTTATAAGCATTATTTTAGGATAATTTTTAAATAAAGTTTTCGTAAAGTAATGGTACACTCGCATGTCGTAAATCGGAGGCAGTGAGTGCCTACAGTTAAGTTTTGGATTTCTCTAGGATAGAGACGCAACCATTGAGCCGTTATCCCTGGTTTGATACCGCAGCGGTACTTTCCACATTATTTTAAAAGGATTTTCAAATATTTTTTGAAAGGGATAATTTGTGAATATACTGAATTTGATAAGATAAGTACAAACTTTGGATAAAGTGATTTAATTTATTTAAAATTTAATATAAATAAGATTGTATTTTTCAGTTGGAAATGGGATATTTGGTTGAATTGATTGTTTATTTGATAGTTAAATAACCGACTATCAAATTTGGACCTAAATATAACTTTGGAAATATCTAGAAGAAGCATGGGATTATATGGTACACTTATCGTGTGAGGTGCTATACTGTACGTATAAACTCGTTTCTTTTCTTCTAGGACATTTTTAAGGAAATCCTAATGGTTAGGAGGTGATCTACGATCTTATCTTCATTTGTTTATTTCCTAGAGAACCGGGGTTGAGTTTACCGGAAATAACGAACGTTGTTTCGATTGGATCGGGGTCGGATTTGTGATCCGAAAACCACTTCTATTCAACGAGTACGTTTCCGTAATGAAGACAAGAGCATGGAGTCGAAGATGGAGCAGTGAAGTGTAAGGGCTTATCGCTACTAATCCAGATGGTAATTCCAAAATGGATGTAGTAGGAATAGTGCCTTAGATTCCGTTCGGACAGGGAACATACTTGTATGGATGAATGCTATCAGTACTTTGTCATTGGAGGACAACAAGCATTCTAAGTGAATATTTCTAAAATGTTAATCATTGCCCCTAGCCTCATCAACCGGAAATGACTGAAAAGCAGTGGAGATGCAGCAAGGCTAAGTGGGTAGCACCCATGTAAGGTATGTCTATCACCTTTCTAGATAACCTCGGATATTGTCACTACATGTGGAAGGAGCTCGAAAAGGGTGGAAACACCCCATGGTGATAGCATATTCGGTCTTTCTAGGTCAAGGATAGTCCGGTCTTGTGTTGTTAGGGATCAGTAGTTCGATCTCGGTACAGTGTTTCTAGACATGTAGTGACAGGTGGTACCCCAATGCTTAGTCATTTAGTTGGAATCCATTCTCCAATAAGTGCCATACAGTTTTGATTGTGCCAACTATGCTGGAATATGAGATGCAAGCATTTTAGCTATTTGGATATGTATTTGTACTTAGACACTATTATAATATCAGATGATTTTGATATGAAATGATTTGGTTATCGTAAGGTAAAAACCCACTATGTTTATTTATGGCGTGGTTGTTAGCACCAAAATTGGCCACTAACACCCTTAAGAAAGATTGTGTAGAGAGATTAATGAAGATAGTAAATTAAAACAGAAGATAGTATGTAAATCAAAAGACAGTATGTAAATTCAACTACAGAGAACAAGAACACCAAATTTATAGTGGTTCGGCGTAACTGTCTACGTCTACTTTGAAGTTGATTTCTATTGCTTTCCTTGATAGTTGATTACAAATACAATCCGTTTCCAATTACTTGAATACAATTTCAAAGTAAAAGATTAAGTCTCGAGTGAGTGTTGAATGCGGTAGAGTTTCCCCAATGCTCTCGAAAAAATCGATCCCTTTCACTGTGCCCCTGCCTCTCTATTTATAGACGAAGGTGGGTTGGACTTCCCTGGTGGTCCTGGCAGCTGAATACCTCGGGCCAAATGGAGTAGGCTCTGTGTGCCGACCCTAATATGCCGAACGGCCAAATGCCGAACCATTATCTTCATGCCGAACGATGCGATGTATAAAGCGAGGTGTGCAGGCCGAACGAGAATCGATGTTGAACGAGGAAAATGCCGAACGAGGATGGAATGCCAAACAGTCCAGGAATGTCGAACGTACCTCGTATGCCGAACGTTCCTTGTATGACGAACGTCCTTTAGATGCCGAACGATATACAATACCGAACGTTTCTCAATGCCGAACGCTTCTAGATGCCTAGCGCTCCATCCTGCCGAGCATTCCTTTATGCCGATCGTTCTTCTGACGCCGAACGCTTTTGACTGCCGAACCATTTTGTCATGCCGAACGAGGTTGCTGAATCTTTAGTTGCGTGGTCAAACCTCCAGGTAACACTTGCCCCCCAAAGTGCATCACATGGTCGAACGTGATGTGCTTTGAACCACGAGTCAACTGCCTTTGCTTCGAGACGTGGCTCAGTTTCCTCGATGGTGGCTTCTCTTGATCACTAGTTGAGGTGGTGTGTGCCGAACGATATGTAAGTGTCGAACGATACAGTCGAGCCGAACGCTCTGTGTATGCCGAACGATATCTTTTTGACCGGCTCTACTAGTCATTGCCTCTTCAACTTCTTCTTCTTCCCTATAAAAGCCAGCATTTCCCTTCTCCTCCACTTTTTCACTTTTTACCTCCGTGACTTTCCAAGAACACACAAATTACTTCCCTCAAGTTTCATTCACTCCTTTGATCTTCCCTAAATTTACCGACCCCCTAGTCCCTGCCGTACTCTTAGGTAAGAGCTTTCTGATCACCCTCTTAGATTAGGAAATATCACTTGTTATTGATGAATTGAAGTCCAGGCGCGCTTTAAGGTTGAAACTTAGTACGCCTTCAGATGACCTTGTGGTGGATGGATTGGAGAAGAGGAAGGTGGAAGATGCATTGTAGTGGCTCAGCATGATTCTCTAATGCCGAGCGAGTTTGGAGGGAAGAATAGAGGAGGAGCAGGAATTGGTTAGAATGTCGAACAACACGGTTCGGTATGATTTGCCAAACGGTTCGTTCACGTCGTTCGGCATGGATGGAGGACAAAGGCAATTAAGGATGAAGTGCCGAGCGTCGGGACTCGGCGAAACTTTGGTTCGACATGATTCGTCATAAGCCGAGCAGTGGAAGGACAGGAAGGAAGCATGAACTGGATAGAATGCCGATTGATACCTCGTCTGAACATTGTTTCGACCGAACGATAGTTTGGCCGAACGATATTTCGACCGAACAATACTTGGGCCGAACAATCACGAATGCCGAACCATACTTTTGGCTTAGGCCGAACAATCATGAGTGCCGAACCATACATTAGCCGGACCAGTACTTAGGTCAAACACTTATTCATCTTGCCTAATCATATAACCAAAACAAGAACAAGGACCCCAGCATACTAGCATATCGAATTACTCTGGACTGATCACTTCCCAGTTTCAATAACCACAAGCCTGAACTTAAATCGGCAAGAACGGATAAAAGCTTTTAACTCGTAGTGCCAATGTCCGAGCCTAAAATTGAAAGCATCGCAAGGCTGGTTTTCGGAGACGGTCAGCGATGACGGTCTTCGAAGGCGACAGTTCAAAGCTCAACTTTATATCATTAATTCTGCGACTTATAATTTCTCAGCACTTACACATGAATGATCGCACTAGTCACACACCACACAGGGGTAATATTTACATTGTTAAGTCTAACGTCGACCATTTTTCAAGTATAATTCACACAGTTGCTCTGCCAAATTCAATATTTATCGGAGATGTCTAGGAAATCCAGCTCCGCCACGATTTCAGATAGACCGGGACCATCCTCCCGACAAGAAGTTGCAGATGTTTCAAATCCATCAACCTCCCCAGCACATAACTTAGCCCCCGACGCTTTGGAGGCAGCAATTTTCTTGGACAACCTTGTCGATTCTCAGGCTTCGAAGGTCAATGAAGTTGCGCTCCGGCGAATATGCTCTATCCACGGAATCCCTTTCGACGATGTGCTGGTTCCATCGGGGCACGATCGTCCACACTAGCCCCCAGTTGGATACACGGCGTGTAATAAATTCATGTGCTGGGTTGGCATCGTGCCTCCGTTCAATTTATTTCTTCGGGATGTGTTGCAATACATCGACATTGCCCCGTCGCAACTGCACCCGAACGGCCACGCAACTGCACCCAAACGGCCACGCGTTCATCTACGGGACCTACATCCTTTTCATGACCGTCCTCTCTAGGCCTCCAAATCCAGGCGACATCAGATATATATATATGACCAAGAAGCGGAGAGATAGCCCTTCCTTTGTGTTCCTCGAGCCGCACCACAAATGCCAGATTTTAACCGAGGCGTGGAGCAAATTTTCCCTGTACAAACAGGAATGGTTCTATGTGCGTTGTCTTTCTGGCTTCGCGAGTAGATGGGTGGAAGGAAGTAAGTCTTTTCTGTGTATTGATATTAGTGCTTGGTCGGAGCCGTGCCTTTTCTAACTTTTGTTTCGCCTTTTCAGGTATCAACCCACGTCCTAATGATCAAGGATATTCTGAAGCTGTCGAGGCTATTCGAGCCCTTCCTGCTGAAGAACGGGACATCCGGACTCTCATTTCAAATGAGACATTTTCAAGGTTTGGGCTGTTGGCAGAAGGTCGTCAGATAAGCCTTCCTCAAGGCGTCACCGTACCCAGGCCCACCTTTGGGAAAGGGGAAAAATCAGCTGAGTCATCAGCACATCATACTCCTGATGCATCAGAAGAGGGGGAAATTAAAGGGAATGAAAACACCCGAAGCACAAGGTGAGAACTTGGGTCCCACTCAGGATTCGATAGTCGAAGTTCACGACATCGAAACGTCATCTTCCCCTTCGAAGAGGAAAAAGGGATTGACGTACAAGATTAGGAAGGAGAAGGTTGGCGGAACTTCAAAAGTTACGCTCATTCCAACGGAGAAAGTGGCTTCTTCACAACACTTAGAAAGTTCTTTAAAGGGCCTATCGAACCTCTCCATACCCGATGATCAGCTTAATTACGATTTTGACGATTCGAAAGTATTTAAACTTCATTTGCCCATTAGAGGCGATGCAGGTTCTCTAACCCGAAGTCAGGGAGAAAAACTCCCATTAGCAAAGCAACTGGTCCGTCAGGGGGAAACACTAGGACACACACAAACACTTGCACTTCATTTTGCACTTAGATTTTCGTCGTCATGCTACTCTTTGCTAATTCGTTGTTATTCAAATCTTGTGCAGGCGACATGGGGCGTTCATGTGGATTCGATCGCCTTCGTGGTTCGTCTATCTTTTATCAACCTGGACGGGACTCGGGTTCCGGAAGACGATGGGACAGTCCCGGGACTCGTCATCTCGGAAGAAAACTTACTATTAGCCAAAATACCACCAGGATACCTCTTCTCATCCGGAGCAAAGTAAAGATAAGCGTGGCCATAAAGGGTCGCAATCTGATGTCCCTCGGGACCAACACTCTGATTCCTCTTCCACTCGACAGTCCTGAGATCTTCACAGGAGAGCCGAACTTTCAAAGCCGTCTCCTCCTGCTCCTGCAACAGATCCAACAGTATTGGAGAGGCTGGTTGAGCTTAAAGATAAATTTCCAAAAATCTGCTTTGATGGCCTGAAATTCCTCCCAGCGATTCATTCAATTCCCAGACATGTCAAGCAGAGCGCCATCGCCTGTACCAACGACGTCTATGTTCAACACGACGCATTTGTTTATTTGGCTCAAAAACTTTCTGAAGTCTCCATGGAGCGCCAACATGAGATCGATCGCCTGAAGCATGAGGCTGTCCATGACAAAGATATCATTAAAGCTCAGGACGAAGAGATTGCAACTTACAAGTCTGAACTTGAAGTCGCCCATCAGAGCGCCAAGGACACCTTCGAAGCCGTAACTCGTCTGGAATTGACTCACAAAAAGGAAATTGATAAGGCGGTACAACGTTGTAGGGCCCTAGCTCTAGAGAAGGACTCAGTCCAAAAAGAGAAGGACGCATTCATCCTCCGACTCAAGGAACTTGAGGAGCAGCTACGCGGAGAGAAGTAAGAGAAAACGGTTGCCCAAAGAAGAGTCACAACGATACTGTGATGAGATCGTTGCTACTCGACTCTTAAAAGAAAAACTTGAGGACGAGCTTTCCAAAGTTGAGGCGTTAAAGTGAAGCCCGTGAGGAGTGCAAGAAGATGGCATCTGCGGACATCGACTCACGTCTTGAGGCGGCTAGAGAAGAAGGTAGGGAAGAGGTCAAAAGCATGTTTGACCCGCTAATCGCTGAATTCAGTGCCCGCGTTCTCATGCACCAAGACTTGAATTTTTTGGGCAAGGGCTATCTTGAATCTTTGGCCGAGGCGTGGGAGACTTTAATTGAAATCAGGAAGGCCGAGCACGGTACCGAAGAGATTGATGAGGGGGGCTTGATAAAAGAATTCCTCAAGGGAAATTAGCCTTCGGACTTGTCAGCGGCTAAAGCTATTTATTGCAAGGGCTCCCCCTCAAAGAAAGGGAAAGAAGTTATTACCGGTCCATCCGGGGTTGTGCCTCCAGCTCATGTGCCTACTCAATCGGCCGATACTCAATCCATTTGAGCAACATACTGGTTATAATCGGGAGGACTCTGGCCTTGGCGCCCACATTTTGTCCCCCATTCCAGAGGGTGAGACCCCTCTGATGGCAGAGAGTTTGCCAGAACCTGGTAGATAACCCTTCACTTTAAGATTCCAAAAGTTGTCATTCTTCATGAAGGACTATTGTATTCTAATGCTTGTTTTTCATGATTTTGCACATGCCGTTCTGATCCCGAGCCCACTCCGAGGAGCAATGTCGCCAAGGAGGTAGAGGAAAAGACAAGTGAGGCCACTCATGCATGAGAGGCTTCCGGGCCAGATGCTCAGGTGATTGGAGCGCTGGATGAAGACAAATCTGAGACTTCTTCTCCCATCGATGGGAGTTATGAAGTAGAAATTACAGGCGCCTTCGAACACATATCTAAACTAAGTGTGAATGAGCGGCTTGAGGAGGAGAAGAGAGAGACAACCAAGATCAAGGTCGAGCCTCGAGTTGTGGACTTGGACGACCCTTTGAATAAGCCGTTAAAGGTCATCCTTCCTGGCGGGTTCAAGCACATGTATGTTCCCCATACTTCTTCAGTTGCTACCCCGCCATCAAAGAAGAGAACCAAGGGTAAACGCGCAGGAGAGGAGCCGTCCGAGAAGACAACGGAGGTGAAGAAGTCGAAGAAGCACAAGAAGTGATCATTACTCTCGTTCAACGAGAGTTAGTTTAAGTTATGTAATTATTTTCCTCTACTTCCGTAGTCTTTCTAAATAGATTGTCGACTCCGAACTTTGGAGGGCTTGCAGTAGAAACTTTTTTTGAATAAAGTTTAGTTCCTTTTTTTGTCTTTACAAAAGATTCTTATTGTCCGTTTTTCCGTATAATCATGGTAGGAACCCAAGCTATTGCGAGTTACATAAGCTTCTCGATTCATCTCCAAATAAGTTGACAATCTTTTGGCATTGCACATTCTTTATTCCACGCTCTGGGTACTTAGAATATTTTCTAGTATGTGCGCCGAAGGCTCGATGACTTTAAGTCATTTACATCCAGTCCGCCTTCAGGGGACTTGGTCATTTAAATCGTTTATACTTGAGTCCACATTCTGGGGACATAGAGTACTCCAGTCTGCACTCCGGAGACATGAAGATTTCGAGTCGTTTATACTCGAGTCCACGCTCCGGGGACTTAGAGTGCTCCAGTCCGTGCTTCGGAGACTTGGAGATTTAAGTCGTTTATACTCGAGTCCGCACTCCGGGGACTTAGAGTACTCCAGTCCGCACTCTGGGGACTTGGAGATTTTGAATCCTTTATACTGGAGTCCACACTCTGGGGACTTAGAGTACTCCAGTCCGTACTCTGGGGACTTGGAGGTTTGAATCGTTTATCTCAATTCCGCACTCCGGGGACTTAGAGTACTCCATTCCGCACTCTGGGGACTTGGGGGTTTTAAATCATTTGTACTCGAGTCCGCACTCCGGGGACTTAGAGTACTCCAGTCCGCACTCTGGGGACTTGGAGATTTGAGTCGTTTATACTCGAGTCCGCACTCCGGGGACTTAGAGTACTCCAGTCCGCACTCTGGGGACTTGGAAGTTTTAAATCGTTTATACTCGAGTCCGCACTCTAGGGACTTAAAGTACTCCAGTCCGCACTCTGGGGACCTAGAGTACTCCAGTCCGGGGACTTAGAGTACTCCAGTCCGCACTCCGGGGACTTAGAGTGCTCCAGTCCGTGCTTCGGAGACTTGGAGATTTAAGTTGTTTATACTCGAGTCCGCACTCCGGGGACTTAGAGTACTCCAGTCCGCACTCTGGGGACTTGGAGATTTTGAATCGTTTATACTGGAGTCCACACTCTGGGGACTTAGAGTACTCCAGTCCGTACTCTGGGGACTTGGAGGTTTGAATCGTTTATCTCAATTCCGCACTCCGGGGACTTAGAGTACACCATTCCGCACTCTGGGGACTTGGAGGTTTGAATCGTTTATCTCAATTCCGCACTCCGGGGACTTAGAGTACTCCAGTCCGCACTCTGGGGACTTGGAGATTTGAGTCGTTTATACTCGAGTCCGCACTCCGGGGACTTAGAGTACTCCAGTCCGCACTCTGGGGACTTGGAAGTTTTAAATCGTTTATACTCGAGTCCGCACTCTAGGGACTTAAAGTACTCCAGTCCGCACTCTGGGGACTTGGATATTTGAGTCGTTTATACTCGAGTCCGCACTCCGGGGACTTAGAGTACTCCAGTCTGCACTCTGGGGACCTAGAGATTTGAATCGTTTATACTCGAGTCCGCACTCCGGGGACTTAGAGTACTCCAGTCTGCACTCTGGGGACCTAGAGATTTGAATCGTTTATACTCGAGTCCGCACTCCAGGGACTTAGAGTACTCCAGTCCACACTGTGGGGACTTAGAGATTTGAGTCGTTTATACTCGAGTCCGCGCTCTGGGGACTTAGAGTACTCCAGTCTGCACTTCAGGGACTTGGAGATTTGAGTCGTTTATACCCGAGTTCGCGCTCCGGAGACTTAGAGTACTCCAGTCCGCACTCTGGGGACTTAGAGATTTGAGTCTTTTATACTCGAGTCCGCGCTCCGGGGACTTAGAGTACTCCAGTCCGCACTCTGCGGATTTGGAGATTTGAGTGTCTGCACGTGTTCGTACATCAGCCAGAATAATATAGTTTCATTTGTCTATCACAGGATCATCATACGCAGAAACATTAGTAATTCATGGAAAAGATGGCTTCAAGCCTTTATTAATGAAAGCAAGCTAAATTGTCTTACTACATGTCGAGAACTAGAAATAAAAGCGTACTGGAAATAAATGCAACTAATACATGAAAGAAATAGACTAAGTATAATAATGCCGCAAGTGCTCGCTGTTCCATGCTCGGGGGAGTGTCGCACCATCGACGGTCGCTAGCTTGAAAGTTCCTTCTCCAAGCTTCTGTTTGATGATGTATGGACCTTCCCATGCGGGATTCATATAGATGGGATCAGAAAAACTCATTTCAAAGCGAGGTCTCCCACACCAAAAATTCTCGGTCGGACCTTTTCGTTATAATATTTAACGACTCTATGTCTGTATGCGGCCGCTCTCAAATTGGCTTCTTCGCGTTTTTCGTCAATGGAGTCCAACGATTCCAATAAAAGATTCTGGTTCGACTCGGGGTCGTAATAAGTTACCCAATGTGATGGAACTTCCAATTCCACGGGTATGACAGCTTCTGTGCCATATGCTAATGCGAATGGGGTGTGTCTAATCGCGGTCTTGTGGGTGGTCCTGTAGGCCCAAAGCGCTGTTGGAAGTTCATCCACCCACTTGCCTCTAGCCTTTTCCAGACGCTTTTTCAATATGGACTTGATTATCTTGTTTACGGCTTCCACTTGACCGTTGGCTTTCGAGTGAGCAACCGTTGCAAACTTCTTCTCAATGCCATATTTCTGACAAAATTCTTTGAACTCCTTGCTTTCGAATTGAGTTCCATTGTCTGTAATGATGGTCCATGGAAGGCCAAAATGACATATGATATTTCGTACAACAAAATTAATAACCTTCTTGGTGGTTATTATGGCCAGAGGCTCTGCTTCTGCCCATTTGGTAAAGTAGTCAACCACAACTATTGCATATTTCTCTCCACCTTTGGCTATGGGTAAAGAACCAACTAGGTCGATCCCTTACGTTGCAAATGGCCAGGGACTAACCATTTGCGTGAGTTCCGTCGGCGGAGCTCTCGGGATTTTTTCATATATCTGGCATTTTTCACATTTTCTCACATAGTCTGCAGCATCCCGATTCATAGTTGGCCAGTAGTATCCATAACGGAGGACTTTCTTTGCTAATGTCTACCCCCCAGTATGGTCACCGCACTCTCCCTCGTGGACTTCCTTTAATATTCGTTTTATCTCATCGTGGGCCACGCAATGGAGTAAGGGGGTCGAGAATCCCCTCCGATACATTACCCCATCCTGCATTATGTATCGTGAAGCCTTGCGAAGGACTTGTCGTCTTTCGCTCCTTTTTTCGGGTAAGATCTCGAATAGCAAGTACTGCCTGATTGGGGTCATTCACGATCCCTTCTCGATTTCGGTTTCGAACGCGAAATCTATCTCCATCGTATCCATACTCGAAGCATAGAGGATCTCAACAGGAAATAATCCCATTTGCTGTGCATCGCTAGTGCTTGCGAATGTTGCCAATGAATCGGCTGCTCTGTTTTGCTCACGCGGGACATGTGAAATATCATAATACTCGAGATTCGCTAGCAGCTCTTGAACTCGGACCAAATATGGGGCAAGTCTCTGCCCTCTTACTTGGTAGTCTCCTCGCACTTGGTACACCACAAGTTGCGATGCGCTAAAGATTTCAACCGATTTTACTCCCAGTTCTTTGATAAGTATCAAGCCGGCAATCAACGCTTCATATTCGGCTTCGTTATTCGTTGCTGTGAATTCGAGTTTCAAAGCGTAGCAAACTGATCGATTCTTAGGAGTTACAAGAACTATGCCAACCCCCGAACAACGGTCGTTAGATGCCCCATCGGTGTACATCTTGCATCGAACGGGAGGTATGACATTATGGTCGTTTGATTCGTCTGTCATAGTAAATTCAGCAATGAAGTCAGCTAGTGCTTGTCCTTGTATGGCCCTTCGTGGCAGGTAGGTAACGTTGAACTGACTTAACTCAATATTCCATTTTAACATCCTTCCGGAAGTTTCCGGTCATTAGAGTATCTGCCGTAAAGGTTGATCAGTATAGACACTGATTGAGTGTGCCTGAAAATACGGACGAAGCTTGCGTGAGGCAATCACCAAGAAATAGGCTAGTTTTTCAATCTTTAGATAATTTCTTTCTGCCCCCGTCAACCATTTACTAACATAGTAAACTAGCTTTTGAACCCGGTCTTCCTCACAAACCAAGGCTATACTGATAGCATGCTGGGATACAGCCAAGTATACATACAACATTTCATGGTCTATTGGTTTCGACAGTACCGGGGGACATTCTAAGTGCCTTACAAGGCTCGGAATGCTTCCTCACAGTCGGATGTGCATTCGAAATACCTCTTTCCTTTCTTTATAACATCGAAGAAAGGAATACACTTGTCTGTGGCCCTGGATAAGAATCGGCTCAGCGCGACCATCTTTCGATTCAAGCTTTGCACTTGTTTTATGGTTCTGGGCACTTGTATATCTCGGATAGCTTGAACTTCTCCGTGTTAGCCTCGATTCCCCGCGCATTCACAATAAAACCCAAAAACTTTCCTGATGCTACGCCGAATGAACACTTCAAAGGATTCTTCATTCCATAATGCCTAAGTATGTCAAACATCTCCGCTAAGTCTTGGATGTGGTCGTTTGACTACCGTGACTTCACGAGCATGTCATCCACATAAACTTCCATCGTTTTACCAATCTGGTCTTTGAACATCTAATTTACTAGACGCTGATAAGTTGCTCCCGCGTTTTTCAATCCAAAGGGCATCACTACATAGCAATATAACCCAACGTTTGTGACAAAACTGGTGCGTTCTTGGTCTGGGAGGTGCATCGGGATTTGATTATATCTGGAGTACACATCCATAAATGATAGTAACTCATGTCCAGCTGTTGAATCGACCAGCTGGTCAATCCAAGGCAACGGGAAACTATCCTTCAGGCATGCTTTGTTTAAATCAGAATAATCAACACAACTTCTCCATTTTCCATTCGCTTTATAGGGCGTCGCGGACGAACCCATTGGCTTGAGTTTGTCCACCTCCTCTTTGAGAGCCGCGGACCTCTTTGGGTCCATGCCTCTCCTTTTTTTTTTACAGGAACATGTCTTGGGTCTATGTTCAACATATGACTCACGATTGCAGGAGAAATCCCGTACATGTCAGTACGTGTCCAAGCGAAAACATCAAGATTCGCTCGAAGGAAGTCAGTGAGGTTTTCGGCTACTACGGGGTCAAGTTGTGATCCAATTTTAAGAATTCGTGATGGGTCATCCCGGCTGACTGGGATGTCAATTATTAGTTCAGCCGGTGCTGTATTTATTTCCCTGGGTCCCCCATCATCATCTCTTGGATCTATGTCCCTATAAATTCGAGAATGTTGCCCGAGCTAGGCTCGGGCGCTACTTGTCAATCATCAGAATTTTGGATGTGGACGGAGCTGTCCGCAACCTTTCCTTTCTCTCTACGCCGAGCCTCTCTCAGCTCAGTCACATAGCATGCACGTCCGGTCGTCTGATCGCCGTGTACCACTCCAACACCTCTGTCTATCGGAAATTTTAACGTCAGACACCAAGGGGCTAATGCTGCCCTAAATTCTACCTGGGCTGGACGTCCTAGAAATACGTTATATGGAGAGTCAACATCCAACACTATGTATGGTAGGATTCGCACCCTCCTACGCTCGCCTTGCCCCAGCTCAACTGGTAACTCCACATATCCCACTGCATCCGTTGACGTGCCGTTAAAGCCATGTATTCTGGCTTTAGATGGTTTCACATCCTTAGTCTCCAGCTTCATTTGGTCGTATGCCTTCTAGAAAATGATGTTAACGGAACTTCCGCAATCAATTAGAATTCTCTTCACAAACGCCAGCCCGATTGTCGTAGATATGACCATCGGGTCGTGGTAGGAGCCTCCACCTTATCCGCATCTCTGCTCCTGAATACAATATCATCATCCATCGTGTGCTGCTGCTTTGCAGGAGTCCCATCCTCCACATTCGAACAACGCTTGTAATGACCCAGAATTTTTATTAATTAAAATTTGAATATTTAATTAATTCAAAATATTAATAAGTGAAATTTATAAGTCGAATAAATTTTATTTCGAATAATTGGATTTAATTGGATAATTAAATCGATAATTTAATATGTGAAATTATGGAAATAATTGAAAATTGGGTTAAATATGATTGAAAATGATTTGTAAAATTTTATTTTATCATATTAGAATGATATTTTACAACTTTTAAAATTGAATTTAGAGTTTATTTGTGAAAATTGAATATTTTAATATTTAATTATCGACTGAAAAATAGCCAATTTTCGAACAGTCTCAGAATTGGATGAAACTAGTTCCATTGGATCCGTAATAGTTTATTATTATCGTATTTCAATTTTCGTAGCAATCGGAGTTATCGTTTGATCGTAGCAGCTCGAAACTCATCGAAATTGTTTTTAATATTAATTTGGCGAGTTAAAATAGTCATTTTTCAAACTATCTCGGATTTCGAAAAAACCAGTTTCATCGGATCTGTAATGTGATATTATTGTATGGTTTCAAATTTCGTGTCAATTGGATTTACCGTTTGTCCGGTGCAAGCTAAAACGCCTAGAAAATCGTTTAATCGGTTTAATTTTAAATCGAACGTTTATTGCCATAACTCGCACAGATGACCGAATTAGCTTCCGAAACCTGTTCCATTGTGTCCGGAACGTGGGGTAAACCTTAGAAACGCCAACCGACACGTTTCGTTTGGAGTTCGGAAATTCCGGGTGAATAGTAATTGGTGAAATTTTCTATAAAACCCCCCCTTTACTTCATTTTTTCACTAATATTCAAAACCCTAGGGCAAAAATTTCAGAGCCGCCGGCTGTGTAAATATCAATGGCCGAAATTTAATCCTCTTCCCCCTCTCTTTTCTCCAAATCCATTGATAATTAGCCGAAACCTTCAACATGAAACTCGTAGAGCACGTTGAGATCTTGAAGTTCAACGGTTATGATCGAGAATAGTGGAGTAGATTATCGGCAAATCTCGACCAAAGGAGTTGCATTCGGCACGAAATTCGAGGCCTATGGGTGAGCCGAGCTCCCTCATATCTTGGCCGATCATGTGTCTCGTGTAGGCGAAGGGAATGGTGGTCCCTGATCGAAGTAGAAGTGGGCGTGGTGGGCGTGGTGGTCGCGGCCTTCAAGTTTTGTTCGCGTGATGATGGGTTAGGTACGTGCGATGTTTACTGGGAAGCAACGAAGAAGAAAGGGGGGGGGGAGAGGAAGCACGGTTTGGATTTGCAGATGATGGATCTAACGGCCCAGAAAAGTTTAGGTTTAGAAAATAATTTAAGTTGTAAATTAATTATGTTTTAAAATTCGTGTAACTTTAAAATAATGTATCTTCTTCATACGAGGTCGAAAACGCACGAGACTTTTTGCGTTGGAATCGTATTGATGAGCACTACGCTATGGAATTGGATTGGAGTCATTTGGAGTTAGTGAGAATTTCGGGTAAAATTAAACGCACGTTTAATTTTATTCGAAATAAATCGCTAAAACGAAATTGAAATCAAGGTGAGAACTTCTCACTCAATCGAATCGGTTTCGATTTTATTTTAAATAGTTAGATTTAAAATACTTGAATGCATGTTTGAATGATGATTGTTATCTATTGATTGTTAAAATAGACATTATGCGCCGTTAGTAAGCGGATGTTATTTATTAAAAACATATACCGCGAATATTTCATAAACAGTGAAATTGGTATTATATATAATAGCAATATATATATATATTGGCATATGTATATATTGCAGTTGTTGATTTCCCGCAGTATATAGCGGATGAGACCCTATTGCGCCGTCTATTAAGCGGATAATATTTTAAATCCCATATACCGCGATAATTTCGTACTGGAACGGAATTGGTATTGTGCTAATGTTTTTAGATGCAGGAAAACAGGTTGGAGGGATCCAACTGGATTCCTCAACAGTATTTATTTGATTATGGATATTTTGATATTCGTTGATTATCATATCGATATATGATATCGTTGTTGTCGTGATTGACTATTTGGTGTGTAGCATCACTAGGCAAATTTTGGAATTTTAAAATGATTTTTAAAGTGATTTTGAAAGTATACGTTATAAAATATCTTTGGAATTGATCCATTTTAAATAAATAAACGTTATAATTTTTAATGTTATAAAAATTATGCTTTTTGAGAAATATAGTTAAAAGTTGTATTTTTGAGAATATGGGGTTAATGATTTTATAAAATAGCTTAAATTGGGATTTCTGAATTTATTATAAAAAGTTTAAAAATAGGATTTATGAAATTTGATTATTTTATAAATCAACGAGAATGGTGAAATTATAAAGGACTTTAAAGACGTTTTGAAATAATAATATAAATTGATTTATATAAAGGATTTATAAATTGATATTTATAAAATAAAATATTTGAATTATAAAACAAGTTTTTATAAGTGTTAGAAAGAAGTGTAAATGAATTTCATAAATGAATGAAATTTATAGAATTATAAACGGTGAAGTTATAAATGGAATTTTATAAGCAGTAGGTTTATAAAATTTGTAAAGTTATTAAAAGAATAGATTTGGGTAAATAAGTGAATCTTATAAGTCATAAGATTTATAATTTGGGAAGTTTAAAAAGAAGGATTTTGTAAACAAATAAATTATAAGTATTTAACTTACATTATGGACTTTTGGTTTATAATTGAGTTATAAATCGAATAGGTTAATAAAGGAGATTTATAAAAGAAAGTTGTTATAAATAAATAGAAATGGAGTTTATAAACGTTGTTTTATAAATTCGCAAACGACTTATTTTGATAAGTAAATTGTTGTAACTTATTAATGGAGTTATATTCACGTTTTAGACGGTGAATAATCCTTTAAAATAAAATGAATAGAAATGATGAAATTTGTTAACGAAGTATATTCACGTTTTTAAATAGTGAATAATATGTTAAAGAAAATGTTTTGAATGTGATGTTTTAAATAGAATTAAAACGATCTAACGATGTTTTAAATGTGTTAAGATTCGAAACCATAGATTTCAACATTTATTATTGAAATAGACGTTTTCGAGAAATAGAAGGAAATGGTGGACTATAACACTGTTGTTATAGTAAATGATTTCCGAAAGGAAATGTTTTGTATAGTATTGGGATTTATATATCTATTTTAATTTCGAATCCCTATACTAGTGATTTTGGGTTGTCGTAACGATGTTTTACGCAACATTTGTTTTGGCCCAAATAAATATGTTTAAGAGAATGATTTCCTTAAAGAATGAAATATATACTAATTTCGATTTGTGTATATTGAATATTTTCCAAGTGTAGAAAATAAAAAGTTTTGTAAATTACTTATAAATAAATAAGTATGGAAATGCTTTTCCAATGTGAAATAAAACGTTTTGAGAATTTATCTTTTTGAAGATAAATTGAAATGAATAATTGAAATCGTATGTGCATAAATATTTTGAAATATAAATTCACCATGGAATTTATAAAAGAAAGTGGAATCTTTTTAAAAATAAATATTGATTTATTTTTGAGGTGTGAAAATTATATATCTAGTAAAGATATTTTTGGGAAATAAATAATTTGGAAAATTATTTGGAATCTGGTGATGTTGTGCATATCCATTGATAGTTCAATAACCGACTATCAATATTTACCTTTGAATGGGTATTTGTTGTGATTTGTTGAATTTGAATGCTACACTTATTTTTAAATTATTGCGCTCGTTATTCGGATTACCCATTCCGAATAGTGATACGACGTAATGGATAACATTAATGACCGGTGTTGAAGACCGGATATTTTTGAAAGCGAAAGGACAACTCGTCGAATGTCTTTGCATCGAATGGCCCCCGGTATAGAGACTCCATATGTGATGGGAAGTCCGAACGTGATTAGTGAATATCCGGATTGCAAGGACTTCTTTGTAAGTGCCTTCGGTTCTGTTCGAGCCCGGAACAGACTTGTATGGATTGTATGTCTGACATTACAAATTGAGATATAAAGCCGATTTCTTTCAAATATATTTCTGTTGGGGCGGAGAATTTATTCTCTTAGCTTAACACCCTTCTCTGAGACGTACGAGCTCAGAGGTTATGTAGTTGAAGGTTATCAGCAATATATTCCCAATTTGGTAATGTGACATGCTGAGTGTTGCTGTGAAAGGATCATTGTGTTGATCATTTGTGATAAGATCATTTGTTTGATCGTTTATCTCTGTGATCATTTCTATGATCATTTGTTGACCCAAAGCATAACTTTTGTATAAAGCGTGGCTTTGTGAACGAGACTTCGTCGAGCCTCACACCCCGGAATGGTCAAAACAGGAAAGATGCAGCAAGGTTATGAGGGGTAGCTCCCTTTAGGGTATGTGCATTTCCTTCTGGAAAAGGGTGGTATCATGGTATGGAGCCCAGATACTTACTCATGTTGAAACACTTTATTTATGATTGTGTGATGTTGGTGACGAGCGCTCGGTTAAAGGTCCCAAAGGACCGGGGGATGACATACTCGTGTCAGTAGTTACCCAGTTAGGGTTAACCCGGCCTTGTGTTGGCAGAGATCCGGTTTGGTTCTCGGGGACGTCCTTCCATAGGCATTCTCATGTGGCAATGGGAAGTTCCTTGGCCTGACCATTTGTTGGAAATCCAAAGAAACAATACGATCTTGTACGGTATTTGTTGTAGAACCTATCATTCACTTATGGTGGCGCCCGACTGTTTGGATGGTAGCTATAGTAGGCATACGATAATGGTCGTATGTTGGCTAAGATTTATATCTTTACTTTTGAAATATTTTCCTACACTATGCACTAGTAATAATATCAAATGTTCTTTTTAATGCGTATCAAGCATCTTTGACTATCATAAGGAGAAATCTCCTCTGATTCTGCGTTTGCATTGCGTGTGTGTGCGGGAGGCCTTATGGTAGTCTCATTTTTAAAAGCATTGCGAATTGACTTTAAAAATATTCCTCTATTTTGTTTTTAAAGATAAATAAACTGTTTTGAGTTTTCACACCAGTCACATGACTGACTCGGAGTTTATTGTTTTCCTTCCTAAACTCTGGGTGCCCACCAATTTCCACATGGGCAGTCAAGAGTTAGGTTTATCAGGATATTCAGGAGTTGCAGGAGGCAAGCTGGATGGCATGGCGTATTACTAGTATATAGTATTTCTTTTCCGCTGTTTGTTGTTGTTTGTTGTTGCACACTCTGATGATATGATGTAATGAAATGTGATTCTTTTTAGATATTTGTTCGAGAAGAATTTTTTCCATGTAATGTAATAACTGATATAGTTCTTTGTTTAAAGATTATTCATTTATTATTATATGTTGTTTCGCTGCGATTGTGAGATTCTGTTATTGTTCTGTTGTTTTCTTTCTGTTCCGTTCTATTTTCTATGTTCTTTTCTCTCTATTTTCTTCTCTCTTCTTCTACCTTTTCTTCTTCTTAAACAATGAGAATTCATATTTCTGTTCATCTTGAGTTAATCTATGGAGATTAGTGTATATTCAAGGAGTACGGATTTGCGGGTCTTCACAGGTGGTATCAGAGCATATGGTTAAGCGATAACCATGGCTCTGTTGGGTATTACTCATTAGAGATAGAGTCAGTAGTACTCTAGAATGAGTTGAGTGTAATAATAGCTATGAGAGCGTATTTGTTAGTGAATATAAAATTGTTTTATATTGTGATGATTGGTTTGTTGAGTGGTATATGGATTTTGGTTAATACGAGTAATTAACGTTGTTGATTGGAATCTCTAAACACTTGTACAGAACAATTCGACACAATATTGTTTTAAAATTGGGTAAATGAAATAATTTTACCTTGATTTATATTTTTATATATAAAGGAATAATTTTTCAGAATTATTAAAGTGTATATAAGTAGATCGTTTGGTTGTTGAATAAGATGTTTGAATAATCTAAATAAAAGAATAAATTGTATAAGTAAAATGAGTTATAAGAATTGAATTTTAATTAAAGTGATTTACAATTGTGAAATAAACTTATATATATAAGAAGTGAAGCTATATGAATATATTTATGAATATAAATTATAAATAAAAATGAATTTAAAGTTAAATGGAAATTTACTTAGAATTGGAATCTGAATTGATTTTTAGGTGGGAATTTAAGTTAAGTAAAACCAAGTGATGTTTATAAAATGAAGTATAACTTAAGAGATGTTGAATGAAGTTGATATGGGTATCAAAGTAAATTAATAGAGTTAAGTGATAGATATAAACTTGAGTTATATAAATGAAATTCAACTTTTGTGATTGAATTGAATTAATGAATTGAATGTTAATCAATTGAATATAAATTAAGTTGATATGGAATAATGAATGTAAGTGTTAATTCATTAAAATCTAATGTAATTGGAAAATTGAATAATTGAATGAAAATCAATTCAATTAAAACAAATTGAAAGTGATGGTGATAAACCAAAATGAATGTAAGCGAAGCAAAGGAATTTGGTTGTAATTAATATACATCGGTTGTTATATGATTGTTAGTTGATTGTATATAATTCATTAAGTATTAATGAAATTGAGTTAATGAAATTGAAAGTTAAAGTAATTGAAATCCAATTGGAAGTTAAGTGAATCTTAAATAGAATTGAATTTGATTGGAAGTGAACCAACTTGAATATGGATTAGTGAATATAAACTAATTGAAAATGAATGTTAGTAAAAACATCCACTGTTAATGAATCAAATGTGATTAAACTGAAAATCAATTCATTGAATATTAATGAGAATATGAATGAATATTTATTGGTTATGGATTATAGTTGGTTAATGTTTGCATTTGTTGTTTTGTTGCATTTGCTATGTTGGCATATATAGTTATTATGTTGCTATATGTTGTATATCGATACTATTGTCTATATACATGTTTCTCATCTGTTTGTTGAGTGTTTAGTAGGTGCGGATCGCGTTTGCTTCGCATTTGGAGCTCGCTTTCGCGCTATATTAGCCGTATATGCTCGCTAATAAAATATAAGGTACATATCTCGGATTAAATATCGTACTTTTACACTTTTTCCCTGCGGGATGCCTCATCACTTGATGAGATGTATATTTGTGATATATATACTGTCATTTTTTTGGATCGAGCCGCGCAAAGGAGACTCTGGCGAATTTTTCCGAAAATTTAAGGCGTTAGAAAATTTTTAGGAAAATTGAGAAAAATTTGAAAACTTAACTTTGATTTTGGAATTGAAAGTTAAACTATAGTAGTTGTGTTTGAAAAGATAACTAAGTATGATTTGGAAACTTAGTAAAGATATTATAAGAAGTTTAACTATGAATTTTGGAAAGTCGATAGATTCTGTAACTTTTCTTACTTAGTAATTTCGAGGACGAAATTCTTTTAAGGGGGGAAGTCTGTAACGACCCAGAATTTTTATTAATTAAAATTTGAATATTTAATTAATTTAAAATATTAATAAGTGAAATTTATAAGTCGAATAAATTTTATTTCGAATAATTGGATTTAATTGGATAATTAAATCGATAATTTAATATGTGAAATTATGGAAATAATTGAAAATTGGGTTAAATATGATTGAAAATGATTTGTAAAATTTTATTTTATCATATCGAAGTTAGAATGATATTTTAGAACTTTTAAAATTGAATTTAGAGTTTATTTGTGAAAATTGAATATTTTAATATTTAATTATCGACTGAAAAATAGCCAATTTTCGAACAGTCTCAGAATTGGACGAAACTAGTTCCATTGGATCCGTAATAGTTTGTTATTATCGGATTTCAATTTTCGTAGCAATCGGAGTTATCGTTTGATCGTAGCAGTTCGAAACTCATCGAAATTATTTTTAATATTAATTTGGCGAGTTAAAATAGTCATTTTTCAAACTGTCTCGGATTTCGACAAAACTAGTTTCATCGGATCCGTAATGTGATATTATTGTTTGGTTTCAAATTTCGTGTCAATTGGATTTACCGTTTGTCCGGTGCAAGCTAAAACGCCTGGAAAATCGTTTAATCGGTTTAATTTTAAATCAAACGTTTATTGCCATAACTCGCACAGATGACCGAATTAGCTTCCGAAACCTATTCCATTGTGCCCGGAACGCGGCGTAAACCTTAGAAACGCCAACCGGCACGTTTCGTTTGGAGTTCGGAAATTCCGGGTGAATAGTAATTGGTAAAATTTTCTATAAAACCCCCCCTTTACTTCATTTTTTCACAAATATTCAAAACCCTAGGTCAAAAATTTCAGAGCCGCCGGCTGTGTAAATATCAATGGCCGAAATTTAATCCTCTTTCCCCTCTCTTTTCTCCAAATCCATTGACAATTAGCCGAAACCTTCAACATGAAACTCGTAGAGCACGTTGAGATCATGAAGTTCAACGGTTATGATCGAGAATAGTAGAGTAGATTGTCGGCAAATCTCGACCAAAGGAGTTGCGTTCGACACGAAATTCGAGGCCTAGGGGTGAGCCGATCTCCCTCATATCTTGGCCGATCATGTGTCTCGTGTAGGCGAAGGGGATGGTGGTCCCTGATCGAAGTAGAAGTGGGCGTGGTGGTCGCGGCCTTCAAGTTTTGTTCGCGTGATGATGGGTTAAGTACGTGCGATGTTTACTGGGAAGCAACGAAGAAGAAAGGAGGGAGAGGAAGCATGGTTTGGATTTGCAGATGATGGATCTAACGGCCCAGAAAAGTTTAGGTTTAGAAAATAATTTAAGTTGTAAATTAATTATGTTTTAAAATTCGTGTAACTTTAAAATAATGTATCTTCTTCATACGAGGTCGAAAACGCACAAGACTTTTTGCGTTGGAATCGTATTGACGAGCACTACGCTATGGAATTGGATTGGAGTCGTTTGGAGTTAGTGAGAATTTCGGGTAAAATTAAACGCACGTTTAATTTTATTCGAAATAAATCGCTAAAACGAAATTGAAATCAAGGTGAGAACTTCTCACTCAATCGAATCGGTTTCGATTTTATTTTAAATAGCTAGATTTAAAATACTTGAATGCATGTTTGAATGATGATTGTTATCTATTGATTGTTAAAATAGACATTATGCGCCGTTAGTAAGCGGATGTTATTTATTAAAAACATATACCGCGAATATTTCACAAACAGTGAAATTGGTATTATATATAATAGCAATATATATATATATATATATATATATATATATTGGCATATGTATATATTGCAGTTGTTGATTTCCCGCAGTATATAGCGGATGAGACCCTATTGCGCCGTCTATTAAGCGGATAATATTTTAAATCTCATATACCGCGATAATTTCGTACTGGAACGGAATTGGTATTGTGCTAATGTTTTTGGATGCAGGAAAACAGGTTGGAGGGATCCAACTGGATTCCTCAACAGTATTTATTTGATTATGGATATTTTGTTATTCGTTGATTATCATATCGATATATGATATCGTTGTTGTCGTGATTGACTATTTGGTGTGTAGCATCACTAGGCAAATTTTGGAATTTTAAAATGATTTTTAAAGTGATTTTGAAATTATACGTTATAAAATATCTTTGGAATTGATCCATTTTAAATAAATAAACGTTATAATTTTTAATGTTATAAAAATTATGCTTTTTGAGAAATATAGTTAAAAGTTGTATTTTTGAGAATATGGGGTTAATGATTTTATAAAATAGCTTAAATTGGGATTTCTGAATTTATTATAAAAAGTTTAAAAATAGGATTTATGAAATTTGATTATTTTATAAATCAACGAGAATGGTGAAATTATAAAGGACTTTAAAGACGTTTTGAAATAATAATATAAATTGATTTATATAAAGGATTTATAAATTGATATTTATAAAATAAAATATTTGAATTATAAAACAAGTTTTTATAAGTGTTAGAAAGAAGTGTAAATGAATTTCATAAATGAATGAAATTTATAGAATTATAAACGGTGAAGTTATAAATGGAATTTTATAAGCAGTAGGTTTATAAAATTTGTAAAGTTATTAAAAGAATAGATTTGGGTAAATAAGTGAATCTTATAAGTCATAAGATTTATAATTTGGGAAGTTTAAAAAGAAGGATTTTGTAAACAAATAAATTATAAGTATTTAACTTACATTATGGACTTTTGGTTTATAATTGAGTTATAAATCGAATAGGTTAATAAAGGAGATTTATAAAAGAAAGTTGTTATAAATAAATAGAAATGGAGTTTATAAACGTTGTTTTATAAATTCGCAAACGACTTATTTTGATAAGTAAATTGTTGTAACTTATTAATGGAGTTATATTCACGTTTTAGACGGTGAATAATCCTTTAAAATAAAATGAATAGAATTGATGAAATTTGTTAACGAAGTATATTCACGTTTTTAAATAGTGAATAATATGTTAAAGAAAATGTTTTGAATGTGATGTTTTAAATAGAATTAAAACGATCTAACGATGTTTTAAATGTGTTAAGATTCGAAACCATAGATTTCAACATTTATTGTTGAAATAGACGTTTTCGAGAAATAGAAGGAAATGGTGGACTATAACACTGTTGTTATAGTAAATGATTTCCGAAAGGAAATGTTTTGTATAGTATTGGGATTTATATATCTATTTTAATTTTGAATCCCTATACTAGTGATTTTGGGTTGTCGTAACGATGTTTTACGCAACATTCGTTTTGGCCCAAATAAATATGTTTAAGAGAATGATTTCCTTAAAGAATGAAATATATACTTAATTTCGATTTGAGTATATTGAATATTTTCCAAGTGTAGAAAATAAAAAGATTTGTGAATTACTCATAAATAAATAAGAATGGAAATGCTTTTCCAATGTGAAATAAAACGTTTTGAGAATTTATCTTTTTGAAGATAAATTGAAATGAATAATTGAAATCGTATGTGCATAAATATTTTGAAATATAAATTCACCATGGAATTTATAAAAGAAAGTGGAATCTTTTTAAAAATAAATATTGATTTATTTTTGAGGTGTGAAAATTATATATCTAGTAAAGATATTTTTGGGAAATAAATAATTTGGAAAATTATTTGGAATCTGGTGATGTTGTGCATATCCATTGATAGTTCAATAACCGACTATCAATATTTACCTTTGAATGGGTATTTGTTGTGATTTGTTGAATTTGAATGCTACACTTATTTTTAAATTATTGCGCTCGTTATTCGGATTACCCATTCCGAATAGTGATACGACGTAATGGATAGCATTGATGACCGGTGTTGAAGACCGGATATTTTTGAAAGCGAAAGGACAACTCGTCGAATGTCTTTGCATCGAATGGCCCCCGGTATAGAGACTCCATATGTGATGGGAAGTCCGAACGTGATTAGTGAATATCCAGATTGCAAGGACTTCTTTGTAAGTGCCTTCGGTTCTGTTCGAGCCCGGAACCGATTTGTATGGATTGTATGTCTGACATTACAAATTGAGATATAAAGCCGATTTCTTTCAAATATATTTCTGTTGGTGGCGGAGAATTTATTCTCTTAGCTTAACACCCTTCTCTGAGACGTACGAGCTCAGAGGTTATGTAGTTGAAGGTTATCAGCAATATATTCCCAATTTGGTAATGTGACATGCTGAGTGTTGCTGTGAAATGATCATTGTGTTGATCATTTGTGATAAGATCATTTGTTTGATCGTTTATCTCTGTGATCATTTCTATGATCATTTGTTGACCCAAAGCACAGCTTTTGTATAAAGCGTGGCTTTGTGGACGAGATTTCGTCGAGCCTCACACTCCGGAATGGTCAAAACAGGAAAGATGCAGCAAGGTTATGAGGGGTAGCTCCCTTTAGGGTATGTGCATTTCCTTCTGGAAAAGGGTGGTATCATGGTATGGAGCCCAGATACTTACTCATGTTGAAACACTTTATTTATGATTGTGTGATGTTGGTGACGAGCGCTCGGTTAAAGGTCCCAAAGGACCGGGGGATGGCATACTCGTGTCAGTAGTTACCCAGTTAGGGTTAACCCGGCCTTGTGTTGGCAGAGATCCGGTTTGGTTCTCGGGGACGTCCTTCCAGAGGCGTTCTCATGTGTCAATGGGAAGTTCCTTGGCCTGACCATTTGTTGGAAATCCAAAGAAACAATACGATCTTGTACGGTATTAGTTGTAGAACCTATCATTCACTTATGGTGGCGCCCCACTGTTTGGATGGTAGCTATAGTAGGCATATGATAATGGTCGTATGTTGGCTAAGATTTATATCTTTACTTTTGAAATATTTTCCTACACTATGCACTAGTAATAATATCAAATGTTCTTTTTAATGCGTATCAAGCATCTTTGACTATCATAAGGAGAAATCTCCTTCGGTTCTGCGTTTGCATTGTGTGTGTGTGCGGGAGGCCTTATGGTAGTCTCATTTTTAAAAGCATTGCGAATTGACTTTAAAAATATTCTTCTATTTTGTTTTTAAAGATAAATAAACTGTTTTGAGTTCTCACACCAGTCACATGACTGACTCGGAGTTTATTGTTTTCCTTCCTAAACTCTGGGTGCCCACCAATTTCCACACGGGCAGTCAAGAGTTAGGTTTATCAAGATATTCAGGAGTTGCAGGAGGCAAGCTGGATGGCATGGCTTATTACTAGCATATTGTATTTCTTTTCCGCTGTTTGTTGTTGTTTGTTGTTGTACACTCTGGTGATATGATGTAATGAAATGTGATGTAATGTAATAACTGATATAGTTCTTTGTTTAAAGATTATTCATTTATTATTATATGTTGTTCCGCTGCGATTGTGAGATTCTGTTATTGTTATGTTGTTTTCTTTCTGTTCCGTTCTATTTTCTATGTTCTTTTCTCTCTATTTTCTATCTTTTCTCTCTTCTTCTACCTTTTCTTCTTCTTAAACAATGAGAATTCATATTTCTGTTCATCTTGAGTTAATCTATGGAGATTAGTGTATATTCAAGGAGTACGGATTTGCGGGTCTTCACAACGCTCATACTCCGCATGTCTTAAAGAGTTAGCATATTGCTCCATCTCCTGCCAATTCTTATCCGCAGGAGGAGGTCCACCAGCAATCGTGTTGATAACCAATCTACCCGTAGTTCAAGCAGGTTGTTCTGGTTAGCGTGGAGCTGGCCCGCGTCCGAGGTCTGATGTCTCTTGTCTTCCGTCTTGTGGGTCTTTGACAAACTCCTGCAGCTTCTTCTATCTAATCAACTTTTCTATAGCGTCATGGAGGTGTCTGCACTCCTCTGTGTTGTGCCCATAAGACTCGTGAAAGCGGTAATACTTCCCAGTCCGCTTCTATTCCTCTGTTGATTCCTTTGGGCGTGGTTTTCTATATTGAAAAGTATTGCAAGTTGACAAATAGATGTTCTCAAGAGATGCGTTGAGCGGGGTGTATTCATTGTAGGTCGGGATCCTTGACTTCTAATTCCTCGTCTCTCTTTTCTTTCCAGGATTTCCACTTTTGGATCCTTTAGACTGCCCAGGCTTGTTTTGGACATTGACTTGAGCTTTTCCCGAATTATCGTAGGTTTGCTTCATGACGACGGTACTTTTCACGGTCTCCTGAGCAGGCCCTGGTGCCTTGTCTTGTTTTGTCCATCGAGCTTCTTCCCTTCTTATGAACTGATGAGCTTTCGAATAAAAACGCTCCAGCGTGGCTGGGGTCTTTCCCACCAACCAATCTCCAAATTCAGAGTCTGGATCCACTCCATGCATTACCACCATCAAAATTGCATGGTCGTTTGGATTGCTCACTTCGGTAGCAGCAACATGAAATCTCTACAAGTATGCTTTCAATGACTCTCCCGGAGCTTGGATTGCGTTTGATAAGGACATCACATCCTTTGGACGAGTGGTGTGTATACTGAATTGTTCTATGAATTTCATTGCCAATTTGTCAAAGCTGGATATAGATCGTGGGGGAAGTCGAGTAAACCACATGGTGTCAATTTCGGACAGAGTGATTGGGAAGCACCTACACTTGGTTGCATCATTAGCTCTTGTAGAATCCATCATCCATCCGTACCTCATCAAATGCTGCCTGGGATCAGTCTTCCCCTTGTAGGCTGGGATAGTCGGCATATTGGACTTCTTGGGGTACTCAACCTATAGGATACCATCTATAAAAGTATGACTTCTGGACACTCCCCAATCTTCATTGGTTAAGCCTTGGTTCTCTCTCATCAACTGCCTAACCATAGCAGTTAAGTTCGGAGTTTGTATGGAGGATGGAAGGTTGGGTTCTGCCCCATAGGACCGTGCGGGTTGATGTCCTTCCTGATTTGGATCTTGGATATTCGGGTGTCTAGTCTTTTCACGGGCTTGATCCTTAGTCAATCGATCTGTGGCACCTGCCTGTGCACCTTCATCCTTGCGGCTTCTACGCCTAGGAGGTTCGTCAACTGTGGTTAAACTATCAGATTCAGAATAAGGGAGAGGGTTACCTCCAGCATTCTGACGCTACTGCTGAGTGAGCTGAGTCATGAGGTTAGTGTTGGCTTGAATTTGTTCAACAAGTTGCCTTCTACGTTCCTTGAGCTCTCTTATCAAGTCGTTGAACTCTGTTCGGGAAACAACTTCCGCTTGGTTTTGGGTGGAGGGCCCTGCACTTCGAGTTGCTTGCTGATTTCTAGGTCCAACTTGTTGCATGCTAGCAGTCTTGTGAACATCTGAGTTGTGGGAGGCCGATCTGGTTCATGGACTTCCCATGGTAGAGTTGTTGGTTGTAACCCTGAATAGAATCAACAGATGCTTTGTGAATGATCTTGGATCTCCTCTGGGGTATTTATGTAATCCAATAGCTACAAAGCTGATCCTAACAGCCTGAGAATTCAATTCTCAGTGAAAGCAACCAAAATGTTAGCACCAAAATTGGCCACTAACACCCTTAAGGAAGATTGTGTAGAGAGATTAATGACGATAGTAAATTAAAACAGAAGACAGTATGTAAATTCAAAAGACGGTATGTAAATTCAACTGCAGAGAACAAGAACACCAAATTTATAGTGGTTCGGCGTAACTGCCTATGTCCACTTTGAAGTTGATTTCTATTGCTTTCCTTGATAGTTGATTACAAATACAATACGTTTCCAATTACTTGAATACAATTGCAAAGTAAAAGATTAAGTCTTGAGTGAGTATTGAATGCGGCAGAGTTTTCCCAGTGTTCTCAAAAAAACTAATCCCTTTCACCGTGCCCCTGCCTCTCTATTTATAGATGAAGGTGGGTTGGACTTCCCTGTGGGCCTAGCAGCTGAATACCTCGGCCCAAATGGAGTAGGCCCTGCGTGCCGACCCTAATATGCCGAATGTCCAAATGCCGAACTATTATCTTCATGCCGAACGATGCGATGTACGGAGCGAGGTGTGTAGGCCGAACGAGAATCGATGTCGAACGAGGAAAATGCCGAACGAGGCTGGAATGCCGAACAGTCCAGGAATGCCGAACGTTCATGGATGCCGAACGTACCTCGTATGCCGAACGTCCTTGGTATGCCAAACGTTCATGGATGTCGAACGTTCATGGATGCCGAACGTCCTTTAGATGCCGAACGATATACAATACCGAATGTTTCTCAATGCCGAACGCTTCTAGATGATGATCGTTCCGTCCTGCCGAGCGTTCCTTTATGCCGAGCGTTCTTCTGATGCCGAACGCTTTTGACTGCCGAACCATTTTTTCATGCCGAACGAGGTTGCTGAATCCTTAGTTGCCTGGTCAAACCTCCAGGTAACAGCGGTCTTACGATATTTCTTTGATTTCAAAGGATTTTGAAAGTTTAATAATTCAAATTGAGTGTGTTTCCTCACGCTGGTTTTCCAGACTGACTCGGGTATTATTTTATTATAATGCTCGGGTTAGTCCGAGTATTTCAGGTTCAGGTTAGGGTGCTATGGAGCAGGAGGCGAGCTGGAGGTCGAGACGTATTCTCGTACTTGTTTATTTCCGCTGCAGTGTTGTTTGAAATTACCATCAGTTGTGAGGATAGGATGTTATAACTGTCCAGACTGGTAATTTTTGATTTGTGTACTCTGATGTGAGATATGTATATTACAGTTTTTGATTTACGTAAAGAGCTATTGATATTATATATTGTTTTGTCCGCTGTAAGATTCTGTTTGTATAGTTTTTTCTTCTTCTTCTACCTACTTTCTTTTCCTTCAATAATCTATCTTTCTGACACTCGATCGTTCGGCATGTTGTACAATGAGCATATTTATGTCGATTTTCGAGGATCCAAAAGGTCGGTCGTGACATTGTGGTATCAGAGCTTAGGTTGGCGATATACCTAGGCTTTGATGGGGATTACTCATTAGAGATAGAGCCAGTAGCACTCTAGAATGAGTTAAGTGTATTAATAGATATGAGCGCGTAATTGTTAGTGAATATAAAATGTTTTTATATTGTGTTAACTTATCGGTTGAGTGTTTATGAATTCTAATCGGTACGGAAGGTACAACCGTATCGATAGGGGTTCCTGAACTCTTGAACATGGTAAACCGACATAGTATTATTTCAAAGTGGGTGAATGAAATAATTTTACCTAAAAATTATATTTTGATATGAATGAAATAATTTTCTAAAATTATTATAATGTATATCTATGGAATGTTGGTTGTTAATATTATAATCAAATAAGATTATAAACTTGAAATGGTTTTATATATAACCAAATAGAAATTTATAAGTATGATTTATACAAAAGGAATATAACTAAAGTTTGTTTTAAACCAGAAATTAAATCCCAAAAATTTGAGAAATTGTTTTAAAATGAATATGAATCAAGTGTTGGAGTTTTTAAATCTTGGAAATTTTTGAAATGTTTTCCAAAGAAGTTTAAAAGGAATAATGGGGTATTATTTTGAGATATTTTTGGAATAGGGATTATTTTAAAATGAATTTTGAAAGTGAGGAAGCACTGGACTCACTTTGGTCGCTGGAAAATAATCTTAGTGGTGATGGCTACATCACCAGTATTCATTTTCGAGTTTCTAAGTGAAGGATTGCTACCGTGGTGATTGAGTATGGTTATTTGTTTTGGATTTGTTTGATAAACAACTTTGTTTTAGAAATTTCAAAAGGGAATTGTTTTGGGTAAAACCAATGTTTTGGAAATCCGGAAGCATGGTTGATATACCAAAGTGAATATACCTATGTTTATGATTTGGTTGTAAATATGGAATGAATGCAACAAATTTGGTTGCAAATCATTTCGAATTGAATGAAATGATATATGGATGAATAAAATTAATGTTGTTATAATTGCTTGTAATACATGATTGGCATGTTTAGAATTATGAAGTTTATGTGTCTAGCTAGTAAATAAATGAAATGTTGTAAAATTTCATGTTTATAAAAAACTTATGGCCTATTTTGAGTAAGTATAGGTACAAGGAGCTGTTGGATAGATTTTAGGTTGCATAATTGCATACAAAATAAGCCGCCTGCTTAGAAATGCTAATATAAGGTATGCCTATGCAATAACATAAAGAAATGATATTATATTGTTATATTTTTTGTTTTCCGACCCTATGGGTCGATGTATATACTTTTATCTCTATTGTGATATTGTAAAAGGCTTCCGTATAAAGGAGACGCTGTCAAAAAATTTCGAAAATTTAGGGTGTTAGAAAATTTTTGTTAACCAGAAAAATGATTTTTGATTTGTATTAAAAATCAAGGGTTTTGAGTTAGAAATGGAAACATAGGATTTTAATAAGTGGGTTTCGGGTAAGTTAATGGGCCTATGAGCATTTTTCCTACCTTGGCAAATTTCGAGGACGAAATTTTTATAAGGGGGGAGGAATGTAACAACCCGGGATTTTGGTCGTTAGTTTTGAACATTTAATTTACTAAATGTTGAATTTGAAATATTAATTGATTTTGAATATGGAAGAATTGATGAAATGGTTTATAATTTCAAAAATTTAGCAATTAATTGGATTTGGTAAAGAGTAAATTAATATTTGAAATTGGGCAAATATGGGAATCTGGAGTTAGATGGAGTGGAAAATGATTTCTAAAATTTATTTAAATTCTATCTGGGTTAGAATTAAAATATTGGACATTTGAATGGATTTAAAAGTTGATAAATTTAAAGTCTGAAATTTATATATTAATTTAATAAAGGAAATTAATATATAGAGACATTGTAAGTACTTTAACTTTGATTTAATATGAATCAAAATGGTTTCTTATACAATTATAAATTCTATTTGAATTATAAATGAGTTAGTAAGTTTTGAAAATTGAAATTTTACATGATTTCGATGATTTTGAAAATCGCTCAATAAAATCGACGAGTTAAAAATACCTTCCGAGGCACAGTTTCTGAATTTGATGAAACTAGTTCCATTGGATCCGTAATAGTGTATTATTATCGGATTTCAAATTTTGTAACGTTTGGAGTTACCGTTTGCTCGTACGAAATAGAAATGTTTTGAAATAACTATAGAAAATTTTAATGTTTAAATTCAATTCAAAGCGCTACCTTCCACATACGATCGAATTAGGCCCCAAAACACGTACCATGATGTTCGGGATAGGGTAAAACATTGTAAACGCCAAGCGGCATGTTTCGTTCGAAGATCGTTTGAAAAAGCACATTAAAATTGGATATAGCAATAAAATGATATATAAAATTGTGTATATATATGTAGTCCTGCAGTAAAACCCTAGATCTATGTATGCAGCCGCCACCGATGAGATTAATGGCCGAAATAATCACCTTCATCCCTAAATTTCTCTCCATCCACTCTCTTTCGTCAAGAATCATCAATTGGGAAGATGAAGAGCTCATCGAGCTCGACCCGATCAACGGTTGAGATCACCAGTGGTGTTGTTCCATCGTAATCGACTCGATAAGATCGCGACTTTGTGCATGAAATTCGAGAAAAGGAAAGACCGAGCTTGGCCGTGCTCTGGCCGGTATTGGAGTCGACGTAGGTGCTTCAAGTGGTGGTGGCTGATTGACGAGGAGATGATCAAGGGGGAGGCCTCGGTTAGTCAAAGCATTCGACGTGTTTGGGTTTCTTAAGCCTATGAGCGTGCGAGGAAGAAAGGCACGACCTTGCTTTGCAGAGCCAAAATCAACGGCAGATCTGGGTTTGTAAATAAAAAATTTATTTATGTTTATTTATATACAAACTTACAAAATGCATATCTTCTCCGTACAAGGTCGGAATTGGACGAAACAAGCGGTGTCGGAATCATAGCGACGAGCACTATGCTGTGGTGTAGATTCAGAGTCGATGGAAGCTAGAATTTTTTTAGGTTAAATCAAACATGTTTGATTTAATTTAAAATTGGAATGTTGGCAATGTAAAAATCAAGGTGAGTTAATCTCACTCAATTTTGGACCGCTGGCTTTAATTTTAAATAGTTAAAATTAATAAATGATTGATTATTTAAACTGATGCATTTTATCTGTTGGATGTGATATTATATATAATAGTTGTGTGTGTGTATATATATATATTGGAGTGATTGATATTCACACACATATATATATCAGATGAGACCCCATGCGCCCCGCATAATAGCAGATGACCCTTTATACCGCGATATTCCGCCTCGAGGCAAAATTGGTATTTTCATGTTGTGCTAACATCTATGGATGTAGAAAAATAGGTTCGAGGGATTCAACTGGATTCCTCAAAATGTTGAATTTAATTGCATATATAGTGATATATGTTTTTGTTGAATAAATATGTGACCGGTCATTGTGTGATTTAAATTGATTGGATGTTATGGTAGTTAACCTAGGTTTTGGTGCTTTTAAATACCAATAAAAGTATGGTTTGAATGTGAAAGAATTTTAAAAAGGTAGTTTGAAGTAAAATGTTTATAGAGAGATTTGGGTTAATAAATAGATAAAATAAATGGTTTTGAAATTTGTACTTAGCTAAATCGGGTTATTGTGAAAAGAGATTTTAGAATAAAAACTTAATTTTTTTAAAACAATAAATTCTTAAGCGGTACTTGTTTAAAAATAAAAAGGAGATTTTAAAATCAAGATTTTAAATATTTTAGAGATAGAAGTGAATTTGGGGAAAATTAGAATAAAATTGGTTAAACTGGAGTTCAAGTGAGATTTTTAAATTTATGAAATGGAATTGGAATCGAGGAATTTGATTTGTTTTAAAAAATAAGGATTTTCAATTATTAAATTGGTGATGTTAAGATGTTAAATATACCACAGAAATTAGTTTTTTTTTAAGTATTTTAATTTTTTTAAAGCGTATTTAGTTATTAATAGTTACTTCATAATGATTTTCAAAGATTTAGTATTATTTAGGGAATAGTCAACATTTTTTTAAAAGATAAATTATTAATATTAACATGGCTTTGTTAATAACGTTTGTTTAAAAATAACTGCCTAGATTTAACTTGGAAATTTATTTTGGAATGTATAAGCATTATTTTGAGATAATTTTTAAATAAAGTTTTCAAAAGTAATGGTATACTCGCGTGGCGTAAATCGGAGGCAGTGAGTGCCTGCATTTAAGTTTTGGATCTCTCCAGGATAAACAAGAGCTTGGAGTCGAAGATGGAGCAGTGAAGTGCAAGGGCTAATTGCTACTAATCCTGAGGGTAATTCCAAAATGGATGTAGAAGGAATAGTGCTTTAGGTTCCGTTGGATAGGGAATGGACTTGTATGGATGAACGCTATCAGTACATTGTCATTGGAGGACAATAAGCATTCTAAGTGAATATTTCTTAAAAGTTAATCGTTGCTCCTAGCCTCATCAACCGAGAATGACTGAAAAGTAGGGAAGATGCAGCAAGGCTAAGTAGGTAGCACTTGAGTAGGGTATGTCTATCACCTTTCTAGATAACCTCAAATATTATCACGACATGTGAAAGGAGCTCGGAAAGGGTGGGAACACCCATGATGATAGCATATTCGATCTGTGTAGGTCAGGGATAGTCCGGTCTTGTGTTGGCAGGGATCGATAGGTTTGATCTCGGTATAGTGTTTCTAGACATGTACTGTGACAGGTGGTACCCCAATGCCGAGTCATTCAGTTGGTATCCATTAATAAGCGCCGTACGGTTTTGATTGTGCCCAACTATGTTGGAACGTGAGATGCAAGCATTTTAGCTATTTGAATAAGTATTTATACTTAGACACTATTATAATCAGATGATTTTGATATGAAATATTTTGGTTATCGTAAGGTAAAAACCCATCGTGTTTATTTTTAGCGCTGTCTTACGAGATATCTTTGATTTCAAAGGATTTCGAACCTTTAATAATCCAAATTGAGTGTGTTTTCTCACGTTGGTTTTCCAGATTGACTCGGGTGTTATTTTTTTATAATGCTCGGGTCAGACCTACTATTTCAGGTTGGGATGCTATCAAGCAGGAGGCGAGCTGGAGACCGAGACGTATTCTCGTACTTATTTATTTTCGCTGTAGTGTTGTTTGAAATTACTAGTAGTTGTGAGGATATGATGTTATAACTGTCCAAGACGGTGATTGTTGATTTGTGTACTCTGATGTGAGATATGTATATTACAGTTTTTGATTTGCGTAAAGGGCTATTAATATTATATATTGTTCTGCCCGATGTGAGATTTTGTTTGTTTAGTTTTTTTTCTTCTTCTTCTACCTACTTTCTTTTCCCTCAACAATCTGTCTTTTCGGCACTCAATCGTCCGACATGTTATACAATAAGCATATTTATGTCGATTTTTGAGGATCAAAAAAGCGGGTCATGACATTTATATAGTTAGAAGTACCTTTCCAAACATCCCATAAGCCAAACAACCAAAAATTTCAAATTTCGTTAAGTTTATTCTTACAAATTTATTATCATATCATTTACTATTTGTCTATTATATTCAATCATATAAAGCTTATTTTCATTAATTTACGTTCATTACTTACGAAATTTTGTTTCTCGTTTATTCATACAACGCCATTTTTATTAAATTTTCATTCAATTAGTTACATAAGTTATTTCCATTCAATGATTTAAGATAATCAATGAATTCATTATTGAAGGACTGCATATATTTTATTTCAGTTTATTTCACATTTATTATTTATTTTGATTTCCTTTTTTACATCATTATTCATTTGTGAAGCAACTCATGCTTAAAATTTTAACTCCTTTTCTTTTCACATTTATTCCTTTCATACGTAACATTCACTTCTACTATTTACTTTAATTATTATCCGCTTCAAACATTACTTAAGTTTATAATCATTTACTTATGATATTCCTATTAAATTCAATTACTAGCATTTTAAATTATTAACTTAAGTTCATAACATTTTTATTACATTAGAATTCTTATTTATAGAAACAATTATATTGAACACTTTCATTACTTTAAGTTTTACTTGTATAATATTCTATCACATATTTCTATTCAACATTATAACTTTTAACATTTTGGTAAGTTATATATATATATATATGTGTGTGTGTGTGTGTGTATGTGTGTATGTATGTATATGTATATGTTTTAAGAATGCAGTTGAATGTTACACAAGTTTATCTCGTTCACTTTAGTTAACAAAATGTTCAATAGTTACATCTTCTAAAATGTCATATTTACCAGCGACAAATTTCCTATTTCTCACATATTTCATTAATCACTCAGCCTTAATTCTTTTTTTCTTTCAATTTATAACTTTCCAATTATTAGTAAAGTCAAGATTTCATTCATTACAATAATTGAAATTTCTAATTTATAGAAACATAAGAACTAAATACCAGGTTCCATTTTAAATCCATTTAAAATAATATATATATAATCATATCTTTTATATATCCAAATCATATTTAGAAATAAAAATTAAGATTTGGTTATCAAACAAATGTGTAATAAAACTACTACAGTGGTCTTCGCATTTTGGAACTCGAAAATGAACGTCGATGATACGTGCACTCATCACTGAAATTGTTTCCCAGCGATAGAGAGAGGAGTGCATAACTTATTTCCTTTGAAATCCTTTTTAAAACATTTCTCTCCAATTACATTAAAATATTTCTATTCCAAATAATACTAATATCACATTCCAGAAACCTTTGAAAACCAATTTTCAAAATCCTGGAACTTAAGTTCCCAAATTTTTAGTTCTTATTTACTTTACTTGTAAATCCTATTTTGCAATCAAGATTTATAAATTTTTACCACCTAACAAACAAACATATTACATCCAACTATACCATTTATAAAATTATTCTTCTATATACAAAATATAATACTAGGTAAAATTATTTCATTTACCCATATCTTAAAACAATATCATGTCGGTCTGCCCTATTTAGTGTTTAGAAATTCCTATTGATGCCATAGCATTCTATGTACCAACCAGAATTTATAAATACTAAACAGAAAAAATTAACACAATATAAATACATTTTATAACACTAACAAATATGATCCTTAATATATATACACTCGACGACTCATTCTAGGGTATTACTACCCTATTTCTAATGAGCCGGACCTCACAAAGCTAAGGTTATCGCTAAACCTAGCTCTGATACCAAATGTTATGAACCACCATTTTGGATGGTTTAAATCGATAACAAACCATACATGTAAAATTCAAACCATTCAAAAGGGAGGATTGTTATGGGGTAAATAAGAAAAAAACAGAGTAAGAAAGAAAAATAAAACACAGAATCTCACAACGGAATGGAAAAATATAATAATCAACAAATAGTTCACGAAGCTGTTTTACAAATATCATTTGATTACACTTTACAATACAAAATCAGAGTACATACAGCAGGAGTAAATACATAATGATGCGGAACAACATGATGCGGTAGTTAAATAAAATAAATAATAATAGCAATGAATCTCCGTCTTCATTCCTCGAAAATAAGGTTTCCGATACACTGAAAAGTTCAGATTGACCCGAGCAAATTGAAAAGACAAAACACTCGAGTCGGAACTAAAATATCTTATGTAAGTTAAATCAACAATAAATTAATATGAGTGCAACATCTTTAGAGATGTTTACGGGGTTTTACATCTTCTATCTAGTGTCTAACGTGCGTGCAATAACTTAAGAGATGTTCGGGATTACCATCTCCTAAGGATCCGTTAAACTATCTACTATATAGTACAATACGTTATTATAATATGTCTACAATAAAGTAAAGTATTAAAATAGCGATAAAGCATTACCCATATCCCCCTTAACACATTTTTGTATATTTTTATAGTCTATACAATACAGTAAACTCCACCAAACCAGTGGTTTACTCAAAGGGCACTCCATCGGTACAGTAAAAAAAACAAACTTGTAGTGGGCGCGATGCGGCAAGGCATACTCAAAGGGCATTCTATAAGGCATGTGACAAGACATGCAGGGAAATGCCAGGGTAGGATTCTACCATTTGCACTTCCAAACTGGGGGTAACGCGTAGCAACTACTACTGCCCACCTCGGAACACACTCCCATAATCAATTCGTGGGGTGGCCACAAATCAATCGCAAAGTCATAATTTGGTATCGAAGAAATGTGCTCGATAGGAGGAGCGACCTCACCTGGTCCGCTACAGCTCCTATTTTAGCCACATCAAGCTGACTTACGGGAGTCAAGGCTACGTAAAACCTTATACAAAATTGTTTGCCAAACCATCCTACGTCATTTTGGAATCTCCACCACGTACACAGTTGTTAAAGTGGTTTTCGGTATTGGTAGAGAGTATGACAATATTCGATCCCCGTCACTTTAACAACCGAACGCTTATTTCATACCGGATGTTTCTTTTACATTTCAAAATCAATTCATAAATGATATCAAAATATCATATTCAATTCAAACCATATCACTTCTGAAATCATATTCACTTTCAAAATCATATTCACTTTCGAAATCATATCGATAAAATAGGTTAATTAAATCCTCATTTCAAAATCATCATATTTACTCAAATATATCATTTCACTAGCAAATATCATCTCAAATCCCAACCTATAGTATAACATCATTTAATTATATTCGCTTTAAAATCAAGGATTTAAATATAAACACTTCCACTTTATATAATCTGAAATTTAGAAAATAGTTTAGGTAGTTATAAATGGTTTAAATAGTTTATCATAGTTTTAAAAATAAATTTTCAAATAGTTAAATACTCTAAATAGTTTAAAATAGCATAAAATAGTTTAAATGGATTTAAAGTAGTTTAAATAGATTTAAAATAGATTAAATTGATTTAAAATAGATTAAATAGATTTAAAATAGATTAACATAAAATTAAAATAGTTTAAATAGATTTCAAGTAGATTAATTAGATTAAAATATATTAAAATGGGTAATTAGTTTAGAATAGGTTAAAATAGATTAAGATAAATTAAAATAGTTTAAATTGATTAAAATAGTTTAAAATAGTTGGAAATAGATTAAATTAGTTTAATAGTTTGAAAATCTAAAAAAATAAGGATTTTTAGAATAATAAATCTTTGAACAGTATATAATAAAATAATTAAGTTTGAAATTGATATCAAAATAAACAATCCCTGCCTTTTCAGTAAATCTGGACCATATCCAGATTTCAAATCACCAATTTGAATTTAAACATTCAATTCAATTTTCATTAAACCATCTCAATTTATATTGATTATAAATCCATAGTTGAACTACAATTTTTAAACCACTTTAGTTTCACAGATTTCAAAGTTTAAATCTTTAAACATTTCCAATAACTCCACTTTGATAAATTCTAGTTATATTTCAAATTCAACTTCGAAATTTCCATTTTATTCTTTTAATAATTCATTAAACTAACTCAAATTTCAACATTTAAAGCTTGGATTTCGAAAGTAATTCAGTTTATACATATCAAATTTTATTTCAAAATATCATTTAACTGAATTCAAAATTTAAAGATTTATCAGGGATCAATTCCAGGGTGGAAAACTCCACCATTTGAACAAACTTCGAAACTGAGCCTGTCCTCAACACTTGACAAAGGCAAAAGGGGTAAGAAAAATAGGATTCTGAATCCGAATATACACAGAGTTAATTCTCCTATTACTAGGAGCATGAAAGAAGGGGATCAACACTTATTAGTTTAATAATGTCACACAACATTGGAGCATGGAACATAAGAGGATCCCATAATTTCCTCAAACTCGAGCAAGTCAAGTGCTTAATCTCTGAACACCAATTATCCATTTTTGCTATTCTTGAAACAAAATTGAACCTCCCACTTACAATATCTGCTGCTAAATTCATCAATCCTTCTTGGATCCTTTCACACAACTTACCAGAAGCTAATTATGGCCGTATATTGGTTATTCATAATCCTACCCAGCTTACCCTTGAGCTAATTCTGTCCACTCCTCAATTAATGCACTATCATGCTATATATCACAACCCCACCTCTTCTTTCTATATCACCATCATATATGCTCATAACTCCCCCTCCTCTAGGCAATCAGTTCTCCGGCTACTTCCAGCTTTAAGACAAGAAACACATCCTTGGGTGGTACTCGGTGACTTTAATTGTTGTCTCTCCTCATCTGATAAGCATGGTGGTCTCTCACTTGTGCCTAATGATATCCTACCACTCAACACTGCTGTCCATGATTCATCACTTATTCCTATCAGTACAAATGGAGCTTTATTCTCCTGGAACAATAGGTCGAGGAGCGGTACACAAATTTTTTCCAACATTGATCACTCATTCTCCAACTACAAAGCCCTTTCTTCATGGCCAAACCTCTCCACTCATCTTCCACATCCTATCCTCTCTGATCACTCTCCATTAATCCTAACCACTGGCAAGAAGCTTATTGGAGGCAAAAGGGGGTTTAAATTCTATAATGCTTGGGTCAATGACCCTGAGTACACAAATATTATTAAAAACTCATGGTCAAATAAATACTATGGAAACCCTATGTTTGTGTTTTGCAGGAAACTCAAAGCAACGAAGGACAATTTGAGGGCATGGTCAAAAGCGAAGTTTGGCAACGGCAATCTGCAATCTTCCATGCTTAAGGAGCAACTAAAGGAGGCCCAAGAACTTATGATGGCACATCCTGATGATGCTGACAAGGCTGAAAGGGAAGCTGAACTATACTCTAATCTCAATCAGGCTCTTGCTTTAGAATGTGAGATGAGGAAGCAACATTTAAGGATCAAGAAGGCGGCGGATGGTGACAGGAATACCAAGTACTTTCATGCTTCCCTGAAGGCCAAACACTCAGCTACCAACATCTCCTCCATCATTGATGAAGCAGGAATTCTTAACACAACCCCTGAATCAGTTGACAATGCATTTCTACAATATTACACTGAACTCTTTGGCAATATGAGTAACTTTGAGCCTGACTTGGATCTCCTGTCTTCAACTGCACTTCCCAAACTAACTCATGATGAAGCCAATGGTCTTGTTGCCAGAATTACTGATGCTGAAATCAAGAATGCTCTATTTGCTATGAACAAGAGCTCCTCTGGTGGGCCTGATGGCTTCAATGTTGTTTTCTATACTACTAGCTGGACTACAGTTGGAAATCACTTCTGCTTGGCAGTGCACAATTTCTTTAATAAATTCAAAATGTTGAAATCTGCGAATGCGACTAATTTGGTGCTCATTCCCAAGTCCAAGCATGCCTCTTCTGTCACCTCATTCAGGCCTATTTCTTGTTGCAATGTGGTCTACAAGTGCATTGCTAAGATTATTGCAACGCGGTTAGTCTCTGTGCTTCAACGAATAATATCTAACAATCAAGTTGCATTCCTGCCAAACAGAAATATCCTAGATAACATCATGCTAGCGCATGAGCTCCTTCATGGGTACAATCGTGTTAATAACTCGCCGCGTGCAATGCTAAAGCTGGATCTCATGAAAGCTTATGACTCTATACAGTGGAAGTCAATTGTAAGGATTATGGCTCTTATGGGCTTCCCCAAAGTATTTGTTGCTTGGGTGTATGAGTGTATTTCAACACCCACCTTCTCTCTGATAATCAATGGATCAAACACAAGCAACTTTGCTTCCAGACAGGGCATTAGACAGGGGTACCCTCTCTCCTCCTATCTCTTCATCATGGTCATGGAAGTATTCACCTGTATGTTAACGCCTCTGTTCCAAAATCAACATATTCACTATCACCCAAAATGCAAGGAACTACAAATAACTTCTCTCCTTTTTGCGGATGACATTATGATCTTCACAAAGCCTAACCAGCAATCTATTGAGTGCGTCAAAGGTGTGCTTCACCAATTTTACATGGCTACTGGTCTTAAGCTTAACTACAACAAGTCTAGCATCTTATTCTCTGGGATTTCTAGCCTTCAGGAAACCAGCCTCACCACTGTCGCTGGTATGCAGTCCATGGCAATTGATATGACTTATCTGGGGTTGCCCCTTTGCTCCTCACGTGTCACCCTTGCCAACTGCCTGCCATTGTATGAAAAAATCACTGGAAAAATGGACTGTTGGGCTAACAGTTTCTTGACTCAAGCGGGTAGGTTGGTGCTTATACAATCTGTGAGTTTTACTATCATGGTTTATTGGGCCCGTGTGTACATTCTACCTTCAAGACTTCTGAAAATGATAAGACGTGCGATGTTAAGATTTTTCTGGTTTGGAACTATACATACGAGGAAAACAGTGCCTTGTTCTTTCTCCTCCTTTGAGAAGCCGAAATGTAAAGGAGGGTTAGGGTTGATGAGCATTGGGAGTTGGAACAATGCCGCAATTAGTCAACACTTCAACGCGTTGTTACACAAACACGACTCGTTATGGGTCAAATGGACCATCAAATACAACATTGGGGCCAACAATTTCTGGGTTATGGAGGTGCCTAACTCATGCAGCTGGATATGGAGGAATATTTTAAAGCTCAGACATAGTTTCTTACCTCTTGTTCGCCTAAAAGTGTCAATTGCGAGTCACTGCAATTTTTGGTCTATGCCTTGGCTTGGTAATGGTGTTGTATTGGATCAGCTCTTCACTTTGCAGCAGAAGCAACAGTCTGGTATTGGAGTCAATGCTCTAGCTAAGGATCATATTGTGGACGGTAAGCTGGCTGTTCCTTTTTCCAGCAATCAAGTTGTCAGAGGCTTTTGGAAGCAATTTGAACCATGCACTTTTGAACAACCCAAACGAGATATTGTCCTGTGGAATGACCGTACGCATACAATTAATGGTGTGTATAATGCCTTGCATGGAATTGATGCTATGCCCGACTGCAAGTGGCATCTTGTTACTTGGTCAGCTGTGCCTTCTGCTGGTGATAATCTTGTCTTCTGGAAGGTTATAAGTAATGCATTGATGACAAAAGACAAGCTGGTTCGTATGAGTATGCCTGTTGTCCCAACCTGTGTGTTGTGTGATCAACAAAGTGAAAGTGTATACCACTTATTCTTCGACTGTATATTTGTGCAACACTTATGGAACAAGCTGCTTAGTGCTGTCCATGGTATGTTGCCTTCTCACAGTAACTCGAATCATTGGATGCTGATTGAACAAGCAATTGGATGGAAGGATGATGTAAGATTATCCTTTTTCTTTTTACTTAAAAGGCTTCTTAAAGTTACATGGTCTGAAAGGAATAAGAGAGTGTTCGATGGGAAGTTCTGCAGTAAAGCAATGGTGTGGGCTTTGTTGAAAAATGTAATTGTCGAAGGAATGCATGACAGTAAACACTGTTTCCATGCTAGTGAGTACGATCCCTGGAGTCCGTAGTTATTATTTTCTTTTTCTTCCTGGGCTGTTGCCTTTCTGTTATGTTTGTTTTCCCGTGTTGTCGTGTATTTTCTTTTTTTCCGTTGTCATTTAGCTCTTCTCCATGTCCGATCTTCTTTTATCAATAAACCTGGTAGGGGACCAGTTTAACCCCGCTTAACTTGCAAATTTTTTTTTTTAAAGATTTAAAGTCATTTAATTTAACCAATCCGGTGTCTGTATATAATTTTCTACCCTATGGTCAAGTGATACGGATGTATATCATTTTAACCCATAATAATTTAAATTTATAGGTATATATCATTTCAACCCGCAATCCTGAATTAAAATAAAATCCATAAAATCGCTCGGGTTTATCATTTTAACCCGTAATGATTTTTTCCTAATCTGTAGATCGTTCGGGTATTTATCATTTCAATCCATAAGGATTTTCTAACAATAAACTAAGGGAACATGCTGTGTTATAAAATATAAATATAACATCTAGTCATCCAACATCAACAACCAAACATCCATCACAATCATCATTCAGATCAACAAATAAATAACAACAATTGACTGATCATCAATAATAGGTATTAATAGGAAATTTAAAATTCAATACTAAATTAAATAGCGATAAAGGTCAGACTTAACTAGAATGACAATTTAAATATACCAACATCAACCAGTCAATTTCTAATCATATTATAAAATCAATTTAACTAACTTAAGATAATCTAGCAGTTGGGAGTGGATTAAAGCACTCACCTATGATTTCAAATTGATATGAAACCCAAAATAAGGCCCAAAATTGAAAAATCTTAGAATGTCCAAATAAGAGTCAAAATGTTATGAATTTCAATACGATCACAGCAGAACAAACCACTTATAAATCCGACTTCGTATGCAAAAGTTATTGATATTAGAAATTAGACGATCTAAAAATATGAAAAAAATTAAATAATAAAAACAATTACAGTACACGTCACCTATGCATCCCCTCTTCCAAAACCCTAGGCATGATTGACTCATTCACGAATGTGAAGCAGCACACGCCGCTGCCACGTATCGCTCCACCATGCCGCCGTTGGCCATCGCCGCCACGCTCCAACGCCGCTCCGACCTCACGAACACCGATCGACCCAGAACCCATCGATTTGCGTGGCCATATACCCAGCTGCTGCCATGTTATTTACAACCCTAATTGAATTTATTCGCCACATCCAACCATTGATTGCACAAACGAACACTATCGATGCACTCCCGCTGTCCCTTTCCATAAAACTGTATCCTTGAATCGAGATCCATCGTCGTTGATCAAACCCCAAACAGATGACCGAGAATGTTTTGGTCAATTTCGAAAAAATCAAAACTCGATTACAAAAATGTACATCAGATTTGGGTTATGCTTGTCTAGAGCTTTCCGACACTATATAATTCGATATAGTTTTGAGATGTACGATTTTTTTTGAAATTGATTTTTTTTATTTGCAATTGAATCTGGGGATTATGGTTTCTGCCATTTAAGAAGGAGGAACATATAGAAGTTGACGTACGTACTGTAATAAGAAATAGAAAGGCTGCTAAGGTTTTGAAGAATCTATTTATAAGGACAAGGCCCGATAAGAAAGAATGAACGTATCAGATTAGTTCGAAACGACCATAACGACCCAAAAAATTCGTTTCGCTTTCGAAATGAAAGTGTGTCATCCAATATATCAAACTAGATATTTTTGATATTTTTAAACTCAATGAAATAGGTTTCACGTCCTAATTCCATCGAATGAAGAAGTTAGCCTTTAAAATTAGCTTATTACAAATTGAATCCAATTAAATTGATTTCTACGCGTTTCAAGCCCACATGATCAAACAAAAAGTCCGATCGCTACGAAACTTGAAATCCTACAATAATTAAGCGTTATGGATCCGATGAAACTAGTTTCGTCGAAATCCAAGACAGCGCCCAAAATGTCTATTTTAACGTTCATTAAATAAATTATTATTAGAGTAATTAATCATTTTTAATTTCAAATTTTGTAACTAACAATTTTTATCGTTTTTGATTAACTAGACATTTATAATCTTTTAAAACAAATTTCCATATCAGTTCAGTGTTAAATATTACACTAATTACGGTGTTCAATTTCAACTGTAAATTCATTAATTATATTTAAAAATCCAATAAATCCATTTATCATGATTTCACTTTTATTATTAAATCAATTATTTCCTTATGAATATAATTGACACTACTATACATTTTATTACATTTACTTTTACAATTATTGTCTTAACTCATATTAATGCAATATTTAATCACATTTAGTTGCACTTGATTTCCAATTTAAAGAAATAGGTAAAAAATAACAATTGTTACCTTTTACATAATTTAATCACATTTATAAGTTTCTTATTTGTTTGAATGTTATAACTGTTTACACTGCTGATTTTATCCAATTACAATTAATTACTTATTATTTCACCAATTAATATAATATTTAATTTATTTCCTTATTTACAATATGTAACCAATTATGACTTTACAATCATTTCAATCAATTGGAATTACATTAAAATAGTTATCAATTGCCTTAAGTTAACATTCTTACATTTCATTCTAGCTATAATTCTCATTAATAAATCATAAATTTTATTTTCTTCCAATATTAAATTACAAAATCTTATTAAATTCAATATTTTAATTATTGGAAAAAAGCAGGTCGTTACAAGAAATTTGAAATAAGAAATAAGTGAATATTTTGATATGGTTTATCTATATTCTATAATTACGTTCCAATAAGGATCAAAGTATATAAAATCTCATTTTAAGAATCTTTTAAAAACATGTAAACAATTAAAATAATAAATTCATCAAGAATTCAACTTCTAGAGCCATTATCACTTTATAAAATACCATTCCATAATATAGAATTATTTAGCGATTCGAGTTGCTTTCCGACAATTTCGATCACTCAAGCTATATACAACATAATATGATTTAGCTACAAAAATCAATTGCATTTGGATGGTTTTCATATACATGTTATTTCATAATCAACCATCGATTCAAATCCAATTTTCTAAATACACAAATTAACCAATTCGAACAACAAACTAATTGAACTATAACATGTAATTTTATTTCAGTAATATAATCATTTGCAGCGAAAAATTATCAAAATTCCTAAGTTAACAAAGCTTATAAGAGGGATATAATTATTCAGATATAGATGTGTGAGCTATAAAATAAATCACCTTAACAATTGTTGGCTGAAGCTTCATTTACAACCGCCATCACCAAAACCCTAGCTACCATCGATATGTACGGTAATTCCAGAATGACACTCCTACGTCCTATGCTCAGTCTTGTGTCAAACCCCATCTCACCTACATGTGAATTCCATCCAATGCTCCATCATGACGTGGCAGCTCCATGTCATCGCTGCCAAGGATCGCGACCATTGTCAGTCATCATCATCTTCACGTTCGCATTCTCACCCACAATTGCATGCCATCGCCAGTCTGCCCTACCTCGCAGAAGCTTAATTTTCGAGCATCCCCAATAGTTGTCCACGCTTCCAAGTCATCGTGCCCCTTACTAAGTCGATCTCGTGTCTCGGTTTAGAATTGTTTGCACCAGTATTGTAACGATCCATAATTTAATCACTTTGAATTTGAATAGTCAGTATGTTTTAAAATGATTTAACAATGGATTTTGTATCTGGAATAAAAATTTAGATAAAACGTCTCGAATGGATTTTTTTTAAAACGATGTAAAATGTTAGTTTAAAGATGGTACGAGTTATAAGCCGGTTAGAGTTACCAATTTATTTAGGAATAAGTTTACCTAATAAAACAAGAAAGAATTATTAACCCTGCCTAATAAAACAGAATAGTATAATTACATGCCTAATAAAATAAGAAAGAATTATTACCCTGCCTAATAAAATAGAATAGCATAATTACTTGCCTAATAAAACAGAATAGTATAATTACTTGCCTAATAAAACATAACAGTATAATTACTTGCCTAATGAAACAAAATAGCATAATGATTATTATATTCCATGCGGATGATAATCATTGGACCAAAATCTGGTCGAATCAGGTTCGACCATGCAGATGGTTTCCATTGGACCAAAATCTGGTCGAATCAGGTTCTACTATGCAGATGGTTGCAATTGGACCAAAATCTGGTCGAATCATGTTATGCCATAGTTGATAAGGAGGATTCTTATTGGACCAAAATGTGGTCGAATCAAATTAATCCATCAAGATGTTTTCTATTGGACTAAAATGTGGTCGAATCCAATTAGGTCATCAAGATGTTTTCTATTGAACCAAAATGTGGTCGAATCTGGTTAGGCTGTAGAAAATGACTAAAGTATCCTTCTCTTTACCTATAAATAGCCAAGTCCATATCTCATTTTAATTCATTCACAACTAAAGAAAAGAACTAAAATTCATTATCATAGGTGAGTGTTCCAAGTCTCCATCAAAGCAAATAGTTTAGTGAGTATATTCCTTGTTTTCATAGATTAGTAAGCATATTCCTAGACTATCATACGCTATTGAATGTTATGTATGTTTGATTTTGATTATTGATGATGATTGTTCAATATGAATGTTGAATATATATGCAAGTCAAGGAAATACATGTCGATAAGCACAAAGGAAATCACTTTCCTTTATTTAACAAATTAGTGTATATGGAATGTTAAACCTCTTTAATTTTTTTTAAAATGAAATAAATTCTAAAATTATTTTTAAATGTTTTAAAAGTGATTTGAGTTATAAAAATGAGTTTCCAAATGATAAAAAAAGAAGTCATTTTGATCAATATAGATTAAAAAGCACTTTCCGCAGCACTTTTGTATAACTTTTAAAATGTAGTTTTAAACGCAACCATTCATTTCCAAATCTTTTGTAAATATTTTCAATTGATTATTAAATTATTTTAAAGTTGATTTGAAGAATTTATGGAATAGTTGAATATTAAATGATTTAGAGTCGATCAAATTACTTGACCGCCTTATGGGTGTTAGAGAGATAGTGTCTAGGCTTGAGTTTGGAAAACCAGTTTCCTGCTCTCCCTAGCTATCCGGACTAGCCCAACGGATGGGATTGTAAACTTGATTTACTCGGATCAAAATTTTCCAAAGTTAAAGGATATAATTCTCCAAATATAAATAACTTGAATTTTATGGAGATAATCTTCTTGTATTCGGTGTTAAACCACGAAGAGGAAACTCATACTATTCGTGAAATTTAAAGGGTGCTTTCACCGTTATTTCGCCCATAGTATTTTTGAATATAGGAATTGATATTGAGTAGAATTAGATGATTCTATAGATTCTACTCACTTAACATCTACTGGTTTTGGATTAACATCCTAGATAACATGATTTTAACCGAATAAAAATTGTGAATTTTGAATTAGGAAATCTTTGTTAGGATTTAAATGAAATGAATTGGAAATATTTTTCTAAGTAAAATATGAAAGGGTTTGGAATTATTCCACGATTTAAAAAGGTTTAAATTAACCAAAAAGATTTGATAAACGAGGCTAGATGATTCCATATACTTTGAGAAAGATAAAGAAATATTTCAATGAATATATCTCTTAGATATATCTATGAATGAATAGAAATATGAATTAAATTGAATGATGATTGATAATCACATATAAACTTAACATCTTTTTAATCGATGATTGGTTCGAAGGAACCAGAGTCGGATTTGGGTAATTCCTATTCGAAGTGAAGACATGGATACGATATTAAGGGTTTTCGTAATGAAGGACTAATTATCGACCATTTGGGGATAATATCACAATGTACATATAGTATCAGTAGTCTCTTTGTTATGAAATATCCAATGCAAGGACTAATCGCTACTAATCATAGGAGTAACTCCCGACAGGGTGCGGTAAGAGAGTGCCTACGGTTTGTCCTGTTCCTGAACAACTTGCATGGACGGATGTCTGATGTAGCAGTTGCATTGGTTGATTTCTATGAACATATCATATGATTGGTGGTGGAGAAGACAACTTCTCTTAGCATAACACCCTTTTCTGAGACATACGAACTCAGAAGTTATACGTTTGTAGAAATCAGTTTTGTGATTATGGATTGGCAATGTGACATTCAAAGTGGAGTGTGCTATGAGTAAGGTAATCGTTACCTCGAGTCTCACCATACAAAAATGACAAAAAATAGGGTAGATGCGGCATAGCTAAGTGGGTCTCTCCCATCAGGGTATAGTCATTACCTTTCAGATATATTTATTCCCGCTATGACGTCGGGTTTTAAATTAACATGGTGTATGCAAAGAGAGCTCTCGAGTAGGTCGGGAACGACCGGGGTGATGGCATATTCGGTACTATTTATGGTAAAGATAGTCTGGTTCTGTGTTGGTAGAGGTTGAAGCCTCAGGTACATTTTTCTAGAGATGTATTTTCGAAAGATAGTCCCTTACCTTGTCATTGTACGGGAGTCCATTCTCCAATAAGTGCCTTTAGATTTGATTGTAGAGCCTAGTATGCTGGAATTTAATAATGTAACAATTTCGGCTAAGATTATGTATACTTACTTGAAAAGTGTTTTCAAAAGAATGTCATTAAAGATAATATCCACATATTCTGCGTAGCAAATGTTTTGGTTATCATAAGGAAAAACCCGTTCCATGTTTATGTGCGGTGTGGTCATATGAGATACCTTTTTTGTCAAACATTGTATTTTGAGTTTCTCACACCAATCTCATGAATGATCTGGAGTTTATTTTCTTTTCCACTTAAACTCTGGGTGCCTTATTTTCCTGGACAACCAACTGTTATGTAAGCTTGGAGCATTTTTGAATGGAGCATGGAGCATGGAGCATATTGGGTCTTTTGTTGAAGTCATCTGTCACTTTTCGCTGTGTTGGTATTATGTATTAGTATTTACCACCACTGCAAGGATAGGTCGTTAACTATCCTAGTTGGGTTAGTACTTGTCCTAACTTTGATGGAACAACTTGGAGTAATTGCATGTACTACTCATATGTATAATTATGTGTTAAATACGATGTTAGATTCTATTATTGTCTATCTTCTATCTTTATTTCTTTACCCCATGATAATCTACCTCTCCGGCACTTGGATTTATGGCACGTGAATACCGAGGATGTATTGGTGTCAATTTCTAAGGGTCGAGGAGGTGGGTCGTTACAAGTATTAATATTATTATTTTTTCGAACATGACTTTCCCTATTTGGATTTTGATCCAGGACATCTGAATGAGATAAAGGAAACGGGCATTGAGGATTAACGTGTGCGATTTTCTTTTATTATGGCTGGAACTAGTTGTTAGTTTGAATAGGCTTTTAGTTAACTTTTAGGCCTAATTTTCTTAAGGATTAAATTTCCACTTGCTTTCTATTTAATTCTTTTATACTTGAATTCAAATATTAACCTTTTTTATTTATTTATAAATATATCCCAATCTAATCGAGGTTGATTTATTGATTTTATTAAATATCAATTAAAGCTTCTTTATATCTATTTTAATTACATAAAATTATTTACAATTTCAGATATTTTAAATTTAACAATACACTTTACCCAGTTTAATATATTTTTTGAAAAGAATTTACTAATTAATTCAAGTTGTTAAAACAAAAATCTATTATTGAATAGACTTCAATTAAGAAGAAAAATGAAATTTCAAAATAACAGTTATCAAAAATCGAATACGGACGTTTTTATTTTAATTAAATTCATATAACATTACAGCTTGGAAAACAGCGTTGTTACAAAAGGATTCCACATTATTTTGTAATTTTTCATAGAACTCCCGTTATAAAATTTGAACTAAAACTATGTATATGAACATAATAACAAAAAAATATTAAAATTCAAATTAACATACACATGTAAAGCTTACTATTTCATATGTTTGTAGTTTAAAATAAACACATGAAAACTAGTTTTGACATAGGAAAGATTCGACTTTAAATTTTTATTTTACACTAAAGTCCTTTTTAATTTGTAATTAAAATAATGTAAATAACAACCAAAATAATTGATAATTAAAATAACTAATTATATGTGAAACTTTCATATTATTTCATAAAGTAATTTCAAGTATGGTTAAGGTATAGGCAATACATTCAATTTAAATATATACAGCAATTGGTTTCAAATCAAATTTTATTTTCCATTTTTTCATACACTAATTTCTAAAAGATAGTAGTTAACAGATTAAACAACATATGCGCATATAATTTCATTGTATAACAAATGAAATCTAAACTATGTTGATAAGATATAACATATTATCATGATAAGATGTATATACAAGGGATCTGAATTATTCTAAATAAGATATAATAGATATAAAAAGGAGATTGGATGATTACCTCAAGGTGTTGCATAAAAGATCACACCTTGAATGAAGATTTCACCTCGGATCTTCAAGATCCACACCCAATCCTTGCAATAAACAGATGAACCACCTATATTCCATTATTATTATTATTGATGTTTGAATTTGACTTGGAGTTGGGAAATTTTTGAAAGCCTTTTTTTTTGCCGTAGAAGGTTAGAAGGAGAAAAGAGAAAGGTAAATGAGAAAGAATCAATTGTCTGTAGAAAATGAATTGTGGATTTGTTTTATTTGAAAGAATGAAACTCTTCTCATTATTTAGTTAAAACTTTCTAATCAATTTCTTTAATTATCTCTCTCCCCACTCCTCTCTTTTCACATGGTATGGCTTAAACTACATGCCATCAAATGAATAAAATTTCCATCAATACCTTTATACAATTACCTTTTATTTAAACTCATTTAAAATTAAATCGGTATCATATATCGATGCACGTAAATATAAATTTTATCAATCCATTCAATAATAATAAACAAATCCCAAAAATCTATTAAATTAAATATTAATTAATATTTCTTAAATGTTAATTAATTCAATTGATTTACAAAATTTTATAAATTAATTAAATCGTGTGATTTTTCGAAGAATTCACCATTACGGTTGCATGACTCGAAGTATAAATTCAGTCAGCGACTAATATCAAAGAATTTGAATATTAACGTTCACACACCACCTTAGCTAGTAGTGTGACCTTTTGGATTAATTTATTATTTACACATCTTTTCAAAAAATCTAATTTTACCTATTTAAGTGCAACTAGTCAGTGATAATTATTTACACCAATTCTATTCGTCAAAACTATATCACTTTGGACTTATGGAATTTTGGTAATGGCCAAAATTTCAATATTGTCTGTATTCAACTCTATAATGCAAAAAAAAAAATCGTTGGTTCATTAGTAATAGTTATGATTAACCGAACTGCTCTAGCCAGAGGCTTTGACATTAATTTGATTTAAGCTGATCGTGATAATAACCTGATGTAACCAAGAGACGAATCCTCTCTTATATAGTGTTTCACTTCCAATGCTTTCACTTCACCCAACTATAGCCGTTCAATGGACATCGTACCATAGTTTAACTATAATCAAAGTGGTGCTTCCACATTGAATATTAATCATACTCCCAATTCAAGAGAACTTTGAAATATTGTCATATTGATGTTTTCTGTTTCACTTTAATTATATTGACCAACAAAAAACCATCGAGTGAGTCATTTCATAGTTTCTCATAACTATAAGTATGTAACCCCTTGGTGCCCCCAGCAGCCATGAGTAATACACTACCCAATATTTGGAGAGCATTATGTACTCTAGTCTCAATGTATGCATCGATATAAAGTCTCAATACGTCTTGACTAGGAATATTTAAAATAGTATGTTTATTTTATTGTGATAAATTACTCATGGTTACAACACATTTTAATTACTAACAAAAAACATTCCATTTGTGGATTTTCTATTAGATATGCTTTTAATTAAATTAATTAATGTAACACATTATCAAGTATATAATAGAAATAAAATATTTCATTTCGAACAAGATTGGTTATCAAGTTAGATATATGTAACAAATTACATAATTAACCCAAGGGGATACCCCTAAATCATCAACCTTCAACTTGCACTTGGGACCAATTATGGAGTCTCGTCCCTTTGATCAGTTTTATGAGAACCGATTGAGTTAGACCCTTTTTGCACGGATCTGCCATGTCATATTAATTATCCACTCTATCAATTAATTCTCTCCGATGTTTTATCTTGTCGAACTATTTAGAGCATGTTTTTCGACTTATGGTGAGCTCTTATTATTATGTTTTTATTATATAACACTAGAGTATTTTTAATACTTAGAATCACTCCTCGCTCAGTTATAAATTTGTGCATGTAAATTTATATATGTTGCCTTTATTTTGGCACAATTCAAGGCGATGTATTGAGCCTTTTAGTTGAATCAACCACAATATTTCATTTGGAACATTTCAAACTTAAAACTTCTTAATTAAGGTTTGCAAATGAATTTAGTATTGACATATTATACTTGATAGTACTTAAGAAGTTTGAGTTTGAATACTCCTTCATAAGGACTTCATTGTTTCTATACACATTTCTCTAGTATTTTGCAAATACTTGAGAATACTCTCAACTACCGTTTAGTGTCTTAATTTCAATTTGATAATTTCTTTATGCATCGAATACATAAGCAAAATATGATATTGTAGACAGTACAACATGTATGATAATTCCTATTGTCAATCCCTAAGAAATTCGTCTCACATGTTCCATAATTTTAATAATGTGTCTCCACGTATCGTCCGAGATATTCCCAACACCTTTTATACTTATTATAAAAGATATAATTTACAAATTCAAAATCAAGTATTAAACAACCAAACTAGAATTGATTTTGACATAATTACAACATTAACAATTGGCAGTATATTGTTTATTTATAATTTAGAAATATCTATGTATCTTTAACGTTCTTTCTTAGGGGCACACGTTTCCTTTGTATTTGGATCGAAAATCAAACTATTTGATATTTCTGTTAAAACCTTATTCAACTTTTATGTTTATCAAATGATATCTTCATATCCATTCCTCGATCATACCCGAGCACACAAACTCAATATCGCTTCTGCCGAGACATTTTGGCTGTTATATGCACAGTCTATTCCAGATCATTATTTAGAATTTTCTATTTCAATGTATTGAGCCAAAACACAAGGTCATTCTAGGCAATAATTTTGTGGGTAAATCTAAATAAATTTGAGCAAGTTAAGTGAAAAGCTATCATCTTGATTTCAACAACTGAAATTTATGATGTTATTCTTATCAACGTTCCTTATTAGATTTCAACTGTATTAATCTTACTCTAGAAGACACAACCACTATCGATGGATTATATCCATTTGAGTACAACTACCCAAATCATATTTTGATAACGTACTTGGAATCCTTTTCAAATTTGTGCATCATATCATGTCGCAGAGTCAATATTCTTAATGACTTAATTAACAACGAGGATTATCTATTTTCAACATTGATAAGAAACTCATAGTTTCTTTTCACTGTGTGAGAATAATTATTAAACACTCTAATGAAGTGTATTTGTTTAGGTTAGTTAATTTTATTTAATCCCTCGTGATTAGTTTTATCCTTGGATCATATCCAAATCCATTTTTCTACCAATAATTTCTAAATGAAATTCTTTCCTATGAATTTGGTATTTCTTGAAATAACAGTTGTTTATTAATGTAATGGAACAATCATAAACACTTTACAAATTGCTTGATATATAAAACTGATTTTTTTAAAATTTATAATACTTATATTCAAACAAAAATTGGTCATCCAATGACTATCGTTACTAAAAAATTTTTGGGGCGATTCATATAAGATTTCTAACATACAATTATTATGTACAGTCTTTCGACTTGCACAACCTACCAGCTTCTTGACTTAGGATATGTTGAGGTTTTTTATAAAACTTTTATAAATTATTCTTTAGATGAAATTAATTTTGACCTTATGTACTGCTGTTAAGTACACGAACTTATAGAAATAAGTTAACTCAACTTCATTCACAGTTAATCATACTTCATTCAATAAAGTTTGATTACTTCTTGTCGGTACACCATTATGTATCATAGGAAGAATTGACTTTTGGGATTGAAATTGTATTCATTTTTAGATATGTTCGAAACTCTATCCAATATACTCACAATTCAATCAAATCATAGTATTTTTATTTTTTATTACACATTATTTTATTTACTTTCATTTTATATTCTATGAACTCATCATTAAAATAACACATGTGTGTATCATATTCACTTGTTCATGTTTTCGATAATTCATCACTGAATACAATAAAGTGTATGGAACCATCTTGGAATTAATAGACTTTCGTTTGCATACATCTATAGATATCAATCTATAGAGTTTATCAACTCTTATAAAGCTCATACTATTGTCCTTGGTTGTCCGAGATATAATATACCAGTACCATATGAATTATAGTCAATAGTAAAAATTACTTCTCAAAACCGTGGTTTAGTCCATAATTCCAAAATAATTGCAAATAAATTTAGATACTTTTGTATTTTCTAACGCACCATAAATACCACTATTATAGTTTTATTATGTACCGAATATTCATAATATTCACCTTGCAATAGAATTATATCTATTTTCAGTCAGTACTAAAAGACAGTTAGTATTTCATAAATAATGTTTGGTACTGTTGGCGGTAAAAATTGGCCACCAACACCCAGTTATATGAAAGCACCAATGTCCAATCGTAGATCTCAAATAGTATCTAATGTAGAGAATATAATATGAAGAACAAACAAATTAAAAATAAAAGCAAGTAAAATGAGACAAGATTTATAGTGGTTCAGCTAACTCCGACCTACGCCCACTCCAGAATAATCCTTTTTATTATAATGTAGTTTGTTTACAGTTATAATTTGGAATCCTAGAACAAAGTTGACAAAGTGTAGCCTAGGTTCAAGACAAAGAAGTAAAAAGAAGCATCATAAGCTCCCTTTTCTCAAGCCATGTCTACTGTATTTATAGGGGAAGACATCCACGGATCAGACTGAAATTTTGGCAGAAGGTTCGAGAGACCAAGACGAGACCACTCAAAAATTTCTAAGCCTATCAGGACCCACAATAAGGATCTTTATAGATCCCTATTAGTGTGTCTAAATGGGCTACAATCCTTTGAGGGAAGCCCCCATGGTGTTAGCTACTTGCTCTCCAAATTTTGTGCAATTCCGAAGTACCAATTGTGAGATATTGCATTTCCCCTGAAGTAGTGTTGCTTGAATTATGATTTCTGCCAATCCCTCAAAAGGGAGTTATGCTAATCCCTCCAACTTCCTCCAATTGGAATGAGAGCCCTTGCGAGTGTTCCACATGTTGTAGTAAGCTTATACTCCAAGTTTCATGTCAATTGGATGTGTAGATACTGAGATATTGATCGATCTTTGCTATAAAGTTGGGTTCAGCCAATCCCTAAGAGGGAAGAGGGTCGATCCCTATTGAGGGATAGAGGCCAATCCCCTCAAACTCCTTCAAATGTCATACGATCCCTAAAGAACCTTCTCCATATTTTATTATGCTTATATTCTAAGTTTCACGCCAATTGGATTAGTAGAACTCGAGCTATTGATCAATCTTTGTTGTAATATGTTGCGAAGGCTGATTATAGCCAATCCCTAAGGAAGAGGCCCAATCCCTCCAACTTGCTTTATTTGATGTGTGATCCTAGGATAGACTCCCAGGGTCCCTACATCTTACTCAAAAATTTTTATGTGCATTAGACTTATAGATTTTGATATATTAATTGTTTTCTATTGAGTTTTACTTGCTTGGCTGAAATATGCCAATCCCTTTTATACCGATCTTTGTCTTAGGTGAAATAATTTATCCTTAACCCGCGTATACAAACTCCAAACGACTTGAGATTTGTGAAGTAGCCTATGGGGCCATCCTTGTCACTTTATACTAGTCTCACCCAGTTTGGGAAAAAAATCGAGGATATGTAGCGATCCCCTAGGGGAAGGGATAGGCACTGATCCCCTGCCTGGGGAGGGGGCACTAATTCATACTTAGAATATTCTGGAGACTCTATCTCTTGGTCTCGGTCGATCGTAATTTTACATCATTGCATGCACTTGAGTTCTAGACCTCACAATCATTGCTTTGGGCTACTGGTCTTGACAACCGTAAAGTCTGTTGGGTTAAATTCATCTATCTACTGCCTTCGGCAAAAGGCGGGTTAACACTGCCTCCAAAAACATGCCTTGCGATAGGAAGATGTGTATTGACTTGCCATAAATCCAAAATCCGAAATCCATAATCTATTGATAGACGTATTTTTCAATCCAGATTCCAATTCAAACCCATGATCTTTCTGGATCGTTTTACCTAAATCCACATCCATCCAAAGCCAAATCCATTGTTGTTTGAAGCTGATATCCAAATCCATGACCCCTCTAGGTTGTTATCTTAATCCAAATCCTCGATCTCACTAGATCCTTACTGGGCATAATTCATACTTGATAACCTGAGTAGGTCAATCCATCACGTTCAAGCAAAGCGACCTACTCATTGCCAGGCCATGTCTGACGACATTATTCTCTTTGGATCCTTATCGAGCACAATCCGTACTCGACAACCTGAGTAGGTCAATCCATCATGTTCGAGCAAAGCGACTTACCCCTTGCTAGGAATAGTCCATACTTGACGAGCTTGATATCTCTAGATACTTTCCAAGCATAATCCATACTCGATACCTGAGTAGGTCGACCCATCTCGTTTAGGCGAAGCGACCCACCCTTTTCCAAGCATAATCAAAACCTGATGACCTGTTCTATTCATCGCATTACTGTGGACCCACGTGTTTTAAGATTCATTGATTATGGCGGTTTATTGCCATCTCAGAGCATGACTAGGGATCATCCTCGAACCCATACATGTGTAAGTAACTTGGCCATTTTAGTGTAGAATTTATTGATTATTTACTTCATACCATCCCGATCGAGAGATGACGACCTGCGTCCTTAAGTCAGGCTCGCTCCAATATATGGCGGATGATGGCTGTGCCTATTCCATCACCACTATCCATCTCCTTATGAAGCCATCCAAATCTGTGCATCTAGTTCCATGGGGAGTAGTGCCGATCCATTCTCCTTGGCCGAGGTTTGCCCCCGGTCGCTCCAATCCATAAGTGGTTTCCAATTTCCAACTATTCCAGCATCCATAAGTGGTTTTTAATCATCATTTCCTTCCTGCCCCTCGAGTCTATAAGGGGATTCTGGAATGTATTCTTCTGGACAAGCATCCAAACTACGATTCGCACCATGATCCATGGGATTGACCGAAGATCCACCAGACTCATGATTGACCAGACCAGGGAGCATGCCCCCATGCCTTTGGGAATGAGCGTTGATCCCTTTGGAGAGATCGGTGCTGATCCCTCTAAGATGGCTGGGGACTACCCTCGGCTACTATGTTCCACTCCTTTTTCTAATAGCTTTGTTTATATGCTCCCGGTTCTAATTTCCAGTGAATCTTGCCACCTCAACTCTTTGATCCATAGCTCTGGTAATCCCTATCATTCCAACTCCTTGACTTTGCATTTCAGCAGCTCCTATAGCTCTAGCTTGTCCGATCTGTCAAAGTGGATTCTACATCATCTTCCCTATTTTAGGGGAAAACATCCACGGATTGGGCTGAAATTTTGGCAGAAGGTTTGGAAGACCAGGACGAGGCTACCAAAAAATTTCCAGTCCCATCGGGATCCATAATAGAGATTGGTACCAATCCATATTAGTGTGTCCAAATGGACTGAGATCCCTATGAGGGATACCTTATGATGCTATCTAGTTGCTTCCTAAATTTCGTGCAATTCCAACGTGTGGTCTGTGAGGTATCACATTTTCCGTGAAGTGGTGTTGCTTGAGTTTTGATTTCTGCTGATCCTCCCAATGGTAGTTATGCCGATCCTTCTAGCTACCTGCAATTGGAATGAGATTCCTAGGGGATGTTCCATATATTTTATTAAGATTATACTTTAAGTTTCATGTCAGACATCGATCAATTTTTGCTATAAAGTTGGGCTCAGTTGATCCCTAAGAGGGAAGAAGGCCAATCCCTAATGAGGGATAGAAGCCGACCCTCCAAACTCCTCTAAATGCCATACGATCCCAAGATAAGCTTCATCATGTTGTATTATGCTTAACCTCCAAGTTTCATGCCAATTGGATTTTTCGAACTCAAGTTTTTGATCAATCTTTATTGCAATATGTTGTGAAGGCTGATAATAGCCGATCCCTATAGAGGGTAGAAGGTCGATCCTGCTAACTTGCTCTATTTGATGTACGATCCCTAGGATTGACTACCTAGGGCCCCTACATCTTGCTCATAAAATTTTATATGTACTGGACTTATGAATTTTGAGATATTGATTGTTTTCCATTGAGTTTTACTTGCTTGGCTGAAATATGCCAATCCCTTATATACTAATCCCTTTCTTAGGTGAAGTAATTTGTCCATAACTTACGCATACGAAATCTAAATGATGTGAGAGTTGAAGTATAGCCTCGTGGGGTCTTCCTTGTCACTTTATACCGATCTCACCCAGTTTGGGACAAAAATTAAGGATATGTAGCGATCCCCTAGGGCAAGGGATAGGCACTGATCCCCTTCTCAAAGGTACTAATCCATACTTAGAATATTCTAGAGACTCTATCTGTTGGTCTTGATTGGTCGTCACTTCATAGCATTGCCCGCACTTGATTTCTAGACCACACAATTATCGCTCTAGGCTACTAGTCTTAATAATCTTAAAGTCTATTGGGTTAAATCCGCATGTCTACTGGCTTGCCAAAAGGTGGGTTAATAGGTATGTTTTATGAAAACAATATTTGTAACTTGATGACACTGACAAGTCATATATGGCATGCTTCCACCATGTCTTCCATTACTATAACAACGTATGAAATACAAAGCCCCATTCAATCACTTAAGATAGGTTGTCTTTTTCATTTACTATAACTACTTTACAATTGAGACTTTTCTCATTAAATGTCTTAATTTAAAGAAATAACTATCATAGAAAACAAATTTCTATATGAAAATACTTTTGGAACTGAAATCATATTTCTTACTCCTTGTTAAGTATCTGTTATTTTACATTCTCGTTTCCATTGTCTGTTTATGCAGTAGAAATATTCACTCTCTTCATCCCAACCATGTATTAAGTCACATCTACTAATGAACATTCACTTTCCTTTCTAAACAGTCGAACCATTTAAAGGAAACTAATTACTATAATATTGTAAAGAACTCTTTACAAAAATGCATTTTGTCATTCTTTATATTCAAGTAAATCAAATAAGTTGCATTTTATGTAAATCAATCAAACTGACATTTCAACGATTAATTTATTATACCTATTTTGTAGTTTGGGTCTCATGTTAAACTTGATAAATGAAGATCATGATTGTAATCAATCAAATTGAATACTAACAATATGGTCTATTTTCTTATTTCGACCGAACCAATTTCATCGAGGTTCCATACATTATGAATTGCGATAAGCAACCCTTCACCATATAATTTTTATATATAATCGAACACATATCAGAAATCCATATTCAAGTATTGTTTCTAGAGATCGAAACTCATAAAGGACAATACAGCCTAGGGCGAATAAACATGTAAATGACTAATTACGTAATGTATTTAGTAGTTATAAAATTTGGCGATTGCATGAGTATCGAATAATAGCATGCAAATAATATGTACTGGTAAATATATATTATATATCTTTTATCAATCTTTAATTTAGCTCATTAATATATCTTAATTGATAAACATTTTATCGATTACATTAATTATACAAATTTATCGATGTAGGTTTTTGTAACTTTATATAGCAAATGTTACAATATTATAACGGTTAAATGTTATCGATTCATTTTTCTAGTAAGGCTTCCACTAGAATTTTATGTTTCTCAAACACTAAGAGAAAATATAGAATATTTCTGTTAGTCCGTGAGATGATGGTTTTGATGACAACAACCTTAGAATAGATTATAAAATATAAATACTAACATTATAAGTTTAGATATATATGTATATGCAGGATTTAACCATGCAGGTACTAAGAATGAAGACTGTACAGTATAGAGATTCAAGATATCAAGATAAAATATCAAGATAGAAGACTCATGAGTATCAAGACTATCAAGAGTTCAAGATTTCATGGATAAGTATTTTATTATTATTATTATTAGGAATTTTTGTTAAAACTCGTAGAAAAGCACTGGCATCTTAAAATCCAATTTATTCGTGGAATGGAATCCACTTCGAGCCCGTTAAAGGGATGGAACCCTAAGTAGGATGGAACCTACGAAAAATCTAGTGGAACATTGTTTTGTAACCGCTAACTTTTATTCAAAATGATTTTTCAAAATTATATCCTGTTTTCAAAATGTTTTCAAAACTTTCCTTTTAAAAGATTCAAAACCCTTGATCCTGATTTTAAATAATTTTAGCCTCAAAAACATCTTTAGTTTCAAAGTCAAATAACTCCTGATTTTAAACTATCTTTTCAAATAATATATTTAACTTTTAAATATTTATACTTAGATTTAAATATAAAATTATAGTTAAATACTATATATATTTCTTTATATTTACTTATGAATTTCAACTATAGTCAAGTATATTTATAAAGTTTAAAATAGTTTTAGTATAAGATAAAGGTTATTTTCAAAGAAATTCAAAACATCATAAAAATGCTTTGGGATGTCGACATGCCTATGGGTACCATGTCGACATGGTGACAGTTTGGTTCAAAAATTCAAATTTCAAAAGAAGTGTCTATTCGCTATAACTCTTCATGAATGGTCATGGTTGTTGTTCTTCTATAAATATGGGTCAGTTTCAACGAATTTTTAATCACTTTTTTTTGGTTTTCACTCCTCTTCTTCTTCCTCATTTCTTATTACATATATTATTATCATTACTCTGCCGAAATCAACATTGAATCATACTCGATTATTTCTAGTTTGATTCTCTATCACTATCTCTACAAGATTCTCAGTTCTATTCAGAGTTATAGACTTCTTTGTAATCTATTAAGCGAGAAAAGGTCTGATTGTAACCTTGGAAATCAATCAAAAGGGAAAAGTTGTGATTGTTGCCTTGGTAAATCAATTGGGTAAACTTGTGGCCCGTAAATCAAGTATCTCTACCCAGAGGATCGAAATTCTGGAGGGTATACCTCGTAGCCTTGAAACCGAGGGTGTAATTGTACAGTTGCTTTTGAAAGGAAATCCGTACTTGTGTTGCGGGACTGGATGTAGGGTAATTCCGAATCAGTATAAAATCCGGCGTGTTCTTTCCTTTACTTCTCTTATTTTATTTCTGCATCCGTGATTGTTTCTGTGATCATATCTATGTCTGTATATTGCATACTTTTGTGTCTAAATTAACATAAATTAAAAAGATTTAGTAACTCTTTATTAACACTATTCACCCCCCTCGAGTGTTAATCTTAGCCTTAAGTTCCGTAATCCGCATTTCTCATAATTGGTATCAGAGCAAGGTTTTCAAAGTTTCATAATCTGATTTTTAAAAAGTTTTTAAAATGGCTATATTCGTTAATACTAATTTAGAAGTATTCAAATCATCATTTTTTCATAAGTCTGCATATAATCAATATTCAAATTCAAGTTATCTAACAAAATTGTTTGATGTGCAGGAATCATGCTTTATAGTGTTGAGGAATCAATCCACAATGGACAAATCATGCAGATCAGAAAGAACAAATGGATACTTGATAGTGGATGTTCTAGACACATGACTGGCAATCCAGATATACTGAATGATATAATATACAAAGACGGAGGATTGGTTAACTTTGGAGACAATTCAAAAGGATATGTGATTGGCATCGGCAAAGTCGGTAATTCTGAAACTCCTACTATTACTAATGTTTTGCTAGTTAAGAATCTGAAACATAATCTTCTAAGTATAAGTCAACTATAAAGGTTATAAAATTAAATTTGAAAAAGATAAATGTCACATTGAAGATAATAATTCAACCATTATATTTGAGGGAGTCAGGAAAAAGACTATATATTCTTAGTATGAAAGTTTCAAATGATAACCTGTGTTTGTTGACAAATACAAGTGACCCTTGGATTTGGCACAAAAGATTTGGGCATTTGAATTTCAAACTCCTATCTAGACTGTCAAAACATGATCTAGTAAGAGGTCTCGCTAAAATGAATTTTAAAGTAGATAGTATATGTGATGCTTGTCAATTACGAAAACTTAGAAAAAATTCTTTTAAATTAAAAGATATGATTTCAACTTCAAAACCTCTTGAATTACTTTATCTCGATTTATTTGGTCCATCTCAAATTTTACCAATAAATCATAATAGATATGTCTTTGTAATTGTAGATGATTATTCTAGATTTACATGGACAATATTTTTGAAACATAAAAGTGATACTTTTGAATGTTTTAAGACATTCTCAAAAAGAATTCAAAATCAATTTTCTCTAAAAAATTATAACTATTCGAAGTGATCACGGTGGTGAATTTGAAAATGAAAGGTTTAAGGAATTCTACAATAAAAAGGGAATAACTCACAATTTTTCATTTCCGAGAACTCCACAACAAAACAGAGTAGTAGAACGTAAAAATAGGACGATTCAAGAGTGTGCGAGAACTATGCTTACAGATAGTAATTTACCAAAGAATTTTTGGGCAGAAGCAGTTGCTACCGCCTGTTATATTTTGAATAGAACTTTAATTAGACCTCTAACAGATAAGACATCTTATGAACTTCTTTATTCAAAGAAGCCTAAGTATCTTATTTTAGAATTTTTAGAAGTAAATGATTTATTTAAATACAAAAGATAATTTAGATAAATTTGATCCTAAATCCGGCAAAGGTATCTTTATCGGATAGTCTAATAGAAGTAAAGCGTACAGAGTGTTTAATTTAAAAACTAATACCATTGAAGAAACAATGCATGTTTCATTTGATGAAAATTTCAAATTTTTTGAAGATACAAATGATGAAGAGGATTTATTCACTCAAAATCAAGAACCTATTGAAACTAATAATGAAATTGATCATCCTAATAAAAGGACAAAACTTTTAAAAGATCACCCTGTAGAAAATATACTGGGAGATATGCAATCCGTCTAGAAATCAACTAAGTCAAATGAGTAATGTAGCTTTTATATCAACTATTGAACCCAAAAATCCAATAGAATAATCAACTGATGATTCATGGATTTTGGCTATGCAAGAAGAATTAAATCAAATTACTAGAAATGACGTTTGGGAACTTGTTCCTAGACCGGAAAATAAAACTATAATTGGAACTAAATGTGTTTATAAAAATAAAATGAATGAACAAGGAGAGGTAGTTAGAAATAAAGCTCGTTTAGTCGCTCGAGGTTATTGTCAAGAAGAAGGAATAGATTTTGATGAAACCTTTTCTCCCGTAACAAGATTAGAAGCCATTAGGATTCTACTTGCTTTCGCAAATCATAATAATTTCAAATTATTTCAAATGGATGTTAAAAGCGCTTTTTTAAATGGATTTGTAAAAGAAGAAGTATATGTCGAACAACCACTACTTTTTGAAAATGATAAATTACCAAATCATGTTTACAAACTTAAAAAAGCACTATATGGTCTAAAACAAGCTCCTAGAGCCTGGTATGATAAACTAAGATCTTATTTATTGCAATCTAATTTTGAAATTGGTAAAGTAGATAATACTCTTTTTATCAAAAGAAATAAAAATTATATTCAACTAGTACAAGTTTACGTAGATGATATCATTTTTGGTTCAACTAATTTTGAAATGAATAAAGAATTTTCTGAAATAATGAAAAAAGAATTTGAGATGAGTCATATGGGTGAATTAAATTTCTTTTTAGGATTATAAATAAAACAATTAGATAATATTGGTATCTTTATTAGTCAAGAAAAATATGCTAAAGACCTAATTAGTAAATTTGGTTTGACTATTGCGAGTGGAAAACCCACTCCCATGGCAACCAATGAGTACCTTAGTAAAGAAGATCTCTCGAAAGATGTAGATCAAAAATTATATAGAGGAATGATTGGCTCATTACTCTATATTACTGCTAGTAGACCTGAAATCATGCATAGTGTCTGTCTCTGTGCCAGATATCAATCCCAACCTAAAGAGACTCACTTAAAAGCCATGAAACGAATCATAAGATATGTTAAACACACGTCTGATTATGGTTTGTTCTACCCTAAAAATGATTCTTTTGACTTAATATCTTACTGTGATGCTGACTGTGCTGGTTGTAAATCAGACCCAAAAGGTACAAGTGGGACTTGTCACTTTTTAGGGCATTCTCTGATTTCTTGGCTTAGTAAAAAACAAAACACGGTTTCTTTATCAATAACTGAAGCAGAGTATATTTCTGCTACTTTAGCTTGTTCTCAAGTAATATGTATGCAACAAACCTTAAAAGATTGTGGTTTAAAATTTTCAAAATACCAATTTATTGTGACAATACGAGTGCGATAAATTTATCCAAAAATACTACTCAACATGCTCGAACTAAAGATATTGATATCAGACATCATTTTCTCAGAGATAATATAAGTAAGGAAGTAGTTACTCTCGAGTATATCAATTTTGAGAATCAAATTGCCGATATCTTAACAAAACCCTTAAATGAATCAATATTTACTAAATTAAGAAGAGAATTAGGTATTTGTTCTATAACTGAAATATAAAATCTAAATAACAAGTATAATTAATAATTAATATTAAAATAATTCAAAGAGTTAAATTTTAAAAAGACCATGTCGACATCCCCTAGGTATACGTGTCGACATATAACGTTTTTGATTTTTTAAAATTTTCCCACCAAAATTCAAAAATTTAGTTATATATTCTTCTCGATTTCGACTTTTCATTCATTCTCTCTGTTTTCTTTTCATTCTCTCTTCTGAAATAAATAAAATCATGGCTTCATCCTCAAAATCAAACATAAAATCAACTTTCTCATTTCCCTCTCCTACATCTGGTCCATTCGAACGCACTACTCTTGCTCGTGTAACGAAAATAGAGGAGTCTATGATTGATGTACTTCAGATGTTAACTGAAATTCAAGTGACTCAACTTCGTATGGCAAAGGAACAGGAAAGGAAATGCAAGATTCTTAGGAATTTGCAAAAATTCCTAATGGATAACCAGGCCAACCCTATCTTGATTGATGAAGACTCTTCACTTAATCAAGAACAAGAGGCCAGCGAGGAAGAAGAAGAACCTATGGAAGAAGCGTACGGGGAGGATGATGACCAAGTAGTGAGTGTTGGAGAAGTGTGTTTCGACAAAAATGGGAATCTTGTCGAACAATGTGGAAATTTCTGTTTCCACTATCCAAACTGTTCGATTCATAGATCTCCTATGTTCAGAAACACACATTAGTTTCTTCTCTTTCCTTCCATTGTTGTTTGTGTTTTTATGTTTTCAAACGCAAATGTAAATACAAAAATATACATAATAAATAACCCGTGTTCTTATATGTGTTTTTATTATAAGTATTATTGTGGATTCTTAGTTAGGATAGTTAATAATTTAGGACTATGTTTTAGTATTGGACTTAAGTGTTGATTATTTATGATAATACTATCATTATAATCACATGTCATAGAGTAATAGTTTTAGGGGGAGTTATATAGTTTGGAGTTATCTAGTTTAGATAAAGGTTTTGTTGATGAAAAAGGGGGAAAATATAAAATAGGATAGTTAGGTATAGATTAAGGGGGAGTTGTTAGTTTTAGGGGAAGTTATTAGGATAGAAATAATATTTTATAAACAAAGGTTGTCATCATCAAAAAGGGGGAGATTGTAGTACGTGAGATGATGGTTTTGATGACAACAACCTTAGAATAGATTATAAATATAAATACTAACATTATAAGTTTAGATATATATGTATATGTAGGATTTAACCATGCAGGTACTAAGAATGAAGACTGTACAGTATAGAGATTCAAGATATCAAGATAGAAGACTCATGAGTATCAAGACTATCAAGAGTTCAAGATTTCAAGGATAAGTATTTTGTTATTATTATTAGGAATTTTTGTTAAAACTCGTAGAAAAGCACTGGCATCTTAAAATCTAATTTATTCGTGGAATGGAATCCACTTCGTGCCCGTTAAAGGGATGGAAACCTAAGTAGGATGGAACCTACGAAAAATCTAGTGGAACATTGTTTTGTATCCGCTAACTTTTATTCAAAATGATTTTTCAAAATTATATCTTGTTTTCAAAATGTTTTTAAAACTTTTCTTTTAAAAGATTCAAAACCCTCGATCCTGATTTTAAATAATTTTAGCCTCAAAAACATCTTTAATTTCAAAGTCAAATTACTCCTAATTTTAAACTATCTTTTCAAATAACACACTTAACTTTTAAATATTTATACTTAGATTTAAATATAAGATTATAGTTAAATTCTATATATATATATATATATATATATATATCTTTATATTTACTTATGAATTTCAACTATAGTCAAGTGTATTTATAAAGTTTAAAATAGTTTTAATATAAGATAAAGGTTATTTTCAAATAAATTCAAAACATTATAAAATGCTTTGGGATGTCGACATGCCTATGGGTACCATGTCGACATGGTGACAGTTTGGTTCAGAAATTCAAATTTTAAAAGAAGTGTCTATTCGCCATAACTCTTCATGAATGGTCATGGCTGTTGTTCTACTATAAATAGGGGTCAGTTTCAACGAATTTTTAATCACTTTTTTCTGGTTTTCACCCCTCTTCTTCTTCCTCATTTCTTAATACATATTCTTATCATTACTCTACCGAAATCAACATTGAATCATACTCGATTACTTCTAGTTTGATTCTCTATCACTATCTCTACAAGATTCTCAGTGCTATTCAGAGTTATAGACTTCTTTGTAATCTATTAAGCGAGAAAAGGTGTGATTGTTGCCTTGGAAATCAATCAAAAGGGAAAAGATGTTATTGTAGCCTTGGTAAATCAATTGGGTAAACTTGTGGCTCAAAAATCAAGTATCTCTACCCAGAGGATCGAAATTCTGGAGGGTGTACCTCGTAGCCTTGAAATCGAGGGTGTAATTGTACAATTGCTTTTGAAAGGAAATCCGTACTTGTGTTGCGAGACTGGATGTAGGTAACTCTGAACCAGTATAAAATCCGGTGTGTTCTTTCCTTTACTACTCTTATTTTATTTCTGCATCTGTGATTGTTTCTGTGACCATATCTGTGTCTGTATATTGCATACTTTTGTGTCTAAATTAACATAAATTAAAAAGATTTAGTAATTCTTTATTAACACTATTCACCCCCTTTAGTGTTAATCTTAGCTTTAAGATCCGTAATCCGCATTTCTCACAATTTCGATTTCTTCAGTGGGTTCTAGAACGCATATGCCTTGAGACTCTGAACTTGAGGAAAGATTAGCAAATCATATGTCCACATATGACGAATAACTCCTTATCGTTTGTATCATATACAAATCCTAACCCATAGTTTCTAATCCTAATCTCATCTTTAATGTGAGGAAAGCTCAACAAATAAAGAGAGATTGTTCGCTCATACCCACCATTTCACGATGGCTTAAGTATTATGCATATACTGGAGGAAATCTCAACAAATATGTGCATTTATCTTACCTCGTCAATTTAGTATATTAATAGTACCACTATAATATCCCTAGCTTGAGGAAAGCTCGACAACTAAGGAGTATACAAGTAATCTATTAATATATAAATGTTAAATGACAACCTTATATTAAAGATTCATAATCTTTAATAAATTTAATTTAATGATATTTACTTATGGAGCACCGTATTTCTTATGAAATACCCTCGTGATTCAAGTGTCGGACACACCATAAATCACGGTATATATACTATACGTATGCATTTATTCCTTTAATTTAATTTGAGTTTCTTTTTAGTTCCACCTTTAATTATACATTCATATTATATAAGATTAACTAATATATAGCTTTTATAATTTAATCATCCTATATAATAGTCTTATGTATATTTCATTAATTGAATCTTATTTAATTAATTTAGTTAATCAAAACTTGATTAATTATTTTATTATTCAAATATAACATATTATATTGAATATATACTATAACCTTTATATTAATACACATATATCTTACATACATGTATTTTAATTCATTAATTAACTTTGAATTAATCGATTTAGTCAAATAATTTTAATCAAATTTTATAAATTTTGAAAATTCTTTTATACACAAATGTATACTCATATAGTCCTAGACAATTCAACAAAACATAACATATATCATATATATATTTAATGAATCAACTTATTTGATTAATTAATAATCTATGTTATTAATCTTATTAATAAATAATACTTTTGAAATTAATTTTATAATATTTTCAAAAATTTCAAAGATTTATATCACATCTTTTATTATATGTGTTTTATTTTAAATTCAAGTTTTAAAATTTAAACTTCTATTTTAATTTTCAAAACAATTTAAAGGTTTATTTTATAACATTTATAATATTTTTCTTATTTTAAATTAATTTTTTAAATTTAGAATTTTAATTTTAATTTCAAAAAAAAAAATTAAGCCAAGGCCCAATTTAAATTGAGTATCCTTTATTAAGGGAGACCTTTGGGTTCACTTCACTTTTTGGGCCAGGCCGGTTGTGACGAACGAGAATTTTTGCCCTTGTTATTAGACACGAATATGTCTACGGTATTGTGTGCTGAGCATTCAAGTACCGAAAAGACCGACGTCGGGGGAAAAAGAAGAGAAGAAGAAGAAACTAAACAATCATGGAATGTCACAAAGCAACGGAACAATATATAATATAATAATGATTTTTAGAAAAGAAAAAACTATAATATACATACATCCATCAAAGTACAACAAAAAATCACTAATCATCAGTCTGGACAGTTTTAACAACTCGTCATCACAAATGCTGGTTGTTTTAAACAACCAATGTAGAGAAATAAGATAATAACCAGCTATCATGAAGCTTCGTGCTCCATGCTCCTCCAAAATGCATCCCAATCTTATTTGTAAATATACTCGGTCTGACATAAGCGTTAAAGGGGAAGAACACATGGATCAGTCTGATAAACCAGCATGAGAAAACACATCTTAATTGGATTTTTAAAGTTATAAAAACCTTTCAAAACAAAGGTATCTCGTAAGAACACATCGCACGCAAACACGGACGGGTTTTACCTTACGTTAACCAGATCATTTCATATCAAATCCCCTGATATTATAATATTGTCTATGATACAAATACATATTAATCATTGCTAATGTTTGCGCAAAAAATGGGCAAACACCTCCAAGTCGTGAGATTTAATTGGTTTTATGTGATTCTTAATGATTTATATGAGTTATGTAAATATGAAAAAAGCAGGGGCTGAATTGTAAAAGACACACAGATTTATAGTGGTTCGGCCAGAACGTGCCTACGTCCACTTTATATGTTATTATCTTCTTTGTTTCAGATTACAAGTACAATGCTTTGTGTACAAGTATATGAAAGTAGTTTGAAAGTTCCTTCCGTGCTTGAGCTCTCAAACTTGTCTGCCATTGTTGTACCCCTGCCCCTCTATTTATAGAATGAGATAGAGGGCAGGGGTCTTGGATGTATATAGCTGCTGGTGGGCCCGGGCTGAAGCAATCTGGACTGGCAACTGTTTGGTTCGGCGAGGTCTCATTCGGCATGGAGCTTGGACCGGTGGTAGGTGTGGACCGGTTGTGAGTGTGGACCGGTGGTTCGGTGCTTGTTTGGACCGGTTGTGGGGTTGGCTCGGTAGGTCTTTTGGTCTGGCATAGGGGTGGACCGGTAGTGAATGGTCCGGTACTGATGGAAATAGGTTTGGTTCGGTAGTTGCTTGGACTTTGGTTCGGTTATGGTTGGACCGGATGGGGGGCTGACCGAATGGCCTTTGGTTCGGCATGAATTGGAGATGCCGAATGGATCCTCTGCCGAATGGACTTGTATATTGAGAATGCCAGATGGACTTCTATGCTTATATTGAGCCTTGTGTTTGTCGAACAAGGTGGAGGTTGCGAGCCCGGGTGAAACTGTGACTTCTCGGTCTCGAGATCTTCTGGGTGAGAATCCGCCCAACATTTGCCCCCCAAAGTGGGGCACGTGCTCGCATGTGTCGCGCTTTGTTTCCCTGTTGTAGGGAGGCTTGTTTTGCAATGCCTTAGGCTGGACGTTCATATCCTGTTGGTGTCCTGCAAAGGAACTTATAGTTTTAGTGTGATTTCAAATGACGATCGTTCAGGATCAAAATATTTGAGATGAAGTGAATCGTGCCGTTCGGGGCGAGAGAGTGTGCCCCGAGGAGGCTTAGCATTATCGATGCCAGGTTCACGTTAGAGTGGACCCCTGGATCGTTTGTGAAGGTGGTTTATCGCCAGCTCAGAGCATACCTAAGGATTGTTCGCGACCACGTACATGTGTAAGTAGCATAGCCATTTCATAATCATCAGAATCAAATATCCGTTTAACCTATGAGTTTAAGAAGGGATGTCAAAGTGTAAATTCCCACGAGGATAGGGTTAATGGCCATTCAGAGCATGCCTATGGACCGTTCGTGGTTGCATACACGTGTAAATGATTAACCCGTGTTAGTGGGAGATTTACTACTTGTTCACCGTTATCGTATTCTCCATTTTATTAGTAGGTCCTAGAATTCGGTACTTATCTGAGTGAGGCGCCTTGCGTGCCCCCTGTTTTTGGTTCTTGTTGGTAGAGGGAGTTTTGTTCGGCTTTTGGTTGGTCCGGTATGTTCTCCTTCGGCTTCTGGTTGGTCCGGTATTCTGGTCCGGTGGGCCGAACCAGTTGGTTCGGCAATCCCGAGTTCGCCTATATATAGAGGCTACACCCACCTTAGTTTCTTCTTACCGAACCAGAGATAGCCGAGCCAATTCTTAGCCGATCCAACCTTCTGCCAAGCCTATACCGAATCACTTCGTGCCGAACCAGGTATATGTTTTTCTGCCGAATGATTTTTATTACCGAATGTGATTATGTCGAATGCACGCGAGGTGTCTTAGTTTTCCGAATGAGCTTAAGGCCTTAGTGCCGAATGACACGTATACCGGATGAACTCTTAGTGCCGAATGAACTTATTATCTCCCTGCCGAATGAACTCACTTGCACTGCCGAATGAACTTGATATTTTAGCAGAATTCCGGACTTATGCATTCTTTTTTGCTTACATCTCTGTATTCTTTGTTCTAACGACCTGTCTTTTCACTTTTGTGTATGCAGATAAATGTCTCGCAAGGCGGAAACACGATCAGACAGATGGAAATCCAAGGATGGAGGAGAGTCTTCTTCCGTGCCCCCAGCCCGACCAGGATCCGGGCAACATCGACCTGTTCTGAGGTCGTTAGTGGACGGGTACGGTCCCCAGGAACTTCTGGTCTCCCCTCTCGATTGCTTTCCTAGCTCCCTAAAAGAGGAGCAACTTGATGTTATATCCCGCTCCTTCGGGATAGACAGGGCTCGCATGCTGTTGCCGGGAGATGGAGTGATGCCGTATAATCCCCCCGAAGGCTACTTTGCTTACAGCAGATATCATTGCATGTGTGGTGCTATCCCTCCTATCAATGCCTGGATAGTTAGTTTTACCACATATTTGAAGGTGGCTCCATTCCAGCTCCAGCCGAACTCTTATGCCATTCTGGTGAGCCTTTTCGTTATCTTCCAGAGGAGGTACGGGCGCCCTCCTTCTAACCGGGAAATTCGATATTTATATAACCTAAGAGGCTATAAGAAGGGGTCTCCGTATATTAGTCTAGAGGCGGCCGTGCCCTTCAAACCGGTCTTGGACCTATATTCAAAGTTTACCATGTTCAAGAAAGAATGGTTTTTTATCAAGGACGATTCTGTCTCTTTCCGCCTTTTCACTTCCGGCTGTAAGATGAATTTCATTTATATTTTCCATGTTCTAACTGTAGTGCTTCTTCTGACACGCTTCTGTTTCTTGCTAGCGACAGGTGGCATTGCAGTCGTGGAAGATGATTCTTTGACGCGGATGGCTGCTGAAATAAAGGCCATTCCGGCACGGGACAGGTCGGCTTCTTTCCTGATCAGGAACGCTACCCTCCTGGAGTACAACTTGATCCTGCCGCACCAGTCCATGGTTAAGCAGAGGGACACGGTTGAGGAGAAGGCCGCTAAAGCTAAGGAGGGGGCCACGGTGAAGAGTGGCAAGAGGAAGCCCTTTGCACAACACCCAGTCGTGGGAGGTAAGAAGCTTAAGGAGTCTGATGGCCCCTCTCCTAGTACTCGCCCGATCATCCCGGAGGAGGAAGGTGTGGATGAGGGCGAAGGAGGCGATATGGGGGGAGAGTCAGGAGGCGGAGGAGATGGCGATGGAGATGGTGATGGTGATGCTGGTGCCTTAACCTCTGGGCAAGACCCTGAACTGGATGAGGCTCTCCGTCAGGCCTTCGGGGAATCGGAGGAAGAATCGGAAGCGGAAAAGGCAAAGGAGGCGGGCAAGGCTGTGGCTGGTGCCGATCCATCCCCTAAAGGCTCCTCAGCTAGGGTAACTTCGGCGGTGCAAGGTGAACTTTTGACTTCCGCCGATTCCATTTTCGATAAGGACTTAGGAATATTTTATGGTTCACTTCCGTCCTGGAATGAGATTCAGGACTTATTGCAGTATCCCACTCCTCCGCAGGGTTTGTATAATAGACGTGCCTTCTCACTTTTCTTTCTTTTTAACTTAACATGTTTCTTGAATTGTGGACCATTGTATGTTCGTAACACTTATCTTTTATTCCAGGGGCAGGCCAGGTGGTTAAAACGTCAGACGTTCGACACCGCCTTGAGCAATTCAAGTTGATGAGAGCTTCTGATAAGCCGAAGCCTTTTACTGGTCGTCCTGGGGACGTGGTCAAATACCGTCCTCTTCTTGGGGTCATTGGAGAGAGCATTCAGAAAAAGAAGAGGAGCCGTTCCTTATTTGAGCCTTCCCCTGGTCCGCAGCTTCCTGTTCAGCCTCCTCGTGATACCACGGAGGAGAGCACGGAGTTTATCCTCCTCCTTCTAAGAATCCCACTGTTATCCGTATAAGGCGTCCTGACGTGCCTCGTGACCCCTTTGCCGGTCATCCTGATTTAGATCCAAGCTCTCGGGATATTTCATTTGATGAGGCCACGGGTGAACACCTCCTTCCCCGCAACCCCATGGTACGAGTGTTAGACGAGGCTAAGTCCCTAGATCTTGATCTGCTTACCACTCGGGTAGTTACCATGGGAGACGAGGCCAAAGCTGATATCGATCGGGTGGCTGAAGAGACCAAGAAGTTAATGAAGTATCATGCTCAATTGGTCAAGGCCGGGGAGGAGATTGGGAGTGCTAATATTCGGTTGCGGCTGAAGGTTGCTGATCAGGCCGAACAGCTTGCTGGTCAAGCCGTTCAGATTTCTCAGCACGAGGAAGCCTCCAGGCGGCTGAAAGAGACCATGGAAAAGGCTAGTAGGGCGGAATTACGGAAGATGGAGGCCGCCTGTAAGGAGCGGATCGACATGGCCATTGCGACAGTGGATGAGGTTCGGAATGCGGATCTCGAGCAGGTAGAGGAGTTGTCTGGAAGGCTTGAGGCCGCGGAGATGGCTCAAGTCAAGCTAAAGGAGGAGATGGAGGAGATGAGGAGGTCTCTCCAGGCTGACTGCTTGAGATACCGATCAGAGAGGGATGTCGCTGTCGCCAAGTTGCAGGCTTCCGAGGCCCGGGTGAGGTAGTTCGAGGAGAATGAGGGGATGATGGACGAGATGCTGCAAGACATGTACTTCCGCACTTGGAAGGAGGGCAGCTTGTCTTGGATGGATGACTATCCCCGGGTCATGGCCAAGATATATCTTCGGGCTTTAGAGGAGGTCAGGGTCAATGCGGGTAAGGAAGGTGGAGTGGCTTTTAGTCTGGATGTGGTCACTGCTCAGTTCTCGAAAGAGAAGCAAGCGGCGGTGAAGGAGGGGATGCGGTTGCTTGCTGCGGAGGAAGCAGGTGTGCAACTGGAGGATGAGGATCAAGCGGCGGACGCTGGTGAGTTATTCTTCTCTTTTCCTTTTCTTTCTGGGTTTCCATAACTTGATCGTTTATCATTTGTTTAATGGATTCCTCTTCTGAATTGGACAGGTGGAACTTCCGATCAACATGCTGGGGGTTCCGGCCCTGCGGCCAAGTAGGCTTGGGAAGTTGGTGATGGAGTGTGGACGCAGCTGGTTACTTGTCCGGATTCGGCCGCTTTTTATTTCTTTTTACTGTTGTTTACGTTAGTACAAAACATTGATGTGACTGTAATAATATTATTTGCAGAGAATAACTTGGTGTGATTTTATAATATAAGCTGATTTTGTTATGTTTAAACGTTGTTGTCATTTTGATGTGCTGCGTGAGAAGTATGACTATGTATATGCCTGTGATTTTAGTTGTGTTTGATGTTAAGCCTTTGCTTGAAATATAATATCATGTTTTGCAATGTTAGTGTGACATATGAATAAGCTATAGTTATGTATTTATGTACAAGAGAAGAGAGTACCGCCCTTCATGTTTTATTTACAGGATGTAGCTTTGAGCTTCTTGTGTAACTGATCATGGATATATCTGAGTACCTTGCCACCCAGTACGCAGGCTTAGATTCTCATGAGTGAATGCTCCCTATTTGGTTTCCTGTACTTTAGAGTTTGTTATACAAGAAAGGAGAAAAGTATTTAAATGAAATGGAAATATATAAAAAGTAAAACTTCCAGTCACGGAAGGCCGTCGATGTGCTTAAGTTCGTGGCAAACGGGTTTTGTAGTCACTTTCCCTAGCTGTGGGTCTTGGAGACATTTGTCACTCATCTTACGCCTCCGCAGGGAGTTTTCTTTTTTACCACAGCCGCACTTAAGACACATCGGAGCCGAGATCGCGCACGGTAACTACCCGAACCATTATGGTCCGTAATCGTGGGTATTATTCGATTTACCGTGGCCGGCTAGCGTGGGTGCCGTTGGCCGTGAACTACCCCTGGCTGGCCACACCTTATGTTGGGGCTTAAAGTAGGTTCACAGTTGCCGGCGAGCTGAACGCCGTAATGAGCTGCCATCGGCTATAGTCGGCCTTTATGATGACTTATAATCGGCTCATTACAGTTGGCTTTGAGGGCAGTCGCGAGCAATGAGTTAACCCGCAGCAGAGGGATGCTGGAGCAAAAGAGTCTCATTGGCGAGTGCATAGAATCGTAGCGTACCTGTTAGGCCTTGTCCAGATGAGGCCGTGGTGCGTCTTGAGTGGAGATGCCATAGGATTTTGTTCAACAGAAAAGGATAAAACTTAACAAGCAGCCAAGATATAAAGGAACAAGTTAAAAAGAGACAAGATTTTTTAAAGTGGTTCGACATGAAAATGCCTACATCCACTGATTCTCTTTGTTAATTCACTTCATATGGGCAGTACAAGTTAAGAAAAGTATCGACGGAGGTGTCGGATGTTCCATGCCCTCTGGAACACCTCTCCGTCCACTGTTGACAAAATATAAGCTCCGTTGTGGAGATCTTTATGAATTACATATGGTCCGTCCCAGATGGGGTCCAGTGCCCCGGGGCGCGGAAAGATTCGCCTGAGGACAAGATCTCCTTCTTGTAAGATGCGATGCTTGACTTTGGAGTTGTATAGTGTTGCCACTTTTTGTTTGTGAGCTGCTGCTTTGAGTGCTACATCGTTTCTCCTTTCCTCAATCAGATCCAAAGACATGAGGAGGAGTTCTTCGTTTTCTTCTGGATTGTAGTGGATCCTACGGTGGGAAGGAACAATAGTCTCAACAGGGAGCATTGCCTCCGATCCGTATGCCAAAGAGAAAGGAGTATGTCCCGTTGATGTTCTGAAAGATGTGCGGTAGGCCCAAAGTGCCGTAGGAAGTTCGTCCACCCAAGCGCCTTTTGACTTTTCAAGTTTCTTCTTGATCAGGGTTTTGAGAATTTTGTTGACAGCTTCGACTTGTCCGTTTGCCTGAGGATAAGCTACTGATGAGAAGCTTTTATGAATTCCATGCTCTTGGCACCAGTCGGCGAATTCTTCACTGTCAAATTGGAGTCCGTTATCCGATATGATCTTGAGTGGCACTTCGTACCTGCACAGAATATTTTTGATCAAGAAGTTGATAACTTTTGCTGAAGATATTTTATTTAGGGGTTCCGCTTCCACCCATTTGGTGAAATAATCGACTGCCACTATAGCATATTTGGCTCCGCCTCTGCCCGTTGGCAGTTCGCCAATTAAATCAATTCCCCATACAGCAAAGGGCCAAGGGCTGGTCATTTGAGTAATCTCATTTGTGGGTAGTCGAGGAATCTTGGCAAATTTCTGACATCTGTCGCATCTCTTGACGAAGTCTAAGGCGTCTTTGTTTAGTGTGGGCCAGTAATATCCATATCGGAGTATCTTTTTCGCCAAAGTCTGCCCTCCAGTGTGATCTCCGCAACTTCCTTGATGGATGTTGAATAAGATTTCCTTGGCTTCCCTTCCAGCGACGCATCTGAATAAGGGGCTAGAGAAGCCACGCCGATAGAGGATGCCTTCTTGTATTGTGTAGTGGGGAGCTTACCTCAAAATTCTCCTGACTTCATCACGTTTGTCTGGTAGTGTGTCGTCCTGCAAATATTTCCGGATAGGAGTCATCCAAGTTCCTTCTTCGATTGCAGTTATCAGATTCACTTGTTCGAAACTTGGGGCTAGCTGCCTTGAGATGGCTAGTGCTCCGGAAATGGTGCTATTCTTCATACTAGCTTGCTTTGCTAGTTCATCGGCCTCTTGGTTATCTTCTCGAGGAATGTGTTTGATTAGATAATGGTCCAATTGATCGAGCAGCAGATTGGTTTTCTTTAGATATGCTGTGAGTCGTTCTCCTCGTGTCTGGAACTCTCCTAGTACTTGGTTTACGATAAGTTGAGAATCACTATGAAGACATAAAGAATTGACTCCAATTTCTAAGGCGAGCTCCAATCCCGCTATTACTGCCTCATACTCCGCATCATTGTTAGTGGCCGCGAATTCCAACCTTAATGCATAGTACAGCTTTCTTCCCCTGAGGGTGATTATCACAATACCTGCCCCCGAGCCTTGTTCGTTCGATGCTCCATCTACAAAGAGGTTCCATTTGATGTTTTTTGCTATTTCAAATCGATCCTTGCCTTCGTTGGTAGTGAATTCGGCAATGAAATCGGCCATGGCTTGCCCCTTGATAGCGGTGCGAGGATGGTAGGTGACGTCATACTGACCTAGTTCAATGCACCATTTGAGGAGTCGTCTAGAAGTGTCGGGACGATGGAGCACCTGTCTTAGTGGTTGATCGGTTAGAACTCTGATGGAGTGAGATTGGAAGTAGTGTCGCAGTTTTCGTGACGCGATCAATAAACAATATGCCAATTTCTCAAGTTTAGGATATCTGGCCTATGCCCCTGTAAATCTCTTACTTATGAAGTACACCGGGCATTGTGTGCGGTCCTCTTCTCTTACCAGGGCAGCGCTTAGAGCATGAGATGATACAGCGAGGTATAGGTATAGCTCTTCGCCTTCGTTTGGAGTTGAGAGTACTGGTGGTCTCTGAAGGTGTTCGATCAGGTTAAGGAAGGCTTTTAAGCATTCATCGGTCCACTCGAACTTTCCTTTGTCTTTCTTGAGAGCTTCGAAGAAAGGGACGCACTTGTCAGTTGCTTTGGAAATGAATCTGCTTAGGGCGGCCACTTTTCCGTTTAGGCTCTGCATTTCTTTTCGAGTGGAAGGTATCCTTATTTCTTTTAGAGCCCGGATTTGTTCAGGGTTTGCTTCAATTCCTCTGGCATGGACGATGAATCCTAAGAATTTTCCCGATGACACTCCGAAGGAGCACCTTAGAGGATTCAGCTTCATTCCATATCGGCGAAGCACCTGAAACATCTCGCCCAGGTGGCTTACATGATCGTCAGCTCTCCTGGACTTTACCAACATGTCATCCACATATACTTCCATAGTTCGTCCTATTAATTCCGCGAACATCTTGTTGACGAGGCGCTGATAGGTAGCTCCGGCATTTTTGAGTCCAAAAGGCATGACTTTGTAACAATATAATCCTCGGTCAGTGATGAAGCTAGTGTGGTCTTGATCGGGAGCGTGCATGGGAATCTGATTGTATTCGGAGTATGCATCCATAAAAGATAAGAGTTCGTGCCCGGCAGTGCTGTCCACAAGTTGATCGATTCGGGGGAGCGAGAAGTAGTCTTTCGGGCAAACGTCATTTAAGTTGGAGAAATCAATGCATGTTCGCCACTTCCCATTAGCTTTCTTTACTAGTACCGGGTTAGCGATCCATTCTGGGTAGATGGCTTCTCGTATGAAGTCATTAGCAAGTAGGTTCTTTACTTCCTCATCGAGGGCAGCTGATCGTTCTGCTCCCATGCTTCTCTTTTTCTGCTTTACCGGTACCTTGGTGGGATCGATGTTCAGCATGTGGCATGCTATGTCTGGGGAGATTCCTGTCATATCGGCATGTGTCCACGCAAATACATCTAAGTTGTGGCGGAGAAAGTCAATGAGTTGATCCTTCAATTCTGTTTTTAGCTGAGATCCTATTTTTAATAGTCTACTTGAATCATGTTTGTCTACAGATACGAATTCCATGGCCTCCGCAGGCTCAGCGGTAGCCTCCTCCTCCTTATCCCTGGGGTCTAGTTCATTGAAAGGATCGCTGGTGTATCGAAGAGGAGGGGCTTTCTTTAGTTGCTATGCTTCCAAGCTTTTCATGCAGAGAGTAGTCTCTGCATCTTTCCCTTTATTCTTTCTACGGTTATTGCGAAGTTCAGTTACATAGCAATCTCGAGCGGCGTCTTGATCTCCTTCAACTTCTCCTATTCTGTTATCTGTTGGGAATTTCATCTTTAGGCACCACGGGGCTAGGACAATTTGGAAGTCAGACAAGGCTGGTCTTCCCAAGAAGGCGTTGTAGGCCGAGTGGTTTTCTATTAGTACGAACGTTTGTTTTCGCACAACGGAGCGGGGATGACTTCCTATTTCGACGAGGAGGTCAAGTTGCCCGAGGGGCATTTTCGCATCTCCAGTGAAACCGTGCAGGGGTTTGTTGCAGGGAGACACATCCTTCATTGACAGCTTCATTTTGTCGAAAGCATGCTTGAATAGGATATTTACGGAGCTTCCTGTGTCTATTAGAATTCGAAAAACTTTAGCTGGACCGAACCAGGCAGATATGACCATGGGATCCATATGCGGATACTGTCTTCCTTCTAAATCACGCCTACTGAATACGATGTCGTCACTCTCTTTCCGTTTCGGGTGGCGTTCTTCCATAATGGAGTTAACATAGCCTTCAGCATTTCTAAGTGACTTGCCGTATCTTTCCATCTCTGCCCAGCTTCTGTCGGCGATGTGTGGTCCTCCCGAGATGGTATGGACCACTATCTTCTCTTGACTAGAGCCACTGGTGTTGCGATTCCCTCCGCCTACTTCTGGGACGGGTCGCTTTGAGTTCTCATTGGCAGGAGTTGGAGTCCTGTTCTGACCTTTCACATAGCATTCCAGCCTTCTTCTTCTGATGTGTTCTTCAATCAAGTCCCGAAGATGGTGGCATTCATTGGTGTCATGTCCGTGGGATTCATGGAAGAGGCAGAACTTTCCAGACTTGAGTGCGTTATCAGATTCTTTCTTGTGCGGGGGGCGCTTGTATCCGAGTTCGCCCTGAGTGGCTAGAAAGATGTTTTCGATTGTTTCATTCAAAGGAGTGTAGGAGTCAAATCTTGGTCCTGGTCGATATTGGCGTTTTTCAACCTTCCTGCCCCCAGCATTGTCTCTAGATTCATTTCTTCGAGTGTCCTTAGCTGCAGCGGGAACCTTGTCCGAAGTTGTCTTACCTTGTTGCCCTGACTGCCTCTCAGTGGCGGCGTCTTCAAGTCTCATATACTTTCCAGCTTCATGGAAGAAATCAGGTAAAGTAGCTGGTTTTTCCTTAATTAGTCTTCTAGCGAACTTGGTATCTGGGTGTACACCACTACAGAGGGCCATTAGGGTGAGCTTCTCATCGGCATCTTGGACTGCGGCCGCTGCGGCGTTGAACCGGATTAGATATTGTTGCAGTGTCTCTCCGGATTTCTGTTTGACATTGAATAGAGAATAAGCATCCTTGGGTTGTTCTACATGGATGCGGAACTGGCTAATGAACCTTTCTTTCAACATCTCCCATGAGCTGATGGATCCTTGGGGTAGATGGCAGAACCAGGAGGTAGCTAGATCTGCTAGGAATAGCGGAAAGCATTTACACAGCACCCCTTCTGTTGCTCCGCTCATGAGCATATGCTGGGTGTATCTTTGTAAGTGTACGATGGGGTCGGAAGTTCCCTTGTAAGGTTCCATGGTTGGCATTTTCCATTCCCGGGGGGCGATGGCAGTTTCGATATTGCCGGTGAAGGGGCTGGTGACCCTAGCGCCTATTCCTCGGTCCCTTTGCTCCCGTTGGACGCATTCTCTGAATAATCGTGCCATTCTTTCATCAGAATTTGGAGCGGATAGAAATGAACTTGGTTCTTCCCTGCGGGATCGATCTCGTCCAAATGACCTGTAGGCATGGTATAGTCTATCACTTCTGACGTTATCCAGTGGTTGCCTCTGGCTGTTCGGATGCATGCTAGGACCAGCTACAGTTGCCCCTGCCTTGATCTTCCCCTGTGGGGTTCTGTTTCGAGCATTTCCATGGGGTCAACTTCGGGCTAGGTTCTAGCTCGGCTCCGTTCAGCGGGGTTTCTATGATTAGGTGGCATGACTGGCTCAGCTACATCCGACCCTCGCCTGGCGCCTCCCCCACTGGGTTCGGTTCCAAGCACTTCCTCGAGTCGGAGTTCGGGCTGAGTCCGGGCGCGGCCCCTATCATTGTTGTTCCTGTTGATGGCTTCCTCGAAGAGGGAAGACCTTTGCTGTCTCCGAGATCCTCCAGATTGTGATTCATCCCATGATTCAGTGTTGCGGTTGGATTCTTCGACATCCCTCAAGCGTGACATGAGTTGGTTCACCAAAGCTTCTTGTTGGGATGCGAAGCGGTTAGTCACTTCCACCACAACTCTGTCTAGGTCTGCTCTAGTGATTACTGCCGGTTGTTCCGCGGCAGGGGCTGTTGGAATTGCCTGATCTACATGTGGCACTGCTGCTGTAGTGGGATGGTTCTCTTGATCTGGATCCACTGGATTTGGAGCGCTGCTAGTTGCAGCGTTCTTTCCTTTGTTGGCGTCTTTTCTTGGCCTGGAAGTCATGTTTCCTAGGCAATGAAGGGTGCTATTGGGAAAGAAGGTTGAATGAGGGAAGCTGAAGCTTCGAGTTCGAAGTTCTCAGTGAAAGTAAAATGTTTGCGCAAAAAATGGGCAAACACCTCCAAGTCGTGAGATTTAATTGGTTTTATGTGATTCTTAATGATTTAGATGAGTTATGTAAATATGAAAAAAGCAGGGGCTGAAATGTAAAAGACACACAGATTTATAGTGGTTCGGCCAAAACGTGCCTACGTCCACTTTATATGTTATTATCTTCTTTGTTTCAGATTACAAGTACAATGCTTTGTGTACAAGTATATGAAAGTAGTTTGAAAGTTCCTTCCGTGCTTGAGCTCTCAAACTTGTCTGCCATTGTTGTACCCCTGCCCCTCTATTTATAGAATGAGGTAGAGGGCAGGGGTCTTGGATGTACATAGCTGCTGGTGGGCCCGGTCTGAAGCAATCTGGACTGGCAACTGTTTGGTTCGGCGAGGTCTCATTCGGCATGGAGCTTGGACCGGTGGTAGGTGTGGACCGGTTGTGAGTGTGGACCGGTGGTTCGGTGCTTGTTTGGACCGGTTGTGGGGTTGGTTCGGTAGGTCTTTTGGTCTGGCATAGGGGTGGACCGGTAGTGACTGGTCCTATACTGATGGAAATAGGTTTGGTTCGGTAGTTGCTTGGACTTTGGTTGGACCGGATGGGGGGCTGACCGAATGGCCTTTGGTTCGGCATGAATTGGAGATGCCGAATGGATCCTCTGCCGAATGGACTTGTATATTGAGAATGCCAAATGGACTTCTATGCTTATATTGAGCCTTGTGTTTGTCGAACGAGGTGGAGGTTGCGAGCTCGGGTGAAACTGTGACTTCTCGGTCTCGAGATCTTCTGGGTGAGAATCCGTCCAACAGCTAATATTGTTACTTTAATTAAATACCACCATACTAGGCTTTACAATCAAAATCGTAAAGGCACGTATTAGAGAATAGATTTCCAATAATGAAAAGGTAAGGGATTACCTTTCGATAGTACATCTCTAAAAGAATTTACCAAGGCACTGCCCCGCTGCCCTCTACCAACACAGAATCGGCCTACATCGGCCATAGATAGTATCGAATATGTCATCACCCTATTCGTTCCCGGCCTATCCATGGCCACGACATATACAAAAACCCGAAATATAGAGGGTAATCCAGAAAGGTGATGAATATCTCCTAATTGGAGTGATCCACTTAGTCTTGCTGCATCAATCCTATTTTTGTCATTCCCGATATGTGAGGCGTGAGGTAACATTTTACCTTTCATAGGACAAATCTCACTTTGATTGCCACATTGCCATTTTCAACAATACACTAATTGATTTCCACAAAGTACAACCTCTGAGTTTATATGCCTCAGGGTAGGGATGTTAAGTATAAGAGAGGTTACCTCCTACAACACCAAAAAGATGTACGTTTGCAGAAACCAATGTAGGTGGTCTCAGAAATGCAACGTCTAACATTCATCCATGAACAGAACAAACCAAAGGTACTCCTGCTACATCCTGTTTGGGAATCATCCCAAGGATTAGTAGCGATCATTCCTCGCAAATCGAAGATCTTTAGAACGAAGGCGCTACTACCACCATATATATATAATATGGGAATCACCCGAGATGTTACTGGAAAGCAGCCCTACATCATGAATATCTCCACCTTGAAAATCATTTTCTTCAAGTACATTTCACTGTGAACGCATTTGTTGATCCAAAGTGGTTTTCAGGTAAATTCAATCTTAGCATTTTTGGACCAACAATCAATAAGAGTACCACAACCTTGTATGTAAATCAAGTATCATGGACTTACCACTTTTCCAACTCTCAAGTTGTTATTCTTTGGCTAAGAAGGAAGCTCGATAGATTGGAGTGCTAATCACTTCGCTCTACTCGAATCATCATTCTTAACGTCAAATGATAATCAATCCTACTCAGGGTCTTGCGCTTAATACACGACTAATTAGCTTACACATTTAGTCAAGAAACCAAAAATAAAATCTAGCACATAAGCAGTAACTAGGTCTGTTTAATTAATATTTTATTAAGTAAATCACTTTCTATGTATTTATGTCAATATGTCTTTACGAAGATATGTTCTCCAAGCCACTTTTAAATCTTTGATATTTGAAAAACATTTCCATATACTTATCTCAACTGTATAAGCATATTCATAAACTATTTCATTTTCAACCCTTAGAAAATATCTTTATATAGTTAAATCCGTAATAAGTATGTTTACTAGTCTTTGAGGAAAGGTTCATATTTTTTCGAAACATGCTTTGTTGGGTCAAAATGAATATTGCGTAAAACATCGTTACGACAACGCAAAACACTAGTATAGGGATCCGATTGAGGATAGTTAATATTAATTTTCGATGCCAAACTTAAAACTATTTATTAGTTATCAATGAAGCTGATCATCATTACCTCTTAGACCTTGAATATACGACATTTTTACTTCGAAATAAATAAGTTACCCAACTCTAATATTAACATAAAATATAGGATATGAATAAATCCCGTATACTATATAAAACATCTCCTTTTCATTTACTATAACAATAGTATTATAATCTATGTCTTCCTCACTTTCTCGTAAACATTTATTATAAAAAAAGTTGAAATCCACGTCTTCCTATCATTCAACACATTTTAAATTACTTTTCAAACTATTAAACTCCATTTGCAAATATCACTTTCAAAACATTCCTTAAAGAGATTATTTTAACTTTTAAAATGAAATTTATCTCCCTTTATAAAACCATCCTCCACTTATCAAGATAAACCCTTTTAAGCTTATAAAACCATGTTTTATAATCTCCTTTTGAAACTTCTTTTTATAAAATCTCTTTATTTATAAAATTCCATTTATAAATCTACTCCTTTCTAAATCTCCTTTATTTATAAAATCCCATTTATAAACCTATTTACAAAATATCAATTACAAATCCATTTTTAATATTTATAAAACACCATTTATAAATAGATTACTTTATTCATAAATTATTACTTTTATAAATCTTTTATATAAACCATTTCAGTAATAATTGTCTCAAACTATTTCCATCTTCTTTAAAACTGTATTTCCTTTATAACAAAAGATGGATTTATTAAGTTTTAGAACCTTTATAACACGTTTTGAAAATCTCTATTTAAAAATACTTCATCAAAAAGTTAAATCAATATTCCAAAAATCATGTTTTATTTCATTTCAGTTAACTGCTTCTTTTAGTAGTTTATAAATAATTATCAAAACATGTATTATTTCAAGTATCACCTTAAAAATCATTTCAATTTGAAATTGTTATTTTATAGTATTTCATAATACTAAAAAATAAGGCCCAGTGCTACTATAGCACTAAATAAGTGAAATCATCTCCATGTCATCAAATATGGTGTTAACCCAAAAAATGGATCAACACCCTGGATTGAGTATGAAAGCACCAGTCTCATTCTTATAGAGCAACAATATAGAGAATAAATGTAAAAAGAGCAGAAATAATAAAAAGACAAGAATATTTTTATAGTGGTTCGGCTATTAATGAAGCATACATCCACTTTATAATTCTCTATTAACTGATTGTTGTTACAAGTTGAATCGGATTACAATATATTGAATCTTCTAAGTTAGATCAAGTCACAAGTACAAGAATTCGCTGAAAAATCATAATGAACCCCTATATGACTATTATATGGAAGGAGAGGAGTGAAGAATAGTTTCTGTACAGATTCAATAGCTAGTCTAGAAGACCATGTTTATGTTACTGATAGGATAGTATTTATAGGGGTTGGGAGCTATTGGACTAGGCTGCCTTGCCAATTGCTTGTAAATGGCAGTACGAAGGTGCAATGAAAGTTTCATAGCAAGCTGAATCATTTTGATGGATCACTAACGATCCATGGGCTATAGATTGTTATCGATCCATAAGTTTTGTGTCGTTGATGGTTCAACTACTTGCGATGCTTTCCTTCAACCTCTTCTTTAAACTCTATGGCAACCTGGCTCAATCATATGGACCGCTAGTGATCCATAGTGCATGGATCGCCAGCAATCCATATACATAGAGTATTTTGGACTTTGCCTTATAGATTGCACTTTTTGTATCATGTTGGTGTTCTCCATGTAATTTTATAGCTTGTTGTCTTATTTGATGATGATCCATACACTAGTTGCATCAGACTGCCAATTAATTAGACGAATGCTCGCTTCTTGATTTAACTAGCTTGGAATTCCATTAAATTTTTCCATCATTCTTAAAATGCATGTTGGATCATGATGCAAGAGGATGGATGGAGCCACGAGCAAACATTATGGATCACCAGTGATCCATAGATGATGGATCGCTAGCGATCCATCATCTTAATGTTTTTTCTTTCTTTTTCTCCGATCCTTCTTGGTTGATTCCTCTAGCCCTTTTGGTTGGTTTTTGAGCTATTTCAACTCGATGAAGCTGTTCTGACTTTCTTTGAATTCTGTTGGGTTAAAAACTCGAATAACATTTGGCCCCTAGAGTATGCCTTCGTTGGAAACAAGGCATATTCTCAAAGTAACTAATTTTGAGTTGGTGAGGTTCAAGTGATCGTGTTAAGTCCATCACATGAAGTTGGCTTTAGCTGTTTATTTGTTTGTTGAGTTTTGACATGGGTCATCATTGCTAATCATAACAAACCAATTTTGACCCCATAATTTTAAGATGCCTTTAAATAGCACATGGTCACACTGGACAAATCTGGAGAAGGTTGGTCCTAGTTATAGATCGCTAGCGATCTAAAGACTTAGTGATCTTCTCTTGTGCGAGATTCTATTTAACCCTCTCGAGAAAACCTTTTTTTCCTTCATACTTTCATTTGGTGAACCAAGCTATTCTTCCTTGTAATCTAAGCTATCTTTCTTGCGACCCGATCCTAGAATTGCTAACCTAACTATTGTCTTTACATCATCGCCACCATTCGTTGCCACCAGAGCTCTTCACCTTCAACCAACCCTGACCATGCCTTTGGCTTGACATAGCCTTTGTCGCTCTACCTTTCTGAATTGCCACTGGTCCTTCTTCTCTGAACCGCCGTCGACCTTTCTCCTTTGGGTTGCTAGGTCGTTGCAGTCGAAAACTCCAATCATTCTTGCCTTTTGATTCTTGATTCAAGGTGGGTGATGCTAATTATGGCGTTCGTTTAGCAATTCGATGACGGGGTTGTATTGGTGATGTTTGTTGTGGAAAATCCGAGTTAATTGTCATTTTGTGGAAGAATATAGTAAATTGAGTGTTGAGTTCTTCATGGAATGATGCTTGGGTCTTGCCCCTCGTGCTTGACATGATTTGCTGTCTTCGTTCACAGAACAAAATCAACTTGTACTAAGTTACATTGCTGATACAACACAACGTATCACAAATTGGTTTTAATCCTTCCAAAGGGGAATAATGGCTTAGGATAGCACATCGCAAGTAGCTTATGTTTTTATTGCCTTCCAGAGAGTTTGGATTGGTCTCCTTTTTGCACACTTAGTATACCTGAATTGAGAAGAGCTTTCTACCTCGCTTCGGACAATGGATCCATTATCGAACATTGATCGATGACGAGTAAGTGTAGAAGATATAATTTTAAAAAGTGATACGGAAATCCCTTTTCATTCTTTACTATGAGTGAACTATCTACATGAGATGGAGTGTTTATAGTGTTCAGGACATTGAGCTCACCCCACATAGATAACACACTGCACTTGCCCCGGTATATACTTGAAATCCGATATGTCGACGCAATTCGATATTCCTTCGGAATTCAAGTGTTGGAGGGGAATTTTTAGTTAAAGATAGAAATACATGAGTCAGAATGAAGTATCTGTCATCTCGCCATAAGTCCAGTGGAGGAAGTCCAACATTTCTAGAAGATGAACGTCGTATGTCGCCCCTTCCTCTTCTACTTTCCAAGATGAATACTATCAACTAGTTCCGGTTGGCCCAGCTGTAGACCGGACTCCTTTGAGTTTCAGAGTTCTACTTAATCCACTGGAGAGAGCTTCCTTCGTAATCTCTAGTAAGGTCCTGCATAGTATTTGCTTACAACACAGCATTCTTGAGGATGGCGTGGCCTTTTGAAGAAGAATGAGTTTGCCCATATGTCGCCTCCGAGATACAATGCCTGCCACCGATACATGTGTTTAGATGGAGCAGTTCCTCCCTTTAATGACTTTTTGAAAGAAACTCTTTCGAACTTAGGAATTGCACCCTTCCAAATTCATCCTAATGGATATGCAACCTTGACTTGCCTTCGCGTTTTGCTTTTACAGACATTTAATCGTACCTCAAGTTTCGATGGGTTGAGATATTTTCTCTCGTTTAAGAGGAGAGATGAGTGCCCATCCCTTGTCGCTGCCGAGACCCAAAGGAATCACAAGATCATGCTGAAGCTTCAAAGCAATCTGACTAAGTTCAAGACCAAGTAATTCTTCATTAGATGTCCTACAAGGTTTAACTGCCTTTGGATAACAGGGGGTAAGTACTTTTCTCTACTTGTTGAAGTTTGATAAGTTGCTATGGGATTTCTGATAGGTCAAATACTTCCTATAGTTATTCCAAGACCGAATAAAGACCTATCACTTGACCATATTTTCCATACCCAGAAGGCTATAGATTATTGAAATTAAAAAGGTCCATATAGACGAAGTTTAGTTAAAAGAGGAACTCGAAGCTGACGACATGATTATTGAGGCCTAGAAGATGACTATTGCTGATCAGGACAAGATTGTTGAAGGGTATAACAAAACAATTGCAGAATATGAGGAGATTGTGAAGTCCCATGACAAGACTATTTTCGATTAAGCCCAGATGATTGCCTCGCTCCAAAAAGAAGTTGCGCAGCTTAGCGCCGGCAAAACTCGTGTTGAAGTTGAGAAGGATGCCATTACAACGAATTATTTGGAGCTACATGACACTTTTGAAATGAAGATGGAGAAGATGGATCATACCATCTTAAATTTCTATGTCAACTCCTTATTGCATCAGGGTAGTCTCAACTATTTGGGCCCCAAGTTCCTGCCCACTCTTGCCATGATTTTGGAGGAAATTCTGGCCCATTTTCAAGAGAATGGGGAGGTCTATACTAATCAAGAGTTGGAGGATGCCTACCTTAATGAGGAATCAAAGAGAGCACTGATAGAGGGTCAAGATGTCCTGTGGATTAAGAAGGAACATGAGGCTGCCACTACTGCTATGACTTCAACTGTCTAAATGTTTCCTAAGCCCCTTGTTTCTGGGCCTGGTGAATTGTTAAGACATCCTCATGATCAATTAGCGAGTTCTGGGCCTGAAATTTATTCGAAGATCATGAAGCCATCAAAATAAGGTGAAGGCAGGGAGCATTAGATCGACATTCTCGGCCATTTCTCTGATGTAGGCAACCATCTTGTTTTTTAGTTCACGCCGTAAGAACAAGCCGGACTTAATGCTTTCATTTTCGATTGTATAGGTCCGTCTTCTTTGCCTATTGATCCGCTGTTTCCTCGATGCCCGGGCTTACTACTATTTCAGCCGCCTTGATGCTTGTCTTCGTAGCTGCTTCGATTGCTGTGTCTATGCTTGGTTGGCAGCTTGGGCTGGAATCTTAGAAGATCGCTTCACTGCATGGTTTAGGCGACCCTTCCATATCTTTGGAGGGTGACTTCATGGCAGCTAAAGCTTGAGAGCAAGTGGTCCAGACTGAACACCCGCATAAATTTGAACAACAACTGTTTGCAGTTAAGAAGGAAAAGCTTGAAGTGATAAAATCTTCGAAGAGTCCCTGCAAATCCTGAAAGCACAAGATAAAAGGGAGGGGTCTTCCAAGAAGGTCAGAGAGCAGGGAGGGGATGTCAAAATCGAGGGCATAGTTGATATCACGGGCAACGACACTACCCTTGGCTAGGATTCTGAGGAAAGCAGAAACTTCCAGCTAAAGGTGGAAAGGGGAGCGATGGAAAGCGGTGTTGACAGGTCCGAATAGCAGGTGATATTTCATTTTGATTGATATGTGTTTTTCTCAGGTGTAGAGTCTAGTCCTATGGTCACCAAAATTCTTTGTTTGGAGTAGTGAAGTGTTTTTTTTTGAGTATTTTTATTTGAGTATTGGTATGTGCCCCTCAATTCACGGGGATGTTTACTTCGAACACCTGACAAATGACCAGTTGATTCGGGTGATTTTTGGATGTCTGTAATCGGATCTATTTCTTGGTTCCTATCTTCACCAACTTATGATTTGTACGACTTGATTTCAGATTTACTGTCGGTCAACAATTGGAATTTTCTGTCGACTCATAGTAGTTTGACATTATTGGATTCATACTCGTTTATCCTGGTAGCTGGAGTGGGTTGATTCTTATTATTCCTATATGGATGAGTTTACCGGTACCGGTACTTAAGAGTAAGCACGGCTTATGTCATGCGCAGCTTTTGGGATCGATGTGACCCATCGACCCAAAATGGTTTACAACTTATTGACGTTACCAATCTTTGGGCAACGTGAGGATTTTATGCTTCAAGAGCATGAATCCACGACCCAAAAAGGTAGAGCATGGATTATGGGATTACGACTTTGATTTGGGCCTTTCCGGTGTTGCTTGAGCAACATCGGTTTTAAAAGGCGGGGATCGGGTTCCGCCGATCCAACGATTTGATTCGATTTGCTTCCGTCAACCCAATGGGTAAGTGGTGCATACTTGAGCATGATTCCACTATCTCAAGCAGCGATTGAATGGTTTTGAGTTGATTTGAGCCTGTTGACTTAACAAGTTACTTTTATGAACATAGTTTTATCGGTTCAGAAAGCGAAGCAATTTTATTAAGAAAAGTTGCGCAAGTTTTGCCTATTTACAATGCCCCGGTATCCCGAGATAGCTTATTTGTTGAAAAATACGAAGTATATAAGACATTTTTAGATAAAGTAACAGTGTCGCGATTCGTCGTTCCATGCTCGAGGAATTTGGATTCCATCAACGATTATTAGTTTGAAATTTCCATCCCATAACTTTTGACTGATCATATACGGCCCTTCCTAGTTTGGTCCAAAGGTTCCCGGTATGTGATCGACTCGTTTGAGGATGAGGTTTCCCACTTAGAAAAATTGGTTGTGAACTTTGAAGTTGAAGTACCATATGACCCTTTTTTGGTGAGCAGCGATCCTCAGTTCGGCTTCTTCTATCTTCTCGTCAATCATATCAAGCGATTCGATTAGGAGTTGCTCCGAGCTGCTCGTTTTGCCTCATTCTGCCTTCGATGAGAGGGGACTTCTAGTTCAACAAGGATCAATGCTTTTGAATTATATGCCAAGACGAATGGGGTATGCCTGATTGCTGCTTTGCATGTTGTTCTGTGAGCCCATAGTGCGAGTAGAAGTTCATCAACCCAATTTCCTTTACCTTTAGCTAGCCGCTTTTGGGTGGTGGACTTGATGATCTTGTTTATTGCTTCCACTTGCCTGTTTGCTTGTGGATGAGTGATTAGGGAAAACTCTTCTCGATTCAAAACCATTTGCAAAAGTCTTTGAAATCGACACTTTCGAATTGGGTTCCATTATCAGTGATGATTTTCTGTGGCACACCAAATCTACAAATAATGTTTTTAGCGACAAAATTATTGACTTTTTTGTGGTAATGGTGGCCAACAGTTCCGGTTCGGCTTATTTGGTGAAATGATCAATGGTAACTATAACATATTTTGCCTCTCCTTTAGTTATTGGTAATACGCAAATTAGATCAATTCCCATATTGCGAAAGGCAATAGGCTGACCATCTACATTAGCTCTATTGAAGGAGTTCTTTTGACCTTGCTGAATCTTTGGCATCGGTCGCACCATCTGGCATAATCTGCTGCATTGCGGTTTATTATTGGCCTGAAATACCCGTATCGTAGTATTTTCTTTACAAGGGTTTTCCCTCGGTATGGTCTCTGCAATCGCCTTCATGAAATCTCAGAATTCGTTGAGCTTCATCGTCGGTCATGCATCTGTGCATGGGGTAGAGAACCCTCTTCGGTAGAGCATCCCATCCTGTATTATAAATTGCGGTGCCTTTCGAAGAAGCTTTTTCCTTTAGTTCTTATCTACAAGAAGATTTCATATAAGCAAGTAGTCTTTGATTGGGATCATCCACATTTCTGGTTCAATGGTGACCTCAGAAATATAGTTGATACCCATTTCTCTTATAGTTAGAGTGATCAGAGTCTCAACTGAGACTAGTCTTAACGATTGAGCTTCTCCAAAGTTGGCCAGTTTATCTATGTAGCTAGCCTTTATGTTTTGCTTTCTTAGGATTTGATTTATGGTGTAATATTTGATGTCGCTCAGCAACTCCTGCACTTTAGATAGATATAGGACAAGGTTCTCCCTTCGAGTATAGTATTCACCTTTCACCTAGCAGACGACTAGTTGAGGGTCGCTCATGTATATGTAAACGGATTTATTCCAAGTTCCTTCATTACTTTTAGGCCTGCTATCAATGCCTCAAACTCTTCTTCATCATTTGTCGTAGGGAAGGCGTAGGGCATAACAAGCAGTTCGTCCTTTGAAAATTTCAAGCACTACCCCTACCCCAATGCAGAATTTATTAGATGTACCATCAATGAAGAACTTCCATCATGTTTTCACTTCCGGTGTTATTTCCTCATTATTATCCCATATGGTAAATTCAGTGATAAAATCTGCCAATGCTTGCCCATTGATTACCTTTCTAGGATCTTAAGTGATTTCATATTGAATCAATCTGATATTCCATTTGGTGAGCCACCCATAAGTCTTAGGGCGGTACAATACTTGCTTTAAGGGTTGATCGGTCAATACTTTGATCGAATATGCCTAGAAATATGGTCGTAACTTCTTGGATGTAACCAAGAGACAATAGACAGATTTTCCAATTTCGGATTATTTTTCTCGGCTCAGTAAAACGTTTACTGATGTAATAAATGGGTTACTAGATACTAACTTCCTCACATGAGCGGCTCTTAATGCATAAGGGGAGACTGCTAAGTAGATGAACAAGTCCTCTCTGTCTACTGGCTTCGATAGGATTGGTGGAGTTTGTACATCCCGCAGCAACTCTTCAAATGCAATTTGACAAGTCTTATTCCATTCGAAATTCTTCTTTGATTTCTTTATTGCATCAAAGAATGATATACATTTTTCGGTGGCTTTTAAGATGGATCGGCTTTGCGCTGCGACTTTCCCATTCAAGCTGTGTAACTCCCTGTTCTTTAGGGATTCGACTTCTCGTAGAGAAGTTATTTATTCTAGATTTCTTTAATGCCTCTGGCGCTCACTATGAATCCTAGGAACTTTCTGGAGGCTACATCGAAGTGATATTTAAGCTGATTGAGCTTCATCCCATATTTTTGGAGTATTTCAAACATTTCGGCCAGATTATCTAAGTGATTGGCAGTTATTCGTGATTTAACCTACATGTCATCCATATAGACTTCCATGGTTTTTTTATGTGACGCTTGAACATGGCATTTACTAATCTTTGGTAGGTTCCCCCAACATTTTTTAAACCGAATGGCATTACCCTGTAGCAATATAATTCTAGATCGATGATGAAGTTGGTGTTTATTCAATCTGGCTCATGCATTAGGATTTGGTTGCATCCGAAGTATGCATCTAGAAATTATAGCAATTCATGTCTAGCCATCCCGCCCACAAGCTGCTCAATTCTAGGTAGAGGAAAGCTGTTTTTTAGGCAAGCTTTATTTAAGTCCGAATAGTCAATGCATCGCCATTTCCTATGGGACTTTTTGTCCAAAACTGGGTTAGATACCCACTCGGGGTAGGTCGCATCATGGATAAAACCATTAGCCATCAACTTATTTACTTCTCTCAACGCCTTGGACCATTAGGGGCCCAAGCTGCGCCTCTTCTGCTTTACCCGTATGTACTTGGTATCAATATTAAGTGCATGATATGCAATTTCCGATGATACCCTACACATATCTGAATGTGTCCAGGTGAACACATCCAAGTTGGCACGAAGAAATATAATAAGTTCCAATAGCATTTTATTTCCAAGGTGCGATCTAATTTTCAAGACCTGATTGGGCCATTCATGTAAACTAGGACAGACACCGTCAATTCTACCGATGCCGCTTGATCCTTCCCTAAACTCTTCTTTCTATGGTCTAAAGCCTTTCCAAATTAGCAATGGTTTCCAAGAGTGTTGTGGCTCTGTAGTTGCTATTTGGTAGGTTTGCGAATATGGAGAGTTCTCCCCACATTCTTCCCCTTTTCCTTTCTCTTAGATTTGCACAGTTCTACGATATAACATTTTTTGGCGACATTTTGATCTCCTTTAATCACCCCAATTCCATTCTCTGTTGAGAATTTCATGGTAAGGCACCATTGGGCTAAGGCGATTTTGAAATCCGCCAGCGTGGGCTGTCCCAAGAAGGCAATGTATGTAGAAGTTTCATCCACGATCGAAAAAGTTTGGATGAGAGTGACCTTTCGGTCACATTCCCTAAGCTCTAAAGGAAGTCAATCATCCTGATGGATTGTTTCGGTTCTCTGGTGAATCCAAGGATTTCTTTGAGTAGGCAGATACGTCTCTCATGTTGATCTTCATTTGGCCAAAGGCACATTTGAAAATAATATTCACAGAAATGTCGCTGTCAACCAATACTCATCGGACCATGGCAGGTCCAATCATTACTATCACAACCATGGAATCGAGAGTTGGAGCTTCAGTCCCTTCAATGTTTCCATTTTGGAATACTACATCATCATTCAGAGTTCTCTATTGCTTGGCGGGGCTCCATCTTCGATCGTGAGGCATATTCTTCGGAGCGTATCTTAGCGAGCTTACATATTGCTCCATTTCCACTCAACTCCTCTATGCGGAATGTGGTCCTTTATATATCATTCCGATGATGAGTTTATCGTCAGTTCTTTTAGATCCCTCTTTGCTCGTTCTTACTTGATTTCCTCGATCCCTAGGAGCTTGGAAAGCCGCGGGTTGGTCAGGAATTTGCAATTTCTTCATTTATTGCTGAAGCTTGTTTTCCTAGATCAGCTCTTCAATCAATTTCTTTAGGTGATGACACTCGTTCGTGTTGTGGCCATGCATTTCATGGAAGCCACTGTACTTTTTGGAATGCTTTTACTATTTAGTTGTTTCCCTTTTAAGGGGCTCTTGTACTCTTCTGTCCCCTATGTTGCGAGATAGATGTTTTTTGGAGTATCTTTAAGAGGGGTGTAATTTTCAAGCTTGAAGTCTTTAATACTCTTATTGTTACCATTTCTTTCGTTAGAATTCTGACTCTTCCTTTTGTGATTTTCGTTTTTTCCCGCACTTCCTTCAACGTCCCCGGAGGCATACATATCCTGGTTTATCGCCATGCCACTCTACCCAACGTTCATCAGTTGTAAGCTAGTAGATTTCCTTCCTAACTCCTATGCCTCTTCCAATCTTAAGTATTGACTCGCCTTAAGGTTGAAGTCCTTTCTAGTGGTATGTTGTTCCATTTTGATCCATTTTCTGAACTCAATTCCAGGGTGGATGGCATGGACTAAGACCATAAAAAACAATATCCTCGTTCAGACTGCTTACTTTTGTCACCATGGTGTTGAACCAATTTAAGAAAAACTTCAAAGGTTCATTTCATCCTTGAAATAGACCATACAATGACATCACATCTTTAGGTTGCACTGTGTGAAGTCTAAATTGATTAAGGAATCTTGTTGCTAGTTGATCGAAAGTGGAGATGGATCTTGGTGAAAGCTCGGTGAACTGCATGGAAGCAATTCCCACTATAAAAATCATGAATCATCTATATCAAATGGCATGCGAAGCATTCACTCCATTCATGTACCAACTGTACTTGTATAGATGTGGTTTTGGGTCTCTCATTCCGTTACAGGATGGAATAGTTGGCATTGTGAATTTTTTTGGGTATCTCTCATTCAAAATATCATTAGTGAAAGGAGTTTGACTTGGAGCAGATCCTCATTCATCATCCCTCCTGTTTTTACTCTCATTCATCAGTCGCTTGACCATATCCACGATATATACCTCAGATGTCCGATAATCCAAGGGTCGATTTTTAGTAACTACACCAAGTGTTTGGTTTAGCATACGATCTTGGTGAGTAGGCTGAAGCCTGGGCTATCCTGTCTTCGGAAGAGCGTATCCTTAGGGGTTCCATTGGCTTGTAGTTGTCCTGATTGGGGTAGTTTGGATATCCCTGGCGTTATCGAATGGATTGGCATTTCCTTCGAACTTGTCGTCGTTAAGTTACATTCCATCTTCCAAATCGGAGAGGTCCATGACTATATCCTATTGTGAGGTCTTCTCCCCTTGATGTAAGTTCATAGCTGGTTGTATCATGGTCTATGCTTATGTTTCCTTATACGTTGATTCCTACGGTTCTAGCATCAGTCCTTTCTACGGTTGCTTCCCATTCCTTCTGCTTAGGCTGGAAACGGAAGAATTTTTTATTCTGCAATAGTCGTGGGTTTTACCATGGTTCTTGGAGCAGGATGTGATTATAAGGTCAAGAGGGCATTCAATTTCCATAAGAGCTCTTCGACTGCTTTCCTTTCAATGATTGATTTCGTCAACCATTTTATTCAATTCATCTCTAGTCACAACTTCAAGTTAGTTAAAGGATCCTAACACCTAATCTCCTACGTTAGTGCCATTTACATTAATTTGTTGATGACACATTTCTTCTCTGGCAATTACCACCCTTAAGGATTTTCCAGAAGTAGTTCTTTTTCTTCCTGGAGTCATCGATTCTTAGCCGTAGATATTTCGAATAGAAATGGAGGATTTAACTTCTAGACCTTGTCCTACCAAAGTAGATTGCTAGATCTCTTTACTAAGTTTAACTCTCAATGAAAGCACTAATATGTTAACCCAAAAAATAGATTAACACCCTAGATTGAGTGTAAAAGCACCATCCCTGTTCTTATAGAGCAATAATATAGAGAATAAATGCAAAAAGAGCAGAAATAGTCAAAAGAAAAGAAGAAATTTATAGTGGTTTGGCTGTTAATGAAGCCTACGTCCACTTTATAACTTTCAATTAACTGATTATTGTTTTAAGTTAAATCAAATTACAATATGATTGGATCTTCTAAATAAAATCAAGCCATAAGTAAAAGAGTTCAGTGGAGAATCACACTGAACCCTTATATGACTATTGCATGAGAGAAGAAGAGTAAAGAACAGTTTTTGTGGAGTATTAGTAGCATGTCTAGAAGATCCTATTTATGTTGTGGTTAGGACCATATTTATAGAGGTTGGAGAGCTATTGGGCTAGGCCGCCATGCTAGATGCTTGTAAATGACTGTACGAAGGTGTAATGAAAGTTTCATAGCAAGCCGAATCAGTTTGATGGATCGCTAGCGATCCATTGGCTTTTGTATCGCTAGCGATCTATAGCTTTTGGATTACTAACAAGTCAACTGCTTGCGATGCTTTCCTTTATTCTCTTCTCTAAACTCTATGGTGATTTGGCTCAATCATATGGATCGATAGCGATCCACGTACTAAGAGTATTTTTGGACTTTGCCATATGGATTGCCTTTTTTGTCTTATGTTGTTGTTCCCTCATTTTGATGGCGATCCAAACACTAGTTGCATCAGACTGCTGATTGAATTAGACGAATGCTCGCTTCTCGATTTAACTAGCTAAGAATTCCATGATACTTAGCCATCATTCTTAAAATGCCTATTGGATCGTGATGTATGAAGATGGATGGACCCACAAGTGAACATTATGGATCATTAGCAATCCATAGTAGATGGATCGCTAGTGATCCATAAACTTAGCATCTTTTTACTTTTTTCCTTTGATCCTTCTTGGTTGATTCTTCTAGTTTTTTAGTTGGCACTTGAGCTATTTTGATCGAAAAAGCTGTTTTGACTTCCTTTCAATTCTGCTGGGTTAAAAACCCCGTTAACATATGGCATCCAACACATCATGTATCACAATATATGAAAAATGAAATCAGTAGTGTGAGGAATCCCATTGGATTCCACCAACCGGTCCCCCTATATCACAGCTCGTATATATACATCAACACACACATCCTGATACACATATATATAATCAACAGTGGTGAGGAATCCTATTGGGTCCATCCAACCAGTCCCCCTACATCACATATAGTATATAATTACGTAATGTGGGTCATCTGCTACTAGATGAGTGCATATAAAAGGTAGTTCACTCGAAAGGCATAAATAAATCCAAACCAACTTATAAAGCAGTAAATCATCTAAAAAAGCAATAAGCAAGCATTAATAAATTTATCCGCACTTGTATAAAAATAAGTGCGCCCAGAGTGGTGAGTTAACTCACTTTATAACCTAACAATGTTAAAGTGCTTCCACTCAACGCAGTAATCGAACAACATTCTATTTTTCATGAAATTCCTATAAGCTTTGAATTTGACAAATCCATCTCCTTCGGCTAGATAACCCAAATACGAAGGCAACGGTAAAAACAACACCTCGATCGGACCTCGTATGTGCAAGATATGATCATTAGAACTTAGAGGTGATTAAATAATAATTAACACTAGTTAAACAGATAATTAGGTTAATTACTCTTCCTCTATTTACACAGTCAAACCCAAATCGCGTTTCTCAACTCTAGCCGCTAACTTCAACAATTCGCCATCACCGCCTCGTCACTTCTCCAGCCACCGCACTACTATTATGGACTCCCAAGTCTAATGCCGCCCATGCGGCCTTCCCTTGTTGCCTCTAGCTCACTGGCGAGCCCATAAGGCGAACGAAGTTCATCGTAAAATTGTTGACACTGTCGACCGAATTAAGGTGATCCACTTCCGTAGAAGAGTTCGCCTAGCCACCCTACACAACTTCCATGTTGACCACTTCGTCTAAATTGACTCTGATCGTCATGCAAAATGTCCACCGTTGCATCGTGACAGTTAGGGTTAGGGTTTGGGAGTAAATGAGAGAAGCGAGTGTCCCTTTATAGAAAAAAATTTCCACGCACTATGTATGCTCCAAAATCTCAAGCTCCAAACAGGTCATGCCGCTTAGCTTTTTTTTACTAAATACTCCTTATTTTGAACACAAATGACTAGTACCGGGACCCATTTCCATCATACACAAAAGTTAGCTTTTCAATCCTATTATTGTGATGACCCACCTCCTTGACCCTTAGAAATTGACAATAATACATCCTTGGTATTCATATGCCATAAATCCAAGTGCCGGAGAGGCAGATTATCAAGTAAATAAATAAAGATAGAAGATAAACAATAATGGAAACTCACATCATATTCAACATATAGTTATACATATGAGTAGTACATGCAATCACTCCAAGTTGTTCGATAAAAGTTATGACATGTACTAACCCAACAAGGATAGTTATAACAACTTATCCTTACAATGCTGGTAAATACTAATACATAATACAGACACAGCGGAAAGTGACAGACGGCTTCAACAAAAAACCCAAAATGCTCCATGCTCCATGCTCCATTCCAAAATGCTCCAAGCTTACCTAACTAGTTGGATGCCCAAGAAAATAGGGCACCCAGAGTTTAAGAGGAAAAGAAAATAAACTCCAGGTAAGTCGTGGGACAGGTGTAAGAAACTAAAAATACAATGTTTGAAAACAAAAGGTATCTCATAAGACCACGATGCACATAAACACGGAACAAGTTTTTCCTTATGATAACCAAATCATTTGCTACGCAGAATATATCGATATTATTTTTTATGACATTCTTTTGAGAACACTTTTCAAGTAAGTATACATAATCTTAGCTGAAATTGTTACATTATTAAATTCCAGCATATTAGGCTCTACAATTAAATCCGAAGGAACTTATTGGAGAGTGGATTTCCATACAATGACAAGGTAAAGGACTACCTTCCGACAATACATCTCTAGAAAAATGCACCTGAGGCTACAACCTATACCAACACAGAACCGGCCTACCTTTACCATAGATAGTACCGAATATGTCATCACCTTGGTCGTTCCCAACCTACCCAAAGCTCTTTTTGCATACACCACGTTAATTTAAAACCCGACATCATAGCGGGAATAAATATATCTAAAAAGGCGATGACTAACCTAATAGGAGCGACCCACTTAGCTCTACCGCATTTACCCTATTTTTTTCATTTCCAGATGGTAAGGCTCGAGGTAAGGATTACCTTACTCAAAGCATATTCCACTTGAATGCCACATTGCCAATCCATAATCACAGAACTGATTTCTACAAACGTATAACTTCTTAGCTCATATGTCTTAGAAAAGGGTGTTAAGCTAAGAGAAGTTGCCTTCTCCGCCACCAATCAGATGATCTGTTCATAGAAATCAACCAATGTAACTACAATTGCAAAGTAAAACATCCGTCCATGCAAGTTGTCCAGGAACAGGGCAAACCGAAGGCACTCTCCTACCACACCCTGTCGGGAGTTACATCTTAGATTAGTAGAGATTAGTCCTTGCATCAGATATTTCATAATGAAGAGACTACTGCGACTATATGTATATTGGTAGTTTATCCCCAAACGATCAACAAGCAGTCCTTCATTACGAAAATCTTTAATATCATATCCATGTCTTCACTTTGAATATGTAAATTGGTTCAAAGTGGTCTTCGGATAGGAATTACCCAAATCCAACCCATGTTCCTTCGAACCAATCATCGATTAAAAAAATAATAAGTTCATACGTGATTATCAATCATCATTCAATTTAATTCATATTTTTATTCATTCATGATATGTCTTAGAGATATATTCATTGAATTATTTCTTCATCTTTCTCAAAGCATATGGAATCATCAAGCCTCATTTATCAAATCTTTTTGGTTAATTTAAACCTTTTTAAATTCTGGAATAATTCCAACCCTTTCATATATTACTTAGAAAAATATTTCCAATTCATTTCATTTAAATCTTAATAGAGATTTCTTAATTCAAAACTTATAATTTTAATTTGGGTAAAAGCATGTTATCTAGGATGCTAATCCAAAACCAGTAAATGTTAAGTGAGCAGAATCTATAGAAATCATCTAATTCTACTCAATATCAATTCACGTATTCAACAAATACTATAGGTGGAATAACGGTGAAAGCACCCTTTAAATTCCACGAATAGTATGAGTTCCCTCTTCGGGATTTAACACCGAGTACAAGAAGATTATCTCCATAAAATTCTAGTTATTTATCTTTGGAGAATTATATCCTTTAACTTCGGAAAATTTTGATCCGAGTAAATGAAATTTACAATTCCATCAGTGGGCTTGTCTGGATAGCCAGGGAGAGCAGGAAACTGGTTTTCCAACCTCAAGCCAAGACACTATCTCTCTGACACCCACAAGGCGGTCAAGTAATTTTGTCGACTCTAAATCGTTTAATATTTAACTATTCCATAAATCCTTCAAATCATCTTTAAAATAATTTATTAATCATTTGAAAATATTTACAAAAGATTTGGAAATGAACAGTTGCGTTTAAAACTACATTTCAAAAGTTTTACAAAAGTGTTGTGGAAAAGTGTCGTGGAAACTGCTTTTTAAGCTATATTAATCAAAATGACTTCTTTTTTAATCATTTGGAAACTCATTTATAACTCAATCACTTTTAAAACATTTTAAAATATTTTTATAATTTATTTCATATTTTTAAATAATTTTAAAGAGGTTTAACATTCCATATGCACTAATTCATTAAATAAAGAAAAGTGATTTCCTTTGTGCTTATCGACGTGCATTTCCGTGCTTGCATATATATTCAACATTCATATTAAACAACAATCATCAATAATCAAAATAAAACATATGTATCATTTAATAGCATATGATAGTCTAGGAATATACTCACAAACTATGAAAATAAGGAATATACTCACTAAACTATGAAAACAAGGAATATACTCACTAAACCATTTGCCTTGATGGAGACTTGGAATACTTCACCTCTGATAATGAATTTTAGTTCTTTTCTTTAGTTTGTGAATGAGTTAAAATGAGATATGGATTTGGCTATTTATAGGTGAAGAGAAGGGTACTTTAGTCATTTCCTACAGCCTAACCATATTTCACCACATTTTGGTCCAATAGAAAAGATCTTGATTACCTAATTTGATTAGACCACATTTTGGTCCAATAAAAAAACATCGTGATGGCTTAATTTGATTCGATCACATTTTGATCCAATAGGAATTCTCTTTATCAACTATGGCATAACATGATTCGACCAGATTTTGGTTCAATTGCAACCATCCGCATGGCAGAACCTGATTCGACCAGATTTTGGTCCAATGGCAACCACCCACATAGAAGAACCTGATTCGAGCAGGTTTTGGTCCAATGGAAACCATCTGCATGGAATATAATAATCATTATGCTAATTTGTTTCATTAGGCAAGTAATTATACTGTTCTGTTTTATTAGGCAAGTAATTATACTATTCTGTTTTATTAGGCAAGTAATTGTAATATTCTGTTTTATTAATCGGGGTTAATAATTCTTTCTTGTTTTATTAGGCATGTAATTATACTATTTTGTTTTATTAGGCAAGGTTAATAATTCTCTTTTGTTTTATTAGGCATGTAATTATACTATTCTATTTTATTAGGCAGAGTTAATAATTTTTTTCTTATTTTATTAGGCAGGTAATTATACTATTCTATTTTATTAGGCAGGGTTAATAATTCTTTCTTGTTTTATTTGGTAAACTTATTCTTAAATAAATTGGTACCCCTAACCGCCTTATTACTCGAACCATCTTTAAACTAAACATTTTACATCGGTTTAAAAAATCCATTCGAGACGTTTTGTCCAAATTTTTATTCTAGATATAAAATCAATTATTAAATCATTTATAAACATACTGACTATTCAAATTCAAAGTGATTAAATTATGGATCGTTTATCCTCCCATCCTTAAAGGAAATTTCATCCTCGAGATTAATCAGATAAACTCAAGATATCAAAGAAACCTAAATGATATCATATATACCAATGACATCAACACAACTGGTGAGTACAATAAAAAGAAACAACAAAATACAAACAACAACTATATCAACTCGGGATAAGAATCCCTAATATAGTCCCCAGTTTCCCAAGTATAATCTCTAACATCTCCACTCCACTGAACCTTAATAAGATTCACAACCTTCTTCCTTAATCACTTTATATCATGAGCAATAATACGAATAGGCCGCCTAAGGACGATTAGGTTAGGCTGAACCTCCAAATCAACTTGTTATCCCTGTTCTACTATCATCGAAGGGTCATGTACATACTTACAAAATGAGATATGTGAAATATGTTGTGCACATCTGATAGTCGATCTGGTAACTCCACTTTATATGCAAGTTTACCAATCTGGTCCAGTATGGGAAAAGGACCAATATATCAGGGTGCTAACTTCCCTGGCCAACCAAATCTTATCGCTCCTCTCATTGGAGAAACTTTTAGGAATACATAATCTCCAACTGAGAACTATAAATTTCTTCGCCATTGATTAGCATATCTCTTCTACCTACTCTGGGCTTCTTTCATTTTTTTTCTAATTAGATCAACCTTTTTTGAAGCTTCTCTAATCATGTCAGGACCTAGTACCAATCGATCTCTAGTCTCGATCCAACATGCTAGGGATCTACACGGACGGCCATACAAAGCTTCATACGGGGCCATGCCAATACTAACCTGAGTAAGAGAAGTCTACCAGATGAAGGTAGCTTTTCCATGAACCTTCAAAATCTAAGATGAAAGCTCTTAGAAGATCCTCCAATGCTCGATTTACTCTCTTAGTTTGTCCACCAGTGTGGGGGTGATATGCGTTGCTTATGTTTAGCTTAGTTCCTAAAGTTGTTTGCAATGCCTCCTAGATTTTGTGGTAAGGATAGGGTCTCGATCACCGACTATCTTCTGGGGATACCATGCAATTGAACTACTTCCCTCATGTATATTTTTGCTAGACTTGCAGCAGCTCTCATTGGTTTTACTAGGATTAAATGTGCGCTATTGGTTAATCGATCTATGATAACCCAAATGCCTTAATTTTCCTTTCTTTATTAGGGTAAACCATCGACGAAATCCATCGAAATTATTTTAGGGAATTGGTATTAACTCGAATAAACTTATTTGGATACAAATAAAAAAAATATGCTCTCTCAGGCTAAACTCATTCTAAGGTAATACTAACCCTATCTCTAATGAGTTGACCCCATCTAGGCTTAGGTATTCACTCAAACGAGTTGCGGAGAGGCAGATTATCATGGGGTAAAGAAATAAAGATATAAGATAGACAATAATAGAATCTCACATCGTATTCAAACATAATTATACATATGAGTAGTACATGAAATTACTCCATGTTGTTCCATCAAAGTTATGACAGGTACTAACCCAATGAGGATAGTTATAACGACTTATCCTTACAATGCGGTAAATACTAATACATAATACAGACATAGTGGAAAGTGACGGATGACTTCAACAAAAGACCGAAATTGCTCCATGCTCCGTGCTCTATTCCAAAATGCTCCAAGATTACCTAACTAGTTGGCTACCCAGGAAAATAGGGCACTCAGAGTTTAAGGGGAAAAGAAAATAAACTCCAGGTCAGTCATGGGACTGGTGTGAGAAATTCAAAATATAATATTTGAAAACAAAAGGTATCTCATAAGACCACGCCGCACATAAACACGGTACCCGTTTTTTTCCTTATGATAACCAAAAAATTTGCTATGTGGAATATGTGGATATTATTTTTAATGACATTCTTTTAAAAACACTTTTCAAGTAAGTATACATAATCTTAGATGAAATTGTTACATTAGTAAATTCCAGCATACTAGGCTCTACAATCAAATCCAAAGGCACTTAATGGAGAATGAATTTCCATACAATGACAAGGTAAGGGACTACCTTCCGACGGTACATCTCTAGAAAAATGCACCTGAGGCTCCAACCTCAACCAACACAGAACCTGCCTTCCTTCACCATAGATAGTACCGAATATGTCATCACTCTGGTCGTTCCCGACCTACCCAAGAGCTCTCTTTGCATACACCTCGTTAATTAAAAACCCAACATCATAGTGGGGATAAATATATCTAGAAAGGTGATTACTATACCGTAATAGGAGCGACTCACTTAGCTCTTCCGCATCTACCTTGTTTTTGTCATTTTCAGATGGTGAGGCTCGAGTTAATGATTACCTTACTCATAGCACATTCCACTTTGAATGCCACATTGCCAATCTATAATCACAGAATTGATTTCTACAAACGTATAACTTCTGAGCTCGTATGTCTCAAAAAAGGGTGTTAAGCTAAGAGAAGTTGCATTCCCGGCCACCAATCAGATGATACGTTCATAGAAATCAACCAATGTAACTACAATTGCAATATAAGACATCCATCCATGCAAGTTGTCTAGGAACAGGACAAACCGAAGGCACTCTCCTACCAACCCCTGTCAGGAGTTACTCCTATGATTAGTAGCGATTAGTCCTTGCATTGGATATTTCATAACAAAGAGACTACTGGTTCTATATGAATATTGGGAGTTTATCCTCAAATGATCAACAAGCAGTCCTTCGGTACAAAAATCCTTAATATCGTATCCATGTCTTCACTTTGAATACGTAAATTGGTTCGAAGTGGTCTTCCAATAGGAATTACCGAAATCCGACCACGGTTCCTCCGGACCAATCATCGATTAAAAAGATGTTAAGTTCATATGTGATTATCAATCATCATTCAATTTAATTCATATTTCCGTTCATTCATAGATATATATTATAGATATATTTATTGAAACATTTCTTTATCTTTCTCACAGTATATGGAATCATCAAATCTAATTTATCCCATCTTTTTGGTTAATTTAAACTTTTTAAATCGTGGAATAATTCCAAATCCTTTCATATTTTACTTAGAAAAATATTACCAATTCATTTCATTTAAATCTTGATAGAGATTTCCTAATTCAAAACTCATAATTTTAATTCGTTTAAAAGCATGTTATCCAAGATGTTAATCCAAAACCCGTAAATGTTAAGTGAGCAGAATCTATAGAAATCATCTAATTCTACTCAATATCAATTCCCTTATTCAACAAATACTATGGGAAGAATAATGATGAAAGCACCCTTTAAATTCCACGAATAGTATGAGTTCCCTCTTCGGGCTTTAACACCGAGTACAAGAAGATTATCTCCATAAAATTCAAGTTATTTATCTTTGGAGAAATATATCCTTTAATTTTGAAAATTTTGATCCCAGTAAATCAAATTTACAATCCCATCCATCGGGCCAATCCGAATAGCCAAGAAGAGCAGGAAACTGGTTTTCCAAACTCAAGCCTAGACACTATCTCTCCGACACCCACAAGGCTGTCAAGTGATTTGATCGACTCTAAATCATTTAATATTGAACTATTCCTTCAATCCTTCAAATAATTTTTAAAATAATTTATTAATCATTTAGAAATATTTATAAAAGATTTGGAAATGAAGGTTGCATTTAAACTGCATTTCAAAAGTTATACAAGTGTTGTGGAAAAGTGCTGCGGAAAGTGCTTTTTAACTATATTAATCAAAATGACTTATTTTTTTATCATTTGGAAACTCAATTTTATAACTCAAATCACATTTGAAACATTTTAAAATATTTTTAGAATTTATTTCATATTTTTAAACAATTTTAAAGAGTTTGACATTCCATATACACTAATTCATTAAATAAAGGAAAGTGATTTCCTTTGTGCTTATCGATGTGTATTTCCATGACTTGCATATATATTCAACATTCATATTATACAATTATCATCGATAATCAAATCAAGCATAAATAACATCCAATAGCATACGATAGTCTAGAAATATACTCACTAAACTATGAAAATAATGAATATACTCACTAAAGTATGAAAACAAGGAATATACTCACTAAACTATGAAAACAAGGAATATACTCACTAAACTATTTGCTTTGATGGAGACATGGAATACTTCACCTCTGATAATGAATTTTAGTTCTTTTCTTTAGTTTGTGAATGAACTGAAATGAGATATGGACAAGGCGATTTATATTAAAGAGAAGGGTACTTTAGTCATTTCCTACAGTCTAACCAGATTCGACCACATTTTGTCTAATAGAAAATATCTTGATGGCCTAATTTGATATGACCACATTTTGGTTTGTTATCCCGCCTTTTGGCATGGCCGTGGCACCAAAGGATCAGCTGGAAACCAAAGACAGTTTTTCCCGAAAACCGGTTATGCATAGGTTCCTTATGTATGTCAGTAAATTTTGACCGAGTCCAAATCAAGCTACAATTGATACGACATGACAAGCGAAGCTGTGAAAGCCAACGTTCCAAATTTAAAGTCGATCGGAGTTCGTATACTCAACATAAGATCGATGTTGTTCAAGGAAATCAACCTGCCTTCGTATCCATCACATTCATATCGGTTAATGGTGGCCTTGTTCGTATCCGTCATGTTTGTATCGGTCAAATTGACTTCACTTCGTGTAACGACCCGTAAATTTTCGATAATTAAAATAGCTAATTTAATAAGATTTCGTAATTTAGTGTTAGAAAAAAATTGTAAGTCGTTTGGAATAATAATAACTGGAATGAATTGCAACAATAATTATCCAAGTAATTATTTATAGATTGAATAGAGTTCTAATCTAATTGAATTGACTCAAATGTTATAACTTGGTAAAGGGAATATATGGAAAAACAAACGTAAATAAGTGAATAAGAATTGTGAGTTATTTAGGTAGAAATACAAATTTTAATAGATTGGTTTCGAAGATTTGAATAGTAATAAGTATTGAAAAATAAATGCTACTTAGTGGATGCCATTGTAATTAATAGTTGGATAGGATAATAAATGTTGAATTCATTGGGTATAATAGAGTTATTGATTGATAAGTAAAATCTATTTAAAATCAAATAATTGAATATTGAACAGTAAATTGTTTAAAATAAATATTTAAAACTTATTGAATAATTGTAAAATGGAAATAGTGTTCTAAGATGTGAATTGGTTTTAAAAGTTGAATCTTATAAGTTCAATTTCAAATATATTAAAGGATAATGAATTATTGGATAATCAAAAATTGTTTAAATTTAATATTTGGAATTTATTGGATAATTGAATAACGGGTTTAATATGATTAAAAATGATTTGTAAAATTTTATTTTATCATATTAAAGTTAGAATGATGTTGTAGAACTTTCAAAATCGAATTAAAAGCAAATTTGTGAAAATTGAATATTTTAATATTTAATTGACGAGTTAAAATAGTCATTTTTCAAATAGTATCGGATTTCGACGAAACCAGTTTCATCGGATCCGTAACGTCATATTATTGTAAGATTTCAAATTTCAAGTCAATCGGATTAACCGTTTGTCCGGCGCAAGCCAAAACGCATAGAAATTAGTTGAATCAGTTTAATTTAAATTTGATCGTTTATTGTCGTAACTCACATAGATGATCGAATTAGCTTCTGAAACATGTTCCATTGTGTCCAGAACGTGGGATAAACCCTAGAAATGTCGATCACCGTGCGTAAATCGGAGTTCGGAAAACCTGGGATGAATAGTGTTCGTCGTTTTTCTATAAAAGCACTTCATTATTTTCTTTTTTCCAAAATAAACCCTAACCCTAGAAATAAATGGCCGGCCGCCACTTATCTTCCAATGGACGAAATTGTGCCATGATCTTCTACATTTTTCTTCCAATCCACAAGTTAATTCCAAAAACTCTCAACTGGAAATTTGTAGAGCACATCACGAACTACGAGTTCAACGGTTGCGATCGAAATCGAAGCGATGAGATGGGAGCTACGGGGCCGCGATGGCCGGCCGTTCGTCATCGTTTTGCGTGCTCCAGGGGTGTCCAAGCTTCGAGTGGCTCACGGCGGCGGGGGTAGGTGATACGGCCTTCGATTTGAAATCGCCTGATCAACTTTCTATGAGCCGAGGTTAGGTGCGGCAGCGGGAATTGGTCGCGTACGCTGGGTTCAAGTGGAGCAGCGTTTTTGCGTAATGAAGAAGAAGGAAAAAGGGGATGCGACCAGGATCAAAGATCTGGGAATCCACGGCTGATACTTTGCAAAGGTTTAAAATGAAAAAAATGTGAATTAATTTATATTTAAATTCGTATAAACTTTACAATGATGTAACTTTTTCATACGAGGTCGGAAAATTACGAAACAAGTTGTGTTGTCTTCGTTTTGTCGAATACTACTCCATGGAGCTGGATTGGAGTCGTTTGGATCTAGTGAAAATTTCGGGTAAAATTAAACGTTCGTTTAATTTTGTTCGAAATAAAACGCTGGAACTACATTGAAATCAAGGTGAGTGTTTTATAACGCTCACAACGTACTGAATATCTTTATGCTAGTTAAATTTGACATTATGAAGTGTTATGAATTTTATTTGTCGTTGTTTGATAAAATTTAATAGTCATATAGATTGTCATTTGAATTAACCTTTAAAAATTTAATTGACAGCTAAATTGAAATTAAAATTGAATTGCGATTAAATTACCTGACATTGATAACTATGAAATTGTCATGAATTGTATTGTCTATTGGGTGATGTATTTCGATGGATGCTATTGGTTGATATTTAAATGTTTGGATGTTTATTTGCTTATATATCCTGTTATGCATACATATGACACTGTGATTTGATTTAAGTGATATATATTCATCCCTGACATTTAATTGAAATAACTGATCACTTGGCCATAAGATAGAAAATTATATACGGACACCGGATTGGCTAAATTAATAAATTTTAAAATCGTCGATTTGAAATTTATTTAAATGTTTTGATTTAAAAGTTATAAATAGAAATCAATTTATAGAAATTGAATTTATCGGAAAATTGAGTTTGGAATGTTGAAATAAATTTTGGTTAAAGGAAATTGTTAAATAATTTAAGTTGAGACTTTGAGATTAAAAATCAGGATATGATTGAATTTCGAAAATTTATTTGTTTTAAAGATTGAACATTATTTCGAGCTTTGAGTATTACTAAGTAAAAGTGATATAAAAATGATATTTTGAAATTGAGCTTGAAATTGAATCATGTTTGTAATTGGGATTTAAATTTGAATATTGAAGGACAATTTTGTTAAGTGTTATAAATTAATATTTTGAAAAATCAAGCTCCAAATCGATATAAATTGAAATTGAATTAATTGAAGGTGAATGTAGAATTGAATTAATTTGAAGTCAAAGTTGGCATTGATTTGAATTGAAATCGAAATCGAAATTGTTTTGAATTGGGAAGTTATAATTGAAATGGTTTGGTTTTGAAGCTGTTTTATTTTGTTTTCCAAATTACTCAGTTATATAAACCATTTTTGAATACTTAAACTATTTTAATCTATTTTAAATCTACTTAACCCAATTTAAATTATTTTAAACTAATTTATCTATTTTAAATCCATTTTAGGACTTTAAGTATTTTTAACTACTTATATTATTTAAACTGCTTTTAAACTACTTAAAACTATTTTCTAAAATTCTAAGCTGGTCAATAAGGTGAAATGTTTATATTTAAATCTTGAATTTAAATACAAATTGGGTTAAATGAAGTTGCAACCTAAATTGAAATTCGAAATGATTTTGAAATCGAAATGAGATATTGATGCGAAAAATGATTTTTGAAACGGAATCTTACATTTGAATAGATACGATGATAATTGAAATGGATTTGATTTTTGAAGCGAATATGATATTTTGATATCAATTATGAATCGATTTGAAATGTAAAAGAGCCAACGGTGTAATAATACGTAGTTATTAAAGAGACCGGGATCGGATATGGACATACTCTCTGCCGATACCGAACACCACTTTAATAACTATTATACGCGGAGTGTTGATCCAGAATGAAGTGGATGGTTTGGTGAACGCGTTGACTGAAGAAAGAGAACGATATTGGATGACCCCTGACATGACTAAAACAGGAGCCGCGCCGGGCCATTGAGGTTCGCCATCTCTAGCGGACACACTTCTTCGATACCATATCTATTACATTTGTGATTCGATTTGGGTGCACCCCTTGATTTGGGAGTGTTGTTTCGCGGTGTTGGGGTAGCTGCTGGCTATGCTCAACATCAGTCCGGATCACGCAACTACTAGTATCCTAGTTGGTATCGCCTCATGTACCTTGTCATACTGATTATCCTATTCGCGACCACTACGTTTTGTTTTGTGTTATACCTATGGGGTACCCTCTGATAACCACTAGTTTACGGTGGGGCTTACGGTGCTGTATAGACTATGGCATTATAAAAATGTGTTAAGGGGGATTATGGTAACGCCTTAACTCTATTTTAGTACTTTTACTTTACTGTAGACATATTATAATAGAGTATTGTACTACATAGTAGATAGTTTAACGGATCCTTGAGAGATGGAAAATCCCGTAACATCTCTTAAGTTATTGCACACACGTTGACACTGGATATGAGATGTCAAACCCCGTAAACATCTCTGACGCCGTTACACTCATATTTATTTACGATTGATTTAACTTACATAAGGATATTTAGTCCTGACTCGAGTGTTTTGTCTTTTCATTACGCTCGGGTCAGACCTGAGATTTCAGCTTATTGAAGATCTATTCTGGAGGACGAAGATGAAGATTTGGTATACTATTACTATTATTATCTTTGCATCATATTGTCTGCTGCATTATTTTATTTGTTCTATTGTATATGTATAACTCTGATAAATGTTGTATAAATAATGATCAAAGTATAGTAAACAACTTCATGAACTGTTTATTTGATTATTATATTTTATCGTTCCGCTGCAAGATTCTGTGTTGTTTCCTTTCTTTTATTTCTCTTTCCTCTTCTTTTCTTATTTACCCCCAATAACCATCTACCCTTTTGAATGGTTTGGAATCGACGTGTGTATTTGATCGTCGGTTTAAACTGTCCAAAAAGGCGGGTCTTTACACTTCGTATCCATTATGTTCGTATCGACCCAAGGTGGCCTTATTCGTATCCATCACAATCATGACGATCTAAGTAGCCATACTTTGTATCCATCATCACCAGCTAATTCGTATCCATAGGAGGTTGTCGCTTCGTATCGATCGTTTCCTACACTTCGAATTGACCAATCTATTCACATACTTCTTATCGATCGGCCATTAATCGATACGAAGAACATTACAGACTGATACGAATGTCAACTTAGATCGATACAAACAAAGCCACGACACTTGATACGAAAAGAATAGCTTCGATCGATACGAACAAGACCATGTCAAATCGATACAAACAAGGCGTAAACGTTGGGGAGACTCGATCGACTCAGCATGAAAAATGGATCGATCCGAAGAGTTAGCGCTACGTCAACTTGCGGGAATGTGCTTGGATCGATTCGAACAGATCGAAACGAAGAGCATCGACAAGAAGAGAAAAGCGGCCGATATGCCCCAACTTGCATCGATCATAACTTACAATCTGCAAGTCCAAATACCACAAAATTTTCACAGGAGCTTACGTACAATCTAAAGAATGTTCATGCTAAATTTCAACTTGATTGTGTCAAATCTTGATCGATACGAAATTCGTTCGTATCGATCACGGATCAAGTGCAAATCACATGGGATCGATCGGGTGGGGCCGTACACGTGCCAGAAGAGGTCTCCCGAGATCTGAGCGGGATATTTACAGCCTACGCCTATAAATAGCACCGTAGAGCCTACAGAAAAGGGACTTTTGGCTCTTCTATGTCCAGACCTTGCCGAATCCATTTTTGCACTCCAAGATCACCGTTGTACTCGAAATTTGCTATTGTAGTTCGTTGTAATCAATAAGAATACATCAATAAAGTCATTAATTTCATAGTGGATGTAGGCAATACGCCGAACCACTCTAAATCACTATATTTCTACATGTTTTTCTAATATGTTTTTGAAGTGTTTGTTAGATAATCCTCCTTTTTACATTTGCTTTCTTTATTTTACCTCTTCAAATACTTCTGAAGAGTGTTGTGCTCATTTTTACAAACACTTTGGTGCTTTCACTAAGAAAACCAGTTTTTCTCCTGCTCATTGGATCTACTATCGATGCAGATTGCATAAATCTGAGAAGAAGATCCAAATCTCAAGTCCAGAGTTCTTACATCCTATCCAGATTTGCATTAGATCTAGGAAAGAACTTCACCATCCACCATCGTTAGCATAAGGACCGCTTCAATAGCTGTAGATCCAGAAGGACGGGATCGACAGAATCCCACGCAACTCCCTCCAACTAATCAGAATGCTGCCGGACCATCAGGTCCATCAGGCCCTGTCACCGGAGAAGAATTTCAGATGCTACTTCAAGAGTTGACACAGAGTCGACAACAACTTACTGAACAACTGCACGCTAACGCCGAATTGACAAGCCAGCTGAATCACTGAAGGCATAGGAGATCCAGGAGGGATCAGACCTCCTATTCTTCCACCGAGAGTTCAGCCTCTTCAGATTGCCATCATAGATCTACGCACCCACAACTAGATGGGAGTTACACTCAAGCTACCAGACATCAACATATGCTGAACATTAGAAAACCGAGAGTCAGCCCGTCAACCAGCTACTAAACCGGACCCTCCTTTCGGGGAGATGCAGTTTCTTATTACATCACAGACAACCACGTTGCCACCGCTGCTATTGAACCAGGAGTTGATGACCGGAACCAGACAAACCTGATCCAATGCCAACGTACTCCTGAGCCTTATATCCCTAAAGACTTAGAACCAAAGAGGCGAGACCTAGACCGTTAACTGTGTCCGGTCCAACCTCGCATTGTGGAACCCGACCATACCTTGGCCCAACACGCTCAAAATGTCCAGATGCTGGATATACCGACGATGATCCGTTAGATGATTCGAGAGAGTCAAGGCCTTACTAATGACGATAGGGGAATCTTCTAGAGTCATACTCCTTTTACCGATGAGATACTTTATGCTGAAGCACCGCGACGATTCAGGATGCCAACTTTGCCGGCTTATGAAGGAAGTTCTGATCCCAACCAACACATCCTGAAATATGAATGGTTGATGATTGCGACATGAGCTGACGATGCAGTTGATGTCGAAGCTTCTCGATCTCTCTGGAGGGCATAGCTACCATATGGTTCACTCGTTTGCCACCTTGATCTATTTCTTATTTTGACCAATTGGTACGAAGTTTGTTGAACAATTCCGCATGCATATCGCAAGGCTGAATGATGTTAACACTTTGTCTAGTGTCACTCAAGCTCCTGGAGAGACAATCCGACATTATTTTGAAAGATTTCATGCTGCATGAGCTGAGATCGGCAACCCTAATGATAACTCCATCTTATGGCACTAACTGAGGGGATTGACCCCGATTCTGAATTCGACAACTGGTTGGCCGGAAAACCCCCTGCGTCATTGGACCGTTTGTATTTCAAGGCAGCCCAATTCTTGAAAAGAGAGGATGTGAAACAGTCTAGGAAACAGGATGACGTAGGGCCCAGCATGGAAGGAATTCAAAGTAATGTAGATGTTAACAATCCGAGGAGAGTTCCGGCAAAGTTCAGTTGAATATACAAAATAAACAGACTCAGCATAAAGGCAATAGGGATCAGAATATGAAACGAGATCAGAACCATGGTCCACGACATATGGCTCCTACGTTTGATAATTATACTCCTTTGAATACGTCGTTGGAAAACGTATATCTACAAAACTACAATACTATCCAGTATAAGAAGCCTGCTGCGAAGCAATCATCGGAGAGAAAGATCCAAACAGGGAAATTTTGTAGATTCCAAGAAAGCTATGGCCATAATACAAATGAGTGTCGTCATTTGCAAGACCTCATTGAAAAGTTGATACGTGATAAGAACTTAGAGCAGTTTGCGTGGGTGCCGCAGTCTGGAGGTGCGGCCCATTGAATCGATATGATGTCCCTAATCAGGCTTGACAGGAGGACCCCCTCGTACCGGTGGGAGGTTAGTGATAAAAACTGTAAGTGGTGGTCATCATCCAGCAGACCGAAGCTGGAAGGAAATGGAGTCGTATGCCAGTATTATTAGGCATGCGGACTTTGAATGTTGTAGTAGTTTTGATGATGGGGCTCCGGCCAAACAACAGAAGACGATGACTGACGGCATCGTGTTCTGAAATAGAGATGCTGACAAAGTCGAATCCCCCAGTATTGAACCACTTGTCATATCAGCTCAAGTCTGTCCTGCTTGGATGAAGAGGATCTAGGTTGACAGTGGAAGTTCTGTGAATATCTTATTCAAGCGAGCCTATGACCAAATGAAGATGGAAGCTAAAGATTTGAAGCCCTGCTAGTCTTGGATTCATGACTTCAATGGGAGTGCTACTATACCCATTGGAGTTGTGGAACTACCAGTGGAATTGGGAGTCGAAGAACGCCGGAGAGTCTAGATACTGCATTTTGTTGTTTTGGACATAGATTCGCCATATAATGCTTTCTTGGGCCGACCGACCCTAGCTGAATTTAGGGCAGTCATTTCCTCATGGTGTTTGGCTCTAAAATTCCCCACCGATCATGGAGTTGGAGTCGTTCAAGGAGATCAGGCTGTTGGACGAGCCTATTATGTCGCTGAGCTGCGTGAGGCACGGCGAAAGGAGAAAGGAAAGGGCATAGAGGAATCTCTCTGTGTCCGTTTTGTTGATAATTGACTATTGGTGCCTGATCCAAGGCCTGGGCACCCAACCAATTCCAAAGAGATCTTGACCCGAGAGATAACGAAAGTGAAGATGAAAGTAGAGACAGTCAAGCTTCTCCAGTCGAACTGACGATTAATGTCCTGATTGACGATAGCGATGATTCTAGAATAATAAAGATTGGGTTTCAGTTAAGCCAACAAATGCAAGAGGAATTGGGAATTTCTTCAGGAAAACCTTGATGTATTTGCCTAGACACATTCTGACATGTGCGGGATTTCGCCGGACATCATGAGCCACACGTTGAATATTGACCTACGATACATCCCAGACAAGCAAAAAAGGCGTGGTATGGATCCAGAGAGATCTTCCGGCCTTAAAGAAGAGATCGATAAGTCGACATCGAATGGGTTTATTCGAGATGCGTTATACCTGGAGTGGGTATCCAATCCTGTACTTGTCCAAAAGCCAAATGGGAAATGGAGCACATGTGTTGACTACTCAGACTTGAACAAAGCTTTCCCCAAAGATAGTTTTCACTTCCTCGAATTGATCAGCTTGTAGATTCAACGACTGGGCACGAACTCCTATCCTTCATGGATGCATATTCTCGTTATAACCTGATACTCATGCACTTACCCGGCCAGGAACATACTAGCTTCATAACCGATCTAGGACTCTACTGCTACAAAGTCATGCCTTTTGGACTCAAGAATGCCGGTGCAACTTACCAACGATTGGTTAACCGGATGTTCGCCAACCAGATCGGAAAAACTTTGGAAGTGTACGTAGACGACATGTTAGTGAAGACGCGATTCTCCATTAATCACATTAAAGACCTGGAGTCAATGTTTGGTATCCTTCGAGAGTACAGAATGAAGCTCAACCCTTTGAAATGTCACTTTGGGGTTGCATCAAGAAAATTCCTTGGGTTTATCATCAACGCTCGAGGAATTGAAGCCAATCCCGAAAAGATCTGGGCGATCAAAAATCTTAAGACTCCAAGAACCATAAAGCAAGTCTAGAGCCTTAATGACAAAATAGCAGCACTAAGCAGGTTCATTTCAAAGTCCACCGACAAATGCATTCCTTAATCGATACGAAGAACATCACATACTTCTTATCGATCGGCCATTAATCGATACGAAGAACATTACAGACTGATACGAATGTCAACTTAGATCGATACAAACAAAGCCACGACACTTGATACGAAAAGAATAGCTTCGATCGATACGAACAAGACCATGTCAAATCGATACAAACAAGGCGTAAACGTTGGGGAGACTCGATCGACTCAGCATGAAAAATGGATCGATCCGAAGAGTTAGCGCTACGTCAACTTGCGGGAATGTGCCTGGATCGATTCGAACAGATCGAAACGAAGAGCATCGACAAGAAGAGAAAAGCGGCCGATATGCCCCAACTTGCATCGATCATAACTTACAATCTGCAAGTCCAAATACCACAAAATTTTCACAGGAGCTTACGTACAATCTAAAGAATGTTCATGCTAAATTTCAACTTGACTGTGTCAAATCTTGATCGATACGAAATTCGTTCATATCGATCACGGATCAAGTGCAAATCACATGGGATCGATCGGGTGGGGCCGTACACGTGCCAGAAGAGGTCTCCCGAGATCTGAGCGAGATATTTACAGCCTACGCCTATAAATAGCACCGTAGAGCCTACAGAAAAGGGACTTTTGGCTCTTCTATGTCCAGACCCTGCCGAATCCATTTTTGCACTCCAAGATCACCGTTGTACTCGAAATTTGCTATTGTAGTTCGTTGTAATCAGTAAGAATACATCAATAAAGTCATTAATTTCATAGTGGATGTAGGCAATACGCCGAACCACTCTAAATCACTATATTTCTACATGTTTTTCTAATATGTTTTTGAAGTGTTTGTTAGATAATCCTCTTTTTTACATTTGCTTTCTTTATTTTACCTCTTCAAATACTTCTGAAGAGTGTTGTGCTCATTTTTACAAACACTTTGGTGCTTTCACTAAGAAAACCAGTTTTTCTCCTGCTCATTGGATCTACTATCGATGCAGATTGCATAAATCTGAGAAGAAGATCCAAATCTCAAGTCCAGAGTTCTTACATCCTATCCAGATTTGCATTAGATCTAGGAAAGAACTTCACCATCCACCATCGTTAGCATAAGGACCGCTTCAATAGCTGTAGATCCAGAAGGACGGGATCGACAGAATCCCACGCAACTCCCTCCAACTAATCAGAATGCTGCCGGACCATCAGGTCCATCAGGCCCTGTCACCAGGGAAGAATTTCAGATGCTACTTCAAGAGTTGACACAGAGTCGACAACAACTTACTGAACAACTGCACGCTAACGCCGAATTGACAAGCCAGCTGAATCACTGAAGGCATAGGAGATCCAGGAGGGATCAGACCTCCTATTCTTCCACCGAGAGTTCAGCCTCTTCAGATTGCCATCATAGATCTACGCACCCACAACTAGATGGGAGTTACACTCAAGCTACCAGACATCAACATATGCTGAACATTAGAAAACCGAGAGTCAGCCCGTCAACCAGCTACTAAACCGGACCCTCCTTTCGGGGAGATGCAGTTTCTCATTACATCACAGACAACCACGTTGCCACCGCTGCTATTGAACCAGGAGTTGATGACCGGAACCAGACAAACCTGATCCAATGCCAACGTACTCCTGAGCCTTATATCCCTAAAGACTTAGAACCAAAGAGGCGAGACCTAGACCGTTAACTGCGTCCGGTCCAACCTCGCATTGTGGAACCCGACCATACCTTGGCCCAACACGCTCAAAATGTCCAGATGCTGGATATACCGACGATGATCCGTTAGATGATTCGAGAGAGTCAAGGCCTTACTAATGACGATAGGGGAATCTTCTAGAGTCATACTCCTTTTACCGATGAGATACTTTATGCTGAAGCACCGCGACGATTCAGGATGCCAACTTTGCCGGCTTATGAAGGAAGTTCTGATCCCAACCAACACATCCTGAAATATGAATGGTTGATGATTGCGACATGAGCTAACGATGCAGTTGATGTCGAAGCTTCCCGATCTCTCTGGAGGGCATAACTACCATATGGTTCACTCGTTTGCCACCTTGATCTATTTCTTATTTTGACCAATTGGTACGAAGTTTGTTGAACAATTCCGCATGCATATCGCAAGGCTGAATGATGTTAACACTTTGTCTAGTGTCACTCAAGCTCCTGGAGAGACAATCCGACATTATTTTGAAAGATTTCATGTTGCATGAGCTGAGATCGGCAACCCTAATGATAACTCCATCTTATGGCACTAACTGAGGGGATTGACCCCGATTCTGAATTCGACAACTGGTTGGCCGGAAAACCCCCTGCGTCATTGGACCGTTTGTATTTCAAGGCAGCCCAATTCTTGAAAAGAGAGGATGTGAAACGGTCTAGGAAACAGGATGACGTAGGGCCCAGCATGGAAGGAATTCAAAGTAATGTAGATGTTAACAATCCGAGGAGAGTTCCGGCAAAGTTCAGTTGAATATACAAAATAAACAGACTCAGCATAAAGGCAATAGGGATCAGAATATGAAACAAGATCAGAACCATGGTCCACGACATATGGCTCCTACGTTTGATAATTATACTCCTCTGAATACGTCGTTGGAAAACATATATCTACAAAACTACAATACTATCCAGTATAAGAAGCCTGCTGCGAAGCAATCATCGGAGAGAAAGATCCAAACAGGGAAATTTTGTAGATTCCAAGAAAGCTATGGCCATAATACAAATGAGTGTCGTCATTTGCAAGACCTCATTGAAAAGTTGATACGTGATAAGAACTTAGAGCAGTTTGCGTGGGTGCCGCAGTCTGGAGGTGCGGCCCATCGAATCGAAATGATGTCCCTAATCAGGCTTGACAGGAGGACCCCCTCGTACCGGTGGGAGGTTAGTGATAAAAACTGTAAGTGGTGGTCATCATCCAGCAGACCGAAGCTGGAAGGAAATGGAGTCGTATGCCAGTATTATTAGGCATGCGGACTTTGAATGTTGTAGTAGTTTTGATGATGGGGCTCCGGCCAAACAACAGAAGACGATGACTGACGGCATCCTGATCTGAAATAGAGATGCTGACAAAGTCGAAGCCCCCAGTATTGAACCACTTGTCATATCAGCTCAAGTCTGTCCTGCTTGGATGAAGAGGATCTAGGTTGACAGTGGAAGTTCTGTGAATATCTTATTCAAGCGAGCCTATGACCAAATGAAGATGGAAGCTAAAGATTTGAAGCCCTGCTAGTCTTGGATTCATGACTTCAATGGGAGCGCTACTATACCCATTGGAGTTGTGGAACTACCAGTGGAATTGGGAGTCGAAGAACGCCGGAGAGTCTGGATACTGCATTTTGTTGTTTTGGACATAGATTCGCCATATAATGCTTTCTTGGGCCGACCGACCCTAGCTGAATTTAGGGCAGTCATTTCCTCATGGTGTTTGGCTCTAAAATTCCCCACCGATCATGGAGTTGGAGTCGTTCAAGGAGATCAGGCTATTGGACGAGCCTATTATGTCGCTGAGCTGCGTGAGGCACGGCGAAAGGAGAAAGGAAAGGGCATAGAGGAATCTCTCTGTGTCCGTTTTGTTGATAATTGACTATTGGTGCCTGATCCAAGGCCTGGGCACCCAACCAATTCCAAAGAGATCTTGACCCGAGAGATAACGAAAGTGAAGATGAAAGTAGAGACAGTCAAGCTTCTCCAGTCGAACTGACGATTAATGTCCTGATTGACGATAGTGATGATTCTAGAATAATAAAGATTGGGTTTCAGTTAAGCCAACAAATGCAAGAGGAATTGGGAATTTCTTCAGGAAAACCTTGATGTATTTGCCTGGACACATTCTGACATGTGCGGGATTTCGCCGGACATCATGAGCCACACGTTGAATATTGACCTACGATACATCCCAGACAAGCAAAAAAGGCGTGGTATGGATCCAGAGAGATCTTCCGGCCTTAAAGAAGAGATCGATAAGTCGACATCGAATGGGTTTAATCGAGATGCGTTATACCTGGAGTGGGTATCCAATCCTGTACTTGTCCAAAAGCCAAATGGGAAATGGAGCACATGTGTTGACTACTCAGACTTGAACAAAGCTTTCCCCAAAGATAGTTTTCACTTCCTCGAATTGATCAGCTTGTAGATTCAACGACTGGGCACGAACTCCTATCCTTCATGGATGCATATTCTCGTTATAACCTGATACTCATGCACTTACCCGGCCAGGAACATACTAGCTTCATAACCGATCTAGGACTCTACTGCTACAAAGTCATGCCTTTTGGACTCAAGAACGCCGGTGCAACTTACCAACGATTGGTTAACCGGATGTTCGCCAACCAGATCGGAAAAACTTTGGAAGTGTACGTAGACGACATGTTAGTGAAGACGCGATTCTCCACTAATCACATTAAAGACCTGGAGTCAATGTTTGGTATCCTTCGAGAGTACAGAATGAAGCTCAACCCATTGAAATGTCACTTTGGGGTTGCATCAAGAAAATTCCTTGGGTTTATCATCAACGCTCGAGGAATTGAAGCCAATCCCGAAAAGATCTGGGCGATCAAAAATCTTAAGACTCCAAGAACCATAAAGCAAGTCTAGAGCCTTAATGACAAAATAGCAGCACTAAGCAGGTTCATTTCAAAGTCCACCGACAAATGCATTCCTTTCTTTGATTTGATTTGAAAAGGGAAACGAAATTTTGAATGGACCATGGAATGCGTGGGAGCATTTCGAGCACTAATTCAACACCTCTCCACACCGCCTATTTTGTCAAAGCCTATCGACCATGAGAAATTGTACCTTTACTTAGCAGTATCAGAAAACGCAATCAGTGCTGCCCTAATTCGGGAGGAAGACCGAGTGCAAAAACCGGTCTACTATATTAGTAAACGACTAACCGGAGCTAAGAGAAATTATTCAAAGCTAGAGAAATCGGCCTATTGTCCCGTTATTGCCTCAAGGAAGCTTCGTTCGTATTTCTAGGCTCATCCTATCATTGTTTACACCGACCAACCGTTACAATAGGTCCTTATATGGCCTGAGATGTCTGGTAGGTTGCTCAAATGGAATGTCGAGCTAAGTCAGATTGATATTACCTATACCCCAAGGCGAGCCATTCAAGCATAAGTCCTAGCAGATTTTATAGTTAAATTTACTATCCCAGAGGACTTGTCCGCAACCAGTGAATCTCTCAAGTATATCTAGAAGCTGCATACCAAAGTTACGTCAGACGATCAATGCTTGGGTGCTAGAGTTGTACTTGAAACCCCTGAAGGTCGATCTATATGTTATTCTCTAAAGTTTGATTTTCGTCCGACCAATAATGAAGCTGAACATGAAGCCCTGCTTGCGGATTGAGACTCGCCCAAGATTTGAGAATCGTTGCTATGGAAATTTATTGCGATTCACAATTAGTTGTGTGTCAAGTTCGGGGGGAGTACCAGGCCAAAGATCGATGATTGGCTGCTTACCTATCTCGGGTCCAGGAGATACTAAATCAGTTCGATTATTATACTATCAACTACATCCCTCGAGAGCGCAATCAGAAAGCCGATTCATTAGCAAAGTTAGCCAGTTCAGGCGAGGCACAACAAAATGGGACTTGTTCCCACAGAGACATTATCCTCCCCGAGCATTGATCAAATGGAGACAAATTGGGTATTAGAAGTTGTTCACGATAAGGAGTTATGGGTGACTCCATTCCGAAATTATCTCAAGCATGGAACATTATCAAAGCACAGGAGTGAAAAGAGACAGATTCTTCGAAAAGCTTTGCGATTCACTATTCAGAATGGAGTCATGTACAGAAGATGGTACTCTGTTCCTCTACTATGGTGTATTTCTCATGATGAAATTAGGCGATTACATGATGTACATAAAGGAGAATGTGGCGATCACATCCGGGGGCAAGCTTTAGAAGAAAGTGCTCCAGTATGGATACTATTGGCCGATTGTAAACCGTGATGCAGCAGATTACGCCAGGAAATGTGATAAATGTCAAAAGCATGCTCAAATTTCTAGAGCCCCACCTACTAAGATAACTCAAATGGTCAGTCCATGGCCGTTTGCACTATGGAGGATTGATATTATTGGCTCTCTACCTCTGGCCAAGGTTGGAGCGAAGTACGCAATCGTCGTGGTTGATTATTTTACTAAGTGGGCCAAAGCTGAACCCCTTGCTATAATCACGAAGAAAAAGCCGATTTGGTCTCTCGCATACCATCATCACTGATAACGGGACCCAATTTGATAGTGCTGAGTTCAAGAATTTCTGCCAACGATTCCATATTCATAAGAAATTCTCTACAATTGCACACCCTCAAGCGAATGGACAGGTTGTAGCTGTTAATAAATTTATCAAGTCTATTCTGAAGAAACGACTGAAAAAGGCCGGGGGAAACTGGGCTGATGAATTTCCTATGGATTTATGGGCTTACAGAAAAACCCACAAGTCCGCAACCAAACACACTCCATTCTCTCTTTCCTATGGTTCAGAAGCCGTTATTCTAGTCGAGATGGAAGTACCTTATCATCGTGTGACTTATTATGATCCAAAGACAAATGTCATACTACATGCCGAATCCTTGGATTTTTTGGATGAGAAGCACGAAGAGGCTGATTTGAGGGCGGCTGCATATCGAAGCCGAGTATCTCGATTATACAATGCTAAGGTCCGACCCCGAACATTTGAACTCGGTGATCTCTTCCTCAAAAGAATCTACCATGTTCCTTCGCACATGAAAGCAACATGGGAAGGACCGTAGTGATTGAACGAAAGCTTGGAGATGGCACATTTAAGTTATCGACAGTTGACGGTCTTACTTTGCCAAAAGCCTGGAACAGCGAGAGTCTCCGTCGCTACTACACATGACATGATTTATTTATTTTAGTCTATTTTTCATCTGCTTTTGTTTCTGCATTTCGAAATTTGAATTTGTAATAAGGCAAATGACTTTGCCATATTTTCTTATTTCAGCAATAAAGTTCCATCTCTTCGAGCTAGAGCTGTGATTTATTGAATGTGTCATACAACCATCACGATGCATGAAGAGCTAAGTTCCATCATACTGTGGCATTTATTCAAATAGGGAGTGACTATGGTACGACCGACCACTCACTAAGTGAAACTCGAGCTCAGGGGGCAAGTCACCACACTGAAACCAAAAAAGGATTGATGCATGACAATCCTTTAACTAACTCCAGTCTCCCAGAGTGCAAGTTGGAGTATAAACTTATAATTGCGGTTTCGAAGAGGGCAGATCCATCCACCTAATGACTTCGCCCATATCTTGACCAAGTTCGAGGAGGATGGATCCGCCCATCTAACGACCTTGCTTGCAGGGTGGATGTGAATCGATCGTCCACAATCTTGATAGATTCAACACTCCTAGAGTGCGAATGAAATTCAAACACCTAAACAGAAGTGACTGACCATCTGTCAGCTAACTCCGAATTCCCAGAGTGTGAATCGGCGTATAAGCATCAACTCTAAATTTCCAGAGTGCGAATTGGAGTAAAAATGTCAACTCTAAGTTCCCAGAGTGTGAACTAGAGTATAAACATATACTAACCATGGATTCCCAGAGTGTGAACCGGAGTATCAATATCAACCACCTTCAGGCTCTCAGAGTGTGAAGTGGAGAACAAATATCGATTAACTCCAGATTCCCAGAGTGCAAACCGGAGTGTCGACAACAATTAACTCTAAGTCTCAGAGCACGGATTGGAGAATAGACTCAACTAACTTTAAATCTCCAGAGAGTGGATTAGAGTATAAAACAAACTGGATATGAAATCATCATCTGTAACAAAACTCTGAGTCCTCAGAGTGCGGTCAGAGTATAAACATAACACGGGTGCGAATGACCACTCGTGAACTAACATAAGTCCCCGGAGCGTGGACATACACTTAAAACTCAAACAGGCATGACCGACCATTGACGTACAAATGCAAATCCTCAGAGTGCGGATGTAATCATTAATAAGTGAGCGAGTGTGATTCGACCACTCGACCCTCACTTGTTTCAGCATCAATTCAAAGACGATAAGCTTGATGAATTGGAGATGAAATGCAATACAACTCATCCTCGAAACTGAGGGCAGAACTTAAGTGTAGACCATTGACCGAAGCGATGCAACCCGATCCAAAGGTCGAAACTTCACATGTTTACTGAACAAGAATTCAAATGCTAGAACACTTAAGCAAGTACATAATAATTGAGTTGAAGAGAAAATAGAATTTCATTTCAACTACTTGTGGAAGGAATTTATGTACAAGTTATTCTCAAAAATCCTACTAGCAGGGGCCGAACCCGCTTCTATATACGGCCAATAAAAGCTAAAAAATTCCTATCTACTCAAAAATAAGCGGAGGAGACACATCTATTCTTTTTTCTTCTTCGGTTTCCCCTTCGGTGTGGTCCCGCTAGAGCTTTCACATTGTTTTCTCTTCGAGCCATTGCCTTTTGGCGGCCGAACTCCAGTCGAACGCATTGTTTCCACTTCCTCCTCCGAAATCACATGTATAGGTATGCCACCAGAAGGCAAAGTCATAGGTACAGGATCAACTGTAGGAGCTGGGTTGGGTACACTGGTGTCAAAAACCGTACCACCGGGAGACATCATCCTTAACGGAGCCAGGCCGGTCTCACCATTACACCTCCAAAGCTGATGGTCTGGGCTGCTGCTTCCATTTCAGCATTGATCTCAACTATAATCTTCTCCTCACGAAGTGTTTGCGCATTGCCAGGAATGACTGCAGCTGGACCTAAGGAACAAATCGACGGTACGCTTCCGCTCATGACAAATGGAAGATCCGCAAAGAGGTCACTATGATGAACGAGAAGTTGCTCCATCATCTTTCATCAAAGGAAAGTGTGCACCCCTGCGTTCCATCAATAGACGCGGTAGTTGTTGTAGCGACCGGTTTGGTTACAATAGCCTCCAACACATGATGTGATTCTTGAGTGGTGGTAGGAAGTGCGACTGATGTGGCTCCAATCACTGGGAATGAAACAAAGAAAAGCTGTTATTAAGTATTTCAATTGAAGCTTCCAATCATGAATAAGTACACGAAACATTCAGAATACCTTCCTTAGTTTGACTTGTTAGCAGTTGAACGACCTCAGAAAGTTGCTCGCTAGCTTGAGATATCTGCGGCTGATCCGTGTTGTGAGCAGGAACTGATTGAGATTCAACTACAGAGGCCGGTTTAGGCTGAGTCAGCACAAGAGTTTCGGGATTTGTATCATGGTGCTTGACAACAGAACCTTCTCCAACTTACGTAAGCTGAGCGCCAAGCTTCTCCTTCTCACGTGAATTCATGGCATCATGGATAATTTTCCTTTTATCTTCATTCAGCACTCGGCTCTCAAGCTTTAATTTGTCTACCGATTCGCCCTGATGGGTAGCTTTCTCATCCTCAAGTAAACGGCCCCAGGCATTGTATAAGTGTGTCGGATAGTTATCGAGCCAGGCTAGGTTCCTATGCCTCAAGAAATTAGCATTGTAGGTGATAAGGAGATCTTCAATGTCAGCCTCTAGCCTGGACTCCGCCATACGGACCTTCTCCTCAACCTCAGTCTCCACCACACGGACTTTAGCCGTTGCCGCATCCCGTTCGCCTCGGTGTACTACTGCCTGTTCACATGCCTCCTGGGATGTGCTATTTACGTCATCCCTTTCCTTGATGATTTCGAAGAATTTGGCTTTAAGCCTATTAAGTTCTTTTAGAGCCACATCCCATTCGGCTGTGGCAGTGATATTTCGGTGGCCCATCTCCTCCACCAAGGGAAAATGTGTCTTCTGCATCATCTCCATTGCTAGGTTCACCTCATCGGCCTTTTGAGTGGCCTCTATTTCTGATTTTCGAGAGGATTTGGCTTCAACATTAAGCACTTGAATGATTCGGTCCATTTGAGCGATCTTGGCTTCTAATTTCTCTCTAGTAGTCCCCCTCTCAAAGGCCAGCATCGATGCTTTCTCTACTGCTTTCCCCCACTCCTTCTACTGAGTGTAGATGTCATGAATATAATCATGCATTATGTTCTCTGCTTCCGTTGGAATTCTCTTTAATTGCAGAGGGAAGATAACCATCAAAGAAAATTTTCGAAAAATCCTTCTTCAATTGTGCAATTCTAGTAGCCCCTTTTCATATGGGCTCAGTAATAGCCAGTTCAGTGACAACAGGGGTTTCGGCCTCATGTCTACGATGGTGTGATTCAGGCCTAGGGGCTTGAGAAGATGATTTCTGGCGGGAGGCTCCACTAGTTGTTTTCCATAGCTCGAAGGGTGTATAGGGTTTCTAGGAGGTAGAGAACGGGATCGGGATTGATGTCTGTAGTCCCTGTCCTTATCTCTGTCATATCATTCCTGGCTAGAGTACCCATGATGGTAATCCCTCTCCGCCTCTCTTCTACATGACTCATAGTATGAAGAAGATCGACGAACTGAGCAAAGGCTCCCTATAATCGACCCACCCACGTCTGAACATTGTATCTGCAAAGTAAAATGGGACAAAGTTAATAATCTCCTAAAGTAAACAGCTTGCGATCGAAAATCGTGTAGTGCCGTGAAGTGTATATATATGTGTAACCCCCAGACCAACCGAAAATGTCGGCCACACTTGTGGAAAGAGACTCGCTTAAGTTTAAAGCACTCTGAAGGTCTTCCAATCCGGCATCATGTTGAAGTGACATATAATTCAGGATTGGGATGTCGATAAGCCCTTCGAAAAGGTTCTCCACTTGCAAGGGAGGAGCCTCTGAAATTCTAATACCTAGAGCAGGTAAAGATACGACTATAGATTTCTATCTCAAAGGTTTGTGGAGCTTATACGCTGCAGCCTTGCCTTTTCTCCTTCCCTTAGAATCCTGAAAGGCGTCAGAAGGCCCGACAACGGATTCATCATCGGTGGATGTTTTTTCCCCATCACCCTCTTCAGCTATTACGACCCCGGGCGTTTTACGCTTCATTCGCCTCATCGAGGCTGCCCTCAGTGTTCCTTTAAGTCTTATACTTTGGCTCCTCTCAATTAGCCCAACGGTTCTCAAATTTCTGTCTGTTAGAACCGAATCGATGTCCCTCATTTCACCTAGAACTTCTTGGAGTACCCGTACTATTTCTTTAAAGTGCACGCCTTCGGGACGTGGTATTGTGGCTATAAAGAAAAAAAGATATTAGTTTCAACATCAACTAAGGTTATCTTGGTAACTATTGGAAAAGACTGCAGTACTTACGTCTGACCAGCCATCGGTTGGTAAATCCTAGAGGGCATCGGACATAGAACCATTCTGTTTTAAAGTAACTCAGCCTGGTCCAGGATCCCATTACAACTTGACAATTCCCGACTGACTCTAGAATGAGGGACTGTCTCCCTGACTCTTGACACTAAATAAGTATCTGATCCTGATTGGGGTCGATGGTCGGAAAGATGCTCCATAAATACAATAAAGAGGCTATTCATCAAAGCGTATCCGTTCGAATGTAGCTGTGATGAGGAAATTACGAAGAAAGATAGCAGTTCTCTAATGTATTGGTTAAATGGAAAAATGTTCCTGTTGTAGATGCATGGCGATTGAAAGCAGTACACCCTTCTGGTGGAGTATGCGGTCTATCTTTTGGTCCCGTCAATAATACATCGTCCAATGACAAGCCATGCCTTAGGAATATCCGTCGCAGCATGTCTTCGAAGACATTGGATGGTACAGAATCTTGTGGGTTCCTAATGAACCTAGCATCTGGTAGCTCATCCGGAGCGGGGTCTATAACTTCGGTCGTGATGGCCTGTATTTCTATTATTAAGGGAAGTGAACTCTGAATTTCCTTCTGTTGTGAGCTTGTAGACTCCATTACTCACTAACTTATGAAAAACCATCATTAGACGATAATAATCCCGTGTGTTCCCCCATGTGAAATGCATGAATGTGTTATGCAGTGCAATACTATATAATACTTTAAAAGATTCTATGGGGATTAGCAAAGTGTTTGAATGATGAGACTTCAAGGTTCGACCAGAGTGACTGTCATCGCTGACCCTCACTTCTGTGCCATCCATACTTTGGAGGTCGATTCAAATTGAGGTTTGTTAAGCGTTGACAGTTCCATCAACGAGCTTCAAAGGGCGGTCAAATGTGCTGTACATTTAGGTCAGATTATGCAAAGCGGAAGCTCGTTGGGATCAAGTGTTCAAAAATGAAATTCGTACCGATAAAATTTTGAACTTGAATCAACAACCCAAGTCCACTTCGTATCGATCAGGGGAACGTCATTTCATATTGATCGAGGAACTATGGTTCATATCGTCCAAAAGATAGTGGTTCGTATCGATGCTAGGTTGTCTACTTCATATCCACTTAAAGAAATCTCTCTCGTACCGATCAGCAAGCCACTAAGTCATATCGATCAGGTTGTTTGTTCCCATTTTCAAAGTCTGTATCGATCAAGGGACATCGATGCGAATGACGTCTATTAACGATCCATACGAGAGATGTCATTGGCTAACCGATATGGAAGTCTCGTCACCAACCGATATGAAGCATTCCACTCATTTGATACGAAGCACTTCCAGTTCAAATCGATACGAAACCCCTCCTTCCTTCACCGATACGAAGCCTAGACTGAACCACCATCACTCCAACTCCTTCATATCCCATATGGAGGCTATCGATGCTTATTATCAATTTTCAGCCATCGACGCAGGTGACCACGATTAAGACAGTGTGAGGAGGTCAAGTCTCATCATCCTTAGTTCAGATTTAGTTAATAGCTTACCTAATCGTGGTAGATAATCGAAGGGATTCAGGATTGGGGTTTAAAAGAAAATTGGATTATGGTTTTTTCCTCTTTGGACCAAGTGATATGAAGATAGGGATGAGAGCAGGAGGCAAGAAAAAGTAAAATTAATTTTTTCTTCTTCTAAGTACTGAAGCATTTATAGTGGTAAAGCGTCCCTTCGTCTCTCGGTCATTTTGACTTGTTAGAATCAGTCTCCTCGCATCGATACGAGAGCTACCTTTCGTATCCATGTGCCATCAGACAAAAGCAACGTTTGTTTGATAGGACAAATCGATGTGAGATGCTTTATTCATGTCCATGCCGATATCGACTCATGATTAGATTGCTCAACTTTACCGATACAAGTGCTAGTTTTGTATCCCTCCATTCGAAGACCCTAAGACGCATCGATACGAACTTCCCCATTTCTATCCATTAACACATGACCCATGAAGATCTGTATCCATCAATACGAATAATGCATGGGGAACCAGTTGCCCAGTTTGTATCCCTCAATAGTCTATCGATACAAGATTCATGTTCATTCATCCTGGATCGATCCATAAGAGGATCGATATGAAGGAACACTCCAAAATGACCATCAAGCATCATTACAACTCGAGTTTCATATCGATTCAGGAGAGGTCGATACGGAATTCGATACAAAAAAACTAAAAATTGAAAACCTGACAAGACTCGTGAACGTACGAACGTTAACGTGAGTCAGCCTAACATACATTCATATACAATGAACTAACATCCAATCTTCAAAATTCACAGGAATTGAATACTCGCTTGATGACGGTTACAACAACGAACAAAAAATCACTATCATACAGTAATTAGTTACAACAGTACATGCTACAACAGTTGGCAATCAACAGTTCATATTATTGAAAAATCAGTCGAAGATTACAACTTTCAACAAAAAAACGATAACCGTTTAACAAGTCAGATGAAACTGTTCAGAATGAAGATTTTAACTCTACAAAGCACGTCATGTTCTCATAAGACGTACTTTAGGAGGCAAATGTTATCCCGTCTATTGGCAAGGCTGTGACACCAAAGAATCAGCTGGAAACCAAAGATAGTTTTTCCCAAAAACCGGTTATGCACAGGTTCCTTGTGGATGTCGGTAAATTTTATCCGAGTCCAGATCAAGCTACAATTGATATGACATGACAAGCGAAGCTGTGAATGCCAACATTCAAAATCTCAAGTCAATCGGAGTTCGTATGCTCAAGATATGATCGATGTTTTTTAAGAAATCAACATCCCTTCGTATCCATCACGTTCGAATAGGTTAATGGTGGCCTTGTTCATATCCGTCATGTTCGTATCGGTCAGAATGGCTTCACTTCGTATCCATCATGCTCATATCGACCCAAGGTGGCCTTGTTCCAATCCATCACAATCGTGATGATCCATGTTTCCATACTTCGTATCCTTCGTCACCAACTATTTCGTATTCATGGGAGGTTGTCACTTCATATCGATCGTTTCCTGCACATCAAATCAATCAATCTGTTCAGGTACTTCGTATCGATCGGCCATTGATCGATACGAAGAACACATTACAGATTGATATAAATGTCTACTTAGATCGATACCAACAAAGTCATGGCACTCGATACGGACAGAATAGCTTCGATCGATACGAACAAGACCATGTCAAATCGATACGAATAAGGCGCACACGTTGGGCAGACTCGGTCGACTCGGCATGAAAAATGGATCGATTAAAAGAATTAGCGCCACATGAACTTGCAAGCATGTGCCTGGATCGATTCAAACAGATCGACACGAAGAGCATCGACACGAAGAGAACAGCGGTCGAAAAGCCCCAACTTGCATCGATCATAACTCACAATCTACAAGTCCAAATGCCACCAAATTTTCACAAGAGCGTACGTACAACCTAATGTTTATGCTAAATTTCGATTCGATTGCATCAAATCTTAATCGATATGAAATTCGTTCGTATCGATCACGGATCGAGTGCAAATAACATGGGATTGATCGCATAGGCCCACACATGTTCCAGAAGAGGTCTTCCGAGATCTGAGCGATATATTTGTAGTCTATGCCTATAAATAGCACCCCAGAGCCTGCAGAAAATGGACTTTTGGCTATCCTACATCCATACCCTGCCAAATCCATTTTTGCACTCCAAGATCACTTTTGTACTCGAAATTTACTGTTGTAGTTTGTTGTAATCAGCAAGAAAACATCAATAAAGTCATCAATTTCATAGTGGACGTAGGCAATACGCCGAACAACTCTAAATCATTATGTTTCTGTGTGTTTTTCTAATCTTTTTTTGAAGTGTTTGTTGGATAATCCTCTTTTTTACATTTACTTTCTTCATTTTATCTCTTCAGATATTTCCGAAGAGTGTTGTGCCCAATTTTGGTACAAACTTTTGGTCCAATAGAAAACACCTTGATGGCTTAATTTGATTTGACCACATTTTGGTCCAATAGTAATCCTCCTTATCAACTATGGCATAACATCATTCGACCAGATTTTGGTCCAATTGCAATCATCCGCATGGCAGAACCTGATTCGACCAGATTTTGGTCCAATGGCAATCATCTGCAGGGCAGAACCTGATTCGACCAGATTTTGGTCCAATGGCAACCATTCGCATGGAATATAATAATCATTATGCTATTTTGTTTCATTAGGCAAGTAATTATACTGTTCTGTTTTATTAAGCAAGTAATTACACTATTTTGTTTTATTAGGCAGGGTTAATAATTCTTTCTTGTTTTATTAGGCAAGGTTAATAACTCTCTCTTGTTTTATTAGGTATGTAATTATACTATTATATTTTATTAGGCAGGACTAATAATTCTTTGTTGTTTTATTAGGCAGGTAATTATACTATTCTATTTTATTAGGCAGGGTTAAAAATTCTTTCTTGTTTTATTAGGTAAACTTATTTCTAAATAAATTGGTTCCCCTAACCGCCTTATAACCCTTAATCATCTTTAAACTAACATTTACATCGGTTCAAAAAAAAATCCATTCAAGACGTTTTATCTAAATTTTTATTCTAGATATAAAATCCATTATTAAATCATTTAAAAACATACTGATTATTCAAATTCAAAGTGATTAAATTATGGATCATTACAATTATATTATATTAAAATCCTATAAATAATTTCTACATGTTTTGAGCATGCATGACCATACAATACATTCGATCGTCATGAAACTTCCTGGCATATAACAATTTATTATTCCAGATTTGATTGCACTAATTTCGTCAAAATCCGAGACAATGCCGCAGAATGATAAGTTCACATGTTAATAAAAAAGAATTATTATTCAATAAGTTTTAATCACCTTTAATTCTAAATTAAGAGTTTACACTAACCATTTATTATTTAAACTGAATTTAAATAAGCTTTTGAAATCCATTTATTCAACTTAAATTCAAGATACAATTATTTGAATAATTTCGGTGTTCAAATTACTATTCAAATATTCAAATAACCCTTATACTTGAATTTTAAGTTGTTTGACTTATCAAACTAATATTTCATATTTAATTAGGCATTTCAAATTGAAATGTCCAAAGTTCTAGGTCGTTCCATTCTTCCCTCCTTAAAAGAATACGAAAATAAGGGACACAACCCTAAAATAAAAATTAATACACAAAACATCCTCATCACAAAAAAGATATAAATCATATCCTTATTTTCAAATACTGTAATTTTCTTCCCTAAAATACCCCTCTGCACCATGATTGAATGTTGGTTCTTTATATGTGGATGTTATTCTCATATCCATAATTAAAATTTGCACCCCATTGGTCATTAATCTTCAAAACACTATAACTTTTTGTAGAAACGACGGATTAACAAACCGTTTTCACCATCAAATCATAAATTTTATTATCTTTCTAATGAGTGGCATTATGCGTATGTAAAAATAACGGCAGGCCAAGTTATTCATATATGGATGTTTTTCAAATTTTCTACAAGTATATTTTACGATTATAGACAATTCAGCAACTATATGCAATAGTTGTTGAAAAGACTGCAATTATATGGTATAGTTGCACTTTTCTGCGATTACTTGTAATAATTACAGAAAAGTCTGTAATTATTCCATTTAATTGCAGAAAAGTCTATAATTATTCCATTGAATTGCATAAAAGTCTGCAGTCATTCCGTATAATTGCATAAAAGTCTGCAATTATAATGAATAATTGCTGACATTTGAAGAAAAATTGATGACTATTTCATATAATTGCAGAAAATGGCAAGTATACAAAATAATTGCACAAAAATCCGCAATTATATGGAATAATAGCAGAGAAGTCTAAAATTATTCCATATAATTGCATTTAAGTCTACAATTATTCTATATAATTGCACAAAAGTTTGCAATTATATGGAATAATTGCTGACATTTGAAGAAAATTGATGTTTTTAAAAAATTGTTGAATTCTCTGCAAATATATGAAGTAATTGCAGTCTTACTGCAAATATGATTTTTTGGTATCAATAATGGATCTCATTTTAAAGATTGTAAATTTATGATTTTTTGGTGAAAACGGTATGCTGATCCGTTGTTTCTACAGAAAGTTTTGCGCGTTTGAAATGCTAAAAACAGAGAGGGTATTTGGGTCTTTTGGCACTAGCGGATTTGAAAATAGGTGCTAGAAATGTAAGTTTATGTTGGGGAGGATGTTTTCTCTATTTTGAAACTTAACAAAGATGTGAACTAAACAATCCCTAAAAGTATTTGATCCCCAAAATTTCAAAGGTAGAAAAATACCTCCAACCTCATTAACTTTCCAAAATCATTTAGTTGAATTAGATTGTAAATTTTATAAGTCTTTAAAATCATGAAAATTTTCAGCAGCCTCTCCTTTGCATGGCTCGATTGGAACAACTACAAATTGCTGCTATGGGCCCAAATCAACCAAAAGAAAACAAAAGCCAAGCGGCTGGTCATAAAATCATCAAATCCAAACAACAATATAAATGTGTACCTATTTTTCGAGCAACCAAAATTTTACTTATGAAACCAAAAGCTTCGACTGGCCTTTACTTCCATAAACCTACATCCCACTTACAAATAATATCCAAACATATAATTTGTATTTTCCTTTGTCAATAGTATAAAATTTATTAAAGCCCGTACGATGTACATATATCATTCGTTCACAACAACAAATTAGATCTCTCGCTTAATCACACAATTTCACTTTTTGAACCAGTATCACTCATTCGACCACTCTAATGCAGACTTCGATCCGTTTCCTTGACTAAAATAATCATTCTCCTTACATAGCCATATACTATGATAGAGAAACTTTAGAATCAAATCAAAAATTCATATCCAGTACTTTCCATCAAGAATTGAGTGAAAAATCCTTGTTCAAATCGATGTAAATCATCTCGAAATCGTGTACTCGAAATTGGATCAAACAATTACGCGAATAAATGATCTGTATACAACTTACTTATTTATTTCAATGGTTTCCAAATTTAACCAATTCTTTTACTCACTTTCATCATTACCCATTATATTCCCTTTAACACTAAAATTATTCATGAACTATTTCATAAAACATTACTTAAGTTTATTACATCTTATAACATAACTAATGTAATTCAATCACTTTAAAACTTAAGTTCATTTTCATTTTAAATCACAATTTATTAAACCCATAGTATTTCCTTTAATAGTAAAATCATTTATGATTCATTTCATAAAATTATTTCATGTAACTTTACTTAAGTTAAATTTCATTTCATAATTCAATTTTAAATTTTCTTTTTTTAACATGCATATCCAAAAAAAATTCAAAATCTATTTTAACTGATTAATTCTCAAATTTGTAAGTTATAAAAACTTATCTCTTATGTTTTCACAAAACACTTAACATAATTTACCCCAAATTAGCTTGGAAGTTTTCGAATGTCCAAAATCATTAAAAATCCCATTTTATTTTAATAAATAAAAATTTATAGATAACATCTCAAAACTTGATGCATAAACCCAACTATCCTAAGAGATAGGATGCATGAGTTTATACAATGTTACTTGACTGAAAATTCAAGAATTAAACACCCGGATTTTAATTCAAATCACTTTGAAATAATAATAATAGACATTATCCTCTGTATATCAAATCTTACTTCTAGAATCTAAAACAATCTTTATTTGCCAAAATAAATTTTTTTTGGTGGCAATCCGTCACTTGAAAACTCGAAAATGAATACCGATGATGCTGCAGTCATCACCAGAATTATTTTTCAGCAACTGAAGTGATTTCGGTGAGTTCTTATCTCTTTTAAAATTCATTTTATCACATTTCTATTCAAAAATTCTTCAAAAATCATACTACTATTATTTTCCACAGCACTTTGAAGACATTTCAAAATCTCCGAGATTTAGATTCTAAAATCCTCTATTTAAATCCTTTTAATTATAAGCAACACTTTATAATCCACATTTTATAAACTCTCTTTCTTATATAAGATCATTTCATAATTGTTTATCTTAGTTTAGATTATAATAATAATCATTCTTTGTTAAAGCACAAACAACAAACAACAAATGATAAAAATCGAATATTATCATTCTCTGACAACCAAATACCAAATATAACTATAATAATTTCTGAAAGATCATTCCTTTATATATAAAATATAATTAAGGTAAAATTATTTCATTTACCTAATTTTAAAACAATACTATATTGAATTGCTATTATCAAGTGTTTAGAGATTCCTATCAATAATGTTAATTACTCGTATTAAGCAAAATCCATAAGCCACTCAATAGATCAATCAACATAATATAAAACATTTTTATATCTTGCTCGTATATACATACACTCAAACTCGTTCTAGGGTACTACTGACCCTATTTCTAATGAGTCATTCATTTAAGAGTATTACTAATCCTATCTATAATGAGCTTTATCCTACCAAAGCCAGGTGTTTGCTAAACCGAAGCTTTAATACCAGGTGTGATGAATGGGAATTTTTGACCCTTGAAAATCGACATTAATACGTCCATGGTATTGTGTGCCGAGCATTCAAGTGCCATAAAAATCGACCGTTAGGGAAAAAGAAGACAAGAAGAAGAAACTAATCAATTATAGAATGTCACAACGCAGCAGAACAATATATAATATAACAATGATCTTTATAGAAGTAAAAATTGCAATATACTTGCATCCATTGGAGTACAACAACAAATCATTAATCATCAGCCTGGATAGTTATTACAACCTGTCCTCGCAAATGTTGGTAATTTTAAACAATCAATGCAGCAGAAACAAGAAAATAACTAGCTATCGATGAAGCCTCATGCTCTAAGCTCTTCCAAAATGCATCCGAATCTGATCAGTAAATATACTCGGTGTGACCTGATCATTAGAAGAACTCCCGGATTAGTCTGGTAAACCAGCATGAGAAAACACATCTCAATTTAGTTATGAAAACCTTGCAAAACAAAGGTATCTCGTAAGACCACGCCGTGGCATAAACATGGAATGGTTTTTACCTTACGATAACCAAATCATTTCATATCAAATTTATAATAGTGTTTTAGATAAAAATACATATTAATCGTAGCCAAAATTGTTACATAAATTAAATTCCAACATACTAGACTCTACAATCAAAAACATAAAGACACATATTAGAGAATGGATTTTCAATAATAACAAGGTAAGGGACTACCTTTTGATAGTACATCTCTTGAAGAATGTACCGAGGCACAACCCCGCTGCCCTCTACCAACACAGAATTGACCTACCTCTACCATAGATAGTACCGAATATGTCATCACCCAGTCATTCCCAACCTATCCGTGGTCATAACATACACAACAACCCGAAATATAAAGGGTAACTCGAAAGGTGATGAACATCTCATAATAGGAGCGATCCACTTTGCCCTGCCGCATCTACCCTATTTTTGTCATTCTCGATGTGTGGGGTCCAAGGTAATGTTTTACCTTTCACATGACAAACCCTACTTTGAATGCCACATTGCCATTTCCAACAACACACTGATTGATTTCCACAAAAGTACAATTCTTGAGTTCATACGCCCCAGGGAAGGGTGTTAAGTATAAACGGGTGACCTTCTACACCACTAAATAGATGTACGTTTGTAAAAACCAATGTATGTAGTCTTAGAAATGCAATGTCAGAAATTCGTCGATACAAGTTGTCGAGGAACAGGAAAAACCAAAGGTATTCCTACTCCATCCTGTTTAGGAATCATCCCGAGGATTAGTTGTGAGCAGCCCTTGCAAATTGAAGATTTGCAGAACGAAGACACTATTGCTACAATATTTATAGATATACAATATAGGAATCACTTGAGAGGTTAGTTGCAAGCAACCCTATATCATAAAGATCTCCATCTTCAAAATCATTGCCTTTAAGTAAATTTCACTTTCTAACACATACGTTGGTTCGAAGTAGTTTTCGGATAAATTTGATCTTAGTCTCTCTAGACCAACAATTGATAAAAGGCCCTCAACCTCATAATGAAACCAAGTCTCGTAGACCTATCACATTTCTAGCTCTCTGCTTGCTATCCTTCGACCAAGGAGGAAGCCTAGAAGATTGGACTGCCATAGTCACTCTGCTCTACTCGAATCATCATTCTTAACATTAAACAATAATCAAGCTTACTCAATTGGCTTCGTGCTAAGTACACACTAACCAGTTTACACGTCCAGTCAAGGAGCCACAAAAAATCCAACATACAAGCAGTCACTAAGCCTGTTTAATTAATCTTTTATTAATCAAATCACTTCCTAAATATTTATGTCAAAATATCTTTATTAAGACTTATATATTCTCTAAACCACTTTTAAATCTTCAATATTTGGAAAAAAATTCCATATACTTATCTTAATGATACAAATATATTCATAAACTATCACATTTTCAACCATTAGAAAATATCTCTATATATTTAAATCCATAATAAGTATATTTACTAATATTTGAGGAAAGCTTCACATCTTTTCAAAATACACTTTATTAGGTCAAAATAAATGTTGCATAAAACATAGTTACGACAACCCAAAAACACTAGTTTAGGAATCCAGTTAAATATGCTTAATATCAATGTATTTTTGACGTCGAACTTAAACTGTTTATTTTAACATTAAAGCTGATCAAGTTAGGGTATCATTACCACTCAAACCTTAAATGTACAACATTCTTAACTTCAAAATTGATATCAGTTACCTAACTCGAATATTAATATCAAATTTAGGATATAAATAAGTCCCAAACACTGTATAAAACATTTCCTTTTGGAAATCACTTACTATAATCACAGTGTTATAGGTCTTCCTCACTTTCTAAAATACATTTATTACAACAAAAATGTTGAAATCCATGTCTTCCTATCACTTAACACACTTTAAATCACTTTTCAAACCATTAAACTCCATTTGCAAATATCACTTTGAAAACATTCCTTTAGGAGATTATTTTAACTTTTAAAATGAAATATATCTCCCTTTATAAAAACTATCCTCCACTCATCAAGATAAACCCTTTTATGTTTATAAAATCATGTTTTATAATTTCCTTCCTATTTATAAAACTTCTTTTTGTAAAATATTTTTATTTACAAAATTCCATTTATAAATCTATTCCTTTCTAAATCTCCTTTATTTATAAAATCCCAATTATAAATCTATTTACAAAATATCAATTCAAAATCCATGTTCAATATTTATAAAACACCATTTATAAATTTATTACTATATTCATAAAATATTTATTTATAAATCTTTTATATAAACCATTTCAGAAATATTTGTTTCAAACTATTTCTATCTTCATTAAAGCTGTATTTCCTTTATAATAAAAGATGGACTTATCTATTAAGTTCTAAAACCTTTCTAATATAGTTTGAAAATCTCTATTTAAAAATACTTCATAAAAAATTTATATTAAGATTCCAAAAATCATGTTTTTATTTCATTTTAGTAAACTCCTCCTTATAATATTTTATAATAATTCTCAATACATGTATTATTTCAAGTATCACCTTAAAAATCATTTCAATTCAAAATCGTTATTTTATTGTATTTCGAAACACTAAAAATAAGGTCCGATGCTATTATAATACGAGATAAGTGAGATCATGTCCATGTCACCAAATGCGGCATCCAACACATCATATATCACAATATATAAAAGTAAAATCAATAGTGTAAGGAATCCCATTAAATCACTCCAACTTGTCCCCTTACTTCACAGCTCATACACACACACGCATATATATATTGACGCATATACATATACATATACATATACATATATATATGTAAATAAAATCAACAGTGGTCAGGCATCTTGTTAGATCCCTCCAACTTGTCCCTTGCATCATATACAGTACATAATCATATAATATGAGTCATCCTCTACTATTCGGGTACGTATAAAAAGTCATTCGCTCCAAGGGTGAGAATTAGTCCAAACCAGCTGATAAAGTACTAAATCATCCAAACAAGCATCAACTAAAATATCTGCACTTATATAAATTATAAATAGGCTCAAAGTGGTGAGTTAACTCACGTTATAAACTGACAATGCTGACGCGCTTTTGCTCAATGTAGTAATCAAACAACATTCCCTTTTTCCTAAAATTCCTACAAGCTCTAAATTTGACGGATCCAACCCTATCGTGTAGGTAATCCAAATACGAATGCAATAGCGAAAACGGCGCCTCGATCAGACCTCGTATGTGCAAGATACAGTTGTTGGAACTTAAAGATAATTAAATTAAAATTAACATTTATTAAATAGGTAATAGATTAATTACCCTTCATCTATTTACATGGTCAAACCTAAATTGCTTTTCTTAACTCAGACCACCAACTTCAACAATTTGTTGCTGTCGCCTTCTCACTTCTCCTAACACTACGCTACCATCACTGACTCCCTAGGCCATGTCAAGTCCAACGCCACCCATGTGGCTTTCCCTCATCACTTCTAGCTCATTGCCAAGCCCAAAAGGAATATGACACTCATCGTAAAATTTCCACTATGTCCTACCAAATTATGGTCACCTAACCACCCTCCACAACTTCCATGTTGATTACTCATTAATCCTTTGGCTTCTTTGGGACTCCCATTCCTCTTATGGCATCAACTCTTTTAGGGTTTACTTCGATACCACATGCACTAACTATATACCCTAGGAACCTGCGTAATTGGATAGTAAAACTCATTTCAAAGGATTTAGCTTCGTCTGGTGTTGCCTTAGGATTGTGAAGGTCTACTACAAGACTTTGACGTGGCCTGATGCTGCCTTTGATTTAACCAGCATGTAGTCTACATATTCTAATTTTTTCAGCAAACATCATCTTGACTAACCTTTGGTAGGTTGCCCCTATGCTCTTGAGTCCAAATTGCATGACCTTATAGTAGTATAGCCCTTTGTCCTTCATGAAACTAGCGTGCTGCTAATCGAGTTTAAACCCAATTATCTGATTATACCTCGAATATGCATCCATGAATGAGATTAACTCACTAGTGCCATCTTAATTGGTCAATCCTTGGTAAGAGAAAACTGTCCTTCGAGCAAGCTTGTCGAGATCAGTGAAATTTATGCAAGTTCTCCATTTCCCATTAGGCTTCCTTACCAGAACTGGGTTGCAATCCACTTTCGATCCCTTTTGAACCCATTTTCCTTTAAATTCTTAACCTATTTATCTAAAGTATTGTATCTTTCCTAGTCTAGAGTTATGCGCTTCTATCTGATTGGGCATGCATCTGGGTTGATGTTCAGGGCATAGCAGATGATGGCTACGTTAATTCCTACCATATCTAAATGAGTCCAGGCAAATACATCTACTGACCTTTTAAGAAAGTCTATCAATTTATCCTGCATCTCTACTAAGGTTCTTCCCTATCTTAAGCACCGTTGTAGGGTCCTCTAAATCTATTTGTATGTCTTCGATGTCATCCATCGGCTTTAATTCTTTCCTCATCGCCCCTAACCTTAGATCTATCTCACTTTTTGCTTTCTTTTCTGGTGGTGAGTTCACAGAAGACACATATTTCTGGGCTTTCTTAGAGAAATACTACACATAAACTGAATTATATTTGTCAATGCTAATCATGTGCATATGCGTTCTCTTCTCTTTTCTCTCGTGTTTCGGCGATGCAAGATTACTGCCTCTGTATCAGTTGGAGTGTCTAGAACTGCTATAGTTTTATTTTTTTGATTTAACTTCATTCTTATAATTAAAAATATTAGAAAAGAAAATAGAATAATTTGGAGCAATTTTATTACTAGAGTTAAGAGTTGCATTATATAGTTCCCTCGATTTAAACCGTTCCCCTTTTACTAATCCTATTCCAGCTATAGTACCGAACTTCATGAGCTGGTCCTTTTGAGAGATCATTGTCCCTAGGTAAACTAGAGTAGGTCTTCCCAGGAAAGCATTATAGGGTGAGGGTTGATCGATGATTAATAAATTTGCACAAAATAACTTATGTAACGGGGCACTTCCAACTGTAACAAGCAGATGCGCTAACCTCACTGGAACGGCAGTCACGTTGTTGAAACCAAAGATCGGTTCAAGGTTGGATTTCATAATTTCTGATGGTAATTTCATTTGATGATAATCAGACTTGAAAATGACGTTTACTGAGCTTCCTAAATCGGCAAGGACTTTCTTCATAGTACAATTTGATACTTTCACTTTAATGATAAGTAGGTCTTATGTGGGAATACATTTCCGACCAAATCAGCCTCTGTGAACGTTATTTCTAGTGTGGGTTTCTGTTTGATGTGGAAGATCGTCCTTTGGGTTTTGGCCTCCTGCATGTATCTCTCTTATGCCTTTTTGTTTGAACTAGCGAGTTGTAGTCCTCCATGAATTAAAGCTATTAGGTTTGAAGAATTGCTAGTTTGGTGTTCATTTGGATCTGGACTTAGATTGTCGATCCTATCTCCCCCATTTTCCTTTGGAAGCTATCAAAATAACCCTTCTTTATCATCCTTTCTATCTCCTTCTTTAGGAGTCGAAAGCTATCAGTATAATGATCGTTTGCTCTGTGGAAGCGCTAGTATTCTCCACGTTTGATCTATTTCGATTTCTTTCCTTTATCCGGCAGGTTATAAGCTAGCTCATCTTTGGTCATCTCATATATCTACTCGAGGGGATGAGTGAAGGGAGTTTTTGCAATGAGGTTTAGCTCCTTTTACCACTTTATGGCTAGGTGATATCCATCTACCCCTTTTCCTGTAATAATTAGGGGCAGAAATCCTATGAGGTTATGATACAGACCTAGCTTCCTCCGTCCTGGTATAACCAGCTGCCCTTTCTTAAAAGGCTTTCAAGTATGGTAGAATTTCCGGCTATTTTTTTCCTCTCCAAATCCCAGCATAAGTCGTCATTAGTAACGCTTCTCCACTAGTCGTCCTAATTCGTAGAGCTTTTGCCTTGAAGCACTTGATGAAACTGTGTAGGCTTTCATTCTCCCCCTACTTCACACGTGACATGGTATAGACATCTAGGGAGGCTTCTCTTTCCAAATTGAATTGTATTGTAACATTAGCTGATAATTGCCTCCAAAGCTGGACTTCTCCCATTTCATATCTTTTGAACCACCTTGAGGCTGCGCTGGATAGGTATATAGGGAACAACTTGCACCAAGCCATCTTTCTAACCTTTAGGATGTCCATACAATATTTGAAGGTGTTGAGGTATCTTTGAGGTTGGTAGTTTCGTCAAACTTGTCTATCGCAGCGGTTTTGAAGTTATTGGGAAAATCTGCTTTGATTACGGTCCCACTGAAAGGAAAGAAAATTCCTTCCTCTATTTTTTCTCTAATATTACGCTGGTAGATCGTTGCTAGCTATTCTACCGAGTTTTAAGCTGGTAGATCTCGTATTCTTATGGGTCAACCTGGTTAAATTACCTTCAAAAGTGGTGTCCTTATCATATTTAGTAGATCATGTTGGTTTTTCCAGCAGCAGCTATTTTATATTGGATGGTTTGGTTTTGATCCTAAGGCTAGCCTAGATTTTGTTCTTCAATTTGGTGTTAGATTTTAATCCAGCATCACTCATTCATGGGAGTTCCGTTATCGTTCTCCTGCCGAATGTTTCACACGGTAGTGGAACAATGGCAGTGATATATGGAGTAGGAAGGTGAAGTTGGCCTATGAATGACATGATGGCTCATAGTTTTCATTAATGCCTTCATACTCTGGTTTATATTCTATAGGAAGGATTGGAATGCGGCCAAGATAAGACCCACGAGAGCCTTAGCTGGAGTTCCTACGTCGTCTAAAAGTATAAGTGATTTGGGGGCACTCTTTGTTGCCAAATGTGAAGGTTCTTGGATTGGAATAATAGGTGAATCAATAAGATTTATGGTTCGTAGTGTACAATTTTACTGGATGTGAGAAATAAATGGAGGTTAAGGCCTCCTTCCAATGCCAAAAGATGTTGGTGATCTTTTTTATTTGTCAACTCCTCAATTAAGTGTGAAGTAATTAGTGCGCTAATTGCCTTAATGATTTAAATTACCAAATTAACTAATCTTAACTTTTTCGTGAGGTGGTGATTATGTGGCCAAGTGCTTACACAATCAAGCAGTTGCACTTTCACTTTTTGTTAAAATATCAAATCCAATTAGCATTGCTTGAGTACAAAAAGGGTAAGATCTGATCTCAAGAGGTAAATAGGAAAGTAACAAAAGCAAAAAAAAAAAAGTAAATGACACAAGGAATTTACGTGGTTTGGATTTTAAGGAATCCTACATTTCATGGGAAAAGTTTTTCTATCTTCCTTTGCCACTAATTTGGTACAGATTTTCATGATAGAAGATATAGTTAAACCTTAAGATGGATTGAAATGAGATAACCATCAAAAGTCCCTTTCAAGCTATAGCACCTTTTCTGTTTATATTCTTATGACGTATGCAAATTGCTAAAATACTTTTCTTCCCATCATACATTCGATTCAGCCAGATCTCATCTATCCATGTTGTTTATTTGAATGTCTAGAGTGCTGACGTGCTTTTGGCGGGAAGTTTGAATAAAGTCGGGAATTCCCGAAGTTAGAGCTGGAGTATTTGAAATTGTGGCGAGAGAATTTAAATTTGAATTTACCTTGCATTTGGATCTTTGGAGGGACATTAGGTGTCTCCCATTGGTCATGAAGTACTACCATCTTATCTATGTTGACTGGTATATGATTCCTACATGATGTTGCGATTTTGACTTACATTTGCTTATTTGATATCGCACTGGGCTGAAATAGAGCGGTACTACCCTCCATTGCTCTGAGAGTTGTCCTACTGTATGGTTTTAATGTGTTTGAGGTTATCTATGACCTGAGCTAGTTGTAATTTGAGTTAACCTCTTTGCAAGTATGCTTAGTTTGCTGATAAGTGAAAGAGTAGGCATTATATCTGAGCCATTTACCTATTAGTATGGTTCTATATTGAAGTATATCCCGAGCGGCCCTACATGAAGCCCTTTGGAGTGCTTTTGACCCCATGCACTACTTCATAAGTTATCCTGTAAGTGTTGGTGCACACCTATTCTTATAGGTATTGATAAAGTGCGAGATTTAGAGATATGGTCAATTCAACATAGCGTGTACGGCATCAAATGCCTCGACGTACTATTCCTGTTCTGCTTTTAATTTTATATATCATCAGACCTACCCATGTTTCCCAATGCGTGTAATATTTGTCTCTTGCCACGGTTCCCTTGCTTGTAGGGTTTTGGTCGGGTTAGGTGTTGTGACTTTAAATTGGTTCCATGTGCTTTGATTGATCCATTTCCGTTTTCCTTTCCCTCAAACTTTCTCAACATGAGGATAACTTTCCTAACCTCGTGTCTTTCCCCATTTTCCTTCATTGCAGTTCATGGTAGGAATGGATGTACAATCACGATAAGATGTATATGCAATGGATCCGAATTAATCTAAATAAGATGTAACTGATTTTAAAAAATTGGATGATTAACTTAAGATATAGCCAAAAAGATCACATCTTGAATGAAAATTTCGTCTTGGATCTCCAAGTTCCACACCCAATCCTTGCAATAAATGGATGAACCACTTATGTTCCATTATTATTATTCTTAATGTTTGAATTTGTTTGGAGTTGAGAAATTATGGAATTATTTTTTTTTTGCTATGGAAGGTTAGGGGAGAGATGAGAAACATAAATAAGAAACAATTAGTTTTATGTAGGAAATGAATTAGTGGATTTGTTTTAATTGAAAGAACAAAACCCTACCTATTCTTTAGTTAAAAATTTCCCTAATTAATTCTCTTAGTTATCTCTCTCTCCACTCCTCCCTTTCACATGGTATGGTTGAAATTATATGCCATCAAATGGCATAAAATTTCCACCAATCCCTTCATGCAATTATATTTTATTGAAATTCATTTAAAATTACACCGATATCGTATATCAATGCATGCAAATATAACATTTCTAAATGCATTCCAATAATTACAAAAAAATCCCAAACATCAATTACATTAAATATTAATTATACCTATTAAATATAATTAATTTAATCAATTTAATACATTTTATAAATCAGTTAAATCATATGGTTTTTCGAATCATTCATCATTACAGTTGTGTGATTCAAAGGTGTAAAGTCAGTTAGTGATTAAATTCGATATTGATGTTCAACACATCACCTTAGCCAGTGGTTTGACATTTTAGCTGAATTTATCACTTACATGTTATTGCTGTAAAATCCAATTTTACTTATTCAAGCATTACCTGATAGTGACAATTATTTACTCCAATTATCGTCGTCAAAGCATATCACTTTAGATTATGGAAGTTGGTAATGGTCAAAATCCAAATATCATTTGTATTCAACTCCCTAGTCCAATCACAAATTCCTTGGTTTAATAATAATAATTATTATTATTAAACGAATCGCTCTGCCTATAGACTTTGACTTTGAATTGACTTTAGCTGACCGTGATATAAACCCGGTATAACCGAGGAGACGAATCCTCTTCTGAATTGCATTTCACTTCTAATGCTTCTACTCGATCGAATAATAGTCGTTCGATGGACATTGTGCCACGATTTAACTATAACCAAAATGGAGCTTCCATATTAAAGATCAACAATATTCTTAAGTCAAGAGAACTGTGTAATATTGTCATATTGATATTTTCTGTTTGACCTTGGTAAAATTAATTGTTCGAACGACCAAATCTCTATTGGATTAAAAAATGGCCGATCGAATTTAAAATAAGAATAATCGCAAGTGCACGGCGTACAATGTTAGTACATGGTAAGCATAGGTCGATCTGTTGGGAATTGTTTAGATTTAAAATTTTATTCAATCAAATTAAACCAAGAATTTGAGATTTGTGAAGCTAAAAATGAAAATTAACTAGCAAAAGAAAATAGATAAGAATACGAGAGTAAAAGGCAATTTAGAGATAAATCCACTCTCTGGATCATATAAATCAACACAACATGAAATTATGATCTCTTTTTATAATCATTAGTGAATTTAATTCATGTGTTAATCATAAGTATGGCCTATTTGTGATATTAGTTAGCTCAACGTAAGCCATCAAACTATAACACACCTACCAAATCACTTTTTAACTCTTATGAATGAACTTGAAAATAAAATCTATTCTATGCATGGTCTATTAACTATTGATTAGAAATATAGACCATCAAATTTTTATTTTAATATTTTCTTCATTACCATAATCATATGTGGATGAAGAGGTAATTTGTGTTTGTTGTTTGTTTAAGCATAGCCTATTTGGCGTCAACAACATAGGCTATTAAATTCAAAGCCAAAACAACAAGTTAAACCATATCAAATATTTCCATTAAGCACAAAAAGAGATCAAAAATTAGAAAAGTGTTGAATCTACATAATTAAGAGTGCTTCATTACCCTTAAATTGAAGGGGTTTAGCCTCTCATGTTTATTATCATTTCAACAATGGTAGATTTCAACATGAAATAAAAACAAGAGAAAAATGAAAGCTAAGTAAAATGAGAGCAAATTATAATGAAATAAAAGCTATTCTGCTTACATAAATAAAAGATCCACACTATTAGGATATACTTCATAATTATCACTCATGAATCTTTCTATATACTAGTTAAACCATCATTATTTGTAATTAATCTTTATTTTTATTTTTTGTTGAGACAAATAAATTTTCAAAAATTTCACTGTAATTAACCAAAACCATATTGTAACGACCCAGAATTTCTGTTAATTAAAATTTGTATATTTAATTAATTTTAAATATTAATAAGTGAAATTAAACAGTCGAATAAATTTTATTTCGAACAATTGGATTTAATTGGATAATTAAATCAATAATTTAATAGTTGAAATTATAGAAATAATTGAAAATTGGGTTTAATATGATTAAAATTGATTTGTAAAATTTTATTATATCATATTGGAGTCATAATGATGTTATAGAACTTTTAAAATTGAATTTGGAGTTAATTTGTGAAAATTTAATATTTTAATATTTAATTGACGAGTTAAAATAGCCATTTTTCAAACAGTCTCGGATTTTAACGAAACCAGTTTCATCGGATCCGTAATGTTATATCATTGTAAGATTTCAAATTTCAAGTCAATCGGATTTATCGTTTATCCGGGGCAAGCATAAACGCCTAGAAATTTTCTTAATCGATTTAATTTAAAATCGATCGTTTATTGTCGTAACTCGCACAGATAATCGAATTGGCCTCCGAAGCCTATCCCATTGTGTTCGGAACGCGGGCTAAACCCTAGAAAAGCTAGCCGGCACGCTTCGTTTGGAGTTCGAAAAATTTCGGATGAATAGTGTTTTGGAGAATTTTCTATATAAGGACCTCACTATCTCTAATTTGCAAAAACCTAATTCTACAAACCCTAGCCGCCATTATATTGTACACGGCTAGAATTTAATTTCGTTTCCACCTTGATTTCTTCCAATCTACAAACTATTACGCCTCGACTTCAACTAGAACATTGTAGAGATTCACGAGCTCGACAACTTCAACGGCTATGATCGCGATTGGGTCAACGGATCGACGGGGAAATGAGCTTGAAGACGCGTCGTTCGCATGTAATTGGAGGAAGCTAGGGTTGACCGAGCTCTATGGGATTCGAGCTGTGGGTAGCTCTTGGCGAGGCGAGTTGAATGGTGGTTGCTGATCATCTTGGAACGGAGTGTGGTGGGTGCGAAAATTCCAAAAATAGAGGCGGCCGTGGGTTGTATTCATGCCGACCTGGAAGTGTTATGCGTGAGGGAAGAAATAGATGGAGGGCCGAGATTTAGGAACGGAAACATGCGGCCAGATGGTAGTCAGGTTTAAAAATAAAATAAAAGTGTAAATTTTTTTATATTTAAAATCGTGTGATCTTTAAAAATTGATATCCTGTTCATACGAGGTCGGCATTTCGCGAAACAAATTGCGTCGGGTTCGTATGGACGAGCACTACGCAATGGAGCTGGATTGGAGTCGTTTGGAGTTAGTGGGAATTTCGGGTAAAATTAAACGCACGTTTAATTTTATTCGAAATAAAACGCTCGAAATTGGAAACCAAGGTGAGAACTTCTCACTCAATCGAATTGTTTCAATTTAAATTTTAAATAGTTAGATTTAAAATTGCTTGATTGTGTGATTGAATAATAAGTTATTATTTGTTGTATAGTAATAGACCCTATATGTGGTATATTAAGCGGATGTTATTTATTAAAAACATATACCGCGATAATTCCATTGTTGATTGGAATTGGTATTATATATGTACTTGGAGTTGATTTCCCGCATTATATAGCGGATTAGACCCTATTGCGCCACATAATAGTGCATAATATTTTATAAATCCCATATGCCGCGATATTCCGTATTGGAACGAAATTGGTATTGTGCTAACATCTGTGGATGCAGGGAAACAGGTTGGAGGGATCCAACTGGATTCTTCACCAGTATTTATTTGATTACAGATATTGTGATATTTATTGATTATCATATTGATATATGATGTTTGGATTGTCGTGATTGATATTATGTTGCTGTTGCAGCATTGGCCTATTTTTGGAGTTTTAAAAATATTAAAAATAACGATTTTGAATTTAAAAGGATTTTAAAATGATTTTTGAAGGTATGGGTTTATTAAATTTTGAATTGTTAAAATAAATAAACGTTATAATTATTATTATTATAAAAGTTATATTTTTGGGAAATAATACTTAAGTATGATTTTGGAGTTATATATATAAACTTTAATAACGATTTGTAAATTATTAAAAAGAATGGTTTAAATTGGGATTTTTTAATTATTATAAACAATTTATATAAAAGATTTATAAATTGATATTTATAAATTAAAAATATAGGGATTATAAAACGAGTTTTATTAAGTGTTAAAATGAAGCATAAATGGATTTCATAAGTAAATGAAATTTATAGATTTATAATTTGAAAAGTTATAAAATGAATAGATTTTTTGTAGAATAAAAGATTTATAAGTAATTAACTTATAAATCGGATTTTGGCATTTTAATTGAGATTTTCGAATAAGTATAAATGGTTTATAGATGAGATTTATAAAATGTATATTTTATAAATCGAAATAATGGAATTATAAAAGGAGTTCTGTTAATGCTAAAAATGAAGTTATAAATGGAATTTTATAAGTAGTAAGATTTGTAAATTTTGTAAATTGAAGTCTTTATAAAATATAAATGGGAATTTATAAACATTTTTTTATAAATCCGAAATCGACTTATTTTGATAAGTCAATTATTTTAGATTTTTAAAGGAGATATATTCACGATTTTGGACGGTGGATAATCCTTTAAACGAAATGGGTAGAAAAATGTTGAATTTGGTTAATGATTTATATTCACGATTTTGAACAGTAAATAATATATTAAAGGAATGTTTAGGGAGTGATCCTTTAAATGGAATTAAAACGATTTGAAGTTGTTATAAAATGTATTAAGTGTCGAAACCATAGATTTCAACATTTATTGTTGAAATAGACGTTTTCGAAAAATAGAAGGAAATAGTGGACTATAACACTGTTGTTATAATAAATGATTTCCGAAAGGAAATGTTTTATATAGTATTGGGATTTATATATCTATCTTAATTTCGAATCCCTATACTAGTGATTTTGGGTCGTCGTAACGATGTTTTACGCAACATTCATTTTGACCCAAATAAATGTGTTTGAAAGAATGTTTTCCTTAAAGAATGAAATATATACTTCATTTCGATTTAAGTATATTGAATATTTTCCAAGTGTTGAAAATAAATGGATTTGTGAATTACTTATTATTAAATAAGTATGGAAATGTTTTCCAATATGAAGTGAATATTTTGAGATTTTATCTTTTAAAGATAAATTGAAAAAGAATATTAGAAATCAATTTGGAAATCATATATTCATAGATATTTTGGAATTGTAAATTCACTATGGAGTTTATAAAAGAAAGGGAAATTTGATTAAAAATAAACGTTGATTTATTTTTGAAGTGTGGAAATAAATTTACAGATTTGGAACGTAAATATAAAGTAAATCGGTAAGGATTTATTTAATTGGTTTAAATGAACCATTTTGAAATGAAGATGAATAAAGATTTGTGAATATATCCCATGTAGGGAAACGATTTGAAATTTGTTTTCAAAAGTTGTAAAGGTGAAAAGTGATTTGAAAATTTGTTTTCAAATGGTTGAAGTGTGGAAATTATATATCTAGTAAAGATATTTTGAAAATAAATAATTTGGGAAGTTATTTGGAATCTGGTGATGTTGTGCACGCCTATTGATAGTTAAATAACCGACTATCAATATTTACCTTTAAAAAGGTATTTGTTGTGATTTGCTTGAATTTGAATGCCACACTTATTTTTAAAATAAGCGCTCACTATTCGGGTTAGCCGGGAAAGGACCTTGGGGTCGTATAACCCATTACGAATATGTGATACGTCGTTATGGATTGCATTTGATGATCGGTGTTGAAGACCGGATATTTATGAAAACGGAAGGATTACCGTCAAATGTTTTTGCATCGCTGATCTCCGATATAGAAATTTATTACCCTTTGTGATGGGAAGTCCGGTCGTGATTAGTGAATATCCGGATTGCAAGGACTTCTTTGGAAGTGCCTTCGGTTCCGTTCGATCCCGGAACGGACTTGTATGGATGTGTGTCTGACGTTACAATTTGAGATGTAAAGCTGGTTTCTATCAAATATATTTCCGTTGGTGGCGGAGAATTTATTCTCTTAGCTTAACACCCTTAGAGGTTATGTAGTTGATGGTTACTAGTGATACATTCCCAAATTGGTAATGTGGCATACGAAGTGCTGTTGAGCATTTGATGATCAAAGCACAGCTTTTGTATAAAGCGTAGCTTTGTGGATGAGACTTCGTCGGACCTCACACCCCGAAAATGGTCAAAACAGGAACGATGCGGCAAGGTTATTAGGGGTAGCGCCCCTTTAGTGTATGTCATTCCTTCTGGATAGAGGTGGTATCATGGTATGGAGCCCAGATACTTAACCTATGTTGTTGCTGCAAATTTATTACTTTGGGGTTGTTGGAATCGAGGATCCTCGGATATAAATCGGTTACGATCGGGGAATGACATATTCGTGTCAGTAGTTACCCAGTTTGAAGGGTAACCCGGCCTTGTGTTGGCAATGATCTGGTTAGGTTCTCGGGTCGTCTTTCCAGAGGCGTACCCATGTGGCATTGGGAAGTTCCTTGGACTGACCATTTGTTGGAAATCCAAAGAAACAATACGATCTTGTACGGTTTTAGTTGTAGAACCTATCATTCACTTATGGTGGTCGCCACTGTTTGGATGGTAGCTATAGTAGGCATAAGTGTGAAATGCCTATGCTGGCTAAGATTTATATCTTTACTTTCAAAATGTTTTCCTACACTATGCACTAGTAATAATATCAAGTGTTTCTTTTTAATGCGTATCAAGCATCTTTGGCTATCATAAGGAGAAATCTCCTCCGATTCTGCGTTTGCATTGTGTGTGTGTGTGCGGGAGGCCTTATGGTAGTCTCATTTTCCAAAAAGAATTGCGGATCTATTTTAAAATTATCCTGTTTTTGTTTTTAAAGATAAACTGTTTTAAGTTCTCACACCAGTCCCATGACTGACTCGGAGTTTATTGTTTTCCTTCCTAAACTCTGGGTGCCCACCAATTCCACACGGGCAGTCTAGAATTAGGTTATCAGGATATTCAGGAGTTGTTGGAGGCAAGCTGGATGGCATGGCGTATTCACTAGTATATAGTATTTCTTTTCCGCTGTTTGTTGTTGTTGTTGTACACTCTGATAATGTAATGTAATATGATGTAATGTAATAACTGATATAGTTCTTTGTTTAAAGATTATTCATTTATCTATTATATGTTGTTCCGCTGCGATATGTGAGATTCTGTCATTGTTTCTGTTGTTTCTTTCTGTTTTCTGTTCTATCTTTTCCTTTCTCTCTTCTTCTATCTTCTACCTCTTCTTTAACCATAACGGTACGGTTTTCCGGCAGTTGATACAGTGGACGTATTAATGTCGATTTTCGAGCGTCGAAAAGTCGCATTCGTTACATTTGGTATCGGAGCTTATGGTTAAGCGACAACCATGGCTCTGTTGGGTATTACTTATTAGAGATAGAGTCGGTAGTACTCTAGAATGAGTGTGAGTGTAATAATAGCTATGAGCGCATATTTGTTAGTGAATATAAAAATGTTTTATATTGTGTTTGCTTATCCGTTGAGCTGTTTGTGAATTCTGGTCGGTAGATGGGACGCCATATTATCGATAGGGGTTTCTAAACTCTTAAACGAGATAAACCGACATAGTATCATTTTAAAATAGGGTAAATGAAATAATTTTACCTTGATTATATTATATATATAAAGGAATAATTTTTCAGAATTATTAAAGTGTATGTAAAATTGATGGTTTGGTTGTTGAAATGTAAGAATATATATATATATATATATAAGTTAATTAAAAAAATAAATTGTATAAAGAAGAATTATAAGTATGAAATTTTAATTAATGTAATTTACAATTGTGAAATAATCTTATATATAAGAAGTGAAACTATATGAATGTACTTATAAATGTGAGTTATAAATAAAAAGGAAAAAAATTTGAAAGAATATTAAGCACTGAATTCACTACTGTTACTGGGAAATAATAAGAGTGATGACTGCAGCATCATCAGTATCATTTTCGAGTCTCTATGTGATAGATTTGCTACCATAGTAAAATGGGAATTGAAGTTTTGTTTTGATAAACAAATTTGAAATCAAAATCCAAGTTGAAATAAATTTGAGTTGTCATCAAAGACATGTGATTGAAATTTAACAAAAGGAAAGTTAAATAAATTGATTTGGATTAGATAAGCTATTGAAATGGAATATAACTTAAGTGAAGTTGAATAAAGTTGATTTTGGTACTGAAGTAAAGTAATAAGTGAATTAATGAAATGAAGTCATTAAGAATATGAACTTGAGTTATATAAATGAAATTCAACCTTATATTATTAAAAGAATTAGCAATTAAAGTAATAAATGGATTGAATGTAAATCAATTAAATGTAAAATAAATTGATATGGAATAATGGATGTAAGTATAAATTCATTTAAAAGCTAATTGAATAATTGGATGGAAGTCAATTTAATATCGACCAATTGGAATTAAAAGTGTTAAACCAAATTGGATGTAAAATTAATAATTTGGTTATGTTGAATATACATTGGTTGTTATATGAATGTTGGATGATTGTATATAATTCATTAAGTGCTAATGAATTAAAAGCTAAAGTAATTGAATATAATTTGATTTGGAAGTAAACCAACTTGAATGTAAATTAGTGAATGATTGCTAATTGAATATGAATATGAATGAATGTTAGTAAATCCAATGTCAATAAATCAAATGTGATTAAATTGAAAATCAATTCATTGAATAATAATGAGAAGTGAATGTAATTGATTTGATATGGATTTGTTGGATGATAGTTGTTTGATGGTTGCATTTGTTGATTGAATGCATTGCTATGTTGGCACATTTAGTTGTTATGTTGCTATATGTTGTATATTGATATTATTTTCATATATACATGTTCTCATTTGTTTGATTGAGTGTATAGTAGGTGCGGATGGCTTATGCTTCTCTTTTGGAGCTTGCTTTCGCGCTATATTACCCGTATACGCTCGCTAATAAAATATAAGGTACATATCTCGGATTAAATATCGTACTTTTACACTTTTTCCCTGCGGGATGCCTCATCGCTTGATGAGATGTATATTTGTGATATATATACTGTCATTTTTTTTTCGGATCGAGCCGTGCAAAGGAGACTGAGAATTTTTCCGAAAATTTAAGGCATTGAATATTTTTGAGAAAATTGGGAAATTTTTGAAAACTAAGTTTGGATTTGGAAACTTAGTAAAGATCTAGAAAGAAGTTTAACTATGAATTTTGGAAAAGTTAAACACTTAAGAGATTTGAAAAATCCAATTTGAATGGTTTGTTTTAGAAAGTTAACGGATTCTGTAACTTTTTCTTACTTGGTAATTTCGAGGACGAAATTCTTTTAAGGGGGGAAGTTTGTAACGACCCAGAATTTATGTTAATTAAAATTTGTATATTTAATTAATTTTAAATATTAATAAGTGAAATTAAACAGTCGAATAAATTTTATTTCGAATAATTGGATTTAATTGGATAATTAAATCAATAATTTAATAGTTGAAGTTGCAGAAATAATTGGAAATTGGGTTTAATATGATTAAAATTGATTTGTAAAATTTTATTATATCATATTGGAGTCATAATGATGTTATAGAACTTTTAAAAGTGAATTTGGAGTTAATTTGTGAAAAATTTAATATTTTAATATTTAATTGACGAGTTAAAATAGCCATTTTTCAGAAAGTCTCGGATTTCGACGAAACCAGTTTCATCGGATCCGTAATGTGATATTATTGTAAGATTTCAAATTTCAAGTTAATCGGATTTATCGTTTGTCCGGGGCAAGCCTAAACGCCTAGAAATTTGCTTAATCGATTTAATTTAAAATCGATCGTTTATTGTCGTAACTCGCACAGATAATCGAACTGGCCTCCGAAACCTATTCTATTGTGTTCGGAATGCGGGGTAAACCCTAGAAAAGCCAGCCAACACGCTTCGTTTGGAGTTCGGAAAATTTCGGATGAATAGTGTTTTGGAGAATTTTCTATATAAGGACCTCACTATCTCTAATTTGCAAAATCCTAATTCTACAAACCCTAGCCGCCATTATACTGTACAGGGCCAGAATTTAATTTCGTTTCCACCTCAATTTCTTCCAATCTACAAATTATTATGCTTCGACTTGAACATTGTAGAGCTTCACGAGCTCGACAACTTCAACGGCTATGATCACGATTGGGTCAACGGATCGACGGGAAAATGAGCTTGAAGATGCGCCGTTCGCATGCAATTGGAGGAAGCTAGGGTTGACCGAGCTCTATGATATTCGAGCCATGGGTAGCTCTTGGCGAGGCGAGTTGAATGGTGGTTGCTGATCATCTTGGAACGGAGTGTGGTGGGTGCGAAAATTCCAAAAATAGAGGCGGCCGTAGGTTGTATTCATGCACGACCTGGAAGTGTTATGCGTGAGGGAAGAAATAGATGGAGGGCCGAGATTTAGGAATGGAGGGCCGTGGGTTGTACACTCTGATAATGTAATGTAATATGATGTAATGTAATAACTGATATAGTTCTTTGTTCAAAGATTATTCATTTATCTATTATAAGTTGTTCCGCTGCGATATGTGAGATTCTGTCATTGTTTCTGTTGTTTCTTTCTGTTTTCTGTTCTATCTTTTCCTTTCTCTCTTCTTCTATCTTCTACCTCTTCTTTAACCATAACGGTACGGTTTTTCGGCAGTCGATACAGTGGACGTATTAATGTCAATTTTCGAGCGTCGAAAAGTCGCATTCGTTACACATATATTTATCCTATAGTGTTTCTTAAGTAATTAAAAAGAAAGTTTGTATTTGAGAAAAATGAATTTTTTTTATTTTTTTATTTTATATATTTTGGAATTTTTTTTGTTTTGGAAAGAAAATGCAAAAAATAAACCATGAAAAGTCAAAAAGAAGATGAGACTCCCCGCATTTAATTTGGACATTCCCCGCAGTCAATCCAAGTGAAAGAAGAAAAATAAAATAAAAATACGACCTATATTTATATGAAAATGATTATATTTACACAGCATCAGAAAATATATTGTCAAAGAATAAATGAAACGGTCTTCCAAAGATCAATTCACTTGTCTCGTTAAGTCTAAGAGACACTGCTTAAGCATTGAAAACCGAATCATAACAAATTGCGGAGTTGAATATTGATTTGGAAAAACGAATGTCATTTTATTGAAAATCGTATGAGTTGTTTTATTTTCGATGATTTTCGGGGGTGATAGAACAACTAATTAAAGTTCAAGTTTATTTTCACAAAATTAAAATTCAAACTTATCAATGAAACTTCTTTAGAATTATTGATTTCAAAATCAAAGTGGTGATTTAAATCTTCCCCGTTGGAATTCAACAACTCATCTTCGAAAAGCCCAAAAAATTTATGTTCACAAAATACATCTTCCTTTGTTGAATTATTCACAACTTCATTGCATATATCAAGTTCAAAGTCCAAAGTGGTTGATTGAACTTTTCAAAATCGAAGAAAGAAAGATCGAATTTTAAATCGAGTTTCTCACCCTCAAAAGACTTTAAATCCAACTCAATAATTGTACTTTTAACAACTTCATTAAGATTGTCATCTTCAATTTCAAAAGTTGTTATTTGAAAATCGTTAATTTTTGTAAAAGATGGATTATTATTTGACTTGTCACATGTTGGGATTTGATTATATTGCTCTTGTTGTTTCGTATATGTTTTAAACAACAAATCCGTGTGATCATTGTAAATCTCGTTCAATTGCTCAATAAAATCATATTTATAATTATTAACTTGAGAATTTTCGATTTGAAATTGTTGAGAAATTTTCTTTTCCATTAAACCATAGTCAAGATTATTCTCATTGCAAAAATTATCTGAAAAGTGGTTCACATTTCCATTTTGACTTCGAAATTCATTTTGGAGTTCGAAGTAGTATTCGCATGAGTTATAATCGAAATCATTTGAATTTTGAAGTGAATTCAAATCTTGATTATTTTGAAAATTTTGACTTGAGTTATTTCACAAGTATGAATTACACGGATCATTTATCTTTTGATTTTGTTGTGTAAAAAGTTCATGTAACGACCCGTAAATTTTAATAAATAAATTGGTTATTTTAATTAATTTTTGTAATTTAATTTAGAAAGAAATAAAAATTTTACAATTTATATTGGAATAAATGTTAAGAATGAATTTTAGCAATGGTTAATAAAGGTAAGTAATAAACTTTTAAATGTTAGTATAATCTAATATTACGTTAATGTTAGCTAAGGTAATTATCAATAAATTGAATGAAATTCAAATCAATAGAAATAGTGTAGATGTATACTTAGCTACAAATTGAATATATGAAAACAAAATATAAGCATTGAATTAAATTAATGAATTTAAATTATAATAAATGGTCATTTAAAAATTTAATATTCTGTAAGTAATTATAATGTATGTGGTTGATAATAAACGTTACTTTAATGGTAATTAATATAACAACGGAAGTGTGAAAATGTAACAGAAACGTAAATTTATTTTAAGGTAGTAATTGGTGAATTAGGAAATCAGTTCAAATTTTGTTAATTGATGAATTAATACGTAATGTATGTAAAGTAATAAATTGGTATAAGAAGGGAATTAGGGTAATTCATTAATTGGTTTTAAAACCCTATTTGATGTGTTCAATTGATAGAAGTACACATTCAGAAATGTAATATTTATTCAAATTAAGATGTAAATAAGCGTATACTAATGTAATGAAATAAAATATGCATTATATATGGAATTATAATCTGGATTGATAAGTAACGAACTTATAAATGCAATTAAAAACAAATAGGGGCAATTAATATAGGTTGTTTATTTATTTAATGTGTTAAATAAACTTTGGGAATCAACTACAATAAATCCAAATTTAACGTTTTGTAAGGTAAATTAAAGAAATAGTTGGAAGTAACGTAAATTTTGTTCATAATATGATAAATAGTTGAATTAAAGGAACGGAAGGCAGGATTTATGGATTTATTGGAATTTAAAATTAAATAATTGGATTTATTGCAAATAAGTAGAATTGGAATTAAATTTTATGTTAATTGAAAAGAAGATGGTATATGAGAAAATTTATGTAATATTTTTGAATCCAATGCTTAATCCATCTATAATATGACTATTGGTTGATTTAAAGTATAGAAAGCGGGATTTATTAATTTAATTAAAGTATAAAATTCAATAATTGAAGTTATTGCAAAATAAATGAAATTAAACATTTAAATATTACGTTATTGAAATTAAGATGAAATTTGAAGATAATAATGTAATAAACCATGATCCAAGGTTAATTTCATCCGTTTGACAAAAATGAATGGAGTAATTGTTAATTTATATAATTAAATGGAATTAAATCCTGAATTCAATAAAATCAAGGTTAGTACGCAAATTTATAAATTAATCAACTTTAAATTTGACATCTGAACTTGTTTAAATTTTGTGAATGATTAAGAAATCAAAAAGGATGAAATTTGTCAATTTAAGAATTTAAATTTTGAAATTTGATTTAATTAGCTAATTTATAAATTTATTTAATTAAGGGAAAAATAGCCATTTTGGCCACTGACTCGGATTTCGACGAAACCAGTTTCATCGGATCCGTAATAGTGAATTATTGTAGGATTTCAAGTTTCGTAGTGATCGGGCTTGTTGTTTGATCGTACGGGCTCGAAACTCCTTGAAATCGATAAATTGAAATCAATTTGAAAAATATTGATTTTTTGCATAACTTCTTCATACGATAGAATTTAAACCTGAAAACTTTTCCATCATGTTTAAAATATTTTAAAACATCTATTTTGATATATGGGTTGATCCAATTTCGTTCCGAAGTCAGAACGGGCTTTTTGGGCCACTTTGTCGTTAGCGTGTACATCTATCTTATCTGATCCATCCTATTACAACTTTGCCTATAAATATCCAGTTATAAACCCTAGCAGCCTCTATTCCATATTTCTATACGTACAGAAACTTTTGTGCTCCTCTTCCTCAACGGCTGCAAACCCTAGATCCAATTGCGAATTCAAAAATCAAATGAAAATTCAATCTCCTCAGAAAAATTCGAAAAAAAATATATATTGAAGCTCTCAATGAGCGTAACTCAGATCCATGATTCGTTTTTCATTTTGGTTCATCGTCTAATCAATAAAAATCGAAGAAGTTTCGGTCGTTCATCGCTCGACGATGAACTTTGTCGGGTCATCAAACCGTTTCTGGGTTTTGAAGAGGGGGCCAAGGGGAGCGCATCTATGGTTAGTTCGTCGATTTGACGGTATGATCATCGATAAATATTCAATTAGGTTTAAAATTTTAGGCGACGGCTGGGTAATAACGGCCGATTTGGGAGGCGTTCGTGGTGGCTATCGACGTGTAGCAGGGTCGGCGCTCGTAAATAGGGGGTCAGTGCGAACTGAGGCTAGTGGCGACGTGCTGTAGTGCCATCAGGGCGATGATCTTTGTTGCATGCATGTGAAGGGGTTCCCTGTAGGGTTTCGTGCATGAGTGGGTACCTGGAAGATGAGAGAAGATGACGTGGCAGGTAAGTGTGTCTCTTTTTATATTTTTTATTAGATTTCAATCGCATTAATCGTCATAACCTTCTCATATGGTGCCCAATTTATGCGCGGTTTCTTTTGTTAGGATCGTATTGAAATTCCGGACTTGATGACGTTGGTTTGGACGAATTCTAAGACGGTCAATTTTTGGGTTTAAATTGGATTTAAATTCAATTTAAATTCAAAAGGCGAGTGTTTTAACCCACTCACGACTTCTAAAATTTCTTATGTTTGTTAAATTGAATTATGATGTGTTTAGAAATTAATTTATAACTATTTGGCATATTTCCAATCATCATCCCAGTTAAATTAAACTAATTTAATTAAATTGTTGCTTATTTATTTATTGCATATAAACTGCCAGTTAAATTTGTTATTTATTTTTTTATTGCATATAAACTGCCAATTAAACACCTAATTAAATTATTGTTGAATATAAACTGCTAGTTGTTACCTGTTGTTTATTATTCGTTATATATTGATGTATTGTTTGGATTGGATGATGATTTTGATGAATGGATGTTTATTTATATCATCATAAACTGCAAGTTATTATGTATTTTATTGCATTCGGGATTACGGTCTGAAATGATATATAACCGTAATTTTTATTTTTAAATTGTGGATTGAAATGATAAATATCTGTATCACTTGACCATAGGATAGAAAATTATATACAGACACCGCGGTCTATATATAAAATTATTTTTGAAATGATTTCTGTGGTTTTGTAAAGAAATATATGGGCATATAGATATTGATTTTAGATATTATATAAATGCTATTTTATTATTGAATTTAGCTATGTATAAATTTGTTTCGAATTTTAAAATAAGCTAAAAAATGAAGTTGATTTCTTTTATATAATATGGTTAAGTATCTATTTAAAATTTTATTGTGTATAGAGTTTATAATGACTCAAATAAAATTTAGATTTGGAAGATAAATGTGAATTTGATTTGAATTTAAGATTTAAGAATTATCTTCGAGAAATTTGATTTGAAATGAATTGAGATTTAAAAGGTGTGATTTTATAAATTGTTTTTGATAGAGAATTTAAATGAATATCAAATTGATTTAAAAGAATATTATCAAGTTAATTTAATTGAAAGAATATCCTGTTATTGAAATTTATGGGTTTTACTTAAATAATATTTGTTTTTCTAAGTAAACATTTCAAATTTAAATAATAGGAATTGGATTTGATATATATGAAATTATCAAAGAATCCATTTTGAAATGGTAGAATATTTAAAGCTTTGAAATATATGGAAATTAAAATGGTTTATTTGGGAATTTAAACCTATATTTGGAATTTATTTATGAAATTTAAAAAGTTATTTTGTTATATAAAGTGGTTTGATATTTAAACCATTTAAGTATTAGAAATTTTGTTTCAAAGCTATGGGGTTTAAGATACATATATTTGAAAGTATTATGATTTTGAAAAAAAGGGATATATTTAAATAAAAATGATATCATATTGATTTGGGGTTTTAGAAAGAGAAATGATATTATATTTATACGGGTTTGAAAGGGATATTATATTCTGGTTTCAAAGTATAAATTATTTTGAAATAACCGCGGTGTTATAATAACGTTGGTTGTTGAAGAGACCGGGATCGGAAGTTGTCATACTCTCTGCCAACTTCGAAAACCACTCTAACAACCATATACGCTGTGTAGATTCCAAAATGAAGTAGGATGGTGGCGGCATTTCCTTTAAGGTAAATACGTGGACCCGACTCCCGTGAGTTGGCATAAGGTGGCTAAAACAGAAGCGATTAACGGGTTAATGAGGTAGCACCTTTGATCGGACACATCCTTTCGATATTATACTTTGACTTTTGGATTGATTCGGTGGCCACTTTTGATTTTTTATTTGGGGGTGTGGTTTGAGGGGGGCGGTAGCTGCGCGCTATGCATTACCACCGACCCGGAAGCGTAATTGGTATATCTGCCCTGGCATTTCCTAGTTGTGCCGTGTCACCTATCCTATTGCACCTTGTACGAGTTTGGATTTCTCCCGTAGCCCGTGTGGTATCCTCTGGTAGCTTCCGGATCAGGAGGGACCATGATATTGGATGGACTACTGGGACTATTACGTGTTAAAGGCTATATGGGTAACCTCTTAATGCTAAGCAAAAAGTAAGTTTATTTTACAATTAGACATTATTATAATTGCGGAATATACTACATAATAAATAGTTTAACGGATCCTTAGGAGATGTAAATCCCGAGCATCTCTTGAATTACTGCACTTATATTTATTTCTGTTAATTTAACTTATATAAGATATTTTAGTTCTGACTCGAGTGTTTTGTCTTTTCAATTCGCTCGGGTTAGCCTGAGCATTTCAAGATTCGAAGACTTTTGCTCTTAAGGACGAGGACGAAGATTTATATTACTATTATCTACTATATTATTCCACTATGCCATTTTATTCCGCTGCATTTATTATCCTTTGGTATGTGAACTCTAATATTTATTATATAATATAAATCAAATGTTTTGTAAAACAGATTTATGAACTGTATATTGATTATTATATTTTATCATTCCGCTGCAAGATTCTGTTTTGTTTTTTTCTCTGTTTTCTTATTTACCCCATAACAATCCGCCCTTCCGTATGGTTTGAGTTGGCACGTGTGTCGATTTAAAGCATGCGAAAAGGCGGGACGTTACATCTGGTATCAGAGCTTTGGTTTAGCGATAAACCTTAGCTGTGTGGGGTCTGACTCTTTATTAATAGGGTAGTAATACCCTATGATGAATCGCTGAGCGTATATATGGGAGAGCGTATTTGTTAGTGTTATAAAAAGGTTTTGATATTGTGTTAATTTGTTCCGTTTTGTATTTATAAATTCTGGTTGGTGCATGGGACGCTATGACATCAATAGGGATTTCTAAACACTTAATAGGACAGACCGACACAATATTTGTTTTGAATATAGGTGAATGAAATAATTTTGCCTATATATTTTCTATATATGTAAAGAATTTTATAAAGCTTATATTTGGTTGTAATATATTGGTTGTTAGGTAATGAAATTTATAAATAATTGTTGAAATAAGTTTGAAAATAAAATAAATGAAATCGGAAATTTAGGACCTAAGTTTCCGGGATTTTGAAAATTTCTTCAAATGATTTTGGAATATAATAATAATATTTTTAGAAGTATTTTCTGATATAAATAGTTCAATATAATTTGAAAGAATTGTTTTAAAAAAAAACTTTAAAAAGAAATAAATTTTGTACTCCCCTCTCTGTCGTCGGAAAATAATTTCGGTGATGAGTGCACGCATCATCGACGTTCATTTTCGAGCTTCGAAGTGGGAAGGCCACTGTAGTAGTTTTACTGCAGAGTTGTTTTGATAAACAAATATAAAATTTTAAATTGTTTTAATTATAATTGGATATATAAATTATAAGTATAAACTTATCTGTTATTTTATAATGATTTGAAATATTAACCCGGTATTTAGTTCTTAAGTTTCCATTGATTAATAGTTTCAATTATTGTAGTGAAATGAAATGTAACTAATTTATAATTGAAACCTCTAATTAAAATAAGAGATTAAATGCTAGGTTATAAATGAAATAACAAGGAAGTTGAAATTTATAATCAATAAAAGCAAAGGATATAATTATTGAACCTCTAAATAATTGAAAGAAATGGGTTGTATGATTTTCAATTGCATTCTTAAAAGCATATAGATATAACTTACCAAATAATAAAAGTTACAATGTTTAATAAGAAATTGTAATAGAATATTATACAAGTAAAAATTTGAAATAGTGAAGGTATCCAAAGAAATTCTTTAATAAATAAGAATTGGAAGTTGTAGTTGTTATAAACTTAAGTATAATTGAAAATATTCTGATTTAATATAGTAGAAAAGTAAGTATTGTATGAAAGAAATAAAAAAAAACTTAAGTAGATGAATTGATATGCCAAGAAGTTGAATTTAATCATGAATACTATAAATAGTTGAAGTTATTTCTAAATAGATGCAACGCAATAAATAGAATTTTGGCATTATATAGATAGATGAAAATGAATTGGTAGGTAATGAATAGAAATAGATAAAATAAATAATAAATGAAAAGGAAATCAAACAACAAATAGATGAAGTGGAATGGATAAAATAAACTTGATTTATTGTTGAAGTTGTTGTTGATTTGGTTTATGGTTGTTTGGGCAAGGATACTTTAAAATTGTTTTGATGAATAATTCATTTAGCTTCATCAGAGACTGTTGAGTAAATGGTGCGCTTAGTAGTTTATTTTTCATCCTATACAATTTGAAGTTTTGAACCCGAACAACTTTTTGTTTGGTTTGATATGAATGGATAATTGATGTGTGTTGATTTTATGTGATGGTTGTTTGCTTGTTGCAAGTGATGGTTGTTGTATTGATTTGTTTGTTATGGCTGAAACCATTTTAAATATTTCATTTTATATAATTGTTAACCTTTTTGGATTATATAAGTGAAATACGGGTTATGGAAGCAATTGCTACTGCTTTTGGTTTCATAATTAAGCGTAATTGCCCGACGAATAGATACGTTTTCAGATTATGGTTTTACAGCGCTGTTATATTATTTTTCTCGTGTTAGGATATATATTATTTTGGAAATTATATGGGATATTTTGTTATATTTGATATTATATTTTCTTCCGAGCCTCTCCGTACAAAGGAGACTCTGCCGAAATTTTCTGTAAATTTTGGACTTCGAAATTTTTTGAAATGTTTTTCAGACCTTATTAATTTGAATATAAAAAGATTTAATTGTTTATAAATCTATATATTTTATTTAAATTATCCAACTCTGTAAACTTATTGTTATAAATATAATGTTTTGAATAATATATATTGATTTGTAAGTTCCTCTTTTCCCTCCTTTTCCTTTTCGGGGACGAAAAGTTTTAAGTGGGGGAGAGTGTAATGACCCATAAATTTTAATAAATAAATTGGTTATTTTAATTAATTTTTGTAATTTAATTTAGAAATAAATAAAATATTTATAATTTATATTGGAATAAATGTTAAGAATGAATTTTAGCAATGGTTAATAAAGGTAAGTAATAAACTTTTAAATGTTAGTATAATCTAATATTACGTTAATGTTAACTAAGGTAATTATCAATAAATTGAATGAAATTCAAATCAATAGAAATAGTGTAGATGTATACTTAGCTACAAATTGAATATATGAAAACAAAATGTAAGCACTGAATTAAATTAATGAATTTAAATTATAATAAATGTCATTTAAAAATTCAATATTCTGTAAGTAATTATAATGTATGTGGTTGATAATAAACTTTACTTTAATGGTAATTAATATAACAACGGAAGTGTGAATGTAAATGTAACAGAAACGTAAATTTACTTTAAGGTAGTAATTGGTGAATTAGGAAATAAGTTCAAATTTTGTTAATTGATGAATTAATACATAATGTATGTAAAGTAATAAATTGGTATAAGAAGGGAATTAAGGTAATTCATTAATTGGTTTAAAAACCCTATTTGATGTGTTCAATTCATAGAAGTACACATTTAGAAATGTAATATTTATTCAAATTAAGATGTAAATAGGCGTATACTAATGTAATGAAATAAAATTTGCGTTATATATGGAATTATAATCTGGATTGATAAGTAACGAACTTATAAATGCAATTAAAAACAAATAAGGGCAATTAATATAGGTTGTTTATTTATTTAATGTGTTAAATAAACTTTGGGAATCAATTACAATAAATCCAAATTTAACGTTTTGTAAGGCAAATTAAAGAAATAGTCGGAAGTAACGTAAATTTTGTTCATAATATGATAATTAGTTGAATTAAAGGAATGAAAGGCAGGATTTATGGATTTATTGGAATTTAAAATTAAATAATTGGATTTATTGCAAATAAGTAGAATTAGAATTAAATTTTATGTTAATTGAAAAGAAGATGGTATATGAGAAAATTTATGTAATAGTTTTGAATCCAATGCTTAATCCATCTATAATATGACTATTAGTTGATTTAAAGTATAGAAAGCGAGATTTATTAATTTAATTGAAGTATAAAATTCAATAATTGAAGTTATTGCAAAATAAATGAAATTAAACGTTTAAATATTACGTTATTGAAATTAAGATGAAATTTGAGGATAATAATGTAATAAACCATGATCCAAGGTTAATTTCATCCGTTTGACAATAATGAATGGAGTAATTGTTAATTTATATAATTATATGGAATTAAATCCTAAATTCAATAAATTAAGGTTAGTATGGAAATTCATAAATTAATCAACTTTAAATTTGACATTTGAACTTGTTTAAATTTTTGTGAATGATTAAGAAATAAAAAAGGATGAAATTTGTCGATTTAAGAATTTAAATTTTGAAATAATTAGCTAATTTATAAATTTATTTAATTAAGGGAAAAATAGCCATTTTGGCCACTGACTCGGATTTTGAAGAAACCAGTTTCGTCGGAACCGTAATAGTGAATTATTGTAGGATTTCAAGTTTCGTAGCGATCGGGCTTGTCGTTTGATCGTACGGGCTCGAAACGCCTTGAAATCGATAAATTGAAATCAATTGAAATCAATTTGAAAAATATTGATTTTTTGCATAACTTCTTCATACGATGGAATTTGAACCTGAAACCGTTTCCATTGTGTTTAAAATATTTTAAAACATCTACTTTGATATATGGGTTGATCCTATTTCGTTCCGGAGCCGGAACGGGCTTTTTGGGCCACTTTGTCGTTAGCGCGTACATCTATCTTATCCGATCCATCCTATTTCAACTTTGCCTATAAATATCCAGTTAGAAACCCTAGCAGCCTCTATTCCTCATTTCTATACGTATAGAAACTTCTGTTTCTGTGCTCCTTTTCTTTAATTGCTACAAACCCTAGATCCAATTGCGAATTCAAAAATCAAATGAAAATTCAAACTCCTCAGAAAAATTCAAGAAAATATATATTGAAGCTCTCAATGAGCATAATTCAGATTCATGATTCGTTTATCGTTTTGGTTCATCGTCTGATCAGTAAAAATCGAAGAAGTTTCGACCGTTCATCGCTCGACGATGAACTTTGTCGGATCGTTAAACCGTTCCTGTGTTTTGAAGAGGGGGCCGAGGAGGAGTGCATCTATATGGTTAGTTCGTCGATTTGACAGTCTGATTGTCGGCAGATATTCAATTAGGTTTAAAGTTTTAGGCGGCGGCTAGGTAGCACTGTCGATCGACGTGTAGCAGTGTCTGATCGTGGTGGCGATCGACGTGTAGCAGTGTCGGCGCTCGTAAGTAGGGGTCAGGCGAACTGAGGCTAGTGGCGACGTGCTGTAGCGGCATCATAGCGATGATCTTTGTTGCATGCGTGTGAAGGGGTTCCTTGTAGGGTTTCGTGCGTGAGTGGGTACGTGGAAGATGAGAGAAGATGACGTGGCAGGTAAATGTGTCTCTTTTTATATATTTTTTATTTGATTTCAATCACATTAATCGTCATAACTTTCTCATACGGTGCCCGATTTATGCGCAGTTTCTTTTGTTAGGATCGTATTGAAATTCCGGACTTAATGACGCTGGTTTGGATGAATTCTGAGACGGTTAAATTTTTGGGTTTAAATTGGATTTAAATTCAAAAGGTGAGTGTTTTAACCCACTCACAACTTCTAAAATTTCTTATGTTTGTTAACTTAACTTGTGATGTGTTTATAAATTAATTTATAACTGTTTGGCATATTTCCAATCATCATCCCAGTTAAATTAAACTAATTTAATTAAATTGTTACTTATTTATTTATTGGATGCAGTTGAATTTGTTATTTATTTTTTTATTGCATATAAACTGCCAGTTAAATAGTTAATTAAAATATTATTGAATATAAACTGTTAGTTGATACCTGTTGTTTATTATTCGTTATATATTGATGTATTGTTTGGATTGGATGATGATTTTGATGAATGGATGTATGATTTTTGATGGATGAATGGATGTTTATTTATATCATCATAAACTGCAAGTTATTATGCATTTTATTGCATTCGGGATTGTGGTTTGAAATGATATATAACCGTAATTTTTATTTTTAAATTGCGGATTGAAATGATAAATATCTATATAGAAGACATTCTTAGCCCCATTTCTTGGGTGACTGGCCTCACTTGACCATAGGATAAAAAATTATATACAGACACCGCGGTCTATATATAAAATTATTTTTGAAATGATTTCTGTGGTTTTGTAAAGAAATATATGGGTATATAGATATTGATTTTAGATATTATATAAATGCTATTTTATTATTGAATTTGGCTATGCATAATTTGTTTCGAATTTTAAAATAAGCTAAAAAATGAAGTTGATTTCTTTTAAATAATATGGTTAAGTATCTATTTAAAATTTTATTGTGTATAGAGTTTATAATGACTCAAATAAAATTTAGATTTGGAAGATAAATGTGAATTTGATTTGAATTTAAGATTTAAGAATTATCTTCGAGAAATTTGATTTGAAATGAACTGAGATTTACAGGGTGTGATTTTATAAATTGTTTTTGATAGAGAATTTAAATGAATATCAAATTGATTTAAAAGAATATTATCAAGTTAATTTAATTGAAAGAATATCCTGTTATTGAAATTTATGGGTTTTACTTAAATAATATTTGTTTTTCTAAGTAAACATTTCAAATTTAAATAATAGGAATTGGATTTGATATATATGAAATTATCAAAGAATCCATTTTGAAATGGTAGAATATTTAAAGCTTTGAAATATATGGAAATTAAAATGGTTTATTTGGGAATTTAAACGTATATTTGGAATTTATTTGTGAAATTTATAAAGCTATTTTATTATATAAAGTGGTTTGATATTTAAACAATTTAAGTATTAGAAATTTTGTTTCAAACTTATGGGGTTTAAGATACATATATTTGAAAGTATTATGATTTTGAAAAAAAAGGATATATTTAAATAAAAATGATATCATATTGATTTTGGGTTTTAAAAATAGAAAAGATATCATATTTATATGGGTTTGAAAGGGATATTATATTCTGGTTTTAAAGTATAAATTATTTTGAAATAACCGTAGTGTTATAATAACATTTGGTTCATTACAAGACACACAGTGCATTCCAACGGCGGCCAGACGTTGGCGGCCGTTGGTGGACGTTGGAAACGCCATTGATATACATTTCCACGGCGTCCAACGTCAACCAACGGAACCAACGTGCATATACCAACGTCTTCCAACGTTCAAGTTGTCCACGTGGAAGAAGATGTTGACTAACTAGACATTGGAAAGACATTGGAAGATCCAATTGAGGACATTGTAAGACGTTGGAATAAATGTGCCAGTAAGCCGTTGGAATAAATGTGCCAGTAAGCCGTTGGTGGACGTTGGAAGACGTTGGAAATCTGGGTGTTTTTTTTACAGAACCAACAATGCATGCTTCCAGCCACCTCCAACATCGTATATCTCATAAAAAGCTCAATTTCGAGCACATGTACAATAGCATATCTCACATATAATCAATCATAATAGTAAATCCAAGTAATAAGCATATATACTAATCAATATACATAATAAAAATCAATATAAACAACATAAACCATCCAACATCAACATCCAACAAAACGTCTAATCCAACAATATCCAAACTACTACGTCAACATCTCAAAAATCACATCCAAACCAACATCCAAAACATCAGAATGTATCAAATCCTCACACACTTCAAATATACATATTCATAGCAAAACAAATCAAATCATACCTGAAATCACTCTCCTCCAGAATCACCAGAAGACGAAAACCAGTCGTATTGCTCCATAAACTCCGTAAGACGCCTGTTCAGCTCCTCCGTCTTGGATTCGGTGCGGATATTGTGTTCCTCGAGCACGGCGACCTGGGCTCTAAGCTGTACAATCTCCTCCTTATCTTGAGCCCTCTGATACTCAATTGGAGCCGTCTTAGCCTGTAAATAAAATTTAAATTATCAGTGTTTAATAATTGTAATTCGTGTTTACTATAATCCATCACAATGTGCAACAGTTGGTTCAGAATAATTATTTTAAAATTTAAGTTAAAGTTATTACCGATTGATTCCCAAAACCATAGCGTCTGCCATGTGCCGACGGAAACATGACAGACTCAAAAATAGCGTCCTCCTCATCGGCGGTCAACTCGTCGCACCCAGAGCCCTCGAGAATGGAAGTCCGTGCTTGCTAAAACTTTTGTTGTTATGCAAAATAAGTTGAATTTGGATAAGATTATTTTAATTAACTTATATAAGTGTTAAGTCATTATGTTGCTTATATATGCGGACTGCGCTTTGGCGTCTGATCCCAGGAGTATGAAATGGTGCCTGCTTCGTCGACCTGGCTCAACGCATGAGTATGCGTGAAAACATCCCAGTAACTCACAGAAGCACCACCACGCTATCTCTCCTGAAATATGTCCATATACATATTATATATATATATATATATATATATATATTATTACATTATCTACAACTTAGAACTTAAAATGTTTAAATTATTATTGTAACTAATAAATATACCAAGTCCTCTCGGTGATGCTGAAATGACTTGGAACCACCACGATGTGTGACAAGGTTCTTATTCCTATTGGCTAAGTTCCTCTCCGACTGCCTCTGTAAATTTAATTTAAAAACAAAAATTGTTTAACATTTCTAGTTAGTATTTGCGTAGAAGAATTTAAATTAAACATGTGATAAATTTACCTGAAACTCCTCGTTTCCCACCATTTCACAAAATCATCCCACACAGCTGCACTCATCCACTGAGGCTTCTTTCCCGCTGTTTTTAAGCTGTTTACTGTTTCCCGGTAGTTCTTTGCGACTTTGCTGCACCAGTGGCGATATACGACTGAAATATCAGCGTCCTGAAGGTCCACTTTCGCCTGCACGTTTGACAAAATAAGAGTTATATAGCTTTTATAAATAATGTAAACATGAATTGATATAATATGTTCCTTATATATAAAGCGACATACCAAAAAATCCTGGCAAATAGCCTCTTTAACATTATCTGGAATCAATGTCCACTTAGGCCAACATTCGGTCATACGACCCATGTACGCCCGTCGAGATATAGATAGAACTACTTGAGTCGGCTCCAAAGAGAAACCACTGTGTTTAAATAGAGAAAAAACATTTAATATTTCATGACTACTATATATTTTCAGAATAGATTGTACGATAATGAAATTTAATTTTGAAATTTAATACTTACGTTTGATCTGCTTTTGGCTTTAGCCACACCACAGGACGCCGTAGCTCCTGTGATGGACCACCGCCATCACCACCGTCCGGACGAGCATGCCCTCTCTGTGAGGAAGAGGGAGCGCCAGAATGTCTACGTGACGACATAACTATATAATACATGTTACAAACAAACATTATAACAGAAAATAAAATGACTATATGTAAAACATACAGTATGGCGTAACATAAAAACGAGATGCGATACATATCATATATTAGCATACCATTTCATTTTTAATGAAAACCGGATAATGTTTAAAAAAATATAAATTTACCTTCTCAAAATGTAGATAGTTGATCAGTCCTCGTCATTTTCGAATTCAGACTCTGTTTCGCACTCTATATTTTGTTCCTCTGTACTCTCAAATGCTTCAATTAATGCATTTGATTCATCGTTTAGGGGTCCAAAATCTGTTTGATCGTCCGTTATTATTATTCCTCTATTTTCCTCGATATCTGCTTGGTAAGCTTGTTCTTCGGGAATATTCCGTCCATCAAATGTAAACCTTGTCTTTGTTTTAAAAACAGCCGACCAATCTATTTTATCTCTTCTTAGAGATGGGTAAGAAGCATAATAAACTTGAAGAGCTTGTTTGGCAAGTACAAAAGGATCGTATTTATAATAACGTGAAGTATGTTTTATTTCTATAAGATTATATTTTGGGTGCACGTTGATTCCAGAACTTGGAACGTTGCTGAACCAGTTGCATTTAAACAAAAATACTTCTTCCGCGGGTCGTGTGAAATACGTCAATTGCAAAACCTGGGTTAGCACGCCATAAAAATCATGTATATGATCATTTGGATCATCACTACCTTTAACAAATACACCAGTATTGTTAGTTAATTTTTCGGCACCGTATTCTTTGGTATTAAATTTATATCCATTGACAAAGAATATTGGATAGGTCTTCACTTTCCTTTTTGGTCTCATAGCTAAATGTTTCAATCCTTCATCTACAACACAATTTGTTGTATCAAAAACGTACTTAGAAAACCAAGAAGCGAATTCTTTGCCGATATCGCCGTTAGGATGTTGTGATTCGTAAATATTGTAATTATATAACAAATGTTGCATTATGATTAAGATACACGTGTGTGCATATATTTGTGTATACACACGTGTTGATGATATATATATATATATATATAAGTAAATTACCTAACAAACGGTGCAACTTCGGCACAGTTGAGAAGAACATATGTATGTGCAACATGATAATCTCTATCATCCAATCATACTTCCACACAAGCACCAACAGGCCGACCTTGTTTTTTAAAAATTGATAAGATCGTCTGACAATCATCTTGATCAATGCCTTCATCATTACGCGTATTACTTTTAAATGATATGTTCACATGGTCACTAAAATAATGAGAGAAAAAAAACGAAGCTTCTTCTTTGATGTATGATTTGCAAATCGAACCTTCAACTCGAGCTTTCTGTCTCACTTTTTTTTTAGATGATTTAAATACCTTTCAAATGGATACATCCATCCATATTGCATAGGCCCTCAAAGACGTGCTTCTAATGGAAGATGAATAGGTAAATGTTCCATAACATTGAAAAAACCTGAAGGAAATACTTTTTCCATTTTGCAGAGCAATATCGGGATTTCTTCGTCAAGTTTACGTAGAAGATCAACTTTTAATGTAGTAGAACAAATCTCTTTATAAAAAAGACTAAGTTCTGTTGCAACAATCCAATCTTTTACGGGCAACAGTTCTTTAAAAGCGACGGGTAATAAATTTTCCATCATAACATGACAATCATGACTTTTCATCCCGTTAAGTTTATTGTTCTTATGATCGACACATCTACGAATATTAGAAGATAAACCATGCGGGAATCTTAGTCCTTCCACCCATTTTAAAAGTACTTTAACTTGATTATTGTCTAGCTCATAGCAAGCTTTTGGCTCTTTTGTGTCATTTGGCTTTATATGAAGCTCAGGACGGTTACATATTACTTCGATATCACATCTTGATTTCAAATCATCTTTCGTCTTTCCCTTGACATTCAAAATTGTATTAAAAACATTATCAAACACATTTTTCTCATTATGCATCACGCCAATATTATGACGAATCAGGAGATTTTTCCAATAAGGCAACTCCCAAAATATGCTTTGTTTGCACCAGTTATGAATCGATGATTTACCTTGAATTTCAATTTGTTCTCCGTTTTCATGTATCTTTGGATAATCCTTTACAAGTTCATAAATATCTTCGCTTGACCAAACCGTAGGTGGTCTCAAAGTTTCATGTCTATTAGCTGTAAAGTTTTTCTTATCTCTTCTAAAAGGATGATTAATATGAAGACAACATCGATGATAGTCAAACCATGAAATTTTCTTTCCATGAGGTAAAGAAAATGCTCGTGTACCTTCCATGCAGTACGGACAAGCTAGACGACCAGCCGTACTCCAACCTGAAAGCATTGCATAAGCAGGAAAATCGCTGATTGTCCACATCAAAGAAGCATACATGCGAAAGTTTTTTTTTTGGAAATATCGTATGTTTCTACTCCTTCGTACCACAGTGTTTTTAATTCTTCAATCAAAGGTTGTAAATAAACATCGATTTCTTGTGTCGGATCATTAGGACCAGGGACGACAACTGTGAGAAACATATATGGATTTTTCATACACATCCATGGAGGTAAATTATAAGGTGTGACAATTATAGGCCATGACGAATATTTAGAACCAAACTGAGAAAATGGTGAAAATCCATCCGTACATAAACCAAGTCGAACATTACGACTCTCAGATGCAAAATCAGGATATTTGTAGTCAAAATGCTTCCATGCTTCCCCATCAGCTGGGTGTGTTAACGTACCTTCTTCCCGTGTTCTAACACTATGTCATCTCATATGTTGCGCGGTTACAGAAGATGCATATAACCTTTGAAGTTTAGGAGTAATTGGTAAATAATGCATATGTTTATACGGGACTTCCTTTCCTTTTTTCTTTCTTGATTTGTACCTTTCCTGATTACATATTTTACAATTTCTAAGGTTGATATCTTCTTTCCAAAACAGCATGCAACCGTTTAGACATGTATCTATTTTATGGTATGGTAAACCAAAAGTTGACATCATTTTTTTTACTTCATAATGATTTTCGCACATTAAATTATTGGGAGGCATATGTCGTTTCGCAGCTTGTACAATAGCTGTAAATCCAGCTTCTGTGAAGTTGTATTTAGATTTCATCGCAATGTATTCAGCAGTTACTGATAATTGGGTTCCGCTTGTGGAGCCTTCCCAAAGGGGTTTCTTTACGGCATCTAATAAATCATATATTTTTTTGCCCCAATATTTGGTTCTTTTTCAGCATTACCATCGTCGTCAATTAATTGAGGAACATGAAACATTGACCGTGCAACATCTTCAACCATATGTTCTACGAGATTCGTCGTATCAATTTCAGTACACACTACCTCCTCAGCTTGTACATGATTAGATGCTAACGGTTCTCTATGACGATCCCAAACCAAATAGTTCGGCACGAAACCGTATTGACCCAAATGAACTCTAACCATTTCTGGTATCAAATGCTTTAACATTTTGCATTTATTACATGGACAACGGATTTCTTCGTCGTTTCTGTTATTACTTAAAGCGAAATCAATAAATACGCGAACACCGTTATTAAAATGTTCACTTATTGAGCCTCCATTTTCGACCCTTCTTTTTTTGTACATTCAGCTTCGATCAGTAAAATAATTGTCCATTTACCTACGTATATAATTAAAAAGTACGATATAAATTTAAAAAATTGACATTTTATTAAAACAATATTATTGGTGAATTTTATATTAATAGATCATTGACACTTTGTCGATGGGTCATCCTACCTCCCATTACAAATACAATAACGTAATTAAATCGCGTAAATCATTTCAATTTAAACGATTCAACAAAATTTCGGCAGCACTTCGCTTTAGTTCCCTGAACAGTACACATTTGCGTGTACACAGGGAACATAAAGGAAGCGCTGTCGAAATTCTATGAACCATTTAAAATGAAATGTTTTACGAGATTTAATTACGTTATTGTGTTCGTAACTTGTCCAATACAGGGACAAATCCAACAAATATTGTATACAATGAATATAGATGTCCGCTCTGTTAAAAAACGAATATCCACATAACGATCATATACAATACTTATCAGACGGGGCCGAAAGACACTCTAAGGGTTTCATGAATATAAAATATCGTTTTTGAAATTTTCTAAAATAAATAAACTAGTTGTATGCTCACTAACAACTAACGTTTCCAAAAAAACCTAAAACTAATTGTATGCACATTATTCTATTGTTAACACAAACTTAAATATATATAATCTTGCAATACATAAGTTAATAACATAAATTATGCCTCAATAAACTAGCTTATACATAAAATAAGGCAATACAAACATTTAATACACTAATTTAACAAATTTAATTAAATATAGGGATTAGGGTTTATACCTTTTCTTGAGAGATTAGGGAGTTAGAGAGGACGAGAGGGAGGCTTGGAGTCGTCGGAGCAGCAGGGGGTCGGAATCGGAATCGGCGCAAAGTTGGGAATTCGGGGGAGGGGGAGGGGGAAATAGGTTTCAGCCACATGGGGAAGAAGAAGTTGGGTTTCTGTTTTGCTCGTGGATTTCCAACGTCATTCAACGGCCGCCAACGTCCAGATTCCAACGTCTGCCAACGTCCTACAGTTTTTAACTAATAAAATATACGAGAAAACACTAGACGTTAGAAGACGTTGGTCAATGACGTTGGAGGCCGTTGGAAGGCTCCATTGGAATACATTGTGTGTCTTGTAGTGGTTGTTGAAGAGACCGGGATCAGAAGTTGTCATACTCTCTGCCAACTCCGAAAACCACTTTAACAACCGTGTACGCGGTGGAGATTCCAGAATGAAGTAGGATGGTGGAGGCGTTTCTTTTAAGGTAAATACGTGGACCCGACTCCCGTGAGTTGGCATAAGGTGACTAAAACAGGAGCGATTGACGGGTTAATGAGGTAGCACCTTTGATCGGACACATCCCTTCGATATTATACTTTGACTTTTGGATTGATTCGGTGGTCACTTTTGATTTTTTATTTGGGGGTGTGGATCGAGGTGGGCGGTAGCTGCTCGCTACGCGTTACCACCGACCCGGAAGCGTAATTGGTATATCTACCCTGGCATTGCCTAGTTGTACCATGTCACCTACCCTATCGCGCCTTGTACGAGTTTGGATTTCTCCCGTAGCCCGTGTGGTATCCTCTGGTGGCTTCCGGATCAGGAGGGACCGTGATATTGGATGGACTACTGGGACTATTTCGTGTTAAGGGCTATATGGGTAACCCCTTAATGCTAAGAAAAAAGTAAGTTTATTTTACAATGAGACACTATTATAATAGCGAAATATACTACATAGTAAATAGTTTAACGGATCCTTAGGAGATGTAAATCTCGAGCATCTCTTGAGTTACTGCACTCATATTTATTTCTGTTAATTTAACTCACATAAGATATTTTAGTTCTGACTCGAGTGTTTTGTCTTTTCAATTCGTTCGGGTCAGCCTGAGCATTTCAGGATTCGAAGACTTTAGCTCTAAAGGACGAGGACAAAGATTTATATTACTATTATCTACTATATTATTCCACTACGCCATTTTATTCCGCTGCATTGTTATTATCCTTTGGTATGTGAACTCTGATATTTATTGTATAAGATAAATCAAATGTTTTGTAAAACAGTTTTATGAACTGTAAATTGATTATTATATTTTATCGTTCCGCTGCAAGATTCTGTTTTTTTTTTCTTTCTGTTTTCTTATTTACTCCATAACAATCCGCCCTTCCGTATGGTTTGAATTGGCACGTGTGTCGATTTAAAGCGTGCGAAAAGGCGGGACGTTACAGCTCAAGTAAAGACGAAATCATTTCAATGTTATTTTCAAGATCTGAGGGTTGGACATCATTTTGAAATTTTTATGGTTCAAAATTCGAGTTGTCTATACAATAGTTGTCGTTAAAATATCGATACGGGTTTGATGTGAAACTATATGGATTATATTGATTTTCACAACTATTGTAGAATTATAGCAAATAGGGAAATTCAGACATTTTCAAAAACAAATTCTTTTTTTGAAATTTTATTTATAAAGGAAAACTATTTACCAAAAGGAATTTATTTTTCAAAACGGAAATTTGATTTTTTTTTGGATTTTCAAATTTTTTCTTTTTTATACGTTTTTCTTTTTTTTGAAAAATATATATATATATATATATATATATATATATATATATCTAAAAAACTAACTTTTTTTTTGGAATTTGGTTTTGATTAAAAAGTTTCAAAAGAAAGGATTAAAAAACTAAGTTAAGAAATATTTACAATATTTTTTAGTTTTGGATTTTGAACTTTTTTTTAAACATGCATGAGCTAATGCAACTAAATGAATGCTAAAGTTTAATTGCAAATTTTCTATCCTAAGTAGCTTCAAACCCAAAATTGTATAATCACACTTTGTCTTAAAACAACAAGATAGTTTGCAGCCATGTAACGGACAAGATTTATCGGTGCACTACGAGTCACCGTAGTAATGCGGCCGAAGGTTTAAGTACCTTCAAAGAAACAACCACTATAATATTTACGAATTACCGTAATACATAAATGGTTATTGCTCTGTCTTAACCTGGATACCAAGAATTAAATTGTTCAAAGAAGATAACTTGTCAATATACAACTAAGCACTAGGTGAGCTTGCGATATCCTTAAGATGTCTAATCGTTATTTTTAATCAAGTTCTAAGATGAAATGCAAAACTGAAATTGAACGTGTATTAACAATGCAACTATGCATGAAATTTGTTTCTACTTTTGTTTTTGAAATCTGTTTCAAAAAAATGCTAGCAACCAACAATGCAAAGCAAATTAAAACAAGGGATAAGAACATGATAGAGTATCACGCAGAATTGTTAGCAATTCTTTTTAAAGCAGGCAAGCAAACAATTATTTTTGACAAGCACTTCTTCGTTTTGATATTCTAACTTTGCAACCTGAAATGAAGTTAAAACAAAATATATACAGTTTTACAAATTTAAAACGAAAATGAAAACACATAAAACAAATTGAAACTTGTTATTATATTTTCTTTAAATCTTTTTCTTTAATAAAAAGATGAACAATTGGTAAAGACCAAAGATTTTCTCTTTTCTTATTTAAGGATGGAACAATTTTTTATTTTTTTCAAAAGAAATTTCACTAAAACTAACAAGATTAACCCAACCAAATAAACAAGAATTACACTAATTCACCAAAGAAAAACCTCACTTTTTTTAAATAAGAAGATTTCTTAACAAGAGAAAACAGTAGGACTTGACATAAATCAAAACAATTTAATCCAAACTCAGCCTATAATAACAAGCATCGACCCACTATCCAAACCAAAGAAAAACAAATTTGTTCTCCCCAATTCAATAAACAGAGATTAACAACTTCACCCTCTTTTTTTTCATTCAAACTAAAAACAATGCCTGAGAAATTTTTTTAAATCCTTAAAAAAACACCACCATGCCCAAATTCTAAATACGAATTCGCGAATTAAATCGCACGATTGAAGCTTTCGTTTGCGAGTAAACTTTGGGTTGTGGATTTGCGATTGGTTTCTTTGTGGTTGCAGGTTAGTTCGTTTTTGATTCGAGTGTGGGTTTGGGGTGTTGGAAAGAGAAGAGATGTTTGGTATTAGGTTGCGGTTTTTTATAGGTTACTGAGGTTGGGATTTGGGGTTGCTGAAGATCGCGATTGAGATTTCGAGGGTTCGCGATGTGGTTGCGGTTTTGTTCAAGGGTAGGTTGTTCGAGCCGATTGAGGGATTGGGTTGGCTTCGCTTCAGGCTATGTTCGTGGTTGTGAGGGTGGTCGATGGTGTTCGGGTTATGAGTTATGGGTTGAATGATATTGGAGGAAGGCTACGATGATGGCTAGAGTCGGAGCTGATAGCTGATAATGCTATTTCAGGTGATGAAGGAAGTGGCTCGGTCTATATTTTTTCTTTTGGATCTTGGATTTTGGGTTTTGACTGTGGATTTGGTTGCGCAGTTGAACTGATGGGGTTGGGGACTGCGGTGGTGACCATAGGAAGTACTGTTGTATGTTGCACTGCTTGGTTGATGCAAGAGGAGTGAAGCTGATGGTTTGTGCTGTAGACAGTTTGTATTGCAACGTTTTGTGGGGATGGCGGATGTAAGTTGTTGCAGTGGTATTTGATTTTGGAGGGCTGTATATGATTTTGTGATGTTTTGGAGGCACAGTGTGATGTGATATAAAGTTATATGATTTAGAAAAGGGGGGGATAGACAGCAGTTAAGTCAATGGCTGCTGTGCGTTAAATGATGGATGGAAGTGGTGTTATGTAGGAGAGGTTGCAGTTGATTTTCTGGTTTTCAAAGGTGGCCAGTGGTGGTCGCAGTGCACCGTTGATGCACAGAAGTGGTTAGGGGTTTGTGATGCAAGAGTAGCAGCAGCAGCAAGATATGTTTGAGATGACTGTGGTATGAATGTTTATGGTTGGCTGGAGTTAGTTGTGATATAGCAAAAGGGGTGACTGTGGTTGGTTGAGAGATGGAGGAAGGTGCTGCTGAATGTAGTGTGTCAGTAAATGATGTTGAACAAATATGTTTTGTGGTCAGGGGATGTGTTATGGCAGATGTGGTTGTTGTGCAAGTAGATGACAGTCAGGGTGGTTTTGTAGAAGTGAAGTTATGATGATTTCAGGATGAAGTAGGAACAGTATGAAGTGAAGTTGTAGCAGAAGCGAAAGTGGTACTACGGTAGAGGAAGAACTGGTGTTAAGTGAATAAATGTTAACTGTGGCTAGTGGTGGAGTAGTAGAAATGGTTGGAGAGATGGTTGTATGGTTGTCTTATGGCAGCAGTTTGATGGGGGGAAATGCACAAAAATGTGCACAGTTACACAGTAGTAGTGATATGAGTGATGTTGATAAAGGAAGTGCAGTTGAAGTTTGTGTGACTGGATGTAGTGGATATATGTCCGAGAAGTGACAATGAGATAGAGGAAGTCGCTGTGTGGTTATGGGAAGTTCAGTGAAGTGGCAGTGTAATTTATAGGTGAAGTGGCTGTGTTCTGGATGTAGTGGATGTATGTCGAGGAGGAGGATGTTGGTGAGGAACAATGAATAGTAAATGCAATACAAATGAAAATGTAATGCAATGTAACTAAACACAGAAATTGTAAATAAGAATGGAAATGAAATAAAATTATATATATATATATATATATATATATATATATATATATATATATATATTCGTTTCGTTCTCAAATCGTATGTTTTTATATGCAAATAGAAAAGAACAAGCATACAGATCAAAATGAAAGCAAAATTCACACAACAATTTTTTAAATGCAAAATAACAAACAAAACACACAATAAAAATCAAACGACAAGTGCACGGCGTAAAATGTTAGTATGTGGCGAGTAGGGGTTAATCCATAGGGAATTGTTTAGATTTAAAATTCTATTCAATCAATTTAAACTAAAAATTTTGAGATTTGTGAAGCCAAAAATGAAAATTAACTAGCAAAAGAAAATAGATAAAGTATGAAGATGTAATTTGTGTTTATTGTTTATTTAAGCATAGCCTATTTGATGTCAATAACATAGGCTATCAAATTCAAAGCTAAAATAACAAGTTAAACTACATCATATATTTCCATTAAGCACAAAAAGAGATCAAAAATTAGCAAAATGTTGAATCTACATAATTAGGAGAGCTTCACTACTCCTAAATTGAAGGGGTTTAGCCCCTTATATTTGTTATCATTTCAACAATGGCAGATTCCAACATGAAATAAAAACAAGAGGAAAATACAAGCTAAATAAAATGAGAGCTAATTAAATGAAATAAAAACTATTCTACTTGCATAAATAAAAAGATCTACACTACCAACATGAAAGGAAAAATCATGTAAATAAAGAAGAGTAAGAATTAAAATTGCATTAAGAAGAAAATTACGTAAGAAGAAGAAAATGGCCAAGTAGCTAAGAAATAGAAAAAAACTTATATTTTATTTTTGAGCTTCAAACTAAACTAACTGAAACGGAGGCTCAAAGAGGGTTAAGAGAGGAGAGAGTAATTACATGAACATATGGGGTATTTATACAAGCCTAAAATTCAAATCCATATATTTGGAAACTACCCAAATTACTCTTGAGGAAGTGTGACCATCAAGTTACTATTAGCATGATCCTCCACTTAAATATGCTTGTAAGTTTAAGCTCCATTAGCATGTGCATTAGCTCCTAATATGTGATCATGATAAGTGGATAGGTGAGGTCCTCCATGTTGCATGAATTGAATTATTTCCATCTTCATTCCTTTGTATTTTCTTGTGCATGCATATTTTCCATGAAGCCTCTTGTAATTTCCATCATATTTTCCTACAAATAAAAAAATATATGGAAATAAATATTCTCAAATTAATATATGCACACAAATGACCATTTTGCTCCTATATGAAGATGAATATATGATGATTTGAAAATAATTGAAATTTTGGTTTAAACATGTAAAAATACCCTATATGATTATTTATTTAATTAAATTCTATTAAATATGAAAGTAAAGATATGCACATTTACGTGAACATCATTAACCAACATAAAACTATCGAGTGAGTCATTCCGTAGTTATTCAATATGTATCAGTATGTAACCCCTGGTTTCCCCAGTAACCATGAGTAATACACTGTCCAACATTTGGAGGGCATTACGTACTCTTTTCTTAATGGATTTATCAGTATCCAGTTTCGATACATCTTGATTAGGAATATTTAAAACAACATGTTTATTAAATTGTGATAAATCACTCATGGTTACATCACATTTTAACTATTATCACAAAAAATATCATTTATAGATTTTCTATTAAATACACTTTTATTAAATTAGTTAATTAATGTAACATATTTTATCAAGTATATAATAGAAAGAAAACACCTTTTATTTCGAACAAGATTAGTTATTAAGTTAGATATATGTAACAAATTACACAATTATCCCTAGAGCATATCCCTAACTCTATCATTTTTTGCATAGTTATTTCTCATCTCGTATACGCAAAGATGTTATAATTTTTCCGCAACAGATGTGAAAAGTTCTAATTCCATCAAAATAGTGTTGAATGATTTAGAATTGAATGCAGGTCAGAAAATAAGTGATATGAAGTCGAAAATTTATTCAATGCCACTACAACTAAGGCTAAGGAAAATTAAATAGATTTTGAAAATTCAACAAGGTTAATTGCCTATATAAAGTATTTGTAGGTCCCATTATCTATTGATCACGAGGAAAGTGCTCCTTTATTACAAAAATTATTGATATCTCAAATAGTTGGGAATGTATTCTTTATCTACAGTGGGAAGGGTAGAACTCATCAACTAATTTTATCACACCTGTTATTCTCTACTAGTTACTTATATATCAACTACCAACAACAATATAGAGTAAAATAAATATTCTATGTGCTAACTTTTTTGGGGTGGCAAACATCATAAAATATCCTGGGATATCTTATGCAGAACAAAAATTGATGGAGGAATTGGAATATGAAAATTTAAAGATCTTAAAAGGGTTGCTGGCATTAAATAGGTATGAAATTTCGTTACAAAAATTTCTTTATGGTCTCGGTGGATGTTTTATAAATCGTAGAGGAAAAAAATTCTGGCATACGCATACTCATAATTGTTCAGTTATTATGAAAAAACATGTTAAAATAACATTATGTTATGGTTAACCTTATGATTAGAAAATTTCTATATGATAATAATGTATCTTTATGATTTAACTCCTAGATACCCATTAATCTCTTGTTAACTTATTTAAGTGGCATAGAACAAATATGACATCTCATGAACATTATTCAGCCAATTCTATTGTATATGGAAATCAACTATGGCCAGGGCTACAAATGGAAAACAAAAAAAAAATTCAAAACCAAATTTCAACTATCACTTTATATACAACTAAATCAACAGATTATTGGGAATGAAATGATCAAGGTTTCGCATTGAAATTAGCTTAGGATAAAGCCGTGGGCTGCGCGATGTGTTACCCTAATAATGTGCAGAATGGATGTTAAAGCTAACTTAACACTAGAAGATGATGAATAGTGTTTTTAAACTTATTATCAATTTACTTTGTGGTTGTCAAGATTAACACTATAGAATCAGAATCATAATAATAAATATGGTGAGTAAAAGCAATAGAAGTAAAGAGAAGACACCAATATAGTAGTTCAGATTTTCAACTCTACATCTAATCATATACTCCAAACAGAATTTCACTATAACCAACTTGCACTTCCATGGATGAAAACAAACTTTTACAACTTGACTTTGAATCAAGTGGCCAGAACCACCTATCTTTACTTCTCATGGATAGAGGGACGCACCCAACCTCTTTCACTTCCATGGATGGCAAGAGAACTCGATCTCTTAACTTTTCATGTATGGTCATGTTCACGTGTATAATCATGACTTTCTATGGATGGCAGGGTACACCTTTACAAACAAACAATAGAGTAATATCTATAAGAAATCAAATCATTCGATCATAATTCCAAGTAGTCTTTAATACAATTTCCTACAAACCTCCATTAGCAACATGTCTTTGATTTCTTTGAGAAATATGACAAGAATTGAGAGTAAATGATAGAGAGTTAAATGTAGACTCTCTGACTTTTTGGTGGATTGCAAATCCATGAAGAAAGAGAGAGAAAGAGAGTGGATTCACAAAATATAATTGTGTGTGTATATGCAATATGTCTCTCCTGCAAAATGTGAGAGTGAAGAGAGTAAGAGAAATGACAAAGAATAATGCTAAAATTTTGTTTTCCAGAGCCATTGTATAGAAGACGAAGAGAAGTGACTTTTTGCAAAAGATGCCATCCGTTTAAAAATGAAAAGTTGCATGCAACAGCTAAGGTCAACATAGAAGGATATCTCGACATATCTTAGTTTAAAATTTACAATTTCTTTATAAAAATTGTTCTAACTCTTTTAGTTTGTAAAACCAAAATAAATCTCTTATAGAATTACTATAGAGAGAGTTTTAAATTAGAGAATTCAAAAAACTTCTACGGGATTTTAAAAATTATTTCTATGACTTAGTGTACTTTAAAACTGGCTGATCATTGTGTTGTACTCTTGCTGTAATGACCAGTAATATAGTCACTTTAAATGTGATTATTTAATATATTTTTAAATGATAATATTGGATTTTATAACTTAAATAAAACCTCTTTTAAGTAACGACAAATGATAGTTGTTTGTACCAAATTTGGGCACAACACTCTTCGGAAGTTTTTGAAGAGATAATAAATGAAGAATGTAAATTGAAAATGAGGATTATCTAACAAAAACTCCAATTAACAAGAATATAAATGCGAAGACAAGCGGTTTATAGTGGTTCGGTGTGTTGCCTACGTCCACTGTGAAGTTTTTACAATTTTATTGATTCTCTTTCAATGATTACAAGTGATTACAGCGAATAACAGCAAGTTACAACTGGAAATTCGAAATCAACAGCAAGAATATGATGTAGGATGATGAAGATCTTGATCCGGCAGAGTCTGGGCGCTTGAGAATCAAAAGATCCTTTTTCTGTAGGCTCTAGGGCTCTATTTATAGGCGTAGGAGGCCGAGACTTCGCTCAAATCTCGGGAGACTTTTTCTAGCACGTGAGTGGGCCCACGCGACCAAACTCAGGAAGTTTCGACTTGATCGGTGATCGATACGAAGTCATTTCGTATCGATCAAGATTACGTCCAACTGAGCTGAAATTTGGTGGAGACATTCCTCAGCATATACGCAAGCTCCTGTGAAAATTTCATGGCATTTGGACCAGTGGATCGCGAGATATGGTCGATACGAAATGGAAATTCTCATTGGCTGATTGGTTCAAATCCATCATTTCGAATCGATCCCTTCGACTCGATAAACTCACGTGGACCTGTGATGACGTGGCACGCACGCTTCGCCTCGATCCGGTATTCGCTCCGAGTTGACCGTGTCGACTCCATATATCTCGCCTCGTTCGTATCGAAGGATGACATATCACCCTGGTCTAATGACTTGTTGGATACGAAGTGGTCAACAACCATGGATTCGAACAACTGTTACATCGATGGGTACGGACTAACAAAGGTTGATGGTTACGAATTCGATGGATACGAGCTACATAGCTTCTTAATGGACACGAAGTCAATCGAATCGAACCGGGGTCTTTTGATGGATACGAAGTAGGATAACCTGATGGATACGAAATAGAGCAATCTGATGGATACGAAGCACTCTGCCCAGATGGATTCGAAGAGAAGCTTCCATGATGGATGCGAAGCGACACTAGCCAATCGGTACGAGGCACAACCCCTGCTGATGGATTCGAAGCCCATCGATACGAACTCGATGGATTCGAACACTGCCGACCTGATCGATACGAAGTGATGAGACCTGATCGATGCGAACAGGATCGATATGAACTGAACATACTTCGATGGATACGAAACCTACACCAATGATGGATACGAACCCTGGGTAGTTCCTTCTATATTGAATCGATCATAACTTGAGCATACAAACTCGGATTGACCTGAAATTTGGAACGTTGGCTCTCTTAGCCTTGCTAGCCATGATCTATCAATTATAGTCCAATCTGGACTCGAACAAAATTCATCGATATCCATAGCGAATCCGTGCATGTTTGGTGTCCAGGAAGGGTGATCCATGGCTTTCAATCAGTTCCTTGGTATCTAGACCTTGCCAAAAGGTGGGATAACATTTGCCCCCCAAAGTACGTCCTGTGGAAACATGAGGTGCTTTGAAAAGCTGCAATTTCTCTTTGAATAATCGTCGTATCTTTCGTTGAAAGTTGTATTCCGTATTGCTGTAACTGATTACTGTGTGACAGTGATTAGCTGTTTGTCGTTGCAATCGCAATGAGATGAGTATTCGATCCCTGTGAATATTGAAAATCGAATTTTAGTCTGACGTATGCATATATGCTAACTTGACTTTCGTTAACGCTGCGCGTTCACGAGTCGTTGTCATTTTTTGTTTGTCTTACTGAATTTTGTATCGATCCTCTCCTGAACCGATGTGAAATTTGAGCTGCAACAACGTTTGACAGTTATTTTGTGGAGTTCCTTCGTATCGATCCTCTCCTGAATCGATATAAAAGGTTGAAAGATTGACTTGCATCGATAAATTAAGGATTTGCTGGATGCGAAATGCTTATTCGCGTCGATGCTAATGCTTGAGTTGTAAAGGATACGAAACCGCTGTTCGTATCGATGGTCTCAAACTTCGGTGGACTTTGCTTCGTATCGATGAGCTTTGGTTGTAACTCTGCATCGATTCAACCGTATAAGCCATAACAGATACGAAATTGCCGTTCGTACCGATGTGTAGTGGATGGAGTCGTGAACCTGTTGAGGCAAACAGGGGCTTCGAGTCGATGCGTTTGCTGTACGTTTCGAATCGATAGGAACTTTGGTCTGATGGAGTCGAACGGGGCGTTCGAATCGACTCAGGGTTTGACCGGTTAGGACCGGTCAAGTGGACTGGGAGGCGAATCGGCCCGGTTGCTCCCTGAGTCCCATATAAATACTCTGGACTCGGCCACTTTTTCAGTTTTTATTTTTCACTGCCGTCTTCAATCTTTGTATCGATTCGAAGCATCAGAGAAAACAAAACTGCATCACGCCGTCGATACGAAAAGATTCAACCCTTAACTTCTTCGATTCCCACTTTCAAATTAGGTAATCAAACATGAATTCAAGCAACGAAACTGTTTCAGATCTACTCTTCCTTCATCATTTATCCATTTTGGTAATTAGTAAAGCCAGGTCTGGTTTGGAGAAGAAAGAGTGGGAAGGACAAGATCGAATCGATCTGGGGACTTGTGTTTGAATCGATGAAGGCGGTAATATTTTTCTTTGGATTTTGCATCGATCCCTGGGATGCTCTACTGGAGATGATGCAGTTCGTACCAATGGCTATGGCGATGGATCTTATCGATACGAAAAGTGAGCTAATGGTCGATTCGTGGTCCTGAACTTTAGATCGATACGAATTACATTTTTACGATCGATACAAAAGGTATCGATTCGAACGTGATCGATGTCAAGTTGAGGCCTTCCTGATCGGTACGAACTAGGCAACCAAGGATCGATTCGAAGTCATCCTATATTGATCGATACGAATCCGGCCCTTGATTATCGATTCGAAACGTGCCCCCTTGTATCGATTCGAACTGGTATCCTGATGGATTCGAACGAGCTTTCTTTGATCGATTCAAATCCTTCCTTTGATGGATACGAAATTTTGAGCACTTGATAGCATGATTCCTACGAGCTTCATCCTTGCATATCTGGGTTTAACTATTAAACTGCACACTTGACTATCCTTTCGAAGCTCGTTGATGGAACTATAACTTAAACCGCGATAACAAACTTTAACTTGAATCGATTACCAACGTTTAAATGATACAGTTGTGACGGTCAGCGATGACGGTCACTCCTACTGGACTATGATTATCTTTGTTTCTTGCAAATTCTTTTTAATTCTGCATAAAATTTTCAAGTAATGCACAGCACTGCACAACACACACTTTTACAAGTGGGGAATACATGGGTTCTTTATCACCTAACGGTAATTTCTCATAAGTTAGCCAGTTATGGAACCATCAAGTTCGCAACCGCAAGAAATCCAAAGTACAATTCCTCCGAGACTTGAAATTCTGGACATTGAGCCCAAAATCATTGGTCCAGCCCCGGACGAATTATCCGACGCATCTTTCATTGCCAATCCATCGGACTCCGTTCGATCCAACGTCTCTGAAGATATGCTAGGTAGAATATGCTTAAGACATGGCCTGTCAATGGACGACGTATTATTGCCGGGACCAAATGACAGACCACACAATCCGCCAGAGGGATACACCGCATTCAATCGTCACGCGTGTGCGGCCGGAACGCTCCCTCCGTTCAATAAGTATATAAGAGAAGTATTGTCTTTTTTGGGGATTGCTCCATCTCAACTACACCCAAACGGATATGCTTTAGTGAACATCTTGTTTATCATCTTTATGGAGTATCTCCATCGACCAGCGATCCCGATTGAGATCAGATATCTGTTCAACTTCAAAAGCCGAAATGATAACCCATCCTTTACATTCTTGGAGGCAGTAAGGAATTTTCAAGTGGTCACCGGGTCCTGGACCAGGCTAAGCTACTTCAAGATGGAGTGGTTTTACATTAGATGCCCCCTAGGGTTCGCCCGGCGATGGTTATTTAGACGTGAGTATAGCCGAGTTCTCAAGTAATTATTAAGGCGGTTGTAGTTGAAGTGAAACTTATGTTCTTTCCTTTCTTTTTTTACAGCAACAATTCAGCGACCCAAAGGTGGATACTTCAAGGAGATAGTTCGGGTGCTTCAAGAAGTCCCGAGCGAAGATAGGAATATTGAATTGCTCTTGACGGATAGAAATCTCAGAATTCTTAGGTTGATCGAGCAAAGACAAAGCATAGTGCTTGACGGCACATTAAGAACTGCCTCAAGAGAGCGAGTCAAGCGAAAAAAGCCTAAAGTTGTCGTAATCGAGGAGGCTGATTCCGAGAGAACTCATACTGATGAGGAACCCCTGGGCGAACCTGCTAACGTAGCCCAGGGTACTGAAGAACAGAGAAAAGGCAAGGCAGCCGTTTTTAAGTCGCCTAAAAAGGGAAGATGGAAATCGATCGTCACGTCCCGGCTCGCCTCCGGAATTAGAATTTCGAAGATGTCTCTCCTAAGAACAGAAAGTCTCTATGAAGGGCTTGTCAATCTTCCAATCCCGGACGATGTGTCTTTCCAGCATGATGCCGGGTTCGAGGAATTCCACCATACCCTAGAATTGAGCGAGCCTTTTACTACTAGCGTGGTCGACACTTCCAGTTGGTCGGGGGGATGCATATTCATACACATTTCACGACACTACACAACCCCTAACCGTATGTCATCTGTTTCGAAAAGCCACTAACTCTATTTTCGTTTTTCTTTGCAGATACTATGACTGGACGTAGTTCGATGTTGGAAAGTCTTCGACAGGCTCGTAAATCTTCCTCATATTACGAGTCGCACAGAAGGGAAGGGGATAGAGATTACGATCGCAGATACTCTGGATATTCTAGCCAAGAACGATATGATAGAGATATGGACTACAGACGTCGATCTCGATCTCGATCTCGCACTCCTCCTCCCAGAGTTCCTGTACAACCTCCCGTCTATATTTCTCATACTTTCGAATCTTTTCGGTACAAGTCAGCTTCCCAGTCTTCCAGATCCGAGCCCCATCATCCGAGATCTGAGGCAATAACCCCATTAGTTGCGGAGAAGCCTCCTACGGAAATTTCGGGGGAAGGAGCGATCAGGCTTGACCAGTTAAAGAAGGACTTCCCAAATATTTTTTTTGATAACTACATTTTCCCTCCTCATTTGAAGAGAATCCCGTCGGAGGCTGAGCAGATGGCACATTATGTGCATGACTTCTATGCTCAATATAAGGCGTGGTCTAAAGCGGCTGAGAAAGCATCGTCATTAGCCTTTGAACGAGCGGCTATCATTAAGAAGCTACAAGCCGAGCTAGCTCAAAAAGACCATATTATACAATTACTGAACACAGAAGCCGAATAATCTCGAAAGTCAGAGATGGAGGCTCTTAAGAAGGCCGATGAAGCTCAAGCAGCTATGGATAGAATGAAAAAATAGCATTATGTCACAGTAGAAGACATGGGCCACCGAAACACCATTGTCACCGCCGAGCAGGATGCGGCTCTGAAGGAGCTTAATGAACTTAAGGCCAAAGTTTCGAAAATCATGAAGGAAAGGGATACCGCCAATATTTCTGCACAGGAGGCATGTGATCAAGCGGTTGAATTTCGGACCGAGCGAGACACGGCGGTGGCTAAAGACAGGAGATTGAAGCCGAAGTTGATAGAAAAATTGAAATTGCCGAGTCCAAGCTGGAGGCCGACATTGAAGACCTCCTCATCACTTATAACGCTAATGTGTTAAAGCACTGGAATTTGGCTTGGCTCGAGAATTATCCGGTACATCTTCTCAGCGCTTGGGGCCGGTTGATTGAGAAGGAGAAAGCGGCGCATCCGGATGAATCAATTGACCAATTTGAGCTTGAAAACCGGTTGCTGACCGAAGACGAAAAGAAAGTCCTTCATGACGCCATAATTTCTTATGAGAAGGAGATGGTCGGCGCCCGGCATTTGGAGGTCGGGGAAGGTTCAGGTGTTGAACACCAGGCTGCAGTTCTTGAGATCACCGCTCCACTCCCGTTAGAGCCTACATCTGCGGTTGATTCACAGTCTGTCACAGCCTACAACTCAGAGCAACCGCAGCTATCTCCCATCCAGGAGCATGTTTCTGAAGCCGCTCAATCGTCAGCAGGCCAAGTTGAGGAAGATACTCTGAACATATCTCAAGTGTGTTCCAAATGGAGAGTTTGTTTTGAAGTGATTACTAACGACTTCTTCTTATGTTTGCTCAGTGACTGGAGTTGCGCCGATTGCTGTGACTCGAGAATCAAGTCAAGGGCAGAAGGCCATCATTACCGAGACGACTTTCGTGACAACAACAGTGTCAACTGAGATGGCGCAGGGGAGCACACTATCTCTTGATGAGCAAATGGTGAGCGAGCTACTTGTCTAACATGGTGGCTCCTTTACAGACTTGCCGTTCATCATTGGTGGACTCCCGCCAGCCTCTAGCTCTTCAACGCAGACTACAGATGCCCCCAGGCAGGCCCAAGCGATCCGTGATGAAGAAATTCTGGCCGAGATTAATGCTGAATTAGAGGCTGTGGGGAAAGGTGTTAGTGTTGGTTATGATACGACAGTGCACAACCCAGCGCCTTTAAGGGCAATATCATCGGGTGGTACTGTCGTTGATACCGGGTGTCTGCCCCACCTTCCGTTGCAGATCCAGTCCCTCCAACTCCTCCGGTAGGAAGTATACACCTAGAATCAAGCTCAGAGGAGGACGTTGACATTATGCCCCTAGCTGGAGAGCAACCATTGGAGGGGAAAGGCTCAAAATGGAAGATTTCTAGCGAGTCTGAGGGTTCCCCGTTGAAGAGAAGGTCGAGGAAGAAGAAATAGACTGGCCACTTAAGCAAATTTTTGATAGGTAGGAATTTGTTTTTGCTTCTCATTAGTAGGCCGTGTATAGATGCAGGTTCGGCCCTTGCTAGTAGGAATTTTTTGGAAGAACTTGCATATGAGCTCTTGTTCCCAGTTAGTTGAAATAAAATTTAGCTTTATTCATTTCAACTATTTTTCTTGCTTTACTTGTTTAAGTGTCATGATGATCAGCTTGTGACCGCATCTATTACAGATCTTGAGCACACGTCCGCGCTCTGGGGACTTAGAATAATTTGCAAGTGATAATTTGGTTCGCACTCCGGGAATCCGATAATTATCGATGTCTATGGCACAGTTCGCACTTCGGCAACTTCGAGTCGATACTTACACTTCCATTCGCACTCTGGGAATTCGAAGTTAGCGTTTACGATTTGATTCGCTCTCCGAGAACCTAAAGTCGATGTTTATACCCGAATTCGCACTCTGGGAATCTGGAGTTAGTATTTATACTCCGGTTCGCACTCCGGGAACCTGGAGTTGATGTTTATGTTCTAGTTCACGCTTTGGGAACTTGGAGATAGCCGACAGATGGTCAGTCACATCTGTTTAAGCTTTTTGAGAATTCGTTCACACTATGGGAACAATGGACTTATCGAGATCGTGGATGGTCGAGTCACATCCACCTCGAGTCAACAAGAGAGGTCGTTGGACAGACGGATCCATCCTCCTCAAACTTGGTTAGGATGCGACCGAAGTCGTTAGGCGGACGGGTCCACCTTCTCCCGAGCCACATTTATATGTTTATACTCCAACTCGCACTCTGGGAGTTTGGAGTTAGTGTTTATGCTCCGGTTTGTACTCTGGGAACCTAGAGTTGAGGTTTATACTCCAATTCGCACTCTGGGAATTTGGAGTTAATATTTATACTCCAGTTCGCACTTTGGGAATCTGGAGTTAATGGAAGGATTGTCGTGTATCAATCCTTTTAGATGTTGGTGTGGTGACATGCCCCCGAGCTCGGGTTTCACTTAGTGAGTGACCGGTCGTATCTCAATCACTCCCTATTTGAATAAATTCCACCGTATGATGGAACTTAGCTCTCCGTGCATCATGATGTTTTATGTCGTATTCAATAAATCACAGCTCTGGCTCGAAGAGATAGCATTTTATTGCTCAAATAAGAAAATATGGCAAAATCAGTTGCCTTATTACAAGTTCAAATTTCGAAATGATAAAATAAAATGTACAGGAATAAATGAGCTAAAACAAATAAAGCCTGTCATGTATAGTAGTGACGGAGACTCTCGCTATTCTAGGCTCTCGGCAGAGTAAGACCGTCAACGATCGATAACTTGAATGTGCCATCTCTGAGCTTTTGTGAAATCACATATGGTCCTTCCCAATTAGGTTTCATGTGTGAAGCAACAGGATAGGTCCTCTTGAGTACGAGATCGTCGAGTTCAAAGGTTCATGGCCGGACCTTGGCATTGTATATTCGGACGACTCGACTCTGATACGCGGCTGCCCTCAGATCAGCTTCTTCATGCTTTTCATCGAGTAAATCCAAAGATTCAGCAAGTAGTATGACATTCGTTTTCGGATCATAATACGTCACACGATGAGAAGACACTTCCATCTCGACTGGAATAACGGCTTCCGAGCCATAAGATAGAGAAAATGGAGTGTGTCCGGTTGCAGTCTTGTGGGTCGTTCGATAAGCCCATAAAGCCATGGGAAGTTCATCAACCCATTTGCCCCCGCCCTTTTCCAGTCGTTTCTTCAGAATAGATTTGATAACCTTATTAACAGCTTCGACTTGGCCATTCGCTTGAGGGTGTGCAACTGTAGAGAATTTCTTATAGATACGGAATCGTTGACAGAAATTCTTAAATTCAACGTTATCGAACTGGGCTCCGTTATCGGTGATAATAGTATGCTGGAGACCAAACCGATAGATAATGTTGCGTACTACAAAGTTGATTACTTTCTTCGTCGTGATTGTTGCAAGAGGTTCAGCTTCAGCCCATTTGGTGAAGTAATCAACTACGACGAAGGCGTACTTCGCGCCACCTTTGGCCAAAGGCAATGTACCAATTATGTCAATGCCCCATACTACAAACGGCCAAGGACTGACCATTTGGGTTATCTCAGTAGGTGGGGCTCTAGGAATCCGGGAATGTTTTTGGCATTTATCACATTTTCTTACGTAGTCTGCTGTGTCACGGTTAACAGTAGGCCAATAATACCCGTACCGGAGTACTTTCCTTGCGAGTGCTTGCCCCCAAGTGTGATCGCCACATTCTCCTTCGTGTACATCATGCAATACTTGTTTGATTTCGTCATGCGCGATACACCGGAGGAGAGGAACAGAATATCCTCTTTGATACATAACTCTGTTTTGAATGATGAACCGCGAGGCTTTTCGAAGAATCTGTCTCTTCTCACTCCTGCGCTCGGGCAATGTCCCATGCTCAATATAATCTCGATAAGGGGTCATCTATGAATCCCTACTGGAAGTAGTCTCAAAGGTGAAGTCAGTCTCTATTTGATCAATGCTTGGAGAGGATAGAGTTCCAACGGGGACGAGCCCTAACTGCTGAGCTTCGCCCGTAATTGCTAACTTTGCCAACGAATCGGCTTTCTGATTATGCTCACGGGGTATGTATAAAATGGAATAATAATTAAACTGATCAAGCACTTCTCGTATCCAGACTAGATAGGCAGCTAGCCTTCGATCTTTCGCCTGATATTCACCCTAGACCTGGCACACGACTAATTAGGAGTCATAATAGATTTCCACAGCGGTAATTTTCAGATCACGAGCCAGCTTCAACCCAGCAAGTAAAGCTTTATATTCGACTTCATTATTGGTCGCACGGAACTCGAACTTTAAAGAATAACATATGGATCGGCCCTCGGGGGTTTCAAGTACTACCCCAGCGCCCGAGCGCCGATTGTTGGATGCACCATCAGTGTGTAACTTCCAGATGTACTCAGGAGATTTGCTGGTCTCAGGCAAGTCTTCAGGAACAGTGAACTCGGCTATAAAATCTGCTAGGACTTGATCGTGAATAGCTCTCCTTGGAGTGTAAGTGATATCGAATTGACTCAGTTCAATGTTCCATTTGATTAACCTACCAGACGTCTCAGGCCGCGTGAGGACCTGTCGTAACGGCTGATCAGTGTATACAGTGATGGGATGAGCCTGAAAGTATGGACAGAGCTTTCTCGAGGCAATGACTAAGCAATAGGCTAATTTCTCCAGCTTCAGATAGTTTCTCTTAGCTCCGGTGAGTCGTTTGCTAACATAATAGACCGGTTTCTGAACTCGGTCTTCCTCTTGAGCAAGGGCAGTGCTGATTGCATTTTCTGATACTGCTAGGTAAAGATACAACTGTTCGTGGTTGACAGGCTTTGAAAGAATCGGCGGTGTGGAAAGGTGTTGAACCAAGGATTGAATGCACCCTCGCGCTCCGTAGTCCATTCGAAGTTCCGCTTCCCTTTTCGGATCAAATCGAAGAAGGGGATGCACTTATCGGTGGACTTTGATATAAACCTGCTTAACGCTGCTACCTTTCCATTGAGACTCTGGACTTGCTTTACAGTTCTTGGAGTTTGTAAATTTTTGATAGCCTAGATCTTTTCGGGGTTGGCTTCTATTCCTCTGGCGTTGACGATGAACCCAAGGAATTTTCTGGATGCGACTCCAAAATGACACTTAAGCGATTGAGCTTCATCCCGTATCTCCGAAGGATATTGAACATTGACTCCAAGTATCTAATGTGGTCAGTGGATTATCGTGATTTCACCAACATGTCGTCCACATAAACCTCCATGGTCTTTCCGATCTGGTCAGCGAACATTCGGTTAACCAAGCATTGGTAAGTTGCTCCGGCGTTCTTCAATCCGAAGGGCATGACTTTGTAGCAGTATAGTCCCAGATCGGTTACGAAGGTTGTATGCTCTTGGTCGGGCACATGCATGGGTATTTGATTGTAGCCCGAGTAAGCATCCATAAAAGATAATAATTCATGTTTGGCCATTGAATCTACGAGTTGATCAATCCGAGGAAGTGGAAAGATGTCTTTCGAACAAGCTTTGTTTAAGTCAGAATAATCAATGCACGTTCTCCATTTCCCATTTGGTTTTCGGACAAGTACAGGGTTGGATACCCACTTCGAGTATAGAGAATCTCGAATAAACCCAGTGGTTTTCAGCTTATCAACTTCTTCTTTAAGGGCGGCAGATCTCTCTGGATCCATACCGCGCCTTTTCTGCTTGATCGGGATATATCGCAGGTCAATATTCAAGGTGTGGCTCGCGATTTCCGACGAGATCCCATACATATCAGAGTGCATCCAGGCGAATACGTCGAGATTCGTCCGGAGAAAATCAACCAATTCCTGTTGCATTTCTTGGCTCAATTGAGACCCAACCTTCAACATTCTCGAATCATCATCATCGATTGGAACATCAATCGTCAGCTCGGCCGGGGAAGCCTGACTTTCAATGGATTCTTCTTTGTTTTCATTGTCTTTTGGGTCAAGATCCCTGTGGAATTGGTTGTGGTGCCCGGGCCGAGGCCCAGGCACCAATTGTCAATTGTTTGTAAAACGGACGCAGAAAGATTCCTCTACGCCCTTTCCTTTCTCTCGTTGCTGCGCCTCGCGCAGCTCAGCCACGTAACAGGCTCTTCCAGCAGCCTGATCTCCCTGTATAACTCCAATCCCACGATCAGTGGGGAACTTTAAGGTCAAACACCACGGGGCAATCGCTGCCCTGAACTCAGCAAGGGCCGGTCGGCCCAAAAAAGCATTATATGGGGATTGAATATCCAAAACAACAAACTGTAAAATCCGAACTCTTCGGCACTCTCCAACTCCTAACTCCGCCGGCAACTCTACTACCCTAGTGGGTATATTAGCACTCCCATCGAAGCCATGAATTTTAGATTGACAAGGCGTTAAATCTTTTGCTTCCATTTTCATATGGTCGTATGCTCTCTTGAACAAAATATTTACTGAGCTCCCACTGTCTACCAGGATCCTCTTTATCCAAGCAGGACCAACCTGGGAAGATATGACAAGTGGGTCAATAGTTGGGGCTTTGACTTATCAGCATCTCGGCTCCTGAATACGATGTCATCCGTCATCGTCTTTTGTAGTTTGGCCGGAGCCCCTTCATCAAAATTACTGCAACATTCAAAGTCCACATGCCTGATAGAATTGGCATATGACTCCATTTCCCCCCAGCTTCAGTCTGCTGGATGGGGACCACCACCGACTGTATTAATAACTAACCTCCCGCCTGTATGGGCAGGTTCCTCCTGTCTTTCTTGAGTTTGCACACGGTTTTGATTGGACGGGCCCGCACCGCCAGACTGCGGTGCCCGAACGAACTGATCTAGCTTTCTTTCTCTGATCAACTTCTCAATAAGGTCTTGCAAATGTCTACACTCATTGGTATTATGCCGATAACTCTCATGGAATCTACAGTACTTTCCTATTTGAATCTGCCTCTCCGACGATGGCTTCAGAGCAGATTTCTTATATTGCATAGCATTGCAAGTCTGTAGATACACGTTCTCCAGCGACGTGTTCAGTGGTGTATAATTGTCAAACATTGGAGCCCTACGTCGCAGGCCACGGTTCTGATCCCGTTTTCTATTCTGATTATCACTATTCCTCGGTTGTTGAGTTTGTTTATTTTGAATATTTAACTGGACTTTTCCTGAACTTTCACCAGACTGTTTAACTGCAACATTACTCTGAATCCCCTCACTGCTAGGTCTTGCATCGTCCTGTTTCCTAGACTGTTTTGCATCCTTACGCCTCAAGAATTGAGCGGCTTTGGAATAGAAATGGTCCAACGATGCGGGAGGCTTCCCAGCTAACCAATTTCCAAACTCGAAATTGGGGTCAATCCCCTTAGTTAGTGCCATTAAGATCAAATTATCATTGGGGTTACTGATCTCTGCGCAAGCGGCATTGAACCTTTCCAAGTATCGCCTGAGTGTCTCTCCAGGAGCCTGAGTGACACTGGATAAAGTATTAACGTCTTTAGGCCTGGCGACGTGCATACGAAACTTCTCGACAAACTTAGTAGCCAACTGGTCGAACGAAGAGATTGATCGAGGAGGCAATCGTGTAAACCACATCGTTGCGATGCCCCCCAAAGAAATGGGAAAACTACGGCACTTCACTGCATCATCAGCTCTTGCAACACTCATCGACCATTCATATTTCAGGATATGTTGATTGGGATCGGAATTCCCTTCGTACATGGGCAGAGTCGGCATTCTGAATCGCCGAGGGAGTTCAGCATATAAAATTTCATCCGTGAACAGAGTATGAGTTCGGGAGATTCCCCAATCGTCATTTGTCAAGCCCTAACTCTCGCGAATCATTTGGCGTATCATGGCTGAAAGGTCTGGCATTGGAGCATTTTGCGCACGTTGGGCCAAAGTGTGGTCAGGTTCCACATTGCGAGGTTGGACCGGGCGCTGTCGACGGTCCGCGTCTCGCCTCCTTGGCTCAAGGTTTTCTGGAACGTACGGTTCAGGAGTACGCCCTGTGGAATATGCGAGTATATGATTTTTGTTTGATGATAATAAACAAATATATATATATATATTCATTTAAACGTATTTGTTAATGTACTATTTTATTTTTCATACATTAAATAAATATTTGTTGAATAAAATAAATTAAACAGTATTTGAATGGAATTTGAATTCAAACAGAAATTTTATTCAAACAAATATTTATTACAGTTTTGAATAGTACAAATTCAAGCTCTCACTATACATATACATTTTTGAATACATCACAATTCAATTTACAGTAATAACCTCACTACATATCACTCACACTCGTATTTTGTCTTCAACTGCATTCCAGTTAGAATCCAGCATCTGAGCAATCTGCAAAAATATTCACCAACGCAGTAAAATTGAAAAAGAAATATTTTTGCAATATAAAATAAAATATGGATTTATGAAAATATTATTTGTCTCAGTTATTTGGGTTGTTCGTCATCATTCACATTTGAATTCATCATACACGAACAATGTGACATGCACGGTGTATCACTGTACATGCCACAATGCCGTGCACATCGATATACACTTGATAATGCTACAGGGACAGGTGAGCACAGGTCAAACCCAAATGAAAAACCGGGTTCAACTCATGTGCAATATACTCAAAATCACGACACGAGCACAAGGTCAAACCCGAGTTTTGAAACTGGATTCAACTCAAGTGAAATTTCAAAAAATCAACATGAATGGATGCAAAGACCAGTGATGCAAGCAATGACCAGATCAAAGAGCAAAATGATACAAGGCAAACTGGCAACAACAAGTATGTTAGTGAAATTCAAGGCAACACTGCAGTGCAACTACACAATGCACCAAGTAAGTAACACCAAGAAACATGGTCAGACACATTTCAAGAGTGCAGTACAACCAGAAATTCAAGGCAACAGGGACCAAGTTCATACGCACAGTGCAAGACCACAAAGAAATGCCACCAAGCAAACCAAGACCAGAAAGTAGCAAGCTGAATCAACACAGCAACTCAAAGACCACAAGTGTACAACTACTACAAGGCATAGCAACTGCACAGCCCAATGAACAAGACACAACAAAGTTCACAAGTGCAGACACAAGGGCAGTGGACAGTACAAGCAAACAAATGCAACAGACTCAAGTGAATACAACTACAATCACAGCAATATGCTTGAAGACTATAGCCAAATGCACATGTCAACAAAGTTCAATGCAACATGGACTGCAACAAACAAATGAATGCAACAAGCATGAATAGTTCAGTGTGAATGCATAAATGACCACTCAAACCAAAGTATAGTGAAGACAATTGAACAACTACAAGGTCAGAGACAACTACAAGCCCAAGTGAAACCAGACCACAAAGCCAAGCATGATACAGTGGTGATGCAATGCAAACAACAGTAATGCTCAGGTTCAACCTCTACATACATAGCAACAACCATTAAACAAACAAAGACCAGAAGTACAAAATGGCCAAGCAAGTGGACCACTAAATCAACAAACACAAAGCTAACAACACTCAGTGGTGATACCCTATACACATGACAGCAAATGCTCAAACTCAAGTGGACAGCACGACCGAGTATGCAAGTGACTCAGGCAAATGCATAGAAGCAACCACAACTACATTGAGGCTCAGTGGTGAAGCAGACTCAAATGAACAGGTAGTACAAAGTTTGACCAGAAACATTATATACAGTAAACAGTGCAGCATCAGGTCGAACAACAACAACAGGTGAATGTGCAGACACAAATGACTACAGCAAAAACAGAGACGAACAATGTAAATATTGAAGCCATGGATAATAAGATAATGATTGGTGTAACCAAAGTCAACAAAAACCAAAGTCAAGTTACCGTGAGAAGTTGAAGCCGTGGATATGATTCACGAAATCAAAACATTGCCGTGATGATCAAGACGCAAAATCAAAGTCGAAATCAAGTGTGTGTACAATTTGAAAAAGTCGTAAATTAAAAGAGGAAAGTCTCTGCCGTGTTAATCAAGATAAATCAAACGCTTCAAAAACAAAGCCGTGCGCATCAAGTCACAGAACGCAAAAATTAGGAAAGTGTAAATTGATACGAGCAAATTCAAGTGTCTCGAATTCATATAAATACCAAACCCCAATTATAATCATAGGCATCGAGTCAAGCAAGCATTAAACCAACAACGAAAGAATACATACCATAATCCAGTGAACTCGATCAAATAGGAGCGCCGACATCATCTCAAGAGACGATCAAATAAAGCCAGAGAACCGGAGAGTTGATCATCAGAGAAGCCACGAGCAAGCGCGACACAAACCAGAGAATCGAAGAAAGCCCTAATTTTTGCAAGGGAACAAAGCCCTAATTCAGATCGTACAGAGCCGACATTATCTCTTCACAAGGCAAAAGGAAAAGAATCGGGTTAAAGAATAAAAGGGTCGTGCCTTGTTTTATAAAAGGGGTTTTATTTTGAGGGCTTTAGTTTATAGGGTTAAATTTTTAAATTTAGAGCAAAAATTATGAATTCAAGTTTGTATTTTAATTTTTGCTCTTGCTTTTATTTTTGAAGTCAGTTTTTCTTTTCGAGTCAAAATATTGGTAAATCACCACCTAGGTTGTAGGTAGTGTCAGATTGTCTAGTTAGAATTAGTTCAGTGAGCAGGGTGTGCGAGTTTGCAAAACTCTATAGGCGGGAGCAAGGGTTTGCGAGTTTGCAAAACTCTATAGGCGGGAGCAGGGGGTGCGAGTCTATTAGAGTGTTTGTAAGCGGGAGCAGGGGGTGCGAGTCTATTAGAGTGTTTGTAAGCGGGAGCAGGGTTTGCGATTCTGTTAGAGTGTTTGTAAGCGGGATACTGTTTAATTCTAATAGAAATCTGGGAATGCAGCAGTAGGCGGGGGTTGCCGAAGCTGGGTAAATTTTGTGTGTGATTTACTTTTCAGCATATTTATTTCTGCAGTTTGTTTCTGTGTTTAAATCAAGAAAATTTGCTATAACCCTATTCACCCCCCCTCTAGGGTTAATCTAGATCCTACAAGTGGTATCAAAGCACGGTATTTTTCTTTAACTCTAGAGTCATGAATTCATCAAATAATGCTTTTTCTGAGGGGCAATCTATTGTTAGGCCACCCATGTTTAACGGGAATGATTATGCTTATTGGAAAGTTAGGATGGGTATATATCTTAGCTCTGTTGATTATGATGCTTGGGATATTATTGAAACTGGCTATAAATCTCCCACTATAATTGTTGGTGATACTGAGATTCCTAAACCTAAGGATAGGTGGGATGCTAACGATAAGAGATTAAAAACTACAAATGCTAAAGCCATGAATGCTTTGATCTGTGCTCTTGATAAGAATGAATTTAATAGAATTTCTCATTGTAAAACTGCACAGGAAATTTGGCATACCTTGGAGGTGACACATGAAGGAACTTCTCAAGTCAAGGAGTCTCGTCTAGCCCTATTCAGCAATGAATACGAGAACTTTGTGATGGACAAAGGCGAGAGCATAAAGGACATGTTTGGACGCTTTTCAACTTTAGTGTACAACGCTAGAGCACTTGGGAAGGTATTCACTGAGGTAGAGCTTGTGAGGAAGGTGCTACGAGTTTTACCAATGAACTTTGAGGCAAAAGTCACGGCAATACAAGAATCGAAAGATCTGAGTAAACTAAGCATGGAGGAGTTGATTGGCAACTTGATGACATATGAGCTTGAGCTAAAAGCAAAAGAGGAACGCAACAACTCCGAACCAAAGAAGAAGACGATTGCCTTAAAGAGCAAAGAAGAGAGCGATGAAGAAGAAGAAGATCCAATTGAAGAGCTTGCAATGGCTGTCAATAATCTTAGAAAATGGTCAAGATTCAAGCCACGCAAGAAGAAAAAAAGTGGTAATAGGTCAAAAGATTCTGACAATTCCGATAATGAATCGACGTGCTTTAACTGCAACAAACCTGGCCACTTCAAACAACAATGCCCACTTCTCAAAAACAAGAAGGAAAGAAAAAGAAAAAGAAGGCATTTGCAGCGACTTGGGATGATGAAGAAGGAGAGGAAGTCCAGAGGTGGCTAACTTGTGTCTTATGGCAAAATCAGATTCAGAAACAAGCTCAGAGGAATCTAGTGAGGTAGGTGACTATTCTTATAAAGAACTTGTTTTTATGTGTATTGATCTTACTAAAGAAGTTGATGCTCTTGAATCTAAAATTGAAAAACTGAAATCTGATAGGAGAGAACTTGCTCGTGAAAATTTTAGGTTAGAAACTGAACTTGAAAATATTCAAAATCTAGAATGTAAAAAATGTAAAATTTTAGATTCAGAATTATCAAGACTTAAGAATAGCTCTGAGAATCTTGAAAAAGAAAACTTGATTCTTAAGGAAACCATTGACACTAGGAAAAAGGATTTTATAAATAGATGCACCTCACTTGTCACTGAAAACACAACACTAAAAACCAAAGTCCAAAATCTTGAGAAATCTTTGAATAACTTTTCAAGAGGAGAAAAATCATTCAACATGTTATTGGGAAATCAAATTTTTTTGCTAACAACAGAAAAGGACTAGGCTTTGGGAAAACACAAGTTGAGGATAATGACAAAGGTAAGAGTGTCTTTGGTAGATATGAAATAATTGGACATTGTGTTGAAAATTGTAGTCATAGGAACAAGAACACAAAATTTATACAAGTTTGGGTTCCTAAGAATTCTACAAACAAATTACATGTCTATTGGAACAAGAATGAAAGGACTAAACAAGTTTGTGTTACAAAGGGTTTGTTTATTCACAATGCTTCAGCCACTAACAATCATGGACCTATAAAAACAAATAGGTCACAAAAATCGTTCATCGTGTAGGTATGGTGGCAGGCTAAGGAACAACAACAGTGTTTTCTGGATTTTGGTTGTTCCAGAAACACAACGGGCAACAAAGCAAAAGTTCCTTCGCCTAGTACAAAGGTGACAGAATCACAATGGGCAACCGTGAGAAATTGTCGTAAAGGTAAAACAGGTGAAGGTATATTAAATGTGATAATCTGCACCGTATTCTGAATGAAATCAGCCAATATTGAGATGTTGTAAAGATGATGTTTTTCGATTTTGACTTGTTCAACATAGTTGGCCAATTATATTTATGCCAAAAACACTATTCTTTGATTTACTTCATATATATTAGTTTGGATTAAAAATAGTGTTTTGTTGGATGATAATATTTTTGGTTACGGCTAACTCTATATTCACGGTTTTCTGATTATTTACACGGCTTCAATTCAAATTCAAAAAATGTCATTTAAATTGTTGCTAAAATTGGGTTTGAAATTTTTGGTGCACACTTCATAGTCTGGTCTATCAAATCTAATTAGTGATGTTTTTGAGTGAAAAAGAAATTCAGATGCAGATTACACTGGTAATCTAGTTGATAGAAAAATTACTAGTTGAACGTGATTTTGAGACATTTAGTAACTGCATCGTTTTTCATAGAAAATATCTGCATATTTTTCATTTTAAATAATTTTCAAATAGCAGATTTTTTTTTCCATATAACCCCTTTGAGAAAATCATTTTTGACCATGTTTTCAGATTAGTCATTTTTATTTGATTTTAAATAACAAATTTTGACTAATCCGACTCCCTACTAATTATCAAAAAGATAAATAGTGACTGAAAGGGTGATAAGTGTTGATATGTAACATACATTACTCAAGAGAGTATATTTGGAAAATTTCTTTAGGAATTCAAACAAGAGTTATAAAACTTTTTGTTGGGTAACGATTCCATGACCATTTCTATATCTCTCATATTTCTATCGACCATTGTTTATCAAAGCTTAAATATAGTTTGTCGATATGTGGTACTATAATCAGGGATCATTTGTTTTTCATTTCATATTTTTTTGTAAAAATAAATAAATATCCAAAGTATTCACTCTCATTTAAAAGTCCTCACGGTTATGCTTGGGTGAATTGCTTGGATTTTTGATTATGTGCTTCCATGCTCATTTAAAAGTCCTTAAGGTTACGCATGTGTGGAACACATATCAAAATTAATTGATTAAATAGACAAGTTGATTCTAATCCCATTTAAAAGTCCTCACGGTCATGCGTGGTTAGAAGATACTTGATTTCATTTTTTAAAATTAAATTGGAATACTACTAATCTTATTTAAAAGTCCTAACGGTTATGCATGATTAGTAGATATTCAAATTTCTGATATAAATGTACCACAAGTTGATACAATTGTATGATTTTATATTAGAACATCATTTCCATTCTTTCTAAAAGTGGAATATGCGCCTAACAAGGGTAGTTATGATTTTTGTTTGATTTTTATTGAAGTTTAATATTTATATTCAATTTGAGTTTAATGTTGGATTAATATCGATCACTCTATCTCTATTTTCTCTAACACTATCATTCTTTTGCTGATAACAAAAGGGGGAGAGAAAAGTTAAGATTTTGTCAAATAAAATCAAGCAAAAGTCAAATAATTTTCCATTTGCATCTAGGCTCATTTGCATATTTCTATTTATATGCATATATGTAGGGGGAGCATCATGTAGAGAGGAAGCATTTAAATAGGGGGAGCAATTAGTGTATATCATTGTTCAAATACATTTAACTCAGTCAAAATCTTAAATATATGTTTGTTATCATCAAAAGGGGGAGATTGTGGAATATGCGAGTATATGATTTTTGTTTGATGATAATAAATATATATATATATTCATTTAAATGTATTTGTTAATGTACTATTTTATTTTTCATAGATTAAATAAATATTTGTTGAATAAAATAAATTACACAGTATTTGAATGGAATTTGAATTCAAACAGAAATTTTATTCAAACAAATATTTATTACAGTTTTGAATAGTACAAATTCAAGCTCTCACTATACATATACATTTTTGAATACATCACAATTCAATTTACAGTAATAACCTCACTACATATCACTCACACTCGTATTTTGTCTTCAACTGCATTCCAGTTAGAATCCAGCATCTGAGCAATCTGCAAAAATATTCACCAACGCAGTAAAATTGAAAAAGAAATATTTTTGCAATATAAAATAAAATATGGATTTTTGAAAATATTATTTGCCTCAGTTATTTGGGTTGTTCGTCATCATTCACATTTGAATTCATCATACACGAACAATGTGACATGCACAGTGTATCACTGTACATGCCACAAGGCCGTGCACATCGATATACACTTGATAATGCTACAGGGACAGGTGAGCACAGGTCAAACCCAAATGAAAAACCGGGTTCAACTCACGTGCAATATACTCAAAATCACGACACGAGCACAAGGTCAAACCCGAGTTTTGAAACTGGATTCAACTCAAGTGAAATTTCAAAAAATCAACATGAATGGATGTAAAGACCAGTGATGCAAGCAATGACCAGATCAAAGAGAAAAATGATACAAGGCAAACTGTAAACAACAAGTATATCAGTGAAATTCAAGGCAACAGTGCAGTGTAACTACACAATGCACCAAGTAAGTAACAGCAAGCAACATGGTCAGACACATTTCAATAGTGCAGAACAACCAGAAATTCAAGGCAACAGAGACCAAGTTCATATGCACAGTGCAAGACCACAAAGAAATGCCACCAAGCAAACCAAGACCAGAAAGTAGCAAGCTGAATCAACACAGCAACTCAAAGTCCACAAGTGTACAACAACTACAAGGCATAGCAACTGCACAGCCCAATGAACAAGACACAACAAAGTTCACAAGTGCAGACACAAGGGCAGTGGACAGTACAAGCAAACAAATGCAACAGACTCAAGTGAATACAACTACAATCACAGCAATATGCTTGAAGACTATAGCCAAATGCACATGTCAACAAAGTTCAATGCAACATGGACTGCAACAAACAAATGAATGCAACAAGCATGAATAGTTCACTGTGAATGCATAAATGACCACTCAAACCAAAGTATAGTGAAGACAATTGAACAACTACAAGGTCAGAGACAACTACAAGCCCAAGTGAAACCAGACCACAAAGCCAAGCATGATACAGTGGTGATGCAATGCAAACAACAGTAATGCTCAGGTTCAACCTCTACATACATAGCAACAACCATTAAACAAACAAAGACCAGAAGTACAAAATGGCCAAGCAAGTGGACCACTAAATCAACAAACACAAAGCTAACAACACTCAGTGGTGATACCCTATACACATGACAGCAAATGCTCAAACTCAAGTGGACAGCACGACCGAGTATGCAAGTGACTCAGGCAAATTCATAGAAGCAACCACAACTACATTGAGGATCAGTGGTGAAGCAGACTCAAATGAACAGGTAGTACAAAGTTTGACCAGAAACATTATATACAGTAAACAGTGCAGCATCAGGTCGAACAACAACAACAGGTGAATGTGCAGACACAAATGACTACAGCAAAAATAGAGACGAACAATGTAAATATTGAAGCCATGGATAATAAGATAATGATTGGTGTAACCAAAGTCAACAAAAACCACAGTCAAGTTACAGTGAGAAGTTGAAGCCGTGGATATGATTCACGAAATCAAAACAGTGCCGTGATGATCAAGACGAAAAATCAAAGTCGAAATCAAGTGTGTGTACAATTTGAAAAAGTCGTAAATTAAAAGAGGAAAGTCTCTGTCGTGTTAATCAAGGTAAATCAAACGCTTCAAAAACAAAGCCGTGCGCATCAAGTCACAGAACGCAAAAATTAGGAAAGTGTAAATTGATACGAGCAAATTCAAGTGTCTCGAATTCATATAAATACCAAACCCCAATTATCATCATAGGCATCGAGTCAAGCAAGCATTAAACCAGCAACGAAAGAATACATACCATAATCCAGTGAACTCGATCAAATAGGAGCGCCGACATCATCTCAAGAGACGATCAAATAAAGCAAGAGAACCGGAGAGTTGATCATCAGAGAAGCCACGAGCAAGCGCGACACAAACCAGAGAATCGAAGAAAGCCCTAATTTTTGCAAGGGAACAAAGCCCTAATTCAGATCGTACAGAGCCGACATTATCTCTTCACAAGGCAAAAGGAAAAGAATCGGGTTAAAGAATAAAAGGGTCGTGCCTTGTTTTATAAAAGGGGTTTTATTTTGAGGGCTTTAGTTTATAGGGTTTAATTTTTAAATTTAGAGCAAAAATTATGAATTCAAGTTTGTATTTTAATTTTTGATCGTGCTTTTATTTTTGAAGTCAGTTTTTCTTTTCGAGTCAAAATATTGGTAAATCACCACCTAGGTTGTAGGTAGTGTCAGATTGTCTAGTTAGAATTAGTTCAGTGAGCAGGGTGTGCGAGTTTGCAAAACTCTATAGGCGGGAGCAAGAGTTTGCGAGTTTACAAAACTCTATAGGCGGGAGCAGGGGTGCGAGTCTATTAGAGTGTTTGTAAGCGGGAGCAGGGTTTGCGAGTCTGTTAGAGTGTTTGTAAGCGGGATACTGTTTAATTCTAATAGAAATCTGGGAATGCAGCAGTAGGCAGGGGTTGCCGAAGCTGGGTAAATTTTGTGTGTGATTTACTTTTCAGCATATTTATTTATGCACTTTGTTTCTGTGTTTAAATCAAGAAAATTTGCTATAACCCTATTCACCCCCCTCTAGGGTTAATCTAGATCCTACACGCCCTCGTTAGTTATGGGTATCAATCCCTATATCAGCCGTTGTAGCAGTGGCACGGTTGTCCGTGGTGTATTGTGGAACAGTGCCTCCTCAGGAGGAGGGTCCAGTATGAAAACTAGCAGAAGGGCCAACTCTTAACTGCCCAACGATCAATGCTGGCCGGTGATCAATTGCCTGTGCATAATTTCCCTCTAACCTGGGTCGGGTAGATCTGTGATTGTATTCAGATGAAGCAGAACTTTCAGTGGAGGAGCGAGACGCATGATCCCTTCTAGATCTTCTACGCCCTTGGCGGTCTAGTTGATTAGCTAATTCAGCATTAACGCGCAACTGCTCTGTTAGCTGTTGCCGGCTTTGAGTTAGTTCCTGGAGCAATGTCTGGAACTCTTGTCTAGTAACTGGACCTGATGGATCGGAATGCCCGGTATCATCGTGATTAGATGGAGGTATGTGCACGGGGTTCTGTTTATCCCGGCCTTCTTGACCAGCGGCTGTAGAAGCGGTTCTTGTGCTAACCATCTTGAGAAGTGGAATCCTTTCCCTATATTTTTGCAAATCTGAATAGAACGGAAGGAATCTGAAATTGAAATCTGGATCTCTCTCTTAGATTTATGCAATTCGGTATTGATGACAGATCTAATGAGCAGGAGAAAATCTGGGTTTTCTTAGTGAAAGCACCAAAGTGTTTGTACCAAATTTGGGCACAACACTCTTCGGATGTTTTTAAAGAGATAATAAATGAAGAATGTAAATAGAAAATGAGGATTATATAACAAAAAATCCAATTAACAAGAATATAAATGCGAAGACAAGCGATTTATAGTGGTTCGGCGTGTTGCCTACGTCCACTGTGAAGTTTTTGCAATTTTATTGATTCTCTTTCAATGATTACAAGTGATTACAGCGAACAACAGCAAGTTACAACTGGAAATTCGAAATTAACAACAAGAATATGATGTAGGATGATGAAGATCTTGATCCGGTAGAGTCTGGACGCTTTAGAATCAAAAGATCCCTTTTCTGTAGGCTCTGGGGCTTTATTTATAGGCGTAGGAGGCTGAGACTTCGCTCAAATCTCGGGAGACTTTTTCTGGCACGTGAGTGGGCCCATGCGACCAAACTCAGGAAGTTTCGACTTGATCGGTGATCCATACAAAGTCATTTCGTATCGATCAAGATTACGTCCAATTGAGCTAAAATTTGGTGGGGACATTCCTCAGCATGTACGCAAGCTACTGTGAAAATTTCATAGCATTTGGACCAGTGGATCACGAGATATGGTCGATACGAAATGGAAATTCTCGTTGGCTGATTGGTTCGAATCCATCATTTCGAATCGATCCCTTCGACTCGATAAAATCACGTAGACCTGTGATGACGTGGCACGCGCACTTCGCCTCGATCCGGTATTCGCTCCGAGTTGACCGTGTCGACTCCATATATCTCGCTCGTTCGTATCGAGGGATGACACATCACCCTGGGCTAATGACTTGTTGGATACGAAGTGGTCAACAACCATGGATTCGAACAACTGTTACATCGATGGGTACGAACTAACAAAGGTTGATGGTTACGAACAGGCCTTTCTTCGATGGATACGAGCTACATAGCTTCTTAATGGACACGAAGTCAATCGATACGAACTGGGGTCTTCTGATGGATACGAAGTAGGATAACTTGATGGATCGAAATAGAGCAATCTGATGGATATGAAGCACTCTGCCCAGATGGATTCGAAGAGAAGCTTCCAGGATGGATGCGAAGCGGACACTAGCCAATCGGTACGAGGCACAACCCTTGCTGATGGATTCGAAGCCCATCGATACGAACTCAATGGATTCGAACACTGCCGACCTGATCGATACGAAGTGATGAGACCTGATCGATGCGAACAGGATTGATACGAACTGAACGTACTTCGATGGATACAAAACCTACAACAATGATGGATACGAACCCTGGGCTGTTCCTTCTATATTGAATCGATCATAACTTGAGCATACGAACTCGGATTGACTTGAAATTTGGAAAGTTGGCTCTCTTGGCCTTGCTAGCCATGTTCTATCAATTATAGCCCAATTTGGACTCGGACAAAATTCATCGATATCCATAGCGAATCCGTGCATGTTTGGTATCCAGGAAGGGTGATTCATGGCTATCAATCAGTTCCTTGGTATCTAGACCTTGCCAAAAGGTGGGATAACAATAGCTTTTTTTTTTGAAATTTGTATTTACAAAAATTAGCCGCTTAGAGAAAAACCGAAAATGTGATCAAAAATCATTTTTCGGATTTTTTTGACTTTTCAACGACTAGAAGTAGTTGGAACTTGTTATGCACATTAGTGTACATGACAGTTAAAAAATTAACAAAAAAACTTTTACCAATTTAATGGTTTCATTAAAAACAAATTAGTAAGGTACTTTTTAATTAAGTAAAAGTGGACTTTTCTTTTTATTTTAAAAATAATTAATTGCAAAAGAATAATACAAAAGGACATTAAAAAAAGAAGATGTGATGGCTTAAATGATATAAATGAAGGGGGAGAGTGTATCATAATGAAGGGGGATGTGTTGTCTAATTTTAAGGAAGGTATTAGCTTAATTTTATAAAGGTTAGCTTGGTAATTTACCACTTTTAGTTTCTATAAAAGAACACCACCTTTCCATTTTTTAATTTATTTTATTTTCCACTTTAAACTCTCTTCCTTTTCACTTTCTTCATTACTCTTCCATACTTGTTTTCTAAAGAAAATCACTTTAAATTCATTTCTTTTCTTCTTTAAATTAAAAAACAATTTCCTAAAATCATTACCATCACCCTCTACATCACTTATCTACAAAAATCAAACCCAAACCCCTCCTTAAAAGTCAAGGCCGTGCCCTCCCTCGCTATGGCCAAGCCTAAACATGATTACCTGGGTCTTTAAAAGCAGGTTTTGTAAGAGGAAGCTAGGTCTACGTGTTGTTTACAAGGTCGCGGTAATTTTGGTGAAGTTAGTGCTTGCTTAAGTGAGTAAAGATCACTTAAAAGCAACTTTATAATTTAATTATTTTGTTATTATAATTTATGCCATTTGCTTATGTATATAATTACATGTAGTTATTATTGTTTGGCTTGGTTCCTACTTGAAAGAAAATGATACATATGATTTTTATAGAGGACTAGAAAAAGGAATGAGGTCAAAGTATTTGTAGCAAATAGGTCATGACAATACTTTGAAGCACATATGGAAAGGTTTACGAGGGACTCTTGTATAAAGGGACTCTAAGAAGTTCCTCGCCTTTTTGATTGTTATATCTTGTTTATATAAATGCTTGTGAATGTTGCTTAGTTGTAGTAAATCGACTTGTTATGGATTTCTATGCAATATTGAAATCTCGTACTTCCTTTAAAGAAGTTTACTACCTTGTTTTTCTAAGAATGTTGTAAATGATTTTTCCATACTTGATTCTTATTTTCAAAACTCTTTACAAAGATGTTTTAAGTGGTTTGGAATTTATTAAAAAGGTGTTTACTTTCATAAAGGAAAATGTTGTCTTTTTAAATCAAGCATTATTTTTAAGTAAATATTTTGGAAATGCTTAAATTACTATTTGAATTTGAAGGCTAGAAATAAGTTTAGAAAGATGATTTTTCAATGATTTTAAAAACATTTTATTTTTAAACAAGGGATTTCTTTTTCAATGCCATTAAGTAACATAAAACAAATAGGATAAGTAGTGCTACAATGCTGACTCGTTTATAAAAAGTAAGTCAACTTATATTTAGCACTAAAGGATGAGTAAACTTTCCTTTGTCTATAAGATCTAGAATCAGATTGTTTTAACTAAGGCAAGGCCAAGAGCAACCAGTGCCCCGACTTACCTAGCTTCTATTCTAGGTGAGGGATAGAGAAGTCTAAATGTCGAAAATGTGATAAGTACAAGACGGTTAATTTCTATAAATATGTCATGATTAATTAAGTATATGGAAGGTATTTCATCTTATACTCGACACTAAATTTTAAGGTATAGAAGCCTGTTTCTATTTATGAGATTTTAAGAATGTATGTCGAGGCAAGCTTAGTTCCCGAACTTGTCCAACTTCGTAGTTAATTGACGGATGGTATGGGATTGAAATAGAAATGTGATGATAAGTATATGATGCCCGATTTCCCATAGGCAAATTAATTATTTACCCAAGATAGTGGTTTTTCCACTATCAACAACTTGAGCGATTTTGACTTGGGAAGTATATAACAGCTTCGCGATCTCATACGATTTGAGATCCCCTTAGGACACTTAAATTTGCTCGAGTACTTCTAAAAGAACCGGAATGAAGTCAGACGAGAATTAATCACTTTAGTTTGGAGACACCATTTTTGGATAAATATGATTTATCTAAACCACTTCAAACTAACGAACGCTTCATGTTCTGAATCATTGTGAAGTATGCTATGGAGTTGTACTACCTGTCCTAAGGGTGATTCCAAAATAAAAGGTAGTAAGGTTTGTGTGTTTGTTCGATCTCGGAACAACTTGTATGGATACATACTGGCATGACATTGTTGCCTAGAGGGCAAAGCTAGCATTCCAAGATGGTTTTGCTAAAAATGGTAATCGTCACCTCGAGTTTCATGCTCGGGAATGATTAAAATAGAGGATATGGAGCAAGTCTATGTGGTCTGCTACCATTAGGGTATGATCATCCCTAATCTAGATCAATATTATTTTTAGATGTGTGCTTCTGTCTTAGTAAGATTGTTGATTACAATGGAGGGATGATTATATTTGGTACTATCCAAGAAGGGGTAGAGCAGTTTTGTGTTGGCTGGGGTTGCAAGATTTGCGACCTCGATAAATTTTCTCTAAAGGAGTACTTTGGTAGGCGGTACCCCTATAACCTTATCATTGTATGAAATCCATTTTTCAATATGTGCCTTATAGAATTTGTTGTATAACAAATATGTTGGAACATGGGATGTAGATATTTCAGTTATGTTGTGTATTTATTTTAAACCATGGATATTAAACTTAATATCCTTAATTTAAGTATAAATGTTTTTGTTGTTATAAGGTCAAAATCCATTCTTGTTTATGTTCAGCGTGGTCTTATGAGATACCTCTATTTTTCCTAAAAGCATATGATTTTATTTTATTTACATCTACTCGTGTTTGACCTAAAGTTTTTCTTTTTTCCCTTAAACTCTTGGGTAGTCTAATTTTTGAGTAACCAAGTAGTCCAAGTTCTTATGGATACATTTTGAAGGAGCATGGAGCAGGTGGCTTTAGCATTGTCTAATTATCTATTACTACTATTTGTATATAGTTATGCATCAGCATTATGGGGGCATGTAGTTATAATTGTCCCGGATGAAGTTGGTACTTATTATAACTCTGATGTTTCACTTTTGGGAGTGAGTGTATGTACTATCTTATGTTATATTATATATGCTTTCCATCTATTATGATATTCTATGTTTCTTTCTTCTTGTCTTTCCTTTTTCTAACCTAATGGTATGTCTTTCAAATGCCTAGATTATTGGCACATGAATACCGTGGATATATTAAGTGTCATCTTTTGGAGTAAGAAAGGCAAATCGTTACCCTTCCAATCTTTGTTCCTTGAGTCTTACGTATGCACCTAACTTTTCCTTTTATTCTCCTTTGTTCCTTTTAATCTCCTTGATTCCTCTTTGTCTTCTTGATTCCTCTTTGGTCTTCCTCGATTTGCTTGATTCCTCTTAATCTCATTGATTCCTTTCTGATCTTCCTCGATCTGCTGATTCCTCTTAATCAACCTGGTCTTGTATTAGAGTTCTTATATATTTTTTAAAAGGGTAGCGGGCCTTTATACTGGGTCCCTACTAGTTTTATTATAAACTATGAAAAAGAGTATAGGGAGAGAGCCCAATTAAGGATACTGGGCCAAGTATGGAAGAAAAAATTACATTAAATTAATATATGCATGACATGAAGGCTTTATTCATGAGAAAGAAAAATAAAAAACATAGCAAAATTCTCAACTCTGTTTCCATAAATTCTTAAATGATCTCGTTGAATATTGGCCTTGATAGAATTGAATTACTATCTTGTGAGTGGCTTGGTTGTTGAAAGTCCCGTTTCACTTATGCCATACTTCAACCATGGATTTATTTTTTAAAATCAAAATCAACTTTCTATGGCAAGGGGTCTCCATTCTTGTCTTCATAAGGATGGATTTCCATTCCGAAATAGAGTCAGATGAAGGATCTGGATATTAAATTCATTCAAAATCTTAGACCATGAGCTATGAGCAAAGGATCATTCAAAGTATAGGTGAGATATAGTTTTAGAGGAAAATGTGTAGAAAACACAGCAGTCAATTTAAAGGAAACCTATGCTAACTAGCTTGTCTTTGGTGAGTATGGCATTATTCAAGACTTTCCATAGATGCAAGTTGTCCTTGTGGGATCCATTTTTGTTTCCATATTCTTTGACTCCATGGATAAGGAGCTAATGTATTATTTTTTATTAACTATGAGTAGGCTGTTTTGATAAAATTAGAGTGGTTTCTTTGGTCCATGTGACCCTAGAAAGTTGCATATTATAAGGATGAGACATAAGTGAGGACCATAGGCTTCTAACACTAGAGCAGTTGGAGTTAAGAAAAGAAATCTTTCCATCTTGGATATAGGCTGTAGCTAGGGCATTATCAAGGATGCCAAAGGATTGTTTCTTGATGTAGGAGAGGAAGTCATAAAGAATTAAACCATGCTTATCCCATGGAGTGTACCAAAACAATGAATTGTTGTCATTGGCAGCATTGTGTTTGATAAGAGGAAGTAATGTTGTTCTCAAATTTAGCAAACTCTTCTAAAACGAACTTGAGTGAAGAGGGATTGGAATAGTCCATAACCTTCATTTCTTCAGCTGGTAAGTCATTATCCATGAGACCCATGGTGTATTGCGTTCATACAGCAAAGCTGAAAGATGCTTAGAGGCAGCAACTTTATTCCACATATTCAGGTCTAAGATTCCAAGTCCACCTTTGTCGTTGGGAATATTAATTTTTTTTGAAAATTATTGGTATTTAGAGAAACAATCACCCTGCCATAAAAAGTGATTACATGCTCTATTCGGGTTGTTTATTAACTTCTTGGAAAGTATGAAGGTCCTTGAGAAGTAAGTGGTCATAGTAGTGCCTACGGAGAAGACGATAGTCAACCTACCAGCTTGGGATAAAAGATGTGAAGGCTATGAGCTCAATTTGCCAATGATGTCTTCATACATTGGCATACACTAATTAGTGGTAGTTCTAGATGAAGTTAGAGGAATGTCAATATAGACAGAGTTTGGTGGCATGTAGGAAAGAACTAAAACATGTGTAAGTGCATCAGTTTGAAAGTTGTTGAGGCCAATAGCCATTATATTTGAATTTTCATAGTTTATGCCAAGACTAGTGAAATTATGAAAGTCTAGCAGTGTGTTCTTGATAGTAAGAATAGATTGGTGATCTAGCTTAATGAATATAATAAGATCATTTACAGACGTCAAACAGAAGATATGTGGATCTCTACAGTTAGGATGCAACATTATAGATTTCACTTGAATTTCATTATGTAGTAGGAAGGTTAGAAATTCCACATTGATGATCAACAGATAAGCAAAAATTGGATCTCATTAACGAAGGCCATGGGATGAGGTAAAGTAGCCCTTTGGAGTTCCATTTAGGATTACAGAGAGATGTGCAGTGGACGTACATGTATAAATCCATGCGAGACAAGCTTGGGGAAATTCAAGATGAACATTATGGCAACCAGTGAAGACCAACTTATAGAGTCAAAGGCTTTTTGTATGTCCAACTTCAACATACATCATGGAAAAATGTTCTTGGTGTCATAGCCCTTAGTAATTCATCTGTCGGTAATATATTATGAAGTATGTCTCTTCCTAGAAGATATGCAACCTAGTTAGGGGATATAATTCCGGAGAGGATAGGTTTGAGTTTGGTGGCAATGATCTTGGTAATGACCTTGTAGATAAGTATAGAGCAAGCAATCGGTCTAAAGTGAGTGACTGAGGTAGGATTGGAATTTTTGGGAATCATAGCAAGATTTTTGGAATTTATACTACCAAGTAATGTATTGGTTTAGAAAAAAAATGTTGAGTGGCTTTGATAAGGGAATCATCATCTATGGACCATGATTGGGTGAAGAAATATGAGTTGAAACCATCAAGCCCCCCATACTTGTAGAGTTTAGATTAAACAGTACATGTTTTATTTCTAAGTCATTGATTTTGGATGTTAATTCATGAGATTTTGATGTGGTGATAACAGGGAGAGATGAATTACTGATCATGTCTATAGAGTGAATCTAGCTAGATTGAGAGCTAAAACATTACTGAAAATATTGTATCATGGCATTATTAACGTCTTCAGGTTCAATGTAGAGAGCATCATTTGAATTGGTAACAGAGAGAATTTTGGGTTTGTTATTTTTGATTTTGAGGGAGGTATGAAAGAACTCAAAGTTTCTATCACCTTCAAGTAAATAATCTTTTCCAAGTTTTTGGTGTAACATTATGATTTCATCTTTGAGAGCATTGGGGAGTTATTGTTGAGTGGTATGTTCAAGATCAAATAGATTAATATCATCAAGGGAGAGAATCATGTTAGTTTGTTCTAGTTGAGCTATGAGTTGAGAGGATTTATACGAGCCTTTGCCATATTGTAAAATGCATAAGAAAAAATAGTTCTTTGTGTTTGTGAGATGAGATTGAAGCCTGTACATGGGTTTCCATAGGTAGTGACACTCCACGCCTATAAAGCACTATTAAGAAAATGTGGATTTTTAGTCAAAAAAATTTAAAAAATAATAAAAGAGGGGTGCTTTTTGACATGTCCATCTTTCTAGGTAAGGACATAGGGATAGTGATTAGATGACCCTGGGGTGGGGATAATGGTGGTTAAGGTAGGCCATAGAGATAGAGCATGTAAGTTGAAAAGGCTGTGATCTAGCTTGCAAAAGGTTCTTTTGCCATCTTGTTTTTTGTTGTTCCAAGTATATTGTGGACTAGTATAGGATATTAGGCATAGCCTAGAAAGATTAAGGGTGTAGTTAAGAGGAGATACATCATTGAGAGACAAGGGGGTACCACCAGCTTTTTGTGATACACCGTGCATGAAATTGTGGTCTCTCATACAAATCCATGGGATGTTAAGAGAAGAGAAGTATAACAACCCGAATTTTTGAGTTAATAAAATAAAATAAGTAATCATTTAATTTGTATTCTTTTGTAAAGAATAAATTGTTTTAGAATTATTGAGTCTAAATCATTGTGGAATTGAGAAACATTAGTATTTTCCAAGGGCTGAAATCACTCGAATACATTATTGAGTTTTTATTTAATTACGGTGAATTCTAAAATTATAGAATATTGGAGAAATTATAATTTTAGAGTTTGGATAAGAATATTCATCTACTTTGAATCTTTTTAGATAAAAGAAGAATTTGAGATTAATAAGATTTCTTTATAAAAACATTGTTCATTGTTGAAATAATTTAAGAAGTCATTTTATTCATTTGGCTATGGTTTAAATACATAAGCTTTTGATTTATGAAGCTATTAGCAAGTAATTAAATAAAATGGTTATTTAATTCATTTTGGATTGCAAATTAAAACTACAGCCAAAACAACATTCATTTTATTAATTACTTAAGAAATTCACTTATATAAATATTGAGCTTTGGTTTTAAGCACTTGAGTAATAATCAAATTTTTAGAAATAGTAAGAAAGGGGCTTTGTTAAATATATAAATGAAGATACAAAATTTTGTTTTTCTCTTAATGGTTTAGTTTCAAACCAAAGCCCATTTTAGTATTAGCTAAGGAGAAAATCCTCCTCTTCGGTATACTGTACGTTCATTATAGAAAAGAGAAAACTACTAAAAAGAAGAATCAAATTTCCTCTTAACCTAGAAGTAAATCAATAAACTAAAACAAGGATAAATTCTTAGAAAATCTAGAAAAATCAGGGTAATGATTCTGTAACCCTATTCTATTCTTTTAAGCAATTAATTTTAGTTTTGGGTTAAGATTGAACTATTGTGTTCTTCTTTGTATAAATTGAGTTTTAGGACTTGCTTTTGAGAAATTAGGAATGCTGTAGTTTATTGGTTGCTGAATTAAGTAGGAAATGTGAGTTAAACCTCACAAGATCTATCCCTACTTTTAGTTTGAGATGCTTGATATTTTATAATATCAGATTTTGATGGCTTTATGTCTGAAATTGCAATGAATGTAAGCTGCCGTTTGAAACCAATTGAGATGCTTGTTGTTCATGAATGAATTCATCATTTAATGCTTTGCTTCTATATGATGCTATTGGTTCTTACATGCAAGTACATGGTCGTTATAACTCATATATTATTCCGGAATTGAATTAAATTGTTGGAAAGTCTACCAGTAATGATTAGGAATGAGATCTGAAGCTTACAGCTCCAGGTATTCATGTCTAGTAAACTAAAAATAAGGTTTTGTTCTACTGGTCGAGTCATTCATAGAGCATATAGCTCTAGATCTTGCATCCAGCCGACTGACCCTGGGTTCAATCGATCGGTCGAGCTTCCTAGAGCAATGTACGCTTGAGGTAGCTGTTCCATTCTGCAACCTAGTTCTAGATTTGCTTTCCTATTGTTGTTTTTATTATTTGCAATACTCGGATCTTTTTAAAGCTTCCAATGACTTCGAGTTTATGGAATTTGGTGCTTCTCCTTAATTTTATATCTCTTATTTGTTTTGATACTGGTTTCTTGGGGTTTTCAATATCAATTTCTGAGACTCAATAATCATGTTTCAATGTTTCTTATTTCATATGTGTATGTTTGTGTGTGTATAGTTTTAAAAAAAGCTATGGTTGAAATATAATTAATTTAGAATTATAAATTTTGTTTTATCTAATTTCAATTGAAAGTAAGTGTAAGCTCTTTTATAGATTTTTGTATATTCATATATCATTTAGATAACTTTTCTGGTGACTTACTTTTTTATTTTTTGAGCTTTAATTGTTCAATTTGGTGATTCGTTGGTCCAATGATTGTCAAGTTGTATATAAATTCATTTAATGTATATGGTTTGAATAAAAGTAATTTACAATAGAAAGTTTATTATAATATACCAATCTTAAATTGTTTCCAAAGTAATCTAATTCCTTTTATAAATGGTTTTAATAAGCAACTATATATTAAATACAATGTGTAGAAATAGCTATAATTTAAAAGTATGGTTTTGAAATATAAACCTATGTTATTTCTAAGCAAATGTTTGTATATCAATATTGTTTTGGAATATGAGTATTTATATTTTCATAAATATGTACTCATTTATTTGGATTTTGAAATATAGTTGTAGAACTATATATCTTTTTAGGAGATTTCGAAACAACTATATATATATTGATATACACATTTTGTTATCCATTTGGATTTATAATTTATGTACTCAAGCGATATATGTGTGTATGTGTGTGTATTTGAATAGCACACGAGTTTAGGGATTTTAAAGGGAGAAGTTTGAAAGTAAGCATATAGAGAAAATATTTTAGAAACCATTTTCTATGTCATAAAAATTATATTATTTACATTTAAAACTATAAACTTTATTGGCTTTTATTATGCTTAGCCTTTGGCTATGCAGTTTTGGCATTTCTTGTGTGAGTTTTGATATTATTGCATTTCTTGCAATTTCTGCTTTCACTTGAATGAGGAATCTGATTAAACGATTCAGCAACACATGTGGTACAAAACATATGTAATACTCTATCGGTTAATTGTTAGACTCGCTCAATAGAATATTTTAGTCAAGTAGGATTTACAATCTTTTAGTAAATATTTAAGTATCGCAAAGTAGTTATAGGATATTGGACGATGCTCATTTAATTAATAATTAAGAGTACATTACACTTATCTAGTGTAGTTTACATTCGATTAGTAAACACTAAATTTCACTGGTTAGTATAAGATGGCTTGACGAAATCCATTTGGTTACTAATTGAGAGTAGGTGACACTTTTAGGGATGGCGTAGCCTTCATGCTCGTCTTTGAGGGGGGCGGTCCTTCGTGGTCGTCAAGCATAACTTTCTAGCTCATTTTTGGGAGGCAATCCTTTGTAGTCGTCTACCATAGTTTTCAAACTCATCTTTGGGAAGGTGATCTCTCATGGTTGTCAGACATAGCCTTTGGCAACATCTTTAGGAAAGCGATTGATTGTTAGGTATAGCCTTGTCCTTGCCTTTCTGTGTGGCGCCATTTTTTATTGATTTCAAACTTTGAGTTTTGATTCACCAATTTGGGATTTAACCATATTTATATTTAGCCTATGATGGGCCAATATTCAAGTTTTGGGATTTGGTGATATTTGATTTGAAAAATGCTATTTGCTATATTTATGGTTATTTTTTAGATATTTGGGCACTTCCTTATGAGACATTATTGGTGATATTTCGGGTACTTCCTTATGGCTAATCTTTGAAATTTGAGATTCGGTTTTAGGTTTCATCATAATTCTATTTTGCCTATGAAGGGCTATATTTTTGTTTCATAATTTGGTGAAATATGAGATGTGATGCTATTTACTTCCTTATGGCTATCTCTGGATTTTGGGATTAGTTACTATGAGTTACTGTTATGGTATTTGAACTTTTAAGTTTCTTATACTATTTAGATATCTATATCCTTGATGTTATGCATGCTTATTAGTATGATCTTACCTTTTTGATCTTTAGAGATAGTCTGACCCGCCTATTATTCTTATAATACTCGGGTCAGATTGAGACTTGACAGGTGCAGGGACTTAGTGACTTTAGGTGAGGGCTAGCTAGAGTAAATATATGCAATGTTGCCTATATGATAGAGTTTCACTTTGAGATGCTAGTTGTATATGTATACTTGGTATGCATTTTGTTGTAGTGTTAGCTAAAGTTGTTAAGAATACTTTTCAACCTGTCATAGTTTATGCACGTTGTTAACCCACCTTTTGCCAAGGCAGTAGACATGCGGATTTAATCCAATAGACTTCACAATTATCAAAGCCATTAGTCAAGAGTGATGATTGTAAGGTCTAGAATTAAGTGCAAGTAATGGTACGAAGCGATGATCAACCGATACTAAAAGATAGATGTTGAGTCCAGATTTTTATAGAGTTTTGATTTCTGACAAAGGGATAAGCCGTGATCGACAAGACAAAGGGATAAGCCGTGATCGACAAAAAGAAGTTATTCATTAAAGAGACACAAAGAGCTCCATATGTTAGAGGTTGATTATTTGGTATGTTAGTAATGTTATTTATGTTAAAATCTATCCTCAAATAATCTTATACCTTCAATCTTTGAATATATATATATATATATATATATATATATATATATGAATGAGTGCACATTAACTGTGCAATCTGGGCTAAACCGGTCGACTGGTCAAAACAAGGCAGTCGACTGTTTCTGCCCAGAATGCACAGTTAACGTGCACAAGTGTACATAACGTATATATATTCAAATTCCTTTCTACTGGTTCTTTTTGACCTATTGACCGTTTTCAAACAGAAAGCAACCTTTCGTATAGACACTTCCTTTTCTTCAACGGTTGCTTCTCTTTCTCTTCACCAATGATCATGACCTTTGTTTGTACCTTTTCACAAAGGGTTGCAACTGTTTATTTCTTATATAAACATCATGAAATCACTATTCCAATTAACCAATTCTATTATTCTAATCTCTATTCTATTGATCTCAATCTTATACTCTCAAGCGCTCAAATTGCTCATATTCTATCATATATCGTTTTTTGAATCATGAAATTTATTTAACATTCTTTTGATTCAATACGATATCCACTTCCAAATCTTCATATATACAAATATTCTATTTGAGGACAAGATTATAGGAAGTTTGTACTACAAGTGACAAAATAGTGTTAGCAAGAACACATACTGTCAACAAACAATTATTTTCATCTTTGTTGAAGTTCTCGGTGTTGTAAGAGGCAAGTGTTTAAGTCCTCGGTGTTGTAAGAGGCAAGTGTTGAAGTCCTCGGTGTTGTAAGAGGCAAGTGTTGAAGTCCTCAGTGTATTAGAGGCATGAAATCCCATTCGTCTGCTCGGGTGTTGTAAACCTGTTCCTCTGGGTGAAGCGAGGTAGTTGGTAGTAAAAATCCAGATAGAAGTCTGGGACTGGACATAGGACAGTGCTTCGAACCAGTATAAAAATCTCTGGTATGCTTTTTCTTTTTTACTGAATTTTCTATTATCTGTGATTAGTCATATTTTTGTGTGTTATACGTCATATTACACGATCCGTGTGTACTATATTAGCACGTACACATTTTCATTTGGTATCAGAGCACGGTCATCATATAACCATAACACAGTTAATTGGTATGTTTTTGTAATATGGCAAATAACGCAAGTACTAGCACTCAAAACACCACTTACACGAAAGGTCAATCGACACAAAGACCTCCATTTTTCAATGGTCTTAACTATAGCTATTAGGCAACAAGTATGTCATTCTTTATGCAATCAAACAGTTATGATGCCTGGAATGCTACTCAAAAAGAAATAGTGAATCCAACAACTGATTATTCAGAATGGACAGCGGCTGAGAAAACGGCAGCAGCCGTAAATGCAAAAGCAATAAATATGTTGTTTTGTGCATTAGACCAAAATGAATATAACCGTGTTAGTATCTGCACTACTGCATATCAAATTTGGCAAACGCTGAAAACCACTCATGAAGGTACTAACAAGGTTAAACAAGCCAAGATAGCCATGCTGAAAAGTCAATTTCAAAATTTCAAAATGAAACCAAATGAGACAATCAATGATATGTATTCACGTTTTCAAACTATCCACCATGCACTTATTGGCTTAGGACAAAAGTATTCTGATTTTGATGTTGTTTCAACACTCCTACATTCTCTGACTAGTGAATGGGAAGGAAAAGTATTAGCAATTGAAGAAGCTAATGACCTTTCCGTCATGAAGCCAGATGAATTGATAGGAAATCTAATGTCCTATGAAGCTAACTTGAAGACTAGAAAGGAACAAAAAGAAGAAAAGAAGAACGTGGCATTCCATGCAGAAAAAGATGAAATTGAATCAGAGTCTGAAGATGAAGATCTGGCATTCATATCAAAAGGTTTCAAAAAATTCCTAAAACAGCGAAAAGCCAGTCGTTATAACAGAAAGAAATCTGGATCAAATAAACCAACATCATCCGCTATCTTCAACTGTCACAAAAAGGGGCACATGCACAAGGATTGTCCGGAGCAAAAGAAGAAGTCAGAAAATGACAAATTAAAATATAAGAAGGACAAATCAAAGAAACGAGCATTCTCGGTAACGTGGGATGATACAGACTCATCAGAAAGTGATAATGATACGGAAGATGAACAAGCAAATGTCTGTTTCATTGCAATAGAAGATGAGGTACAAATTCCTACATTTGATGAATTACTTGATATTAATGCTGAATTGATAGCCAAATATAAAGACATAAAACGACAGCTAAAAGAAGCCAAAGAAGATTTGAGTAGAGCAGAATTTGAACGAGATATGTTAAAAGACGAGAAGAAAACATTAGAAGAAGAACTTGAAAAACTTCAAGAATCATCATCTAATGTTGACTCTCAATTATCTCTTTTGAGTCAAGAAATTGAAATTCAAAAAGAGAAAAATGATGCTCTCACTACTAAAAATCCTGAGCTTAAGGCAAAAGTCAAAATTCTGGACCTAGAAAAGGCTAGTTTACAAACTAAGTTAGATAACATTACTCAAAATGTTTCTAACTTTAACAAAGGATGAGAAAATTTGACAAAAATCATTGAAAGTTCACAATCTGTTTCAAATAAACAAGGTTTGGGATATAAGAAACAAGAAACCAAGAAACATCTTGGTAATGAAAGGAAGAAGAAAGTACAAAAGATTGAAGCTAAGAAAAATCTTAGTTTATTATATTCCAAACCAAAACTAGTTGTGAAATTTCAGAAGAAAAATGTCAAGACTATCAAAATATGGGTTCCTAAAACAAATAACAATTTGATTAGGAACAAATATATTTAGAATTTCATGAATACTGTGCATCTTAATACAAATTATATATATAAAGGGGATACCAGACCCGTATGGGTTTGGACTCCTAAGACCTAACTCTTAGGACCCCATAAAAAGTGGGTACCATGGACTTAATTTTATTTTTTGCAGGTCTCACTTAAGAATAGAGGAAAGTGGATATTGGACAGTGGTTGCTCGAAGCACATGAATGGAGACAAGAGCTTATTGACAAATATTACATACTCAGATGGTGGCTCCGTCACTTTTGGAGATAATTCAAAAGGCTATATCATCGGCAAAGGCGATGTGAGCAATTGCAGTACATCTAACTTACCTCTCATTACTAATGTCATGCTAGTTAGAAATTTGAAACACAATTTACTTAGTATTAGTCAGTTATGTGACAAGGGTTTTACAATTTCCTTTTCGAATAATAAGTGTAGTATTTTAGATAAAGACCATAATTTAGCTTTCGAAGGTTATAGAGACAGAAATATATATATTCTGAATATGAATATTAATCATAATTCAGATATGTGTCTTGTGGCTAATGATAATGATCCATGGTTATGGCACATAACGCTTCTGTCATATAAACTTCAGAACTATTGACAAGCTAGCCAAAAACGATCTAGTTAGAGGACTACCCAAAATAAGTTTTAAGGTTAACAATATCTGTGACGCATGTCAATTAGGAAAATTGACCAAATCATCTTTTAAATCCAAGAAAGTCATATCAACATTACAACCACTTGAGTTACTACATATGGATTTATTTGGACCTACTAGGGTTCAGTCAATAAATCACAGTCGATATGTGCTTGTAATTGTTGATGATTTCTCCCGTTACACATGGACAATTTTCTTAAAAAACAAAAGTGACACTTTCGATCATTTCAAATCTTTCGTCAAAAGAATTCAAAAATCAAAAGGGTTTAAAGTTAAAAATATAAGAAGTGATCATGGCAGAGAGTTTGAAAATAATGAATTTGAACATTTTTGTACAAAGAAAGGTATATATCATAATTTTTCGTTTCCCAGAACTCCACAACAAAACGGAGTTGTAGAACGGAAGAACCGAACTTTACAAGAATGTGCAAGAACATTATTGAATGGAACCACCTTACCAAAACATTTATGGGCAGAAGCCGTCGCAACTGCCTGTTATGTTTTAAATCGTGTGTCCATAAGACCTCTTACCAAGAATACTCCTTATGAATTATTTAACAAAAGAAAGTCTAAAATCTCATACTTCAAAGTTTTTGGTTCCAAGTGCTTTATTTTAAATACGAAAGACCAGCTTGGCAAATTCGATCCAAAAGCCGATGAAGGAATATTTGTCGGTTATTCGGAACGAAGCATGGCCTATCGTATATTTAATAAACAAATCAAAACTATTGAAGAATCACTTCATGTCTCTTTCGATGAATTCTATCAGCATCCTCAAAATATATCAGATGATGACGAAACAATAGTCACTGATAATCCAATCATCACAAATGTTGATTCTGACTCGGAAATAATTATTGAGAATATTCCTCAAATATGTGAGTTACAATCACCACCAAGGATATTAAGAGACCATCCGGCCCAAAATATAATCGGTGAAGTAACATCACATGTCAGAATAAGGAGTCAACTCAACCAAATGGGTCATGTCGCTTTTCTCTCAAATATCGAACCTAAGAATCCAAAAGAAGCTGCTGCAGACGATTACTGGATCATTGCCATGCAGGAAGAACTAAATCAGTTCGAGCGCAATGACGTTTGGTAACTTGTTCCAAGACCAACTGATCAGTCAGTTATTGGTACTAAATGGGTCTATAAAAATAAGGCTGACGAACAAGGAAATATCATCAGAAATAAAGCAAGATTAGTAGCACAAGGGTATAATCAGGAAGAAGGTATCGATTATGAAGAAACTTTTGCACCAGTTGCTCGATTAGAAGCTATTAGAATCCTATTATCTTTTGCTTGTCACCATAATTTCAAACTTTATCAGATGGATGTAAAAAGTGCTTTTCTCAATGGATTTATCAAAGAGAATGTATATGTCGAACAACCTCCTTTGTTCGTACATGAAAAATATCCTGACTATGTGTTCAAACTTAAGAAAGCTCTGTATGGTTTAAAACAAGCACCTCGTGCTTGGTATGAACGACTACGTAGCTATCTTATTAACTCAGGATTTCAAATACGCAAAGTCGATCAAACTTTGTTTATCAAACATTCTCAAAAGGATATTCTAGTTATTCAGATATATGTAGACGATATCATCTTTGGTTCAACAAACGATAAACTCTGCAAGGAATTTGCAAATATTATGACAAAAGAATTCGAAATGTCTCATATGGGAGAACTGTCATATTTTCTTGGACTTCAAACAACTTCCGAATGGTATCTTTATTAATCAAGAAAAATACTGCGAAAACCTTATCAAACGCTTCGGGTTAAATAACACATCTGGTAAACCTACTCCTATGAGTACAACTACACATCTTGAAAAAGATAAAAATGGTAAGAATATTGACCAGAAACTATATCAAAGCATGATTGGTTCTCTTCTTTATCTTACAGCAAGTCGTCCAGATATAATGATGAGTGTTTGTCTATGTGCACGCTTTCAAGCAGATCCAAAGGAATCACATCTACGAGCAGTGAAACGTATAATTCGTTATCTTAATAATACCAAAGATTTCGGTCTTTTTTATCCAAAAGAATGTCCATTTGAATTAGTATCATATAGTGATGCTGATTTTGGAGGCTCTCGAACGGATAGAAAGAGTACAAGTGGTACGTGCCATTTTATTGGAAAATCACTTGTCTCTTGGTTTTAGTAAGAAACAAAATTGTGTTTCACTATCAACATGTGAAGCTGAATATATATCAGCGGCTCTCGCTTGTACTCAAGTAATATACATGCAACAAACACTTCAAGATTTTGATATTCATTTATCAAATTCTATTATATACTGTGATAACACAAGTGCTATAAATCTTTCTAAGGATCCAGTGAATCACTCCAGAACCAAACACATTGATATCCGTCATCATTTCCTTAGAGACAATATTGAAAAAGGAAATATATGTTTCAAATATGTACAAACTGATAGTCAACTGGCGGACATTTTTACTAAGCCTCTACTTGAGTCTAGTTTCATTAAATTTCGTAGAGAACTTGGTTTAATTTCTAGAAAAAAACTTGATAAGTAATCACTAATGTTATATTCTTAAGTTCTTTTCGGATAATTTTTTGCTATTGCTATATTAGGAAATTGAATATGATCTTCTAATTTTTTCTACGGCCAAGTTTGCATGACAATTCTCATCCACAAGCTTATATATAAGAATTTTCCTTTATAAGCTTGACAAAAAATATTGTTTTTATCACTTCCTATCTAAGCCTAAAAGTTTATACATATAGTTCATTATGGCACAAATTTGTGATGAGTGTGCTCAAAAGTCCCATATTTCGGTCACAAGTTCTGAGCCAGAAGAATATTACTCTCTTGAAACTCCAAAACACAAATCAAAGTGTCATCACCAATGCATTCATACTCCTGGAAACACGCCATCTTCGAAACGAGCAAAGAAGGTGTTGTTTTGTTCACCCCGTACCAGAGAGAAGATCAATGAGATTCATCATTATCAAAAACATCAAATCGATCTTCTAAGACAGCTGCATTATGAGCAACAACTGACTTCGGAACGACTATCTCTTCTAGAAAGAATGGCATCATTCTTTTGTGGTTCAAACAAACATGGCGTATACGAGCCAATGCCTCATGCACCTTCATCCTCTAGAAGCCCAAATTCATGGGATAAAAACTATGCTCAGATGAAGGAGCGAAAGAAAAATGGTCGCCATGGAAACCATGCATTACCGATGTCAAAGAAAAGACTTCAGACCTTAGTTCCTCTACCTCTCATTAAATTTGTTTTCAATATTATGATTGTATTCTCGTATTTGTTTTTATGAACTGATATATATGTATATTATATATATATATATATCATATTTTAAATAAACTCAATATTATATGGACCGTTAACACTCAGAAATACATGCAAGAAGAAGAAAAAACAATTCACAGGCAAACCAGTCGACCGACCAGATACCACCGGTCGACCGTTTTTGCCTCTGTATGAAAACGGTTGACCAATAGTTTCAGGGCGGTCGACCGGTTTCGAGCAGTTTTGTTTTTTAAAAGGCACATACGGTTTTTTTTCTCACTCCATCTCTTCATTTTTTTTCAACAAACTCTCATAACCCTAAACTAAACTCTTCTACCAATCTCACCCAAATGGCTCCTCCACAAAAGAAATTAAAGCAAGCTTCTAACTCCGAAACTCAACCAATCGATCTCTCTGTCAGGAAGTGGCTTGTGGATCCAATTGCAGTCAAAAGGTGGAATGAGATGAAGGATTTTACAATCCATCCAGGTTCTTTTGTTAAATTTTCAGATTTCTCTAGTTATCGTATTCTTGGCTTAGCAAAGGATGCCGACATTGAAAACCTAATTGACTTTGATCAAAACAATGTGGAAATTAACCATGTAATGATCAAATTATTCTATGCTAACCTAAATTTAGAGAAAAACAACCCAGAGAATCCTAATTTTTGTCTTTGGTCCGTTGTTTGTGGCAAAGAAGTGTTTATCTCATGTGATAGGATGGCAACCGTTCTTGGTTCTTCGTTTATCGGTGAAAAATTCTCCAGTAATTTTTGCAATGTTCATGTCCGTAATCAAATTAGCCATCAATTTATTGAAGATGACATGGATAGCACTAAGTCTATTGGTTTACGGCCTTCTGCAAGAATTCTTCATCATACTCTTATGCACTCTCTATTACTGAGAATAGGAAATTTTGATGCCGTCTATAAAGAAAATTTCAAGGTATTATACTCAATCTATGGAGGTATTCGTGTAAATTGGATTGGTATGATCTTTGATGAGATCTTGAAAGTAAATGATTGCTCTAGGCCACACTTGTTCTATAACGAATATATCATGCATCTCTTGCTTGATTGTGGCATTGAACCTCCCAAGTCTTCAATTTCCAAACCAAAAGTCATCAACAAAGCATCGATTAAAAGAATGAAGCTTCCCGCTCCATACTTTAATATTATGCCTTTTGAACAATGGAAAGAACAAGGACATAAAGAAGCTTCATCACGATCATCCCGCCCTAAACCTGAGGAAGTTAAACTTTCACGACCATCTTCCTCAACAAAAGAATCACTTGACACTATTGCTCAAAATCAATTCCTTCTCGAAGCATGACTTAAGCGCATGAATACAAAAATGGATAAACGCTTTAACAAACTTAAGTCTTTCTTCGTTTCTATATGGGAAGCAATATCATGTGGTGCATCATCTTCATCAATGAAAGCTCCAGACCTTGGCAAGCACCCAGCTCCTCCTACTTTTGCTTGGACATCTTCGGAGGAGGGTACAAGCTCGGGAACTAGTCATGAACGTGGACACGGAAAATCTCAGCTTGTTGAAGAAGAAGGAGAAGAAGAAGAAGAGGGTGAGACAGAGTCAGATTAAGTCTCTTTTTTAGTTTATTTTTGCGTTCTTATGACTTTAGTTTTTGCTTTAAAGACATTATTTGGCACTTGTACTAAATAGTGTCGTGTTTTAATTCGTACTAGACTTGTGTGTATTATCATCTTGTGTGAATGTTACTCTTGATCTATGGTAGTAGTTTTATGTTGCTTATAATCTCATTTATATCCTCCATTTAACAACTCCTTTTCGTTGATGACAAAGGGGGAGAAAATTGTGCTAACAGTATATATGCAGGACACAATCTTAGGGGGATATCATATACATGGGGAGATTCATAACTATGTTGTCATCAATCAAAAAGGGGGAGAATGTTGAGTCCAGATTTTTATAGAGTTTTGATTTCTGACAAAGGGATAAGCCGTGATCGACAAGACAAAGGGATAAGCCGTGATCGACAAAAAGAAGTTATTCATTAAAGAGACACAAAGAGCTCCATATGTTAGAGGTTGATTATTTGGTATGTTAGTAATGTTATTTATGTTAAAATCTATCCTCAAATAATCTTATACCTTCAATCTTTGAATCTTTGAATATATATATATGAATGAGTGCACATTAACTGTGCAATCTGGGCTAAACCGGTCGATCGGTCAAAACAAGGCAGTCGACCGTTTCTTCCTAGAATGCACAGTTAACGTGCATAAGTGTACATAACGTATATATATTCAAATTCCTTTCTACTGGTTCTTTTTGACCTGTCGACCGTTTTCAAACAGAAAGCAACCTTTCGTATAGACACTTCCTTTTCTTCAACGATTGCTTCTCTTTCTCTTCACCAATGATCATGACCTTTGTTTGTACCTTTTCATAAAGGGTTACAACTGTTTATTTCTTATATAAACATCATGAAATCATTATTCCAATTAACCAATTCTATTATTCTAATCTCTATTCTATTGATCTCAATCTTATACTCTCAAGCGCTCAAATTGCTCATATTCTATCATATATCGTTTTTTGAATCCTAAAATTTATTTAACATTCTTTTGATTCAATACGATATCCACTTCCTAATCTTCATATATACAAATATTCTATTTGAGGATAAGATTATAGGAAGTTTGTACTACAAGTGACAAAATAGTGTTAGCAAGAACACATACTGTCAACAAACAATTATTTTCATCTTTGTTGAAGTCCTCGGTGTTGTAAGAGGTAAGTGTTGAAGTCCTCGGTGTTGTAAGAGGCAAGTGTTGAAGTCCTCAGTGTATTAGAGGCGTGAAATCCCGTTCGTCTGCTCGGGTATTGTAAACCTGTTCCTCCGGGTGAAGTGAGATAGTTGCTAGTGAAAATCCAGATAGAAGTCTGGGACTGGACGTAGGACGGTGCTCCGAACCAGTATAAAATCTTTGGTGTGCTTTTTCTTTTTTACTGAATTTTCTATTATCTGTGATTAGTCATATTTTTGTGTGTTATACGTCATATTACACGATCCGTGTGTACTATATTAGCACGTACACATTTTCAATAGAATCTCTAGAATATTCTAAGTACGAATTAGTGCCTCATTCAGGCAAGAGATCAATGTTTATCCCTTCCCCTAGGGGATCGATACATGTCCTTAATTTTTGTCCTAAACAGGGTGAGAATGGTATAAAGTGATAAGGATGTTCCCTCGAGGCTACATTTCAAATCTCAAGTCGTTTGGAGTTTGTATGCACAAGTTATGGGCAAATTACTTTACCTAAGAAAGGGATCGTATAAAAAGGGATTGATATAAAGGGATCGACATATTTCAGCCAAGCAAGTATAATTCAATGTAAAACATTCAATATCTCAAAACCCATAAGTCCAATATATATGAAATTCTATCAGCAAGATGTGGGGACCTTGGGAGCCTACCCTAGGGATCACACATCAAAAGGATGAAGAAAGAGGGATCGATCAACATTTTCACATCCAGTTGACAAGAAACTTGGAGAATAAGTTATTTGCAACATGTGGAATACCTCATAGTGATCACATATCATTTGGAGCAAGTTGGAGGGATTGGTACCTATCCCTCTATAGGGATCGGCTATAATCGGCCTTCACAACATATTGCAACAAAGATTGATCAATAACTCGAGTTGTACCAATCCAACTGGCATGAAACTTGAAGGTTAAGCATAATACAACATGGAGAAGCTCCCTTAGGGATCGCATGGCATTTGAAAGAGATTGGAGGGATTGGTACCTATCCCTCAAGAGGGATTGGTAGAAATCATAATTAAAGTAACAATACTTCACGGAAAATGCGATATCTCATAAATCGTACGGCAGAATTGCAAAAAAATTATGGAGCGGGTAGCTAATGTCGTGAGGAACTTTATAAGGATTGAAGCCCATTTGGACGCACTAATAGGGATCGATACCGATCTCTATTATGGGCCCCAATAGGCCTGGAATTTTTTTGGGTGGCCTCGTCTTGGTCTCCTGAACCTTCTGTCAAAATTTGAGCTCGATCCATGTACATCCTTCCTTAATAATACAACAGGCATGGTATCAGAAAATGGATCTTCTTTCTGCTTCTCTTTATCTTAAACCTAGGCTACACTCTGCCAATTTCATTCTTGGATTTTGGATTATTATTGTAAACAAAATTTAATGTAGTAAAAAGGATTATTTAGGAGTGTATGTAGGTAGGAGTTAGCAGAACCACAATAAATCTTGTCTCTTTTTACTTGCTTTCTAATTGTTTTAATTTTGTTCTTCATTTGACTCTCTTCATATTTATGCGATTGGATTGATTTTTGTACTTTTACATAACTGGGTATTGGTGGCCAATTTTGACGCCAACACTTGTATACATTTGTATATGTAAGTCTATTATTTCCTTTTGTAGACTTACACTTTAAAGAGATAAATGATGTGTTATATTCCCTTTGCGATTTTATATTATGGAAGATATTGTTCTGACTTATATTAAGCCACTATATTATTGTTTTGTGCCTGGATTGTATACGTTGAATCTCTTCCTATATGGAAAAGGAAACAAATACAGTCACACAATCCAACGTATCGATACCCGTCCAAATCAATATTACGGATGGTCACTCCTAGCCAGCCTTATTCTCCATATTGCTCGACAATATTACTTTTAATATTCTTGGTAATATAGGATTAAAAGCGGAGCATTACAAGAAGGTTGGGATGTGGTCTAGAAGGATATTACTGGAAATGGACTGATTGGTGGCATATATGAGGGATATTTGAAAGGTGACAGAGGAGAGAGAATGAGATAGGTTAAGTTGAATGAACGGACAATGCTTAGTGATATTGTTTACATAGAAAATAGAACGATTCCACATCATAATGGTTCTACCATAAGGTACTTCTTAGATATTATCAACATAATTTCAATCTTTATTTATATAGGTACATGCTTTTCTTAACAAAGGATCATTCAACTTAGTTTCAAGAATCGCAATCATTTGAATTTGGTGGGAATTGATAAGAAATTTGATTTCATTTTACTTGGCTTTAAGGTGAGAAATCCTGATATTCCAGGCTGTAATTGGATCGATCATGTTTTTTAGATGATTTGTTATTAGCTGAAGCATTTAGCTTTTTGGATCTTGTAGAGATATATACATTGTCATTAATGTGTTTTTTTCCAGTGTTGTTAAATAATTCCTAACCTAGGTCTTTGTCGTTGTCATAGTCCGAGTCAAAGACCTCTTGTATCCCGCATATGTATGCCTATTGATTGATATGATGGATGACATTATGTTTATATTGGCGACGGTCATTTATTTTGATATATCCCTGTTATCACCCTGTATATTATTTACATCATATAAATTGCCATTTGAATTATTTCAAAATTGACCTAGAAAATAGGTTGAAATGATACACGCATATGACATTTAATTATAGGTTGAAATGACTTATATCCATCCATGTAATCGAAAATTGAAATCACTGATCATTTAGCCATAGGGTAGAAAATTATATACAGACACCAGATTTGGTTTAAATTATATGTTTTTAAAATTTTAAATTTGGATTTGTTTAAATGATATTAAAGAAAATAAAAATTGGATTTATATAAATTGAATTATTTTCTGATTCGAGCATTGAAAAGTTGAAATTAAAACTGCTTAAATGCAATTGTTTAAAGGATTTAACTTGAAATCTTAAAGTTGAAATTGAGATATGATTTAAATTTGTCATAAGTAAATTATTTTAAAAGTTTAAATTTAAACTTCGAATTAATTTTAATTAAATTGGTAATTTCAAATTTTGGATGTGAAATGGATTAAATTAAATTACTTTAAATGAGAAATTGAATTGACACTATCAACCATTTGAATAGGATCATTTAAACTACATTTGACGTAAAGTTTGAAATCGTTTTGAAATGAGGTAGATTTAAATTGAATTTTTAATTTTAAGTTTATTTGAATTTGAAGTCGAAAAATTGAATTCGTTTTGATTTGGAATTTGAAACCGAGTTCAAAATTGTTGAGAAAAGAAAGAAATAGTTTTAATTCAAAATCCTTTTTAAATGTAAACTATTTTAGTATTCAGACTATTTTATTATATAAGCTACTTTAATATTCGTAATGACCCATAATTTTAGATAATTAAAATAGTTAATTTAATAAGATTTTTGGTGATTTAATATTGGGAGAAATAAAAATTTGTGATATACTAATGAAATAATAACTAAAATGAAATGTAATAATGTTAATTTAAGTTAATTATTAACTATTTTGATGAAAGTCCAATTTATTGAAATGATTTAAATGTTATACTTGGTTATAAATTAAATATAAGAAAACAAATGTAAATATTGAATTAATTTATGAAATAATATACAATAAATAACAATTGAATAAAATCAGTATTATATAAGTAATTATAACATTTGGTTATAAATAATAAACTTATTAATGTGATAAAAAGTAAATGATGAAAAACTATTACATGTTACCTATTTATTTAGTCTGTTAAATTAAATTGGAAATCGATTACAATTAAATGTAATTAAATATTACAATAATGCGAAATAAGACAATAACTGAAATTTGTGAATGTAATAAAATGAACAGAAATGTTAATTATATTCATAAGGAAATAATTGGTTTAATAAAAAAAAGGAATGAAACCAAGATAAATTAATTAATTGGGATTTTAAACTATAATTAATGTGTGAAATTGACAAAAATTCAATAGAATGGAAATATAGCAGTTGATGCAAATAAAAGATGGAAATGGTGGCATATTAGTGAAATAAGAAACAAAAAAATATTAACTATATTATTAGAGTAATAATTGATTGAATATAAAGATTGAAACCAAATTAGATCAATTCATTTGAATTAAATTATAATAAATTGGATTTAATTACAGTTGAAATTGAACACCGTAATGGGTGTAATAACTAACACTGAAATTATGTGTAAACTTGTTTTAAATTATTATAAATGTCTAAGTGATCAAAAAATAATGAAGTTTGTTAGTTAATAAATATTGAAATAAAAAGTGAATTAATTAATTTAATATTAGTTTATTTAATTAATGTGAAAATAGCCATTTTGGCCACTGACTCGGATTTCGACGAAACCTATTTGGCACCGTAACGGTGAATTATTGTAAGATTTCAAGTTTCATAGTGATCAGATTTGTTTGATCGTACGGACTCGAAATGCATGAAAATCGATTTAATTAAAATCAGTTAAAAGCAATTTGAAATAAGTTGATTTTAAGCTAACTTCTCCATACGATGGAATTTGGACTTGAAACGTGTTCCATTGAGTTTAAATTTTTTGAAAACATCTATTTTGATACATGAGATATTTTTGTTTCGGGAACAAAACGGGCTTTTCGGGTCATCTATCATTCAACTTTATAATCGCTCTAGTCCATTCATTTCTATTTCTAATCTGCCTATAAATAGCCCGTTATAAACCTTAGCAACCTTTTCATTTTTTATTGTCTGTACGTACATTTCTTTCTTATCTCCTCTTTCTAATGTAGACAAACAAAACCCTAACTCCCAAATTGAAATTTCAGTTTCAATTTCAATTCCAAAATCAAACTCCTCGAAACACTAACAAATTATATACCATTTCGAAGCTCTCATCGAGCGTAATTAACTGTTGTGATTCATTTTTGTCATCAAATCACCTTTCGTCTAGAAATAAAGGATGAGCCACAGCCATCCATTCTAGGTTTTGGATGATCCAACGGTGTATCATCGTCCGATCGACGATCGGGAAGCGACGTTGGGAAGAGGACGATGAGCATGCCTCGGTCATGGTGTTCATTCGTCCTAACATCAAGTAATTCGCCACAACATGGTTTTGGATGTTGGCAGAGGCGGTCGAACATGTTGCGACCGGAATTCACGACGTGGGTAGTGTGCATGCAGCCTGGAGTGGGGGTCATGCTGGCGTGCTTCAATTTGGGTGAAGGCCAGCATAGGCGGAGCAGTTTTAGGTCAAAGATGATCGGAGGGGCGGCTGTTCACCATTCTAATAGGATTAGGGTACTCGGGGAGGCGACGCGGTATGTGACGTGTTATTTTCTTTTACTATTATTTGATTTCCATATTTTAAAACGTATAACTTATAATGTTAATAACTTTTGCATATGAGGTCCGATTTACGCGTGGTTTGTTCCGCTGGGACCATGTCGAAATTTCAGATATTTTGACGCTAGTTTGGATGAATTCTGAATATGTTGAATTTTTGGCCATATTTTGGATTTCAAATCGATTTGAAATCGAAGGTGAGTGATTTAACCCACTCACAATTACTAAATTATCTTATGTTAATTAAATTAAATTTGTGATGTGATTAGAAATTAATTGATTGATATTTGGTATGTTTAAATTTTTATTCTAGTTAACTATAACTTTTATTGCATTTTATCATCGTTTAATTTAAAATTTAATTGTCAATTTATATACCTGTTATTGATTATCAGTTATCTATTGATGTTTATTAATTGATTTGGATGATGATTTGTGATGGATATTTTATTGTTAATATTGGATGACTGGATGTTGTATTTTTATATTGTTATAACATTGCAAGTTACCTATGGGTTGATACATACTCGAATGATCTATAGATTAAGGAAAAATCTTTATAGGTTGAAATGATAGACTCGAGTGATTTTATGGATTTTATTTAATTCGGTATTGCGGTTTAAAATGATATAACCGTAAAAATTTAAATTGCGGATTGAAATGATAAATATCCGTATCAGTTAACCCTAGGGTAGAAAATTATATATAGATACTGAATTGGTTAAATTAAATGATTTTAATTCTTTAAATTTGGAATTCAGTTAAACCTGCATTTTGAAATAGAGATGTATTTATATAAACTGAAATAGTTTTCAATAATCCAAGCGTTAATGCTGAAATTTGGAATTGATTTAATGAATTGTTCAAAGAATTTAAATTGAAATTTGAAAGTCGAAGTGGCAAAAATATAAATGAATTTATTGGAATTGAGTTATTGAACTGTTGGATATAACTTTGAAATCTATTTTTAACCAATTTGAACTATTTTAATCAATTTAAACTATTTTAACTTATTTTAAATCTATTATAACCTATTAAATCCGATTTAATCTAATTTACCTATTTTCAACAAATTACATTTATTTAATCTATTTTAAATCTAATTAATATAATATTAATCTATTTAATCTATTTTAAATTTATTTTAGTATAATTTAAATCTATTTAACCTATATTTAATCTATTTAAATCATTTTTTGTAAAATATAATAAAATCTATTTAATCTATTAAAGTCATAAAATCTAATTTAATCAAGTTTAAATTTATTTAAACTAATTTAATATTTTAAAACTATTTTAAATTACTTTCAACGTATTAAAACTATTATGACTATCTAAATTATTTTCTAAAATTTCAGACTGTGTAAAGTTGAAGTATTCATATTTAAATCCTTGATGATGATACAAACTAAGTTGGAATTTGAAATTGATACCTTTTTGTGAAATGACATATTTGAGTGTATAAGATCGTTTGAAATGAAGAATAATTAATATAACTTATCGATAATTTCAAAGTGAATATGATTTGAAAGTGATTATTTGACTTTGAAAGTGAATATAGTTTGGAAGTGAATATGATTTCGAAAGAGATATGATTGAAATCGAATACGAAATTTTGATATAAATTGTGAATTAACTTTTTGAAATTTAAAAGAACCATCCAGTGTGAAATAAGCATTTGGTTGTTAAAGAGACCAGGATCGAATATTGTCATACTCTCTACCAATATCGAAAACCACTTTAACAACTGTGTACATGGTGGAGATTCCAGAAATGAAGTAGGATGGTTTGGAGAATGATTTCTGTATAAGGGATGATATGACCCTAACTCCCGTGAGTCAACTTAGTTGTGACTAAAACAGGAGCTATAACTGGGTTAAGTGAGGCCATTCCTCCGATTGGACATGCCTCTTCGATACCATATTATGACTTTGTAATGATTTGGTGGCCACCCCTTGATTTTTGATTTGGAAGTGTGTTCCGAGGTGGGAGGTAGTAGCTGCTATGCATTACCACCAGCCTGATTCTACAATTCGTAAATCTACCTTGGCATAGCATTGAGTGTCATGTTCACATGCCCTAGAGCGCCTTCTACAAGTTTGTTTTGTACCATACATAAAGTGCCCTTTGATAGCCCTCCAGTTATAGAGGAATTACAGTACTGTATAGACTATGAGAATATATAAAAATGTGTTAAGGGGGATATGGGTAATGCCTTAACGCTATTTTAATACTTTACTTTATTGTAGACACTATTATAATAGTGTATTGTACTACATAGTAGATAGTTTAATGGATCCTTAGGACATGGTAATCCCGAACATCTCTTAAGTTATTGCACTCACATGAGACACTGGATAGGAGATGTCAAATCCCCTAAACATCTTTGACTCCGTCACACTAATATTTATTTACTGTTGATTTAATTTACATAAGACCGTTTAGTTATGACTCGAGTTTTTTGACTTTTCAATTCGCTCGGGTCATCTTGAGCATTTCAGGGTTGAAGACCTTATTTATGGAGGATGAAGATGAAGATTTGTACTATTGTTATTTATGATTTGTATTCCGCTGCATCATATTGTTCCGCTGCATTTATTTATTTATTCCTGTGTATGTAACTCTGATATTTGTGTTGAAAAAGAATAATCAAATGTATTTATAAATTAGCTTAGTTATTTGACTTTTATATTTTCCACTGCGAGATTATGTATTTATTTTTATTTCTTTCCTTTTTTATTATTTATCCCATAAAAATCTGCCCTTTTGAATAGTTTGAGTCTGGAATGTGTGTCTGCTTAAAACGTCCTAAAAGGAGGGCTGTTTTTGGTATCAGAGCTTTGCTTTGGCGATAACCTTAGCTTTGTGGGTTCTAACTCATATAGAATAGGTTAGTAATATCCTTGAATGAGTCGCTGAGTGTATATATATGAGAGAGCGTATTTGTTAGTTTTATAAAAGGTTTTTGTATTGTGTTAATTTGTTTCGTTTTGTATTTATAAATTTCGGTTGGTGCATAGGATGCTATGACATCGAGAGGGGTTTCTAAACACTTAATAGGGCAGACCGACACAATATTATTTTTAAATATAGGTAAATGAAATAATTTTTCCAATTAGATATTTTTTATATAAAATAATAAATTTTACAAATGATATAGTTAGATGTTATATGTTATTTGATAGAAAGTCAAAATTTTATGAACATTTGTTGGAAAATGATATTGTAAATAAAACGAATATCAATTGAAAGTTGAGAATTTAAGTTCCGGGAGTTTCAAAACTTTTTTCAAATGATTTTGGAATATAATAATAATATCATATAAAAGTATTTTCTGAAATAAGTTCTGTACTCCCCTCTTCGATGCTGGAAAATAATTTTGGTAATAAGTGCACACATCGTCGACGTTCATTTTTGAATTTCAAAGTGGAAAGACTGCAATAGTAATTATACTGCACATCCGTTTTGATAAACCAATCTAAAATTCTGAAGTCCAATTTTGATTTGATATATATAAAAGATATAATTATACATATATTATTATTTTTAAATAGTTGAAATGACACCCGGTTGTTTATAGTTCTTAAATTTCTGTTAATTAGAAATTGAAATTATGGTAATAAACGGAATTTTGACTATATTAATAATTGGAAACTTCTAAAGTGAAAATAAGAAATTTGATGTTAAAATGATTAATATAATAGATAAGAAACAGAAATTTGAAAACTGTAAATAAAAAGGAAATGAAAATAAGAAATGGTAACTATTGAACCTTTTGTTAACTAAATAAATAAGGGAAATTTGTGTAACTTTCTATTGCATTCTATAAGATATTTATATATAACTTACCAAAGTGTAAAAAGTTGTAACGTTAAATAAGATATGTAATAAAATGTTATACAAGTAAAACTTATGTAATGAAAGTGTTCAATGGAATTACCTTTATAAATAAGAATTCTTATATTATAATTGTTATAAACTTAAGTTATAATTGAAACGCTATCAATCAAATGTAATAGAAGTTGAGTATTGTAAGTAGATGATTATAAACTTAAGTTAACGTTCGAAGCTATTTATAATCAAAGTAAATAATAAAATGAGTACTATATTTAGTAAATGCTTGTAACTTCAAAAAAATTGAAATGATTTAGAAAATTGACTTAATATTCAATTTATATTATAAAGGGAAAGAGTAGATGTGAATTAAAAGCTCAAGTATGAATGGTTTAATTGTTGGAAACCAATTATAGCATAAAACAATAAAGGTAAATAAAACTACAATGAAAAGTATGTAATACCTAAACAATGAATTCATTAAGTATCTCAAATAATTGAATGAAAAGAATATATGTAAGCAAATGAATCTAGATCAATGAAAATTGGTAATGTATGAATAAATGAGAAAAAGGAATTCTGTAAGTAATAAATAAAAAGATAAGGAAATAAGTATTGAATGGATGAATGCGAATTTATTTACAAAGGAACCTATATAGTACTTTAACAATTGATTTACAAATGTTTTAAATAATTGTACATGAGTAGCATATGTAAGAAAATGTAAATAATATATGTAAAGAAATGAATGTGAATGAATGAAATAATCAATGTATGAATGAAACTGAAGAAAAAAATGCAATGAAATTAATAAGAATGAACTTGAATAATTATTGAGGTCATTGTTTGTTTGGCTTATGAATGTTTAGGAAGGGACACTTTAAATTGTTTAGGATGCATGAATAATCTATTGAGTTTTATCTAATACTGTTGAGTGTATGGTATACTTAGTAGTTTATTTGTCATTCTATATGATTAAAAGTGTCTGAACCCAAACAAACCATTTGTTTTGCTTGATATGGATGTATGATTGATTGCATTGGCTTCATGTGATGATTTCATGCTTTTGGCTGCAACTGATTATTGTTATGTATGTTGATTTGTTGGTTATAAATTGAAACAACTTAAATATTTCACTTTTCATAATTATTAACTATTTTGGATTATATAAGTGAAATACAGGTCTGGATGCAATAGCTACTGCATTTGATTTCATAAAATAAGCGTTAATTGCTCGACAAATAGGTACGTTCTTGGATTATGGTTTTCTAGCGATATTATATTATTTTTCATATTTTTGGGGATATATTACTTTGAAAGATATGATATATATGTTGTTATTATTGATATTACAATTTCTCCAAGACCTCTCTGTACAGAAGAGACTCTGCCGAAATTTTCCGTAAATTTTGGACTTAGAAAAAAATTATGTGAAATTCTTTTTAAAATTTTGTTAACTTAAATATAAAAGATTTAATTGTTATAAATTGAAATTTTTTATTTAAATTATTTAACAATGGACATTAATTGTTTTAATTTAATATTTTGAATAAGATATATTGATTACTAAATTCTTTCTTTTCCCTCCTTTTTCCTTTTCGGGGACGAAAAGTTTGAGTGGGGGAGAGTGTAATGACCCGTAATTTTCGATAATTGAAATAGTTAATTTAATAAGATGTTTGGTGATTTAATATTGGGAGAAATAAAAATCTGTGATATACTAATGAAATAATAACTAAAATGAAATGATATAATATTAATTTAAGTTAATTATTAACTATTTTGATGAAAGTTCAATTTATTGAAATATTTTAAATGTTATACTTGGTTATAAATTAAATATAAGAAAATAAATGTAAGTATTGAATTAATTTATGAAATAGTATATAATAAATAGCAATTGAATAAAATCAGTATTATGTAAGTATTTATAACATTTGGTTGTAAATAATAAACATATTAATGTGATAAAAAGTAAATGGTGACAAACTATTGTATGTTACCTATTTATTTAGTCTGTTAAATTAAATTGGAAATCAATTACAATTAAATGTAATTAAATGATACAATAATGTGAGTTAAGACAATAACTGAAATTTGTGAACGTAATACAATGAATAGAAATGTTAATAATATTCATAAAGAAATAATTGGTTTAATAAAAAAAGGGAATGAAACCAAGATAAATAAATTAATTAGGATTTTAAATTATAATTGATGTGTGAAGTTGACAAAAATTCAATAAAATGGAAATATAGTGGTTGATACAAATAAAAGATGGACATGGTAGCATATTAGTGAAATAGGATATAAACAAATATTAACTATGTTATTAGAGTAACAATTGATTGAATATAAAGATTGAAACCAAATTAGATCAATTTAATTGAATTAAATTATAATAAATTGGATTTAATTACAGTTGAAATTGAACACCGTAATGGGTGAATAACTAATACCGAAATTATATGTAAACATGTTTTAAATTGTTATAAATGTCTAAGTGATCAGAAAATGATGAAGTTTGTTAGTTAATAAATATTGAATTGAAAAGTGAATTAATCAATTTAATATTAATTTATTTAATTAATGTGAAAAAAGCCATTTTGGCCACTGACTTGGATTTCGACGAAACCAGTTTCATTAGATTATAACGGTGAATTATTGTAAGGTTTCAAGTTTTGTAGCGATCGGACTTGTTGTTTGATTGCACGGACTCGGAACGCGTGAAAATCGATTTAATTAAAATCAATTTGAAATAAGCTGATTTTAAGCTAACATCTTCATACGATGGAATTTGGACTTGAAACCTGTTCCTTTGAGTTTAAATTTTTTGAAAACATCTATTTTAATATATGGTATGACCCATTTTTGTTTTGAAAACGAAACGGGCTTTTTGGGTCGTCTATCGTTCAACTTTCAAATCGACCTAGTCCATTCATTTCTATTTCTAATCTTCCTATAAATAGCCCATTATAAACCCTAGCAACCCTTTTATTTTCCATTGTCTGTACATACATTTCTTTCTTATCTCCTCTTTCCAATGACATACAAACAAAACCCTAACTCCCAAATTGCAAATTCAATTTCAATTTCAATTCCAAAATCAAACTCCTCGAAACCCTAAAAATTATATACTGTTTCGATGCTCTCATTGAGGGTAATTCACTGGTGTGATTCTTTTTTATCATCGGATCACCGTTCGTCTAGAAATCAACGATAAACCGTAGCCGTCCATTCTAGTTTTTGGACGATCCAACGGTGGATCGTTGTCCGATCGAGGATCGGAAAGCGGCATTGGGAAGAGGACAATGAGCAGGCCTTGACCATGGTGTTCGTTCGTGCCTAAGGTCAAGGAGTTCGCCACGGTGTGGCTTTGGACATTGGCGGAGGCGGTCGAACATGTGGCGACCGGAATTCGCGGCGTGGGTAGTGTGCGTGCGGCTTGGAGTGGGGTCATGCTGGCGTGCTTCGATCTGGGTGAAGGCTAGCGTAGGCCGAGAAGTTTTTGGTCAAAGATAGTTAGAGGGGCGGCTGTTCGAACATTCGAACGGGATTAGGGTTCTCTAGGAGGTGACGTGGTTTGTGACATGTTATTTTCTTTTACTATTATTTTATTTCCATATTTTAAAATGTATAACATCTAATGTTTGTAACATTTGTGTACGAGGACCGATGTACGAGCGGTTTGTTCCATTGGGATCGCATCGAAATTTTGGACATTCTGACGCTGGTTTGGACGAATTCTAAGGCTATTAAATTTTTGGCCTTATTTTGGATTTCAAATCGATTTGAAATCCAAGCTGAGTGATTCAACCCACTCACAATTACTAAATTATCTTATGTTAGTTAAATTAAATTTGTGATGTGATTAGAAATTAATTGATTGATATTTGGTATGTTTAAATTGTCATTCTAGTTAAATTTGACTTTTATTGCATTTAATCATCGTTTAATTTAATATTAAATTGAATTGTTAATTTAAATACTTGTTATTGATTATGAGTTATCCATTGATGTTTATTGGTTGATTTGGATGATGATTTGCGATGGATGTTTGATTGTTGATATTGGATGACTGGATGTTGTATTTCTATATTGTTATAACATTGCAAATTCCCTATGGGTTGAAATGATACATACTCGAATGATATGTAGATTAGAGAAAAATCGTTGTGGGTTTAAATGATGGACTCGAGCAATTTTATGAATTTTATTTAATTCGGGATTGTGGTTTGAAATGATATATAACCATAAAATTTTAAATTGCGGATTAAAATAATAAATATCCGCATCACTTGACCCTAGGGTAGAAAATTATACACGGACACCGGATTGGTTAAGTTAAATGATTTTAATTCTTTAAATTTTGAATTCAGTTAAACTGACATTTTGAAATAGAGATGTATTTATATAAACTGAAATATTTTTCGATAATCCAAGTGTTAATGCTGAAAATTGGAATTGATTTAATGAATTGTTCAAAGGATTTAAATTGAAATTTCAAAGTTGAAGTGGCATAAATATAAATGAATTTATTAGAATTGAGTTATTGAACTGTTGGATATAACTTTAAAATCTATTTTAACCAATTTAAACTATTTTAACTTATTTTAAATATATTATAACCTATTTAATCCAATTTAATCTAATTTACCTATTTTCAACAAATTAAATTTATTTAATCTATTTTAAATCTAATTAATATAATTTAAATCTATTTAATCTATTTTAAATCTATTTAATAATATTTTAAACCTATTGGTACGATTTAAATCTACTTAACCTATATTTAATCTATTTAAATCGTTTTTTTTGTAAAATTTAATAAAATCTATTAACCTATATTTAATCTATTAAAATAATAAAATCTAATTTAATCAAGTTTAAATATATTTAAATTTAAATATATTTAAACTAATTTACTATTTTAAAACTATTTTTAATCTATTTCAAATTACTTTCAACCTATTAAAACTACTTGTGACTATCTAAACTATTTTATAAAATTTCGAACTATGTAAAGTTGAAGTATTTATATTTAAATCCTTGATGATAATACAAACTAAGTTGGAATTTGGAATTGATATCTTTTTATGGAATGACAATTTGAGTGAATAAGATCGTTTGAAATGAAGAATTAATTAATATAACTTATCAATAATTTCAAAGTGAATATGATTTGAAAGTGACTATGACTTTGAAATGAATATAGTTTGGAAGTGAATATGATTTCAAAAGAGATATGATTGAAATCGAATATGATATTTTGATATAAAATTTGAATTGATTTTTGAAATTTAAAAGAACCATCCGGTGTGAAATAAGTGTTTGGTTGTTAAAAAGACCGGGGTCGGATATTGTCATACTCTCTGCCAATACCAAAAACCACTTTAACAACTGTGCACGTGGTGGAGATTCCAGAAATGAAGTAGGATGGTTTGGCGAATGATTTCTGTATAAGATATGACGTGACCCTGACTCCCATGAGTCAGCTTCAATGTGAATAAAACATGAGCTATACTTGGGCCAAGTGAGGTCACTCCTTCGATTGGACATGTTTCTTCAATGCCATATTATGACTTTGTGATGATTTGGTGACCACCCCTTGATTTTTGATTTGGGAGCATGTTCCGAGATGGACGGTAGTAGCTGCTACGCGTTACCACCAGTCCGGTTCTGGAATTGGTAAATCTACCATGGCATTGCCTCGAGTGCCATGTTCACATGCCCTAGAACACCTTCTACGAGTTTGTTTTGTACCATACCTATGGAGTGCCATCTGATAGCCTCTAGTTTATGGAGGAATTACGGTACTGTATAGACTATGGGAATATATAAAAACGTGTTAAGAGGGATATGGGCAATGCCTTAATGCTATTTTAATACTTTACTTTACTGTAAACACTATTATAATAGCATATTGTACTATAAAGTAGATAGTTTAACGGATCCTTAGGAGATGGTAATCCCGAACATCTCATAAGTTATTGCACTTACGTTAGACACTCGATAGGGGATGTCAAACCTTGTAAAGATCTCCGACGCCATCACTCTCATATTTATTCGCTGTTGATTTAATTTACAGAAGATCATTTAGTTCTGACTCGAGTGTTTTGTCTTTTCAATTCGCTCGGGTCAGCCTGAGCATTTCGGGGTTGAAGACCTTATTTATGGAGGATGAAGGCGAAGATTTGTACTATTGTTATTTATGATATGTATTCCACTGCATCATGTTGTTCCGCTGCATTTATTTATTTATTTCCGTTTATTTAACTCTGATATTTGTGTTGAAAAAGAATAATCAAATATATTTATAAAACAACTTCATGAACTTTATTTGATTTTCCGCTGTGAGATTCTGTATTTGTTTTTATTTCTTTCTTTTTTTCTTATTTTCTCCATAACAATCTGCCATTTTGAATGGTTTGACTCTGACATATGTGTCTGCTTAAAACATCCAAAAAGGCGGACCGTTACAATATTCAGACTATTTGTATATGAACTATTTAATATATAAACTATTTTAATATTCAAAATATTTCAATATATAAACTATTTTAGTATTCAAACTGTTTTAATAAATAAACAGTTTTCAATATTAAAATCTATTTTTAGCCTTCAAACTATTTTAATATTCACAACTATTTTGACTTTAAAACTATTAAATTTCGAAATAGATTAAATCTCGAAACCGATTCAAAGTCAAAACTGATTTAAATTAAACTTATTTGATTTAAATAATGACATAAAGTATGATTTATATTGTTAAAGTGAATTCTATATTTTGATATGAAGGTATGACCCGTTTCTTGAAATTTAAGGGAACCAATCGGTATGAGAGATAATGTTTGATTGTTAAGGAGATTGGGGCCGAATATTAGCATACTCTTTGTCAATACCAGAACCACTTTAATAATTTTGTATGTGGAGGATGTTCCAGAATGAAGTGATTAGATTGGCATACGTTATTGGATCTGAAGAAAGAGAATGATGATGGATGGACCCGACACTTGTGTCAATTTAAAATGTTTAAATAGGACGATTTATCTGACCAATGAGGCTAGCAACCTCTAGCGGACATCTATTCTTCATATTACTGTATGTATTTTGGACTAGATTAGTGCACCTTGATTTAATTATGGGATGGATGTTCGTGGTGAGCCGTTAGGGGTTACCACCAGTCAGCAAACTCAAGATGGAAATATCCTACTTTGGGATTGCCTCACGTGCCTTATCATACGATTACCCTTATTCGAGCCCACTACGATTTTGTTTTAGTATGGTACTTGTAGTGGACTAACTGGCTACTGACGTTACTGGTTGTGTTACAGGACCTGCATGGACTACCTGCTTAAAAATGTGTTAAGGCGGATCAATGTAAAGCCTTAATGCTATTTTAATACTTTGCTGATAAACACTACATATATATCGTATCTTACTATATACATAGATAGTTTAATAGATCCTTAGGGGATAGAAAACCCCATAACATCTCTTAAGTTACTTATACCCTTATTTCTCATGATATTGATTTCAATTACATAAGAAATTTTAGTTCTAACTCGAGTGTTTTGTCTTTTTACGCTCGGGTCAGCCTTAGTATTTTAGTTTTTGACATTCCGCTATGAGATTTTGAATATTATTATTTTTCGTCTTATTTTTTATTAAATCCCATTGATAATCTATCTTTTGGACTATTTGAGTTAGACATGCGTGATTTATTGTCGACTTAGATTGTCCAAAATGGTGGGTCGTCACAATTTAACTTGTAGAGACTTAATAATTTTATAAATATATGAATAACATATAATCTCTTATTAATTAGTATAATCTATTATAGGTAAAGTTGGAAACTTCGTTTTATTTTTTAGTTTTGTATATTAATCAACATTCATTTAACCTTTTTTGTTTGGAATGATTTTGCATTTTTTTTAATTCATTTATTTTGTATGAAATAATTGGTTCCTTGGTACATAGACATCAGCTCTGGTTTTGAATAATCTATTAAAGGTAATGCTCATCCTTTTCCAATTCTAACCTATATTATTATTATATAAGAAAATAAATTTGGGAAAAAATAATTATATATTATGTAAAAGCATAATAAAATAATAAATGTCTATAGAGTATTTTGAAGGAAAATGTAACACTTTTAATTTTTCTACTGTAGGCAATTTAAAATTTTGTTAGACGTTTAATTCTAAGTAAGTGTTTTATAAAATGTTTTATATTGTGTTATACCACCTTGTATCTGAAATATCAATGATACCATTAATGCCAATAGAATACATTGATTTCATTAATGTTTGATTGTTCCATTTATCTATTCTATTTTCTTATGAGTAATACCCAGGATTTTTGGAAACATTAGTTAGGATATTTAATTAGTTAAATTAAATAAAATAATGTATTGATTATGGGATTGAGATTTGATTTAATTATAGGGTACCTGTGCCATTTAATTAAAGTATTAAAAGAAGATTTAAATGAAAGATAGGAGAGGTAAAATAGGAAGGAGGCCATTCCTATATTTATTCCCTTAGGCCATGTATCTCTATAAGTTCATTTCCATTTCTCAATTTTTTTTAAAAGGAGGCTGGCCACCATTAACAAGGAAAAGGGGAATTAAGAAAAACGAAAGGAAATGCTAATTCAAATCAAATCCATTTAAATCTCAAGCTCCTTGATATCTAAAGCTGAGGTGAATGACGGTTACATCTCATATCTTTTATGGTTTCGATTTTAAGATGAAATCCCAAGTATTTTGCATTGGTTTCTATGATTCTGAATGAAGGAATGATTATATATACTTGTTGATGATTTATGTATATTCATATTGATTTTATGATAGATTTTAAGGTGAAAGCCCTATCAAATGACATCCAAATGCCTTGTGAATTTTTATGAAGGTCAGAAATGATATTCTATAGTTGGGTTTCAATTTTTAAATTTTTCTAAATTTTTATAGAACTTATATGAATTTTCTAGTAAACAAAATGTTATTTTTCATTATAAACTATTTACGGATAAGTATAAAAGGTTTGGATCCGAAATTTTTATATGTTGGAAAACATATTAAAAAAGATTTTCTGGAATTTTTCTATATTTTTTCTAAGTGTTTTAATGGTTATATAAAATTAGTTAAGGTATATGACTTAAATGTTTCATATAATTAAAGAAGGAGAAGGGGCTTCTTGTAAATAAGTTTGAATTGTTAAATCTAGAAAGTCGGTAGCACTTTTGAAAAAGTAAAACGGCAACCAATCAGATTTAGACAAACAAGGCGGGTTAGGTACAAAAGAATAGTTAAAAGATACAATTAAACATGTTTTTCACCGTTTTGATGCTTTCAGCACCAAGTTCCACCTTTCTACCTTCGCTTTCCACATAGTCGAAACCAATACACATAGTATTAGGCAACTAGTACGTAGTGAATTGGACATAGGGCGAAGGTATAGGGTCGAAACCAGGGGTTCTGAAGGGGTTGAGGCTTTGCTTTGGTTTAAAGGAAAAGGTGTCTGCTTGCTTTCGACTAAGTTAGCTTTCGACTAGGTCAAATGATTTAAAAGGAGATGGTTTCGATTGGGTTGCACCTTTGTGTTTACATGATTTCTTTCGACCGAGTCAAAACCTTTAGTTGTTGCTTTCTTCCTTTCGATCCAGATTGTTTCGAAGGGATTATTTTGTTTTCTAAAATTTAGTCACCCTTCTAGTGCTTTCAAAGGGATGGTTTCGACATCATCACTTCTTTACTTAGGAAAGGATTTCTAAAAGAATGCTTTCGACTTTACTAAATTTCTAATCCTTTTGCTCTACTTGAAGGTATAATCTAAATGGTTTCGACTGAGATGGTTTTCAAAGATTTCGAAGGGTAAATTTTTGAATGGTTTTGAAAGGTGTCTCCACAACTTTTAAAATTGAACCCAAAGTGCTTTTGAAGGGATTGATTTTTGATTGTTTCGAAAGGTTTTAATAATTGGTTTTGAAAGGGTTGAAAGGAAAGGTTTTTCCTATGTTTTCAAAAATTTTAAAGATTTTAAAAGAGGATGTCCAATTTTTTAAAGCTTTCGAAAGAAAAACTTTTATTGGTTTCGAAAAGGTTACTTTCAAGGGTTTCGAATGGGTTGTTTAAAGGTTTTAAATAAATGTTTCAAACATACAAATAAGCAAAATAGCCTAAGTGTTTTATGTTAAAAAGGACTTTAACTTATTTTGAGGGGATATGCAATCCTCATTAAAACTCATCAACATTATTTTGAGTAAAGTATATATAACATGGAAAAATAGTTTAGATAAAGATAAATATGTGTTTTCTTTGTATATTTATGATTTAAACGATTAAATCATTTTGAAAAGGTTTTTGAGGAAAAAGATTAACGGTAGTCAGACCTAAGGAAATGATTAGGATAGTTAGTCCAGATTGAGCACCGTTAGTCCAGTTTGAGGATAAACAGTCCAGATTGAGGAAAGTTAGTCTAGATTGAGGATAGTTAGTCCAGTTTAAGGGTAGTTAGCCTAGATTTCAGACAGATAGTCCATTTATTATCTGTTTATAGCATAACAGATCTAGCTATTGTTTTATCACTAAAACCAATTTGATTAACCAGTTTGGTTCTAGGAAAGGATTTGAAAAATATTTTTTTTGGAAAGGATATTAGTGAGGGGAAACCCATCCTTTTAAGCAAAGTGTTCTCACTCAATATCAGTAAACCGAGATGTAATAGAATTATTCACACCAGGCTTTATGTCTGACTCAAATTTTTTGTTTCCCCTTAAACTCTTGAGTGTTAAAAATTGATTTGAGTAGGCTGATGGTTGAGTATTATAGGTTTTTGAGATTTTGGCGAATAAAGCTTCTAGAGATGAGCAGGTGGCTGACGGACAGCTAAATTAGAAACATATTATTTTGTTTTGATTCCATAGTCTATTAAGTCAGATATGACTACATTTCTTTGATCATCCAAGGGGGCATCGTCATATGTCGCTCTTGGTGTATTATTGTAAATTATATTTGATCATTACCTAGGAAACGTTTTGTGATTTTGTAACTTGGATATGATATTGTTTTGAAATGTAATCGGTAAGATGTTGTTTTTTTTGAAAATATGCGATTTTGTTCATATTCAAGTGCTTCTGATATTATGGATACCATTAACATTGCTGTATATTATCATCAGAAGTTAATACTATAGATGACTGCAGCATCTGTAGTGCTTAGCTTACGGCCTCTAGATACAGTATGTTACAACTTGGTATCAGAGAACAGGTTTATGAGAAACTTTAAACTTAAAATGATTTTGAAAATATAATCCTGAGGAATTAGAGATATATTGGTAATTGAGATAACGCTATAGTAACATTTTTGTATTTGGTATATATAAGTATATGCTTTATCTCTAGTCTCCTACCTTTGTTAGGGCTATCCTTTTGTATCTCATGATATTTGAATAGATATGGATTATAGAAGAGGAAGAGTTAATCTAGGAGGAGAAGGCACTGATGGGAATGCCAGGCCTGATGCAAGGAGAGGTCAAGGTCAGTCACAAGCAGAGAATGTGGGTGTTGAATTCCCGCAAGTTGGAATGGAAGCTATGTATCATTTTTTCAGGAATATGATGCAAGCAGGAGTTGCAACCAGAGTGTTAGGAGGAAATGCTGCAGGAGAAGGGGTTTCAGAAGTTTCGATAGTTAACTGTTTTGCTAAGATAAGTGGAGATTACACTAAGCTTGGGGGGAAAGCCGTTTATTGGAACAGAGGGTGCCATTGAGATAGAGAATTGGTTGCTACACGGTGAGAGGATCTTTGCAGATTTAGGGCTCAATGATGAGTAGAAGAGGAGGCTGACATCTAGATAGCTTCAGGAAGTTTCATTGTTTTGGTGGACTAGTGTGACTGTGGATGAGGAGACCATGACCTGGGAAGATTTCAAGAGGAGGTTCCAGGAAAGATTCATGTCTATTATGGAACAGTCGACTCTGATCAAAAAGTTTGCCGAGTTAGAGCAGGGAAGGATGTCTATTTTGGAGTATGCCAAAAGGTTCGAGGAGTTGGCCAAGTATGGGTATGCTTCAGTGGATACAATGATAAAGAGGAATGAGAAGTTCATCAGAGATTGAAGCCTGAGTTAGCCATGGTTACATTACCTCATATTAGGGAACCTTCTGATGTTTTTGTGGAGATGGCCTTATGATATGAGGAGGTTCTTGATTCTCTCGAGAAGAGTAAGGCTAAGGAGGTTCAGGTTAGGAAGGGCCAGAAGAGGAAGTTCTTCCCCAAGAAAGGTGCTCAGAAGGGTGGAGCGGCTAAGAAAGGGAAGTCTGAGATTGTTTGCTTCAAGTGCGATAAGAAGATGCACTTTGCTAATGAGTGTCATGCTAGAAAGGTAAGGATGTGGTTGGGAGGAAGAATGTTAGGTGCTTCAACTACGACCAAATAGGGCACTATAAGAACAAGTGCAAGGAGTCCGCTAAGGATGGAAAGGGCAAGGTGTATGCATTGGAACCTGCTACTTCGAAGCCAACAACTCAGGAGAAGGGAAAGGCAGTTTTGGGAGGTACGTTTTAGATTCATGGTATATATGTTAATGTTCTATTTGATACTGGTGCATCACATACTTTTACATCTAGATGTTTGATAGATAAGCTTAACCTTGAACCTACATATTTTGTTACTTTCTTACGAGTTGCGAATCCAATAGGAGATTATGCAACACTAGGGTTAAGATGCGACCAGTTAGAGTTTGACCTGTTAGGTCGTACTTTCATTTGTAGTTTGCGCGTGTTTGATTTGTGGGGTTCGAAATTATTCTTGGTATGGATCGGTTTAGTAGGTACGATGCTAGGATATTTGGTCAAGATAGGAAGATATCTCTTAGATACCCTGATTATAGTGACATGATTGTTTATACCGAAGGTCCTAGCAGTGAGATGTATGCTTTGTTGGGTGTTATGGAATCAGACGATGAGTTGAGTTTTCATGGTTAGAAAATTCACAGATGTATTTGAGCCTGTAGTTGGATTGCCAGTAAAATGAGCTATTGAGTTTCGGATAAATTTGGTTCCGGGAGTAGAACCAGTGAGTAGGCCGCCAAGCAGGATGAACCCTTCAAAGATGAGGGAGTTGAAGGTGCAATTGGTGGATTTAGAAGGCAACGGTTTTATCAAGCCTTGTAGTTCGCCTTGGGGTGCAACATGAGTGTTTGCTAAGAAGCCGGATGTATCATTGAGGCTATGTATCGATTATCATAAATTGAATGAGAGGATGATAAGAATCGATATCCATTGCCCAAAATTGACGATTTGTTCGACCAGTTGAGTGGGGCCAAGGTATTTCCCCAGTTGGATTTGACAATAGGTTTCCATCAACTCAGGGTAGCAGAGGATAGTATACCTTTGATGGCGTTTAGGACTAGATATAAGTCGTACAAATGGTTAGTTATGTCGTTCGGACTGACTAATGCACCAACATTCATTGTGGATTTGATGAACCGAGTTTCCAAGAGCACTTTGATAGGTTCGTATTGATTTTCATAAATGGTATCTTGATATACTCTAAGGATGAGAGAGACATGAAGTTCATCTTAGAGTGGTGCTTGAGACACTGAGCCAACATCAGCTGAAGGCGACATTTTCGAAGTGTCACTTCTGAAAGAAGAAAGTGAAGTTTCTTAGTCATGTAGTCTCAGAGAGAGGGTTGTTAGTGGATTCGACTCAGATTGAAGCAGTGAATAGTTGGAAGAGCCTTGAGACAGTGACTAAGATAACGAGTTTCCTAGGTTTGGTTGGCTATTTTAGAGATTCATTAAGGATTTTTTGCAGATAGCAGCAACGATGACCAAGCTAACGAAAAAGATGTGATGTTTGTATGGACCAATAGATGTAGGAAGCATTTCATAGTTTGAGACACTTATTGACCCATGTGCCTATGTTGGTTGTTCCGGAAGGGAATCGGGATTTGGTGTACTAATGCATGTGGAACATGATTACGAGCTGCGCTGATGTAGATAGGTAAAGTAATTACCCATGCTTCTAGACAGCTTAAACTGCATGAGGTCAGGTATCCGATGCATGATTTAGAATTGGCTGCAGTGATATTTTCTTTGAAGGTGTAGAGACATTACCTTTGGAGAGAAAGGTTTGAGTTATATACAGATCATAAGTAGCTGAAGTATTTAATCTCTTCGAAGGAGCTGAACATGAGACAGTAGAGATGGTTAGAGTTTATAGCCGCTTATTATTTTGGGATGGAGTACACACCGAGGAAAGGTAACAAGTTTGCAGATGCGCTTAGTAGAAAACATCAGAATGCAATATTAGTGATGATAGCTGAGTGGAAGGATTTGGAAGCATTAGAAGATTGTAGAGTGCAGTGAAGATCTGAGGCTGAGTCTAGCGAGATACAGTAGTGTTGTCTTGTTTGGAAGTTCAACCAGTGATGATCGAAAGAATTGCTTTAAAACATATGCAGGATCCAGTATTAGCAGATCGGATCAGGAAGCTTAGAGATGGAATCAAGAGTGATGAATTGAAAGATTTCAGTCTTGACTAAAATGGGCGGTTGAGAAAGAAAGAAAAATTATATATTCCGAGTGTAGGAAATATAACGAAAGAAGTCTTGGAGGAATGCCATCATCTGAGGTTCTCTATTCATCAAGGAGGAACTAAGATGTATCAGGATATGAAGAGAAGTTTCTTTTGGAAAGGTATGAAGTGGGATATTGGCTTATGTGTAAAGCAGTATTTTAATTGCGAACAGGCACAGGCCGAACACTAGAAGCCAATTGGGTTACTTCAGCGATTAGATATTCAAATATGGAAGTGGGATTCTATTTCGACGGACCTTATCGACGGGTTTCTAAGGTCGAATAAAGGAAATGAAAGTATATGGGTCATAGTGGGCAGAATGACCAAGAGTGCCCATTTCATTCCAGCAAAGTCAACTAGGGCGACACCTGTTTTAGCGAAGCTGTTCATGAAAAATGTGGTTATACTACATGGAATTCCAAGTAGTATAATAAGTGATAAAGATTCCTTATTCACTAGCGAGTTCGGCAAGAGTCCACTAGAAGTTTGGGGAAGCAAGCTCAAGATGAGTACTGCTACCATCCATAGACAGATGGGCAAATGGAAAGAGTCCAAAAAACCTTGAAGGTTTTTCAAGAACCTGTGTTCTAGATTTTAGGGGATCATAGGAAGATCATCTGCATCTAGTCGATTATTTCGTATAATAATAGTTATCAGATTAGTATTGGGATGGCACCGTTTGAAGTTTTGTATGGAAGGCCGTGCAAATCTCCTGTTTCTTTTGGTTGGAGACCGAGGATAGGTTGGTTCTTGGTCCAGATTTAGTTAGAGAAGCTGCAGAAAAGATTGAGGTCATTCGGGCTAGAATGATGGAAGCTCAGTCTAGGCAAAAGAGTTATGCACATAAGAAATGGAAAGACTTAGATTTCTCAGTTGGAGATCAAATTTTCGTTAAGGTGTCACCGATGAAGGGTGTGTAATCAGATTTGGGAGATTAGGAAATTTGATATCAAAATTCGTTGGACCTTTTCCTATTGTTGAGAGGATCAGGAAACTCGCATATAGAGTTGAGTTATCGAGCATTTTGGCAAGTGTCCATGATGTTTTTTCATATTTCTCATCTCAAAAAGTGTGTTAGAGTCCCAGAGACTACCATTGCACCGACTGTGCTAGATGGTTTAGTGGTAGAACTGGATTTGACTATAGTGGGAAATCCAGTTCACATTGTTGCGAGAGATGAGAAGAGGCTTAGAACCAAAACAGTCTGGTTAGTCAAAGTCCAATGGCTGACAATGACATGGACTATACTTGGGAGGTTGAGACCAGGATTAGAGATACTTATCCTGACTTATTCGATGGTATGTTTTACCTTCTTGTTTGATTTATTATGTGCCTTATCATAACTTTGAGGATGAAATTCTTTAAGGAGGGGAGTCTGTAACACCCCAGATTTGTGGAAACTTTATTTAGAATAATTAATTAGTTAAATAAAATAAAATAATGTGTTGATTAGAGGATTGAGAATTGATAATTAAAGGGTAGTCGTGCCATTTAACTAAAGAATTAAAAGAAGATTTAAATGAAATATAGGAGAAGTAAAATAGGAAGGAGGCCATTCTTATATCTATTCCCTTAGGCCGTGTATCTCTGTACATTCATTTCCATTTCTCAATTTTTTTAAAAAGGAGGTTGGCCACTATTAACAAGGAAAAGGGGAAGAAGATTAAGAAAAACTAAAGGAAAAGGGGAAGAAGATTAATAAAAACTAAAGGAAAAGCTAATTCAGGTCAAATCCATTTAAATCTCAAGCTCCTTAATCTTTAAAGCTCAGGTGAATAATGTTTGCATCTCATATCTTTTATTGTTTCGGTTTTAAGGTGAAATTCGAAGTATTTTGCATTGGTTTGCCATGTTTTTGAATGAAGGAATTATTATATATACTTGTTGATGATTTATGTATATTCATATTGATTTTACGATAGGTTTTAAGGTGAAAACCATATTAAATGACATCAAAATGCCTTGCGAATTTTTATGAAGGTCAGAAATGATATTTTAGAGATGAGTTTCAATTTTCAGATTTTTATGAATTTTTGTATAATTTATATGAACTTTCTAGTGAACAAAATGTTATTTTGGTTTATAAATTATTTACGGATAAATAATAAGGTTTTTTTATAAAGGACAAAAATTTGTAGTTGTTAGGCCCAAGGACACAACCTCAATATTTTAGCTTAAGGACAAACATTCTTTCAAAATTAGTGATAAGGGAAAATATTCTTCCTAATTAGTCATAAGGACAAATCGCCGAACTTATCAACCAACACTCATCACACCACCACCCACTGCCACCAAACCCAACACCAAGCGCTGCCATCACATGCCATCGATAACTCATAACTTAAAAAATGATACCTAAAAATTGCTACCGGTAACTAAAAACTGATACCTAAAAACTGCTACCTAAAAACTGATACCTAAAAACTGCTGCCGACAACTAAAACTGATACTCAAATAAACAACTCATAATATCCTAGTTTTCAAATTTATCAAATTCGATCACCATTGTCTAAATTTACAATTTATTCTTGAACAAGCGTTTCAATCATAACAGTCATCCTTGTAGAAAATCAGTTCATCATCATATTTAAAGCACAAACTCAAAAATAACAAATATTCTTGAAAATGATACCTAAAAACTAAAAAACTGATACCTAACAGCTGATACCACTTCTTCTTCCCTAATTCTTCCATGGCTTGCTCTTCTTCTTTCTTGACTTGCTCTTCTTCTTCCTCGAATTATTGTTTCTTCTAAAACACTACTTCACCATGGCATTCCTGTCACCAGAGTCATCAATTTTCCATAATCCAATGAATTCAAATCGAGCTACTTCAAAACCCTAGCTGTTGCCATACATCATTGAGCCAACCATCCTCGCAGCCAACGTCATCGCCACAAATACCCTCGCCAACAATGCGTCTAAGCTTGACACGCTCCATACTCATTTGTGTGTTTGTCATGATCGCTATTTTTTTGACCTGCCTTCGAATTGAAATTCAAAAGTTGACCTTTATACTAAAATATTGAAGGTCGGTCCTCAAGACTAAAATTTTATCCTTGACACTATTTTCCTGTAAATAATAAATGGTTTGCGTCTAAAAATTTATATGTTCGAAAACGTATTAAAAGAGATTTTCTGTAATTTTTCTAGATTTTTCCTAAGTGTTTTAATGGTTATACGAAATTATTTAAGGTATGGGACTTAAATGTTTTATATAATTAGAGAAGGAGAATGGGCTTTTTGTAAATAAGTTTAGATTATTAAATCTGGAAAATCAGCAGTAATTTTAAAAAATTAAAATGGCAATCAATCAGATTTAGACAACAAGGCAGGCTAGGTGCAAACGAATAGTTAAAAGGTACAAATAGACATGTTTTTCACTGTTCGATGTTTTCAGCACTAGGTTTCGCTTTTCTACCTTCATCTCCGGCACAGCCGAAATCAATGAACATGGTATTAGACAACTAGTACGTAGTGAATTGGACATAGGTGGAAGGTATAGGGTTGAAACCATGGGTTTCGAAGGGGTTGAGGCTTTGCTTTGGTTTTAAAGGAAAAGGCGCCTGCTTACTTTTGACTTAGTTATCTTTCGACTAGGTCAAATAGTTTAAAAGGAAATGGTTTCGATTGGTTGTGCCTTTGTTTTTAAATGATTGCTTTCGACTGAGTCGAAACTTTTAGCTGCTACTTTCTTCCTTTCGAACCAAATGGTTTCGAAGGGGTTATTTTGTTTTCTAAAATTTTTATCACCTCTCCCGTGCTTTCAAAGGGATGATTTCAACACCGTTACTTCTTTACTTAGGAAAGGGTTTTGAAAATAATTCTTTTCATTTTATTGAGTTTCTGATCCTTATGCTCTAGTTGAAAGCATCATCCAAATGCTTTCGACTGAGACGGTTTTCAAAGGTTTCAAAGGGTAAATTTTTGAATGGTTTCGAAAGTTATTTCCACATATTTTAAAATAGAATCCAAAGTGCTTTCGAAGGGATTGAGTTTTGACTATTTTGAAAGGTTTTAATGATTGGTATCGAAAGGGGTGGTTCCCTAGGGTTTCGAAAGGGTTGAAAGGAAAGGTTTTTCTTATGTTTTCGAAAGGAAATTTTATAGGTTTTAAAGGAGGATGTCTAATGTTTTAAAGCTTTCGAAAGAAAGACTTTCTTTGGTTTTGAAAGGGTTACTTTCAAGGGTTTCGAAGGTTTTTTGTACGGGTTTTAAACAAGGTTTCGAACATGTAAAAAGGTAGAATAGCCTAAGTGTTTTAAGTTAAAAAGGACTTTAACTTATTTTGAGGGAATAGGTTTTTGTACCAAATATAGGTACAACACTCTTTGGATGTAATTGAAGAGATTAGAATGAATAAATTAAATGAAAAATGAGGCTAATCTAATAATCACACCAAGAAAAGTAAGAAAGAACAGAAAATGATAGGAACTTATAGTGGTTCAATGTTGTAGCCAACATCCACTTTGAAGAGTTTGATGTTTATTGCTGATTTTCGACTGATTTACAACAGTATAATAGCTAGCACCCAAGTTACGATGGAATTTCAACAAAGTAGTAACGTAGAAGTTCCAAAAGTCCCTTTTTAGTTGGCTTTGGGGTGCTATTTATAGGAGCAGACCTGAAAACATCTACCTCAAATCTCGGAATACCATTTCTCACATGTAGGCGGGCCCACCGGATTGATCTAGTGTTGTTTGGGATCGGTCCCTAATCGATCCATGTTGTCTTCCTATCGATCAAGATTGGCTCCAATTGAGTTGCGATCGATCAGAGGAGCTCTTCAGTTGATATGCAAGCTCCTATGAAAATTTCATAGTATTTGGACTTGTATTTGAGAGATATGATTGATCCAAGATTGAAATTGCTAAGGAGGCTGAAGTATTCGTATCGATACGTGCGTATCGATGGGCTTCATATTGATAGAATGCGTATCGATTAATTGCATGTTGATGACGTGGCACAAGAGTTCTGTGAAGATCCGTATTTCACGCCAAAAGACCGTTCCTTTGGTTCGACTACTTCCTTCATATCCATCCAAGGTTATACTCTTCGTATCGATGCTTTGCCTTGGCTCTTCGCATCAATCAAACAATTGATCGATACAAAACATGTAGTGGTTGGTTGAATGAAGCACAACCAGCCCATGTAATGTTGAAGTCTATTCAAACTTGATCGATATGAAATGGATAGAGGTTGAGTGATAGACTTGTGTTCATTTCGTATCGATCTGGATGGATACAAAATGATGGTTGTAGGTTGATGGATATGAAATTGATGTGTTCCACATGGATCTTTATCGATCCATAATTTGGGCATACGAATTTCGATTAACCTGAAATTTGAAATGTGTCCTTTAATAGCTTTGCTTGTCATACCATGCTAAATATAGCTCGATCCAAACTTTGACTAAGTTTGCATGTATCCATCATGGACTTATAGATAACCGATCTTCGGGATGGATTGTCTTCAGTTCTTAGTCAAGTCCTTGGTGTCACGGCCTTGCCGAAAGACGGGATAACAATTGCCTCCCAAAGTATGTCCTGTGTGAACACGCCATGCTTTGAAAAGCTACAATCTTCACTCTGAAAAGAATCTATCTGATTCGTTGAACAGTTGTTGTATATTCATCAAGAGATGTAACCTTCGATTAATTTCCAGTAGTATACATGTTAAGTTGTAGACTATCAATGATCATGCAATGTTTTGTTGTAACCGAAGGTCGAGTGCTAGCAATTTGTTATTCACTGCTCTAGTTGTCACTAGGTAAGCATTCAATTCCTGTAACTTTGGAATTTAAATTTTAGTTTGGCATACATGCACATATGTTAACCTGGCTCCCGTTTATGTTTGCACATTCATGGGTCGTTTTCAAGTTCATTTTTTCTTGTTTGGATCGAGTTTCATATCAATCCTCTCCTGGATTGATCTCGAATTCAAGTTGAAACAACGATTGATGATCATTTTAATTCATTCCTTCGTATCAATCCTCTCCTGGATCGATCTAGGATGTGTGAAGATAAGCTTCATATTGATAGTTATCGATACGAGATGGATATACATGGGAGTGCTTCATATCAATAGATACAAAATTTACAAGTGCATGCTTTGTATCGATGGATATGAAACATTAAGACTGGGATCGATCTGCATCGATGGATATGAAGCGGATAGCTACTTATTGACGGACACAAAATGCTAGGCTCTGGATCGACTCGTGTTAATGGATACAAAAGTCAATCTTTGTATCGATGGATGTTGACCATTTCTCTTGGTTTAGTGATTGGGATACGAAACATTTTTCTTTGGATGCGAAGCTATATGAATAGATTTTAGACTTTGAAAATTTTCACCTGCTTTTGTTTTTAGTTCATATCAATCCATAAATAAATAAAACTGTTGAAATCTTCGCCTTCAAACAACTAACCCATTAACCTTCAACCCAATTCCTCCAATCTAGGTAAACAATCAACGTAATTGTGTTTGTAAGGACAAGAATCGAGCTTTGTGCCATCTCATCCAAGGTGATGGTCAACTCCGGCATGGTTGATGCCAGAATGAGGCTTGACTAAGGAGAGCTGTGAATTTCATGGTAACTTGGAAGTTTGGGGAAGAAGGAGAGCACTAGAAGAATCGATGGAGCCACTGACTCCAAGTCTCTCTTTCTCGAACTCGCATCGATGGTAAGGTGGACCGGTCAAAATACATTGGAGATGGAGGAATGCAATCCTCCTAATCGATACGAATGCAGCAGTTTATCGATCGAACTGGGATGGAACCTTTCGTAGCGATGTAGATCGATGGATACAAAACCTAATCATCTTGGATCGATACGAAGGGGCTGATAACTGGGGTGATCGATAAAAATAGTCGATCGATACGAAATGTACCGATATGAAATGTATCGATATGAAATGTATCGATATGAAATGTCATTGATTAGTGTCTTGGTTAGATACAAACACAGACTTTAGGGGAACGATCCAACTCGAACCATGATGGATATAAAACCAATTACCTTTTGCATACTTGAACACTTGACTCCGACGAGCTTTAGCCTTGCATATCTGGACTTGATTGAAAAACTGCATATATGACCACCCTCAAAGCTCGTCGATGGAACTATAATTTAACAAACATAAAAAACTTTAACATGGATTGTTCTTCGAAGTCAGGATGGCACGGTTGAGACGGTCAGTGATGACGATCACTTTGACAGAATCTCAAAGTCTTGTTGCTTTACCATCTTTCGAACTTGCAGAAATTTAGAGTATTATGTACCACTTCACACATAACATGATCACTCACTTTACATTGGGGGAACACGAGTTTCTTACCATCTAATAATGGTTTTTACTGAGCTCAATGGCCATGGATCCCAGAAGCACCAAGCAGCAGGAAGTCCAAACCTCCACTTCCTAGAATATAAAGGCCACACATCGCGGCTGATTTAGCAAGTCCTGCTTTGGATGAACTGTTGGGTGCAGTGTTGGTTTTGAATCCAAAGGACTTAGTCTATTCCAAGATATTTGAAGATATGCTAGGCAGAATTTGTCTTAGGCATGGACCATCTTTGGAAGATGTTCTATTACCGGGGCTAGAAGGCAGAGCGCACAATCCCCCAAAAGGGTTTACTGCATTTAAAAGATTCATGTGCATGGCTGGAACGTTGCCCTCGTTTAACCAATTCATTTGGAACGTACTATTTTTCTATAGGATCGTGCCTTTTCAACTGCGTCCTAATGAATACGCACTTCTCAATAGTCTATACATCATATTTATGGAGCATCTCCTTCGACCCCCGACCGTTGTTGAGATCAGATACTTATTCAATGTCATGAGTCGGGGGGGAGAATCCATCATTTACCTTTCTAGAAGAGGTCAGGAACTACCAAGTGGTGGCAAGTGCTTGGAGTAAGTTGAGCTGCTTCAAGACAGAGTGGTTCTTTCTGTGATGGCCACCGGAGTTCGCTAGGCGATGGTTAGTCAGACATAAGTGCTTTAACCTCTTCGTCCATTAAATGGGTAATATAAATCGACGTTGAATCCATTACCGCATTTCTTTTACAGCTTCAATTCAATGGCTCGAAGGAGCACAATTTAATGAGATGGCAAGGACACTCCAAGCAGTGCCCGCCGAACATAGAGAAATATATGAAGTTCTTAGTGATTAAAACTTGATCGCCCTTGGGCTCATAGAGAGAGCTCGGAGCACTGGACTGACAGGAGTTCCCAGAGTGGGCCCAGTAAGACATAGTTGAAGGCAGGCTCCTATTATGCCCCTAGTCGAGGGATCTCAGAGTGCACATGGAGTCACAATCATCAAACTAGGCGATGACGAAAGTATGGTGGCTAGACATGAGCCCACTGTAGTGCCTCTGCAGGGCTTTTGGTCACTAGAATAAAAAAGAAAGGGAAAACCTCTCGTCCACAAAGCTAAGAGGCAAAATACTATTAAGACAACTCAGCTTGTTGCAACTTCTATAGGTATGAATGCCTCTTCTCCACAGACGGAAAGTTCATTGAAAGGGCTATTGGATGTTCTCATCCCAGATGACATATCTACGTTCCATGATCTCGGGTTGGAGGGGCTCCACTCCCCATCACGAACTGGTGCAATCCTAAATTCTTTAGACATAGGGGAACTCCCACGAACAAGACTAACACAATCAGTCTACTGGGGGGTATGCACATGCATACACACACACTTCACGGCATCACACAACTTTTAATCACATGCTTCTTAGTTTCTGGAGATAGCTACTTCTTTTTCTCTTTTCATTTTGCAGACACGATGGTGAAGCAAGTCTCCTTCTTAGCTACCTCCACTCTTCATGCCATTCATCTGGGTTACGCTCCAAGTCACATTACCGTGAGTGCAAGAGAGACAATGGTCGTGACTATTACTCTAGCCAAGAGTATGAGCATTTTAATGGGGAGAAGGAAAGATCATATCAAAGCAGGCACCGCTTTTGGTCGCGGTCTCCACCATCAAAAGGACCTTCAAAACCATCTGGATTCGGTAGGCCATACTCGAAAACTGCACATCAAATAGCATCGTCACATACTCCAAAATCTGGCAATTAGCATCGTAGAACTGAAATAGAAGCCCCGTTCGTCACAGAAAAAACTGCCATCGAGCCATCGGGTGAAGGAGCAATCCATATTGCAAAACTAAAGAAAGATTTCTCAAAAATCTACTTCTATGGATTCCACTTTCCTTCCAATTTGAAATGAATTCCAAATGATATAGAAAAACTGGTGTAAGTTATGTGCATGACGTGTACAACCAGTATCGGGAATAGGTTAAAATGGCAGAAAGGGTTTCGGTGGTGTCTTTTGAGCAAGCTAAAACAATTGAAAAACTGGAGAGTGATCTATCTCAGAAAGGAAGAATAATAGCAGCGCTCAACAATGAGCTTGAATCTTTAAGGAAAACTGAGATAGAGGTTGCGCAGAGAGCCGAGGAAGCTAGAAAGTCCATGGACATGAGAAAGACTCATATGGACTTAGTGCAGGAGATGGGTCATCGTAACACCGTTATTATTTGAGAAAGGGATGATGCACGGAAAGAGGTTGAGGAGCTAAAAGCAAAGCTGACTAAGGCCCTTAAAGAAAAAGATGAAGCTAATAAAGTGGTACATGAGGCATGCGAACAGGCAGTGATACTTAGGGAAGAGAGGGATACAATGAACATAATGGCTGAGGAAGCCGATGACAGGATTGAAAGGGAAATTAAAGTGGTTGAGGACAAAATGGAAAGCGAATGTTAAGATCTCCTGGTCACTTACAATGCTAACATATTGAGATACCACAACTTAAGCTGGCTCGACAAAGATTATCCTTTCCTGTTATACAAAGCCTGGAATCGCTTGCTTAAGGATGATAAGGTGTTCTGTAATACTGCAACCATCGACGAGTTCGAACTAGAAACTCAAGAGCTAATCGGGGATGAGCCTAAAGTCCTTCATGAGACAACCATCGCTCTTGAGAAAGAAAAACTGACCACCAAGTATTCGAAAGCTGGGAAAGGATCCAGGAGTGAACACCATGAAGTAGGCTTCGAAGTGCCTCCAACGTACGAATTTGAGCCTACTCCTTCTATCGATCCTCTAGTTGTCCTATGATATGATCCTGATAGGCCGCATCTCTCCTTGTTAATCGAGCGCAGCTTGAAAGGAACATCAGCTAAGCATGGGAGCCAACTCGAGGAAGGAATTTTGGTCACTTCTCCCATTCATCCAAATGTAGGAACACTGTCAGAAGATACTGCTAATATTTTATCCTATCCCCATTCAATCGTAGATTTTGCACCGGCTGATCCTCTTGCAACTCAAGAAATTCATCACGAGCAAAAGGCACTTACAACAAAGGCTACAATTGTAACAGTCGCCACTTCGGCTGGGGAGATGCATGATAGCAGCTGCATGCTTGATGAACAATTGATGGAAGCACTTCTCATCCATCAAAGTGATCCGAGTATCGAAATGCCCTTCAATATTCATAAAGACGTAATCATAACCGGCTCCTTGGGTCCGACTAGCAGTGTTTCGATGGCTATACGTGCGGATCGGGCAGAGCAGATAATGGAGGAAATCAAGGCCGAGATCGAGCAAGTTGAGTAGGCTCGTAGAGCCGGCGGTGGTATGGCGGGTCGGCCCGGTCCTTATACTTGTGGTCTCTTCGGGTGGCACCATTATTATGACCAGTGCGCCTCCTTCTTCTAGCATTGAGAGTGCCACCATTCAACCGGTTTCGCACATAGAGGATACTCCAGTCCCTGTGAGTTCTCAAGAGGAGACTACATCGATTCCCCTAGCCGAAGACAAGCCAGTTGGAGCAAGCCGGGGAGGCAAGAGTTCAAAGTGAGGTCCGGGTGGTAGCCCGAGCGGGTCTACGTTAAATAAAAGTTAGAAGGACAAGAAATTAAAGGTGTACATACACATTTTTTCTTCCTCTCTTTTGTAGATGGCTAGAATAAGATTTTCTTTTGCTTTTTATAGGCCATGTATAGATGCGGGCTTGGCCTCCGCTTACAGGGATTCTTTGAACAGATTTTGTACTTTCTTTCTCAAAGAATATTACGAATAAAATTTCTTTTTTGTTTTTAGTATAACTCTGCATTCCTTCGTCTATGTACTATGGCATTCACATTTCCAATCAATGTACTTGTGAAGTTTTGGTGTCTGAGTCGAACTTGAATCCGGTCTTTAAATCCTGAAGTCATGGCTTAGGGTCGTACTCAAACGTTGAGTCGAGTCTCAACGTTGCATTGTCTCGGTCAGTGGCTGGTACTTGAATTATGCCCCCAGTTTTAGGGAGAATTGAAGTAGTCAGTTAGCAGTCGTCCTCCGCCTTCACTAACTTTAACTTAAATTGGTTAGAACAAAGTTAAAGTGACACGAGCATGAGCGATCGAATCACACTCGCTCGTTCGTTGGCATTTGTATCCACATTCTGGAGATTAGACTTGTATGCTGGCAATCGGTCATGCCTGCTTAATATTTATAATCATATCCACAATTCGAGGACATAAGTTAATTTAAGGGTGGTCGGTTATACTCAGTTAATGTTTATATTCTAGTTTATGCTTTGGGATTCTAGAGTCAATTGACAGACGGTCAATCATATCTGTTTAAGCATTAGGATTTTGTTCGTACTCTGGGAATAAGTAGTTGGTCAAGGTTGTGGGTGGTCGGATCACATCCACCTTGATCTGGCAAGCCAAGTCGTAGATGGATGTATCCATCTTCTTTGAGCTTGAAAAGAAGCAATGTCATGGATGGGCGGATCCATCCTCCTCGATCTTTGAAAATAAGTAAGGTCGTGGATGGACGGATCCATTCTTCTTGAGATTTGGAAATACGCGAGGTCGTGGATGGACAGACCGATCCTCCTTGAGCTTGAATTGAGGAGAGGTCATGGATGGATGGATTCATCCTCCTCGAGCCTAGATTGAGGCGAAGTTGTGGATGCATGAATGCACCCTCCTTGAGCTTGGATTGAAGCGAGGTCATGGATAAATGGATCCATCCTCCACGAGCCTAGATTGAGGCGAGGTCATGGATAGATGGATCCATCCTTCCCAAGCCTTGATTGAGGTGAGGTGGACGGATCCATCCTCCTTGAGCTTGGATTGAGGCTAGGTCATGGATGGATGGATCCATCCTCCTCGACCCTAGATTAAGGCTAGGTCCTGGATGGACGGATCCATCCTTCTTGAGCCTAGATTTTTGGATTTGTACTTCATCTCACACTCCGGGAGCTAGAGTTCATTGAAGGATCATGTTTCAATCATTCTTCACTTTATCATTGCTTTTCTTCGAGCTCAGGGTTTCACTTAGCGAGTGACCGGTCGAGTCACGATCACTCCTCATTTGAATGAGTCCCACCATAGGATGGGACTTGGCTCTTCATACATCGTGATGGTCGCATGATGCACTTCAGCAATCGCTAATCTGACTTGATGAGTTTGCAATTTATTGCTGAAATAAGAAAGTGCGGCAAAGTCAGTTGCCCTATTACAAGTTCAAATTCTAAAATTACGTAAAAAAAATTCAAAAGAAAAGCATACTAAATAAATAAAATCCAGTTATATGTAATAGCGACGGAGACTCTCCTGTTCCTTACCCTTGGTAAAGTGAAACCGTCAATAGTTGATAGTTTAAATGTGCCGTCTCCAAGTCTCCGCTCAATGATATACGGTCCTTCCCATGTCGGCTTCATGTGTAAAGGGATCGGATAAATTCTCTTAAGTACGGGATCGCCAACTTTGAAGGTTCTGGGTAGGACCTTAGCATCGTATAATCGAGCGACTCAACTATGATGTGCAACAGCCCTCAAATCAACCTCTTCACGCTTCTCATCCAGTAAGTTCGGTGATTCTGTGAGTAGGATGGCATTCGTCTTTGGGTCATAGTAGGTCACACGGTGAGAAGGTATTTCTAGCTCAACTGGAATAACAGCTTCAGAGCCATAGCAAAATGCAAATGGAGCATGGCCGGTCGCGGACTTGTGGGTAGTTTGATATGCCCATAAGGCCATAGGAAGCTCATTGACCCACTTGCCTCTAGCGTTCTCCAGTCATTTCTTCAGAATAGACTTGATAACTTTGTTGACAACTTTGAATTTTCCATCCGCTTGAGGGTGAGCTACTGCCGAGAACTTCTTCTGGATGCGGTAGCGTTGACAAAAATTTTTGAACTCGACACTATCGAATTGGGCCCTGTTATCAATCATTATCGATCGTGGGAGGTCAAAGCGATAGATGAAGTTGCGTACCAAAAAGTTGATTACTTTCTTCATCGTGATAGTACTAAGAGGCTCAGCTTCCGCCCATTTGGTAAAGTAATCAACTGCAATGATGACGTACTTTCGCACCACCCTTGGCTAAAGGTAAAGACCCTGTTATATCAATGCTCCATGTGGAAAATTGCCATGGACTGACCATCTGAGTAATTTTGGTTGGCGGGGATCTTAGAACACTAGCATGTTTCTAGCACCTATTACACTTTTTGCCATAATCTAATGCGTCTCGGTTTACCATTGGCCAGTAGTATCCGTATATGAATTTCTTTTTCGCAAGGGCTTGCCCCTTGGTGTGGTCGCCACACTCTGCTTCACACACATCATGTAACACTCATTTGATCTCATCATGGGCGATATAGCGGAGTAAAGGAACAAATATCCCCTCCCGTATAGGACTCCATTCTGGATAATAAATCTCGAAGCTTTTCGAAGAAACTGTCTTTTCTTACTTATGCGTTCGGGTAACGCTCCGTGCTCAAGATAGTTTCTGATTAGAGTCGTCCAAAACTCCCTCTTGGGTGTTGTCTTATGCACCCGGTCTGTCTCCATCTAATAGATACTTGGAGTAGTAATTGTAACCACCGGGACAAGTCCCATCTACTATGCTTCGCCAGTGCTGGCCAGTGTCGCAAAAGAATTGTCTTTCTGATTTTGCTCTCGAGGTATACAATGGATAACATAATAGTCGAACTAATTCAACACTTTTTTAACCCCGAGTAAGGTAGGTGGCCAATCTTCAGTCTCTGGCTAGATACTCTCCTCAAACCTGGCATACAACCAATTGCGAATCACAATAAATCTTTACAGCAATGACTCCCAAGTCTTTGGCAAGCCTTAGTCCAACACGCAAAGCTTCGTACTCGGCTTCGTTATTAGTCGCATGAAAGTCAAACTTTAGAGAATAACATATGGATCGACCTTCTGAGGTTTCGAGTACCACTCTAGTGCCTAAGCAACGGTCGTTTGATGCACCATCAATGTATAACTTCCATGTACACTTGGGAGATTCACTGGCTTTGGGCAAATCTTCTAGTATGGTGAATTCAGCTATGAAGTCTGCCAGAACTTGTCCTTGAATGTCTTGCCTTGGTGTATAAGTGATATCAAATTGCCTCAACTTGATGTTCCACTTAAGCAATCTACCAGACATCTCAGGTCGTGTAAGGATTTTTCATAATGGTCGGTCAGTGTATACAGTGATCAGATGAGCCTGGAAATATGGATGGAGCTTCCTTGAGGATATGACGAGACAATAAGCTAGCTTTTTCACCTTTGGTTGGTTTCTTTCTGCCCCTATTAACATTTTGCTGATATAATAGATCGGTCGTTGGATTCGATCCGCTTCTCGAGTTAACGCAGCACTGACTACATTTGCCGAAACCGCCAAATAGAAATATCATCTCTCGTGATCAACCGGCTTCAATAAGATAGGAGGTGTTGCCAAATGTTGAACTAGTGCCTAGAACGTGCGTCTCCTCCGTCCATTCGAAATTCCGTTTTCCTTTTCTGATTAGGTCAAAAAAGAGAACGCACTTGTCTATAGATCTGAAAATGAATTTGCTTAAGAATGCCACCTTCCCATTGGGGCTTTACCCTTGCTTTATGGTTCTAGGAGTTTGGAGATTTTAAATCACCTAGATTTTTTCAGGATTAGCTTTAATACCTCTGGCGTTGACGATGAATCCAAGGAATTTTCCCGACGTAACTCCGAAATGACACTTCGATGGATTGAGCTTCATTTTGTACTGTCAGAGTATGTTAAACATTATTTCCAAATCACTGGCGTGTTTGATGGATAGTTGTGATTTCACGAGCATGCCATCCACGTACACCTCCATAGTCTTTCCGATCTGGCTGGCAAACATTCAGTTCACGAGGCTTTGATAAGTTGATCCATTGTTTTTAAGTCTAAACGGCTTCACCTTGTAGCAATAAAGTACGAGATGAGTGACAAAGCTAGTATATTCCTGGCCAGGAGGATCCATTAGGATTTGACTATAGCCGAAGCATGCATCCATGAAAGATAAGAGCTCATGTCCGACTATTGAATCTACAAGTTGATCAATTGTGGGAAGTAGGAAACAGTCCTTGGGGAAGGCTCTGTTCAAATCTTTGTAGTCCACTCATGTTCGCCATTTTCCATTCAGCTTTCTGACAAGCACTGGGTTCGATACCCACTCTCGGTATAAAGCATCACGAATAAACCCATTAATCTTGAGTTTATCCATTTTTCCTTTCTGGCGCCAGATCTCTCTGGATCCATATCGCGCCTTTCTTGTTTCATTGAGATGTGTCGCGGGTCGATATTTAATGCATGGCTCGTGATGTTCGACGAGATCCCATACATGTCTAAATGATTCCAGGTGAACACATCAAGGTTCGCTTGGAGAAATTCTACCAATCCCTATCTCATTTTGGGGGCCGACTTTATACCCAACCTTTACCATTCTGGAATCGTCGTCATCGTCGATCGGAACATTGATCGTCAACTCTACTGAGGAAGTCTGGTAATCTTTGACTTCCTCCTCATCATTATTATCTCTAGGACCAAGGTCCTTAAGGAACTGGTTGTGGCTCCCGAGCCTAGTCCTAGGCCTAGGCAGAGAGATTCCTCTGTGCCCTTTTCTTTCTCCTTCCGATGTGCATCCCGCAGCTCTGCAACATAACAGGTGAGTCCAGCCACCTGATCACCATGTACCACTCCAACCCCATTATCATTGGGGAACTTCGGAGTTAAGAACCAAGGGGCAATCGCTTCCCTGAATTCCACAAGGGTCAGTCGGCCTAAAAAGCATTGTAGGGAGAATGTATGTCCAACACCACAAACTGCAACAACCGAACTCTCTGGCGATCTCAAATACCCAATTCAATAGGTAATTCCACCATCCCAACTAGTATGTTGCACTTCCGTTAAAGCCATGTACATGTGACTGGTAGGGTTTTAAATCTTTCGCTTCCGTCCTCATTTGATCATACGTGTGCTTGAAAAGTATGTTCACAGTGCTTCCGCTATCAACTAAGATCCTCTTTATCCAAGCAGGACCTACCTAGGCTGAAATAACCAACGGATCGATAATTAGGCATCGACTTTATTAGCATCACGGTTTCTGAAAATGATATCATCTACCATCGTACTTTATTGCTTTGCTGGGACACCATCACCGGTATTGCTACAACATTTGAAGTCCACATGCCTTATCGAATTAGAATATAACTCCATTTCCTTCTAGCTTCGATAAGCCGGATGAGGACTACCACTCATGGTATTAGTTACTAAACTTCCGCCAGTACGCACAGGTTCCTCAAGTCTAGCTTGGCCTTGACCTTGATTTGCATTAGATGGGCCCGCACCTCCATCCTACGGAGCCTGGATGAACTGTTCTAACTTTCTTTCTCTAATCAATCTCTCGATGAATCTCAAATACCCAATTCATAATCGCGGAACATACAGAACTTCCCAGTCTGAATTTGTTTCTCAAATGACGGTTTTGGAGCTAGCTTCTTATACTATCCAGTATTACAAGTCTAAAGATAAACATTTTCCAACAACGTGTTTAGGGGAGTATATCGATGGAATATAGGAGCTCTGGGTCTCCCGCGATGTGGGTCTCTCTTCTTTCCTGACCTTCATTACCCTTCTGTTGACCTTACTTGTTCTGGATGTTCAACTGTACTTTACCTGAATTCTCACCGGTCTGTTTTACTGCAACATTACTCTAAATGACTTTACCACTGGACCCTGCAACGTCCTGCTTCCTAGATCATCTGGCGTCTTCTCTCCTCTAAAATTGGGTTGCCTTAGCATAGAAACTATCCAACGAAGCGGGGAGTTTCCCAACCAACCAATCACCAAATTCAAATTCAGGATCGATCCCTTTAGTCAATGCCATTAGAATAGAGTTGTCATTGGGGATGCTGACTTGGGCACAAGTAGCATGGAAACTTTCCTCCTTCGGTCTCATAGCGGGCATACAGTACTTCTCGATGAACTTAGTAACCAACTGATCGAAACATGAAATGGATCTGGGTGGTAGACGAGCGAACCACATAGTTGCAATGCCTTCTAAGGAGATATGGAAACTTCTACACTTAACCACATCGTCAGCTCGAGCAGCGTTCATGAGCGATTCATATTTAAAGAAATGCTGGTTAGGATCCAAATTTCCTTCATACACCGGCAAGGTCGGCATCCTGAATTGACGGGGTGGTTTTGCATAGAAAATTTCGTTGGTGAACGGGGTATGACTTTTAAAGATTTCCCAGTCATCATTCGTGAGGCCTTGACTTTTCTAATAATTTTGCGTATCATGATTGGAATTTCAGGCATCTGGATGTTGAGGCCAAGGCATGGTCAGGTTACATGTTATTGGGACGGTCCAACTATCTATGGTCTATTCCACACCTCCATGGCTCTCGGTCTTCATAGAAGCGAGGATCCTGAGCATGAATGTGGTGATGAGGGGCTAGATCATGTTGGTTATGGATCTCGACTTATAGATCTATGGCAGCAGCAGCTGCATGGTCATGAGTGGTGTGGTAAGGAAGTGCTCCTCCTTAGGAGGAGGGTCTAACTTGATGCCCTGTGGAAGGACCAACTCCGGCTTATTCAATATTTATAATATGTTGGTGCTCGGAGGTTTATACATAGTTTCCATCCAATCGACAACATGTAGACCTGTGATTGGAGTCAAAGGACGTTGAGCTTTCAAACAAGGAATAAGAGGCATGCTCTCATCTACATCTCCCTCTCCTTTCCTCGTTCAGTTGATTTGTGAACTCCGTATTGGCACGGATCTGCTGAGTGAGCTCCTGACAGCTCTAAGTAAGCTCTTGCATAAGGGTTTGGAACTCCTCTCTAGTCACATGACCATATGGATCTGGAGCTCCAACTAATGTTTGGCCTGCTGTGGTTAGTTATGAGGGATTTTTCATATCCCTTCCTTTTGGATCTGCAACATTTGAAGCGGTTCTAGTAGTGCACACCATGATGAACACAGCTCTTCTTAGATCTACATAATCTGAGTAGAATGGAAGGAACTACTGAAAGATAAATCTGGATCTCCTCCTTAAATTTTTGCAATCCAAGAACGATAGGAAATCCACAAACCAAATAAAAAAAGTTCTCTCAATGAAAGCACCAAAGTGTTTGTACCAAAAATGGGCACAACACTCTTCGGATATAATTGAAGAGATTAGAATGAAGAAATTAAATGAAAAATAAGGCTAATCTAACAATCACACCAAGAAAAGTAAGCAATAATAGAAAAAGACAGGAATTTATAATGGTTCGCGTTGTAGCCTACATCCCCTTTGAAGAGTTTGATGTTTATTGCTAATTCTTGACTGGTTTACAACAGTATAATAGCTAGCACCAAAGTTATTTTGGAGTTTATGCAGAGAAGCAACGTAAAAATTCCAAAAGCCCCTTTTTAGTTGGCATAGGGGTTCTTTTATAGGAGTAGATTTGGAACCTTAAATCTCTAAATACCCTTTCTCACGCGTAGGTGGGCCTACCAGATCGATCCGAGGTTGTTTGGGATCGATCCTTGTTGTCTTTGTATCAGTCAAGATTGGCTCCAATTGAGCTGAGATCGTTCTGGGGAGCTCTTAAGCTGATATGCAGGCTCCTGTGAAAATTTCATAGCATTTGGACTTGTAATTAAAGAGATATGATCGATCCAAAATTGAAATTGCTAAGGAGGCTGAAGGATTCGTATCGATACATGCATATCGATGGGCTTCATATCGATACAATGTGTATCGATCAATTTCATGCCGATGACATGGCACGAGAGTTCTATGCGGATCCATATTTCACGCCCAAAGACTATTTCCTTTGGTTCGACTGCTTCCTTCGTATCCATCCAAGGTTATGCCCTTTGTATCGATCCCTACCTCCTTCTTTCATATCGATGCTTCACCTCGGCTCTTCGTATTGATCAAATAATTGATCGATACAAAACATATAGTGATTGGTTGAATGAAGCGCAACCGGTCCATGGAATGTTGAAATCTGTTCAAACTCGATGGATTCGAAATGGATGGAGCTGAGTGATGGACTTGTGTTCATTTTTTATCGATCTTGATGGATAGGAAATGATGGTTGTAGGTTGATGGATACGAAATTGATGTGTTCCACATGGATCTTGATCGATCCATAACTTGGGCATACGAACTCCGATTGACCTAAAATTTGGAATGTTGCCTTTTATAGCTTTTCTTATCATACCAGGCTAATTGTAGCTCGATTTGGACTCGGACCAAATTTTCTTGTATCCATCGCGGACCTGTAGATAACCGATCTTCGGGATGGATTGTCTTCAGTCTCTAGTCAAGTCCTTGTTGTCATGGCCTTGCCAAAAGGCGGGATAACAATAGGCAATTCTCATTAAAACTCATCAACATTATTTTTGAATAAAGTATATATAACATGGCAATATAGCTTAGAGTAAAGATAAATATATGGTTTCCTTGTATATGTATGATTTAAAGGGTTAAATAATTTTGGAAAGGTTTTCAAGGAAAAAGATGAAGGGTAGTTCTAAGGAAATGATTAGGACAGTTAGTCCAGATTGAAGACAGTTAGTCCATGTTAAAGATAGTTAGTCAAGTTTGAGGACAGTTAGTCCAGACTGAGGATAGTTAGTCTAAACTAAGGACAGTTAGTCTAATTTAAGGTCAGTCGACCCAGATTTTGGGCAGATAGTCCATTTATTACTTGTTTATAGCATATTGCTATTATTTTGTTATTAAATTCAGTTTGATTAACCAGTTTGGTTGCTGCAAAGGATTTGTAAAATATATAATTTGAAAAGGATATTAGTGAGGGAAAACCTGTTCCACTAAGCAGCGTGGTCTCATTCAATATCAGTAAACTTAGATGTAACTTAATTATTCACACCAGGCTTTATGTTATCAAAGTTTTTGCTTCCCCTTAAACTCTTAGGTACTCAAAATTGATTTGAGTAGGATGAGAGTTGAGGATTACAGGTTTTTGAGATTTTGGTGAACAAAGCTTCCGAAGACGAGCAGGTGGCTGATGGATAGCTAAATTAGGAACTAAAAATTATTTTATGTCGATTCCGCTGTGTATTAAGTCAGATATGACTGTATTGCTTTGACCATCCAACGGGGCATCATCATATGTCGCTCTTGGCGCATTATTGTAAATTATATTTGATCATTGCCTAGGAAATATTTTAGGATTTGTAACTTGGATATGATATTGTTTTGAATTGTAATCAGTAAAATGTTGTGTTTTTTGAAAATCTGTGATTTTGTTCATATTCAAGTGCTTTTGATATTATGGACACCATTAGTGTTTCCATATTTTGTCATCAAAAGTTAATACTACAGATTACTGCAGTATCTGTAGCACTTAGCTTTTGACCACTAGATGTGGGATGTTATATTATGTAATTATATAAAAGTTATGTCTGTTACTATTTGTATTATTACTTCAATGTTCATGCGTTCAATATTTTCTTACATCTCAGACATATATCATCTTCTAATTCATTCACTTCTATTTCATTTTCACATAATATCATCCCTTTTCCAATTTCATATGTATACTACGATATAAAATCAATTCTATTCCTAATCAAAATAAAAAATTCTTTCCAAACATTTTTTAGTCAGTCTCTTTAACAAATTAATCTAACTTGAATTTGATTAAATTTATTAATAGTTTTTCATTTCGTATTCATCCTAAATTATTTATGATTTTATTCATATTTTGCAACGATTTTTTTCCCACCAATTACTTGCAATCTCATATTTTTGTGGAAAAATAATATGAAAACTTCCAAAAAAACATAGCTTACTTGTTCGATCTAGCTTGATTAAAATGTTAGACTATTTTAATATTTCTCTTTTTAGTAAATTTGATGTTGAATTTGTAGTTTTTTTTTCTAATTTCAAATTTAAGGTTGAATTTTTGGTTTGTAAGCTTACGAATACAGTTTCTTCATTTCTCATACAGAAAGTTACTACATTTATAAATATATGGATCCTACATAACCTCCTATTGATTATTAAAGTCTATTATAGATAAACTTGAATACTTTATTTTATTTACAAGTTGAATATAATAATTATAACATCATGGAAATGTGAACGCTTTATATTTAAATATGTGGATAAGTTACATAATTGAGTAGGAATTTAATATTGATTAAATGGATTTAGTAGCATTATTAAACCCCTTTTAATTAATATATAATAATGGTTAACTAATTTTATAATTTTGTTTACGTTGATGCCAAAAATAGGCATAAACACCCAATAGAATCTAGTAGAGATTAAATGAACAATAAAATTAAAATAAAGCAAATATCATAAATGAACACAGATTTTTATATTGGTTTAGCAATCTAGTCCTACATCGACTTTATATTTTTATTAATCTTCCATTTGATTATCATTACAAGAATGTTTGGATCAGCTGGGATCCATTAGTACAAAAGTGAAGAATAAAAATGGCATAATCTCCACAGAGAAAGAAGGATCCCTTTTCTGACGCCATGGCTATTGCATTTATCGGGGAAAAGCACGAATCGGACTGAAATTCTGGTAGAAGGTTCAAGAGATCAAGACGAGGCTACCTAAAAATTTGCAGGCCCATTGAGGCCCAAAATAGGGATAGTTACTGATCCCTTAAATTGCATTAAAATTGGTTACGATCCCTATGAGAGGTTTCCCATGACATTAAATACTTTCTGCCTAAATTTCGTGCAATTCCGACATACGGTATGTGAGATATCACATTTTCCGTGAAGTAGTGTTACTTGATTCTGATTTCTGTCGATCCCTCTAGTGGAATAGGTACCGATCCCTGCAGCTTTTGCCAAATGCCATGTGATCCCTATAGGGTGTTCCATACATCCTAATTATCTTATACTTCAAGTTTCATTTGATAGCAACTGTAGATTTTAAGTTATTAGTCGATCATTGTTGCAATATGTAGTGATAGCTGAGCATGGATGATCACTTTTATATCGATCCCTTTTGATAGGTGAAGTAATTTGCCCATAACTCGAGTATACGAACTCTAAATGATTTAGAACTTGAAACATAGCCTCATGGGGCCTTCCTTGTCACTCTATATCAATGTTACTAAGTTTGGGATAAAAATTGATGATATGTATCGATCCCTAGAGAAAGGGATAGGCACCGATCCCCCGTCTAGAGGAGGCATTATTCCATACTTAGAATATTCTAGAGAGTCTATCTTTTGGCCTCGATTGATCGTCGCTGTAATCATTACATGTGCTTGATCTCTAAGCCTAATAATCAACTCTCCAGGTTGTCTTCCTCAATGATCGTCTAGTCTAACTTGTCTAGTTGGTCTGAATATAACCGAACCAAAAATACGAATAATACTTGCCCCCAAAGTGCGTCTTGTTGCATACATGACATGCTTTGAATTAAAGCAAATTAGAGTTGCCAAAAACAAATCCATACACTTTCCTAAATTGTCATCCGTTGAATTATCTTCCTAGAGTGTTATATCCCCCTTCGATGTCATGACGCTTGGTCGATTTCCAATAGTATAAATTCAGGATTGTATTCCATTAGTTGTTATCTATGTCCAGTTCTACAGGGTTGGTAGGCTTTGGCTATCCGATCTAGTCTTTTCATTAATAACTCCAGGTGAAAATTCAATTTCTATCTACTGCTCCTTAAGCTACTGAAAAGGTTGATATATGCAGTTTGGACAGAAAGAAATAATAGAGTGTTTGGTATTGCTATTAAAAATTCTTCACAACTCTATAATATGATTCATGGTAGTATTCTTAGAGATTTGAAAACAGACTGTAACTGATGCTTGCTGAGGGATAGACTGTAACTGATGCTTGCTTTTATTTCTTGGAAGATCTGCAGATGATCATATTCTAAGTTTGTTTAATATGATGTACCTGGATACTCAGATTTTTAATATACTGTCATTATTTGAAGTAGGAAGTTTCTACCAATGCTGGCATGAGAGCAACTGGATAGCCTGTTCTGAACATGAATCTGTATAACAGATTGTTGTATCACTTGTTTGTTTCTGTACGCTTTGAGTTAGTTGTCACTTTGTGTATTTTTGTTCTGTATTATTGGTATTGACTGTAGTCAAGTGTAGGGTTGTAACTGATTGTATCTTGTGGTTTTGTAATTGTTTGTTGTAATGTTGATTAAGTCAATAAAATGAGCTTAATGCTCTTTGCTTTTCAAAAAAAAAAAAATTCAATTTCTATCGATTTCAAGAAATCGAATCTTTTGAATATACACGTGCAGGTTAAGGTACACGTTCTTGTTATTGGCTCCTGTATGCATTTGTACGCTCATAAATCATTGCTAATTCTTTAAATTTTAATTGCAACTGGACTGCAATTCCTTATTTATATATTATTTTATAATAAAATAGGGGTCATAAAAGTCACTGTATGAAAGGGGACTTCAGGTTCTATAGGGATGACGACTTTGGAGCCGTAAGTAATGGTGAATGGAGTATAGCTAGTCATGGACTTATGGGTGGTTCTATATACCCATAACACTGATCAGAGTTCAATGATCCACTTGCCTCCAGCCTTTTCCAAATGTTTCTTCAAAACCGACTTTATGATTTTGTTCACAGCTTTAACTTGCCCATTTGTTCGAGCACGAGCAACTACCGAAACTCTCTTTTAAATATGATGCCGATGGCAGAAGTCCTTAAATTTAGCACAGTTAAATTAATTTCCATTATCGGTTATAATGGTTCATGGAAGGCCAAAACAACTGACGATGTTGCAGACAATGAATTTGACTATTTTCTTCATCGTGATCGTGGTTTAAAGTTCTGCTTCAGCCAATTTAATGACGTAATCAACTACTATTATGGCGTATTTCGCACCACCTTTAGAATCGACAAGAAGCTGATGATGTCAATACACCAAGTGGAAAATGGCTATGGAGTGACCATTTGAGTAATTTTTGTCGGTGGGGCGCTGGGAATTTCAACAAACATCGAGCACTCATCGCATTGAATAGCGTGATCAATGGCATCTCGATTGTCAATTGGCCAGTAATAACTATAGTGAAGTATTTTCTTTGTTAGGGTTTACCCTCGGGTGCGATCGCCGCATTCTTCTTCATGGACTTCTCTCAAGACTCATTTGATTTCGTCATAGGCGATACACCGAAGCAGAGGAACAAAGAAACCCTTTCTATACATGAATCCTTCTTAGATGACATAGCATAAAGCTTTTAGGAGGATCTGTTGTTTCATTCGTCCATTCAGGAAGAATTCTCCATTGTAGATAGTCTATGATAGAAGTCATCCATGACTCCTTTTTTTGGCCCCGTCTCCAATATTTAATCGATCTCCATCTATTAATGCTTGAATTGTTAAGTACTTCAACCGAGACAAAGTTTATTTATTGCACATCCTCGGAACTGGCCAACATGGCTAGTGACTTGGCTTTTTTATTTTTTCTATAAGGATTTATGTATTGGTGTAATACTCAAAGTCGGCCAGTAGCTTTTGGACCCAGCTGAGATAAGGAGCAAGACGCTGCCCCCTAGTAAGATAATCTTCCTTGACATTGCATACTACTAACTAGAAATCACAAAAGATATGTAAAGTTTCCACTCCCAGTTCTCAAGCAAGTTTGAGTGTGGCGACTAAGGCTTCATAAATAGGTTTGTTATTTGTTGCAGGGAAGTCAAGTTTTAGGGCGTAGCGGATCAATTGTTCCTCAAGAGTCATTAAAACAACTCCTACACCAGAACACCGATTATTGGAAATTCCATCTATGTACATTTTCCATGGTTGGTCTGTTCTCCACTACTCTTTGGATAGTCGTCTTATGCAGTGAATTCAGATATAAAGTATACTAATGTTTAACTTTGGACAGCTCTCCGAGGGAGATAAGAGATATCGAAATAGCTTAGCTTGATATTCCATTTGAGTAATCTTCTAAACGTCTAAGGTTGCTATAGGACCTGTCGTAATGGATGGTCGATATAGATGCTAATGATACGAGCTGTCAATTGCTTTCTTACATCATATACTGATCTTTATATTTATTTCTCTTCACAAAGCATTGCAGTGCTTATGGCGTGTACCGACATAACTAAATAGATGCATAAATCTTTGTGATCCTCCAGCTTGGATAGGATGAGAAGTCTCTTTAAGTGATCTACCAGAGCTTAAAATGCGTCAATGCAGCCTTACAACCATTCAAAGTTTCTTTTCCATATCTTGATTAGATTAAAAAAGATAGTACACTTGTCGGTGGCCCTGGAGACGAATTGGCTTAGGGTGATTCCCTCCCATTTAGACTATATACCTTTTTTGATTGTCTTCGGTACCTAGATATCTTTGATTGCTTGAATCTTCTTAGGGTTGGCTTCAATTCTGCGAAACTTGAGCATTAAACCTAGGAACTTCCATGATGTAACGCCGAAATAGCATTTTAAGGGGCTGAGTTTCATCCATCTCTTCGGATAGAACTAAAAATCTTTGCTAGGTCATCATTTGGTTGTTTGATCATCATGAGTTCACAAGCATATCATCCATATATACTTCCATTGATAGCCCATTCCGGGTTTGAACATCCTGTTGACCGGTCTCTAATAAGCAGCTTCAACATTATTTAGTTTAAATGACATCACAACATAACAATATAGCCCTTGATTGGTAATGAAGCTGATGTGTTTCTGGTCGAGGACGTGCATCAGGATCTGGTTGTACTCGGAGTACATATCCATAAATGAAAGCAGTTCATATCCAATGGTCGAGTCTTCCAGTTGGTCGATCGTCGAAAGTGGAAAGCTGCTTTCGGTCATGCCTTATTCAAGTAAGAGTAGTTGATGTATGCTTGCCACTTTCCATCATCTTTTCTCATAGGAACTGGATTGGATACCCATTTTGGGCAAAGGCTACCGTGGGTTAACCCGTTGTTTTTGAGTTTATCCACTTCCACTTTAAGTGCAGCAGATCTCTCCGGATCTATAATGCGTTGCTTTTATCTCACAAGGACATGCCTCGGGTCGATATTCAATGCATGGTCGGCGATAGTCGGTGAGGTCACATGATGTCAAAATGGGTCCAAGCGAACGCATCAAGATTCATTCAGAAAAAGCCAGCTAATTCCTACATCATCGTTGCTCTAAGCTATAATCTGATCTTTAGTACCCATGATGCATTGCCATGGCTGACTGTAATGTCCACTATCGGCTCAACGGGTGTAGTCTTGAATTCTTTGAGTTCAAATGCAACTATTTTGCATAACAATCAACATGGAATCTGGTTAGGACGGTCAATGATGACGGTTACTCTTGTCGAATCCTAGAGTCTTGTCATGAGTAATTAAGTCTGGTGGTGAAGGGCTCTAAATGCTTTGAGCGATTATTTGCAAATAGCCAAAGATCAGGCTTAGAAGCACGTTGAAGCAAATGTCGAGTAGAGGTCAGCCTCGAGTTGCGTGTAGTTGCATAGCTTACTCTTGCTTTGATTTTGAATCTGCTTGTGTATTCAAGTAAAGTTCTTTCCATTCAATGTACCGATGATCTATTGCTCGTCGTTTAGGTTAGAATGATAGTCAATTGCCCATAAGCTTAGCTATCGATCCGATGATTCTATCTCTAAGTATCCTTTTGATTGTAGCCTCGAGTCATTGTAAACTCTACATATAAGTTACAACACTAAGCTATCACAGCCGGTTTTTGGATGATCACTTTTTTTCTCCTAGTCTCGGGTTGATAAATGTACTGCATGGACGGTCAAGTCTCATCCTAGCTATGTTTATACTCCCACCTGAGCTCCAAAGACATATAGTTGATTGACGAATCGTCGGTTCACATTCATCTTGTTTCTCGTTCGTGCCTCTAAGTCTGGGGCATACATTGATAAGTAGGAAGTCAAGCCATTTCCACTTTAGCTTTACACTCTTTCCTGTTGAATCGCGGGATCAGGTTAGTTGATGGAAGGCTAAGTCTCTCCCATCCTGGATTATATTCTGGTTTTTCCTTCCAAGGGGAATACTTCGATGCTCCGTTAAATTTTGGGCATGAGTTGGGTACTGGATGGTCAACCACGTCCACTTTGATTCGTATTCTCTAATCAGATCTAGGGGTAGAGTTGGCTTAGGTGCAGTCGGGTCATGCTCGTCCAATTACAGACCCCTCCCGGCGGATCGAAGGAGGGTGCTGGAGAGTTAAAGATCAAGTCTTCATGGTTTGTTCTCCTATTCTCACTCTGGGGATGATTTTTTTTCGTAGGACATCTGGGTTACATTTTTTTATGTTTGGTGTGGATAGATATTGACCGTCGACCTAATGGCATAATATTGTCAGTCGCCCTAACATCGGACTTCGCTTTGATTAGTTTTATATTAAGGCCTCCTTGTAATCGTTGCCTAAAGTGATAAAGAACACTAAGCCGGAGCTATAGTGAGTTGTTGTATTCAGCTTTTAGTGATTTGTACTCTTGCCTCCAACATCGATTTGGTGAGGCCATAAGCCGGATGGTCGAACTCCATCCTTAGCTAGTTTATACTTCTTCTATTGATTTTAGGCAAGAGTTTGTGGAATAGAGAATGGTTGAAATCCACTCATCTATTCATTCATGTTTATACTCCAGTCCACACTCTAGGGACTTAGAGTTATTTTGCAAAATAGAGAATGGTCGAAATCCACTCGTCTATTCATTCATGTTCATACTCCAATCCGCACTCTGAGGACTCAGAGTTAACTCGTGGGTATTCGTTTTTCCACCGAAATTGTTTATACTCTAGTCCGCACTTCGGGGACTTAGAGTTTTCTTATGGGCAGTCGTTTCTCCTCTCGAGGCAGTCATTTCTTCGCCCGACACAGTCGTTTTTCCACCTAAATTATTTATATCCGGTCCACACTTAGAGACTTAGAGTTTTCTCATGGTTAGTCATATTTTTCGCTGAATTATTTATGCTCCAGTCCGCACTCTGGGGACTTAGAGTTTTCTCGTGGGTCGTCGTGTTTTCATCGAATTGTTTATACTCCAGTCCGCACTCCGAGGTCTTAGAATTTTCTATTGGGAAGTCGGTATCTGCCCGATTTATTTTTATACTCCGGTCTGCACTCTAGGGACTTAGAGTTTTCTCGTTGGGAGTCAGTATCGGACCGATTTTTGTTTATACTCCAGTCCACACTTTGGGGACTAAGAGTTGTCTCATGGCCAGTCGTTTTTCCATCTGAATTGTTTATACTCCGGTCCGCAATCCGAGGACTTAGAGTTTTCTCGTGGGCAGTTTCCACCCGAGGTAGTATTTTTTCCGCCCGAATTGTTTATACTCCAGTCGCACTCCGAGGACTTAGAGTTTTCTCGTGGATAGTCGTGTTTCCACTGAATTGTTCGTAATCCAGTCTACACTTCGAGGACTTAGATTTTTCTCATAGGCAACCGATATCTGCCCGATTTATGTTTATACTCCAGTCCATACTCTAGGAACTTAAAGTTGTTTGATGGGTGGTTAATCACACCTGTTTTTGATGTATACTCCATCTGTCAAGTTGAGGTAAGAGTTATCAAATGAATGGTCGAATCACGTTCATTCATGGAATTGAATTCTGCCACCAATATGAAGGGCATAACTTTGCAAGTGTGACGATCGATTCGTATCCGCTTGGTAGTTGTAGCTCCTCTTATCAAGTCAAGGAAGGGAGTAGGTGATGGATTATCGGATCACATCCTGCTTATGTTGGATGGTCGGGACACATCTACCTCAAGCTGCAGTTGTGTCCACGTGTTAAGGGTGGTGGTTGATGAGTAGGCAGTCGGTCATGCCTACTTTAAGTCGAGCTTACAAACTGCCTCTTGTTTAAGGGTAGGAATTAACGTGTGAATGGTCGAATCGCATCCACTTTACTCGTACCTCGGTTATGCTTAGCTTTGGGAGAGGCATAAGTATTTTGGTGAACTTCAAGCATGAGTTGGGGAGTGGATGGTTGGGTCATCCACTCCAAGTCTTTCTTTGGTCTCCAAGTTAGGTGCAGAAGTTGACGAGTGGACGATCAATTGTGTCCATTTTTTGCTGGATCATGAGCTTGTTGGGCTTTTCCATTTTGAGTCCTTGGCCCTAAGTCAAGGGCATATGGTAGCCGATGAGCGGTTGAATCACACTTATCTTGATGAACTCCAAAATTCCGATCATGGTCCGTAGAGACTGATTGGTGCTCAGCTCTAGGTACTTGGTTAACTACATCGTATGCAAGTAGTTTAATCCAAATTAGCCGTAGTTCACAACATGATTGAAATTAACATGAAATAATTCAAAGAAAATCAAAATAAATCTCATTGATAAAGTGAAGCAACATCATGTGCTCGCTATTCCACTTTGCCCCTAGCTCCTTTCAGCGGGATGTCAACCGTCAACCACCCTTTGATAGGCGCCAATTGTCCCCTGCCTGCCATTCTTTAGGGCTTGCATATACTATTGTAGCTTTCCTTTCCGAATCAGCTTTCCGATCACATCTTGGAGGTATTTGTAATCACCAGTGTCAGGACCATGCATCTTGGAATATGCAACATTCAGCAGATTTTCTTTGATCTTTGGTGGACTCTCTCGAAGTTGTTTTTTAGTACTACTCTGAGTCTTGAGTCTCTAAGTAGATGTTATCTATAGAATCGTTCAAAGGAGTATATAAGTCAAATTTTAAGATCTTGGGTCATCTCTTGGAATTTGAGTCTAAGCCAATAGACCTATATTGTTCTTTATCCTAGTCTGCTCTACCTTCCCCTTACTTAAGTTCTGTTTCACTTTGTAACAGAAATGATCCAGCGGTGTAGGAGGATCTCTAGCTAATCAGCTGTCGAAATTTGTCTGAGAGCCGATTTCCCTCATCAACGCCATCAAAACGTTATCCTTCTGGGATTTTTCGCTTTAGTAACGACGACGAAGACATTGAATCTCTATAGAAACTCTTTGAGTGGTTGACTTAGCATCTGGAATAAATTTGATAATGACATCACATCCTTAGTGTGAGTCGCATGCATTTTTAACTGCTTGACAATCTTCTAATCCGGTTGATTGAATGAGGGGATGGATTTAGACGATAATCGCATAAACTGCATGATCGACACACATTGAGGAATATAGGAAAGAGTTTGCATTCGATGGCATATATCGCTTCGGCGGAATCCATGTAATACTCATATTTCATGAGATGTTATCGGGAGTCTGTATTTCTAGAGTGTGCTGGCGTGGTTGGCATATTGATTCTCTTAACATATTTTGCATATTGAATTTCTTTGACAATAGGCTTCGACAGGGGGAGATGCTCCAATCCTCATCAGCCAAGTCCATTTACAAGTTACGACTGCTTGTGACACTTGTGAAAGGTGTATGCATGATTGTCCAACGTATGACCAATTGGTGATAATTTACCTGGAGTCCGACCTGTGAAAGTCTTCTATTTGCTTGGAGTCAACAACTTGTTTTCTTTGGCACTGAATTCAAAGTGTTGGGTCCGTGAAGAATGGTGCTTGGAGTTAACTTGGTTTTACCCGTGTTTGGCTTTACCCGTGTTTGGGTTTAGCTCAAAGTTTCTGGGTTTTCTTAGAGTCATGTCACCTATGTTCTCCAACCTTTGGGAGTATCGTTTGAGTAGTGGTTGATTGTCCGTTCGTTGGTTGAAATTCAGAAGTTGCCGCTTGATCCACTATGCCCCGGTCAGTCACAGGACGTAAGGGAAGTGGATAGAATGCAACGTCTTTAAGCTGAGTTCCGAATCCAGAATATGGGGGCACTATGCCACGATCCAGAATGGATCATACCCGATTCATATTTTTTTTAAAAAGGATAGTACCCGATCCATATATATATATAATATATTTTTGATACAAGGATCAATCACGTAGCCTTTTGAGAGAGGGATCGATAGTATTAAAGGTTTGGTAACATAGTACCGATCCCATGTTTGCAAACATCTTTCCACATTGGGCTCAGCATACATAGTCGGAGGATTGGTATTGAGCAAGTGTAGAGTGATCGGTATTGAGCAAGTTTGGAGGGATCGGTGTTGAGCAAGTGCGGAGGGATCATATTGAGCAAGTGTGGAGGGATCCATATTGAGCAAGTGTAGATGGATTGGTATTGAGCAAGTCTGGAGGGCTCGATATATATGCTTTTTGGAGGGATTGGTATATGCGCTTTTTGCGATCGGTATATATGCTTTTTGGAGGGATCATTATACATGCTTTTTGGAGGGATTGGTGTATATGATTTTTATAGGTATCGGTATACATATATTTGCCTTGGTGAGGGTTCAGTCATTTAGGCTAAAGGTTTGGCCATTTTGGCCTTAATAGAGGGATCAACCATCCCCTAACTTTAGTGCAAGATTTAACATCTGACCTCAAGATCTTGCATACATCAGGAATCCAATCCCTTCCAAGTGGGCATGAACAAATGAACATTCCAAAAAGGAACACTAGCAACATCATTCTCATCAACTCCCAACGAAGTTGATTCAATTCTTCTAACCATAACTATCAGCTCCCTTTAGATTTCCTTCAAATCTGAATAGAATAGGAAGTTTATCGTCTGAAAGCTGGATCTATCTTGCGAATATGGGAATCCAAAAGTAGATGACGAGATCAAATCAAGCTAAGAATTCATCTCTCAATGAAAGCACCAAAATGTTGACGCCGAAAATAAGCATCAATACCCAATGGAATCTAGTAGAGATTAGATGAAGAATGAAATTAAAACGGAGCGAATATGAACACAGAGTTTTATAGTGGTTCGGTAATTTTGGCCTATCTCCACTTTATATTTTTATTGATCTTCTACTTGATTATCATTACTAGAATGTTTGCATCGGTTGGGATCCATTATTACAAAAGTGAAGAATAAAAATGGAAGAGCCTCCATAAAGAAAGCAGGATCCCTTTTCGAATCCCATGCTTGCTATATTTATAGGGAAAGACACGTACGAATCAGACTGAAATTCTAGCAGAAGGTCTGGAGATCAAGACGAGGCTACTCAAAAATCTACATGCCCATCAAGGTCCACAATAGGGATAGATACCGATCCTTATAAATGCATCCTAATTGCCTACGATCCCTTTAAGGAATGCCCCATGATGTTAGCTAGTTTCTCCCTAAATTTTGCGCAATTCCAACATACGGTTTGTGAGATATCACATTTTCCGTGAAGTAGTGTTTCTTGAATTCTGATTTTTTTTGATACTTCAAAAGGGATAGGTATTGATCCCTCTAGCTTGCTTCAAATGCCATGCGATCCCAATGGATTGTTCCATACATCCTAGTTAGCTTATATTCCAAGTTTCATGCTGATATCATATGTAAATTTTGAGTTGTTGACCGATCGTTGTGAGGTAAAGGAGGGTGAGTGTAGGGCTAGGCTTACCATTTTGGAGTCTATATAAGTGCACCCTTTATTTCCATTTCTCTTTTGCCTTTCCATTCTCTTCTTTTCTTCTCTTTTCTACCTCTTCTTCCTTCTTATTTTCTCATGTTAAAACCCTTCAAAACTCACTCATTTTTCTTCTAACTTCTTGCATAAGTTTGAAATAATATTACAAACATCTCTACCTTCTCAAAGTTGCAAATTATGGAGCACAATTCTCCATTTCCATAGTCGTGTGTATTAGGCCCATTTCTTTGCTAGGTTGTATGCTTTTTTAGGTCTAATCTATGCCGAAGCTTGTGTTTTGGGTTGAGGTGAGGAAGTGGATGTGTGTTGCATTGTTCTGGTTGGAAGCCATGCTTCTTCTTTGAATTAAAAGTGAAATAATCTCACTTTAAAATGGTTTTAAAAATTGATAAAATATTGTCAAATACAAGTTGTTGTTTGCATAATTTATACTTATGTATATTGCTTTTTTAGATTTGATTCCCATTTGGAAGCAGATGACATAAATAACCATTGTCTTGCAAAGGACAAAAGCAAGTGGAAGTCGTATTCATAGCGAATAAGTTGCTATGGAACACTTCGAAGAACATACATATATGAGATTTACATGTGACTTTTGTAGAGAGACCCTAATGGGTTTCTTGCCAATATTGATATACTTTTATACTTATGCTGCTTATATTGAAGTTTGATTGAAATATATGCACGATTTATTGGTTTTTTGCGAAAGTGTTGTTATATCGATTATCGCTTGCCGACACTTATAAAATCTCCTTTTTTAATCTTTTATTTGTTGCTCTTGTGCTTGTATTTGCATCATTAAACATCTAGTATCACTTTTGAGCTTTTAAAATGTTGTTTGAACAAAGTTTCAATGGCTCGAAAATGGTTTTAAACCTAACTCTAAATTTTTTTAAAGTTAGAAAGGACTTGGTCACGTTTTGTAGTTTGAAAGCCAGGTTTAAATACAAATTTCAAATGGATTTTGTTGACTTCAAAATTCTCTAAATTTTTATAAATGCATGTTGGACTCATATTATGTTGTTTTAAAAATAGAATATAGCATTCATACTTGGTAAAAACATCGAGAAAATTCCATTTTTCAAAGTACTGATCTAAAGAAATTTTCCATACCCTTTTTAGTGGCAGTTTTATGGCACTATTTCCAACTTTTATGAAAATGGTTTTAAACTTTATTTTTCTTCTTCATTCTTTATGGAGTATCTTACTAACCTATATTGAAGTATCTTAAAAGTGGTTTAAATTTTATATAAACATTTAAAGAAGAAGTTTTTATTTTGAAAATAAGGAAATAATTGGTTTTGAGTTTTAATGCATATTAAAAACTTGAGATTATCTTTTTAAGTAATATTTGAAATGGATGTTTTAAAATCTATATTTTAAGTGTTTTTGAGTTTATTGAAAGTAAAAAAGAAAGCATGGAATACAACATCATTGTTATAATAAATATTTTCCAAGAAGTGAGAAAGAAGTCATGATTATAACACTTTTGTTATAAGAAATGATTTTGTAAAGTTATTAAGAAAACTTGTCACTTGATTTAATAATCGTTGGTATTTTTAAATCTGAGGAATTTTGTTTCAAAGACAATAATAATTTGATTTATAAACGATCTTTTATAAATGAAAAAGTCTTTAAAAAGATCGTTTTAAATATAAAGCTAAGTGTAGTCTGCTTTAGGTTTTATAGTAAACAATGTTTTTATAACGTTTGTTTAACGTTGATATACTATGTATCTTAGAGCGATAGCTTTTATTGTCCTTGTTATATTATATGTTATCGTTCCGCTATAAGATTATTTTCCCCTATTCTCTTTCGTTTTATTTTTCCCTAACAATATGCCTTTTCGGCACTTGGATACTCGACATTTGAATACCGTGTATGTATAAGGTGCTAACTTTCGAAGGTCGAAAAGGTGGGTCATTACATTTTGGTATCAGAGCTGAAGGTTAACCAAAAACCTTGGCTTAGGTCGAGTATGGCTCATTAGAATAGGGCAAGTGACACGTTAGAATGAGTTGGGAGTATTATATAGAAGAGAGTGTATATATTATTGATATAAAAAATATTGTCTTAATTGGTCTGTAAAGTGGTTCATGAATTCTGGTCGAGGCGTGGGATGTCATGGTGTCGATAGGGATTTCTAAACACTTGTATAAGGCAAACATACACGATATTGATTTTTGAAACTAGGTAAATGGAATATTTTATGTTGGATTATGCATTATATATGTAAGAAATTTTTTAAGCTTATATAGTTATTTGTGGTGCATTTGTTTGTTAAAAAATAATCGTATTTCTTTATTATCATTGTTGTTTGATTTTTCATTCTAGAGTAGTTTAGGAGAATTCACTATTATCTGTTGATTATCGATTTATGCTCTACCAGTTTATGAGCATTTATTGTTATGATATTTGTGAGTGCATTGAAATGAACCCCTTGTGAATTATGTTTCACAGTTTGACTGTAAGTATTTGATGAAAATGTTAGTTAAAAGCCACCATTTAATAAAATTATTTAGCACAATTTTAAATTGGTTGTTATTATAATATATGATGATTTTAAAGGTACATTTTACGCGAGTATGATGTATAAAATGATTTATATTTGAAAGATTTGTTGACAATTTAAATCCCGGTATTGTTTGAAATTATTTCAAAAAGGTTTTGAGAAAAGTAATTGTAGAATTACTTGGAACTATTTGTAAGTATAAATATTTCAAAGAGAATTTCTAAGAAAGGTACATTTTCTTTAAATAATTCAAGGAAAACATCTCGACTAGTTTTGTGGTGATTTGAATAATCTTCTAGCTGTCGATCGAACGTTTGCTTAAACAAACATTGTGGCGCTTAGTAAATTATGCTTTTTATTACTATGTAATAATGAGTTCAAATCCCAAAAACCCAAAGTGGGTGTTATTGAATAAATTGTTAAAGTTATTTTATAGTATGATTTCAAAAAGGGTTTTGAAGAAAAAACTTGGGTTTTAGCTCTTAATTTTCCTTAAAGGAAATTGGTTTAAAATAAAGGGTATTTTGATAAAAGAATGTTTTGATAAATGAAATTTTTAAACCTTCAATAGAAACGATATTGTAAATTTTTAAATGGGTTAAATTAGATAGGTGGGTTTTAATAACCTTTGTTTTATTAAAACAATTTTTTTTAAACATCTAGTTCGTATAAGCTATTTGATGTTATTGGTCGACTAATAAACATCTTTTCCTTAGAGATGTTAAAGTAAAAGTAGACTCTAGTGCTAAGTTTGGATACCCGCATCCTGCTCTTCTTAGCTACCTACCGCGCCGAATAGGTAAAAAGGTAGAAGCAATCGACTTAGTTATAAGACCCATATTATGTTTGGGCCTCCATCTAAATTTCGAGAAGTAAAATGAAATTGACATTTTGTATATACTTTTAGGATGTAGAAGAGAATTATACAGGTAAATAAGAGAGTATTAAGTTTTTAATTTAATGTTTATAAAGTTGTGCCTTTCTAAAATATTTATAAACTTAAGCGAAAATTTATGAAATGATTCTTTATAGTATTAGCATTGAGTGAAATACTGTAAATGGAAAATGAAAACGATTTAGAAAGGGATTGATGTAGTTAAGAAAACAATATGATTAAGTATGTAAGTTGTATGTAGATCATCTTGTTTGCACAGCTTTTGATCTAAGATTCGAATACATAACTTCGAGGTGATTCACATTAGTCTGAACAAGGATTTCTCACTTGGTTCTTGATGGCAAATACTTGATTTGGATTCTTGATATAGTGCCGAGGTTTTCTATCATAGTATATGGCTATGTAAGGAGAATAGAGGTTTCTAATCGAGGAATCTGATTGGAGTCCACAATAGGGAGGTTGAGTGACCAATACTAGCTAGGAAGAAACGTTTATATATCCAAGCAAGTGGTCGGACCAGATATTACGTATATGTACGTCATCCGGGCTTAAATATATTTATGGACTATGTTATATGACTTAGGGAAGTTTAGATTGTGACATCCTATTTTGTCTTGAGGTAGTTTAGATAATCTTCAAAGCAATAACCAAAGGCTGATGAGCGTAATGATATACTTAGGAAATTATCTATATCCTTGGACGATCAAGAAAGTTATGAAGCAAAGCAAAATTATAAATCTTGTTTATAGTCATTTAACATTTTAAATAATTTTAAGTTTTAGTTTATTCCTTTATGAAATTTGATTTGATTGATAATGCGATTTTTTTGTACTATACTTTATAAAGCATGACTTTATAAGCAAAGTGTAACGACCCGCCAAACCACATAATTAAAGTTGACAGTATACCACACATATCCAACCCAAATTGAATGGAAAGACGGATAGTTATGGGAAAGAATGAAGAAAGAAGAAGAGAAGAGAAGAAGAGAAAGAAACTGAAACAAAATAGTTACTCATAATCGCAGTGAAACAATATATAACATAATATCAATTATCTTTATAAATGAGAAACTATTATGCACATACATCAATCAACAACAAATCACATTCATCAGCACGATCAGTTATACCAATCTATTCTCACAAATGCTGATGATTTCAACAAAAAACGGAAAAAAGAACATATACGTCAATATGAATTGAAGACCTACCAACTCATCTCCCAAGCTCCAATGCATCCAAAGCAATCTATAAATATGCTCGATCAAACCCGAGCATTATAATAAAATAACACCCGATTCAATCAGCAAAACCATCATAAGAAAACACATCCAATTGGACTTTAAAGTCATAAAAAAATTTTGAAATCAAAAGTGTCTTGTAGCGATCCGCCTTTTTGACCATCGAAAATCGACACCGAATACCACCACCATGTTCAACTAACATCCAAGAGATAAAAGGGCAGATTGTTAGGGTAAATAAAAATAAAAGAACAGAGACACAGCGGAATTGGTAATATATAATATAACAGGGGTAGTAAAAACTATCACTCCAAAATACAAAGTACATCAGAGTTAAAAACAAACCTTATCACCTGGATAGTTATAAAATATCGGCCTTACAATGGCTGATATGGATACCATATAATACAATGAAAAATAAAACACTACGATAGGTGAACCTCCAGTTCCTCTCTGAGATTCCATAACACAAAAGCCAACATGAGAAAATACTCATTCTGACCCAAGCCTTATAATAAAATAGCACCCGGATCAGACCAGAAATACCAGCATAAGATAATTCAAACTGTGGGGAAACTTATAAAAATTCTGTGAGACCCTGCCGCTAACGCAGAATGAGTTTTTACCTCACAAGAATAACATCCATACAGAATAGAATAGAGATAAAAAACAAGAAACAAAACCAGATAAGACTGGGCATAAATAGTATTAAAAATCCTAACTTGGAAGAATGAAAATAACCTGAGAAAAATCCAAACTAGGCAGAATGGACAAAACAAGATAACTATCCAAACTTGAAAGAATGAAAAAAAAAACAAAGATAATTGTTCAAACGTGATAAAATGGACAAAAACTATAATTAAACATCGTTAAGAGTGGTTGACCTTCCCATTGCAATTACAGGAAATATGATTCAAAGGTTCGAATCAAATAAGCAAATTAATTTATCCAACATAATTAGAAGGGTGCCCCCCTTAATGAAAATATACCTTTAGATAAAATATACTTGATAGCACACGCGTCACTCTTGGGAACTTTTGGACCCCGCTTCACATGAGCATCCGAATATTTCACGTCAATGCATGCATGCCGACACCTCTCTAGATGATGTGAACATACCCTGATGGGTGCAATCCATATGGCTTAGCACCCACTCGCACTTTAGTTTTTGTTTTTCTGGTGTTGGATACCAATGCTCAAAACGAACGATAAATTATCTAGGATAACAAAGCACAACGATGACTTAGAGGGCGCACCCCCTTATCCTCGCTTTCGTTTAGTCATTTTTGATAAAGGATATCAAAGCTCAATGGAGCAAAACATCGTCTTAGAATGACGAAAAATAAAGAAGATGACAGAATCAAAATCGGTAGTTGGGAAATCAACTATCAGGAATAATTATGGGATTTGTGTATGAGAATTAAATTGCATATGCTTACCATAAATGAAATATATCAGACGCTTAAAGACATTTGATCCTTACTTGTGCTTGATTTTCAAATTTAAATCTTAGTAAAAACATTTTTAAAAGTGTTCTTTAAATTCATCTTGAAAAAGAGAAATTACAATACTTAGTGTATTAAAAACACGGGTAAAAAACAAATGTCATTAAAACATTATTTACAGTAAACCCAAAACAATTTACACTTGCTTTATTTATAAATAATTCTTTTGAAAGGTTTTTCTCAGTTATAAATATTTATAAAAATAAAAGAATGGTATCCCAAAAGATAATAAAACAATTTAAATATCATTATTAATCTAAAACAATATTAATTAACTTGAAAGATAATTAATCACATTTAAAATTATTTTAAATAAACAAATCAATTATTTTAAATAAAATAGTTAATTATTTCCAAAACACTTCTAACATTACAACCTTTATTAAATAAATTTATTAACTTTAAAACACAAAATCAGTTAATTAACTTTTAAACGCTTTCATTATATCAGTTAATTTACTTTGATCGCTTTTATTAAATCAATTAATTAACTTTAAATATCATTAATTAAACATTTATTAAATAAAACGAATAATTAATCTCAAACATCATTAATTAAAATGATAAATAAATTTAAAATCTCATAAATTAAAACAATTAATTAAGTTCAAAAAATCATAAATTAATTGGATTAATTAAATTCATACATCATTAGTTAAAATGATAAATAAAACATCGTTTGTTAAATTGATTTATTTAACTATAAAACATCATTAATTAGAATGATTTAACTAAATTCCAAATATAATTAGTTAAAACAATTATGTGACATTAAAATAATCATTAACTTAAAATTATTAATAAAAGTTTAGAATCATTAATTAAAACAATTTAATTAAATTCAAATTTCATTAATCAAATAGATTAATAAATTTCAAAACATCATTAATTAACAATGACTAATAAAATTCAAATATCATTATTTAAAATGATTAATTACTTTTAATTATCATTAATTAAAACGATAATTAATTTCAATTATCATTAATTAAAAAAATTAATTAAACTCAAGTGATCATTAGTTAAAATGACTTGTTAAATCTTATCTCATTTAATTCAAAGATAAACCAAATTTAAACATCTTTTATTAAATCAGTTAATTTCAAAATCATTAATTAAATTGATTAATTTTTTTAGATTATCATTTATCAAAATGATTAATGAATTTTAACATTTTGTTTAGTGAAAACACAAGCTCAAGTTCAAAACATACGATAGAGTTTTGGGGATGAAGATTAATAAATGATGACATAGCAAAATCGCTATAACGACACTTAACAAATTAAATGAAATATCAGGATTTATTTCAATCAAACATAGATATAACAACATAAGGATGTAAATCAATAATTATTGGTGAGAAACTACTTAGGTCTCTATAGATTTTTCCTAATAAACAATGGTTATGGATAACATATATACATATATATATATATATATGTATATGTATGCATATATATATATGTATATAATCATATAGGTTCATAACGATCAAATTAATATATTGTCCAATTTTCAAACAGAAATTCAACCAAACAATCAATCAAACAATTTAACTAACATCCAAGCAATCAATATTCATTCATAACATCATAAATACGATACAGAAAAATTTAATGTGAGTTAACTCACATTGATTTTCGTTTTCCCCAAAACATTATGATTCAGACTAAAATCAAACGGATGTTCGATTTTAGCCAAAAAATTCCCACTTGCTTCAAATCAAACCAGACCAACTTCATTGCATAGCCATCGTCGCTACGAGTCCAATGCAAAAAAGGCATCGAACTCCACCTCGTGCGCAAAAGTTATTTGATTAACAAACTATCGATTAAATAAAATTAATTAATAACGAATTAACAAACCAAGTACAATAATACCCCCTCACCACTCCTTCTTCTTCCCCAACATAAATGTGCACAAACAAACATAACCATCCCAAACGTGCACTGTTATGCAGTGATACGGAGCTATGCTCCGCTAAACTTGAATCCGTCTTCGCCGTTGAGCTTCTCTCGACGAAATCCCCTCGACGGTACCCTAAAATCCATGCCTCCACTTCTAATCAAAGTGCGACATGCTCTTGTGCCTCGCCGATCGCATCAGATCACGTAGCTCCCTATGCTACCAAATAGCCTAAAAATTCAATCGTGGCATTAACTTTTAACACTAACACAAATCCAAGCTTCGCTCGCCGAATTGATGACATACTCTTCGAAAAATCCTACCCTAGTTCATCCTATATATCGATCCTAGCCAAGGCAATCACACACAACATTGTGGGTATAGGATTGAAACCTATAGCCTTATGAGTTTAAATATATTTTTCATGATATTTCGTTGAGTATATATTTAGTCTTTAATTTTTAAACTTTCCATTTTCAAAGAAAGCTCCATTTTTCATTCTTAGACAAGTTTAAATAAAGAGAAAGGGAATGGTGGAATAAAGGATTGGGTATGGGCACAGGTATATGGTTGAATGATGGAGTATAGTGACTATAAATATATCTATATAATATTTAATTTAATAAAATATTTCGATAATACATACCCAAAAAATCTCGAAATACAAAGGAGACGTGCCGCTTGGCGTCCTTTATGTTATACTTCTATTTGAAACACAATGTAACTAGCCCCGAGCCCTAATTCGATTAAACGTAGAAGATTGCTTTTCAAACCCAATTATTATATTAAATTTCCAAAGCTAATTTCTACACGTTTCGAACTCACACGACTAAATGATTCGTTTGATCGCCATGAAATTCAATGGCATATTATAATTTAGTATCACTATTCCAATGAAATTGGTTTTGTAGAAATCCGAGATAGTGCCCAAAAAGGCTAATTTCGTAGATTTAAATATCGTTTTATATTTTCGCTTCAATTAAATATATTTACCCAATCTATTTATTTTCCTTAATAAATCTACATGTTGAATTCATCTTTATTATTTATTAACTAAAAGGAGTTAAATGAAATTATTAAATCCATTTCATTAAGATTTAAGTCACAATTCAAATATTTAAACATTCCCTATATTTAAATTATAAGTTGTTAAATTCTAAAATCCAATTAGTTAATTATTTAAAACTGAGTGAACATTTAAAATCAAATGGCCAAAAAATTTAGGTTGTTACATCTCTCGTAAGACAACGTTGCACATAAACACGGATAAGATTTTTACCCTACAATAACCAAAACATTTTTATAGAAAATCCACTAATATTATAACAATGTTTAGAGTATAAATACTTATTAATCATAGCGGAAATTATTACATTAATTAAATTCTAGCATAACAGGCATACAACCAAAACTGTAAAGTCTCGTATTGGAGAATAGTTCTATGTAATAGCTAAGCTATTGGAGTACCGCCCGTCACGGTACATCTCTAGATAAAATAACATTGAGGACCTCACCTAGATCCGCTACCAACACAGAATCAGCCTACTGCTTGACTAGTGGTACTAAATATGATATCACCTCCGTCAATGGACCCTGAAGCATACAAATGAGAGATAATATTGACTCTAGATAAGGATGATAACCCCTACTTTGGAGCGACTGACTTAGCCTTGCTGCATCTCCTTTGTTTTAGTCATTTCTAATTGATGAGGCTTGAGGCTACGTTTTAAATTTTATATAGCACTTTCCACTTGGAATGCTAACACTACCTTCCAGACAATAATACAATGCCAACATTCGTTTATACAATTTCATTCTAGGACGGAATGAACGCTTGAGAGCTCCATCTTCAATTCCATCATCTTCAATATGTCTCCACTTCGAAATGCTTGAGTTAGATCGAAGTGGTTTTCGAATGACATATCCAAACTCGATCTCTTCGAAACAACTTCCGTAATTTTTGGAAAACTCAACTCCGGTTCTTTAGGGAATAAAGAATTAAAGATAAGAGCGGAGATCACCTCTTAACCGTTATTGGATGGATTTCCTAATCATTATCCTAGTAGAACGAAATGAGATTTGTATGCATGGTTCATCATCATCAGAGATGACTGTGGCATATAACTCATGCGTTTCTCCTAGATAGTCAGTAGATAGCTAATAGATAAATCTATCGGTCTCCACCGTACCATCATGCGTCCATGCCATAGCTAGTTCTCTATATTGACCTATCCGAATATAACTAAAATGAAGAAATTGTAGAGGGGTCCAAACATATGTTCTGTGAATGAAACACATTATATATGTGTATAGCAATAACAATCTAGTAACTCAACACTCAAAACATACCTTAACCTGTGACACCTGCACACAACAAGTCATCTAAAAATAATAATATGCTATTGTGACATCATAAGCTAGGTCTTCCTAAAATGTCTACTGGGTCATATGCTGAAACAATATGTTTAGAGTTGAGCCTAAAGTCCTAGCTTGAATGCCAGAAACGTATGCAAATGATCGAGCACGAAGTCCCAACTCAAATGCTGAAAACGTATGCAAATGACTGGGCCCAAAATCCTAATTTAAATGCCAAAAAAGTATGCAAATGACCAAGCACAAAGTCCTATCTTAGATACCAAAAAAATTATGCAAACAACCAAGCATAAAGTCCTAGATCAAATGCTAAAAACATATATGACTATTGAGGTCAAGTCAATTGTAACAGTATGCCTTTTCGACCCTTGAATGTTGACACTAATACATCCATGGTATTCATGTGTCGAGCACCCAAGTGTCAAAAAGACGAAACATTAGGTTAAAAGAATAAAAGGATAAACAACATGTCAGAGTAAACTAATCTATCATTAGCCTGGGAAGTTATAACAGCATGTCCTCACGAATGCTGATAAATACAAATCAAGTAATGCAGTGGAAATAAAGTACGATAGGAAATCATCCAGCTCCTCTCTAAGAGCTCCAATGAACCACAGCTAAATTTGAAAATATATTTGAGTTGATCCAAATATTATGATAAAGTAACGCCTAGATCGTTTTGGTAAACCAATATGAGAAACTCAAATCATACGGATTACTATATTTATGAAACCCTTCAAATGTAAATGTATCCCATAAGATCATGCCGCAAGAAACACAGATGGATTTTTACCTTACGATAACCAAATGAATTCTATTATAAAATCCAATAATAATATAACAATGTCTAAGTTGTGAAATATAAATAATCACGTAGCTATGATGCATGTGACTATACATCATAACAATAATAAGCATACAATCATAGCCGCTAAGGCACGATTGCTAATTATGTAGGATTCGATGGAGGTGCCCTTAGTATTTCGAGAACGACACCCAGTATAAGGATTAGAGATACCATTTGAGTATCATATATCTTTAGATAAAATATACTATAGGAAAATATAAATGGTCCACGCCCAAACATGTGGCACCGGGCTACATAAAACTACCACATACCCATACGTATCACTATAATGGAGAGTCCGCTCCCTTTAAGTTAACTAAACCACATGCGCTATGTCTCCTACTCTAGTTTTAGTAATCGTCGATGGTGACATCACATATAGAATCCCAACACATGAGTCATGACTCGAACAGATCTCAACACACGATCCCCAACTCGAACAGCCATCGGAACTGCACATGGATTTCCTTACCTCAATAGATCTCTGAATCACACATGGATTCCTTAATAGATCTTGAATCACACATGGATTCTCATGTCTCAACAGATCTTAGAACCACACATGGATCCCTACATCTTGAATAGATCACGAACAACTATAAGTGGTCAAGCATTTTAAATAGATCTTGAATTTCCACATAGATTCCAACCTCTTGAACCAATCACGAATCTCTTCTAAAGAATAAAACACGTATATGGTTTTGGAAGGGTTACAGTTTCAAGTCATCTCATATAAGTACACTCCTCTACTTACTGGGTGCTCCGAAAACCAATTAATGGATTTTCAGTAAACTCAGCTCTAGTTTTATGGAAAATAAACAGACAATACATAAGAGAGGAGATCACCTCATAATCGTTTAAGTGGACGAATTTCCTTATCATTTGTTCTAGAAGAGAAAATGAGTTTATATGTACAATATAGTATCACCAAAGATAACTGTACGATATAACTCATGTGTTTCTTCTACATACTTCCAGAGTTATATTTGATCAAATTCAATAGCAATGAGAATAGTCACATACAAGAAACAAAGTCCTGTATACCGTCCATAAGTAAGTAACACACAAAGCTTGATCAAAACATACAAGCACGATCAAGTCATATAAATAGCTTCTAATCCCCTTTTTAATTAATCTTTCTTTATTAATTAAAAACCACTTTATTAGTGAAATTCATTTTTACCCAATAAACTTCTTTATAAATGAAACTCCATTTTATTAATTAAACTTCACTATTTAATTAAAAATCCCATAGTCATTTCGATACATTTTAATATTCTCTAAAGTATTCATACACTTATCTCAACCGTATAAGTATATTCGCAAATCAATTCCAAAAGAACTTAAGAAAAATGTAACTCAAACATGTCACTACAAATCCAAAGCCATTTCACTTATAATTATCTTTAAACATTCTTTTCAAAGACAAATTTACATTCATAAGTATAATCAAAACATGTTAAAGACAAATGTTATTAACACATTGTCACAATAAACACAAAACCAATCCATACTTATTATTCTATTTAAAATTTCATTATTAAAGATCTAAGTATTCTCCTAAAATCTTTTAACAATATTTTACCACTTTAAAATATTATTCAAGGATTTAAAAACAAATGTTATTGGAACATTATTTACAACAAACCCACAACCACTTTACTCAATCGTTATCTTTAAAACTTCAATTTAAAGATCTAATCACTTTTCAAAAGTATAATTTGATGGGTTAAAACAAATGTTGCCCAAACATCATTACTACAAAAACCAAAATCACTTTTATACTTGCTATTAGCTTTGAAACATTCATTTAAAACTCTAAGTTCATCTTTATTTAGTAAACAAGGCAATTTACCTTTTTAATCAATTTTACAAAGCCATCCATTATAAGATAAGTGTTATAATCTAGAAACTCCTTTGTATACTTTTACAAATACTAAACTTCCTTTCCAACTTCTAAATATTCTGAAGCACCTTTAAAAAGATAGACGCACACACATTTACTAATTTATTTGGAAAACTAAGATATTTAATAAAATACTCTAAACCATTGAAAAGATATTATAATATAAAAATACTATTATTACTTAAATAAAATTATTAACCAATTTTCTAAAACTATATATACTAGTAATATCCTTTTAAATTACTCGAGCATTTTTTAAAATATTAATTTGGAAACCATAAAAACCTGTTTTATAATTTAAAACCATTACTTTAAAAATTCATAAATGATTATCTGTCATAACCTTGATATTTTTCGATACTTAGTATGCTTACAGTACTTGTTAAAACACGAAGAAGCCCTAGGATGTCCTCCAAAGTTAACTTTAAAAATCACATATCATAACGATCTTAAAATTGCATCCATAGCGACCCTTTCGCTTCCATAATTTACAACTTCCAATTCCAATTTCTGCAAATGTCTAAACTAATTCCTCTATGTCAAACATACCAAAATTTGTGTAGCCAAATATATTTACATATATATTTCCATAGTATATCGCAAGTTATCCAATTTAACATATGTCAAATATTAAGGATTTCAAAGCACGTTTGTAATATCTATATCACTTCAAATGTTTATAACACACTATCACTATTCACACACAATGTCAACATGTAAATAATAAGTCTGGGCCATGACATATGTTTTACAGAATCAAAAGGAAGATTACACTATATATATTATTATCACTTGTTTTATAAATCAAGGTGGTGTCCAAAAGTAATAGCTTGCATTGTTCGTTATATTGTTTACATTTTAATACAACAACAATTATGTACACAACAATATGCACATAACTGGTGAGTAAACTTACCCAAGCCCGAGTCGATTTCAGATGTAGAAAATCCTGATATTAGCATAATAGAAAAGATGGCGCCTCGATTGGACCTTGTATACCAAAGTTACCAGTTGTATAAGAATTTGGATTTTATTAAATAATAATTAAACTATTTATAGTTAACTCACTATACTAGTTACCTTCCCATACTTAATCACTTCTTGTCTACTTTTATAAATTCATGCATCTAATACCCATCACTACCATGCATGATTTGTAGCGATACAGCAAATGATTCGACCATTTGATGATCGATTTCGCCAACCATATTCTCTCCTCGAACTTGACTTGCTTGAAAAAAAACCCAAACATGATCGCCTATTCCAAATTCCAATTGGATGCCTCCAATTATGGCCAACCATGTTGCAAATCACCTCCGCCAAAAATTGCTCCTCTGACCATCGCCAAAATGCTTCTCCGGCCACCACGAACTCAACTATTCCAATAACTTCAACTCTGGACCCTTAAATTGAATTGCGACCGTTGCCCCATAAATGGTAAACCATATTCGCTTTTCACCACTGATGGCCGCACTACCCTTAACCTAAACCAATCACTTAAAATTTGTCAGAGGAATCCAACGACATCGATGTTATAACCTATCGCCGCTACAGCCTTTCCTGTACTCGACCTTAGCTTCGGTTGTGGCAAGCTGCCCATTATGTGCCAACATTGCATGCAAAACTAAGCATAGGGAAATGTAGCTCTCGACCATACAAAGCCATTGTATCCAAAATCGCTCGAGCCTATTAAATGTAGCACTCGAATTAATTGGTTGGAGTTTTAAAATAGATGGTGGCTGTTGAAGATTGATGAACGAATTAAAATATTTGAATCATGCATGAAACTTAGGTCATATGCAAGAATAATAAGAATTTGTAGCTAAAGTCCTTTTCATAATTATTCAATGCAATATATATATATATATATTATTATTAGTTTTTGTTACAGTAACCGATAATACTCGACATTGCCTCCTCCACCACATTAGCCAACCCCTTTTCATCATCGTTGTTGCTACCGTCATCATCATAATCCATCTATGTCACCAAGTCGCGACTATCTATGCCATACCAAAACCCAAATCTACCACTGGATCTTCTATGGCGATTTCCGACTACCACCGCCCAGTCTGATCTAATCGTGAACTACCTCAGCATCTACCCTACCTCCTTCACACACCCATGTTCCCCGATCGATATATTGCTCATTTCATCATTGAATTGAAATGGATGGCTCTCGTTTACTAAAATTTCTTATGTATTTTTTGACCAATCCGTACATCCAATCGATGAATGAAACACACCAATGAATTCGATGTAACGACCCATAATTTTGTACACTTTTTATTTAAATTATTTAAATATTTGAATCGTATATTTAATCTCATTAAATGGATTTTATAACCATGTTAACCTCATTTTAATTTATAACTTACGATGCTAAACATGTTTATGAATTTTTTACAAAAATAAATAGTTCGAGGAAATATTGATAATGTGATCGAAAATTGTTTTATCGATAAAGAGCTTTTTACTTAATAGAAGTTGTTGGAAATTGCATGCTTACCTTATTAATCAACTTTAATTAAGTAGCAATTTTTCTGCATAAGAAACCGATCCATGACAATTCCAACCGATAGAAACGTTGAACATGGAAAGAGCTACGTTTTGATAGGTTGTGGCTCTCGTAACTCCAAAGAAGTCAAAAGTAACGGCCGTTTGAAAAAATCGAAGAAAGCGATGGAACGCTCGCTGATCCAATTCGATGGCACTGGCGAAAGTCTTCGATCTCCGCGAATCGCTCGAGCATGCTCACGCCGTTGCACTCGATATTTAAGATATTATGGATCATTGAGGGAATATATGGGGATATGGGTCAAAAACTTGTCTACAGAAGCTATAGCGCAATAAATGTTCTTTTTTTACAACCGTTCTGTCTTCCTCGTTTTCCAAACCACATTGTTTTGCTCATATTCATCAACACGCGAGGTCTTTTTACCAAAAACTACAACACCACGATAAAGTGACTTCAAGAAGAACGTTAAACGCATTTAATATCTTAGAATTTCGAACGGTTGAGGGTGTTTTTTATGATTACTTAGCCGTAAGTAACCTACTTTTTTAGTACGCGGATATCTTTCGGTTTTCTGTTTTATCCGATTTATAATCCAATTTCAATCTTTTTAGCGGAATATTATTGTAGCATTTTTTGATCTTCGTATATTTTTGTTTTTTGTCGTTTTTCAAGGTTTACATCGATTTAGTCAGAATATTTATACCACAAACTCCGTGGAATAAATTTATGAACGAAAACATCCGAGTTGTAGTAAAAACTTAAGGTTGAATTTTTCTACATATGAAATCGATCCATGACAATTTCAAACATTATAAACGTAGAACATAGAAAGAGACATGTTTTGATAGCTGTGGCTCCCGTAACTCCAAACGAGTCAAAAGTAATGGCCGTTTGAAGAAACTGAAGAAAGCGACGGACCGCTCGCTGATCCGATTCAACAGTATTGGTGAAAGTCTTCGATCTCCACGAAACACTTGAGCATTCTCACACCGTAGCACTTGATATTTAAGATAATATGGATTACTGAGGGGATAGTTGGGGATATGGGTCAAAAGCTTGTCCACTAAAGTTATAGCGCAATAAACGTTCTTTATTTACGATCGTTCCGTCTTCCTCGTTTTTTGAACGTCATTATTTTGCTCATATTCATCAACACGTGTGGTCTTTTTACCAAAATTACAACACCACGACACAATGACTTCAAGGACAATGTTAAAAATATTTGATATCTTAGAATTTTGAATGGCTAAGAGTGATTTTATGATTACTTAGCCTATAAGTAACCAATTTTTTATGCCTGCGAATATCTTTTGGTTTCCTGTTCTATCCAATTTCAATCTTTTTTGCAGGATATTATCGTGGCCTTTTTTTATTTTCGTATATTCTTGTTTTATTGTCATTTTTCAAGGTTTACATCGATTTAGTCCGATTATTTATACCACAAACTCCGCGGAATAAATTTATGAATGAAAACCTCCGAGCTGTAGAAAAACTTAATATGGAATTTTTCCGCACACGAAAACGATCCATGACAATTCCAACCATTAGAAATGTAGAACGTGGAAAGTGCTTCGTTTTGATAGGTTGTGGCATCCATAACTCCAAACGAGTCAAAAGTTATGGCCGTTTGAAGAAACGGAAGAAAGCAACGGACCGCTCGCTAATCCGATTCGACGGTATTGGCGAAAGTCTTCGATATCCGCGAACCGCTCGAGCATGCTAACACTGTAGCACTTGATATTTAAGATATTATAGATCACTGAAGGAATAAATGGGGATATGGGTCAAAAGCTTGTCGACAGAAGCTATAGCGCAATAAACGTTCTCTTTACGATCGTCCCGTCTTACTCGTTTTCCGTACCTCGTTGTTTTGCTCATATTCATCAACACGCACGGTCATTTTACCAAAACTACATTACCACGACAAAGTGACTTCAACGGAATGTTAAACGCATTTTATATCTTAGAATTTCGAACGGCTGAGGGTGTTTTTTATGATTACTTAGCATGTAAGTAACCTAATTTTTCAGTCTGCGAATATCTTTCGGTTTTCTGTTTTATCGAATTTTAAATCCAATTTCAATCTTTTTAGCGGAATATTATCGTGGCATTTTATGATCTTTGTAAATTTTTGTTTTTTTTCGTTTTTCAACGTTTACATCGATTTAGTCCGATTATTCAAATCACGAACACTGCGGAATAAATTTGTGAACGAAAACATCCGAGCTGTAGTAAAAACTTAAGATGGAATATTTTTGCACATGAAACCGATCCATGAAAATTGCAACCGTAAGTAATGTAGAACATAGAAAGAGATAAGTTTTGATAGGTTGTGGCTCCCGTAACTCCAAACAAGTCAAATGTTATGGCAGTTTGAAGGAAGAAAGCGACGGACCGCTCGCTTATCTGATTCGACGGCATTGGCGAAAGTCTTCGATCTTCGTAAAAGGCTCGAGCATGCTCACACCGTAGCACTTGATATTTAAGATATTATGGATCACTGAGGGAATAAATGGGGATATGGTACAAAAGATTGTCTACTGAAGATATAGCGCAATGAACGTTCTTTTTTTACGATCGTTCCCTCTTCCTCGTCTTCCGAACCTTATTGTTTTGCTCATAATCATCAACACGCGCGGTCTTTTTACGAAAATTACAACACACGACAAACTGACTTCAAGAAGAATGTTAAGCTCATTCGATATCTTAGAATTTCGAACGGCTGAGTGTGTTTTTTATGATTACTTAGCCTGTAAGTAACCTATTTTTTCAGTCTGCAAATATCATTCGGTTTTATGTTTTATCTAATTTAATCTTTTTAGCGGAATATTATCGTGGCCTTTTTTGATCTTCGTATATATATTTTTTTCGTCGTTTTTCAATGCTTACATCGATTTATTCCGATTATTTATACCACAAACTCCGCAGAATAAATTTATAAACGAAAACATCCGAGCTGTAGAAAAACTTTAGATGGAATTTTTCTGCACACGAAACCGATCCATGACAATTCCAACCATTAAAAACGTAGAACATGGAAAGAGCTTAGTTTTGATATGTTGTGGCTCCCGTAACTCCAAACGAGTCAAAATTTATGGTCGTTTGAAGAAACGGAAGAAAGCGACGGACCGTTCGCTGATCTGATTCGACGGTATTGGCGAAAGTCTTTGATCTCCGTGAAACGCTCGAGCATGCTCACACCATAGCACTCGATATTTAAGATATTATGGATCATTGAGGGAATAAATGGGGATATGGGTCAAAAGCTTGTCTGTAGAAGCTGTAGTGCAATAAACATTCTTTTTTTTATGATCGTTCTGTCTTCCTTATTTTTCATACCTCGTTGCTTTGCTCATATTCATCAATGCGCGCGGTCTTTTTACCAAAATTACAACACCATAACAAAGTGACATCAAGGAGAATCTTAAACGCATTTGATATCTTAGAATTTCGAACGGCTGAGGATGTTTTTCATGATTACTTCGCCTGTAAGTAACCTATTTTTTCAGTCTGCGAATATCTTCCGATTTTCTGTTTTATCCAATTTTTAACCAAATTTCAATCTTTTTAGCGTAATATTATCGTGACCTTTTTTGAGCTTCGTATATATTTTTTTGTCGTTTTTTAAGGTTAACATCAATTTAGTCCGATTATTTATACCACAAACTTTGCGGAATAAATTTATGAAGAAAAACATCCAAGCCGTTGTAAAAATTTAAGATGGAATTTTTCTGCACATGAAACCGATCCATGACAATTCCAACCGTTAGAAACGTAGAACGAGGAAAGAAATACGTTTTGATAGGTTGTGGCTCCCGTCACTCCAAACGAGTCAAAAGTTATGGCCGTTTGATACGTTTTGAAGTGACGGACCGCTCGCCGATCCGATTCGACGGTATTGGCGAAAGTCTTTGATCTCTGTGAAATGCTCGAGCATGCCCACACCGTAGCACTCGATATTAAGATATTACGGACCGCTGAGGGAATATATGGGGATATGGATCTAAAGCTTGTCTACAGAAGCTATAGCGAAATAAACGTTCTTTTTTTTACGATCGTTCCATCTTCCTAATTTTCCGAACCTCATTGTTTTGCTCATATTCATCAACACGTACGGTCTTTTTACCAAAATTACAACACCATGACAAATTGACTTCAAGGAGAACGTTAAACGCATTTGATATCTTAGAACTTCGAACGGCTAAGGGGGTTTTTTATGATTACTTAGCCTGTAGTTAACCTATTTTTTCAGTCTGCGAATATCTTTCGGTTTCTCGATTTATCCAATTTTTGATCCAATTTCAATCTTTTTAGTGAAATATTATCATGGCCTATTTTGATCTTCGTATATTTTTGTTTTTCTTGTCATTTTTCAATGCTTACATCGATTTAGTCCGATTATTTATACCATAAACTCCGCGAAATAAATTTATGAATGAAAACATCTACGCTGTAGAAAAAATTAAGATGAAATTTTTCTGCACACGAAACCGATCCATGACAATTCCAACCGTTAGAAACATAGAACATGGAAAGAGATTCGTTTTGATACGTTGTGGCTCCCATAACTCTAAATGAGTCAAAAGTTATGGTGGTTTGAAGAAACGGAAGAAAGCGACAGACTGCTCGTTGATCTGATTTGACGTATTGGCGAAAGTATTCGATATCCATGAAATGCTCGAGCATGCTCACACTGCAGCACTCGATATTTAAGATATTATGAATCACTGAGGGAATAAATGATGATATGGGTCAAAAGCTTGTATATAGAAGCTATAGCACAATAAACGTTCTTTTTTTACAATCGTTCCATCCTCCTCGTTTTCTGTACCTCATTGTTTTGCTCATATTCATCAACACGTACGGTCTTTTTACCAAAATTACAACAGCATGACAAAGTGACTTTAAGGAGAATGTTAAACGCATTTGATATCTTAGAATTTCGAACGGCTGAGGATGTTTTTCATGATTAGTTAGCCTGTAAGTAACCTATTCTTTTAATCTGCGAATATTTTTCGGTTTCCTGTTTTATCCAATTTTTAATCCAATTTCAATCCTTTTAGCGGAATTGTCATGGACTTTTTTTTATCTTCGTATGTTTTTTTCTGGTCGTTTTTCAAGATTTACATCGATTTAGTCTGATTATTTATACCACAAACTCCGCGGAATAAATTTATGAATGAAAACATCCGAACTGTAGTAAAAACTAAAGATGGAATTTTTCTGCATACTAAACCGATCCATGATAATTCCAACCGTTATAAACGTAGAACATGGAAAGAGATACGTTTTGATAGGTTGTGGCTCCAGTCATTCTAAAAGTGTTAAAAGTTATGGCCGTTTGAAGAAACAGAAGAAAGCAACGGACCGCTTGCTGATCCGATTCGACGGTACTGGCGAAAGAGTTCGATCTTCACAAAACATTCGAGCATGCTCATACCGTAGCAATCGATATTTAAGATATTATGGATCACTGAGGGAATAAATGGGGAAGTGGGTCAAAAGCTTGTCTACTGAAGCTATAGCGCAATAAACACATTTTTTTACAATCATTCCGTCATCCTCATATTCGAACCTCGTTGTTTTTCTCATATTCATTAACACGCGCGGCCTTTTTACAAAATTTACAACACCACGACAAATTGATTTCAAGGAGAATGTTAACCTATTTTTTCAATCTGCGAATATCTTTCGGTTTCCTGTTTTATCCAATTTTTAATGCAATTTCAATCTTTTTAGCATAATATTATCGTGGCCTATTTTGATCTTCGTATATTTTTGTTTTCTTTTGTCGTTTTTCAAGGTTTACATCGATTTAGCCCGATTATTTATACCTTAAACTCTACGGAATAAATTTATGAACGAAAACATCCGAGCTTTAGAAAAAACTTAAGATGGAATTTTTCTACACACGAAACCGATCCATGACAATTCCAACCGTGAGAAACATAGAACATGGAAAGAGCTACATTTTGATAGGGTGTGGCTCCCGTAACCCCAAACGAGTCTAAAGATATGGCCGTTTGAAGAAACGAAAGAAAGCGACGGACCGCTCGCTGATCCGATTCGACGGTACTGGAAAAAGTCTTCGATCTCCGCAAAACGCTCGAGCATGCTCACACCGTAGCACTCGATATTTAAAATATTTTGGATTGCTAAGGGAATATATGGGGATATAGGTCAAAAGCTTGTCTACAGAAGATATAGTGCAATAAACGATCTTTTTTTACGATCATTCTATCTTCCCCGTTTTCCGAACCTCATTGTTTGCTCATATTCGTCAACACGCGTGGTCATTTTACCAAAATTTCAATACCACGACAAAGTGACTTCAAGGAGAATGTTAAACGCATTTGATATCTTAGAATTTCAAATGAACAAGGGTGTTTTTTGTGATTACTTAGCATGTAAGTAACCTATTTTTCAGTCAGCTAATATCATTCGGTTTTCTATTTTGTCCAATTTTAATTCATTTTCAATCTTTTTAGAGGAATATTATCGTGGCCTTTTTTGAGCTTTTATATTTTTGTTTTTTTTTTGTTTTTAAATATTTACATCGATTTAGTCTGAATATTTATACCACAAACTCCGCGGAATAAATTTATTAACGAAAACATCCGAGCTGTTGAAAAAACTTAAGATGGAATTTTTCTGCACAGGAAAACGATCCATGACAATTCCAATTGTTAGAAACGTAGAACATGGAAAGAGTTTCGTTTTGATAGATTGTGGCTCCCGTAACTCCAAACGAGTCGAAAGTTATGGCCGTTTGAAGAAAAAGAAGAAAGCGACAGACCGCTCGTTGATCCGATTTGATTGTATCGGCGAAAGTCTTCGATATCCACGAACAGCTCGAGCATGCTCACACTGTTTCACTCGAAATTTAAGATATTATGGATCACTGAGGGAATAAATGGGGATATGGGTCAAAATCTTGTCTAAAGAAGTTATGACGCAATAAACGTTCTTTTTTTACGATCATTCGGTCTCCCTCGTTTCCGTACCTCATTGTTTTGCTCATATTCATCAACACGCACGGTCTTTTTACCAAAATTAAATTACCATAACAAAGTGACTTCAAGAGAATGTTAAACGCATTTGATATCTTAGAATTTCGAACGGCTAAAGGTGTCTTTTATGATTACTTAGCCTGTAAGTAACCTACTTTTTCAGTCTGCGAATATCTTTCGGTTTCCTGTTCTATCCAATTTTAAATCCAATTTTAATCTTTTTAGCGGAATATTATCGTGGCCTTTTTTTATCTTCGTATATTTTTGTTTTCTCTTGTCGTTTTTTCATGGTTTATACCGATTTAGTCCGATTAATTATACCACAATCTCCGTGGAATAAATTTATGAACGAAAACTTTCGAGCTTTAGAAAAAAATTTAAGTTGGAATTTTTCTGCACATGAAACCGATCCATGACAATTTCAACCGTTAGAAATGTAGAACATGGAAAGAGTTTCGTTTTGATAGGCAGTGGCTCCCGTAATTCCAAACGAGTCAAAAGTTATAGCCATTTAAAGGAACGGAAGAATGCGACGGACCGCTTGCTGATCCGATTCGATGGTATTGGCGAAAGTCTTCGATCTCCGCGAAACGCTCGTTCATGCTCACACCGTAGCACTCGATATTTAAGATATTATGGATTATTGAGGGAATAAATTGGTATATAGGTCAAAAGCTTGTCTATAGAAGCTATAGCTCAATAAACGTTCTTTTTTTACGATTGTTCCGTCTTTCTCGTTTTCCGTACCTCATTGTTTTGCTCATATTCATCAACATGCATGGTCTTTTTACCAAATTACAACACCACGACAAAGTGACTTCAAGGGGAATGTTAAACGCATTTTATATCTTAGAATTTCGAACAGCTAAGTGTGTTTTTTATGATTATTTAGCCTGTAAGCAACCTACTTTTTCAGTCTACGAATATCTTTCGATTTCCTGTTTTATCCAATTTTTTAATCCAATTTCAAACTTTTTAGCGCATATTATCATGAACTGTTTTGATCTTCGTATATATTTTTTTGTCGATTTTCAAGGTTTACATCGATTTAGTCCGATTATTTATACAACAAACTCCACGGAATAAATTTATGAACGAAAATATCCGAGCTGTAGTAAAAACTTAAGATGGAATTTTTCTGCATATGAAACCGGTTCATGACAATTCCAACCGTTATAAACGCAGAACAAGGAAAGATATATGTTTTGATAGGTTGTGGCTCCAGTAACTCCAAATGAGTCAAAAATTATGGCCGTTTGAAGAAATGGAAGAAAGCGATGGACCTCTCGCTGATCTGATTCGACTGTATTGGAGAAAGTCTTCGATCTCCATGAAACGTTCGAGCATGCTTACACCGTTGCACTCGATATTTAAGATATTATGGATCACTGAGGGAATAATTTGGTATATGGGTCAAAAGCTTGTCTGTTGAAGCTATGGCGCAATAAACATTCTTTTTTCAATCGTTCCGTCTTCCTCGTTTTTCGAACCTCGTTGTTTGCTCATATTCATCAACATGCGCGGTCTTTTTACCAAAATTAGAACAACACGACAAACTGACATCAAGGAGAATGTTAAACGCATTTAATATCTTTGAATTTCGAACGGCTAAGGGTATTTTTTATGATTACCTAGCCTATAAGTAACCTATTTTTTCAGTCTGCGAATATCTTTCGATTTTCTGTTTTATCCAATTTTCATTCCAATTTCAATCTTTTTAGCCGAATATTATCGTGGCATTTTTTTGATTTTCGTATATTTTTTTTTTTTTCATTTTTCAAGGTTTACATTGATTCAGTTCAATTGTTCATACCACAAACTCCGCGGAATAAATTTATGAATGAAAACATCCGAGCTGTAGAAAAAAAACCTAAAATGGAATTTTTCAGCACAGGAAACCGATCCTTGACAATTCCAACGATTAGAAATGTAGAACATGGAAAGAGCTTCGTTTTGATAGGTTGTGGCTCCCGTAACTCCAAACGAGTCCAAAGTTATGGCCATTTGAAGAAACGAAAGAAAGTGACGGACCGCTCGCTGATCCGTTTCGCCGGTATTGGCAGAAGTCTTCGATCTTCACGAAACGCTCGAGCATGCTCACAGTGTAGCACTAGATATTTAAGATATTATGTATCACTGAGAGAATAAATGGAGATATGGGTCAAAAGCTTGTCTACAGAAGCTGTAGCGCAATAAACCCTCTTTTTTTACGATCGTTCCGTCTTCCTCATTTTCGGTACCTCATTGTTTTGCTTATATTCATCAACATGTGCGGTCTTTTTTTCAAAATTACAGCACCACGACAAAGTGACTTCAAGGAGAATGTTAAACGCATTTGATATCTTAGAACTTTGAACGGCCGAGGGTGTTTTTTATTATTACTGAGCCTGTAAGTAACCTACTTTTTCAGTCAGCGAATAACTTTCGGATTCCTGTTCTATCCAATTTCAAATCCAATTTCAATCTTTTTAGCGGAATATTATCGTGGGATTTTTTAATCTTCGTATATTTTTGTTTTTTTTTGTCGTTTTTCAAGGTTTACATCGATTTAGTACGATTATTTATACCACAAACTCCGCGGAATAAATTTATGAATGAAATCATCCGAGCTGTAGTAAAAACTTAAGATAGAATTTTTTTTGCATATGAAACCGATCAATGACAACTCCAACCGTTATAAACATAGAACATGGAAAGAGATATGTTTTGATACGTTGTGGCTCCCGTAACTCCAAATGAGTAAAAAGTTGTGGCCGTTTGAAGGAACGGAAGAAAGCGACGGACCGCTTGCTGACCCGATTCGATTGTATTGGTAAAAGTCTTCGATCTCCGCGAAACGCTCGAGCATGCTCAAACCGTAGCACTCGATATTTAAGATATTATGGTTCACTGAGGGAATAATTAGGAATATGGGTCAAAAGCTTGTCTACTGAAGCTATAGCGCTATAAACGTTCTTTTTTTAATGATCCTTCTGTCTTCCTCGTTTTCGTACTTCATTGTTTTGCTCATATTCATCAACACGCGCGGTTACCAAAATTACAACATCACGACAAAGTGACTTCAAGGAACATGTTAAAAGCATTTATATCTTAGAATTTCGAACGGTTGACGGTGTTTTTTATGATTACTTAGTCTGTAAGTAACCTACTTTTTCAGTCTACGGATATCTTTCGGTTTCCATTTTTATCTAATTTTAATCCAATTTCAATCTTTTTAGCGAATATTTTCGTGCACTTTTTTGATCTTCGTATATTTTTGTTTTTTTTTCTTTTTCAAGATTTACATCTATTTAGTTCGATTGTTTATACCACAAACTCCGTGGAATAAATTTATGAACAAAAACATCCGAGCTGTAGAAAAATTTAAAATGGAATTTTCTGCTTATGTAACCAGTCCATGACAATTCCAACCGTTATAAACGTATAACATGGAAAGAGCTTCGTTTTGATAGTTTGTGCCTCTCGTAACTCCAAACGAGTCAAAAGTGATGGCCGTTTGAAGAAACGGAAGAAAGCGACGAACCGCTCGCTGATCCGATTCGACGGTATTGGTAAAAGTCTTCGATCTCCGTGAAACGCTCGAACATGCTCACAGTGTAGCACTCGATATTTAAGATATTATGTATTCCTGAGAGAATAAATAGGGATATGGGTCAAAAGCTTGTGTACATAAGCTATAACGCAATAAACGCTCTTTTTTTACTTTCGTTTCGTCTTCCTCGTTTTCGGTACCTCATTGTTTTGCTCATATTCATCAATATGTGCGGTCTTTTTACCAAAATTACAACAGCATGAAAAAATGACTTCTAGGAGAATGTTAAACGCATTTGATATCCTAGAATTTCTAACGGTTGAGGGTGTTTTTTACGATTACTTAGCTTGTAAGTAACCTACTTTTTCTGTCTGCGGATATCTTTCGATTTCCTGTTCTATCCAATTTCAATCTTTTTAGCGGAATATTATCGTGGCCTTTTTTAATCTTCGTATATTTTGTTTTTTCGTTTTTCAAGGTTTACATTGATTTAGTCCGATTATTTATACCGCAAACTCCGCGGAATAAATTTATGAACCAAACCATCCGAGCTGTAGTAAAAAAAATTTCTGCATACAAAACCGATCCACGGCAATTTCAACCGTTATAAAAGTAGAGCATGGAAAGAGATACGTTTTGATAGGTTGTGGCTCCCGTAACTCCAAATGAGTCAAAAGTTGTGGTCTTTTGAAGAAACGAAAGAAAGCGACGGACCGCTTGCTAAACCAATTCGACTGTATTGGCAAAAATCCTCGATCTCAGTGAAACGCTCGAGCATGCTCACACCGTAGCACTCGATATTTAGGATATTATGGATGACTGAGGGAATAATTGGGGATATGGGTCAAAAAAGCTTGTTTACTGAAGCTATAGCACAATAAACGTTCTTTTTTTACGATCGTTCTATCTTCCTCGTTTTCCGAACCTCATTGTTTTGCTCATATTCATCAACACGCGCGGTCTTTTCACCATAATTACAATACCACGATAAAGTGACTTCAACGAGAATGTTAAACGCATTTTATATCTTAGAATTTCGAACGGCTGATGGTGTTTTTTATTATTACTTAGCCTGTAAATAACCTTTTTTTTCAGTCTGCGAATATCTTTCGGTTTCCATTTTTATCCAATTTTTAATTCAATTTCTATCTTTTTAGCGAATATTATCTTGGTCTTTTTTATCTACGTATATTTTTGTTTTTTTTTGTCGTTTTTCAAGGTTTACATCGATTTAGTTCGATTATTTATACCACAAACTCCGCGGAATAAATTTATGAACGAAAACATCCAAGCTGTAGTAAAAACTTAAGATGGAATTTTTCTACGACAATTCCAACCGTTATAAACGTAGAACATGGAAAGAGATACATTTTGATAGGTTGTGGCTCCCGTAACTCCAAATGAGTCAAAAGTTATGGCCGTTTGAAGAAATAGAAGAAAGAAACGGACCGCTCGCTGATCCGATTGGACTATATTGGCGAAAGTCTTCGATCTTCCCGAAATGCTCGAGCATGCTCACACCGTAACACTCGATATTTAAGATATTATGGATCATTGAGGGAATAATTGGGGATATGGATCAAAAGCTTGTCTACTGAAGCTATAGCGCAATAAACGTTCTTTTTTTACGATTGTTCTGTCTTCCTCGTTTTCCGAACCTCACTGTTTTGCACATATTCATCAACAGGCGCGGTCTTTTTACAAAAATTACAACACCACGACAAAGTTACTTCAAGGAGAATGTTAAACGCATTTGACATCTTAGAATTTCGAACAGCTGAGGGTGTTTTTTTGATTACTTAGCCTGTAAGTGACCTATTTTTTCAGTCTGCGAATATCTTTCGGTTTGCTATTTTATCCAAATTTTAATCCAATTTCAATTTTTTAGCGGAATATTATGTGGTATTTTTTGATCTTTGTATATTTTTGTTTTTTGTCGTTTTTCAAGGTTTACATCGATTTAGTCCGATTGTTTATACCACAAACTCCGCGGTATGAACGAAAACATCCGAGCTGTAGAAAAAACTTAAAATGAAATTTTTCTGCACAAGAAATCGATCCATCACTATTCCAACCGTTAGAAACGTAGAACATGGAAAGAGCTATGTTTTGATCGGTTGTGGCTCTCGTAAGTCCAAACTAGTCAAAATTTATGGCCGTATGAAGAAATGGAAGAAATCGATGGACCGCTCGTTGATCCGATTCGACGGTACTGGTGAAAATTTTCGATCTCCTCCAAACGCTCGTGCATGTTCGCACCGTAGCACTCGATATTTAAGATTTTACGGATCACTGAGGGAATATACGAGGATATGGCCAAAAGCTTGTCTACACAAGCTATAGCGCAATAAACGCTCTTTTTTTATAGTCGTTCCGACTTCCTCGTTTTCCGAACCTTATTGTTCAGCTCATATTCATCAACACGCGCGGTCTTTTTACCGAAATTACAACATCACGACAAAATGACTTTAAAGAGAATGTTAAACGCATTTAATATCTTAGAATTTTGAAAGGCTGAGGGTGATTTTTATGATTATTTAGCCCGTAAGTAACCTATTTTTTCATGATGCAAATATCGTTCGGTTTCTGTTTTATCCAATTTTTTATTCCATTTCAATTTTTTTAGCGAAATATTATCGTGGCCTTTTTAATCTTCGTATTTTTTTGTTTTTTTGTCATTTTTCAAGGTTTACACTGATGTAGTCCGATTATTTATACCACAAACTCTGTAGAATAAATTTATAACGAGACCATCCGAGCTGTAGAAAAAATTAAGATGGAATTTTTCTGCACATGAAACCAATCCATGACAATTCCACCATTAGAAACTTAGAACATGGAAAGAGATTCGTTTTGATAGGTGATGGCTCCAATAACTCCAAATGAGTCAAAGTTATGGCCGTTTGAATTAACGGAAGAAAGCGACGGACCGCTCGATGATCCGATTCGACGGTATTAGCGAAAGTCTTCGATCTCCGCGTAACGCTCGAGCGTGCTCACATCGTAGCACTCGATATTTAAGATATTATGGATCACTGAGGGAATAAATGGGGATATGGGTCAAAAGCTTGTCTACAGAAGCTATAGCGCAATAAACGTTCTTTTTTTACGATCGTTTCGTCTTTCTCGTTTTCCGCACCTCTTTGTTTTACTCATATTCATCAACACGCGCAGTCTTTTTGCCAAAATTACAACATCACGACAAAATGACTTCAAGGAAAATGTTAAACGCATTTGATATCTTTGAATTTCGAACAGATGATGTTGTTTTTTATGATTACTTAACCTATAAGTAACCTACTTTTTCAGTCTACGAATATCTTTCGGTTTCCTGTTCTATCTAATTTTAAATCCAATTTCAATCATTTTAGCGGAATATTATCGTGGCCTTTTTTAATCTTCGTACATTTTTGTTTTTTGTTGTTTTTCATGGTTTACATCGATTTAATCCGATTATTTATGCCACAAACTCTGCAGAATAAATTTATGAACGAAACCATCTTAGCTTTAGTAAAAACTTAAGATAGAATTTTTTTGCATACGAAACCGATCCATGACAATTCCAACCATTATAAACGTAGAACATGGAAAGAGATACGTTTTGATAGGTTGTGGCTTCCGTAACTCCAAACGAGTTAGAAGTTATGGCAGTTTGAAGAAACGGAAGAAAGCGACGGACCGCTCGCTAATTCGATTCGACGATATTGGCGAAAGTCTTCGATCTCCGCGAAACGCTCGAGCATGCTCACACCGTAGCACTCGATATTTAAGATATTATGAATCACTAAGGGAATAAATGGGGATATGGGTCAAAAGCTTGTCTAATAAAGCTATAGCGCAATAAACGTTCTTTTTTTACGATCGTTCCGTCTACCTCGTTTTTCATACCTCATTGTTTTGCTCATATTCATCAACACACGCGGTCTTTTTACCAAAATTAAAACACCACGACAAAGTGACTTCAAGGAGAATGTTAAACGCATTTGATATCTTAGAATTTCGAACAGCTAAGGGTGTTTTTTAGATTACTTTGCCTGTGAGTAACCTACCTTTTAAGTCTGCGAATATATTTCGGTTTTCTGTTTTATCCAATTTTTTATCCAATCTCAATCTTTTTAGTGGAATATTATCATGGCCTTTTTTGATCTTCGTATATTTTTGTTTTTTTGTCATTTTTCAAGGTTTATATTGATGTAGTTCGATTATTTATACCACAAACTCCATGGAATAAATTTATGAACGAAAACATCTGAGCTGTAGAAAAAATATAAGATGGAATTTTTCTACACATGAAACTGATCCATGACAATTCCAACCGTTAGAAACGTAGAACACGGAAAGAGATACGTTTTGATAGATTGTGGCTCCCTTAACTCAAAACGAGTCAAAAGTTATGGTCGTTTGAAGGAACGGAAGAAAGCGGCAGAGCGCTCGTTTATCCGATTCGACGGTATTGGCGAAAGTCTTCGATCTCCGCGAAACACTCGAGCATGCTCACACCATAGCACTTGATATTTAAGATATTATGGATCACTGAGGTAATAAATGAGGATATGGGTCAAAAACTTTCCTACATAAGCTATAGCGCAATAAAAGTTTTTTTTACGATCGTTCCGACTTCCTCGTTTTTCGTACCTCATTGTTTTGCTCATATTCATCAACACGCACGGTCTTTTTACCAAAATTACAACATCACGACAAAGTGACTTCAAGGAGAATGTTAAACGCAATTGATATCTTAGAATTTCAAACGGCTGAGGATGTTTTTCATGATTACTTAACCTGTAAGTAACCTATTTTTTCAGTCTGCGAATGTCTTTCGTTTTCCTGTTTTATCCGATTTTTAACCATTCATTATTTTTAGCGGAATATTATCGTGGCCTTTTTTAATCTTCGTATATTTCTTTTTTTGTCGTTTTTCAAGGTTTATATCGATTTAATCCGATTATTTATACCACAAACTCCGTGGAAAAATTTATGAACGAAAACATCCGGGTAGTAGTAAAAATTTAAGATGGAATTTTTCTGCATATGAAACTGATTCATGACGACTCCAACCATTAAAAACATAGAACAAGGAAAGAGATACGTTTTGATAGATTGTGGCTACTGTAACTCCAAAGAGTCAAAAGTTATGGCCGTTTGAAGAAATGGAAGAAAGCGACCGACCGTTCGTTGATCCGATTCGATGATATTGTTGAATGTCCTCGATCTCCGCGAAACACTCGAGTATGCTCATACTGTAACACTCGATATTTAAGATATTACGGATCAATGAGGGAATAAATGGAGATATGAGTCAAAAGCTTGTCTATAGAACTATAACGCAATACACGTTCTTTTTCTACGTTCATTCTATATTCTTCATTTTCCAAACCTAATTGTTTTGCTCATATGAATCAACACGCGCAGTCTTTTTACCAAAATTACAACACCACGACAAAGTGAATTCAAGGAGAATGTTAAACACATTTGATATCTTAGAATTTTGAACGGCTGAGGGTGTTTCATATGATTACTTAGCCTGTAAGCAACCTACCTTCTCAATCTGCGAATATTTTTCAGTTTTCTGTTTTATCCAATTTTAAATCCAATTTCAATCATTTTAGCGGAATATTATCATGGACTTTTTTGATCATCGTATATTTGTGTTTCTTTTGTCATTCTTCTAGGTTTACATCGATTTAGTCCGATTATTTATACCACAAACTCCGTGGAATAAATTTATGAACGAAAACACCCTTCTGTAGTAAAAATTTAAAATGGAATTTTTTTGCACAGCGAAACCGATCTATGACAATTCCAACAGTTAGAAATGTAGAACACGAAAATAGCTACGTTTCGATGGGTTGTGGCTCCGGTAACTCCAAACGAGTCAAAAGTTATGTCCGTTTGAAGAAACGGAAGAAAGCGACGGACACTCAATGATCCGATTCGACGGTACTGGCGAAAGTCCTCGATTTCCATAAAACGCTCGAGCATGCTCACACTGTAGCACTCGATATTTAAGATATTATGGATCACTAAGGGAATAAATGGGGATATGGGTCAAAAGCTTGTCTACAGAAGCTGTAGCGCAATAAACGTTCTTCTTTTACGATCGTTCTGTGCTCCTCATTTTCCGTACCTCATTGTTTTGCTCGTATTCATCAACACGCGCAGTCTTTTTACCAAAATTACAATACCATAACAAAGTGATTTCAAGGAGAATGTTAAACGTATTTGATATCTTAGAATTTCGAAAGGCTGAGGGTGTTTTTTAATGATTACTTAGCCTGTAAGTTACCTATTCTTTCAGTCTACGAATATCTTTCGGTTTCCTGTTTTATCCAATTTTATTCCAATTTCAATCTTTTTAATGGAATATTATCGTGACCTTTCTTGATCTTCGTATATTTTCGCTTTTTTTGCCGTTTTTCAAGGTTTACATCGATTTAGTCCAATTGTTTATACCCCAAACTCCGCGAAATAAATTTATAAACGAAAACATTTGAGTTGTAGAAAAAACTTAAGATGGAGTTTTTTTGCACACTAAACTGATCCATGACAATTCCAACCGTTAGAAACGTAAACATGGAAAGAGCTTCGTTTTGATAGGTTGTGGCTCCCGTAACTTTAAACGAGTCAAAAGTTATGGTCGTTTGAAGAAACAGAAGAAAGCGACAGACCGCTCACTGATTCGAGTCGATGGTATTGGCAAAAGTATTTGACCTCCGCGAAGCGCTCGAGCATGCTTGCACTGTAGCACTCGATATTTAAGATATTATGGTTCACTGAGTGAATAAATGGGGATATGGATCAAAAGCTTGTCTACAGAAGCTATAGTACAATAAACGTTCCTTTTTTACGATCGTTCTGTCTTTCTCGTTTTCCGTACCTCATTGTTTTTCTCATATTCATCAACACGCGTGGTCTTTTTACCAAAATTACAACAACACGACAAAGTGACTTCAAGGAGAATGTTTAATACATTTGATATCTTAGAATTTCGAACGGCTGAGGGTGTTCTTTATGATTACTTAGCATGTGAGTAACCTACGTTTTAAGTCTGCGAATATCTTTCGGTTTTCTGTTTTATTCAATTTTTAATCCAATTTCAATATTTTTAGCGGAGTATTATCGTGCCCTTTTTTGATCTTCGTATATTTTTGTTTTTTTGCCGTTTTTCAAGGTTTACATCGATTTAATCCAATTATTTATACCACAAACTCTGTGGAATAAATTTATGAACGAAAACATTCGAGCTGTAGTAAAAACTTAAGATGGAATTTTTCTGCACACGAAACCGATCCATGACAATTCAAACAGTCAGAAAGGTAGAAGATGGAAAGAGATACGTTTTGATAGGTTGCGACTTCCGTAACTCCAAACGAGTCAAAAGTTATAGCCGTTTGAAGAAATGGAAGAAAGCGATGGACCGCTCGCTGATCCGATTCGACGGTATTGGTAAAAGTCTTCGATCTCCGTGAAACGCTCGAACATGCTCACAGTGTAGCACTCGATATTTAAGATATTATGTATTCCTGAGAGAATAAATAGGGATATGGGTCAAAAGCTTGTGTACATAAGCTATAACGCAATAAATGCTCTTTTTTTACGACCATTCCGTCTTTCTCGTTTTTCGAACCTCATCGTTTTGCTCATATTCGTCAACATGCGCGGTCTTTTTACCAAAATTACAACACCACGACAAAGTGACTTCAAGGAGAATGTTAAACGCATTTGATATCTTAGAATTTTGAAAGGCCGAGGGTGTTTCTTATGATTACTTAGCCTGTAAGTAACCTATTTTTTCAGTCTCCGAATATCTTTCAGTTTCCTGTTCTATCCAATTTTAAATGCAATTTCAATCTTATTAGCGGTATATTATCGTGGCATTTTTAAATCTTCGTATATTTTGGTTTTTTGTCGTTTTTCAAGGTTTACATCGATTTAGTCCGATTATTTATACCACAAACTCCACGGAATAAATTTATGAACGAAACCATCCGAGCTGTAGTAAAAACTTAAGATAGAATTTTTCTACATACGAAACCGATTCATGACAATTCCAACCTTTATAAACATAGAACATGGAAAGAGATACGTTTTGATAAGTTATGGCTCCCGTGATTCCAAATGAGTCAAAAGTTATGGCCGTTTGAAAAAACGGAAGAAAGCGAGAGACTGCTTAATGACCCGATTCGACTATATTGACAAAAGTTTTCGATCTCCACGAAACGCTCGAGCATGCTCACACCGTAGCACTCGATATTTAATATATTATGGATCACCGAGGGAATAATTGGGGATATGGGTCAAAAGCTTGTCTACTTCTCGTTTTTCATACCTCATTGTTTTGCTCATATCCATCAACACGCGCGGTCTTTTTACCAAAATTACAACATCATGACAAAGTGACTTCAAGGAACATGTTAAAAGCATTTGATATCTTAGAATTTCGAACGGCTGATGGTGTTTTTTATGATTACTTAGTCTGTAAGTAACCTACTTTTTCAGTCTGCGAATATTTTTCGGTTTCATTTTTATCCAATTTTTAATCCAATTTCAATCTTTTTAGCGAATATTATCGTGGACTTTTTTGATCTTCATATGTTTTTTGTTTTTTTTTCATTTTTCAAAGTTTACATTTGTTTAGTCCGATTATTTATACCACAAACTTCATGGAATAAATTTATGAACGAAAACATCCTAGCAGTAGTAAAAGCTTAAGATGGAATTTTTCTACTTATGAAACTGATCCATGGCAATTCCAACCGTTATAAAGGTAGAACATGGAAATAGATACGTTTTGATAGGTTGTGGCTCCCGTATCTCCCAATGAGTCAAAAGTTATGGCCGTTTTAAGAAACGGAAGAAAGTGACGGACCGCTCGCTGAACTGATTCTTTTGTATTGGCGAAAGCCGTCGATCTCCGCGAAACACTCGAGCATGCTCAACCACTTGATATTTAAGATATTATGGATCACTGAGGGAATAATTGAGGATGTGGGTCAAAAGCTTGTCTACTGAAACTATGGCGCAATAAACGTTCTTTATTTACTATCGTTCCGTCTTCCTTTTTTTCCGAACCTCATTGTTTTACTCATATTCATCAACACGCGCGGTCTTTTTACCAAAATTACAACAACACGACAATGTGACTTCAAGGAGAATGTTAAACGCATTTGATATCTTAGAATTTCGAATGGCTGCCGGTGTCTTTTATGATTACTTAGCATGTAAGTAACCTATTATTTCAGTCTGCGAATATCTTTCGGTTTCCTGTTTTATCCAATTTTTAATCCAATTTCAAACTTTTTAGCCGAATATTATGGTGGAATTTTTTTAATCTTCGTATATTTTGTTTTTTGCCATTTTTCAAGGTTTATGTTGATTTAGTCCGATTGTTTATACCACAAACTCCATGGAATAAATTTATGAACGAAAACATCCGAGCTGTAGAAAAAAATTAAAATGCAATTTTTCTACAAATGAAACCGATCCCAGACAATTCCAACCATTAGAAATGTAGAACATGGAAATAGCTTCGTTTTGATAGTTTGTGGCTCTCGTAACTCCAAACGAGCCAAAAGTTATGGCTATTTGAAGAAATGGAAGAAAGCGACAGACCTCTTACTGATCCGATTCGACGGTATTGGTAAAAGTTTTCGATCTCCACGAAACGTTCGAACATGCTCACCGTGTAGCATTCGATATTTAAAATATTATGTATTACCGAGAGAATAAATAGGGATATGGTCAAAAGCTTGTCTATAGAAGCTATAGCGCAATAAACGCACTTTTCTTACGATCGTTCCGTCTTCCTTGTTTTCCGTACCTCGTTATATTGCTCATATTCATCAACACATGCGGTCTTTTGGCCAAAATTACAACACCACGACAAAGTGACTTAAAGGAGAATGTCAAAAGCATTTGATATCTTAGAATTTCGAACGGTTGAGGGTGTTTTTTTGTGGTTACTTAGCCTGTAAGTAACCTACTATTTCAGTCTGCGAATATCTTTCGGTTTTCTGTTCTATCCAATTTTAAATCCAATTTCATTCTTTTTGTGGAATATCATCGTGGCCTTTTTTAATCTTCGTATATTTTTGTTTTTTGTCGTTTTTCAAGGTTTACATCGATTTAGTACGATTATTTATACCACAAACTCCGCGGAATAAATTTATGAACGAAACCATCCAAGCTGTAGTAAAAACTTAAGATAGAATTTTTCTTCATACGAAACCGATCCAAGATAATTTCAACCGTTATAAATGTAGAACATGGAAAGAGATACATTTTGATTGGTTATGGCTCCCGTTACTCCAAATGAGTCAAAAGTTGTGCCCGTTTGAAGAAATGGAAGAAAGCGGCGGACCGCTTGCTGACCCGATTCGACTGTACTGGCAAAAGTCTTCGATCTCCGCGAAACGCTTCAGCATGCTCACACCGTAGTACTCGATATTTAAGATATTATGGATCATTGAGGGAATAATTGGGGATATAGGTCAAAAGCTTGTCTACTAAAGCTGTAGCACAATAAACGTTCTTTTTTTACAATCGTTCCATCTTCCTCGTTTTCCGAACCGCATTGTTTTACTCAAATTCATCAACGCGTGCGGTCTTTTTACCAAAATTACAACACCAATACAAAGTGACTTTAAGGAGAATGTTAAACGCATTTGATATCTTAGAATTTCGAACGGCTGAGCGTGTTTTTTATGATTACTTAGCCAGTAAGTAACCTACTTTTTCAGTCTGCGAATATCTTCTGGTTTCCATTTTTATCCAATTTTTAATACAACTTTAATCTTTTTAGCGAATATTATTATGGTCTTTTTTTAACTTTGTATATATTTTTTTTGTCGTTTATCAAGATTTACATCGATTTAGTCGATTATTTATACCACAAACTCCGCGGAATAAATTTATGAACGAAAACATCCGAGCTGTAGTAAAACTTTAGATGGAATTTTTCAACATACGAAACCTATCCATGACAATTCCAATCATTCTAAACGTAGAATATGGAAAGAGATACATTTTGATAGGTTGTGGCTCCCGTAACTCCAAATGATTCAAAAGTTATGGCCGTTTGAAGAAACGGAAGAAAGCGACGGACCGCTCGCTGATCTGATTTGACTGTGTTGACGAAAATCTACGATCACCGCGAAACGCTCGAGCATGCTCACACCATAGCACTAGATATTTAAGATATTATGATCTCTGAGGGAATAATTGGGGGTATGGGTCAAAAGCTTGTCTACTGAAGCTATAGCACAATAACCGTTCTTTTTTTTACGATCGTTCCGTCTTCCTCGTTTTCCGAACCTCACTGTTTTTCCCATATTCATCAACATGCGCAGTCTTTTTACAAAAATTACAACACCATGAAAAATCGAGTTCAAGAAGAACGTCAAACGCATTTGATATCTTAGAATTTCGAAAGGCTGAGGGTGTTTTTTATTATTACTTAGCCTGTAAGTGACCTATTTTTCAGTCTGCGGATATCTTTCAGTTTCCTGTTTTATCCAATTTCAAATTTTTTAGCAGAATATTATAGTGGAATTTTTTGATCTTTGTATATTTTTTTTATTGTTTTTCAAAGTTTGCATCGATTTAGTCCGATTGTTTATACCACAATCTCCGCGGAATAAATTTATGAACGAAAAAATCCGAGCTGTAGAAAAAACTTAAAATGAATTTTTTCTACACAAGAAACCGATCCATGACAATTCCAACCATTAAAAACGTAGAACATGGAAAGATCTACGTTTTGATCGGTTGTGGCTCCCATATCTCCAAACGAGTCAAAAGTTATGGCCATTTGAAGAAACGGAAGAAAGCGATGGAGCGCTCGCTGATCCGATTCGACGGTACTAGCAAAAGTTTTCGATCTCCGCCAAACGCTCGAGCATGCTCACACCGTAGCACTCGATATTTAAGATATTAAGGATCACCGAGGGAATATATGTGGATATGGGTCAAAAGCTTGTCAACAGAAGCTATAGCGCAATAAACGTTCTTTTTTTACGATCGTTTCGTCATCCTCGTTTTCCGAACCTCATTGTTCAGCTCAAATTCATCAACACGCGTGGTCTTTTTACCAAAATAACAATACCATGACAAAGTGACTTCAAGGAGAATGGTAAATGCGTTTGATATCTTAGAATTTCGAATGGCTGAGGGTGTTTTTTATGATTACTTAGCCTGTATGTAACCTATTTTTTCAGTATGCGAACATCGTTCGATTTCCTGTTTTATCCAATTTTTAATCCAATTTCAATCTTTTTAGTGGAATATTATCGTGGCCTTTTTTCATCTTCGTATTTTTTTTGTCGTTTTTCAAGGTTTACAACGATTTAGTCCGATTATTTATACCACAAACTCCATGGAATAAATTTATGAACGAAAACATCAGAGCTATAGTAAAACTTAAGATCGAATTTTTTGCACATGAAACCGATCCATGACAATTCCAACCGTTAGAAGGTAGAACATGCAAAGAGATTCGTGTTGATAGGTTGTGGCTCTCGTTACTCCAGATGTGTCAAAAGTTATGGTCGTTTGAATTAACGGAAGAAAGCGACGGACCGCTCGCTGATTCAATCCGATAGTATCGACGAAAGTCTTCGATCTTCACGAAATACTCGAGCGTGCTCATACCGTAGCACTCGATATTCAAGATATTATGGATTACTGAGCGAATAAATGGGGATATGAGTCAAAAGCTTGTCTACAGAAGCTATAAACATTCTTTTTTTACGAACGTTCCATCTTCCTCGTTTTCCGTACCTCTTTGTTTTGCTCATATTCATCAATACGCGGGGTCTTTTTACCAAAATTAGAACACCACGACAAAATGACTTCAAGGAGAATGTTAAACGCATTTGATTTCTTAGAATTTTGAACGGCTGAGGTTGTTTTTTATGATTACTTGGCCTGTAAGTAACCTACTTTTTCAGTCTGCGAATATCTTTCGGTTTCCTCTTCTATCCAATTTTAAACCCAATTTCAATCTTTTTAGCAGAATATTATCGTGGCCTTTTTTAATCTTCGTATATTTTTTGTTTTTTCGTTTTTCAAAGTTTACATCGATTTAGTCCGATTATTTATACCACAAACTCCGCAGAATAAATTTATTAACGAAACCATCCGAGCTGTAGTAAAAACTTAAGATAGAATTTTTCTATATACGAAACCGATCCATGACAATTCCAACAATTATAAACGTAGAACATGGAAAGAGATACGTTTTGGCTCCTGTTACTCCAAACGAGTCAGAATTTATGGCAGTTTAAAGAAACGAAAGAAATCGATGGACCGCACGTTAATCCAATTCGACGGTATTTGTGAAAGTCTTCGTTCTCCACGAAACGCTCGAGCATGCTCACACTGTAGCACTCGATATTTAAGATATTATGGATCACCGAGGAAATAATGGGGATATGGTTCAAAAGCTTGTCTACAGAAGCTATAGCACAATAAACGTTCTTTTCTACGATCTTTCCATCTTTCTCGCTTTCCATATCTCATTGTTTTGCTCATATTCATCAACACGCGTGGTCTTTTTACCAAAATTACAACACCACGACAAAGAGACTTCAATGAGAATATTAAACGCATTTGATATCTCAGAATTTTGAATGGCTGAGGGTGTTTTTTATGATTACTTAGCCTGTGAGTAACCAACTTTTCCAGTCTGCGAATATCATTCGGTTTCTTGTTTTATCCAATTTTTTATCCAATTTAAATCTTTTTAGTAGAATATTATCATGGTCTTTTTTATCTTCGTATATTTTTGTTTTTTTGTCGTTTTTCAAGTTTTACATCGATTTAGTCCGTTTATTTATACCACAAACTCCGCGGAATAAATTTATGAACGAAAACATCCGAGCTGTAGAAAAAACGAAAGAAGGAATTTTTCTGCACACGAAACCGATACATGACAATTCCAACCGTTAGAAACATAGAACACGGAATGAGATACGTTTTGATAGGTTGTGGCTCCCTTAACTCCAAACGAGTCAAAAGTTATGGTCGTTTGAAGGAACGGAAGAAAGCGACGAACCGTTCGTTGATCCGACTCGATGGTATTGGCGAAAGTCTTCGAGCTCCATGAAACGCTCAAGCATGCTCACACTGTAGCACTCGATATTTAAGATATTATGGATCACTGAGGGAATAAATGGGGATATGGGTCAAAAGCTTGTCTATAAGCTATAGCAAAATAAACGTTTGTTTTCACGATCATTCCGTCTTCCTCATTTTTCATACCTCATTGTCTTGCTCATATTCATCAACACGCAAGGCCTTTTTACCAAAATTACAATACCACGACAAAGTGACTTCAAGGAGAATGTTAGATGCATTTGATATCTCAGAATTTCGAACGGCTGAGGATGTTTTTCATGAGTACTTAGCCTGTAAGTAACCTATTTTTTCAGTCTGCGAATATCTTTCGATTTCCTATTTTATCCAATTTTTAACCAAATTTCATTCTTTTAAGCGGAATATTATCGTGGCCTTTATCGATCTTCGTATATTTCTATTTTTTTGTCGTTTTTCAAGGTTTACATCTATTTAGTCCGATTATTTATACCACAAACTCCGCCGAATAAATTTATGAACGAAAACATCCGAGCTGTAATAAAAACTTAAGATGGAATTTTTCTGCATACGAAAACTATTCATGACAAATCCAACATTAGAAACATATAATAAGGAAAGAGATACGTTTTGATAGGTTGTGGCTCCCGTAACTCCAAATGAGTCAAAAGTTATGGCCATTTGAAGAAACAGAAGAAAGCGACCGACCGTTCGTTGATCCGATTCGACGGTATTGTTGAAAGTCTTCGATCTCCGTGAAACGCTCGAGCATGCTCACAATATAACATTCGATATTTAAGATATTATGGACCACTGAGGGAACAAATAGGGATATGAGTCAAAAGCTTGTCTACAGAACTATAATGCAATAAACGTTCTTTTTTTACGATCGTTCTGTATTCCTCATTTTTTGAACCTAATTGTTTTGCTCATATTAATCAACACTCGTAGTCTTTTTTACAAAAATGACAACATCACGACAAAGTGACTTCAAGAAGAATGCTAAACGCATTTGATATCTTAGAATTTCAAATGGCTGAGGTTGTTTCATATGATTACTTAGCCTGTAAGCAATCTACTTTTTCAATCTGCGAATATCTTTCAAATTCTTATTTTATCCAATCTTAAATCCAATTTCAATCATTTTAGCAGAATTTTATCGCGGTCTTTTTTAATCTTCGTGTATTTTTGTTTCTTTTGTCATTCTTCTAGGTTTACATCGATTTAGTCTTATTATTTATACCACAAACTCTGCGGAATAAATTTATGAACGAAAACACCCTTGTTGTAGTAAAAATTTAAGATGGAATTTTAATGCACACGAAAATGATCCATGACAATTCCAACCGATAGAAATATAGAACATGGAAATAGCTACGTTTAGATAGGTTGTGGCTCCCGTAACTCCAAACGAGTCAAAAGTTATGATCGTTTGAAGAAACAAAAGAAAGCGACGGACCTCTCGCCGATCCGATTCGACGGTACTGTAGAAAGTTTTCGATCTCCACGAAACACTCGAGCATGCTCACACTATAGCACTCGATATTTTAGATATTGTGGATCACTGAGGGAATAAATGGGGATACGGGTCAAAAACCTGTCTACAGAAGCTATAGCGCAATAAACGTTCTTTTTTTACGATCATTCCGGGTTTCCTCGTTTTCCGTACCTCATTGTTTTGCTCGTGTTCATCAACATGCATGGTCTTTTTACAAAAATTACAACAGCACGACAAAGTGATTTCAAGAAGAATGTTAAACATATTTGATATCTTAGAATTTCGAACGGGTGAGGGTGTTTTTTTGATTACTTAGCCCGTACGTAACCTATTTTTTCAGTCTGCGAATATCTTTAGGTTTCCTGTTTTATCAATTTCAATCTTTTTAGTGGAATATTATTGTGGTCGTTTTTGATCTTCATATATTTTTATTTTTTGTCATTTCTCAAGGTTTACATCGATTTAATCCGATTGTTTATATCACATACTCCGAGAAATAAATTTATGAACGAAAACATCTTAGCTGTAGAAAAAACTTAAGATGGAATTTTTCTGCACACTAAACCGACCCATGACAATTCCAACCGTTAGAAACGTAGAACATGGGAAGAGGTTAGTTTTGATAAGTTGTGGCTCCCGTAATTCCAAAAGAGTCAAAAGTTATGGTCGTTTGAAGAAACGGAAGGAAGCGACGGACCGCTTATTGGTTCGATTCGACGGTATTAGCAAAAGTCTTTGATCTCCGTGAAACGCTCGAGCATGCTTACACTATAGCACTCGATATTTAAGATATTATGGATCGCTTAGGGAATAAATGAGGATATGGGTCAAAAGCTTGTCTACAAAAGCTATAGCGCAATAAACGTTCTTTTTTTTTACGATCATTCCTTCTTCCTCGTTTTCCGTACCTCATTGTTTTGCTCATATTCATCAACACGCGCGGTCTTTTTACCAAAATTACAACACCACGAAAAAGTGACTTCAAGGAAAATGTTAAACATATTTGATATCTTAGAATTTCGAACGGCTGAGGGTTTTTATATGATTACTTAGCCTGTGAGTAACCTACCTTTTCAGTCTGCGAATATCTTTCGGTTTCCTATTTTATCCAATTTTCAATCCAATTTAAATCTTTTTAGCGGAATATTATCGTGCCTTTTTTGATCTTCGTATATTTTTGTTTTTTTGTCGTTTTTCAAGGTTTACATCGATTTAGTCTGATTATTTATACCACAAACTCCACAGAATAAATTTATGAACGAAAACATCCGAGCTGTAGTAAAAGCTTAAGATAGAATTTTTCTACATAAGAAACCGATTCATGACAATTCTAACCGTTAGAAAGGTAGAACATGGAAAGAGATAAGTTTTGATAGGTTGTGGCTTCCGTTGCTCCAAACGAGTCAAAAATTATGGTCGTTTGAAGCAACGGAAGAAAGCGACGGACCACTCGCTGATCCGATTCGACGGTACTGGCGAAAGTCTTCAATCTTTGCGAAATGCTCGAGCATGCTCACACTGTAGCACTCGATATTTAAGATATTATGGATCATTGAGGGAATAAATGGGGATATGGGTCAAATGCTTGTCGACTGAAGCTATAGCGCAATAAACATTCCTTTTTTACGATTGTTCCGCCTTCCTCGTTTTTCGAACCTCATCGTTTTGCTCATATTCATCAACACGCATGGTCTTTTTACCAAAATTACTACATCACGACAAAGTGACTTCAAGGAGAATGTTAAACGCATATGATATCTTAGAATTTCGAACGGTTGAGAGGGTTTTTTATGATTACATAGCCTGTAAGTAACCTATTTTTTCAGTCTGCGGTTTCCTGTTTTATCCAATTTTTAATCCAATTTCAATCTTCTTAGCCGAATAATATCGCGGCCTTTTTTATCTTCGTATTTTTTTATCGTTTTTCGAGGTTTACATCGATTTAGTCCGATTATTTATACCACAAACTCAGCGGAATAAATTTATGAATAAAAACATCCTAGCTGTAGCAAAACTTAAGATGGTTTTTTTTACATACGAAACCGATTCATGAAAATTTCAACCGTTATAACCATAGAACATGGAAAGAGATACATTTTGGTAGGTTGTGGCTCTCGTAACTCCAAATGAGTCAAAAGTTATGGCCGTTTGAAAAAACAGGAGAAAGCGACGGACCGCACGCAGATCCGATTGGACTGTATTGGCGAAATTCTTCGATCTCCATGAAACGCTCGAGCATGTTCACACCGTAGCACTCGATATTAAGATATTAAGGATCACTGATGGAATAATTGGGGATATGGGTCAAAAGCTTGTCTACTGAAGCTATAGCGTAATAAACGTCCTTTTCTTTATATCGTTCCGTCTTCCTCGTTTTCCAAACCTCATTGTTTTGCTCATGTTCATCAATACGTGCGGTCTTTTCACAAAAATTACAACACCACGACAAAGTGACTTCAAAAAGAACGTTAAACGCATTTGATATCTTAGAATTTCGAACGGATGAGGGTTTTTTATGATTACTTAGCCTGTAAGTGACCTATTCAGTCCGTGAATATCTTTCGGTTTCCTATTTTATTCAATTTTTAACTTAATTTCTATTTTTTAGCAGAATATTATCGTGGCCTTTTTAAATCTTCGTATATTTTTGTTTTTTTGTCATTTTTGTAGGTTTACACCGATTTATTCCGATTATTTGTACAGAAATTTTACGGAATAAATTTATGAACGAAGCCATCCAAGCTGTAGAAAAAACTTGAGATGGAATTTTTCTGCACATGAAACCGATCCATGAATATTCCAACCATTAGAAACGTGGAACATGGAAATAGATACGTTTTGATATGTTGTGGCTTCCGTAACTCCAAACGAGTCAAAAGTTATGGCCGTTTGAATAAACGGAAGAAAGGGACGGACCGCTCGCTGATCCGATTCGACGGTACTAGCAAAAGTCTTCGATCTCCGCAAAATGCTCGAGCATGCTCGCACTGTAGCACTCGATATTTAAGATATTATGGATCACTGAGGGAATAAATGAGGATATGCATCAAAAGCTTGTCTACTGAAGCTATAGCGCAATAAACGTTCCTTTTTTACGATCGTTCCATCTTACTCGTTTTTCGAACCTCATTGTTTTTCTCATAATCATCAACACGCGCTGTCTTTTTACCAAAATTACAACACCATGACAAAGTGATTTCAAGAAGAATGTTAAACGTATTTGATATCTTAGAATTCGTACGACTGAGGGTGTTTTTTATGATTACTTAGCCTGTAAGTAACCTATTTTTTCAGTCTGCGAATATCTTTCAGTTTTCTGTTTTATCCAATTTTTAATCCAATTTCAATCTTTTAAGAGGAATAATATCGTGGTCTTTTTTTATCTTCATATAATTTTATTTTATTTTGTCGTTTTTCAAGGTTTACATCGATTTAGTCCGATGATTTATACCACACTCCACGAAATAAATTTATGAACGAAAACATCCGAGCTGTAGTAAAAACTTAAGATTGAATTTTTCTGCATACGAAACCGGTCCATGACAATTCCAACCGTTATAAAAGTAGAACATGAAAAGAGATATATTTTGATAGGTCGCGACTCCCGTAACTCCGAATGAGTCAAAAGTTATGGCCATTTGAAGAAACGGAAGAAAGCGATGGACCGCTCGCTGATCCGATTCGACGGTACTGGCAAAAGTCTTCGATCTCCGCGAAATGCTCGAGCATGCTCACACCGTAGCACTCGATATTTAAGATATTGTGGATCACTGAGGGAATAATTAGGGATATGGGTCAAAAGCTTGCCTACTGAAGCTATAACGCAATAAACGTTCTTTTTTTATGATCGTTCTGTCTTCCTCGTTTTTCGAACCTCATTGTTTTGCTCATATTCATCAACACGCGTGGTCTTTTTACAAAAATTACAATGCTATGACAAAGTGACTTCAAGGAGAATGTTAAATGCATTTGATATCTTAGAATTTCGAACGGCTGAGGGCATTTTTTATGATTACTTAGCCAGTAAGTGATATATTTTTTCAGTCTGCGAATATCTTTCGATTTCCTGTTTATCCAATTTTTAATCCAATTTCAATTTTGTTTATGGAATATTATTGTGGCGTTTTTTGATCTTTTTATATTTCTATTTTTTGTCGTTTTTCAAGGTTTACATTAATTTAGTCGATTGTTTATACTACAAACTCCGCGGAATAAATTTATGAATGAAAACATCCGAGCTGTAGTAAAAAATTAAAATGGAATTATTCTACGCAAGAAACCGATCCATGACAATTCCAACTGTTAAAATCGTAGAACATGGAAAGAGCTACGTTTTTATAGGTTGTGGCTCCCGTAACTCCAAACGAGTCAAAAGTTATGCCCTTTGAAGAAACGAAAGAAAGCGACGGACCGCTCGTTGATCCGATTCAACGGTACTGGCGAAAGTTTTCGATCTCCGCCAAACGCTCGAGCATGCTCACACCGTAGCACTCGATATTTAAGATATTACGGATCACTGAGGGAATATATGAGGATATGGGTCAAAAGATTGTCTACAGAAGCTATAGCGCAATAAACGTTCTTTTTTTATGATCGTTTCGTCTTTCTCGTTTTCCGAACCCCATTGTTTAGCTCATATTCATCAACACGCACGGTCTTTTTACCAAAATTACAATACCATGACAAAGTTACGTCAAGGAGAATGTTAAATGCATTTAATATCTTAGAATTTCGAACGGCTGAGGGTGTTTTTTATGATTACTTAGCATGTAAGTAACCTATTTTTTCAATATGTGAATATCGTTCGGTTTCCTGTTTTATCCAATTTTTAATCCAATTTCAATCTTTTTAGTGGAATATTATCGTGGCCTTTTTTATTCTTCGTAAATTTTTGGTTTTTTTGTCATTTTTCAAGGTTTCCACCGATTTAGTCCGATTATTTATACCACAAACTCTACGGAATATATTTATTAACGAAACCATCCGAGCTGTAGCAAAGGCTTAAGATGAAATTTTTCTACACACGAAACCGATCCATGACAATTCCAAAGGTTAGAAACGTAGAACATGGAAAGAGATTCGTTTTGATTGGTTGTGGCTCCGTAACTCCAACCGAGTCAAAAGTTATGGTCGTTTGAATTAACGGAAGAAAGCGACAGACCGCTCGCTGATCCAATTCGACGGTGTTGGCGAAAGTCTTCGATCTCCGCGAAACGCTCGAGCGTGCTCACACCGTAGCACTCGATATTTAAGATATTATGAATCACTGAGGGAACAAATGTGGATATGGGTCAAAAGCTTGTCTACAAAAGCTATAGCACAATAAACGTTCTTTTTTACGACCGTTCCGTCTTTCTCGTTTTCTGTACCTCTTTGTTTTTCTCATATTCATCAACATGCGCGGTCTTTTTATCAAAATTACAACACCCCGACAAAATGACATAAAAAAGAATGTTAAACGCATTTGATGTCTTAAAATTTCGAACGGCTGAGGTTGTTTTTTATGATTACTTAGCCTGTAAGTAACCTACTTTTTCAGTCTGCGAATATCTTTCGGTTTTCTGTTCTATCCAATTTTAAATTCAATTTCAATCTTTTTAGCGGAATATTATCGTGGTCTTTTTTGATCTTCGTATATTTTTGTTTTTTTATCGTTTATCAAGGTTTACATCGATTTAGTCCGATCATTTATACCACAAACTCCGCGAAATAAATTTCTAATGACCCAGAATTTCAGTCATTTGAAATTCGTATATTTAATTAATTTTAGATATTTACAAGTTAATTTTATAAGTCGAATAACTTATATTTGAAATATAGTGATTTAATTGGATAATTAAATTGATAATTTAATATTAGAAATTGCTGAAATAATTGATATTTGGATTTAATGTGAATAAAAATGTTGTATAAAGTTATATTAAATCATATTTGAATCAGAATGATGTTAGAGAACTTTTAAAATCAAATTAAAAGTTAAATTGTAGAAACTGAATATTTTAGTATTTAAGTGACGAGTAAAAATAGTCGTTTTTCAAACAGTTTTGGATTTCGATGAAACTAGTTTCATCGGATCCATAATATTATATTATTGTATGATTTCAAATTTCGTGTCAATCGGATTTACGGTTTGTCCGGGGCAAGCTAAAACGTGTAAAAATCGGTTTAAGTGAATTTTAAATTTAAATAGTCGATTCGGAAACCTATCTTTCAAATACAATCGAATTGGCTCCCGATATCTATTCCATTGCGTTTGGAATAGGGGTAAAATATTATAAATGCCAGGCGCGCTTCGTTTGGAGTTCGAAAAAATTTCGGATGAATAGTGTTTTAGAATTTTCTATAAATGGACCTTAAATTTTCTATTTTGCAAAACCTAATTCTCTAGGGTTTCCAGCCGCCACCTTCTACAATCAATGGCCGATATTTTCAATTCTTCTCCGCTCAAAATCTTCCAGTCCATCCACTATATTCAAAATCTCTCAACTGCAACCTTGTAGTGCTTGACAAGATCTTTCAATCTGTACGGTTGAGATTGTGAGATAGATTGACGAAAAACTAGGCGCGTTCATCGTGCGATCGTACACGAAAATTGATGCATAGAGGGAGCCGAGATTGACTGTTCCTTGGCCGAAGTTGAAGCTCGTGAAGGCGGTCAGGATGGTGGTGCTCGATCGACTCATAGATCGTCGGTGGTGGAGCTAGAATTGGTCAAAGTTTCGAGCATATGGGTTTGTTCGTTCGAAATTGTCTGGGAGGAGAGAAGAAAGAAAACACAACTCAGATTTGTTGAAATAAAATCGAATGACAGAGATGAAGCAAGGTTGAAAATTAAATATAAAAAAATATATTGTGAAATTAATTATATAATAATTTGTACAATCTTTAAAATAGTGTAACTATTTCACACGAGGTCCGTTTCACACGAAACAAATTGCGTTAGATTCGTATGGACGAACACTACGCGACAAAGCTGGTTTGGAGCTGATTGGAGCTAGTGTGAATTTTGGATATATTCGAAATATAACGCTGAAATCACGACTACAAGCAATATGAGTACAACTCACTCTCTCTGACCCACTGATATTTTTATACAAGTGAGAAATAATTTATTATATGATGATTAATGATTGTTTGGATGATATATGATATATTGATTGATATTTGGATATATACCTGCCTAGTGGAGCGGATGACCCTATACGTTCCCGTGTATGAGCGGATGACCCTTTGTACGCGCGTCTACCTTGAAGCGGACATTGTACACATATTCTAATATGTATATTTGTTGCAGGTGACAGGTTGGAGTGATCCAACTGGATTCCTCACCAGTATTGATTTATTTACAGATATTGTGATATATTCTGTTATCATATGATATATGATGTTTTGGATGTTGTGATTGATGTATTTAGTGCTATCGCAGCATTTGGCCTATTTTTGGAATTTAAAAATATTAAAGTGATGATTTCCATATTTAAATGGATTTTAAAGTGATTTTGGAAATAAACGTTTTATTGATTTTTGAATTGTAAAGGAATTGAATTTATTTTGAATAAATAAATGTTATAATTTTTATTGATTATAAAAATTATGATTTTTGGAAAATATAATAAGAATATGATTTTTGAATATGAAGTTAACTGTTTTGTGAAATAGTATAATTTGAGATTTTTGAATTATTATAAATTGCTTATAAATAAGATTTATAAAATTGAATTTTTATAAATCGGAATAATGCAATTATAAATGAGTTTTTATAAGTGTTAAAAATGAAGTTATAAATGGATTTTATAAGTGAATACAATTTATATAATCTGTGAAGTTATAAAATGAATGATTTTGTAAATTAGTGAATTATAAGTATCTAACTTATAATTGGATTTTTTGGCATGTAATTAAGTTATTAAATGGAATTGATTTATAAAGGAATTTTGTATTGAAGTTTTTATAAAATATAAATGGAATTTATAAACATTGTTTTATAAATTCGAAATCAACTATATTTTGATAAGAAAATATAGAAGTTTATTAAAGGAACTATATTCACGATTTTTGATAGTGAATTCTCCTTTAAATTAAGTGTTGAAATAATATTGGATTTGGTTAGAGAATTATATTCACGATTTTGGACAGTGAATAATATTTTAAATTAAATGGATATTTTTGGAAAGTGATATTTTAAATGGAGTTAAATGATTTTAAAGATGTTTTAAAATGTATTAAGGATTGAAACCATAGATTTCAACATTCATTGTTGAAATAGACGTTTTCGAAAAGAATAAGGAAATGATGGACTATAACACTGTTGTTTTAGTAAATGATTTCCAAAAGAAAATATTTTGTATAGTATTGGGATTTATATATCTATCTTATTTTCGAATCCCTATACTATTGATTTTGGGTTGTCGTAACGATGTTTTACGCAATATTCGTTTTGACCCAAATAAAAGATGTTTAAGAGAACGGTTTCCTTAAAGAATAAAATATATACTTAATCCTGATTTAAGTATATGCAATATTTTCTAAGTGATGAAAATAAACTGATTTGTGAATTACTTATTATTAAATAATTATTTGGAAATGTTTTCCAATATAGAAAGTTGAAATGATTTGAGATTATATCTTTTAAAGATAAGTGAAGTGAATATTTGGCAAATGGTTTAATTAATAAAAGATTAATTAAAAGGGCCTAGTGATTGCTATAGTGCTAAATATTTGTTTGTTTGTTTGCTTTGATAGTAAAATAACCGACCATCAAATTGGCCAAAATTTTAGTTCCTCGACTTGATGTGGGAACTATTTAGTCGTACACTTAGTACGTAGCCTTCTGTGTAGGCATGATTATCATTTGGCCGAGGATGTCGATTCGTATAGTGCGGAGTATTACTCCAATCTATCGAGCTTCGTTCTTGGCCCGAAGGATAGCAAGTTGAAAGTTGGAGACGTGATAAGTCTATGAGACTTAGTTGCTGTGTGAGGTTGAGAAACGCTTTTGCGTTGTTGCTGCGAAGAGACCGGGATCAGATTTATCTGAAAACCACTTCGGACCAACGTATATGCGACGATTGTGCAGGTTGCTTTAATGATATTGATATTTCGGATTTTCATAGTAGGGGGACTGCTTGTTGATCGTTTGGGGTTAAAATCCCAATATACATCAGTAGCAGTGGTCTCTTCATTATGAAATATCCATTGCGAGGACTGCTCGCTACTAATCCTAGGGATTTCCCGACAGGATGTGGTAGGAAAGTGCCTTCGGTTTGTCCTGTTTCTAGACAACTTGTATGGATGTTTGTTTGACATTGCATTCCTACAGATTATGTACATTGGTTTTTACAAACGTACATCAGTGGCGGCGGAGAAGGCAACTTCTCTTAGCTTAACACCCTTCTTGAGACATACGAGCTTAAGGGTTGTATTTTTGTGGAAGGCAATTAGTAGTCAACGGAAGTGGCCGTGTGGCATTCTAAGTGATGAGATTGTGCTTTGTGAAAGTTAATCGTTACCTTTAGCCTCATCAATCGGAAATGACCAAAACAGGGTTAGATGCAGTAGAGCTAAGTGGGTTATTCCCATTAGGATATGATCATCCTCTTCTAGATATATCTTTGCACGCTATGACGTCGTGTATCTGATTATTGTGATTTGTGTGCTATGAGGGCCTCGATAAAGGTTGGTAACGACCGAAGGATGATATATTCGGTACCATCTAGTTATAGAGGTGGGTCGGTCTTGTGTTGGTAGAGGATCCTTAGTGATGGTCCTCGGTACATTTTTCTAGAGATGTACTGCCGGAAGGTAGTCCCTTCACCTGGTCATTTGTATGGAAATCCAAACTCCACTACATAACTGCCATTTTGATCGTATTACCCAATTGGGCTATATGCTGGAATTTAATCAATGCAACAATTTCGGCTATGATTAATATTATTTGTATATAGTAGACACTACTACAATATAACATGAAATTTGATATGATATGTTTTAGGCATCGTAAGGAAAAAACATGTCTGTGTTTATGTGTGGGCTTGTCTTACGAGATACTTTTGTTTTGATAAAGGAAAAGTTTGGTAATTTAATAAATCAAGTTGAGTGTGTTTCTCACGCTGGTTTACCAGACTGATCCGGGCGTTCTTCCTTTTCAATGCTCGGGTCAGATCGAGTATATTTACAGGTTTATGCTTTGGTGCTTTGGAGCTTCAGCAGGCGAGCTGGAGATCTTCATTTACGTATACACGTATCTGTTTTGATTATTGATTATCCGCTGTGCTTAGTTGTTATTATTATCAGCATTTATGAGAACAGGTTATTATAACTCTTCAAGCTGATAACTATTGAATGATTATTGAACTCTGATTGATGTGTGTATATATATAGTTTCTATTTTGTAACATCATTGATATGATATTATATATTTTCCGCTGCGATGTGAGATTCTGTATTGTTTTGTTTTGTTCTATCTTCTCTCTTTCTTCTCTTCTCTTCTTCTCTCTTCTTTTCTTTCTCTTGACTTTCCATCAATTTGCGCTTTTTGGGTTGGACATGTGTGGATTATTGTCGATTCAAAAGGTACGGATTTGTGGGTCGTCACAAAATTTATGAACGAAAACATGCGAGTTGTAGAAAAAACTTAAGATCGAATTATTCTGCACATGAAATCGATCCATGACAATTCCAACCATTTAAAACGTAGAACATGAAAAGAGATACGTTTTGATAGGTTGTGGCTCCTGTAACTCCGAACGAGTCAGAAGTTGTGGCAGTTTGAAGAAACGAAAGAAAGCGACGGACCGCTCGCTAATCCGATTCGACGGTATTGGTGAAAGTCTTCGATCTCCGCGAAACGCTCAAGCATGCTCACACTGTAGCACTCGATATTTGAGATATTATGGATCACTAAGGGAATAAATGGGTATATGGGTCAAAAGCTTGTCTATAGAAGCTATAGCGCAATAAACGTTCTTTTTTTATGATCATTCTATCTTCCTCGTTTTCCGTACCTCATTGTTTTGCTCATATTCATCAATACGCGCGGTCTTTTTACCAAAAATACAACACCACGATAAAGTGACTTCAAGAAGAATGTTGAACGCATTTGATATCTTAGTGAACGATTGAGGGTATTTTTTATGATTACTTAGCCTGTGAGTAAGCTACTTTTTCAGTCTGCGAATATCTTTCGGTTTTCTGTTTTATCCATTTTTTTTATCCAATTTTAATCTTTTTAGAGGAATATTAACATGGCCTTTTTTGATATTCGTATTTTTATGTTTTTTTGTCGTTTTTTAAGGTTTACATCAATTTAGTCTGATTATTTATACCACAAATTCTGCGGAATAAATATATAAATGAAAACATCTGAGCTGTAGAGAAAAATATAAGATGGAATTTTTCTACACAAGAAACCGGTCCATGACAATTCCAACCATTCGAAACGTAGAAAACGAAAAGAGATACGTTTGATAGGTTGTGGCTCCCGTAACTCCAAACGAATCAAAAGTCATGGTCATTTGAAGGAACGGAAGAAAGCGATGGACCGCTCATAGATCCGATTCGACGGTATTGGTAAAGTCTTCAATCTCCGTGAAATGCTCGAGCATGCTCACACCGTAGCACTCGATATTTAAGATATTATGGACCAAAAAGGGAATAAATTGGGATGTGGGTCAAAAGCTTGTCTACATAACTATAGCGCAATAAACATCCTTTTTTTACGATTGTTCCGTCGTTCTCGTTTTCCGTACCTCATTGTCTTGCTTATATTCATCAACACGCACCGTATTTTTACCAAAATTACAACACCACGACAAAGTGACTTCAAGGACAATGTTAAACGCATCTGATATCTTAGAATTTCGAATGACTGAGGTTGTTTTTCATGATTAATTAGCATGTAAGTAACCTATTTTTTCAGTCTGTGAATATCTTTCGGTTTCCTGTTTTATCTAATTTTTAACCAAATTTCTTTCTTTTTAGCGGAATATTATCATGGCCTTTTTTTATCTTTGTATATTTCTATTTTTTTGTCGTTTTTCAAGGTTTACATCGATTTAGTCCGATTATTTATACCACAAACTCCATGGAATAAATTTATGAACGAAAATATCCGAGCTGTAGTAAAAACTTAAGATGGAATTTTTATGCATACAAAACTGATTCATGACAATTCCAACTATTAGAAACGTAGAACAAGGAAAGAGATATGTTTTTATAGGTTGTGGCTTCCGTAATTCCAAACGAGTCAAAAGTTATGGCTCTTTGAAGAAACGGAAGAAAGCGACCAACCGGTCGTTGATCCGATTCGACGGTGTTGTAGAAAGTCTTCGATCTCCGCGATACGCTCGAGCTGCTCACACTGTAACACTCGATATTTAAGATATTATGGATCACTAAGGGAATAAATGGCGATATGAGTCAAAAGCTTGTCTAAAGAACTATAATGCAATAAACGTTCTTTTTTTACGATCGTTCCGTATTCCTCGTTTCCGAACCTAATTGTTTTGCTCATATTAATCAACACGCGCAGTCTTTTTACCAAAATTACAACACTACGACAATGTGACTTTAAGGAGAATGTTAAACGTATTTGATATTTAGAATTTTGAATGGCTGAGGGTGTTTCATATGATTACTTAGCATGTAAGTAACCTACTTTTTCAATCTGCGAATATATTTCGGTTTCCAGTTTATCCAATTTTAAATCCAATTTCAATCATTTTAGCAGAACATTATCGTGGTCTTTTTTAACTTCATATATTTTTGTTTCCTTTTTCATTCTTCTGGGTTTACATCGATTTAGTCCGATTATTTATACCACAAACTCCGGGGAATAAATTTATGAACGAAAACACCGTTGCTGTAGTAAAAATTTAAAATGGAACTTTTCTGCACACGAAACCGATCCATGATAGTTCCAACCGTTAGAAACGTAGAACATGGAAATATCTACGTTTTGATAGGTTGTGGCTCCCGTAACTCCAAACGAGTCAAAAGTTATGGTCGTTTGAAGAAACAAAAGAAAGCGACGGACCATTCGCCGATCCGATTCGAAGGTATTGGTGAAAGTCTTCGATCTTCGGGAAACACTCGAGCATGTTCACACTGTAGCACTCGATATTTAAGATATTATAGATCACTGTGGAAATAAATGGAGATACAGGTCAAAAGCTTGTCTACAGAAGCTATAGCGCAATAAACGTTTTTATTACGATCGTTCTGTTTTCCTCGTTTCCCATAGCACATTGTTTTGCTCGTATTCATCAAGACGCCCGGTCTTTTTACCAAAATTACAGCACCACGACAAAGTGGTTTCAAGAAGAATTTTAAGCGTATTTGATATCTTTGAATTTTGAACGGCTGAGGGTGTTTTTTATGATTACTTAGCCTGCAAGTAACCTATTTTTTCAGTCTGCGAATATCTTTCGGTTTCCTATTTTATCCAATTTTTAATCCAATTTCAATCTTTTTAATGGAATATTATCGTGGCCTTTTTTAATCTTCATATATTTTTGTTTTTTTGTTGTTTTCAAGGTTTACATCGATTTAGTCCGATTTTTTATACCACAAACTTCGCGAAATGAATTTATGAATTAAAACATCTGAGCTGTAGAAAAAACTTAAAATGGAATTTTTACGTACACTAAACCGATCCATGAAAATTCAAACCGTTAGAAATGTAGAACATGGAAAGAGCTTTGTTTTCATGGGTTGTGGCTCCCGTAACTCCAAACAAGTCAAATTTATGGTAGTTTGAAGAAATGGAAACAAGCGACGGACCGCTCATTGATTCGATAAGACGATATTGGCGAAAGTTTTCGATCCGCGAAATGCTCGAGCATGCTTACACTGTAGCACTTGATATTTAAGATATAATGGATCACTAAGGGTAAATGGGGATATGGGTCAAAAGCTTGTCTACAGAAGCTTTAGTGGAATAAACGTTCTTTTTTTACGATCGTTCCGTCTTCCTCGTTTTACGTACCTCATTGTTTTGCTCATATTCATCAACACGCGCTGTCTTTTTACCAAAATTACTACACCACGACAAAGTGTCTTCAAGTGGAATGTTAAACGCATTTGATATCTTAGAATTTCGAACGGCTGAGGGTTTAGCCTGTGAGTAACCTACGTTTTCAGTCCGCGAATATCTTTCGGTTTCCTGTTGTATCCAATTTTTAATCCAGTTTCAACCTTTTTAGCGGAATATTATCATGGCCTTTTTTGATATTCGAAAATTTTGTTTTTTTTGTCGTTTTCCAAGGTTTACATCAATCTGGTCCGATTATTTATACCACAAATTCCGTGGAATAAATTTATGAATGAAAACATACGAGCTGTAGTAAAAACTAAAAATGGAATTTTTCTGCACATGAAATCGATCCATGAAAATTCCAACTGTTAGAAAGGTAGAACATGAAAAGAGATATGTTTTGATAGGTTGTGGCTTCAGTAACTCCAAACGAGTCAAAAGTTATGTCTGTTTGAAGAAACGGAAGAAAGCGACGGACAGCTCACTCATCCAATTTGACGGTACTGGCGAAAGTCTTCGATCTCCGTGAAATGCTCGAGCATGCTCACACTGTAGCACTCGCTATTTAAGATATTATGGATCACTAAGGGAATAAATGGGGATATGGGTCGAAAGCTTGTTTACAGAAGCTATAGCGCAATAAACGCTCTTTTTTTACGATTGTTCCGTCTTCCTCATTTTTTGAATCTAATTGTTTTTCTCATATTCATCAACACGCGCGGTCTTTTTACCAAAATTACAACACCTTGAAAAAGTGACTTCAAGGAGAATGTTAAATGCATTTGATATCTTAGAATTTCGAACGGTTGAGGGTGTTTTTTTATGATTACTTAGCCTGTAAGTAACCTATTTTTTCAGTCTGCAAATATCTTTCGGTTTCCTGTTATATCCAATTTTAAATCCAATTTCAAACTTTTTAGCGGAATATTATCGTGGCCTTTTTTGATCTTCCTATATTTTTGTTTTTTTGCCGTTTTTCAAGGTGTACATAGATTTAGTCCGATTATTTATATCACAAACTCCGTGGAATAAATTTATGAACAAAAACAATCGAGCTGTTGAAAAAACTTACGATGGAATTTTTCTGCACACGAAATCGATCCATGACAATTCCAACATTTAGAAACATAAAACATGGAAAGAGCTACGTTTTGGTAGGTTGTGGCTCCCGTAAATCAAAACGAGTTAAAAGTTATAGCCGTTTGAAGAAATGGATGAAAGCGACGGACCACTCGCTGATCCGATTCAACGGCACTGGCGAAAGTCTTCGATATCGGCGAAACGCTCGAGCATGCTCACACCGTAGCACCGAATATTTAAGATATTATGGATCACAGAGGGTATATATGGGGATATGGGTCAAAAGCTTGCCTACAGAAGCTATAGCGCAATAACCATTCTTTTTTTACGATCGTTCCGTCTTCTTCGTTTTCCGTACCTCATTGTTTTGCTCATATTCATCAATACGCGTTGTGTTTTTACCAAAATTACAACACCACGACAAAGTGACTTCATGGAGAAAACGCATTTGATGTCTTATAATTTCGATCGGCTGAGGGTGTTTTTTATGACTACTTAGCCTATAAGTAACCTACTTTTTTAGTCTGCGAATATCTTTCGGTTTTCTGTTTTATCCAACTTTTAATCCAGTTTCAACCATTTTAGCGGAATATTATTGTGGCCTTTTTTGATCTTTGAATATTTTTGTTTTTTGTCGTTTTTCAAGGTTTACATCGATTTAGTCCTCTTATTTATACCACAAACTCCGCGGAATAAATTTATGAACAAAAACATCCGAGTTATAGTAAAAACTTAAGATGGAATTTTTCTGCATACGAAACCGATCCAGGACAATTCCAACCGTTATAAACGTAGAACACGGAAAGAGATGCATTTTGATAGGTTGTGGCTCCCGTTACTCCAAACGAGTCAAAAGTTATGGCCATTTGATGAAATGGAAGAAAGCGACGGACCGCTTGCTGATCTGATTCGGCGGTATTAGCGAAAGCCTTCGATCTCCACGAAACGCTCGAACATGCTCACACCGTAGCACTCGATGTTTAAGATATCATGGATCACTAAGGGAATAAATGGGGATATGTTCCAAAAGCTTGTCTACTAAAGCTATAGCACAATAAACGTTCTTTTTTTACGATCATTCCCCCTTTATCGTTTTCCGAACATCATTGTTTTGCTCATATTCATTAATGCGCGGTCTTTATACCAAAATTACAACACCACGACAAATTGAATTCACGGAGAACGTTAAACTCATTTGATATCTTAGAATTTCGAACGGCTGAGGTTTTTTTTTATGATTACTTAACCTGTAAGTAACATGTTTTTTCAATCTACGAATATCTTTCGATTTCCTGTTTTATCCAATTTTTAATCCAATTTCAATATTTTTAGCGGAATATTACCATGGCTTTTTGATCTTCGTATATTTTTTATTTTTTTGTCGTTTTTCAATATTTACATCGATTTAGTCCGATTATTTATACCGCAAACTCTGCGGAATAAATTTATGAACGAAAACATCTGAGTTGTAGAAAAACTCAAGATGGAATTTTTCTGTATAAGAAACCGGTCCATGACAATTCCAAACGTTAGAAATGTAGAATAAGGAAAGAGCTTCGTTTTGATAGGTTGTGGCTCCTATAACTCCAAACATGTCAAATGTTATGGCCGTTTGAAGAAACGGAAGTAGACGACGGACCGCTCGCTGATCCGATTCAAGGGTATTGGCGAAAATCTTCGATCTTCGCGAAACGCTCGGGAATGCTCACAACCTAGCACTAGATATTTAAGATATTACGGATCACTGGGGGAATATATGGGGATATGGGTCAAAAGCTTGTCCATAGAAACTATAGCGCAATAAACGTTCTTTTTTACGATCGTTCCATCTTCCTCATTTTTCGAATCTCATTGTTTTGCTCATATTCATCAACACGTGCGGTCTTTTTACCAAAATTACAACACCATGACAAATCGACTTCAAGGAGAATGTTAAACACATTTGATATCTTTGAATTTCGAATGGCTGAGGGTGTTTTTTATGATTGCTTAGCCTGCAAGTAACCTATTTTTTCAGTCTGTGAATATCTTTCGATTTCCTGTTTTATCCAATTTTTAATTCAATTTCAATATTTTTAACGGAATATTATCATGGCATTTTTTGATCTTCTTATATTTTTGATTTTTTTGTCGTTTTCCAATGTTTACATCGATTTAGTCCGACTATTTATACCACAAACTCCGCGGAATAAATTTATGAACGAAAACATCCACGCTGTAGAAAAATTAAGATGGAATTTTTCTGCACACAAAACCGATCCGTGACAATTCCAAAAGTTAGAAACGTAGAACATAGAAAGAGCTTCGTTTTGATATATTGTGGCTCCCGTAATTCCAAACGAGTCAAAAGTTATGGTGGTTTGAAGAAACGGAAGAAAACGATGGACCGCTCGCTGATCCGATTCGACGGCATTGGTGAAAGTTTTCGATCTCCGTGAAACTCTCGAGCATGCTTGCACTGTAGCACTCGATATTTAAGATATTATGGATCACTGAGGGAAAACATGGGGATATGGGTCAAAAGCTTGTCTACAGAAGCTATAGCGCAATAAATGTTCCTTTTTAGCGATCGTTTCGTCTTGCTCGTTTTCCATGCCTCATTGTTTTGCTCGCATTCATCAATACGCATGGTCTTTTTACCAAAATTACAACATCATGACAAACTGACTTCAAGGAGAATGCTAAACGCATTAGATATCTTTGAATTTCGAACGACTGAGGTTGTTTTTCATGATTACTTTGCCTATAAGTAACCTATTTTTTAGTCTGTGAATATCTTTCTATTTCCTGTTTTATCCAATTTTTATTCCATTTTCAATCTTTTTAGCGGAATATTATCGTGGCCTTTTTTGATCTTCGTATATTTTTTCCGGTCATTTTTCAAGGTTTACATCGATTTAGTCCGATTACTAATGCCACAAACTCCGTGGAATAAATTTATAAACAAAAACATCCGAGTTGTAGTAAAAACTTAAGATGTAATTTTCTGCATACTAAACCGATCCATGACAATTCCAATAGTTATAAATGTAGAACATGGAAAGAGATAAGTTTTGATAAGTTGTGGCTCCCGTAACTCCAAATGAGGCAAAAGTTATGGCCGTTTGAAGAAAAGGAAGAAAGCGACGGACCGCCCGCTGATCCTATTCGACGGTACTGGCGAAAGTCTTCGATCTCCGTGAAACGCTCGAGCATGCCCATACCGTAGCACTCGATATTTAAGATATTATGGATCACTGAGGGAATAAATGGTGATATGGGTCAAAAGCTTGTCTACTGAAGCTATAGCGCAATAACGTTCTTTTTTTACAATCGTCCCGTCTACCTCGTTTTCCGAACCTCGTTGTTTTACTCATATTCATCAACACGCGCGGCCTTTTTACCAAATTTACAACACCACGGCAAATTGACTACAAGGAGAATGTTTAACACATTTGATATTTTAGAATTTCGAACGGTATAGGGTGTTTTTTACGATTACTTAGCCCGTAAGTAACCTATAATTTCAATCTGTGAATATCTTTCAGTTTCCTATTTTATCCAATTTTTAATCCAATTTCAATCTTTTTAGTGGAATATTATCGTGGCCTTTTTTGATCTTCGTATATTTTTGTTTTTTTATCGTTTTTCACGGTTTACATCGATTTAGTCCGATTATTTATACCTCAAACTCCGCTGAACAAATTTATGAACGAAAACATGCGAGCTGTAAAAAAATTAAGATGGAATTTTTCTCCACAAGAAACTGATCCATGACAATTGCAAATGTTAGAAATGTAGAACATGAAAAGTGCTACGTTTTGATAGGTTTCGGCTCCCGTAATTCCAAACGAGTCAAAAGTTATGGCCATTTGAAGAAACGGAAGAAATCGACAGAATGCTCGCTGCTCCGATTCGACGGTACTGCCAAAAGTTTTCGATCTCCGCGAAACGCTCGAACATGCCCACACCGTAGCACTCGATATTTAATATATTATGGATCAATGAGGGAATATACGGGGATATTAGTTAAAAGCTTGTCTACAGAAGCTATAACGCAATAAACGTTTTTTTACGATCGTCTGTCTTCCTCGTTTTTTGAACGTCATTATTTTGCTCATATCATCAGACACGCGCGGTCATTTTATACAATACCACGACAAAGTGACTTCAAGGAGAATGTTAAACGCATTTGATATCTTAGAATTTCGAACGGCCATGGGTGTTTTTTATGATTACTTAGACTGTAAGTAACCTATTTTTCAGTCTGCGAATATCATTCGGTTTCCTGTTTTATTCAATTTTTAATCCAATTTCAATCTTTTTAGAGGAATATTATCATGGCCATTTTTGATCTTCGTATATTATTTTTTATCGTTTTCCAAGGCTTGCATCGATTCAGTCCGAATATTTATACCACAAACTCCGCGGAATAAATTTATGAACGAAAACATCCGAGCTGTAGAAAAAACTTAAGTGGGAATTTTTCTGCAGACGAAAACGATCCATGACAATTCCAACCGTTAGAAACATAGAATATGGAAAGAGCTACGTTTTGATAGGATGTGGCTCCCGTAACTCGAAACGAATCGAAAGTTATGGCCATTTGAATAAAAAGAAGAAAGCGACAGACCGCTCGCTCATCCCATTAGATGGTATTGGTGAAAGTCTTCGATCTCCGCGAATCGCTCGAGCATGCTCACAACGTAGCACTCGATATTTAAGATATTGTGGATCACCGTGGGAATAAATGGAGATATGAGTCAAAAGCATGTCTACAGAAGCTATAGCGTAATAAACGTCCTGTTTTACGATCGTTCCATCCTCCTCGTTTTTCGTACCTCATTGTTCTGCTCAAATTCAACAACATGCGCTGTCTTTTTACCAAAATTACGACACCATGACAAAATGACTTCAAGGGAAATGTTAAACGCATTTGATATCTTAGCCTGTAAGCAACCTACTTTTTTAGTCTGCGAATATCTTTCGGTTTCCTGTTTTAGCCAATTTTTAATTCTATTTCAATCTTTTTAACGGTAAATTATCGTGGCCTTTTCTGATCTTCGTATACATATTTTTGGTCATTTTTCAAGGTTTACGTCGATTTAGTCCGATAATTTATACCACAAACTCCATGGAATAAATCTATCAACGAAAATATCCGAGCTGTAGAAGAACTTAAGATGGAATTTTTCTGTACACGAAATAGATACATGACAATTCCAACCGTTAGAAACTTACAATATGGAAAGAGCTTCCTTTTGATAGGTTGTGGTTTCCGTAACTCCAAACGAGTCAAAAGTTATGGCCGTTTGAAGAAGCGGAAGAAAGCGATGGACCGCTCGCCGATCCGATTCGACGGTATTGGCGAAAGTTTTCAATCTCCACGAAACGCTCGAGCATGCTCACACTAAAGCACTCAATATTTAAGATATAATGGATCACCGAGGGAATAAATGGGGATATGGGTCAAAAGCTTGTCTACTGAAGCTATAACTCAATAAACATTCTTTTTTTACGATCATTCTGTCTTCCTCGTTTTACGTGCCTCATTGTTTTGCTCATATTCTTCAACACGCACGGTATTTTTATCAAAATTACAACACCACGACAAAGTGACTTCAAGGAGAATGTTAACGCATTTGATATCTAAAATTTCGAGGCTTAGGGTGTTTTTTATGATTACTTAGTCTGTAAGCAACCTACGTTTTCATTCTGCGAATATCTTTCGGTTTCCACTTTTATCCAATTTTTAATCTAATTTCAATCTTTTTAGCAGAATATTATCGTGGCCTTTTTTGATCTTCGTTTATTTTTGTTTCTTCTATTGTTTTACATGGTTTACATCGATTTAATCCGATTATTTATACCCTAAACTCCATGGAATAAATTTATGAACGAAAACATTCAAGCTGTAGTAAAAACTCACGATGAAATTTTTCTGTACAAGAAACCGATCCATGACAATTCCAACCGTTAGAAACGTAGAACATGAAAAGAGATGCATTTTCATAGGTTGTGGCTCCCGTAACTCCAAACGAGTCAAAAGTTATGGGCGTTTGAAGAAACGGAAGAAAGCGACGGACCGCTTGCTGATCCGATTCGACGGTATTGGCGAAAGTCTTCGATCACCGTGAAACGCTCGAGTACGCTCACACCATAGCACTCGATATTTAAGATATTATGGATCATTGTGGGAATAAATTACAACATCATAACAAAGTTACTTCAAGGAGAATTTTAAATGCATTTGATATCTTAGAATTTTGAACGCCTCAGGGTGTTTTTTAATATTACTTAGCCTGTAAGTAACCTACTTTTTCAATCTGCGAATATCTTTCGTTCCTCTTTTATCCAATTTTTAATCCAATTTCAATCTTTGTAGCAGAATATTATCGTGGCCTTTTTTGATCTCTGTATATTTTTGTTTTTTTCGTTTATCAAGTTTTACATCGATTTTGTCCGATTATTTATACCACAAACTCCATGGAATAAATTTATGAACGAAAAAATCCGAGCTGTAGTACAAACCAAAGATGGAATTTTTCTGCATACGAAACCGATCCATGTCAATTCCATTCGTTAGAAATGTAGAACATGAAAAGGATACGTTTTGATAGGTTGGGGCTTCCGTAACTCCAAACGAGTCAAAAGTTATGGCCGTTTGAAGAAACGGAAGTAAGCGATGGACCGCTCGCTGATCCGATTCGAACGGTATTGGCGAAAATCTTCGATCTCCACGAAACTCTCGTGCACGCTCACACTGTAGCAATCGATATTTAAGATATTATGGATCACTGAAGGAATAAATGGGAGTATGGGTCAAAAGCTTGTCTACAGAAGCTATAGCACATTAAACCTTCTTTTTTTACGATTGTTTCGTCTTCCTCATTTTCTGTACCTCATTGTTTTGTTCATATTAGTCAACACGCGAGGCCTTTTTATCAAAATTACAACACCACGAAAAAGTGACTTCAAGGAGAATGTTAAAGGCATTTGATATCTTAAAATTTCGTATGGCTGAGGGTGTTTTTTACGATTTCTTAGCCTATAAGTAACCTACTTTTTCAGTCTGCGAATATCTTTCGGTTTTCTGTTTTATCCAATTTTTAATCCAATTTCAATCTTTTACGCAGAATATTATCGTGGCCTTTTTTGATCTTCGTATATTTTTGTTATTTTTGTCGTTCTTCTTGGTTTACATTGATCTAGTCCAATAATTTATATCACAAACTCCGCGGAATAAATTTATGAAGGAAAACATCCGAGCTGTAGAAAAAACTAAAGTTGGAATTTTTCTGCACATGAAACCGATCCATGCCAATTCCAACAATTAGAAAATTAGAATACGGATATAGCTTTGTTTTGATAGGTTATGACTCCCGTAACTCCAAATGAGTCAAAAGCTATGGCCGTTTAAAGAAACGAAAGAAATCGACGGACCGCTCGCTGATCCGATTCGACGGTATTGGCAATAGTCTTCGATCTCCGCGAAATGCTCGAGCTTGCTCACACCGTTGCACTCGATATTTAAGATATTACGGATCACTATGGGAATAAGTGGGGATATGGGTCAAAAGCTTGTCTATAGAAGCTATAGCGCAATAAATGTTCTTTTTTTATGATCGTTTCGTCTTCCTCGTTTCCCAAACCTCATTGTTTTGCTCATGTACATCAACAAGCGTGGTTTTTTACCAAAATTACAACACAACGATAAAGTGACTTCAAGGAGAATTTTAAATGCATTAGATATCTTAGAATTTTGAACGGCTGAGCGTGTTTTTATGATTACTTAGCCTGTAAGTAACCTACCTTTTCAGTCTGTAAATATCTTTCGGTTTCTTGTTTTATCCAGTTTTAAATCCAATTTCAATCTTTTTAGTAGAATATTATCATGGCCTATTTTTGATCTCCGTGCGTTTTTGTTTGTTTGTCGTTTTTCAAGGTTTACATCGATTTAGTACGTTTATTTGTACCACAAACTCCGTGAAATAAATTTATGAACGAAAACATCTGAGCTATCGTAAAAACTAAAGAAGGAATTATCTGCACACGAAACCGATCCATGACAATTCCAACCGTAGAAAATGTAGAATATGGAAAGAGATACGTTTTTATAGGTTGTGGCTCCCGTAAATCCTAACGAGTATAATTTGTGGTTGTTTGAAGAAACGGAAGAAAGCGACGGAATGTTCGCTGATCCGATTCGACGGTGTTTGCAAAAGTCTTCGATCTTCGTGAAACGCTCGAGCATGCTCACACCTTAGCACTCGATATTTAAGATATTATGTATCACTGAGGGAATAATTGGGGATATGGGTCAAAAGATTGTCTACTGAAGCTATAGTGCAATAAACGTTTTTTTTTTACGATCGATCCATCATCCTCGTTTTCCGAACCTTATTGTTTTTCTCATATTCATCAACACACGCGGTCTTTTTACCAAAATTAGAACATCCCGACAAAGTGACTTCAAGGAGAATGTTAAACGCATTTGATATCTTAGAATTTCGAACGGCTGAGGGTGTTTTTTATGATTACATAGCCTGTAAGTGACCTACTTTTTCAGTCTGCGAATATCTTTCGGCTTCCTATTTGATCCAATTTTTAATCAAATTTCAATTTTTTTAGCGGAATATCATCGTGGCCTTTTTTGACCTTCGTATATTTTTTTGGGTCGTTTTTCAAGGTTTACATCGATTTAGTCCGGTTATTTATACCACAAACTCCACGGAATAAATTTACGAACGAAAATATCCGAGCTGTAGAAAAAAACTAAAGATGGAATTTTTCTGCACACGAAACTGATCCATGACAATTCCAACCGTTATAAACTTAAAACACGAAAAGAGCTTTGTTTTGATAGGTTGTGGCTCCCATAACTTCAAATGAGCCAAAATTATGGCCGTTTGAAGAAACGGAAGAAAGCGACAGACCGCTTGGTGATCCGATTCGACGGTATTGGAGAAAGTCTTCGATCCTCGTGAAACACTCGAGCATGCTCACACTGTAGCACTCGATATATAAGATATTATGGATCACTATGGGAATAGATGGGGACATGGGTCAAAAGCTTGTCTACAGAAGCAATAATGCAAGAAACGTCCTTTTTTTACGATGGTTCCATTTTTCTCGTTTTCCGTACCTCATTGTTTTGCTCATATTCCTCAACATGCCCGGTCTTTTTTCCAAAATTACAACACTACGACAAAGTACTTCAAGGTGAACATTAAATGCATTTAATATCTTAGAATTTCGAATGACTGAGGGTGTTTTTTATGATTACTTAGCCTGTAAGTAACCCACTTTTTCAGTCTGCGAATATCTTTCGGTTTCCTGTTTATTCAAATTTTAACCCAATTTCAATCTTTTTAGCGGAATATTATCGTGACCTTTTTTGATCTTCGTATATTTTTGTCTTTTTTTCATTTTTCAAGGTTTACATCGATTTAGTCTGATTATTTATACCACAAACTCCATGAAATAAATTTATGTACGAAAACGTCCGAGCTATAGTAAAAACTTAAGATGGAATTTTCCTACACACGAAATTGATCCATGACAATTCCGACTGTGAGAAATGTACAACATGGAAAGAGATATGTTTTGATAGGTTGTGGCTTCCGTAACTCCAAACGAGTCAAAAGTTATGGCCGTTTGAAGAAACGGAAGAAAGTGACGGACAGCTTGGTGATCCGATTCGACGGTATTGGCGAAAGTCTTCGATCTCCGTGAAATGCTCGAGTACGCTCACACCGTAGCACTCGATATTTAAGATATTATGGATCATTGTGGGAATAAATGGGAACAAGGGTCAAAAGCTTGTCTACAGAAGCTATAGCGCAATAAATGTTTATTTTTTACGATCGTTCTGTCTTCCCCGTTTTCCATACCTCATTGTTTTGCTCATATTCATCAACATGCGCGGTCTTTTTACTAAAATTACAACACCACGATAAAGTACAACAAGGAGAATGTTAAATGCATTTGATATCTTATAATTTCGAACGGCTGAGGGTGTTTTCTATGATTACTTAGCCTGTAAGTAACCTACTTTTTCGGTCTGCGAATATCTTTCGGTTTCTTTTTTTATCCAATTTCTAATCCAGTTTCAATCTTTTTAGCGGAATATTATCGAGGCTTTTTTGATCTTCGTATATTTTTGTTTTTTTTTATTTTCCAAGGTTTACATCGATTTAGGCCAATTATTTATACCACAAACTCCGTGGAATAATTTTATGAACAAAAACGTTTGAGCTGTTGTAAAAACTTAAGATGAATTTTTCTGCACACGGAACCGATCCTTGACAATTCCAACCATTAGAAATGTATAACATGGAAAGAGATATGTTTTGACAGGTGGATCCCGTAACTCCAAAGGAGTCAAAAATTATGGTCATTTGAAGAAACAGAAGAAAGCGACAGACCGCTCGTTGATCCGATTTGAAGGTATTGGCGAAAGTCATCGATCTCCACGAAACGCTCGAGCATGCTCACACCATAGTAGTCGATATTTAAGATATTATGGATCACCGAGGGAATAAATGGGGATATGGGTCAAAAGCTTGTCTACAGAAGCTATAGCGCAATAAATGTTCTTTTTTTACGATCGTTCCGTCTTCCTCGTTTTCCGTACCTCGTTGTTTTGCTCATATTCATCAACACCGCGGTTTTTTTACCAAAATTACAACACCATGGCTAAGTGACTTCAAGGAGAACGTTAAATGCATTTATATCTTATAATTTCGAATGACTTAGGGTGTTTTTTATGATTACTTAATCTGTAATTAACCTACTTTTTCAGTCTACGAATATCTTTCGGTTTCCGTTTATCAATTTTTAATCCAATTTCAAACTTATTTAGCGAAATGTTATTTTGGCCTTTTTGGATCTCCGTATATTTTTGTTTTTTGTCGTATTTTAAGGTTTACATTAATTTAGTCCGATTATTTATACCACAAACTCTGTGTAATAAATTTATGAATGAAAACATCTGAGTTGTAGTAAAAAGTAAAGATGGAATTTTCTGCACATGAAACCGAACCATGAAAATTCCAACCGTTAGAAACATAGAACATGAAAAGAGATACGTTTTAATAGGTTGTGGCTCCCGTAACTCCAAACAAGTCAAAAGTTTTGGCCGTTTGAAGAAAGGAAAGAAAGCAACGGACTGCTCGCTTATCCAATTCGACGGTATTGGCGAAAGTCTTCAATCTCCGCGAAACGCTCGGGCATGCTCACACGTAGCACTCGATATTTAAGATATTATGGATCACGGAGGGAACAATTGGGGATATGGGTCAAAAGCTTGTCTACTGAAGCTATAGCGCAATAAACGTTCTTTTTTTACGATCGTTCCGTCTTCCGCGTTTTCCAAACCCCATTGTTTTGCTCATACTCATCAACACGCGCGGTCTTTTTACCAAAATTACAACACCATAACAAAGTTACTTCACGAAGAACGTTAAACGCATTTGATATCTTTGAATTTCGAACGGCTGAGATTGTTTTTTATGATTATGTAGTTTGTAAGTAACCTATTTTTTCAGTCTACGAATATCTTTCGGTTACCTGTTTTATCCAATTTTTAATCCAATTTCAATCTTTTTAGCGGAATATTATCGTGGCCTTTGTTGATCTTCATATATTTTTGTTTATTTTGTCGGTTTTCAAGGTTTACATCCATTTAGTACGATTATTCACACCAAAAACTCCACGTAATAAATTTATGAACGAAAACATCTAAGCTGTAGAAAAAACTTAAGATGGAATTTTTCTGCAAACGAAACTGATCTATAACAATTCCAATCATTAGAAACATATAACACGCATAGAGCTTTGTTTTGATAGGTTGTGACTCCCGTAACTCCAAACGAGTCAAAAGTTATGACCGTCTGAAAAAGCGGAAGAAAGAGGCGGACCGCTCGCTGATCCGATTCGACGGCATTGGCGAAAGTCTTTGATCTCCGTGAAACGCTAGTGCATGCTGACACTATAGCACTCGATATTTAAGATATTATGGATCACTGAGGGAATAAATGGGGATATGGGTCAAAAGCTTGTCTACAGAAGCTATAGAGCAATAAACGTTTTTTTACGATTGTTCCACCTTCCTCGTTTTCCATACCTCATTGTTTTGCTCATATTCATCAACACGCGCGGCCTTCTTACCAAAATTACAGCACCACGACAAAGTGATTTCAAGGAGAATGTTAAACGCATTTGATATCTTAGAATTTCGAACGGCTGAGGGTGTTTTTTATGATTACTTAGCCTGTTGGTAACCTACTTTTTCAGTCTGCGAATATCTTTCGGTTTCTTATTTTATCCAATTTTTATCCAATTTCAATCTTTTTAGCGGAATATTATCGTGGCCTTTTTTGATCTTTGTATATTTTTGTTTCTTTTTTCGTTTTTCAAGGTTTACAATGATTTAATCCGATTATTATGCCACAAACTCCATGCAATAATTTTTTGAACGAAAACATTCGAGTTGTAGTAAAAACGCAAGATGGAATTTTTCTGCATACGAAACCGATCGAGACAATTCCAACCATTAGAAAAATAGAACATGGAAAGAGATTCGTTTTGATAGGTTGTGGCTCCCGTAACTCCAAACGAGTCAAAAGGTATGGCCGTTTGAAGAAACAGAAGAAAGCGACGGAACGCTCGTTGATCCAATTCGACGGTGTTGGCGAAAGTCTTCGATCTCCTCGAAACGCTCGTGCATGCTCACACTGCAGCACTCGATATTTGAGATATTATGGATCACAAAGGAAATAAATGGGGATATGGGTCAAAAGCTTGTCTCCAGAAGCAATACCGCAATAAACGTTCTTTTTTTATGATCGTTCCGCCTTCCTCGTTTTCCATACCTTATTGTTTTGCTCATATTCATCAACACGTGCGGCCTTTTTACCAAAATAACAATACCACGACAGAGTGATTTCAAGGAGAATGTTAAAGGCATTTGATATCTTAGAATTTCGAACGGCTGAGGGTGTTTTTTATGATTACTTAGCCAGTAAGTAACCTACTTTTTCATCCAGCGAATGTCTTTCGATTTCCTGTTTCATCCGATTTTTAATCCAATTTCAATTTTTTTAGCGGAATATTATCGTGCCCTTTTTTGATCTTCGTATATTTTTGTCGTTCTTCTAGGTTTACATCGGTTTAATCCGATTATTTATAACACAAACACCACGGAATATATTTATGAACGAAAACATCCGAGCTGTAGAAAAAACTTAAGATGGAATTCTTATGCACACGAAACCGATCCATGACAATTCCAACCATTTGAAAGTAGAACACGGAAAGGGCTTCGTTTTGAGAGGTCGTGGCTCCCGTAACTCCAAACGAGTCAAAAATTATGGTCGTTTGAAGAAACGGAAGAAAGCGACGGACCGCTCGCTGATCCGATTCGACGGTATTGGCGAAAATCTTCGATCTCCGCGATACGCTTGAGCTTGCTCACACCGTAGCACTTGATATTTAAGATATTATGGTTCACTGTGGGAATAATTGGGGATACGGGTCTAAAGATTGTCTACAAAAGCTATAGCACAATAAACATTCTTTTTTTACGATTGTTCCATCTTTTTCGTTTTACGTACCTCATTGTTTTGCTCATATTTATGAACAAGCGTGTTCTTTTTACTAATATTACAACATCATGACAAAGTGACTTCAAGGAGAATGTTAAACGCATTTGATATCTTAGAATTTCGAATGGCTGAGGGTGTTTTTCATGATTACCTAGCCTGTAAGTAACCTATGTTTTCAGTCTGCGAATATCTTTCGCTTTCCTCTTTTATCTAATTTTTAATCCAATTTCAATCTTTTTAGCGGAATATTATCGTGACCGTTTTTTAGCTTCGTATATTTTTGATTATTTTGTCGTTTTTCAAGGTTTGCATCGATTTACTCTGATTATTCATACCGCAAACTTCGTGGAATAAATTTATGAACGAAAACATCCGAGCTGTAGTAAAAACTCAAGATGAAATTGATCTGCACACGAAACCAATCCATGATAATTCCAAGCGTTAGAAACGTAGAACATGGAAAGAGATATGTTTTGATAGGTTATGGCTCCCGTAACTCTAAAAGAGTCAAAAGTTATGGTCGTTTGAAAATACGGAAATAAAAGATGGACCGCTCGCTGATTCGATTCGACGGAATTGGCGAAAGTCTTCGACTTCCACGAAATGCTCGAGCATGCTCACACCGTAGCACTCGATATTTAAGATACTATGGATCACTGAGGGAATAAATGGGGATATGGGTCAAAAGCTTGTCTACAGAAGCTATAGCCCAATAAACATTCTTTTTTTACAATCGTTCTGTCTTCCTTGTTTCCCGTACCTTAATGTTTTGCCTGTATTCATCAACACACACGGTTTCCTTTTCCAAAATTACAACATCGTGACAAAGTTACTTCAAGGAGAATTTTAAATGCATTTGATATCTTAGAATTTTCGAATGCCTCAGGGTGTTTTTAATATTACTTAGCCTGTAAGTAACCTACTTTTTCAATCTGTGAATATCTTTCAGTTTCCTCTTTTATCCAATTTTTAATCCAATTTCAATCTTTGTAGCAGAATATTATCGTGGCCTTTTTTGATCTCCGTATATTTTTGTTTTTTTCGTTTATCAAGGTTTACATCGATTTCGTCCGACTATTTATACCACAAACTCCATGGAATAAATTTATGAAAGAAAACATCCGAGCTGTAGTACAAACCAAAGATGGAATTTTTCTGCATACGAAACCGATCCATGAAAATTCCATTCATTAGAAATGTAGAACATGAAAAGGATACGTTTTGATAGGTTGTGGCTTCCGTAACTCCAAACGAGTCAAAAGTTATGGCCGTTTGAAGAAACGGAAGTAAGCAATGGACCGCACGCTGATCCGATTCGACGGTATTGGCGAAAATCTTCGATCTCCACGAAACGCTCGTGAACGTTCATGCTGTAGCACTCGATATTGAAGATATTATGGATCACTGAAGGAATAAATGGGAGTATGGGTCAAAAGCTTGTCTATAGAAGCTATAGCGCAATAAACCTTCTTTTTTTCCGATCGTTTCGTCTTCCTCGTTTTCCGTACCTCATTGTTTTGTTCATATTCGTCAACACGCGCGGCCTTTTTATCAAAATTACAACACCATGACAAAGTGACTTCAAGGAGAATGTTAAACGCATTTGATATCTTAAAATTTCGTATGGCTGAGGGCGTTTTTTATGATTTCTTGGCCTGTAAGTAACCTACTTTTTCAGTCTGCGAATATCTTCTGGTTTCCTGTTTTATCCAATTTTTAATCCAATTTCAATCTTTTACGTAGAATATTATCGTGGCTTTTTTTGATCTTCGTATATTTTTGTTATTTTTGTTATTTTTGTCGTTCTTCTTGGTTTACATTGATTTAGTCCGATAATTTATATCACAAACTCCACGGAATTAATTTATGAAGGTAAACATCCGAGCTGTAGAAAAAACTAAAGTTGGAATTTTTCTGCACATGAAACCGATCCATGCCAATTCCAACAGTTAGAAAATTAGAATACGGATAGAGCTTTGTTTTGATAGGTTATGACTCCCTTAACTCCAAACGAGTCAAAAGCTATGGCCGTTTAAAGAAACGGAAGAAAGCGACGGACCGTCGCTGATCCGATTTGACGGTATTGGCAATAGTCTTCGATCTCCACGAAATGCTCGAGCTTGCTCACACCGTTGCACTCGATATTTAAGATATTACAGATCACTATGGGAATAAATGGGGATATGGGTCAAAAGCTTGTCTATAGAAGCTATAGCGCAATAAATGTTCTTTTTTTACGAACGTTCCGTCTTCCTCGTTTCCCATACCTCATTGTTTTGCTCATATACATCAACAAGCATGGTTTTTTTACCAAAATTACAACACAACGACAAAGTGACTTCAAGAAGAATGTTAAATGCATTTGATATCTTAGAATTTCGAACGGATGAGCGTGTTTTTTATGATTACTTAGCCTGTAAGTAACCTACCTTTTCAGTCTGTAAATATCTTTCGGTTTCTTGTTTTATCCAATTTTAAATTCAATTTCAATCTTTTTAGTAGAATATTATCGTGGTCTTTTTTTGATCTCCGTACATTTTTGTTTATTTGTCGTTTTTCAAGGTTTACATCGATTTAGTCCGATTATTTATACCACAAACTCCGTGGAATAAATTTATGAACGAAAACATCCGAGCTATAGTAAAAACTAAAGAAGGAATTATCTGCACACAAAACCGATCCATGACAACTCCAACCTTAGAAAATGTAGAATATGGAAAGAGATACGTTTTTATAGGTTGTGGCTCACGTAAACGAGTATAAGTTTTGGTCGTTTGAAGAAACGGAAGAAAGCGACGGAATGTTCGCTGATCCGATTCGACGGTGTTTGCGAAAGTCTTCAATCTCCGTGAAACGCTCGAGCATGCTCGCACCGTAGCACTCGATATTTAAGATATTATGTATCACCGAGGGAATAATTAAGGTATGGGTCAAAAGATTGTCTACTGAAGCTATAGCGCAATAAACATTCTTTTTTTACGATCGATCCATCATCCTCGTTTTCCGAACCTCGTTGTTTTTCTCATGTTCATCAACACGCGCAGTCTTTTACCAAAATTAGAACATCACGACAAAGTGACTTCAAGGAGAATGTTAAACGCATTTGATATCTTAGAATTTCGAACGGCCGAGGGTGTTTTTTATGATTACATAGCCTATAAGTAACCTACCTTTTCAGTTTGCGAATATCTTTCGGTTTCCTATTTTATCCAATTTTTAATCAAATTTTAATTTTTTACGGAATATTATCGTGGCCTTTTTTGACCTTCGTATATTTTTTTGGGTCGTTTTTCAAGGTTTACATCAATTTAGTCCGGTTATTTATACCACAAACTCCTCGGAATAAATTTACGAACGAAAATATCCGAACTGTAGAAAAAAACTAAAGATGGAATTTTTCTGCACACGAAAGCGATCCATGACAAATCCAACCGTTATAAACTTACAACACGAAAAGAGCTTTGTTTTGATAGGTTGTGGCTCCCGTAATTCCAAACGAGCCAAAATTATGGCCGTTTGAAGAAATGAAAGAAAGCGACGGACCGCTCGGTGATCCGATTCGACGGTATTGGAGAAAGTCTTCGATCCCTGCAAAACACTCGAGCACGCTCACGCTATAGCACTCGATATATAAGATATTATGGATCACTATGGGAATAAATGGGGACATGGATCAAAAGCTTATCTACAGAAGCAATAGTGCAATAAACGTTCTTTTTCTACGATGGTTCCATCTTTCTCGTTTTCCGTACCTCATTGTTTTGCTCATATTCCTCAACACGCCCAGTCTTTTTTCCAAAATTACAACACTACGACAAAGTACTTCAAGGTGAACATTAAATGCATTTGATATCTTAGAACGGCTGAGGGTGTTTTTTATGATTACTTAGCCTGTAAGTAACCTACTTTTTCAGTCTGCGAATATCTTTGGGTTTCCTGTTTATTCAATTTTTAATCTAATTTCAATCTTTTTAGCGGAATATTAACGTGGTCTTTTTTTATCTTCGTATATATTATTTTTTTTGTCGTTTTTCAAGGTTTACATCGATTTAGTCTGATTATTTATACCACAAACTCCTTGGAATAAATTTATGTACGAAAACGTCCAAGCTATAGTAAAAACTTAAGATGGAATTTTTCTACATACGAAATTGATCCATGACAATTCCGACCGTGAGAAATGTACAACATGGAAAGAGATATGTTTTGATAGGTTGTGGCTCCCGTAACTCTAAACGAGTCAAAAGTTATGGCCGTTTGAAGAAACGGAAGAAAGTACGGACCACTCGCTGATCCAATTCGATAGTATTGGCGAAAGTCTTCGATCTCCGCGAAACGCTCGAGCATTCTCACACCGTAGAGCTCGATACTTAAGATATTATGGATCACTGAGATAATAAATGGGAATATGGGTCAAAAACTCGTCTATAAAAGCTATAGCGTAATAAACGGTCTTTTTTATGATCGTTCCGTCTTTCTCGTTTTCCGTACCCCATTCTTCTGCTCATATTCATCAATACGCACGGTTTCTTTGCCAAAATTACAACACCATGACAAAGTGACTTCAAGGAGGATGTTAAACGCATTTGATATTTTAGAATTTCGAACCGCTTAGGGTGTTTTTTATGATTACTTAGCCTGTAAGTAACCTACTCTTTCAGTCTGAGAATATCTTTCGGTTTCCTGTTTTATCCAATTTTTAATCCATTTTCAATCTTTTTAGCGGAATATTATCATGGACTTTTTTTAACTTCGTATATTTTTTTTTTGTCGTTTTTCAAGGTTTACATCGATTAGTCTGATTATTTATACCACAAACTCCATGAAATAAATTTAAGAACGAAAACGTCTAAGCTGTAGTAAAAACTAAAAATGGAATTTTACGGCACACGAAACCGATCCTTGACAATTCCAACGGTTAGAAACGTCGAACATGGAAAGAGATACGTTTTGACAGGTTGTGGTTGCCGTAACTCCAAACGATTCAAAAGTTATGGCCGTTTGAAGAAACGAAGAAAGCGAAGGACCGCTCGTAGATCCGATTCAACGGTATTGGCGAAAGTCTTCGATCTCCGCGAAACGCTCGAGCATGCTCACACCATAGCGCTCGATATTTAAGATATTATGGATCACTGAGGGAATAATTGGGGATATTGGTCAAAAGCTTGTCTATTGAATCTATAGCACAATAAACGTTCTTTTTTAAGATCGTTCCGTCTTCCTCGTTTTCCAAACCTTATTGTTTTGCTCAGATTCATCAACACGAGCGGTCTTTTTACCAAAATTACAACACCACAACAAACTGACTTCAAGGAGAATGTTAAACGCATTTGATATCTTAGAATTTCGAACCCCTGATTGTGTTTTTTATGATTACCTAGCCTATAAGTAACCTATTTTTTCTGTTTGCGAATATCTTTCAGTTTCCTGTTTTATCCAATTTCAATCTTTTTAGCGGAATATTATCATGGCCTTTTTTGATCTTCATGTATTTTTGTTTTTTTGTCGTTTTTCAAGGTTTACATCGATTTAGTCCGATTATTAAAACCACAAACTCCGCGGAATAAATTTATGAACGAAAACATCCGAGTTGTAAAAAAATCTTAAGGTGGAATTTTTTTGCACATGAAACCGATCCATGACAATTCCAACCATTAGAAACGTAGAACATACATAGAGCTTCGTTTTGATAGGTTGTAGCTCCCGTTACTCAAAACGAGTCAAAAGTTATGGTCGTTTGTAGAAACGGAAGAAAGCGATGGACCGCTCGCTGATCCGATTCGACGGTACTTGCGAAAGTCTCCGATCTCGGCGAAACAATCATGCATGCTCACACTGTAACACTCGATATTTAAGATATTATGAATGACTGAGAGAATAAATGGCCATATGGGCCAAAAGCTTGTCTACAGAAGCTTTAACGCAATAAACGTTCTTTTTTTACGATCGTTCCGTCTTCCTCGTTTTTCGAACCTCATTGTTTTGCTCATATTCATTAACAAACGCGGTCTTTTTACCAAATTTACAACCCACAACAAAGTGACTTCAAGGTGAATGTTATACGCATTTATTATCTTAGAATTTCGAATGGCTGAGGGTGTTTTTTATGACTACCATCGTGGCCTTTTTTCATCTTCGTATATTTTTGTTTTTTTTGTCGTTTTTCAAGTTTTACATCGATTTAGTTCGACTATTTACACCACAAACTCCGCGGAATAAATTTATGAACGAAAACATCTGAGATGTAGAAAAAACTTAAGTTGGAATTTTTCGGCGCACGAAACCGATCCATGACAATTCCATTCGTTAAAAACGTAGAACATTCATAGAGCTTCGTTTTGATAGGTTTGGCTCCTGTAACTCCAACCGAGTCAATAGTTATGGCCGTTTGAAGAAATGGAAGAAAGCGACGGACCGCCCGCAGATCCGATTCGACGGTATCGGCGAAAGCCTTCGATCTCCGAGAAACGCTCGTGCATACTCACACTGTAGCACTCGATATTTAAGATATTATGGATCACCGAGGGAATAAATAAGGATATCGGTCAATAGCTTGTCTACAAAAGCTACAGCGCAATAAACGATCTTTTTTACGATCGTTCCGTCTTCCTCGTTTTCCGTACCTTATTGTTTTGCTCATATTCGTAAACACATGAGCCCTTTTTACCAAAATTACAACATCGCGATAAAATGACTTCAAGGAGAAGTTAAACGCATTTGATATCTTAGAATTTTGAACGGCTGAGGGTGTTTTTTATGATTACTTAGCCTGTAAGTAACATACTTTTTCAGTCTGCGAATATCTTTTGGTTTCCTGTTTTATCCAATTTCAACTTTTTAGCGGAATATTATCGTGATCTTTTTTGATCTTCGTATATTTTTGTTATTTTTGTCGTTCTTCTAGGTTTACAAAGATTTAGTCCGATTATTTATACCACAAACTCCGCGAAATAAATTTATGAACGAAAACATCCGAGCTATAGAAAAAAGAAAAGATGGAATTTTTCTGCACATGAAACCGATGCATGACAATTCCAACTGTTATAAACGCAGAACACGGATAGGGCTTCGTTTTGATAGGTTGTGCCTTCCGTAACTCCAAATGAGTCAAAAATTATGACCGTTTGAAAAACTGGAAGAAATCGATGCACCGCTCGCTGATCTGATTCAATGGTATTGGCGAAAGTCTTCGATTTCCACGAAACGCTTGAGTATGATCACACCGTAGCACTCGATATTTAAGATATTATGGATCATCGTGGGAATAAATGGGGATATGGGTCAAAAGCTTGTCTACAGAAGCTATAGCGCAATGAACATTATTTTTTTACAATCGTTCCGTCTTTCTCGTTTTCCGTACCTCATTGTTTTGCTCATATTCATCAACACACACTGTCTTTTTACCAATATTACAACACCACGACAAGTGACTTCAAGGAGAATTTTAAGCGCATTTGATATCTTAGAATTTTGAAAGGCTGAGGCTGTTTTTAATGATTACTTAGCCTGTCAGTTATCTATTTTTTCAGTCTGCGAATATCTTTCCTTTTCTGTTTTATCTGATTTTTAATCAAATTTCAATCTCTTTAGCGGAATATTATCGTGGCCTTCTTTGATCTTCGTATATTTTTGTTTTTTTTCGTTTTTCAAGGTTTACATCGATTTAGTCAGATTATTTTTACCACAAACTCCGTTGAATAAATTTATGAACGAAAACACCCGAGCTGTAGAAAAAACTTAAGATGAAATTTTTCTGCACATCAAACCGATGCATGACAATTCCAACCGTTAGAAATGAAGAACATGCAAAGAGCATCATTTTGATAGGTTGTGGCTCCCATAACTTCAAACGACTCAAACGTTATGGCCGTTTGAAGACATGGAAAAAAGTGACAGATCGCTCGTTGATCCGATTCGACGGCATTGGCGAAAGTAATCGATCTCCACGAAATGCTCGAGCATACTCACACTATAGCACTCGGTATTTAAGATATTACGGATAAATGAAAGAATAAATGGGGATATGGGTCCAAAATTTGTCTACAGAAGCTATAGCACAATATATTTTTTATAATCGTTCCGTCTTCCTTGTTTTCCATACTTTATTGTTTTGCTCATATTCGTCAACATGCGTGGTCTTTTTACCAATATTACAACACCGCGACAAAGTGACTTTAAGGAGAATGTTAAACACATTTGATATCTTAGAATTTCGAACCGCGGAGGGTGTTTTTTATGATTACTTAGCCTGTAAGTGACCTATTTTTTCAGTTTTCGAATATCTTTCGGTTCCCTGTTTTAACCAATTTCAATCTTTTTAGCGGAATATTATCATGGCCTTTTTTATTTTCGTATATTTTTGTTATTTTTGTCGTTCTTCTAGGTTTACATCGATTTAGTCCGATTTTTATACCACAAACTCTGCGGAATAAATTTATGAACGAAAACGTCCGAGCAGTAGAAAAAAATTTAATATGAAATTTTTGTATACACGAAACCGATTCATGACAATTCCAACCATTAGAAACGTAGAATATGGAAAGAGCGTTGTTTTGATAGTTGTGGCTTCCTTAACTCCAAACGAGTCAAAAGTTATGGTCGTTTGAAGAAACGGAAAAAAGTGAAGGACTGCTCGTTGATTCGATTCGACGTTATTAGTGAAAGTCTTCGATCTCCGCGAAAAGCTTGAGCTCGCTCACAACGTAACATTCGATATTTAAAATATTATGGATCACTGCGGGAATAAATAGGGATATGGGTCAAAGGATTGTCTACAAAAGCTACAGCGCAATTAACGTTCTTTTTTTACGATCGTTCCGTCTTCCTCGTTTTCCGTACCTCATTGTTTTGCTCATATTTACCAACACGTGCAGATTTTTTACCAAAATTATAACACCACGACAAAGTGAGTTCAAGGAGAATGTTAAACCCATTTGATATCCTTGAATTTCGAATGGCCGAGGGGGATTTTTATGATTACTTAGCCTGTAAGTAACCTACTTTTTCAGTCTACGAATATCTTTCGGTTTCTTATTTTATCCAATTTTTAATCCAATTCCAATCTTTTTGGTGGAATATTATCGTGGCATTTTTTGATCCTCATATATTTTTGTTTTTCGTTTTTCAAGGTTTACATCGATTTAGTCCGATTATTTATACCGCAAACACAGTAGAATAAATCTATGAACGGAAACATCCGAGCTGTAGTAAAAATTAAAGATGGAATTTTTCTGCACACGAAATCGATCCATGACAATTCCAACTGTAAGAAACGTTGAACATGGAAAGAGATATGTTTTGATAGGTTATGGCTCCCGTAACTCCAAACGAGTCAAATGTTATAGCCGTTTGAAGAAACGGAAGAAAGCGACGGATCGCTCGCTAATTCGATTCGAAGGTATTTGCGAAAGACTTCGATCTCCGCGAAACGCTTGAGCATGCTCACACCGTAGCACTCGATATTTAAGATATTATGGATCACTGAGGTAATAATTGGGGATATGGGTCAAAATCTTGAATATTGAAGTCATAGCGCAATAAACGTTCTTTTTTTACGATCGTTCCGTCTACCTCGTTTTTCGAACCTCATTGTTTTGTTCATATTCATCAACACACATGGATTTTTTACCAAAATTACAACACCACGACAAAGTGACTTTAAGGAGAATGTTAAATGCATTTGATATCTTAGAATTTCGAAAGGCTGAGGGTGTTTCTCATTATTAATTAGCCTGTAAGTAACCTTTTTTTCAGTCTATGAATATCTTTTGGTTTCCTGTTTCATCCAATTTTTAATCCAATTTCAATCTTTATAGCAGAATATGATCGTGACCATTTTGATCTTCGTATTTTTTTGTTTTTTTGTCGCTTTTCGAGGTTTACATCGATTTAGTCTGGTCTATACCAAAAACTCCGCAGAATAAATTTATGAACGAAAACATCCAAGCTGTAGAAAATACTTAAGATGGAATTTTTCTACACACGAAACCGATCCATGACAATTCCAAAGTTAGAAACGTAGAACATGCAAAGAGCTTCATTTTGATAGGCTGTGGCTCCCGTAACTCCAAACGGGTCAAAAGTGATGGCCGTTGGAAGAAACGGAAGAAAGCGACGGACCGCTTGCTGATCCGATTCGACGGTATTGGCGAAAGTCTTCGATCTCCGCGAAATGCTCGAGCATGCTCATACCGTAGCACTCGATATTTAAGATATTTAGGATCACTGAGGGAATAAATGGGGATATGGGTCAAAAGCTTGTCTAAAGAAGCTATAGCGCAATAAATGTTCTTTTTTTTACGATCGTTCCGTCTTCCTCATTTTCCGTAACTCATTGTTTTGTTCTTATTCATCAACACACGTGGTATTTTTGCCAAAATTACAACATCATGACAAAGTGACTTCAAGGAGAATGTTAAACGTATTTGATATCTTAGAATTTCGAATGGCTGAGGGTATTTTTTATGACTACTTAGCCTGTAAGTAAACTGCTTTTTCATTCTGCGAATATCTTTCGATTTCCTGTTTTGTCCAATTTTTAATCTGATATCAATCTTTTTAGCGGAATATTATCGTGGCCTTTTCTGATCTTCGTATATTTTTGTTATTTTTATCGTTCTTCTAGGTTTACATTGATTTAGTCCGATTATTTATACCACAAATCCCATGTAATAAATTTATAAACGAAAACATCCAAGCTGTAAAAAAACTTAAGATGAAATTTTTCTGCACACGTAACTGATCCATGGCAATTCCAATAGTTAGAAACGTAGAACATGGAAAGTGATTCGTTTCGATAGGTTCTAGCTCCCATAACTCCAAACGAGTCAAAAGTCATGGCCGTTGGAAGAAACCGAAGAAAGCGACAGACCGCTCGCTGATCCGATTCGACGATATTGGTGAAAGTGTTCGATCTCCGTGAAACACTTGTGCAAGCTCACACCGTAGCACTTGATATTTAAGATATTACGGATCACTAATGGAATAAATGGGGATATTGATCAAAAGCTTGTCTATTGAAGCTATAGCGCAATAAACGTTTCTTTTACGATCATTTCATTTTCCTCGTTTTCCGAACCTCGTTGTTTTGCTCATCTTCATCAATACACACGGTCTTTTTCCCAAAATTACAACCCCACAACAAATTGGATTCAAGGAGAATATTAAACGCATTTGATATCTTAGAATTTCGAACGGCATAGGGTGTTTTTTATGATTGCTTAGACTGTAAGCGACCTATTTTTTCAGTCAGCGAATAACTTTCGGTTTCCTAATTTATCCAATTTTTAATCCAATTTCAATCTTTTTAGCGGAGTATTATTATGGCCTTTTTGATATTCGTATATTTTTTTATTTTTGTCGTTCTTTTAGGTTTACATCGATTTAGTCCGATTATTTGTACAACAAATTCCGCGGAATAAATTTATGAACGAAAACATCCAAGTTGTAGAAAATACTTAAGATTGGATTTTTCTTAATACGAAGAAAGTTATGGCCGTTTGAAGAAACAGAAGAAAGCGTTGGATTGCTCGTTGATCCGTTCGATGGGGTTGGAAAAATTCTTTGATCTCCTCGAAGCGCTCGAGCAAGCTTATGCTGCAGCACTCGATATTTAAAATATTATGGATCACTAAGGGAATAAATGGGACATGGGTCAAAAACTTGTCTACAAAAGCTATAGCGCAATAAACATTCTTTTTTTTACGATCGTTCCGTCTTCCTCGTTTTCCGTACGTCATTGTTTTGCTCATATTCATCAACATGGACGGTCTTTTTACCAATATTACAACACCACAACAAAATGACTTCAAGGAGGATGTTAAACGTATTTGATATCTTAGAATTTCGAACGGCTGAGGGTGTTTTTTATGATTACTTAGCGTGTAAGTAACCTATTTTTAAACCTAGGAGAATGTTTTATCCAATTTTAATCCAATTTCAATATTTCAACGGAATATTATCGTGGCCTATTTTAATCTTCGTATATTTTTGATATTTTTGTTTTTCTTCTAGGTTTACATCTATTTAGTCCGATTATTTATAGCACAAACTCCGCGGAATAAATTTATGATTGAAAACACACGAGGTGTACTAAAAACTTAAGATGTAATTTTTCTGCACACGAAACCGATCCAACACAATACCAATAGTTAGAAGCGTAGAACATGAGAAGTGCTTCTTTTTGATAGTTTGATGCTCCCGCAACTCCAAACGAGTCAAAAGTTACGTCCGTTTGAAAAAAGGAAGAAAGTGATGGACCGCTCGTTGATCTGAATTGACGGTATTGGCAAAAGTCTTCGATCTCCGTGAATTGCTCGAGCATGCTCACACCGTAGCACTCGATATTTAAGAAATTATGGATCGTTGGGGGAATAAACGGGGATATGGGTCAAAAGCTTGTCTACGAAAGCTATAACGCAATAAACGTTCTTTTTTACGATCGTTCCGTCTTCCACGTTTTTTGATCCTCATTGTTTTGCTCATATTCATCAATGCACGTCTTTTTTCCAAAATTACAACACCACGACAAAGTGACTTCAAGGAGAAAGTTAAACGCATTTGATATCTTTGAATTTCGAACGGTTGAGAGAGTTTTTTATAATTACTTAGCGTGTAAATAACCTATTTTTTTATTCTGCGAATATCGTTCGGTTTTCTGTTTTATCTAATATTTAATCCAGTTTCAATCTTTTTAGCGGAATATTATCGTGGCCTTTTTTGATCTTCGTATATTTTTTTGGTCGTTCTTCTAGGTTTAAATCAATTTAGTCCGATTATTTATACCACAAAATCCGCGGAATAAATTTATGAATGAAAAACCCGAGCTGTAGTAAAAACTTAAGATGGAATTTTTTTGCACACGAAACCGATCCTTGACAATTCCAACCGTTAGAAATGTAGAACTTGGAAAGAGCTACATTTTGACAGGTTGTGGCTACCGTAAATCAAAAGTTATGGCCCTTTGAAAAAATGGAAGAAAGCGACGGATCGCTCACTGATCCGATTCGATGGTATTGGCAAAAGTCTTGGATCTCCGAGATACGGTCGAGCATGCTCGCACCGTAGCACTCGATATTTAATATATTATGGATCACTGAGGGAATAATAAAGGATATGGGTCAAAAGCTTCTCTACTGAAGCTATAGCGCAATAAAAGTTCTTTTTTAACGATCGTTCCGCCTTCCTCGTTTTTCGAACCTCATTGTTTTGCTCATATTCATCAACACGTGCGGTCTTTTTACCAAAATTACAGCACCACGACAAAATGATTTCAACGAGAATGTTAAACGTGTTTGATATCTTTGAATTTTGAACGACCAAGGGTGTGTTTTATGATTACTTAGCGTGTAAGTAACCTATTTTTTTAGTCTGCGAATATCTTTCGATTTTCTGTTTTATTCAATTTTTAATCCAATTTCAATCTTTTTAGCGGAATATTATCGTGGCCTTTTTTGATCTTCGTATATTTTTGTTTTTTGTCGTTTTTCAAGGCTGACATCGATTTAGTCCGATTATTTATACCACAAACTCCGCGGAATAAATTTGTAAAGGAAAACATCAAAACTGTAGTAAAAACTTAATATGGATTTTTTCTGCACACGAAAGCGGTCCATGACAATTCCCACCGTTAGAAACGTAGAACATGGAAGAAGATATGTTCTGATAGGTTGTGGCTCCCGTAACTCCAAACGAGTCAGAAATTATGACCGTTTGAAGAAACGGAACAAAGCGACGAACCTCTCGCTGATCCGATTCGACGGTATTGGCAAAAGTCTTCTATCTTCGTGAAACGCTCAAGCATGCTCACACTGTAGCACTCGATATTTAAGATATTATGGATCACTGAGGGAATAATTAGGGATATGGGTCAAAAGTTTTTCTATTGAAGCTATACCGCAATAAACATTCTTTTTTTACGATCGTTCCGTCTTCCTCGTTTCCCGAACCTCATTGTTTTGCTCATATTGATCAACACGCGCGGTCTTTTTTCCAATATTACAAAACCACGACAAAGTGACTTGAAGGGGAATGTTAAACGCATTTGATATCTTAGAATTTCGAATGGATGATGGTGTTTTTTTATTATTACTTAACCTATAAGTAACCTTTTTTTTCATTCTGCGTATATCTTCCAATTTCCTGCTTTGTCCAATTTTTAATCTGATATCAAGTTTTTCAACGGAATATTATCGTGCCTTCTTTTATCTTCGTATATTTTTATTTTTTATCGTTTTTCGAGGTTTACATCAATTTATTCCGATTATTTATACCACAAACTCCGTGGAATAAATTTATGAACGAAAACATCCGAGCTGTAGTAAATTTTTAAGATGGAATTTTTCTGCACACGAAACCGATGCATGACAATTCCAACCAACAGAAATGTAGAACGTGGAAAGAGATACGTTTTGATAGGTTATGGCTCCCATAACTCTAAACGAGTCAAAAATTAGAGCTGTTTGAAGAAACGGAAGAAAGCGACGGACCGCTCGCTTATCCGATTCGACGGTATTGACGAAAGTCTTCGATTTCCGTGAAACGCTCAAGCGTGTTCAAACCGTAACACTTGATATTTGAAATATTATGGATCACTGAGGGAATAAATAGGGATATGGGTCAAAAGTTTGTCTACAGAAGCTATAGCGCAACAAATGTTCTTTTTTTACGATCATCCTGTCTTCTTCGTTTTCCGTACCTCATTGTTTAGCTCATATTCATCAACACGCACCGTCTTTTTACCAAAATTACAACACCACGATAAAGTGACTTCAAGGAGAATGTTAAACGCATTTGATATCTTAGAATTTCGGACGGCTGAGGGTGTTTTTTATGATTACTTAGGAAGTAAGTAACCTACTTTTTCAATCGTTTTGGCGGAATATTATCGTGGCCTTTTTTGATCCTCGTATATTATTTTTTTGTCGTTTTTCAAAGTTTCCATCGATTTAGTCTGATTATTTATACCACATACTCTGTGGAATAAATTTATAAACGAAAACATTCGAGCTGTAGTAAAAACTTAAGATGGAACTTATCTGCACATGAAACCGGTCCGTGACAATTCCAACCGTTAGAAATGTAGAACATGGAAAGAATACGTTTAGATAGGTTGTGGCACCCGTAACTCCGAACGAGTCAAAAGTTTTGGTGGTTTGTTGAAATAGGAGAAAGCGACGGACCACTCACTGATCCGATTCGACGGTATTGGCGTAAGTCTTCGATCTCCACAAAATGCTCGAGCATACTCATACCGTAGCACTCGATATTTAAGATATTATGGATCACTGAGGGAATAAATATGGATATGGGTCAAAAGCTTGTCTACTGAAGCTATAGCGCAATAAACGTTCTTTTTTTACGATCGTTCCGTCTTCCGCGTTTTCCAAACCCCATTGTTTTGCTCATATTCATCAACACTTACGGTCTTTTTTCCAAAATTACGACACCACTACTAATTGACTTCAAGGAGAATGTGAAAAGCATTTAATATTTTAGAATTTCGAATGGCATATGGAATTTTTTAGGACTACTTAGCCTTGTAAGTAACTTATTTTTTCAATCTGCGAATATCTTTCGATTTCCTGTTTTATCCAATTTTTAATCCAATTTCACTCTTTTTAGCGGAATATTATCGTGTCCTTTTTTGATATTTGTATATTTTTGTTTTTTCCGTCATTTTTCAAGGTTTGCATTGATTTAGTCCGATTATTTATACCACAAACTCCGCGGAAGAAATATATGAGCGAAAACTTTCGAGTTGTAGTAAAAACTTAAGATGAAATTTTTCTGCACACGAAACCGATCCATGACAATTCCAACCCATAAAAACGTAAAATAGGGAAAGTCCTTTGTTTGGATAGGTTGTGGCTCCCGTAACTCCAAACGAGTCAAAAGTTATGACCGTTTGAAGAAACGGATGAAATCAACGGACTGCTCGCTGATCTGATTCGACATTATTGGCGAAAGTCTCCGTTCTCCACGAAACGATCGAGCATGCTCACACCGTAGCATTCAATATTTAAGATATTATCGATCACCAGGGGAATAAACGGGGGTATAGGTCAAAAGCTTGTCTACAGAAGCTATAGCGCAATAAACGTTCTGTTTTACGATGGTTCCGTCTTCCTCATTTTCCGTACCTCATCGTTTTGCTCATATTCATCAACACGCGCGGTCCTTACACCAAAATTACAACACCACGACAAAGTGACTTCAAGGGGAATGTTAAACACATTTGATATTTTAGAATTTCAAACGGCTGAGGGTGTTTTTTATGATTACTTAGCTTGTAAGTAACCTACTTCTTCAATCTGCGAATATCTTTTGGTTTCCTTTTTTATCCAATTTTTAATCCAATTTCAATCTTTCTAGCGGAATATTATCGTGGCCTTTTTTGATCTTCGTATATTTTTGTTTTTTTTGTCGTTTTCAAGGTTTACATTGATTTAGTCCGATTATTTACACCACAATCTCCGCGGAATAAATTTATGAACGAAAACATCCGAGCTGTCGAAAAATCTAAGATGGAATTTTTCTGCACACGAAACCGATCCATGACAATTCCGATCATAAGAAACATAGAACATGGAAAGAGCTTCTTTTTTATAGGTTGTGGCTCCCGTAACTCCAAATGAGTCAAAAGCTATGGCCGTTTGAAGAAGCGGAAGAAAGCGACAGACTGCTCGCCGATCCGATCCGACGGTATTGGCGAGAGTTTTCGATCTTCGCGAAATGTTCGAGCATGCTCACACTGTAGCACTCGATATTTAAGATATTATGGGTCACTGAGGGAATAAATGAGAATATGGGTCAAAAGCTTGTCTACTGAAGCTATAGCGCAATAAACGTTCTTTTTTTACTATCATTCTGTCTTCCTCGTTTTCCGTACCTCTTTGTTTTGCTCATATTCATCAACGCGCGCGGTATTTTTTCCAGAATTACAACACCACGATAAAGTGACTTCAAGGAGAATGTTAAACGCATTTGATATCTTAGAATTCCAAACAGTTGACGGTGTTTTTATGATTACTTAGCTTGTAAGTAACCTATTTTTTCAGCCTGGGAATATCTTCCGGTTTCCTATTTTATTCAATTTTTAATCCAATTTCAATCTTTTTAGCGGAATAACATCGTGGCCTTTTTTATCTTCGTATATTTTTGTTTTTTGTCGTTTTAGTCCGATTATTTATACCACAAACTCCGCGGAATAAATTTATGAACGAAAACATCCGAGTTGTAGAAAAAACTAATGATGAAATTTTTCTGCACATGAAACCGATTCATGACAATTCCAACCATTTGAAACATACAACATGGAAAGAGCTACATTTTGATAGGTCGTGGCTACCGTAACTCCAAACGAGTTAAAAGCTATGGCCCTTTGAAGAAACGGAAGAAAGCAACGGACCGCTCGCTAATCCGTTCGACAGTTATGGCGAAAGTCTTCGATCTCCGAGAAACGCTCGAGCATGCTAACACCGTAGCATTCGATATTTAAGATATTATGGATCACTGAGGGAATAAATGAGGATATTGGTCAAAAGCTTCTCTACTGAAGCTATAGCACAATAAATGCTCTTTTTTTACGATCGTTCTGCCTTTCTCGTTTTCCGAACCTCATTGTTTTGCTCATAATCATCAACACACGCGGTCTTTTTACCAAAATTACAACACCATGACAAAGTGACTTCAAGGAGAATGTTAAACATATTTGATATCTTAGAATGTTGAAAGGCTGAGGGTGTGTTTTATGATTACTTAGCATGTGAGTAACCTATTTTTTCAGTCTACAAATATCTTTCGGTTTTCTCTTTTATCCAATTTTTAATCCAATTTCAATCAGCGGAATATTACCATGGCCTTTTTTAATCTTCGTACATTTTGTTTTTATGTTGTTTTTCAAGGTTTACATCGATTTAGTCCGATTATTTATACCACAAACTCCGTAGAATAAATTTATGAACGAAAACGTCCGAGCTGAAGTAAAAACTTAAGATGGATTTTTTCTGCATACGAAACCGGTCCATGACATTTCCAACCGTTAGAAACATAGAACACGGAAAGAGATACGTTTTGATAGGTTGTGCTCGTAACTCCAAACGAGTCAAAAGTTATGGCCGTTTGAAGAAACGGACCAAAGCGACGGACTGCTCGCTGATCCGATTCGACCGTACTGGCGAAAGTGTTCGATCTTCGCGAAACGCTCGTGCATGCTCACACTGTAGCACTCGATATTTAAGATATTATGGATCACTGAGGGAATAATTGGGTATATGGGTCAAAAGCTTGTCTACTGAAGCTAAAGTGCAATAAACGTTTTTTTTATGATCGTCCCGTCTTCCTCGTTTTCTGAACCTCACTGTTTTGCTCATATTCATCAACATGCATGAACTTTTTACCAAAATTACAACATCACGATAAAGTGACTTTAAGGAGAATGTTAAACGCATTTGATATCATAGAATTTCGAACGGCTGAGGGTGTTTTTTATGATTACTTAGCCTGTAAGTGACCTACTTTTTCAGTCTGTGAATATCTTTCGGTTTCCTGTTTTATCAAATTTTTAATCAAATTTCAATCTTTTTGGCGTAATCTTATCATGCCCTTTTTATCTTCGTATATTTTTTATTTTTCTCGTTCTTCTAGGTTTACATCGATTTATTCCGATTATTTATACCACAAGCTCCGCGGAATAAATTTATGAACGAAAACATCCGAGTTGTAGCAATAACTAAAGATGAAATTTTTCTACACACGAAACCAATCCTTGACAATTCCAATCGTTAAAACGTAGAACAAGAAAAGTGCTTTGTTTTGATAGGTTGTGGCTTCCGTAACTCCAAACGAGTCAAAAGTTATGGCCGGTTGAATAAACGGAAGAAAGGGACGGATCGCTCGCTGATCCGATTCGACGGTATTGGCAAAAGACTTCGATCTCCGTGAAACGCTCGAGTTTGCTCACACTATAGCACTCAATATTTAAGATATTATGGATCACTGTAGGAAAATGGGGATATGGGTCAAAAGCTTGTCTATAGAAGCTGTTGCATAATAAACATTCTATTTTTATGAACATTCCGTCTTGCTCGTTTTCCGTACCTCATTGTTTTGTTCATATTCATCAACAGGGAAAGTTGCTTCGTATTGATAGGTTGTGGCTTCTGTTACTCTAAATGAGTCAAAAGTCATGGCCGTTTGAAGAAACGGAAGAAATCGACGTACCGTTCGCTGATCCGGTTCGACGGTATTGGCGGAAGTCTTTGATCTTCGCGAAACGCTCGAGCGTGCTTACAATGCAGCACTCGATATTTAAGATATTATGGATCACTGAGGGAATAACTTGGGATATAGGTCAAAAGCCTATCTATAGAAGCAATAGCGCAATAAACGTTCTTTTTTTACGATCGTTCCGTTTTCCTCATTTTCCGTACCTCATTGTTTTGCTCATATTCGTCAACACACGCGGTATTTTACCAAAATATCAACACCACGACAAAGTGACTTCAAGGAGAATGTTAAACGCATTTGATATCTTAGAATTTCGAACGGCTGAGGGTGTTTTTATGATTATTTAGCCTGTGAGTAACCTATGTTTTCAGTCTGCGAATATCTTTCGTTTTCTTCTTTTATCCAATTTTGAATCCAGTTCCAATCTTTTTAGCGGAATATTATCGTGACCTTTTTCGATCTTCATATATTTCTGTTTTTTGTCGTTTTTCTAGGTTTACATCGATTTAGTCCGACTATTTATTCTACAAACTCCGCGGAATAAATTTATGAACGAAAACATCCGAGCTGTAGAAAAAACATAAGATGGAATTATTCTACACACAAAACCGATCCATGACAATTCAAACAGTTAGAACGTAGAACGTGGAAATAGATCCATTTTGATAGGTTGTGGCTCCCGTACTCCAAACGAGTCAAAAGTTATGGCCGTTTGAAGAAACGGAAGAAAGCGACGGACCGCTCGCCGATCCGATTCGACGGTATTGGCGGAAGTCTTCGATATCCGCGAAATGCTCGATCATCCTCACATTGTAGCACTCGATATTTAAGATATTATGGATCACCGATGGAATAAATGAGGATATGGGTCAAAAGCTTGTCCACTGATGCTATAGCGCAATAAACGTTCTTTTTTACGACCATTCTGTCTTCCTCGTTTTCCGTACCTCATTGTTTTGCTCATATTCATCAACACGTGCGGTTTTTTTGCGAATATTATTTATACTTGTTTTTCAAGGTTTACATCGATTTAATCCGACAATTTATACCACAAACTCCATGGAAAAAATTTATGAACGAAAACATCCGAGCTGTAGTAAAAGCTCAAGATGGAATTTTTCTACACACGAAACTGATCCATGAAAATTTCAACTGTTAGAAACGTAGAACATGGAAAGAGATACATTTTGATAGGTTGTGTCTCCTGTAACTCCAACGAGTCAAAAATTATGGCCGTTTGAATAAATGGAAGTAAGCGACGGACCGCTCGCTAATCCGATTCGATGGTATTGGCGAAAGTCTTCGATCTCCATGAAACGCTCGAGCATGCTCACATTGTAGCACTCGATATTTAAGATATTATGGATCAGTGAGGGAATAATTTGGGATGTAGGTCAAAAGATTGTCTACAGAAGCTATAGCGCAATAAACGTTCTTTTTTTACGATCGTTCTGCCTTCCTCGTTTTCCGTACCTCATTGTTTTGCTCATATTCATCAACATAGGCCATTTTTTTACCAAAATTACAACATCACGACAAAATGACTTCAAGAAGAATGTTAAAAGTATTTGATATCTTAAAATTTGGTAAGGCTGAGGGTGTTTTTAGGATTACTTAGCCTATAAGTAACCTACCTTTTCCGTCTGTGGATATCTTTCGGTTTTCTGTTTTATCCAATTTTTAATACAATTTCAATCTTTTTAGCAAAATATTATCGTGGCTTTTTGATCTCGGCATATTTTTTTCGTTTTTCAAGGTTTACATCGATTTAGTCCGATTATTTATACCACAAACTCCGCGGAATAAATTTATGAACGAAAACATCCGAGCTATTGTAATTACTAAAGATGGAATTTTTCTGCACACGAAACCAATCCATGACAATTCCAACCGTTAGAAACATAGAACATGTAAAGAGATATGTTTTGATAGGTTGTGGCTCCTGTAAATCCAAACGATTCAAAAGTTATTACCGTTTGTAGAAACAGAAGAAAGCGACGGATCGCTCACCGATTCGATTTGACGGTATTGGCGAAAGTCTTCGATCTTCGTGAAACGCTCAAGCATGCTCATACCGTAGCACTCGAAATTTAAGATATTATGGATCACCGAGGGAATAAATGGGGATATGGGTCAAAAGCTTGTCTACTGAAGCTATAGCGCAATAAATGTTATTTTTTTACGATCGTTCCGTCTTCCTCATTTTTCGAACCTAGTTGTTTTGCTCATATTCATCAACACGCGCTGTCTTTTTACCAAAATTACAACACCACGAAATATTGACTTTAAGGAGAATGTTAAACTCATTTGATATTTTAGAATTTCGGACGGCATAAGTTGTTTTTATGATTACTTAGCCTGTAAGTAACCTAATTTTTCAGTCTGCGAATATCTTTCGGTTTGCTTTTTATCCAATTTTTAGTCCAATTTCAATCTTTTTACGGAATATTATCGTGGAATTTTTCGATCTTCATATATTTTTGGTCTTTTTGGTCGTTATTCCAGGTTTACATTGATTTAGTCCGATTATTTATACCACAAACTACACGGAATAAATTTATGAGCGAAAACATCCAAGTTGTAGTAAAAACTTAAGATGGAATTTTTCTACACACGAAATCGATCCATGACAATTCCAACCATTAAAAACATAGAACAGGGAAAGAGATTCGTTTTAATAGGTTCCGGCTCCCGTAACTCCAAACGAGTCAAAAGTTATGGCCATTTTAAGAACTGGAAGAAATCGACGGACCGCTCGCTGATCCGATTCGATGGTATTGGCGAAAGTCTTCAATCTCCGCGAAACGCTCGAGCATGCTTACACTGTAGCACTCGATATTTAAGATATTATGGATCGCCGAGCGAATAAATGGGGATATGGGTCAAAAGCTTGTCTACAGAAGCTATAGCGCAGTAACTGTTCTTTTTTCACGATCGTTCCATCTTCCTCGTTTTCCGTACCTCATTGTTTTGCTCATATTTGTCAACACACGCGACCTTTTTACCAAAATTACAACACCACGACAAAGTGACTTTAAGGAGAATGTTAAACGTATTTGATATCTTAGAATTTCGAATGGCTGAGGGTGTTTTTTACGATTACTTAGCCTGTAAGTAATCTACTTTTTCAGTCTGCGAATATGTTTCGGTTTCCTGTTTTATCCAATTTTTAATCCAATTTCAATCTTTTTAGCGGAATATTATCGTGGCCTTTTTTGATATTCGTATATTTTTGTTTTTTTGTCATTTTTCAAGGTTTACATCGATTTATTCCGATTATTATACAACAAACTTCGTGGAATAAATTTATGAACAAAAACATCCGAGCTGTAAAAAAACTAAATATCGAATTTTTCTACACACAAAACCGTTCCATGACAATTCCAACCGTTAGAAACGTTGAACACGGAAAGAGCTTCGTTTTGATAGGTTCTGGCTCCCGTAACTCCATACGAGTCAATAGTTATGGCCGTTTGAAGAAACAGAAGAAAGCGACGGACCGCTCGCTGATCCAAATCGACGGTATTGGCGAAAGCCTTCGATCTCCGCGTAACGTTCGTGCACGCTCACACTGTTGCACTCGATATTTAACATATTTATGGATCATTGAGGGAATAAATGAAGATATGGGTCAAAAGCTTGTCTACAAAAGCTATAGCGCAATAAACGTTCTTTTTTATGATCGTTCTGTCTTTCTCGTTTTCCGTACCTCATTGTTTTGCTCAAATTCCTCAACACACCCAGTCTTTTTTCCAAAATTACAACACTACGACAAAGTACTTCAAGGAGAACGTTAAATGCATTTGATATCTTAGAATTTCGAACGGCTGAGGGTGTTTGTTATGATTACTTAGCCTGTAAGTAACCTATATTTTCAATCTGCGAATAACTTTCGGTTTCCAGTTTTATCTAATTTTTAATCCAATTTCAATCTTTTTAGCGGAATATTATCGCGGCTTTTTTGATCTTCGTATATTTTTGTAATTTTTGTCGTTCTTCTAGGTTTACATCGATTTAGTCCGATTATTTATACCACAAACTTCGGGAATAAATTTATGAACGAAAATATCCGAGTTGTAGAAAAAACTAAATATGGAATTTTTCTACACACAAAACCATTCCATGACAATTCCAACCATTAGAAACATTGAACACGGAAAGAGCTACGTTTTGATAGGTTGTGGCTCCCGTAACTCCAAACGAGTCGAAAGTTATGGCCGTTTGAAGAAACAGAAGAAAGCGTCGGACCGCTCGCTGATCCGATTCAACAGTATTGGCGAAAGTCTTCGATCGTCGCGAAACGATCGAGCTTGCTCACACCGTAGCGCTTGATATTCCAGATATTATGGATCCCTGTGGGAATAAATGAGGATATGGGTCAAAAGCTCGTCTACAGAAGCTATAGCGCAATAAATATTCTTTTTTTAATGATCGTTCAGTCTTCCTCATTTTCCGTACCTTATTGTTTTGTTCGTATTCATCAACATGCACGGTCTTTTTACCAATATTACAACACCACGACAATGTGACTTCAAGGAGAATGTTAAACGTATTTGATATCATAGAATTTCAAATGGCTGAGGGTGTTTTTATGATAACTTAGCCTGTAAGTAACCTTCGTTTTCAGTCTGCGAATATCTTTCAGTTTTCTCTTTTATCCAATTTTTAATCCAGTTTCAATCTTTTTAGCAGAATAAATTTATGAACGAAAACATCCAAGCTGTAGCAAAAATTCAAATTGGAATTTTTATGCATATGAAACTGATCCATGAAAATTTCAATAGTTAGTAACGTAGAACACGGAAAGAGATATGTTTTGATAGGTTGTGGCTCTCGTAACTCCAAACGAGTCAAAGATACGGCCGTTTGGAGAAACGGAAGTAAGCAACGGACTGCTCGCTGATCCGATTCGACGGTATTGGCGAAAGTCTTCGATCTCCACGAAACGCTTGAGCATGCTCACACCGTAGCACTCGATATTTAAGATATTATGGATCACTGAGGGATAATTGGGGACATGGGTCAAAAGCTTGTCTACAGAAACTATAGCGCAATAAACGTTCTTTTTTTTACGATCGTTCTGTCTTCCTCGTTTTCTGTATCTCATTGTTTTGCTTATATTCATCAACACACGCAGATTTTTACCAAAATTACAACACCATGACAAAGTGACTTCAAGAAGAATGTTAAACGCATTTGATATCTTAGAATTTCGAACAGCTGAGGGTGTTTTTTATGATTACTTAGCCTGTAAGTAAGCTACTTTTTCAGTCTGCGAAAATCTTTCGCTTTCTTGTTTTATCCAATTTTTATGTAACGACCAGCTATTTTGGACTATTCACATCCACACATATCGGACTTGAATAATTCAAAATACCGAATTGTTAATTTTAATTTGGAAAAACTCAGATATACAGTAAATAAATAATCACAGAATCACAGACACAGAGTAATAATATGCAGCGGAAGTAAAAGAGATAGTAGTTCATGAAGCTACTATATAAATATATAAGATACATCAGAGTTAAATAAGTTACAATAGAAGTCTCGAATACAACTGTCAAATATAAGAATCAGAATACATCACTGGAATCATCGAATATCTGAAAGCTGGATAGATAGTTGGATCTTCAGGAAAAGCTCCAACTCCAAAGGTGAGTCTCAAAAGCTGAACCACTCAGTCTGACCCGAGCGTAAAGCAAAACACAAAACACTCGAGTCAGGATTAATATTCTCATATCAATAAATCCAACTCAATTGAAATAGCAATCGAAATACAAGTAACTCAAAGAATGTTGGAATCACCATCCTCTAAGGATCCGTTAAACTATCTACTATGTAGTAGTGTACGCTAAATAGGTAATGTCTATCAGTAATATAAAGTCTCAAAATAGTGTTAAGGCGTTACCATTACCCCCCTTAACACATTTTTATATAAATGTCATAGTCTATACAGCACTGTAAAATCCACCGTAAACTAGTGGGATATCAGGGAGTACTCCATAGGTATAACACAAAACAAATTTGTAGTGGTAGCGTATATAGGGATACAAGTATGACAAGGCACATGAGACAATACCCAAGGTAGTGAAACTACCGTTTGCCTGATCCGGACTGGTGAGAACGCATCGCCGCAACGATCGCAACACCGCGAAACAACACTCCTGAAATTCCGAGGGTGCACCAATCAATAACAAGTAATGAGTAGTTTTCGAAGAAGTGTGTTCGCTCGAGGTGGCTAACCCCATTTGGCCTGGCACGGCTCCTGATTTTAGTCATTTCCAATTTGACACAAGTGTCAAGGCTATCCATTATCGTTCTCTTCCTTCAGTCATCACGTACATCATTCCAACCACTTCATTCTGGATCATCACTCCGCGTATAGTTATTAAAGTGTTTTCGGTTTAGATAAAGAGTATATCCATAACCGATTCCGGTCTCTTTAATTACTTTCGTAATTATTTCACCGATTGGTCGTTTAATATATATTTCGAAGCCATATCAATTTCAATTTCAATTCGTAAACCAACATTTCATTTGTCTTTCTAAATCAATTTCCAAAATTTACGTTTCAAACTTTCAAACTTCCATTTCAAATTCTATAATTCGATTTCAACTTTTATTTTAACAAAACAAATATTGATTCAAGTTCGTATATAAATTTCATTCCGAAATCATTTAAGTTAATTTAATTTAACATTCAAAATCAATTTCAATTCATTAATCAATTTCATTCAATATTCATTAAGTTAATTTATCATTCAAAACCATTTCCATTTCCAATTCATTATATCAATTACTTATGTTCAACTCCATTATATCAAACTTCAAATTGAAATAAATTAAATTCGTCATATTAATTCTTTAAATTACAAGTCTTACGTTAATTTCAATAAATCTCATTCATTTCAATAAATCACATTTTATTTCTTGTTAAAGAAATTCAAATTTTCGTTTATTTATTTACTTCGTTACAAATTTCAAACTCTATAATAAAGAACTAAATTTCATATATTCAAGAAGTTTAATTTCACTTATTAACTTACTTAAATTTTCCAAAGCTTTATTAATAAATAAAGCAACTCAATTTCATTTATTAACGAAGTTCAAATCCGCTTATTCAAAGGTTCTATTTCTCTTATCAAAGAATTCAATTTTTATTAAATTTTCAAATAATTAAATCTCATTCAATTATTAAATAATTTCAATCTTAATTATTAATAATTTCAAAATTTAATAATTACAAACTTAGTTATAAATTTAAACATAATTATTAAATCATTTCCACTTAATTATGAATTCAAACTTAATTATCAAATCATTTCAACTTAATTATAAATTCAACTTAATAATTTCAAACTTAATTATAATTCCAAACTTAATTATAATTTCAAATTTAATTATTGAATGATTTCAAACTTAATAATTTCAAAACTCAATTATTACCAATTCCCAATTATTTACTAATAATTCCAAATTTAATTATTAAATAATTAAATTTCAAATAACGTTCTTTCATCAATTACTACGTTAGTATTTGTTTCAGATTTCAATATTTACATTTCCTTTCAAAATAATTCAAATTCCAATTTCATTTCAAAACATATCCTTTGCTCGAATAAAATCATTATTTTATTTTTAAATCAACTTATTGACCAATCGGATTTTTATTTAATTCTCTATCCTAGATCAAATTCATTTGGGTATATATCATTTCAACCCGATTCCAATTCAATACAAAAATCAAAGCATAGCAAAGGGAACTTGCACTGTGATAACTGGGATGGTGTCAAGTAAATAAACAAGCAATAACAACAAACAACAACAATCCAATAATTAATTCAAATAATCCCGAAATAATCATATTAATTCACATTGTTATTTGTGTGAGTTAATGTAATTATTTCTAAAACCTACACTATCATTTCATGTAGATTAAAGATTATTACACCAATATTTATCCGGTTCTTCAATTGACATCAATTTTTCAATTTCATACTTAAATCAATTAATACAACATAAATTTAAATGGTTCAAGGGTAATTAACTATTTTCTACATTGCAAATAATTAAACATTTAAGGGGTCACTTTTCAAATTTAACTAATCAAGTTCAACAGATATGTCGATTCAAATTTTTAACTATCCTACGTCAAATTCAATCGCATAATATTTATCACTTATACATATCAAGTTAACATCCAATATAAATAATAAGAATCAGTCAATTATCAATCAAACTGTATTAACATCGCATAACAATTAACAGATAATGGTGTCAATAGGTGAACGGATACAGGTAATAGCAATTATAACAGTGTAAATAACTAACAGCAACATATTTCAATTGTCGTTTCAATTGAAATCAAATTTAATAAATAAAAGAGCATTAATCGTGAGTGAATTCTCACCTTCCGAGGCTAGAGAATAGGTAATGAAATCGAGTTACGAAATCCAGGCATGAATTCCAAAACAAAGCTAGATGGACATGATTCGACGATCGAAGCTGATAATAGGAATAAACGCATTTAAATTAGGATTGGATCGAGGAAGATAAATAGGATGCGTGAACTTTATATACAACTATATATAGATAAATTGATATTCTGAATTCAAACACATTTTATATAAAACCAAATTTAAATTTAGAAAAACACATTTCTTTATTTCGTTCATATTATCTATTTTAATCATAACCTGAATTCAAACATATTTTAAATTAAATATATTTATATATTTATAATATACTTTTTTCAAAACCATATTTCTAAATTAACATACACATGCTACAAACAACATATATACCCATATATTCCAATTCGAAATAAATACGTATATTCATCTGATATTAAGATTCAATATATCTTTACTTTAATATATCATACATATAGATTCAGAAAGGTTATATACAAACCTATATATGTACACTGATGTATACCATCAGTACCAGAATCCCGGATACAACCAACTATATATATAATACTAATATGTTATACAATAAGAAATGTAGGTTATACAAATATATGCTTAAATAGTATTTTGTACTTTAAACCATATATAAACATACGTACAAATATGTTTTCAGCAGATAAAAATCATACTTAGTCACTAATCTACTATATAACAAAATATTAATTATAATAGGCAAGGTAAACCTATACATACGAAATACATATATGTACTCACATTACTTACTGAATCAAAGTATATATGCTTTAACAGATAATAATATTTCAGCATGCTTATAATTAAAAATCAATAGGTAAAACATATACAAACTTAATACATATACACGAAAAGCAACAGAACCTCCTTGCTTCAGAAATCAGATCCCAAAAATAAAACAGTTCAATCTCAGATTTTGTGAGCTTATAAAGTAACTATATGAGATAACATATATACCAATTTTTTTACACACTTGCAAAATCAGTTGGACTGTATATATAAGTATATCCTATACGTATATAATGGAGGCCAAAGGCTTGCGGGAAGAAGGAGGGGAGAAAAGACACGAACCTGCTCAGGGCTATAGGGTAGTGGCGTAGCTTGAAGCTGCAGACGTGGGAAGAAGGGTTGCCTGCGCTTGGAGCTTGGTGGCTTCGGCACTGTCAGCCGTGGAGGCGGAAAATGAAGCGGCAGAGGGTGAGAAGGGAATAGCCGAAGGAAATGGACCGGGTGGTGGTGCTGTGCGCCTGGGCTGGTGGTAGGCTGACATGGTTGGGAAAAGGCAGGAGACGTGGACGGGAATGGGTTTCTAGGCGGAGATGAGATTCGGTCAGTGGCGGTTGGTCTGGGGTTGGGGAGGACGTTCGGTCGAGGTGATTGGAAGGGTTGACGTTCGTGGAGTAGTGGAGGCCGTGGGTTGACTAGCTACAGGGCGAAGGTGGCGAGGTGACGAGGCGATAGGTGGTTCGGCGAGTGACGGAGGGGATCTAGGTTGCTGAGTGGAGGAGTTGCGTGAGTTAAACGTTTGGACCGGAGAGAGGTGATGTAGAGTGGAAGGTCCGCTACACTCGGGAAGATGGTGGATCTTCAAGCAGACAAGGGGAAGGAAGAGTGAAAACAGCAAAGTTAGAACAGGGCAAAAGAACTTGTAAAGGCACGAACCAATATAAACAATAAATGGTCACAGCAGGTGACAGTTGCACCATATTTAATATATATTATTTTATATGGTAAATCTTCTCAAGGTAATGAATAAAGCACTGAATAGACTGTAAGGTGTTAGCGAACAGGTTCAAGAAAAAATGCCAACGAACCGCATAATATATATACTTTAGCTAAAAAAAAAGAAGTGGAAAGTCGCAAACGCAAACATAGCCCATATAATTGCAAACAGCTGGAGCAAATCAAAGTCAATGGCTATTTGATTCGACGGATAGATAATGAATGGACGCAAGGGATAAAAAGGCTCAAACGTTTCAAACGGGTACCGATTCGGTCAACCGGTTTGCGGCTTCGCCGCGTATCGGGCTTCAAAACACAGAACTGAATATACTGCAGAGATCAGCATGACGAGACGATCGAAACGGTATATAGATATCAGTGGTTCGATCGAATTTCAAAAATTCGAATTTTCTACTGGCGGAAAATGCAAGAAAAACGCAGGAAAATAAGATCGACGGAGCTAAAGAAGTCCGAATTTGGAAAAATGACAAACTGACATCTTGCTCATAAGATGATTTAGAATTTTTCTATGTAAAATATTTAGGTTTCGAAAACGCTTTATTTTCATCGCTTTTTAACTGTTTAAATTGAAGTAAATTTACGCACGAAATAAACTTTCATATTTTCGGACGAAAATTTACCAGTTGTTATGTTTAACAAGACGCATTTCAAATATCAAATTTATATTTCAAAATTTTATCGTTTAAATTTCACAAAATTTCAATTAATAATGTTATTAAAACCGGTTAAATTTATGGGTCATTACATTCACCCCCACTCAAAACTTTTCGTCCCCGAAAAGGAAGGAAGTAGGAGAATATAAACAACCAGAAGAAAATAGATTTGAATTACATAATAAATAATTAATTTAAATCGTATAAATTTTAATTTAAATTAATTTATATTCAACAATTGACTTTAAATTCAAGGTAATTCATTTAAGTTGATATTATTTCAATTTATTAACTTCCAAAACAAAATTTTTCTTCTTTAATCACATCTATCATTCAATTAACTTATTATTCTATTTATCTCCATTATCATTTTTATAATTTAAAATTTAAGTGAATAACATTTATTATACGCACTCACATTTTGAAGACAATTTTATATTGTATATTATCAATTTTTCTTAAATTAACAATTCCAAGATCATAAATTTGAATAGTTATTTATTATAATCATACTTTATTCGACAAATTTAATTCTTCTTAATTCCAAATTATTATTAAAATAGTCTTTACTTAATATATCTTATCACCTATATATTAAGTATATCTACATTTATTATAACTACTCAAATTTATTTAAAAATTCCTTTGATATCATTTTATGTTGTATAATATTCAATTACATAAGTAACTTTTGAAAATTTAGGAAAGTTATATATAATGCAATTGAGTATTATCCAAGTAAAGTTTCAAATTTAATTATTCAGGCTTAAATTTTTATTTTTATTTATTTTTTCATTCAAAATATTGATTTCATTTTATAACTGAAATTATTCTTTATCATAAACTTAAGGATTTAATTCCGGGTAACTGCGGTTTATTTAGAGGTAAATAAATATACATATGACATATCAAATCGGATTAAAATCATATATCAACATATATATTCCAAATCAAATCATATTTAAGAAATTCAAATCGATTTATTTTTCAAAACAAACCACAGCAAAGCTACAGAATAGTCTCTCCACTTCGAAACTCGAAAATGAATGTCGATGATGCGGCCGTCCTCACCGAAATTATTTTCCAGTGACAAAACAAGAGAGCACTTATTTAGAGCTTTTAAAATTTCTTTGAAATAATTTCTATTCGAAAATACTTTAAATACATTACACTCTAAAACTTTCAAATCGAAGTTTGAAATCAACGGAAATTAAATTCTCGAATTCTTTATTTAAATTCATTTAAACTCCAAATCAAATTATAACCAAAGTTATAAATTTTCATTTATTTATATTATGAAATAGTCAATGATTTTTAAAACAATAAATGAAAATTGAATTTTAACATTTTGGACAACGGACTCATTAACAATTTTAATTTCAGAAAAATTTATACTTATATATAATATAATCATTCAAAGTTATTCTATTTACCACATTTGAAAACAATATTGTGTTAGTTTGCTCTGCTCAAGTGTTTTGGAAATCCTATCGATAGCATTGATCAGACGAATCGATCGAAAACCCAAATCAACATCAACAACTCAAACAACACAATATATATAAAACATTTTTAATATTAATTTACAAATACACTTCCTCGCTCGACGATACGAAGATGGATTTCTAAATAAGTATAAAGATTTTAAATTTTATGGAAATCAAATCAAAGAGAATTTTGATTCGATAATAAGTTCGAAACAGAAGATAAGATAATTCAATTAACAGAATCGGAAGATGGACAAGCTTACTTAATTCACGGGCAACCATAACCTGGTCGACCGTAACTTCTAGAATAAGATCGATGCTGAATTCCGATGTAAATCGACATTCGGTCTCAAAAGATAGAATTCAGGTATAGCAGGGAATAGACAGCATCGTAAACCGAGGATACAGGAATCTCCGGTAAATCGATGTCTATTATAAAGGAATTTCACCCATTTACAAATAATTCGAAGATTGGCGAGACCGCCGATCCATTATAAAGATCATTCGAAGTGGAGTTATGCGATGCTCTAGAATTCAGAAGAATTTGAATAGTGAGGGACAAGAATGAATTTCGGAACCGAGGGAACGTTCCAAAATACAAAGGAATTGAGTCAAAAGGAAGAGATTGAAACTCGAATGAGAGTGATTCTGTAAATACATTTACCATATATGCTAAGTTCTGCCTAAAGCTACCAAAAGCTCTGATACCAACTGTAACGACCAGCTATTTTGGACTATTCGCATCCGCACATGTCGGACTTGAATAATTCAAAATACCGAATTGTTAATTTTAATTTCGCAAAACTTAGATATTCAGTAAATAAATAATCACAAAATCACAGACACAGAGTAATAATATGCAGCGGAAGTAAAAGAGATAGTAGTTCATGAAGCTACTATATAAATATATAAGATACATCAGAGTTAAATAAGTTACAACAGAAGTCTCGAATACAACAGTCAAATATAAGAATCAGAATACATCACTGGAATCAACGAATATCTGAAAGCTGGATAGATAGCTGGATCTCCAGGCGAAGCTCCAACTCCAAAGGTGAGTCTCAAAAGCTGAACCACTCAGTCTGACCCGAGCGTAAAGCAAAACACAAAACACTCAAGTCAGGATTAATATTCTCATATCAATAAATCCAACTCAATTGAAATAGCAATCGAAATACAAGTAACTCAAAGGATGTTGGAATCACCATCCTCTAAGGATTCTTTAAACTATCTACTATGTAGTAGTGTACGCTAAATAGGTAATGTCTATTAGTAATATAAAGTATCAAAATAGTGTTAAGGCGTTACCATTATCCCCCTTAACACATTTTTATATAAATGTCATAGTTTATAAAGCACTGTAAACTCCACTGTAAACTAGTGGGATATCAGGGAGTACTCCATAGGTATAGCACAAAACAAATTCGTAGTGGTAGCGTATATAGGGATACAAGTATGACAAGGCACATGAGGCAATACCCCAGGTAGTGAAACTACCGTTTGCCTGATCCGGACTGGTGAGAACGCATTGCCGCAACGATCGCAACACCGCGAAACAACACTCCTGAAATTCCGAGGGTGCACCAATCAATAACAAGTAATGAGTAGTTTTCGAAGATGTGTGTTCGCTCGAGGTGGCTAACCCCATTTGGCCCGGCACAGCTCCTGATTTTAGTCATTTCCAATTTGACACAAGTGTCAAGGCTATCCATTATCGTTCTCTTTATTCAGTCATCACGTACATCATTCCAACCACTTCATTCTGGATTATCACTCCGCGTATAGTTATTAAAGTGGTTTCGGTTTAGATAGAGAGTATATCCATAACCGATTCCGGTCTCTTTAATAACTTTCGTAATTATTTCACCGATTGGTCGTTTAATATATATTTCGAAGCCAAATCAATTTCAATTTCAATTTCAATTCGTAAACCAACATTTCATTTGTCTTTCTAATTCAATTTCCAAAATTTATGTTTCAAACTTTCAAATTTCCATTTCAAATTCTACAATTCGATTTCAACTTTTAATTTAACAAAACAAATATTGATTCAAGTTCGTATATAAATTTCATTCCGAAATCATTTAAGTTAATTTAATTTAACATTCAAAATCAATTTCAATTCATTAATCGATTTCATTCAATATTCATTAAGTTAATTTATCACTCAAAACCATTTCCATTTCCAATTCATTATATCAATTACTTATGTTCAACTCCAATATATCAAACTTCAAATTGAAATAAATTAAATTCGTCATATCAATTCTTTAAATTACAAGTCTTACGTTAATTTCAATAAATCTCATTCATTTCAATAAATCACATTTTATTTCTTGTTAAAGAAATTCAAATTTTCGTTTATTTATTTACTTCGTTAAAAATTTCAAAATCTATTAATAAAGAACTAAATTTCATATATTCCAGAAGTTCAATTTCACTTATTAACTTACTTAAATTTTCCAAATCTTAATTAATAAATAAAGCAACTCAATTTCATTTATTAACGAAGTTCAAATCCGCTTATTCAAAGGTTCTATTTCTCTTATCAAAGAATTCAATTTTTATTAAATTTTCAAATAATTAAATCTCATTCAATTATTAAATAATTTCAATCTTAATTATTAATAATTTCAAAATTTAATAATTACAAACTTATATAAATTTAAACATAATTATTAAATCATTTCCACTTAATTATGAATTCAAACTTAATTATCAAATCATTTCAACTTAATTATAAATTCAACTTAATAATTTCAAACTTAATTATAATTCCAAACTTAATTATAATTTCAAATTTAATTATTGAATGATTTCAAACTTAATAATTTCAAAACTCAATTATTCCCAATTCCCAATTATTTACTAATAATTCCAAATTTAATTATTAAATAATTAAATTTCAAATAACGTTCTTTCATCAATTACCACATTAGTATTTGCTTCAGATTTCAATCTTTACATTTCCTTTCAAAATAATTCAAATTCCAATTTCATTTCAAAACTTATCCTTTGCTCGAATAAAATCATTATTTTATTTTTAAATCAACTTATTGACCAATCGGATTTTTATTTAATTCTCTATCCTAGATCAAATTCATTTGGGTATATATCATTTCAGCCCGATTCTAATTCAATACAAAAATCACAGCATAGCAAAGGGAACTTGCAGTGTGATAACTGGGATGGTGTCAAGTAAATAAACAAGCAATAACAACAAACAATAACAATCCAATAATTAATTCAAATAATCCCGAAATAATCGTATTAATTCACATTGTTATTTGTGTGAGTTAATATAATTATTTCTAGAATCTACACTATCATTTTATGTAGATTAAAGATTATTACACCAATATTTATACGGTTCTTCAGTTGACATCAATTATTCAATTTCATACTTAAATCAATTAATACAACATAAATTTAAATGGTTCAAGGGTAATTAACTATTTTCTACGTTGCAAATAATTAACATATAAGGGGTCACTTCTCAAATTTAACTAATCAAGTTCAACAGATATGTCGATTCAAATTTTTAACTATCCTACGTCAAATTCAATCGCATAATATTTATCACTTATACATTTCAAGTTAACATCCAATATAAACAACAACAATCAGTCAATTATCAATCAAACTGTATTAACATCGCATAACAATTAACAGATAATGGTTTCAATAGGTGAACGGATACAGGTAATAGCAATTATAACAGTGTAAACAACTAACAACAGCATATTTCAATTGTCGTTTCAATTGAAATCAAATTTAATAAATAAAAGAACATTAATCGTGAGTGAATTCTCACCTTCCGAGGCTAGAGAACAGGAAATGAAATCGAGTTACGAAATCCAGGCACGAATTCCAAAACAAAGTTAGATGGACATGATTCGACGGTCGAAGCTGATAATAGGAATAAACTAATTTAAATTAGGATTGGATCGAGGAAGATAAATAGGATGCGTGAACTTTATATACAACTATATATAGATAAATTGATATTCTGAATTCAAACACATTTTATATAAAACCAAATTCAAATTTAGAAAAACACATTTCTTTATTTCGTTTATATTATCTATTTTAATCATAACCTGAATTCAAACATATTTTAAATTAAATATATTTATATATTTATAATATTTTTTTTCAAAACCATATTTCTAAATTGCAATACACACGCTACAAACAACATATATACTCACATATTCTAATTCGAAATAAATACGTATATTCATCTGATATTAAGATTCAATATATCTTTACTTTAATATATCATACATATAGATTCAGAAAGGTCATATACAAACCTATATATGTACACTGATGTATACCAACAGTACCAGAATCCCGGATACAACCAACTATATATATAATACTAATATATTATACAACAAGAAATGTAGGTTATACAAATATATGCTTAAACAGTATTTTGTACTTTAAACCATATATAAACATACGTACAAATATGTTTTCAGCAGATAAAAATCATACTTAGTCACCAATCTACTATATAACAAAATATTAATTATAATATGCAAGGTAAACCTATACATACGAAATACATATATGTACTCACATAACTTACTGAATCAAAGTATATATACTTTAACAGATAATAATATTTCAGCATGCTTATAATTAAAAATCAATAGGTAAAACATATACAAACTTAATACATATGCACGAAAAGCAACAAAACCTCCTTGCTTCAGAAATCAGATCCCAAAAATAAAACATTTTAAATCTTAGATTTTGTGAGCTTATAAAGTAACTATATGAGATAACATATATACCAATTTTTTTACACACATGCAAAATCAGTTGGACTGTATATATAAGTATATCCTATACGTATGCAACGAAGGCCAAAGGCTTGCGGGAAGAAGAAGTGGAGAAAAAACACGAACCTGCTCAGGGCTATAGGGTAGTGGCGTAGCTTGAAGCTGCAGACGTGGGAAGAAGGGTTGCCTACGCTTGGAGCTTGGTGGCTTCGGCACTGTCCGCCGTGGAGGCGGAAAATGAAGCGGCAGAGGGTGAGAAGGGAATAGCCGAAGGAAATGGACCGGGTGGTGGTGCTGTGCCCCTGGGCTGGTGGTAGGCTGACATGGTCAGGAAAAGGCAGGAGACGTGGACGGGAATGGGTTTCTAGGCGGAGAAGAGATTCGGCCAGCGGCGGCTGGTCTGGGGTTGGGGAGGACGTTCGGTCGAGGTGATTGGAAGGGTTGGCGTTCATGGAGTAGTGGAGGCCGTGGGTTGACTAGCTACAGGGCGAAGGTGGCGAGGTGACGAGGCGGTAGGTGGTTCGGCGAGTGACGGAGGGGATCTAGGTTGCTGAGTGGAGGAGTTGCGTGAGTTAAACGTTTGGACCGGAGAGAGGTGATGTAGAGTGGAAGGTCCGCTACACTCGGGAAGATGGTGGATCTTCAAGCAGACGGGGGGGAAGGAAGAGTGAAAACAGCAAAGTTAGAACAGGGCAAAAGAACTTGTAAAGGCACGAACCAATATAAACAATAAATGGTCACAGCAGGTGACAGTTGCACCATATTTAATATATATTATTTTATACTGTAAATCTTCTCAAGGTAATGAATAAAGCAATGAATAGACTGTAAAGGTGTTAGCGAACAGGTTCATGCAAGAACGCCAACGAACTGCATAATATATATATTTTAGCTATAAAAAAGAAGAAGTGGAAAGTCGCAAATGCAAACATAGCCCATATAATTGCAAACAGCTGGAGCAAATCAAAGGCAATGGCTATTTGATTCGACGGATAGATAATGAATGGACATAAGGGATAAAAAGGCTCAAACGTTTCAAACGGGTACCGATTCGGTCAACCGGTTTGCGGCTTCGCCGCGTATCGGGCTTCAAAACACAGAACTGAATATACCGCAGAGATCAGCATGACGAGACGATCGAAACGGTATATAGATATCAGTGGTTCGATCGAATTTAAAAAATTCGAATTTTCTACTGGCGGAAAATGCAAGAAAAACGCAAAAAATAACATCGACGGAGCTAAAGAAGTCCGAATTTGGAAAAACGATAAACTGACATCTTGCTCAGAAGGTGATTTAGAATTTTTCTATGTAAAATATTTAGGTTTCGAAAACGCTTTATTTTCATCGCTTTTTGACTGATTAAATTGAAGTAAATTTACGCACGAAATAAACTTTCATATTTTCGGACGAAAATTTACCAGTTGTTATGTTTAACAAGACGCATTTCAAATATCAAATTTATATTTCAAAATTTTATCGTTTAAATTTCACAAAATTTCAAGTAATAACGTTATTAAACCGGTTAAATTTACGGGTCGTTACATTTTAATCCAATTAGAATCTTTTTAGCGGAATATTATCGTGGCCTTCTTTGATCTTCATATACTTTTGTTTTTTGTCGTTTTTCAAGGTTTACATTGATTTAGTCCGATTATTTATACCACAAACTTCACGGAATAAATTTATGAACGAAAACATCTGAGCTGTAGAAAAAACTTAAGATGGAATTTTTCTGCATACGAAACCGATTCATGACAATTCCTATTGTAAGAAATGTAGAACATGCATAGCGCTTCGTTTTGATAGGTTGTGGCTTCCGTAACTCCAAACGAGTCAAAAGTTATGGCCGTTTGAAGAAATGCTAGAAAGCGACGGACCACTTCCGTAACTCCATACGAGTCAAAAGATATGGTCGTTTGAAGAAACAGAAGAAAGTGTTGGACTGCTCGCTGATCCGATTCGACCTTGTTGGCGAAAGTCTTCGGTCTCCTCGAAACGCTCGAGCAAGCTTATACTGTAGCACTCGATATTTAAAATATTATGGATCACTGAGGCAATAAAAGGGGACATGGGTCAAAAGCTTGTCTACTGAAGCTATAGCGCAATAAGCGTTCTTTTTTTACGATCGTTCTGTCTTCCCCGTTTTCCGTGCGTCATTGTTTTGCTCATATTCATCAACACATGTGGTCTTTTTCCCAAATTACAACACCACGAAAAATTGACTACAAGGAGAGTGTTAAATGCATTTGATATCTCAGAATTTCAAACGGCATAGGGTGTTTTTTATGATTACTTAGCCTGTAAGTAGCCTTGTTTTTCAGTTTGCGAAAATCTTTCGGTTTCCTGTTTTGTCCAATTTTAATCCAATTTCAATCTTTTTAGCGGAATATTATCGTGGTCTTTTTTGCTTCGTATATTTATTTTATTTTTGTCATTCTTCTAGGTTTACATCGATTTAATTCGATTATTTAAACCACAAACTCCGCGGAATAAATTTATGAACCAAAAACATCCAAGCTGTAGCTATAGCGTAGTAAATGTTCTTTTTTACGATCGTTCCGCCTTCCTCGTTTTCCGAACCTCATTGTTTTGCTCATATTCATCAACACGCATCGGTCTTTTTACCAAAATTACAACACCACGACAAAGTGACTTCAAGGAGAATGTTAAACGCATTTGATATCTTAGAATTTTGAACGGCTGAAGGTGTGTTTTATGATTACTTAGCGTGTAAGTAACCTATTTTTCCAGTCTGCGAATATCTTTCGATTTTCTGCTTTATCCAATTTTTAATCCAATTTCAATGTTTTTAGCAGAATATTATTGTGGCCTTTTTTGATCTTCGTATATTTTTGTTTTTTGTCGTTTTCAAAATTTTCATCGATTGAGTCCAATTATTTATATCACAAACTCCGTAGAATAAATTTACGAACGAAAACATCCGAGCTGTAGTAAAAACTTAAGATGGATTTTTTCTGCATACGAAACTGGTCCATGACAATTCCAACCGTTAGAAACATAAAACATGGAAAGAGATACGTTTTGATAGGTTATGGCTCCCGTAACTCCAAACGAGTCAAATGTTATGCCCGTTTGAAGAAATAGAACAAAGCGACGGACGGCTCGTAGATCCGGTTCGAAGGTATTGGCGAAAGTCTTCGATCTTCGCGAAACGCTCGAGCATGCTCACGCCGTAACACTCGATATTTAAGGTATTATGGATCACTGAGGGAATAATTGGGGATATGGGTCAAACGCTTGTCTACTGAAGCTATAGCGCAATAAACGTTCTTTTTTACGATCATTCCGTCTTCCTCGTTTTTCGAACCTCGTTGTTTTGCTCATATTCATCAACAAGCGCGGTTTTTTTACCAAAATTACAAAACCACGACAAAGTGACTTCAAGGAGAATGTTAAACGCACTTAGAATTTCGAACGGGTGTGGGTGTTTTTATGATTACTTAGCCTGTAAGTAACATATTTTTCAGTCTAGGAATATCTATTGGTTTCCAATTTTATTTAATTTTTAATCCAAGTTCAATCTTTTTAGCGGAATATTATCATGGCCTTTTTTGATCTTCGTACATTTTTGTTTTTTGTCGTTTTTCAAGGTTTACATCAATTTAGTCCGATTATTTATACCACAAACTCCACGGAATAAATTTATGAACAAAAACATCCAAGCTGTAGAAAAAACAAAAGTTGGAATTTTTCTGCACACGAAACATATCGATGACAATTTCAACTGTTAGAAACTTACAACACTGAAAGAGCTTTGTTTTGATAGGTTGTGGCTCCCCTAACTCCAAACGAGTCAAAAGTTATGGCCGTTTGAAGAAACGGAAGAAAGCGACGGACCGCTCGCTGATCCGATTCGACGGTATTGGCAAAAGTCTTCAATCTCCGCGAAATGCTCGAGCATGCTCACACCGTAGCACTTGAAATTTAAGATATTATAGATTACTGTGGGACTAAATGGGGGCATGGGTCAAAAGCTTGTCTACAGAAGCTATTGTACAATAAACGTTCTTTTTTAACGATCGTTCCGTCTTTCTCGTTTTCCACACATCGTTGTTTTGCTCATATTCATCAACGCGCCCGGTCTTTTTACGAAAATTACAACACCGCGATGAAGTACTTAAAGGAGAATGTTAAACGCATTTGATATCTTAGAATTTCGAACGGCTGAGGGTGTTTTTTATGGTTACTTAGCCTGTGAGTAATCTGCCTTTTCGGTCTGCGAATATCTTTTGCTTTTCTGTTTTATCCAAATTTTAATCCAATTTCAATCTTTTTGGCGGAATATTGTCGTGGCCTTTTTTATCTTCGTATATTTTTTTTGTCGTTTTTCAAGGTTTACATCGGTTTATCCGATTATTTATACCACAAACTCCGTGGAATAAATTTATGAACGAAAACATCCGAGATGTAGTAAAAACTTAAGATGGAATTTTTCTGCTCAAAAACCGATCCATGACAATTCCAATCATGAGAAACGTAGAACATGGAAAGAGATACATTTTGATAGGTTGTGGCTCCCATAACTCCAAACGAGTCAAAAGTTATGGCTGTTTGAAGAAATGGAAGAAAGCGACGGACCGCTCGCTGATCCGATTCGGTATTGGCGAAAGTCTTCGATCCCGTTGAAGCGCTCGAGCATGCTCACACCATAGCTCTCGATATTTAAGATATTATGGATCATTGAGGGAATTAATGGGGATATGGGTCAAAAGCTTGTCTACAGAAGCTATAGCGCAATAAACATTCTTTTTTTACGATTGTTCCGACTTCCTCGTTTTTCGTACCTCATTGTTTTGCTCATATTCATCAACACGCGTGGTTTTTTTACCAAAATTACAACACCAAGATAGAGTGACTTCAAGGAGAATTTTAATTACATTTGACATCTTAGAATTTCGAGCGGCTGAGGGTGTTTTTTATGATTACTTAGCCTGTAAGTAGCCTACTTTTTCAGTCCGCGGATATCTTTCGGTTTCCTATTTTATCCAATTTTTAATCCAATTTCAATCATTTTAGCGGAATATTATCATGGCCATTTTTTATCTTCGTTTTTTTGTTTTTTATTCATTTTTCAAGGTTTACGTCGATTTAGTCCGATTATTTATACCACAAACTCCGTGGAATGAATTTATGAATGAGAACATTCGAGCTGTAGTAATAACTAAAGATGGAATTTTTCTGCACATGAAACCGATCCATGACAATTTCAACGTTAGAAACGTAGAACATGGAAAGAGATATGTTTTGATAGGTAGTGGCTCCCGTAACTGCAAACGAGTCAAAAGTTATAGACGTTTGTAGAAGCAGAAGAAAGCGACGAACCGCTCACCGATCCGATTCGACGGTATTGGCGGAAGTCTTCGATCTCCACGAAACGCTCGAGCATGCTCATACTGTATCACTCGATATTTAAGATATTATGGATCACCGAGAGAATAAATGGGGATATAGGTCAAAAGCTTGTCTACTGAAGCTATAGCACAATAAACGTTCTTCTTTTACGATCGTTCCGTCTTCCTTGTTTTTCGAACCTCGTTGTTTTGCTAATATTCATCAACACGAGCGGTCTTTTTACCAAAATTACAACACCATGACACATTGACATCAAGGAGAATGTTAAATGCATTTGATATTTTAGAATTTCGAATGGCATAGGATGTTTTTTACGACTACTTAGCCTGCAAGTAACCTATTTTTTCAGTCTCCGGATATCTTTCGATTTCCCATTTTATCTAATTTTTTATCCAATTTCAATCTTTTTAGCGGAATATTATCGTGGCCTTTTTTGATCTTCGTATATTTTTGTTTTTTTCTTTTTCAAAGTTTACATTGATTTAGTCCAATTATTTATACCACAAGCTCCGTGGAATAAATTTATGAGCGAAAACATCCGAGCTGTAGTAAAAACATAAGACGGAATTTTTCAGCATACAAAATCGATCCACGACAATACCAACCACTAAAAACGTAGAACAGGGAAAGAGCTTCGTTTTGATAGGTTGTGGCTCCAGTAACTCTAAACAAGTCAAAAATTATGGCCGTTTGAAGAAACGGAAGAAATCGATGGACCGCTCGTTGATCCGATTCGACGGTATTGCGAAAGTCTTCGATCTCCACGAAACGCTCGAGCATGCTCATACCATAGTACTCGATATTTAAGATATTATGGATCAATGAGGGAAGAAATGGGGATATGGATCAAAAGCTTGTCTACTGAAGCTATAGCGCAATAAACGTTTTTTTTACGATCGTTGTGTCTTCCTCATTTTTCGAACCTCGTTGTTTTGCTCATATTCATCAACGCGCATGGTCTTTTTACCAAAATTACAACACCATGACAATGTGACTTCAAGGGGAATGTTAGAAGAATTTGATACCTTTTGAATTTTGAACGGCTGAGGGCTTTTTATGATTACTTAGCCTATAAGTAACCTACATTTTCCAGCTCGCGAATATCTTTCGGTTTATTGTTTTATCCAATTTTTAGTCCAATTTCAATCTTTTTAGTAGAATATTATCGTGGCCTTTTTTGATTTTCGTATACTTTTTTGTCATTTTTCAAGGTTTACATCGATTTAGTCCGATTATTTATACCATAAACTCCACGGAATAAATTCATGAACGAAAACATCCAAGGTGTAGAAAACTTAAGATGAAATTTTTCTACACACGAAATCGATCCATGACAAATCTAACCGTTTGAAACGTAGAACATGAAAAAAGCTTCATTTTGATAGGTTGTGGCTCCCGTAACTCCAATCGATTCAAAAGTTATGGCAATTTGAAGAAGCGGAAGAAAGCGATGGACCGCTCGCCGATCCGATTCAACTGTATTGGGCGAAAGTTTTCGACCTCCGCGAAATGCTCGAGCATGCTCACACTGTAGCACCGATATTTAAGATATTACGGATCACTGAGGGAATAAATGCGGATATGGGTCAAAAGCTTGTGTACTGAAGCTAGAGCGCAATAAACGTTCTTTTTTTACGATCATTCCGTCTTCCTTGTTTTCCATACCTCATTGTTTTGCTCATATTCATCAACACGCGCGGTATTTTTAACAATATTACAATATCACGACAAAGTGACTACAAGGAGAATGTTAAACGCATTTGATATTTTAAAATTCCGAACGGCTGAGGGTGTTTTTATGATTACTTAGCTTGTGAGTAACCTATTTTTTCAGTCTGCGAATATCTTTCGGTTTCCTGTTTTATTAAAAAATTTAATCCAATTTCAATCTTTTAAGCATAATATTATCGTGGTCTTTTTTGATCTTCGTATATTTTTGTTTTTTTGTCTATTTTCAAGATTTACATCGATTTAGTCCGATTATTTATACTACAAACTCCACGGAGAACGAAAACATCCGAGATGTAGAAAAAACTAAATATGGAATTTTCTACACACAAAACAAATGCATGACAATTCCAACTGTTAGCAACTTACAACTCGGAAAGAGCTTCGTTTTGATAGGTTGTGGCTCCCATAACTCCAAACGAGTCCAAAGTTATGGCCGTTTGAAGAAACGGAAGAAAGCGACGGGCCGTTCGTTGATCCGATTCGACGGTATTGGCGAAAGTCTTCGATCTTCGCGAAACGCTCGAGCATGCTCACACCGTAGCACTCGATATTTAAGATATTATGGAATACTGTGGGAATAAATGGGGACATGGGTCAAAAGCTTGTCTACAGAAGCTATAGTGCAATAAACGTTTTTCTAACGATCGTTCCGTCTTTCTTGTTTTTCGAACCTCGTTGTTTTGCTCATATTCATCAACATGCACGGTCTGTTTACCAAAATTACAACACCACGACAAATTACTTCAAGGAGAATGTTAAATGCATTTAATATCCTAGAATTTCGAACGGTTGAGGGTGTTTTTTATGATTACTTAGCCTGTAAGTAACCTACTTTTTCAGTCTGCGAATGTCTTTCGATTTCTTGTTTTATCCAATTTTTAATCCAATTTGAATCTTTTTAGAGGAATATTATCGCGGCCTTTTTTATCTTTGTATTTTTTTGTTTTTTGTCATTATTCAAGGTTTACATCGATTTAGTCCGATTATTTATACCACAAACTCCGTCTGAAAAATTTGTGAACGAAAACTTTCGAGTTGTAGTAAAAACTTAAAATGGAATTTTTCTGCACATAAAACCGATCCATGACAATTCCAACTGTGAGAAATGTAGTACATGGAAAGAGATACGTTTTGATAGGTTGTGGCTCCCGTAACTCCAAACGAGTCAAAAGTTATGGCTGTTTGAAGAAACAGAAGAAAGTGACGGTCCGCTCGCTGATCCGATTCGACGGTATTGGCGGAAGTCTTTGATCTCCGCGAAACGCTCGAGCATGCTCACACCGTTGCACTCGATATTTAAGGTATTATGCATCACTGAGGGAATAAATGGGGATATGGATTAAAAGATAATATACAAAAGCTATAGCACAATAAACGTTCGTTTTTTACGATCGTACCGTCTTCCTCGTTTTCCGTACCTCATTGTTTTTCTCATATTCATCAACATGCGTGGTTTTTTTCCAAAATTACAACACCACGACAAAGTGACTTCAAGGAGAATGTTAAACGCACTTGATATCTTAGAATTTCAAACGGCTGAGGGTGTTTTTTATGATTATTTAGTATGTAAGTAACCTACTTTTTCAGTCTAAGAATATCTTTCGGTTTCCTATTTTATCCAATTTTTAATCCAATTTTAATATTTTAGCGGAATATTATCGTGGCCTTTTTTGATCTTCGTATATTTTTTTTTGTCGTTTTTAAGGTTTGCATCCATTTAGTCCGATTATTTATACCACAAACTTCGGGGAATAAATTTATGAACAAAAACATCCAGGCTGTAAAAAAAACCTAAGATGGAATTTTTCGGCACACGAAACCGATCCTTGACAATTCCAATCATTAGAAACGTAGAACATGCAAAGAGCTTTGTTTTGATTGGTTGTGGCTCCCGTAATTCCAAACGAGTCAAAAGTTATGATCGTTTGAAGAAACGGATGAAAGCGACGGACTACTCGTTGATCCGATTCGACGGTATTAGCGAAATCTTCGATCTCCGCGAAACGCTTGTGCATGCTCACACTGTAGCACTCAATATTTAAGATATAATGGATCACTGAGGGAATAATTGGGGATATGGGTCAAAACTTGTCTACAGAAGCTATAGCGCGCAATAAACGTTCTTTTTTTGCAATCGTTCTGTCTTCCTCGTTTTCCCTACCTCATTGTTATTTTTGTCGTTCTTCTAGTTTACATCGATTTAGTCCGATTGTTTATACGACAAACTCCACGGAATAAATTTATGAATGAAAACATCTACTCTGTAGAAAAAACTAAAGATGGAATTTTTCTGTGCATGATACCGACCCATGACAATTCCAACCATTAAAAACGTGGAACACGGAAAGAGCTTCGTTTTGATAGGTTGTGGCTCCCCTAACTCCAAACGAGTCAAAAGTTATGGCCGTTTGAAGAAACGGAAGAAAGCACCGGACCACTTGCTGATCCGATTCAACAGTATTAGCGAAAGTTTTCGATCTCCGTGAAATACTCGAGCTTGCTCACATCGTAGCACTTGATATTTAAGATATTATGGATCATAGTGGGAATAAATGGAGATATGGGTCAAAATCTTGTCTGCAGAAGCTATAGCGCAATAAACATTCTTTTTTTACGATCGTTCCGTCTTCCTCGCTTTCCATACCTCATTGTTTTGCTCATATTCATCAAAGCGCGCGGTCTTTTTACCAATATTACAACACCACGGCAAAGTGACTTCAAGAATAATGTTAAACGCATTCAGTATCTTAGAATTTTGAACGGCTGTGGATGTTTTTTATGATTACTTAGCCTATAAGTAACCTACTTTTTCAGTCTGCGAATATTTTTCGGTTTCTTCTTTTATCCAATTTCAATCTTTTTAGCGGAATATTATCATGCCCTTTTTGATCTTCGTATATATTTATTTTTTCTGTCATATTTCAAGGTTTACATCGATTTAATCCGATTATTTATGACACAAACTCCGTGGAATAAATTTATGAACGAAAACATCCGAGCTGTTGTAAAAAACCAAGATTAAATTTTTCTGCACACGAAACTGATCCATGACCGTTCCAACCGTTAGAAACGAATGGAAAGAGATACGTTTTGATAGGTTGTGGCTCCTGTAACTCCAAACGAGTCAAAAGTTATGGCCGTTTAGAAACAGAAGAAAGCGAAGCGACAAACCGCTCACAGATCCAATTCGACGATATTGGCAAAAGTCTTCGATCTCCGTGAAACGCTCGAGCATGCTCATACCATAGCACTCGATATTTAAGATATTATGGATCACTAAGGGAATAAATGAGGATATATATCAAAAGCTTGTCTACAGAAGCTATAACGCAATAAATGTTCTTTTTTTTTACGATCGTTCCGTCTTCCTTATTTTCCGAACCTCGTTGTTTTGCTCATATTCATCAACACACGCGGTCTTTTTACCAAAATTACAACACCGCAACAAATTGCCTTCAAGGAGAATGTTAAACGCATTTGATATTTTAGAATTTCGAACGGCATAGGGATTTTTATGATTACTTAGCCTGTAAGTAACCTATTTTATCAGTCTGCGGATATCTTTCGGTTTCCTGTTTTATCCAATTTTTAATCCAATTTCAATCTTTTTAGGGGAATATTATCGTGGCCTTTTTTGATCTTAGTATATTTTTGTTTTTTTCGTTTTTCAAGGTTTACATTGATTTAGTCCGATTATTTATACCACGAACTCCGCGGAATAAATTTATGAGCAAAAACATCGGAGCTGTTGTAAAAATTAAAGATGGAATTTTTCTGCATCCATTACAATTCCAACCACTAAAAACGTAGAACGGGTAAAGATCTTCGTTTTGACAGGTTGTGGCTCCCGTACCTCTAAACGAGTCAAAAATTATGGCCGTTTGAAGAAACGGAAGAAATCGACGGACCGCTCGCTGATCCGATTCGATGGTATTGGTGAAAGTCTTCGATCTCTGCGAAACGCTCGAGCATGCTCATACCGTAGCACTCGATATTTAAGATATTATGGATCACTGAGGGAAGAAATGAGGATGTGGTTCAAAAGCTTGTCTACTGAAGCTATAGCGCAATAAACGTTCTTTTTTTACGATCGTTGCGTCTTCCTCGTTTTCCGAATCTCGTTGTTGTGCTCATATTCATCAACACGCACGGTATTTTTACCAAAATTACAACATCACGACAAGGTGACTTCAAGGGGAATGTTAAACGAATTTGATATCTTAGAATTTCAAACGGCTGAGGGTTTTTTATGATTACTTAGCCTGTAAGTAACCTACATTTTCAGTTTGCGAATATCTTTCGGTTTCCTGTTTTATCCAATTTTTAGTTCAATTTCAATCTTTTTAGCAGAATATGGTCGAGGCCTTTTTTGATATTCGTATATTTTTGTTTTTTTCGTTTTTGAAGGTTTACATTGATTTAGTCCGATTATTTATACCACGAACTCCGCGGAATAAATTTATGAGCGAAAACATCGGAGCTGTAGTAAAAAATTAAAGATGGAATTTTTCTGCACATGAAATCGATCGTGACTGTTCCAACCATTAGAAACGTAAAACATGCAAAGATCTTCGTTTTGATAGGTTGTGGCTCCCGTAACTCAAACGAGTCAAAAGTTACGGCCGTTTGAAGAAACGGAAGAAAGCGACGGACCGCACGCTGTTCGATTCGACGGTATTGGCAAAAGTCTTCGATCTCCGCGAAATGCTCAAACGTGCTCATATCGTAGCACTCGATATTTAAGATATTATGGATCACTGTGGGAATAAATGGAGATATGGGACAAAAGCTTGTCTACAGAAGCTATAGCTCAATAAACGTTCTTTTTATTACGACCGTTCCGTCTTCCTCGTTTTCCATACCTTATTGTTTTGCTCACATTCATCAACACGCGCTGTCTTTTCGCCAATATTACAATACCACGACAAAGTGACTTCAAGAATAATATTAAAAGCATTTGATATCTTAGAATTTCAAATGGCGGAGAGTGTTTTTTATGATTACGTAGCCTGTAAGTAATCTATTTTTCAGTATGCGAATATCTTTCAGTTTCCTATTTTACCAACTTTAAATCAAATTTCAATCTTTTTAGCAGAATATTATCATGGCTTTTTTATCTTCATAAAATTTTTTTTTGTCATTTTCCAAGGTTTACAACGATTTAGTCCGATTACTTATACCACAAACTCCACGGAATAAATTTATGAACGAAAACATCCGAGGTGTATAAAAAACTTAAGATGGAATTTTTCTACACACAAAACCGATCCATGACAATTCCAACCATTAGAAACGTAGAAAATGCAAAGAGCTTCGTTTTGATAGGTTATGGCTCTCGTGACTCCAAGCGAGTCAAAAGTTATGGCCATTTGAAGAAATGGAAGAAAGCGACGGACCGATTGCTGATCCGATTCGACGGTATTGGTGAAAGTCTTCGACCTCTGGGAAATGCTTGAGTATGCTTACACTATAGCACTCGATATTTAAGATATTATGGATCACTGAAAGAATAAATGGGGATATGAGTCAAAAGCTTGTCTACAAAAGCTATAGCACAATAAACGTTCTTTTTTTACGATCGTTCCGTCTTCCTCGTTTTACCTCATTGTTTTGCTCATATTCATCAACGCGCGTGGTCTTTTTATCAAAATTACAACACCACGACAAAGTGACTTCAAGGAGAATGTTAAACGCATTTGATATTTTAGAATTTCGAACGACGGAGGGTGTTTTTTATAATTACTTTGCCTGAAAGTAACCTACTTTTTCAGTCTGAGAATATCTTTCGGTTTTCTGTTTTAACCAATTTTTAATCCAATTTCAATCTTTTTAGCTGAATATTATCGTGGCCTTTTTTGATCTATGTATATTTTTGTTTTTTTGCCATTTTTCAAGGTTTACAACGATTTACTCCGATTATTTATACCATAAACTCCACGGTATAAATTTATGAACGAAAACATCCGAGTTGTAGAAGAAACTTAAGATGGATGTTTTCTGCACACAGAACCGATCCATGACAATTCCGACCTTTAGAAACATAGAACATGGAAAGAGGTACGTTTTGATAGGTTTTGGCTCCCGTAAATCCAAACGAGTCAAAAGTTATGGCCGTTCAAAGAAACGAAATAAAACGACGGACTGCTCGCTGATCCTATTCGACAGTATTGGCGAAAGTCTTAGATCTTCGAGAAACGCTCGAGCACGCTCACAACGTAGCACTTGATATTTAAGATATTATGGATCACTGAGGGAATAATTGAGGATATGGGTCTTTTTTTACTGAAGCTATAGCACAATAAATGTTCTTTTTTTACTATCGTTCCGCCTTCCTCGTATTCCAAACCTAATTGTTTTGCTCATATTCATCAACACGCGCGGTCTGTTTTCCAAAATTACGATATCACGACAAAGTGACTTCAAGGAGAATGTTAAATACATTTGACATCTTAGAATTTTAATGGCCGAGGGTGTGTTTTATGATTACTTAGCGTGTAAGGAACCTATTTTCTCAGTCTGCGAATATCTTTCGGTTTCCTATTTTATCCAATTTTTAATCCAATTTCAATCTTTTTAGCGGAATGTTATCGTGTCCTTTTTTGATCTTCTTATATTATTTTTTTCCATTTGTCAAGATTTATATCGATTTGGTCCGATTATTTATGTAACATACTCCGTGGAATAAATTTATGAACGAAAATATACGAGCTGTAGTAAAAACTTAAGATGGATTTTTTTCTGCACATGAAATTGGTCCATGACAATTCCAACCGTTAGAAACGTAGAACATGGAAAGAGATATGTTTTGATAGGTTGTGGCACCCGTAACTCCAAGCGAGTCAAAAGTTAAGGTCGTTTGAAGAAACGGAAGAAAGCGACGGGCCGCTCGCTGATCCGATTCGACAGTATTGACGAAAGTCTTCGATCTTCGTGAAACGCTCGAGCATGCTCACACTATAGCACTCGGTATTTAAGATATTATTGATAACTAAGGGAATAATTGGTGATATGGGTCAAAAGCTTGTCTATTGAAGCTATAGCGCAATAAACGTTCTTTTTTACGATCGTTCCATCTTCCTTGTTTTTCGAACCTCATTGTTTTACTCATATTCGTCAACACGCGCGGTCTTTTTACCAAAATTACAAAACTACGACAAAGTGACTTCAAGGAGAATGTTAAACGCATTTGATATCTTAGAATTCCGAATGGCCGAGGGTGTTTTTTATTATTACTTAGCCAGTAAGTAACTTATTTTTTCATTCTGCGAATACCTTCCGATTTCCCGTTTTATCCAAATTTAATCCAATTTCGATTTTTTTAGCGGAATATTATCGTGGCCTTTTCTTCCTATAATTTTGTTTTTTTATCTTTTTCAAGGTTTACATCGATTTAATCCGATTATTTATACCATAAACTCCGCGGAATAAATTTATGAACGAAAACATGCGAGCTGTAGTAAAAATTTAAGACGAAATTTTTTTGCATACGAAACCGATGCATGGCAATTCCAACCATTAGAAACGTAGAAATTGGAAAGAGATACATTTTGATAGGTTGTGGCTCCTATAACTTCAAACGAATCAAAAGTTAGGGCCGTTTGAAGAAACAGAAGAAAGCGACGGACCGCTCGCTGATCCGATTCGACGGTATTGATGAAAGTCTTCGATATCTGTGAACACTCCAGCACGCTCAAACTGTAGCACTTGATATTTAAGATATTATGGATTACTGAGGGAATAATTGGGGATATAGGTCAAAAGCTATTTTACTGAAGCTATAGCGTAATAAACGTTCTTTTCTTACGATAGTTCCGTCTTTCTTGTTTTCCGAACCTCATTGTTTTGCTCATATTCATCAACATGCGCGGTCTTTTTACAAAAATTACAACATCACAACAAAGTGACTTCAAGGAGAATGTTAAAGGCATTTGATGTCTTAGAATTTCGAACGGCTGAGGGTGTTTTTTATGATTAATTAACTTGTAAGTAACAAATTTTTTCAGTCTGCGAATATCTTTCGGTTTTTTATTTTATCCAATTTTAAATCGAATTTCAATCTTTTTAGCGGAATATTATCGTGCCTTTTTTGATCTTCGTATATTTTTATTTTTTTGTCATTTTTCAAGGTTTACATCGATTTAGTCCGATTATTTATACCACAAACTCTGCAGAATAAATTTAAGAACGAAAACATCCGAGCTGTGGAATAAACTTAACATGGAATTTTTCTGCACGCGAAACCGATCCATGACAGTTCCAATCGTTAGAAACGTAGAACATGCATATAGCTTTGTTTTGATATGTTGTGGCTCCCGTAACTCATAATGAGTCAAAAGTTATGGTCGTTTAATGAAACGGAAGAATGCAACGGACCGCTCACTGATCTGATTCAACGGTATTCGCGAAAGTCTTCGATCTCCGCGAAATGTTCGTGCATGCTCATACTATAGCACTCGATATTTAAGATATTATGGATAATGAGGGAATAAATGGGGATATGGGTCAAAAGCTTGTTTACAGAAGCTATAACGCAATAAATGTTCTTTTTTTACGATCGTTCCGTCTTCCCCATTTTCCATACCTCATTATTTTGCTCATATTCGTCAACACGCGCGGCCTTTTTACCAAAATTACAACATGACGACAAAGTTAACCTAAGGAGAATGTTAAAGGCATTTGATATCTTAGAACTTTGAAAGGCTGAGGGTGTTTTTTATGATTACTTAGCCTGTAAGTAACCTAATTTTTCTGCCTGTGAATATCTTTCGGTTTCTTGTTTTATCCAATTTTCGATCCAATTTCATTCTTTTTTGCGGAATATTATCATGGCATTTTTTGATTTCTGTATAGTTTTGTTTTTTGTCGTTTTTCAAGGTTTACATCGATTTAGTCCGATTATTCATACCACAAACTCCATGGAATAAATTTATGAACGAAAACATCCGAGCTATAGTAAAAAATGAAGATGGAATTTTCTGCACACGAAACCGATCAATGACAATTCCAACCGCTACAAACGTAGAACATAGAAGAGATATATTTTGATAGGTTGTGGCTCTCATAACTCCAAACGAGTCAAAAATTATGGCCATTTGAAGAAACGAAAGAAAATGACGGACCGCTCGCTGATCCGATTCGATGGTATTGGCGAAAGTCTTTGATCTCCACGAAACGCTCGAGCATACACACATCGTAGCACTCGCTATTTAAGTTATTATGGATCACTGAGGGAATAACTGGGGATATGGGTCAAAAGCTGGCCTTTTGAAGCTATAGCGCAATAAAAGTTCCTTTTTTACGATCGTTCTGTCTTCCTCATTTTTCGAACCTCATTGTTTTGCTCATATTCATCAACACACGTGGTCTTTTTACCAAAATTACAACACCAAAACAAAGTGACTTCAAGGAGAATGTTAAACGCATTCGATATCTTAGAATTTCGAACGGCCGAGGATGTTTTTTGTGATCGCTTAGCATGTAAGTAACCTATTTTTTCAGTCTGTGAATATCTTTCGGTTTTCTGTTTTATCCAATTTTTGATCCAATTTCAATCTTTTTAGCGTAATATTATCATGGCCTCTTTTGATATTCGTATATTTTTGTTTTTTTGTCGTTTTTTAACGTTTACATCGATTTAGTCCAATTATTTATACCACAAACTCCGTGGAATAAATTTATGAATGAAAACATCCAAGCGGTGGAAAAGAATTAAGATTGAATTTTTCTGCACACGAAATCGATTCATGACAATTCCTATCATTAGAAACGCAGAACATGCATAGAGCTTCGTTTTGATAGGTTGTGGCTCCCGTAACTCCAAACGAGTCAAAAGTTATGGCCGTTTGAAGAAACGGAAGAATGCGATGGACCGCTCGCTGATCCGATTCGACGGTATTAGCGAAAGTCTTTGATCTCCGTGAAATGCTCAAGCGAGCTCACACTGTAACACCCGATATTTAGATATTATGGATCACTGAGGAAATAAATGGGATATCGCTCAAAAGCTTGTCAACAGAAGCTATAACGCAATAAACGTTTTTTTACTATCATTCTGTCTTCCTCGTTTTCTGTACCTCATTGTTCTCATATTCGTCAACACGCACGGCCTTTTTACCAAAATTACAACACCACAACAAAGTGACTTCAAGGAGAATGTTAAAGGCATTTGATATCTTAGAAGTTCGAACGGCTGAGGGTGTTTTTTATGACTACTTAGCCTGTAAGTAACCTACTTTTTCAGTCTGTGAATATCTTTTGGTTTCCTGTTTTATCCAATTTTCAATCCAATTTCAATTTTTTTAGCGGAATATTATCGTGGCCTTTTTTGATTTTCGTATATTTTTTCGTTCTTCATGGTTTACATCGATTTAGTCCGATTATTTATACCACAAACTCCGCGTAATAAATTTACGAACGAAAACATTCGACCTATAGAAAAAACTAAAGATGGAATTTTTCTGCACAATGAAACCGATTCATGACAATTCTAACCATTAGAAACGTAGAACATGAAAAGAGCTTCGTTTTGATAGGTTGTGGCTCTCGTAACTTGTGACGACCTGGAAATTTTGAACATTTGAAATCGAAATATTTAATTGATTTTAAATATTTGAATGATGGTTTAGCTTGAATTTCAAATATAACTATGGATTTGGCAATTTAATTATTGAATTTAATTTATTGAAGTTCGATAAAAATTTGAATCTTCAGTTTAAGCTAATTTAAATTAATTTGATGGCTTAGAAAATTTATATTGATAATACTGAAATTAATGGAGGCTTCAGAATTGGATTTGAAAATGATTTGTTCAGTTTTGAAAATTTATCGTTTAAATCGATATTTAAAAAAATATCCTTCCGAGGCACAGTCTCGGATTTCAACGAAACCAGTTCCGTTGGATCCGTAATATTGTGTTATTATCGGATTTCAATTTTCGTAATGCTTGGAGTTTTCGTGTGATCGTACGATCAGCAAACGCGCTGAAAATTATATCAAAATTTAATTTAATAACTAGTTCAAAAAAGCTATCTTCGACTCGGAACCTTTTCCATTGCGTTCGGAATGGGGGTATAACATTATAAACGCCTAGCGGAACGCCTTGATAGGAGATCAAAATTTTGAGTTGCGTTTACTGAGACCATTTAAATTTAATTATATATATATATATATATATATTCTAGTCAAGTGTTCACAGCAGCTGAAATTATATCTACATCAAACCTTTTCTTCGCTTCAGCATTTACGCTCTTCAAGGCACTGTAGCCTGAAGATTTTACATGCATGTTCCCTCTTTCCATAACATCATTGTTATCCCGCCTTTTGGCAAGGCCGAGATACCAAGGAGTTGACTGCAAAAACAGGATCACACGTCCTCGACATTGAATGATTGCCAGATAACTACAAATACCGATGAATTTGGCCTGAGTTCGGATCGGGCTATAATTGATAAGGCACGTCAAGCAAAGCCATAGAAGCCAACATTACGAATTTCGAGACAACACGAGTTCGTATGCTCAAGTCATCGCCATTGGAAAGTGGAAGGTATAGCCCTGGTTCGAACCCAGCAGGACCAAGCCTTGGGTTCGAATCCATCATCCTTGCATTAGTTCGAACCCATGAGACGTAGCCGTGCCTCGAATCCATCAAGATAGCAAACCCATCAGACGTATATTGCTCCGAATCCATGAGGAATACCTTTACTTCGACTCCATCGAGCAAACCCTCAGATAGCCATGCGTCGAACCCATGCACGTATGCCGTAGTTCGAATCCATGAAACCATCTTCCACCTTCGAATCCATCAAGGAAGAGTCCTTCGAATCCATGCAATTGAGGGAGCTCCGACTCCATTCCCTGCTTATCTTCGAATCCCCACGTCAAGACAACTTCGAATCGATCCACAGTGACATATTTTATTCGATTCGAACGAGTACCGGTTCCATCGATTCGAAGGTAGCGCACCTTCGAATCCAACATCTCGAATCCACCAAGTAAACGCGGCTAAAACCTAGGGTATGACCCAGAAAACTCGGAGAAAAAGGAGGATTGACCCAAAGCACGCGCACCACGTCATCACCTTCACGTGCAGAAGCATGGATTCGAACCATATCGATTCGAACGAATCCATAGGGCGAAACACACCATCTTGAATCGATCATAACTCGAGATCTACAAATCCAAATGCTATGAAATTTTCACAGACGCTTGCATATACATAGAAGGATGTCCACGCCAAGTTTCATCACGATTGGACACTTTTTTGATCGATTTGAACCAAGGGTCGAATCGATCTCAAAGTGGGCCCGGATCTCCAGAATTCGGCCATGTGGGCCCCCCTCACGTGCAAGAAGCGTTCTTCCCTGATTTTAGGCGAAATATCAGCCTCCAACACTTATAAATAGAGCCCCTGGTCATTCAGAAAAGGGATGGGAGAATTTTGAGAGTAAGAGAACGTCCGGACGTTGCCAGAATTGCTTTAGAGCACCACTGCTGCCTTTGATTTCGAATTTTGGCTTACTGCTTGCTGTACTTTGACATTAAAAAGTTGTATTCTCCGAATATCAAGCAATAAAGTAACAAAACTTCATAGTGGACGTAGGCAAAACGCCGAACCACTCTAAATCGCTGTCTCTTGTGCAATTTACTTCCTGCTATTTGGAGTTTTTGTTAGATAATCCACGTTTTGATTTACTTTCTTCATTTATTATCTCTTCAAAAACTTCCGACGAGTGTTGTGCCCAATTTTGACACAAACACTTTGGTGCTTTCACTGAGAAAAACCTAGTTTTTTCTCTTGCTCCTAGGATCTATCTTCGATACTGGATTGCATAAATCTAAGAGAGAGATCCAGACCTCATATTCAGATTCCTTCCGTTCTTTTCGGATTTGTTCAAAATCTAGGAAAGGATTCAATGCTTCAAGATGGTGAGTACAAGAACCACTTCTAACGTTGGTGATCTACAAGGTCGGGATAGGCAAAATCCCACACAGCTACTGTCTACCAATCAAGATGCTGCTGGGCATACGGATCAGTCAGGTCCGGTCACAAGACAAGAGTTCCAGGCGCTACTCCAGGAACTAACCCAAAGCCGACAACTGCTAACTGAGCAGTTGCGTGCTAACGCTGAGTTGACCAATCAACTAAATCGCCAAAAGCGAAGAAGATCCAGAAGGGATCAAGCCCTCATTCTTCCACCGAAAGCTCTGCTTCATCTGGCTACAATAACAGATCTACCCGTCCCAGGCTAGACGGAAACTATGCGCAAGCTGCTGACTATCAAAAGGCGTTAACCGTTGGGCAAGTAAGAGTTGGCCTATCTACTAGCTTCCATACTGGACCCTCCTCCCGAGGAGGCACTATTCCACAACACACTGCAGATGATCGTGCTGCCACGGCCGCTGCAGTCGACATAGGGGTTGATACCCGAGATAACTCCAATCAAAATTATCATCAGCAGGAACATGCTCCAGAGCCATATGTCCCAGAAGACATCGAGCCAAGGAGGCGAGATACGGATCGTCGACAGCTCCCGATCCCACCTCGCACTGTGGAACCCGACCACACTTTGGCTCACCACACACAGAATGTTCCAATGCCGGACTTCTCGGCCATGGTACGACAAATGATTCGCGAGAGTCAAGGCTTAACAAATGACGATTGGGGAATCCCCGAAGTCATACCCCGTTTACTGATGACATATTGTATGCTGAACCTCCTCGGCGATTCAGAATGCCAACCCTGCCCACGTATGAAGAAAATTCCGACCCAAATCAACATATTTTGAAATACGAATGGTCGATGACTGCTGCGAGAGCTGATGACGCAGTAAAGTGCCGCAGTTTTCCCATTTCCTTAAGGGGAATGGGACGATGTGGTTTACACGATTACCGCCACGGTCTATTTCTTCATTTGATCAGTTAGCTACCAAATTTGTTGAGCAGTTTCGCATGCATATTGCCCGACCTAAAGATGTTAATACCTTATCAAGTGTCACTCAAGCTCCCGGAGAAACGCTTAGACGATATTTGGAGAGATTCAAAGCTGCATGCGCAGAGATCACCATCCCCAATGATAATTCTATTTTAATGGCTTTGACTAAAGGAATCGACCCTGGTTCCGAGTTTGGAAATTGGTTAGATGGAAAGCCTCCCGCATCGTTGGACCGTTTCTATTCCAAAGCCGCTCAATTCTTAAGGCGAGAGGATGCGAAACAGTCTAGGAAGCAGGACGATGCAAGGCCCAGCAGTGAAGGGATTCAGAGTAATGTTGTGGTTAAACAATCCGGAAAAAGTTCAGGAAAAGTCGAGTTGAATATTCAAAATAAACAGACTCAACGATCGAGAAATCATGATAGCCGAAGCAAGAAGCAAGTCCAGAATCGTGGTCCGAGATGTAGGGTCGCAATGTTTGACAGTTATACACCGCTTAACACGTCGCTGGAAAACGTATACCTACAGACTTGTAATCTATGCAATACAAGAAGCCTGCCCCGGAGCCTTCGTTGGAAAGGCAGATTCAAACGGGAAAATTCTGTAGGTTTCATGAAAGTTATGGGCATAATACCAATGAGTGTAGGCATTTGCAAGACCTCATTGAAAAGTTGATCAGAGAGAGAAAGTTGGACCAGTTTGTTCGGGCGCCGCAGTCTGGTGGAGCGGGCCCATCTAATCAAAATCGAACGCAGAATCAGGAAAGACAAGGTGAACCCGCTCGTACGGGCGGAAGGTTGGTTATCAATACAATAAGTGGTGGTCCCCATCTAGCAGACAGAAGCTGGAGAGAAATGGAGTCATATGCTAGCTCGATCAGGCATGTGGACTTTGAATGCTATAGTAACTCTGAAGATGGAAGACCGGCTAAACAACAAAAGACGATGGCTGATGAAATCGTATTTAGAAATCGAGATGCCGATAAAGTCGAAGCCCCCACAATTGACCCTTTGGTCATATCCGCTCAAGTTGGTCCTGCTTGGATGAAGAGGATCTTGGTAGACAGTGGGAGTTCTGTGAACATACTGTTTAAAAGAGCATATGATTTAATGAAAATGGAAGCTAAGGACTTAAAACCTTGTCAATCACGAGTCCACGGCTTCAACGGGAGTGCAACGATACCAACCGGAATGGTTGAATTGCCGGTGGAGTTGGGAGTGGGAGAATGCCAAATAGTTCAGATGTTGCAATTTGTTGTCTTGGATATTCCTTCTCCGTACAATGCCTTTTTGGGCCGACTGGCCCTTGCTGAATTTAGGGCTGTTATTGCCGCATGGTGTTTAACTCTGAAGTTCCCTACTGACCACGGGATAGGAGTTGTACAAGGAGATCAGGCTGCTGGAAGAGCCTGTTATGTTGCTGAGCTGCGGGAGGCGCAACGAAAAGAAAAAGAAAAGGGCGTAGAGGAATCTCTCTACGTCCGTTTCACTGACGATTGACAATTAGCGCCTGGGCCTCGGCCTGGGCACCACAACCAATTCCAAAAGGATCTTGATCCAAGGGACAATGATAATAAAGAAGAATCTATGAAAAGTCAAGCTTCTCCGGCCGAGCTAACCATCGATGTCCCGATTGACGATGATCACAATGACTCGAGAATGTTGAAGATTGGGTCTCGGCTTAACCAACAGACACAACAGGAATTGGTTGATTTTCTCCGGGCGAATCTCGATGTATTCGCCTGGACGCACTCTGATATGTGTGGAATCTCGCCGGACATCGCGAGCCACACTTTGAACATTGACCCGCGGTATAGCCCGGTCAAGCAAAAAAGACGTGGTATGGATCCAGAGAGATCTGCCTCCCTTAAGGAAGAGGTCGAAAAATTAAAGACGAATGGGTTCATTAGAGACGCTTTATACCCAGAATGGGTTTCCAATCCCGTACTTGTCCGGAAACCAAACGGGAAATGGAGAACGTGTATCGATTACTTTGACCTGAATAAAGCCTGCCCGAAAGACAGCTTTCCGCTTCCCCGAATCGATCAACTGGTAGATTCAACCGCCGGACATGAATTATTATCCTTCATGGATGCTTACTCAGGTTACAATCAGATACCCATGCATGTACCAGACCAAGAACACACAAGCTTCGTAACCGACTTGGGATTATACTGCTACAAGGTCATGCCTTTTGGATTAAAGAATGCTGGCGCAACTTATCAACGCTTAGTCAACCGAATGTTTGCCGATCAGATTGGGAAGACTATAGAGGTCTATGAAGATGAGATGTTGGTGAAATCACGATACTTCGATGATCATGTCAAAGACTTGGAGTCAATGTTCAATATCCTCCGGAAATACGGGAAGAAGCTTAATCCACTAAAGTGTCATTTCGGAGTCGCATCCGAAAAATTCCTTGGGTTCATTGTCAATGCCCGAGGAATAGAGGCCAACCTCGAGAAGATCTGGGCTATCAGAAATCTTCAAACTCCGAGAACCATAAAGCAAGTTAAGAGTCTTAATGGGAAAGTTGCAGCACTGAGCAGGTTTATCTCAAAGTCGACCGACAAATGCATTCCCTTCTTCGATTTGATTCGAAAAGGGAAACGAAACTTCGAATGGACTGCAGAATGTGAGGGCGCATTTCAATTGCTAATCCAACATCTTTCCGTACCACCAATCCTTTCAAAGCCTGTAGATCATGAACAGTTATATCTCTACCTGGCGGTATCTGAAAATGCAATCAGTGCTGCATTAATTCGGGAGGAGGACCGAGTGCAAAAACCGGTCTACTACGTGAGTAAACGATTGACCGGAGACGAGAGAAATTACCCAAAGCTTGAAAAGTTGGCATAGTGCCTAGTCATTGCCTCGAGGAAGCTCCGTCCATATTTTCAAGCTCATCCTATTACTGTGTACACCGATCAGCCGTTACGACAGGTCCTCACGCGGCCTGAGACGTCTGGTAGGTTACTAAAATGGAACATCGAACTGAGTCAATTCGACATCACTTATACTCCAAGACGGGCCATTCACGGCCAAGTCCTAGCAGATTTTATAGCCAAATTCACTGTTCTTGAAGACTTCCCCGAGACCAGCAAATCTCCCGAATACATATGGAAGCTGTACACCGACGGTGCGTCCAACGATCGGTGCTCAGGAGCTGGGGTAGTGCTTGAAACCCCCGAGGGACGATTCATATGTTATGCTTTAAAGTTCAAGTTCCGTGCAACCAACAACGAAGCCGAGTACGAAGCTCTACTTACCGGACTAAAGCTTGCCCGTGATCTGAAAATCATCGCTGTAGAGATCTACTGTGATTCCCAGTTGATAGTATGTCAAGTTCGAGGAGAATATCAGGCCAAAGACCGAAGATTAGCCGCTTATCTAACTCGAGTTCTGGAGATGCTTGATCAATTCGATTACTATGCCATTTTCTACATACCCCGAGAGCACAATCAGAAAGCTGATTCGTTGGCAAAGTTAGCAAGTACGGGTGAGGCTCAACAGTTGGGGGTTGTTCCGGTTGAAACCCTATCCTCTCCGAGCATTGATCGAAGAGAGACCGATTTCACATTTGAAGCTACCTCCAATAGGGAGTCGTGGATGACTCCTTATCGAGATTATATCGAACGTGGTGTATTGCCCGAGCGACGAAGCGAGAAAAGACAAGTTCTACGAAAGGCCTCATGATTTGTTATTCAAAATGGAGTCATGTACCGGAGAGGATACTCTGTTCCTCTCCTCCGGTGTATCGCGCACGATGAAGTCAAACGAGTGTTACACGATGTACACGAAGGAGAATGTGGCGATCACACTGGGGGGCAAGCACTTGCAAAGAAAATACTTTGATATGGGTATTATTGGCCTACTATTAATCGCGATGCTGCAGACTATGCTAGAAAATGTGACAAATGCCAGAAACACGCTCGAATTCCTAGAGACCCGCCTACTGAGTAACCCAAATGTTCAGTCCTTGGCCATTTGCAGTATGGGGAATAGATATCATCGGTACATTGCCTCTGGCCAAAGGTGGCGCGAAGTACGCCATCGTCGCAGTTGATTATTTCACCAAATGGGTTGAAGCTGAAGCCCTTGCGACAATTACGACAAAGAAAGTAATCAACTTTGTAGTACGTAACATCATCTGCCGTTTTGGTCTCCCACATACTATCATCACCGATAACGGAACCCAATTCGACAGTGCTGAATTCAAGAATTTCTGTCAACGATTCCACATCCATAAGAAATTCTCTGCAGTAGCGCACCCTCAAGCAAATGGTCAAGTTGAAGCTGTTAATAAAGTTATCAAGCCCATTCTGAAGAAGCGACTGGAAAAGGCTAGGGGCAAATGGGTCGACGAACTTCCTATGGCATTATGGGCCTATCGAACGACTCATAAAACTGCAACTGGTCATACCCCGTTTTCTCTATCTTACGGCTCTGAAGCCGTCATTCCAGTCGAAATGGAAGTGCACTCTCATCGTGTAACGTACTATGATCCGAAAACAAATGCCATACTACTTGCTGAATCTTTGGATTTACTCGATGAGAAGCGCGAGGAGGCTGACTTGATGGCAGCCGCATATCGAAGTCAAGTCGCCCGACTGTACAATGCCAAGTTCCGTCCGCGAACCTTCGAACTCGGCGATCTCATACTCAAAAGGGTCTATCCGGTTCCTTCGCACATGAAGCCAAATTGGGAAGGGCCGTATGTGATTTCACAAAAGCTCGGAGATGGCACGTTCAAATTATCGACCGTTGACGGTCTTACTTTGCCGAGAGCTTGGAATAGCGAAAGTCTTCGTCGCTACTACATATAAAAGACTTTACTTATTTATTTTCTGTCAATTTATCCCTTTGCATTTTATTCTAGCATTTCGAGATTTAAATTTGTAATAAGGCAACTGACTTTGCCACATTTTCTCGTTTCAGCAATAAAATGCCATTTCTTCGAGCCATAGCTGTGATTTACTGAATATGACGTACAATATCACGATGCACGGAGAGCTAAGTTCCATCACACGGTGGGATTTATTCAAATAGGGAGTGACTGTGATACGACCGGTCACTCGCTAAGTGAAACCCGAGCTCGGGGGCAGAACACTACATCAACATTCACAGGTATTGATACACGACAATCCCTCCTCCAACTCCAAATTCTCAGAGTGCGAATTGGAGTATAAACTTCAACTCTCGGTTCCCAGAGCGCGAACCGGAGTATAAATCCATCGCTCCCAGAGTGTGAACTAACTTCAAATTCCCGGAGCGCGAATTGGAGTATAAACTTCAACTTTTGGTTCCCGGAGTGCAAGCCAGAATATAAAACTCTATCTCCAAATTCCCAGAGTGTGAATTGGAGCATTAACACCAACTCTTGGTTCCCAGAATGCGAACCCGAGTGTAAATCACTAACTTCGAATTCCCGGAGTGTGAATTGGAGTATAAACGTCAATTACAGGTTCCCGGAGAGCGAACTAAGTCATAAACATTGATAATTAATAAGTTCCCAGAATATGGGCCGAACTGTTAATTGCAAATTGTGTTAAGTCCCTGAAGTGTGGACATGTATTCAAGGCCTATGACATACGCGAGCAAGAGCTAATCAATGCAATACTTAAGCAAAAGAGAAAAGAGTTGTTTTCCATTTTATCAACAAAAAAAAGGAGTTTGATTACATGACAAAACAAAAAACAGTCCATAAAGTGGGTGCCGAATCCACACTTATACACGGCCTAAAAAAGGAGAAGAAAAAAGAATTGCCATTTCACAACCGCATGATAAAACGAGAAGTTCACTCCTTCTTCTTCCGGGGCCTCTTCTTCGGAGTTGAGCCGCTAGACCCACTACCCGGCTTCCTGCGAGATTTTTTGTTCTTCTTTGGAGCATCCTCAGGATCTGGCATAATATCCACGTCTTCCTCAGAGCTGGAAGGGATAGAGATCCTTTTGTGAGGATGAACCGGAGGCATAGAAGCCGTAACAGGTGGTGGAGCTTCGGCACTAGAAGTTATAGTTGTGCCGGTAGGAGAAGTAACCGTTAAAGGAGTTAAGCTTGGTGGAGCAACTTCACTTCCGGAACCACCAACCGTCGTCACCGCAGCCATTTCAGCGCTTATCTCAGCAAGGATTTCTTCTTCTCGGAAAGATCGAGCAGCGCTGGACACACTGAAAGTCGGCATAAACGAGCTAAAAGTTGGAGCGACACCGCCCATTGCAAAGGAAGGATCGGTAAAAGGTTCACATGGTTGCTTGAGAAGTTCCTCAATCATCTGAACATCAAACGACATTGAACTCCCCTCTCCCATCTCGCCGGTTACGACGGTAGTTGTAATAGCCTCGTAACGACAGCTCCTTGCATTGACTGCGAAATTTGTGGTACTGGAAGTGCTGGCACATCGCTTTCGGTCACTGATCGAAAAGAAATGAGAATAATTAGTCAAACGATATGTTCCAATTCCGTCATTCTAAAAAAACTTAAGGAACATTTGAAATACCTTCTTTGCCTCGGCTCGATGATGAGAGGAGTTCGGAAACAGTAGTTGTACCAAGAGACAGTTCCGATCGATCCGGGTTATAAGCAGGAACAACATGTGGACCAACTGTAGCAGTAACTCCAGACGAGGTCGGGGCATCAACTGAAACATCCTCACTACAATGTGCAGCTCCAGAACCCTCGCCAGTCTCCACATGGTGAAAACCAAGTCTCTCTCTCTCTCTCAGCAGAAATCATCGCTTCATGGAGAAGTTTCCTTTCCTTCTCGCTCAACAAGCGAGACTCGAGTTCAAATTATCCACGGCACCTTCAGGGAGAGATGCTTTCTTGTTCGCCACCAATTTTCTCCAAGCATTGAGTAGAAGCGTAGAATAATCTTTGAGCCACGAGAGATTCCTGTGCTCAAGCACATTAGCATTGTAAGTGTCAAGAAGCTCATCAAACTCGGCTTCTACTCTGAATATCTCTGCTTGAACTCTCCCTTCCACTTCTGCCTCCACCGCTTCAACTTTACCAACCGCCGCGTCTCGCTCAGCTCAGAGAGACACGGCTTGCTCACACGCTTCTTGTGAGGCCATGTTAGCATCATCTTTTTCCTTGTTCAAGTCGGCAAATTTAGCCTTTAATTCCTCAAGTTCTTTGACCGCCGCATCCCGCACGGCCTCAATATTTTTACCGATGGCCCAAGTCCTCAACTAAAGTGCAATGCGCTTGTTGCATCTTTGCCATCTCAACTAATGTCTCATCGGCCTTTTTTAGCAACTCCATTTCGTCCTTACGAGAAGATTCCGCTTCAGATTGAAGTATGTCAACAATACGGTTCTTCTGAACCAAGTCTTCTTCCAGTTTCTCAATAACTTTGGCTCGATCGAAGGCTACTTTCGAAGCTTTAACAGCCGCCCTGTACCATTCTTTATACTGAGCATAAAAATCACGGGTATAGCTGAGGGCGGTGTTCACAGCCTCTTCGGGAATTCTTTTGAGATTGGGTGGAAAGATATAAGCGTCGAAGCATATTTCTGGAAAATCTTTCTTCAATTGAGCAATTCTTATAGCCCCTTCACCAGACGGTTCGAGAGGGGCCTCCTCCACAGTTACGATCGTAGCTGTATCAGTCCTTGAACGATGTGGACCAGGTTTTGAGATCTATAGAGAAGGCTGTTGTCGCGGAGGTTCAACTGCAGGTGCATGGCTTCTGGGTGGCGGAGGAGAACAAGAGGGTGAACGGTACCTTCGGTCCCTATCAGAACGCTCCTGGCTAGAATAATATCGGGAATGGTCCCTTTCACGATGCTCATGCTCATAATGCCTCCGTTCACGATCACGGTCAGAATCCCTACGACGAGATTCGTAATAAGATGAAGAATGATGCACTCGCCGAAGTCTATCAAGTGTAGAAGGACGATCCGACATGGCACCTGTAAAGAAGATACAATTCAGTTAAGTACCAAGAAAAAGCACTTCAATGCATGTGGAAGTCGTAAAGTGTTGTGAAAAGTGTATAAATGCGCAAACCTCCCGACCAACCAGAAGCGTCGATTACACTAACGGGTAAAGATTCGCTTATATCAAGCGCTCCCCGGAGCTCTTCCAACCCGGACCCGTGGTGGAGAGATACGTAGTCCGGAATGGGAATATCGTCCAGCCCTGTGAAAAGGTCTCCGGACTGGCGAGGAGAGGCGCCGGAGACAGTAACCCCAGGTTTGGAACGGGTTATGACAACAGACTTCCATCTCTTAAACTTAGGTACAGCAGCCTTGCCTTTCTGACCCTCTTCTAGTCTGGAAAGGTCGGCTGCTATCTCAGTGTCTGGGGGCGTTCTTTCATCATCGCTCGCTTCTCTTATCACAACGCCAGGTTTTCTTTTTGCCACTTTCTTCTTCTTCCTCGAGGCCGATTTTGCCAACCCTTCAATTACAATACTCTGGCTCATCCCAATCAAACCCAATGTCCTTAAGTTATCATCGATCAACAGCAAGTCAATGTGCCTTGAGTCGCTTGGGACCCTTTGCAAGCTTTGAACGACGCCTCTATAATGCCCACCGGTAGGTCTCGAAATGATGGCTGTAAGAGTAACAGAGTATTAGTGTAAGTATTAAAAGTGGCCATTCAAAGATGAATTATGATGCTTACGTCTGGATAACCATCTCCTGGCAAACCCTGAGGGGCATCGAACAAAAAACCACTCATTCTTGAAATAGCTCAGCCTGGTCCAGGCCCCAGTCACAACCTGACAGTTTCTATCCGCTTCCAGAAAAGTGAAAGACGGGCTATCACCCCTACTCTTGAAATTGAATATATGCCTGATCTCGTTTGGTCTTGGCGGACGAAAAAGGCAATCCATAAATATGACAAAGACGCTATTCAGTAATGCATGCCCATTGGGATGGAGTTGTGAAGGAGCAATTCCTAAATACGATAGCATCTCTCTGATGTATTGGTTAAAAGGAGGAAGAGATCCAGCCGCGCAGGCATGACGGTAAAAGGCAGTATATCCTTCAGGTGGGTTATGTGGTCTGTCACTGGCACTAGGTAATAAAACATCGTCCAGGGATATGTTATGTTTCGAACATATCTGGCCCAACAGAGACTCCGAGATATTGGACTGGACAGAATCGACAGGATCTTCGATAAATATGGCCTCCGGCAACTCATCCGGAGCCGGATCTATGACTTCAGGAGGGATTTCCAGAATCTCAAGCACTGGAGGAGGCGAGCTTTGTGCTTCTTGTTGTTGAGAACTCGAAGATTCCATAATTAACTAACTCACCAGAAAGCGGCGTTAAATACATAAAAAGCCCATACATCCCCCCAGTGTATAGTGTATGAATTTGTCGTGCAGTGCAAGTGCTATGCATAACTTAAGAAGATTTCACAAGTTGAAACAAGATGTCCGAACGACGAAACTTTGGAATTTGAGAATGAAAATGACCGTCATCGCTGACCGTCACTTCCACGCCATCCAGGTGCTACCGACCAATTCAAGTATAAAATCATTATATTTTGGTTAAGTCATGGTGCCATCGACGAGCTCCAAAAGAGAGGTCAAGTCAAATTCGATTATGCAAGGCCGAAGCTCGTCGGAGTCAAGTATGCTAAAGTTCAGCGAGTTCGTTAAAGTTCAACTTAAAATTGGTCGTAGTTCAGATGTCGGATCAAATCAGAGGAGTGGGAGTCCCAGAAGCAAGGATGTTCGAATCGATTGACTCGAAACGATGCGAGTCGAATCGACGAACTTCGGATCGATATGAGTCGAATTGACGAACTTCTTGCCCCGACTCCATGTAGTTCGACTCGATGAGGCCTTGGGACAGAGAAGCAATTCGAATCCATGAGCTCTACTTAACTTCGGATCGATCAATATTGAACACCTTCGAATCCATCAAAATACCGTTCCTTCGAATTGATAAGCACGAAACCCTTCTTCCTTTACAACCATCGATTCGAAGCCTTGCATTCAAGATCGATTCGAACTGTTCATTCCTGGATCGATGCGAAGTCATGAAGGAAGATAGCGACCATCAATATCTACGCTCCTCCAAGACAGCATTCTACGATCGATACGAATTGAATGGTTTCGTTCCTCTGGCCCATCGAGTCGATCCATTCCTGATCTCACAACCCTTCATGATTTTCAGAAGAAAGGATTGAATCGATGCTGGAAACTCCAGTTTTATTATTCCCTACGCTCGAATCGATCCCTTGGCTACCTGATTGGATTCGATTGCAAAAGAAGACTTGGTGGAATTCTATCGATTCGTGCAGAGACACGGTAGTTTCTTACTTTGAAGGATCGAGTCGAAGAAACAGCTACGGTGAAAGATAAAAAGTAAAAGGTGAAAGTGAAGATGGGCTTGCGTATTTATATGAGTTCAAGAAATGAGTTGTGGCTCTTCGTCTCCCGGTCATATTGACCTTTTACCACCGGTCACTCGCCATGCTCCATCGATTCGAACAACCGCTCAATCGCCCACTACGTTCGAATCCATCCTAGCGTCAAGCCGTTGCTTCGAGTCCATCACACGGCTGAGTCCATACATCGCTTCGAATCCATTGCCTTCCTATCCATTGCACGTTCGAATCCATCCTTGTAGGATCGATGCGAGGCGAGGCGTTATCGATTTGAAGGAGCCATCGAGCAAAGGTTGGATTGAAAATTCAATCGATTCGAAGCACGAAGACCAATTGAACCATGGATTCGAAAGCTGTCGCTTCGAACATACATGCCTTCGAATCCATCAAAATCCACCGATGAGAACGGACGAATCGCTTCAATTTGAAAAATACTTGTCTACCTTTTACATCGATTCAGAAGAGGATCGATACAAGAGGACGATTATAGACAATCATAAAACAGTGTCTCAACTCGAATCTCAAGATCGGTTCAGGAGAGGACCGATGCAGAATCCGATAACAAACCGAACTGACAACGGTTGGCAATCGCACAACCTTAACCAAAACCAAAGTGGTACATATATGCACATGTGTATGACTAACACTTGATCTTTAACATTTATAGGGATCAAATGTTCATCTCGTCATGGTTTCAACGACTGACAGTCAAATCACAATCATACGACGGTTAATTGCAGCAATAAAGAATACAACTTTCAAAGAGCATGTCCCGGTTGTCCAACGTGAGACTGCAACTTTTCAAAGCACATCATGTTTACACAAGACGTACTTTGGGGGGCAAATGTTATCCCGCCTTTTGGCAAGGCCGAGATACCGAGGAGTTGACTGGAAAAACAGGATCACACGTCCTCGACATTGAATGATTGCTGGATAACTACAAATACCGATGAATTTGGCCCGAGTCCGGATCGGGCTATAATTGATAAGGAACGTCAAGCAAAGCCACAGAAGCCAACATTCCGAATTTCGAGACAACACGAGTTCGTATGCTCAAGTCATCGCCATTGGAAAGTGGAAGGAATAACCCTGGTTCGAACCCAATAGGACCAAGCCTTGGGTTCGAATCCATCATCCTTGCATTAGTTCGAACCCATAAGACGTAGTCGTGCCTCGAATCCATCAAGATAGCAAAGTTTCGAACCCGCCCTCGTATGATTTGGTTCGAATCCATCAGACGTATATTGTTCCGAATCCATGAGGAATACCTTTACTTCGACTCCATCGAGCAAACCCTCAGATAGCCATGCGTCGAACCCATACACGTATGCCGTAGTTCGAATCCATGAAACCATCTTCCACCTTCGAATCCATCAAGGAAGAGTCCTTCGAATCCATGCAATTGAGGGAGCTCCGACTCCATTCCCTGCTTATCTTCGAATCCCCACGTCAAGACAACTTCGAATCGATCCACAGTGAGATATTTTATTCGATTCGAACGAGTACCGGTTCCATTGATTCGAAGGTAGCGCACCTTCGAATCTAACATCTCGAATCCACCAAGTAAACGCGGCTAAAACCTAGGGTATGACCCAGAAAATTCGAAGAAAAAGGAGGATTGACCCAAAGCACGTGCACCACGTCATCACCTTCACGTGCAGAAGCATGGATTCGACCCTATGGATTCGAACCATATCGATTCGAAAGAATCCATAGGGCGAAACACACAATCTTGAATCGATCATAACTCTAGATCTACAAATCCAAATGCTATGAAATTTTCACAGACGCTTGCATATACATAGAAGGATGTCCATGCCAAGTTTCATCATGATTGGACACTTTTTTGATAGATTCGAACCAAGGGTCGAATCGATCCCAAAGTGGGCCCGGATCTCCAGAATTCGGCCATGTGGGCCCCCCTCACGTGCAAGAAGCGTTCTTCCCTGATTTTAGGTGAAATATCAGCCTCCAACACCTATAAATAGAGCCCCTGGTCATTCAGAAAAGGAATGGGAGAATTTTGAGAGTAAGAGAACGCCCGGACGCTGCCAGAATTGCTTCAGAGCACCACTGCTGCCTTTGATTTCGAATTTTGGCTTACTACTTGCTGTACTCTAACATTAAAAAGTTTTTTTCTCCGAATAACAAGCAATAAAGTAACAAAACTTCATAGTGGACGTAGGCAAAACGCCGAACCACTCTAAATCGTTGTCTCTTGTGCAATTTACTTCCTGCTATTTGGAGTTTTTGTTAGATAATCCACGTTTTAATTTACTTTCTTCATTTATTATCTCTTCAAAAAATTCCGACGAGTGTTGTGCCCAATTTTGACACAAACAATCATATTCTCACTTTCATTTTAAACTCACGCAACCAAGTAGATCGATTCAAAACTTAACAAAAAAAATGGCGGTCGAGAATCTCAAAGCAAATAAAATCAAAATTTTCATAGCCACTCATTTTCCTCTCGCCTCTAAACTATCCGAGTTAATCGAACTCATTCCCGAACGAGATCATATGATCGAAATTGTTGATGGCTGTGGCGATTTAACTTGATCGAAAAGGAGCAGCCTTGAAGCGGCGAAATTGGGTATCTCGCGGTCGTAGGTGGCGCATGCAATTTTGGGATCGCGCACGAAGGTTGGAGGCGGGCTTGTTAGGGTCAAGTTGATGAAAGCTTCGGTGAGTTCGAGCTTTCGGAATGCGCTCGATTTAGGGACGAAGGCAGCATCGATCATAGTCGAGCTTTGGGGGGAGGCGAGCAACTGCGTTGGAGGGAAGCGATTCGTCGGCAGTGGATCGGCGGTGGCAGTGTAGCGAGCAGGATTCAAAGAATATCAGGCGGTAAGGTATGCGTATATATTAATAAATTGTTTTCAAAATTTCATCCAGTTTAACATATATATAAAAAAAATTAATTTTATTACGGTAAAAAGGAATACATACATACATATATATATATATATACAGTAAAGTTGAATGAAGTTACAGTAAGAAATTTTTAAACAGTTCTGTTTTTGATTTAGTATATGTATATATAATTTAGAAAATATATACAGTTTTTTTAGTAAGATAAAAGGTATATTTACAGTAAAGATTTAAAATAATTCAGTTTCAAATATATATAAGTTTTGGAAAATATAGGAATTTACAAAAAGATTTGATTCTTAAAATCTATACGGGTTATTTTTATAAATATACTTATGTAGTTTCTAAATGAGAAATAAAATAATGTATTATGGAGATTGTTAAATAAACTTATTTAATTAGCTTGTGTAAAATTTAAATTTTAGTTAAACAAATTTGTTTAAAGAAATTAATTTGAAATAAAGATCATTTATTAAACAAATTAAGTAAATGAAAATAAATTGTTCGATTATTTCGAATATTAATAAATCGTATAAATTGTTTGTTACAAGGTCTAAAAATCATAGAGGATCAAGCGGGAATGAAAATGGATTGCATGCAAAGCAAAAGGTGAGATCTTCTCACTCAAATCATAATAATTGAAAATTTCAGTTATTGATTGATTGTTGAATTATGATAGTTAAATTTAAATTGTTGATTGTGTGCTTGGATGATTGATTTATTATTAGTTATATGCGCTTAGACCCTATGCGCCGCATAATATCGGATGATATTATATTTAAACCCATATACCACGATATTCCACCTTGAAGTGGAATTGGTATTATATATGTATTTAGAGTTGTTGCTTTCCTGCATTATATAGCGGATGAGACTCTATGCGCCGCATAATAGCGGATGATATTTTATGAATCTCGCATACCGCGATATTCCACCTCGAAGTGGAATTGGTATTTAATTGTTGTGCTAACGTCTGTGGATGCAGAGAAAACAGGATGGAGGGATCCAACTGGATTCCTCAAATATTTGAATTAGTTTCAATATTGTGTGTTGATTATTTATAATCTGTGTGTGACTATTTATGATTGAGACTGTTGAAGGCTATAATTTAGCCGAATATATTTTTGGTATCGTAAGATACCAGAAATAAATCAAATTTGATTTTTGAAATTTAGTAGAAAATTTATAGTAAATTAATTTTAGAAAATTGAATAAATTTAGAAGAAGGAATTTGTTTCAAAAGATAATAAATTTGGTGTTTGAAATAATTTTGAGAATCAATTTGAAATTTGATTTGGTGTTTTGAAAATAAATTAGAAAATAAATTTGATATTGATTTGGTAAAAATAATAATTATTTGGGGAATTGATTTAAAAGTCATATATCAGTGGAAATTTGGGAATTTAAAATTCACAATAGGAATTTATTTTTAAAGGCAATAAATTTGTAAATCAAATTAAAAATTGATTTGATGTTTTAAAATAAATCTTTAAGGGAAATTTGTTTTAAAATAAACATTGGTTTACTTTTAAAGGTGTGAAAAGAAATTTACAGGTTTGGAATGTAAATTAAAATAAATCGAGAAGATTTATTAATTGATATAAATGGAAAGAGAATTCTTCCCTAGAAAGCCGAGTATATTTAAAGTAGCCAATGAAGTATAAATTAAAAGTTCTAGAAATTGATTTGGAAGAATATTTCGGAGAAATTATTTTCTTAAGTTATTTGAAAATCTTCAAAGTAAAAATTTATTTAATTAATTATAGAAGTAATCACTTAAAGATTAAATTGATATCTGATTTAGAAAATGAGTGTTTAAAATAATTATACCCTATCTACTAATTTTATTGTAAAGTTAGTTTGGACTTGGAATTTTATATGAGACATTTATACAATATTTCCATAATTAATATTTAAATAAATGTTTTAAAATAATTTTATCTAAATGTTTCCAAGCATATATTTGGATAAGCGATTTAAAATATTTTAAAGTATTTGAACTCGGCAGACTTTCAGTGGAAATAAATAAATAATATAGGGAATCTTATTCCGCGAGTGAAAAGTGATTTGAAATTTGTTTTCAAATGGTTGAAGTGTTAAAAATATATATCTTGCAAAAATATTTTGAAAATAATAACTGGGAAATTATTAGATCTTAGTGATTGTTGTGGATATTTATTGATAGTTAAATAACCGACTATCAATATTTGCCTTTAAACGACATTTGAATTTCGATGCGACCGGGAGTCGGATTCCAAATGGATATTCGAAACCCACATCGAACCTTTTTGATTGTGATAAACCTTTTGTTTAAAAGATCAAAGTGAAAATTCTTGTGATTTGTTGAAATCTGAATGAATACTTATTTTATAAAAAAGCGCTCGTTATTCGGATTAGCCGAGAGAGGACCTTGTGTCATAAAATCCATTTCGAATAACGATACGACGAAATGGGATTGTATTTGAAGACGGTATTGAAGACCGGGTATTTTCGAAAGCGAAAGGCTTGCCTGTCGAATGTCTCTCCACTGGATTGCTCCGGTATAGAGATTTTATCACCTTTGCGATGGGGATTCCGGACGTGATTTGTGAATATCCAGATTTGCAAGGGCTTCTTTGAAGTGCCTTCGGTTCCGTTCGATCTCGGAACGGACTGGTATGGATGTGTTCTGACGTTACACTTTGAGATATAAAGTTGGTTTCTATCAAATACATTTCTGTTGGCGGCGGAGAATTTATTCTCTTAGCTTAACACCCTTCTCTGAGACATACGAGCTCAGAGGTTAAGTAGTTGATGATTACTAGTGATATATTCCCAAACTGGTAATGTGGCATACGAAGTGTTGCTGATCATTTGTTGATCAAAGCATGACTTTGTGAAAAGGTAGCTTTGTGGACGAGACCTCATCGGACCTCACACCCCGGAAATGGTCAAAATAGGAAAGATGCGGCAAGGTTATGAGGGTCGCGCCCTTTAGGGTATGTCATTTCCTTATGGAAAAGAGTGGTATCATGGTATGGAGCCCAGATACTTAACCTATGTTGTTGCCGTAAATATTTTATATATACTTTGTGGTTGTTGCTTTGTGGTTGAGGATCCTCGGATAAAGGTCCCAAAGGACCGAGGGATGACATACTCGAGTAGTCGTTATCTAGTTACAGAGGTAACCCGGTCTCGTGTTGGCAGAGATCCATGTAGGTTCACGGGACGTCCCTCCAAAGGCGTACCCGTGTGGCAGTAGGAAGTTCCTTAGCCTGACCATTTGTTGGAAATCCAAACTCCAATACGTGCCCTGTATGGTTTTAGTTGTATAACCTGCCATTTACTTATGGTGGTCACCACTGTTTAGATGGTAGCTATAGTAGGCATAGTTCGGAATGTCTATGCTGGCTCAGATTAATATTATACTTTCGAAATGTTTTCTGCACTACGCACTAATAATAATATTGAAAAGAATTTGCGTATCAAGCATATTTGACTATCATAAGTAGAAATCTCCTCCAATTCTGCGTTTGCATTGTGTGTGTGGTGGGAGGCCTTATGGTAGTTTCATTTTCCAAAAGCATAGAGGATTTCTTTTTTATTTTCTTTGTGAAAATAACTGTTTTTAAGATCACACACCAGTCCCACGACTGACCTTGCTTATCTTTGTGAAACATGATGTTGTTGTTGTAACACTCTAATAATGTAATGTGATGCAATGTAACAACTGATATAGTGCTTTTTCTTTAAAGATATTCATTTATCTATTATATTTGTTCCACTGCGATATGTGAGATTCTGTTATTGTTTCTGTTTCTTCTTCTATCTTCTTCTTCTTTACCCTAATTCTTCTACCTCTTTATTCTTTAACCCTAAAGACTTGTAAGTTTGATCCTCTTTGGGCTGAATTGTTGTGGGATTTTTCCAGTTCAAAAGGGGTACGGATTTGCGGGCCTTTACATAACTCCAAATGAGTCAAAAGTTATGGCCGTTTGAAGAAACGGAAGAAAACGTTGGACCGCTCACTGATCCGATTCGACGGTATTGGCGAAAGTTTTCGATCTCCGCTAAGCGCTCGAGCATGCTCACAACGTAGCACTCGATATTTAGTATATTATTGGTCACTAAGGGAATAATTGGGGAAATGGGTCAAAGCTTGTCTACTGAAGCTATAGCGCAATAAACGTTCTTTTTTTACGATCGTTCCATCTTCCTCGTTTTCCATACCTCTTTGTTTTGCTCATGATCATCAACACGCTTAGTCTTTTTACCAATATTACAACACCACGACAAAGTGACTTCAAGGAGGATGTTAAATGCATTTGGTATCTTAGAATTTCGAACGGCTGAGGGTGTTTATAGTGATTACTTAGCCTGTAAGTAACCTATTTTTTCAGTCTACGGATATCTTTCGGTTTCTTGTTTTATCCAATTTTTAATCCAGTTTCAACCTTTTTAGCGGAATATTATCGTGTCCTTTTTTTATCTTTGTATATTTCTGTTATTTTTGTCTTTTTTCAAGGTTTACATCGATTTAGTCTGACTATTTATACCACAAACTCCGCGGAATAAATTTATGAACGAAAACGTCCGAATTGTAGAAAAAACTTAAGATGGAATTTTTCTACACACGAAACCGATCCAAGGCATATCCAACCGTTAGAAACGTAGAACATGCAAAGTGCTTCGTTTTGATACGTTGTGGCTCCAGTAACTCCAAACTAATCAAAAGTTATGGTCGTTTGAAGAAACGGAAGAAAGCGACGGACCGCTCGCTGATCCGATTCGACGGTATTGACAAAAGTCTTCGACCTTCGCGAAACGCTCGAGCATACTCACATTGTAGCACTTGATATTTAAGATATTATGGATAACTGAAAGAAAAAATGGAGATATGGGTCAAAAGCTTGTCTACAGAAGCTATAGCACAATAAACGTTCTTTTTTTACGATCGTTCCGTCTTCCTTGCTTTCCATAACTCATTGTTTTGCTCATATTCATCAACACGCGCGGCCTTTTTGCCAAAATTACAACATCATGACAACGTGGCTTCAAGGGCAATGTTAAACGCATTTGATATCATAGAATTTAGAACGGCTGAGGGTGCTTTTTATGATTACTTAGCCGTAAGTAACCTACTTTTTTAGTCTGCGAATATCTTTGGGTTTCCTGTTTTAACCAATTTTTAATCCAGTTTCAATCTTTTTAGCAGAATATTATTGTGGCATTTTTTTGATCTTCGTATAATTTTGTTACTTTTTTCGTTCTTCTAGGTTTACATCGATTTAGTCCGATTATTTATACCACAAATTTCACGGAATAAATTTATGAACGAAAACGTTCGAGCTGTAGAAAAAACTCAAGATGAAAGTTTTCAACACACGAAACCGATCTATGACAATTCCAACCATTGGAATTTAGAACATGGAAAGAACTTCATTTTGATAGGTTGTGGCTTTAGTATCTCCAAACGAGTCAAAAGTTACGGGCGTTTGAAGAAATGGACGAAAGCGACGGACCGCTCGCTGATCCGATTCGATGCTATTGGCGAAAGTCTTCGATCTCCGCAAAACGCACGAGCTTGCTCACACCGTAGCACTCGATATTTAAGATATTATGGTTCACTTAGGGAATAAATGGGGACATGGGTCAAAAGCTTGTCTACAGAAGCTATAGCGCAATAAATATTCTTTTTTACGATCGTTCCGTCTTCCTCGTTTTCCATACCTCATTGTTTTGCTTATATTCATCAACACGTGCGGTTTTTTTACCAAAATTACAACGCCACGACAAAGTGACTTCAAGGAGAATGTTAAACGCATTTGATATCTTAGAATTTCGAGCGGCTGAGGGTGTTTTTATGATTACTTTACCTATAAGTAACCTACTTTTTCAGTCTGCGAATATCTTTCAGTTTCCTGTTTTATCCAATTTTTAATCCAATTTCAATCTTTTTAGCGGAATATTATCATGGCCTTTTTTTATCTCCTTATATTTTTGTGTGTTTGCCCTTTTTCAAGTTTTACATCAATTTAGTCTAATTATTTATATCACAAACTCCACGGAATAAATTTATGAACGAAAACATCCGAGTTGTAGTAAAAAATAAAGAAGGAATTTTTCTGCACATGACACCGATCCATGACAGTTCCAACCGTAAAGAACGTCAAACATGGAAAGAGCTTCGTTTTGATTGGTTGTGTCTCCCGTAACTCCAAACGAGTCAAAAGTTATGGCCGTTTGAAGAAAGGAAAGAAAGCGACGGACCGCTCGCAGATCCTATTCGACGGTATTGGCGAAAGTCTTCGATCTCCGCGAAATGCTCGAGCATGCTCCCACCGTAACATCCTTGGAATATTATGGTGGCCTTTTTGATCTTCATATATTTTGGTTTTTTTGTTTTTCAAGGTTTACATCGATTTAGTCTGATTATTTATACCACAAATTTCGTGGAATAAATTTATGAACGAAAACATTCGAGCTGTAGTAAAAACTTAAGATGGAATTATTTTGCACACGAAATCGGTCCATGACAATTCCAATAGTTAGAAATGTAGAACATAGAAAGAGCTTCGTTTTGATAGGTTGTGGTTCCCGTAACACCAAACGAGTCAAAAGTTATGGCCGTTTGAAGAAACGGTAGAAAGCGACGGACCGCTCGTTGATCTGATTCAACGGTATTGGCGAAAGTCTTCGATCTCTGCGAAACGCTCGAGCATGCTCACACCGTAGAACTCAATATTTAAGATATTATGGATCACTGAGGGAATAATTGGGGATATGGGTCAAAAGCTTGTCTACTGAAGCTATAGCGCAATAAAATTCTTTTTTTACGATCGTTCCGTCTTCATCGTTTTCCATACCTCATTGTTTTGCTCATTTTCATAAACACGCTCGGTCTTTTTACCAAAATAACAACACCATGACAAAGTGATTCAAGGAGAATGTTAAACGCATTTGATATCTTAGAATTTCGAACGGCTGAGAGTGTTTTTAATGATTACTTAGCCTATAAGTAACCTACTTTTTCAGTTTGCGAATATCTTTCGGTTTCTTGTTTTAACCAATTTTTAATCCAATTTCAAACTTTTTAGTGGAATATTATCGTAAACTTTTTTTATCTTCATATATTTTTCTTATTTTTGTCGTTCTTCTAGGTTTACATCGATTTAGTCCGATTATTTATACAACAAACTCCACGGAATAAATTTATGAACGAAAACGTCCGAGCTGTAGAAAAAACTTAAGATGTAATTTTTCAACACACAAAATTTATCCATGACAATTCCAACCATTTGAAATGTAGAACATGCAAAGAGCTTCGTTTTGATAGGTTGTGCCTTCCGTAACTCCAAACAAGTCAAAAGTTATGGCCGTTTGAAGAAACGGAAGAAAGCGACAGACCGCTTGCTGATCCGATTCGACGCTATTGGCGGAAGTCTTCGATATCCGTGAAATGCTTGAGCTTGCTCATACCGTAGCACTTTATTATGGTTAACCGAGGGAGTAAATGGGGATATGGGTCAAAAGCTTGCCCACTAAAGCTATAGCGCAATAAACGTTCTTTTTACGATCGTTCCGTCTTCCTCATTTTCCATACCTCATTATTTTGCTCATATTCATCAACATGCGCGGTTTTTTTACCAAAATTACAACACCCCGACAAAGCGACTTCAAGGAGAATGTTAAACGCATTTCATATCTTAGAATTTCGAATGGCTGAGCGTGTTTTTTATGATTACTTAGCCTGTAAGTAACCTACTTTTTCAGTCTGCGAATACCTTTCGGTTTTCTGTTTTATCCAATTTTTAATCCAATTTCAATCTTTTTAGCGGAATATTATCGTGGCCTTTTTTGATCTCTGCACATTTTTATTTGTTTGTCCTTTTTCAAGGTTTACATCGATTTAGTCCGATTATGCATACCACAAACTCCATGGAATAAATCTATGAACGAAAACATCCGGGCTGTAGTAAAACCTAAAGAAGGAATTTTTCTGCAAACGAAACTGATCCATGACAATTCCAACCGTAAAAAAACGTAGAGCATGGAAAGAGATACAATTTTGATAGGTTATGGCTCCCGTAACTCCAAATTAGTCAAATGTTTTGGCCGTTTAAAGAAACGGAAGAAAACGACGGATCGCTCGCTGATCCGATTCAACGGTATTGGCGAAAGTCTTCGATGTCCGTGGAGCGCTCGAGCATGCTCATACCATAGTACTTGATATTTAAGATATTATGGATCACTAGGAGAATAATTGGGGATATGGGTCAAAAACTTGTCTATTAAAGCAATAGTGAAGTAAACAATCTTTTTTTATGATCGTTCCGTCTTCCTCGTTCTTCGAACCTCGTTGTTTTGCTCATATTCATCAACACGCGCGGTCTCTTTACCAAAATTGTAACACCACGACAAAGTGACTTCAAGGAGAACGTTAAACGCATTTGACATCTTAGAATTTCGAACGACTGAGGGTGTTTTTTATGATTATTTAGCCTGTAAGTAACCTATTTTTTCTGTCTGCGAATATCTTTCGGTTTCCTGTTTCATCCAATTTTTAATCCTATTTCAATCTCTATAGCGGAATATTATTGTGGCCTTTTTTTTTATCTTCGTATGTTTTTGTTTTTTGTCGTTTTTAAAGGTTTACATCGATTTAGTCCGACTATTTATGCCACAAACTCCCCGTAATAAATTTATGAACAAAAACATCCGAGTTGTAGAAAAACTTAAGATGGAATTTTTCTACACCCGAAACCGATCCATGATAATTCCAAACATTAGAAACATATAACATGCAAAGAGCTACGTTTTGATAGGTTATTGCTGCCGTAACTCCAAACGAGTCAAATGTAATGGCCGTTTGAAGAAATGAAAGAAAGCGACGGACCGCTCGTGGATCCTATTCGACGATATTGGCTAAAATCTTCGATCTCCGCTAAACGCACGAGCTTGCTCACACCGTAAACTCCGTGCAATATTATCATGGCCTTTTTTTATCTTCATGTATTTTGGTTTTTTTTTTGTCGTTTTTCAAGGTTTATATCGATTTAGTCCGATCATTTATACCACAAACTCCGTGTAATAAATTTATGAACGAAAGCATCCGAGCTGTAGTAAAAACTTAAGATGGATTTTTTTTTGCACACGAAACTGGTCCATGACAATTCCAACAGCTAAAAATGTTGGAAAGAGCTTCCTTTTGATAGGTTGTGCTCCCTAACTCCAAATGAGTCAAAACTTATGGCCGTTTGAAAAAATGGAAGAAAGCGACGGACCACTCATTGATCCGATTCAACAGTATTGGCGAAAGTCTTCGATCTTCACGAAACGCTCGACCAGTCTCACAACATAGAACTCGATATTTAAGATATTATGGATCACTGAGGGAATAATTGGGGATATGGGTCAAAAGCATGTCTACTGAAGCTATAGCGCAATAAACGTTCTTTTTTTACGACCGTTCGGTCATTCTTGTTTTCCTTACCTCATTGTTTTTCCATATTCATCAACATGCGCGGTCTTTTTACCAAAATTACAACACCATGACAAAGTGACTTCAAGGAGAATATTAAACGCATTTGATATTTTAGAATTTCGAAAGGCTGTGGGTGTTTTTTATGATTACGTAGCCTGTAAGTAACCAATTTTTTCAGTCTGCGAATATCTTTCGGTTTCCTGTTTTAACCAATTTTTAATTCAATTTCAATCTTTTTAGCGAAATATTATCGTAGTCCTTTTTGACCTTCATATATTTTTGTTATTTTTGTCGTTCTTCTAGATTTACATCGATTTAGTCCTACAATCCATGGAATAAATTTATGAACGAAAACATCCGAGCTGTAGAAAAAATTTAAGATGAAATTTTTCAACACACGAAACTGTTCCATGACTATTCCAATTATTAGAAATGTAGATCATGGAAAGATCTTCGTTTTGATAGGTTGTGGCTTCCGTAGCTCCAAACGAGTCAAAAGTAATGGTCGGTTGAAGAAACGGAAGAAAGCGACGGACCACTCGCTGATCCGATTCGACGCTATTGGCGAAAGTCTTCGATCTCCGTGAAAAGCTCGAGCTTGCTCACACCATAGCACTCAATATTTAAGATATTATGGTTCACTTAGGGAATAAATGAGAATATGGGTCAAAAGCTTGTCTACAGAAGCTATAGCGCACCGTACCTTATTGTTTTGCTCATATTCATCAACACGTTCGGTTTTTTAACCAAAATTACATTTCCACGACAAAATGACTTCAAGGAGAATGTTAAACGCATTTGATATCTTCGAATTTCGAACGGCTGAGGCTGTTTTGTATGATTACTTAGCCTGTAAGTAACCTACTTTTTCAGTCTGCGAATATCATTCGGTTTTCTGTTTTATCCAATTTTTATTCCAATTTCAATCTTTTTAGCGGAATATTATCGTGGCCTTTATTGATCTCCGTATATTTTTGTTTACTTGTCCCTTTTCAAGGTTTACATCGATTTATTCCGATTATCTATAACACAAACTCCACGGAATAAATTTATGAACAAAAACATCTTAGATGTAGTAAAAACTAAAGAAGGAATTTTTCTACACACGAAATCGATCCATGACAATTCCAACCGTAAAAAGAGTAGAACATGGAAAGAGATATGTTTTGGTAGGTGGTGGCTCTCGTAACTCCGAACGAGTCAAATGTTATAGCCGTTTAAAGAAATGGAAGAAAGCGACGGATCGCTCGTTGATCCGATTCGACGGTATTGGCGAAATTCTTCGATCTCCGCGAAACGCTCGAGCATGCTCACACCATAGCACTCGATATTTAAGATATTATGGACCACTGGGGGAATAATTGGGGATATGGATCAAAAGTTTGTCTATTGAAGTAATAGCGCAATAAACAATCTTTTTTTACGATCGTTCCGTCTTCCTCGTTTTCCGAACTCATTGTTTTACTCATATTCGTCAACACGCGTGGTCTTTTTACCAAAATTACAACACCACGACAAAGTGAGTTCAAGGAGAATGTTAAACGCATTTGATATCTTAGAATTTCGAACGGCTAAGAGTGTTTTTTATGATTACTTAGCATGTAAGTAACCTATTTTTTCTGTCTACGATTATCTTTCGGTTTCCTGTTTCATCCAATTTTTAATCCTATTTCAATCTTTATAGCGGAATATTATCGTGGCCTTTTTTGATCTTCGTATATATTATTTTTTTGTCGTTTTTCAAGGTTTACATCGATTTAGTCCGATTATTTATGCCACAAACTCTACGGAATAAATTTATGAACGAAAACATCCGAGTTATAGGAAAAACTTAAGATGAAATTTTTCTGCACACGAAACCGATCCGTGACAATTCCAACCGTTAGAAATGTAGAACACGCAAAGAGCTTCGTTTTGATAGGTTGTTGCTCTCGTAATCCCAGACGAGTCAAAAGTAATGTTCGTTTGAAGAAACGGAAGAAAGCGACGGACCGCTCGCGGATCCTATTCGACGGTATTGGTAAAAGTCTTCGACCCCCGTGAAATTCTTGAGCCTGCTCACACCGTAAACTCTACGGAATATTATCGTGCCCTTTTTTGATCTTCGTATATTTTGGTTTTTTTGTCATTTTTCAAAGTTTACATCGATTCAGTCCGATTATTTATACCAAAAAATCCGTGGAATAAATTTGTGAACGAAAACATCCGAGCTGTAGTAAAAACTGAAGGTGGAATTTTTTTGCACATGACCGGTCCATGACAATTCCAACTGTTAGAAACGTAGGACATGGAAAGAGCTTCGTTTTGATAGGTTGTGGCTCCTGTAACTCCAAACGAGTGAAATGTTAGGGCCGTTTGAAGAAACGGAAGAAAGCGTCGAACCGCTCTTTGATCCGATTCAACGGCATTGGCGAAAGTCTACGATCTCTGCGAAATGCTCGAGCAGGCTCACAACATAGAACTCGATATTTAAGATATTATGGATCACTGAGGGAATAATTGGAGATATGGGTCAAAAGCTTGTCTACCGAAGCTATAGCGCAATATACGTTCGTTTTTTACGATCGTTCCGTCTTCCTCGTTTTCCTTACCTCATTCTTTTACACATATTCATCAACACGCGCGTCTTTTTACCAAAATTACAACACCATGATAAAATGACTTTAAGGAGAATGTTAAACGTATTTGATATCTTAGAATATCGAACGGCTGAGGGTGTTTTTATGATTACTTAGCCTGTAAGTAACCTACTCTTTCAGTCTGCGAATATCTTTCGGTTTCCTGTTTCAACCAATTTTTAATCCAATTTCAATCTTATTAGCGGAATATTATCGTTGTCTTTTTTGATCTTCGTATATTGTTGTTATTTTTGTCGTTCTTCTAGGTTTACATCGATTTAGTCTGGTTATTTATACCACAAACTCCGCACAATAAATTTATGAACGAAACGTCCGAGCTGTAGAAAAAATTTAAGATGAGATTTTTCAACACACCAAACCGATACATGATAATTCCAACCACTAGAAATGTATAGCATGGAAAGAGCTTCATTTTGATTGGTTGTGGCTTCCGTAACTCTAAACGAGTCAAAAGTTATGGCTGTTTGAAGAAAGGAAGAAAGCAACCGGCCGATCGCGGATCCGATTCGATGCTATTGGCGAAAGTCTTCGATCTCCGCTAAACGCTCGAGCTTGCTCAAACCATAGCACTTGATATTTAAGATATTTCGGTTCACTGAGGGAATAAATGGGAATATGGGTTAAAAGCTTGTCTACAGAAGCTATAGTGCAATAAACGTTCTTTTTTTACGATCGTCCCGTCTTCCTCGTTTTTCGTACCTCATTGTTTTGCTCATATTCATCAACACGCGCAGTTTTTTTTACCAAAATTACAACACCATGACAAAGTGACATCAAGGAGAATGTTAAACGCATTTGATATCTTAGAATTTTGAACGGCTGAGGATGTTTTTTATGATTACTTAGCTTGTAAGTAACCTACCTTTTCAATCTGCGAATATCTATCAGTTTTCTATTTTATCCAATTTTTATTCCAATTTCAATTTTTTAGCGGAATATTATTGTGGTCTTTTTTTATCTTCGTATATTTTTGTTTGTTTGTCCTTTTTCAAGGTTTACATTGATTTAGTCTGATTACTTATACCACAAACTCCACGGAATAAATTTATGAACGAAAACATCCGAGCTGTAGTAAAAATAAAAGAAGGAAATTTTCTACACACGAAACCGATCCACGACAATTCCAACCGTAAAAAGCGTAGAACATGGAAAGAGATACGTTTTGAAAGGTTGTGGCTCCCGTAATTCCAAATGAGTAAATGTTATGGCCGTTTGAAGAAACGGAAGAAAGCGACGCATCGCTCGCTGATCCGATTCGACGGTATTGGCGAAAGTCTTCGATCTCCGTGAAACGCTCGAGCATGCTCACACCGTAGCACTCGATATTTAAAATATTATGGATCACCAGGGGGATAATTGAGGATATGGGTAAAATGCTTGTCTACTGAAGCTATAATGCAATAAACAATCTTTTTTTACGATCGTTCCGTCTTCCTCATTTTTCGAACCTCATTGTTTTGCTCATATACGTCAAAACACGCGGTCTTTTTACCAAAATTACAATACTACGACAAAGTGACTTCAAGGAGAATGTTAAATGCATTTGATATCTTAGAATTTCGAATGGCTAAGGGTGTTTCTCATGACTACTTAGCCTGTAAGTAACCCATTTTTTCTGGATGTGAATATCTTTTGATTCCCTGTTTCATCCAATTTTTAATCCTAATTCAATCTTTATAGAGGAATATTATCGTGGTCTTTTTCGATCTTCGTTTATCTTTGTTTTTTTGCCATTTTTCGAGGTTTACATAAATTCACGACGGGGGTGATTGCAATGAGCAGAAATGTCACTCACCGGCCTAAACGACAAGCAAACACTCGAACGTGAGAGCGAGGGATCACCTAACAAATGGACGAGCTGTAAAAAAACTTAAGATGGAATTTTTCTGCACACGAAACCGATCCATGACAATTTCAACCATTAGAAACGTAGAACATGGAAAGAGCTTCGTTTTGATAGGTTGTGGCTCCCGTAACTCCAAACGAGTCAAAAGTTATGGTCGTTTGAAGAAATGGAAGAAAGCGACGGATCGCTCGCGGATCCGATGTGGCGGTATTGGCGAAAGTCTTCGATCTCCGCAAAGCGCTCGAGCATGCTCACACCGTAAACTCCGTGGAATATTATCGTGGCCTTTTTTGATCTTCATATATTTTGGTTTTTTTGTCGTTTTTCACGGTTTACATCGATTTGGTCCGATTATTTATACCACAAACTCCGCGAAATAAATTTATGAATGAAAACATCCGAGCTGTAGTAAAAACTTAAGATGGAATTTTTTTGCACACGAAACCGGTCCATGACAATTCCCATAGTTAGAAGCGTAGAACATGGAAAGAGCTTCGTTTTGATAGATTGTGGCTTCCGTAAGTCCAAACGAGTCAAAAGTTATGGCCGTTTGAAGAAACGGAAGAAAGCAACGGATGGCTCGTTGATCCGATTCAATGGTATTGGCGAAAGTCTTCGATATCCGCGAAACGCTCGAGCAGGCTCACAACGTAGAACTCGATATTTAAGATATTATGGATCACTATGGGAATAATTGGTGATATGGGTCAAAGGCTTGTCTACTGAAGCTATAGCGCAATAAACATTCTTTTTTTACGATCGTTCCATCTTCCTCTTTTTCCTTACCTCATTGTATTCCTCATATTCATCAACACGGGCGGTCTATTTATCAAAATTACAACATCACGACAAAGTGACTTCAACAAGAATGTTAAACGCATTTGATATCTTAGAATTTCGAACAGTTGAGGGTGTTTTTTATGATTACTTAGCCCGTAAGTAACCTACTTTTTCAGTTTTCGAATATCTTTCGGTTTTCCATTTTAACCAATTTTTTACCCAATTTCAATATTTTTAGCGGAATATTATCGTAGTCTTTTTTGATCTTCGTATATTTTTGTTATTTTTTCATTCTTCTAGGCTTATATCGATTTAGTCCGATTATTAATACCCCAAACTACGCGGAATAAATTTATGAACGAAAACGTCCGAGCTGTAGAAAATATTTAAGATGAAATTTTTCAACACACAAAACCGATCCATGACAGTCCCAACCATTAGAAATGTAGAACATGAAAAGGACTTCGTGTTGATAGGATGTGGCTTCCGTAACTCCAAACAAGTCAAAAGTTATGGTCGTTTGAAGAAATGGAAGAAAGTGACGGACCGCTCGCTGATCCGATTCGTCGCTATTGGGGAAAGTCTTCGATCTCTGTAGAACACTCGAGCTTGCTCCCACCGCTGCCCTCGATATTTAAGATATTATGGTTCATTGAAGGAATAAAGGGGGATATGAGTCGAAAGCTTGTCTACGGAAGCTATAGCGCAATAAACGTTCTTTTTTTACGTTCATTCCGTCTTTCTCGTTTTCCATAACTCATTGTTTTGCTCATATTCATCAACACGCGTGGCTTTTTTACCCAAATTACAACACAACGACAGAGTGACTTCAAGGAGAATGTTAAATGCATTTGATATCTTAGAATTTCGAACGGCTGAGGGTGTTTTTTATGATTACTTAGCATGTAAGTAACCTACTTTTTCAGTCTACAAATATGTTTCGGTTTCCTATTTTATCCAATTTTTATTCCAATTTCAATCTTTTTAGCGGAATATTATCGTAGCCTTTTTTGATCTCCGTATATTTTTGTTTGTTTGCCTTTTTTAAGGTTTACATTGATTTATTCCGATTAATTTATACCACAAACTCCATGGAATAAACTTATGAACGAAAACTTCCAAGCCGTAGTAAAAACTAAAGAAGGAATTTTTCTACACACGAAACTGATCCATGACAATTCCAACCGTAAAAACGTAGAACATGGAAAGAGATACGTTTTGATAGGTTGTGGCTCTCGTAACTCCAAATGAGTCAAATGTTATGGCCATTTGAAGAAACAGAAGAAAGCGATGGATTGCTCGCTGATCCGATTCGACAGTATTGGCGAAAGCCTTTGATCTCCATGAAATGCTCGAGCAAGCTCACACCGTAGCACTCGATATTTAAGATATTATGAATCACTAGGGTAATAATTGGGGATATAGGTCAAAAGCCTATCTACTGAAGCTATAGCGCAATAAACAATCTTTTTTTACGATCGTTCCGTCTTCCTCATTTTTCGAACCTCATTATTTTGCTCATATTCATCAAAACGTGCGGTCTTTTTACCAAAATTACAACACCACAACATGACTTCAAGGAGAATGTTAAACGCATTTGATATCCTAGAATTTTGAACGGCTGAGGGTGTTTTTATGATTACTTAGCCTGTAAGTAACTTATTTTTTCTGTCTGCGAATATCTTTCGGTTTCTTGTTTCATCCAATTTTTAATCCTATTTCAATCTTTATAGCGGAATTTATCGTGACAATTTCTGTAGTAAAAAATAAAATAAAAAAATTTCGTACCTTAAAGAGATACGTTTTGAAAGGTTGTGGATCCCGTAACTCCAAATGAGTCAAATGTTATGACCGCTTGAAGAAACAGAAGAAAGCGATGGATCGCTTGCTGATTCGATTTAACGGTATTGGCGAAAGTCTTCGATCTCCACGAAACGCTCGAGCATTCTCACACCGTAGCACTCGATATTTAAGATATTATGGATCACTCGGTGAATAATTGGGGACATGGGTCAAACGCTTGTCTACTTAAGCTATAGCGCAATAAACAATTTTTTTACGATCGTTCCGTCTTCCTCGTTTTCCGACCCTCATTGTTTTGCTCATATTCATCAACACTCGCGGTCTTTTTACCAAAATTACAATACCACGACAAGTGACTTCAAGGAGAATGTTAAACGCATTTGATATCTTAGAATTTCGAAAGGGTGTTTTTTATGATTACTTAGCCTTTAAGTAACCTATGTTTCTGTCTACGAATATCTTTCGATTTCCTGTTTCATCCAATTTTTAATCCTATTTAAATATTTATAGCGAAATATTTTCGTGGCCTTTTTTGATCTTCGTATATTTTTGTTTTTTTATCGTTTTTCAAGTTTTATATCTATTTATTCTGATTATTTATACCACAACCTCCGTGGAACAAATTTATGAACGAAAACATCCGAGCTGTAGAAAAAACTTAAGATGGAATTTTTCTGCACATGAAACTGATCTACGATAATTCCAACCGTTAGAAACGTAGAACATGCAAAGAGCTTCGTTTTGATAGATTGTGGCTCCCGTAACTCCAAACGAGTCAAAAGTTATGGCCGTTCGAAGAAATGGAAGAAAGCGACGGACCGCTCGTTGATCTGATTCAATGGTATTGGCGAAAGTCTTCGATCTCCACGAAACGCTCAAGCATGCTCACACCGTAGCACTCGATATTTAAGATATTATGGATCAATGAGGGAATAATTGGGGATATGGGTCAAAAAGCTTGTCTACTGAAGCTATAGCGGAATAAACATTCTTTTTTACGATCGTTCCGTCTTCTTCGTTTTCCGTACCTCATTGTTTTGCTCATATTCATCAACATGCGTGGTCTTTTTACCAAAATTACAACACCACGAAAAAGTAACTTCGAGGAGAATGTTGAAAGCATTTGATATCTTAGAATTTCGAACGACTGATGGTGTTTTATATGATTACTTAGCCTGTAAGTAACCTACTTTTTCATTCTGGAAATATCTTTCGGTTTCCTATTTTATCCAATTTTAAATCAAACTTCAATCTTTTTAGCAGGATATTATCGTGGCCTTTTTTATCTTTGTATATTTTTGTTTTTTGTTGTTTTTCAAGGTTACATCGATTTAGTCCGATTATTTATAGTACAAACTCCGCGGAATAAATTTATGAACGAAAACACCCGAGCGGAAGCAAAAACTTAAGATGGAATTTTTCGACACACGAAATCGATCCATGACAGTTCCAACCGTTAAAAACAAAGAACATGGAAAGTGCTGCGTTTTGATAGGTTGTGGCTCCCGTAACTCCAAACGAATCAAAAGTTATGGTCTTTTGAAGAAACGGAAGAAAGCGACGGACCGCTCTCTGATCCGATTCGACGGTATTGGCGAAAGTCTTCGATCTCCGCGAAACGCTTGAGCATTCTCACACTGTAGCACTCAATATTTAAGATATTATGAATCATTGAGGGAATAAATGGAGATTGGGGTCAAAATCTTGTCTACAGAAGCTATAGCGCAATAAACGTTCTTTTTTACGATCGTTCAGCCTTCCTCGTTTTCCATGCCTTATTGTTTTGACATATTCATCAACATGTGCAGTCTTTTAACCAAAATTACAGCACCATGATAAAGTGACTTCAAGGAGAATGTTAAGCGCATTTGATATCTTAGTATTCCGAATGGCTGAGGGTTTTTTTAGGATTACTTACCTGTAAGTAACCTACCTTTTCAATCCGTGAATATCTTTCGGTTTTCTGTTTTATCCAATTTTTAATCCAATTTCCATCTTTTTAGCGGAATATTAACGTGGCCTTTTTTGATCATCGTATTTTTTTGTTTTTTTTGTCATTTTTCAAGATTTACATCTATTTAGTCCGATTATTTATACCGCAAACACCGCGGAATAAATTCATGAATGAAAACATCCAGGCTGTAGTAAAAACTTAAGATGATATTTTTCTGCACATGAAATCGATCTATGATAATTCCAATTGTTAGCAACGTAGAACATGGAAAGAACTTCATTCTTATAGGTTGTGGCTTCCGTAACTCCAAACAAGTCAAAAGTTATGGCCGTTTGAAGAAACGGAAGAAAACGACAGACCGCTTGCTAATCCGATTCGACGGTATTGGTGGAAGTCGTCGATCTCCTCGAAATGCTCGAGCATGATTACATCGTAGCACTCAATATTTAAGATATTATGGATCACTGAGGAAATAAATTGGGATATGGGCCAAGATCTTGTCTACAGAAGCTATAGCGCAATAAACGTTTTTTTTACGACCGTTCCGTCTTCCTCTTTTTCAATACCTCATTGTTTTGCTCTTATTCGTCAACGCGCGCCGCCTTTTTTCTAAAATTACAACACCACAACGAAGTGACTTCAAGGAGAATGTTAAACGCATTTGATATCTTAGAATTTCGAACGGCTAAGTGTGTTTTTTATGATTACTTAGCCTATACGTAACATAATTTTTCAGTCTGCGAATATCTTTCGTTTTCCTATTTTATCCAATTTTTACTCCATTTTCAATCTTTTTAGCGGAATATTATCGTGACCTTTTTTGACCTTGATATATTTTTGTTTTTTGTCATTTTTCAAGGTTTACATCGATTAGTCCGATTATTTATACCACAAACTCCATGGAATAAATTTATGAACGAAAACATCCGTGCTGTAGAAGAACTTAAGATGTAATTTTTCTACACACGAAACCGATTCATGACAATTCCAACCGTTAGAAATGTAGAACATGGAAAGAGATTCTTTTTGATAGGTTGTGGATTCCGTAACTGCAAACGAGTCAAAAGTTATGGTCGTTAGAAGAAGCGGAAGAAAGCGACAGACCGCTCGCTTATTCGATTCGACGGTATAGAAGAATGTTTTCGAACTCCCGAAACGCTCGAGTATGCTAACACTGTAAAACTTAATATTTAAGATATTATGGATCATTGAAGAATAAATGGAGATATGCGTCAAAAGATTGTCTACTGAAGCTCTAGCGCAATAAACATTCTTTTTTTACAATCATTTCCGTCTTCTTCGTTTTCCGTACCTCATTGTTTTGCTCATATTCATCAACAAGCGTGGTATTTTTACCAAAATTACAACATCACGACAGTGACTTCAAGGAGAATGTTAAACGCATTTGATATCTTAGAATTCCAAACGGTTGAGGGTATTTCCATGATTACTTAGCCTGTAAGTAACCCATTTTTTCAGTCTGGAAATATCTTTCGGTTTCCTGTTTTATTCAATTTTTAATCCAATTTCAATCTTTTTAGCGAAATATTATCGTGGCCTTTTTTAATCTTCGTATATTTTTGTTTTTTGTCGTTTTTCAAGGTTTACATCGATTTAGTCCGATTATTTATACCACAAACTTCGTGGATTAAATTTATGAACGAAAACATACGAGCTGTAGAAAAAACTAAAGATGAGATTTTTCTGCACATGAAACCGATCCATGATAATTCCAACCGTTGAAACTTACAACATGGAAAGAGCTTCGTTTTGATAGGTTGTGGCACCCGTTACTTCAAACGAGTCAAAAGTTATGGCGGTTTGAAGAAACAAAAGTAAGCGACGGACCGCTCGCTAATCCGATTCGGCCGTATTGACGAAAGTCTTCGATCTCCGCGAAATGCTCATGCATACTCACACTGTAGCACTCGGTATTTAAGATATTATGGATCGTTGAGGGAATAATTGGGGATATGGGTCAAAAGCCTGTTATAGAAGCTATAACGCAATAAACATTCTTTTTTACGATCGTTCCGTCTTCCTCGTTCTCTATACCTCATTGTTTTGCTCATATTCATCAACATAGGCGGTTTTTTTACCAAAATTACGACACCATGACAAAGTGACTTCAAGGAGAATGTTAAATGCAATTGATATCTTAGAATTTCGACAGCTGAGGGTGTTTTTTAGGATTACTTAGAAGTAACCTACTTTTTCAGTCTGCGACTATCTTTCGGTTTCCTATTTTATCCAATTTTTAATCCAATGTCAATCTTTTGAGCGGAATATTATCGTGGTCTTTTTGATCTTCGTATATATATTTTTATCGTTTTTCAAGGTTTACATCGATTTAGTCCGATTATTTATATCACAAACTCCGTGAAATAAATTTATGAACGAAAACGTCCGAGCTGTAGTAAAAATTTAAGATCAAAGTTTCAATCTTTTTAGCAGAATATTATGAACGGAAACTGATCCATGACAATTCCAACAGTTAGAAACGTAGAACATGGAAAGAGCTTCGTTTTGATAGGTTGTGGCTCCCGTAACTCCAACCGAGTCAAAAGTTATGGTCGTTTGAAGAAACAGAAGAAAGCGACGGACCGCTCGCTGATCCGATTCGACGGTATTGGCGATAGTCTTCGATCTCCGTGAAACGCTCGAGCATGCTCACACTGTAGCACTCGATATTTAAGATATTATGGGTCAGTGAGGGAATAAATGAAGATATGGGTGAAAAGCTTGTCTACAGAAGCTATAGCGCAATAAAAGTTCTTTTTTTACGATCGTTCCGCCTTCCTCGTTTTCCAAACCTCATTGTTTTGCTCATATTCAATAACACGCGCGGTTTTTTACCAAAATTACAACATCACGACAAAGTGACTTCAAGGAGAATGTTAAACGCATTTGATATCTTAGAATTTTGAACGACTGCGGGTGTTTTTTATGATTACTTAGCTTGTAAGTAGCCTACTTTTTCAGTCTGTGAATATCTTTCAGTTTCTTGTTTTATCCAATTTTTAATTCAATCTCTATCTTTTTAGCGGAATATAACTGTGGACTTTTTTGATCTCCGTACATTTCTATTTTTTTGTCGTTTTTCAAGGTTTACATCGATTTAGTCCGATTATTTATACCACAAACTCTGTGTAATAAATTTATGAACGAAAACATCCAAACTGTAGTAAAAACCGAAGATAGAATTTTTCTAGACACGAAATCGATCAATGACAATTCCACCATTAGAAACGTAGAGCATGAAAAGAGATACGTTTTGATACGTTGTGGCTCCCGTAACTCCAAACGAGTCAAAAGTTATGGCCGTTTGAAGAAACGAAAGAAAGCGACGGACCGCTCGCTGATCCGATTGGACGGTATTGGCGAAAGTCTTCAATCTCTGTGAAATGCTCGAGCATACTCACACCGTAGCACTCGATATTTAAGATATTATGGATCACTGAGGGAATAATTGGGGATATGGGTCAAAAGCTTGTCTACTGAAGCTATAGTGCAATAAACATTCTTTTTTTATGATCGTTCCATCTTCCTCGTCTTCTGAACCTCATTGTTTTGCTCATATTCATCAACACGCACGGTCTTTTTACCAAAATTACAATACCACAACAAAGTGACTTCAAGGAGAATGTTAAACGCATTTGATATCTTAGAGTTTCGAATGGCTGAGGGTGTTTTTTATGTTTCCTTAGCTTGTAAGTACCCTATTTTTTCCGTCTGCGAATATCTTTCGGTTCTCAGTTTTTTCCAATTTTTAATCTAATTTTAATATTTTTAGCGAAATATTATAGTGGCCTTTTTTGATCTTCGTATATTTTTGTTTTTTTGTAGTTTTTTAAGGTTTACATCGATTTAGCCCGATTATTTGTACCACAAACTCCGCTGAATAAATTTATGAACGTAAACATCCGAGTTATGGAAAAAACTTAAGATGGAATTTTTCTACACACGAAACCAACCCATGACAATTCTAATCGTTAGAAACGTAGAACATGCATAGAGCTTCGTTTTCATAGGTTCTGGCTTTCGTAAATCCAAAAGAGTCAAAAGTTATGGCCGTTTGAAGAAACGGAAGAAAGTGACGGACCGCTCGCTGATCCGATTTGACGCTATCGGCGAAAGTCTTCGATCTTCGCGAAACACTCGAGCTTGGTCACACCGTAGCACTCGATATTTAAGATATTATGGTTCACTGAAGGAATAAATGGGGATATGGGTCAAAAGCTTGTCTACAGAAGCTATAACGTAGTAAACGTTCCTTTTTTACGATCGTTCCGTCTTCCTCGTTTTCCGTACCTCATTCTTTTGCTCATATTCATTAACACGCGCGGTTTTTTTACCAAAATTACAACACCACGACAAAGTGACTTCAAGGAGAATGTTAAACGCACATTATATCTTAGAATTTCGAATGGCTGAGGGTGTTTTTTATATTTACTTAGCTTGTAAGTAACCTACTTTTTCAGTCTGCAAATATCTTTCGGTTTTCTGTTTTATCCAATTTTTAATCCAATTTCAATCTTTTTAGCGGAAAATATTGTGGCCTTTTTTTATCTCCGAATATTTTTGTTTTTTTGTTGTTTTTCAAGGTTTATATCGATTTAGTCTGATTATTTATACCACAAACTCCGTGGAATAAGTTTATGAACGAAAACATTCGAGCTGTAGTAAAAACTAAAGATGGAATTTTTCTGCACACCAACCCGGTCAATTACAATTTCAACCATTAAAAAGGTAGAACATGGAAAGAGATACATTGTGATAGGTTATGCCTTTGGTAAATCCAAACGAGTCAAAAGTTATGGTCGTTTGAAGAAACGAAAGAAAACGACGGACCGCTTGCTGATTTGATTCGACGGTATTGGCGAAAGTCTTCGATCTCCGTGAAACGCTCACATCGTAGCACTCGCTATTTAAGATATTATGGATCACTGAGGGAATAATTGGGGATATGGGTCAAAAGCTTGTTTAGTAAAGGTAAAGTGCAACAAACGTTCTTTTTTTACGATCGTTCCGTCTTCCTCTGTTTTTCGAACCTCGTTGTTCTGCTCATATTCATCAACACGCGTGGTCTTTTTACCAAAATTACAACACCACAATAAAAGCGACTTCAAGGAGAATGTTAAACGCATTTGATATCTTAGAATTTCAAACGGCCGAGGGTGTTTTTTATGATTACTTAGCCTGTAAGTAACCTGTTTTTTCAGTCTGCGAATATCTTTCGGTTTTCTATTTTATCCAATTTTTAATCCAATTTCAATCTTTTTAGCGGAATATTATCGTGGCCTTTTCTTAAATTCGTATATTTTTGTTTTTTTGTCGTTTTTCAAGGTTTACATTGATTTATTCCGACTATTTATACCACAAACTTCACGACATAAATTTATGAACGAAAACATCCAAGCCGTGGAAAAAAACTTAAGATGAAATTCTTATACACACGAAACCGATTCATGACAATTCAAATCATTAGAAACATAGAACATGCGTAGAGATTCGTTTTGATAGGTTGTGGCTCCCGTAACTCCAAACGAGTCAAAAATTATGGCCGTTTGAAAAAATGGAAGAATACGACAGACCGCTTGCTAATGCTATTCGACGTTATTGGCGAAAGTCTTCGATCTCCGTGAAATGCTCGTTCATGCTCACAATGTAGCACTCTATTTAAGATTTTATGGATCGCTGAGGGAATAAATGGGGATATGGGTCAAAAGCTTGTCTACAGAAGCTACAGTGCAATAAACGTTATTTTTTTACGATCGTTCTGTCTTCCTTGTTATCCGTACCTCGTTATTTGCTCATACTTCTCAACACGCGTGGCCTTTTTTCCAAAATTACAACACCACGAATAAGTGACTTCACGGTTAAACGCATTTGATATCTTAGAATTTCGAACGGCTGAGGGTGTTTTTTGTGATTACTTAGCCTGTAAGTAACCTACTTTTCCAGTCTGCAAATATCTTTCGGTTTCCTATTTTATCCAATTTTTAATCCAATTTCAATCTTTTTAGCGGAAAAGTATCATGGACTTTTTTGATCTTCGTATATTTTTGTCGTTCTTCTTGGTTTAAATCGATTTAGTACGATTATTTATACCACAAACTCGGTGGAATAAATTTATGAACGAAAACATTCGAGCTGTAGAAAAAACTAAAAATGGAATTTTTCTGCACATGAAACCGATTCATGATAATTCCAACCATTAGAAATGTAGAACACTGAAAGAGCTTTGTTTTGACAGATTTCGGCTCCCGTAACTCCAAACGAATCAAAAGTTATGGCCGTTTGAAGAAACGGAAAAAAGCGACAGACCGCTCGCTGATCCGATTCGACGGTATTGGCGAAAGTCTTCGATCTCCGCGAAATGCTCGAGCTTGCTCACACTGTAGCACTCGATATTTAAGACATTACGGATCACTATGGGAATAAATGGGGATATGGGTTAAAAGCTTGTCTACAGAAGCTATAGCACGATAAACATTCTTTTTTTACGATCGTTCCATCTTCCTTATTTTCCGTACCACATTGTTTTTCTCATATTCATCAATACGCATGGTCTTTTTACCAATATTACAACACGATAAAGTGACTTCAAGGAGAATGTTAAACGCATTTGATATCTTAGAATTTTGAATGGATGAGGGTGTTTTTTATGATACGTAGCCTGTAAGTAACCTATTTTTTCAGTCTGCGAATATCTTTCGGTTTCCTATTTTATCCAATTTTTAATCAAATTTCAATCCTTTTAGCGGAAAATTATCGTGGCTTTTTTTGATCTTCGTATATTTGTTTTTTTGTCGTTTTTCAAGGTATACATCGATTTAGTCCAATTATTTATAACACAAACTCCGCGGAATAAATTTATGAGCGAAAACATCCGAGCTGTAGAAAAAAATTAAGATAGATTTATTCTACACACGAAACAAATACTTGACAATTTCAACTGTTAGAAACGTAGAACATGCAAAGAGCTTCGTTTTGATAGGTTGTGGCTCCCGTAACTCCAAATGAGTCAAGTTATGGCCGTTTGAAGAAACGGAAGAAAGCGACGGACTGCTCGCTAATCGAATTCGACGGTATTGCCGAAAGTCTTCGATCTCCGTGAAACATACGAGCATGCTCACACTGTAGCACTCTATATTTAAGATATTATGGATAACTGAAAGAATAAATGGATATATGGGTCAAAAGCTTGTTTACAGAAGCTATAGCACAATAAACATTCCGTTTTTACGATCATTCCGCCATCCCTGTTTTCCATGCCTCATTGTTTTGCTCATATACATCAAGACACGCGGTCTTTTTACCAAAATTACAATACCACGACAAAATGATTTCAAGGAGAATGTTAAACGCATTTGATATCTTAGAATTTCGAATGGTTGAGGGTGTTTTTTATGATTACTTAGCCTGTAAGTTACATACTTTTTCAGTTTGCAAATATCTTTCGGTTTCCTTTTTTAACCAATTTTTAATCCAATTTCAATCTTTTTAGCGGAATATTTTCGTGGCCTTTTTTGATCTTCGTATATTTTTGTCGTTCTTCTAGGTTTATATCGATTTAGTCCGATTATTTATACCACAAACTCCGTGGAATAAATTTATGAACGAAAACGTCCGAGCTATAAAAAAACTTAAGATAAATTTTTTTAACACCGATGCATGACAATTCCAACCATTATAAATGTAGAAAATGAAAAGAGATTCGTTTTGATAGGTTGTGGCTTCCGTAACTCCAAACGAGTCAAAAGTTATGGTCGTTTGAAGAAACGGTAGAAAGCGGCGGACCGCTCACTGATCCGATTCGACGCAATTGGCGAAAGTCCTCAATCTCCGCGAAACACTCGAGCTTCCTCACACCGTAGCACTCGATATTTAAGATATTATGGTTCACTGAGGGAATAAATGGGGATATGGGTCAAAAGCATGTCTACAGAAGCTATAGCGCAATAACGTTCTTTTTTTACGATCGTTCCGTCTTCCACGTTTTCCGTACCTTATTGTTTTGCTCATATTCAACAATACGCGTGATTTTTTTACCAAAATTCAATTCCATGACAAAGTGACTTCAAGGAGAACGTTAAACGCAATTGATATCTTAGAATTTTGAATGGTTAAGGGTATTTTTTATGATTACTAAGCCTGTAAGTAATCTACTTTTACAGTCTGCGAATATCTTTCGGTTTTCTGTTTATCCAATTTCAATCTTGTTATCCGCATATTATCGTGGCCTTTTTTGATCTCCGTATATTTTTGTTTATTTGTCCTTTTTCAAGATTTACGTCGATTTAGTCCGATTATTCATACCAAAAACTCCACGGAATAAATTTAAGAACGAAAACATCCGAGCTATAGTAAAAACTAAAGAAGGAATTTTTCTGCACACGAAACTGATCCATGACAATTCCGACCGTAAAAAACGTAGGACATGGAAAGAGATATGTTTTGATAGGTTGTGGCTCCCGTAACTCCAAACGAGTAAAATGTTTTGGTCGCTTGAAGAAACGGAAGAAGGCGACGGATCGCTCGTAGATCCGATTCGACGGTATTGACGAAAGTCTTCGATCTCCATGAAACGCTCGAGCATGCTCACACCATAGCACTCAATATTTAAGATATTATGGATCACCAGAGGAATAATTGGGGATATGGGTCAAAGCTTGTCTATTGAAGCTATAACGCAATAAACTATCTCTTTTTACGATTGTTCCGTCTTCCTCGTTTTCCGAACCTCATTATTTTGCTCATATTCATCAACACGCACGGTCTTTTTACCAGAATTACAACATCACGACAAAGTGACTTCAAAGAGAATGTTAAACGCATTTGTTATCTTAAAATTTCGATCGGCTGGGGGTGTTTTTTATGATTACTTAGCCTGTAAGTAACCTATTTTTCTGTCTGCGAATATCTTTCAGTTTTCTGTTTAATCCAATTTTTAATCCTATTTCAATCTTTATAGTGGAATATTATCGTGGCCTTTTATGATCTTCGTATATTTTTGTTTTTTGTTATTTTTCAAGGTTTACATCGATTTAGTCTGATTATTTATACCACAAACTCCGTGGAATAAATTTATGAACGAAAACGTCCAAGCTGTAAAAAAAAATCAAGATGGAATTTTTCTGCATACGAAATCGATCCATGAAAATTCCAACCGTTAAAAACATAGAACATGAAAAGAGCTGCGTTTTGATAGGTTGTGGCTTTCGTAAATCCAAACGAGTCAAATGTTATGGTCGTTTGAAGAAACGGAAGAAAGCGATGGACCGTTCGTTGAACTGATTCGACGGTATTGGGAAAAGTCTTTGAATTCCGCGAAACCCTCGAGCATGCTCACACCGTAAACTCCACAGCATATTATCGTGGCCTTTTTTTAACTTCGTATATTTTGGTTTTTTGTCATTTTTCAAGGTTTACATCGATTTAGTCCGATTATTTATACCACAAACTCCGTGGAATAAATTTATAAACGAAAACATCCGAGCTGTAGTAAAAAATTAAGATGGAACTTTTTTGCACACGAAACCGGTCCATAAAAATGCCAACAGTTAGAAACGTATAAAACGGAAAGAGCTTCGTTTTGATAGGTTGTGGCTCTCGTAACTCCAAACGAGTCAAAGGTTATGGCCGTTTGAAGAAACGGAAGAAAGCGACGTACCGCTAGCTGATCCGATTCGACGGTATTGGCGAAAGTCGTCGATCTCCGTAAAACGATCGAGCTTGCTCACACTGTAGCACTCGATATTTAAGATATTATGGATCACTAAGCGAATAAATGGGGATATGGGTCAAAAGCTTGTCTACAGAAGCTGTAGCGCAATAAACGTTCTTTTTTACGATCGTTCTGTTTTCCTCGTTTCCCGTACCTCATTGTTTTGCTCATATTCATTAACACGCATGGACATTTTACCAAAATTAGAACACCACTACAAACCGACTTCAAGGTGAATGTTAAACGCATTTGATATCTTAAAATTTAGAACGGCTGAGGGTGTTTTTTATGATTTCTTGGCCTTTAAGAAACCTATTTTTTCAGTCTTTCGATTTCATGTTCTATCCAATTTTTAATCCAATTTCAATATTTCTAGCGGAGGGTCGAAAGCTTATCAAGCTATAGCGCAATAAACGTTCTTTTTTTACGATCATTCCATCTTCTTCGTTTTTCATACCTCATTGTTTTGCTCATATTCATCAACACGCGTGGTCTTTTTATCAAAATTACAACACCACGACAAAGTGACTTTAAGGAGAATGTTAAACGCATTTGATATCTTAGAATTTCGAATGGCTGAGGATGTTTTTTATGATTTCTTAGCCTGTAAGTAACCAACATTTTCAGTGTGAGAATACTTTTGGTTTCCTGTTTTATCCAATTTTTAATCCAATTTCAATCTTTTTATCGGAATATTGTCATGGCCTTTTCTGATCTTCATATATTTTGGTTTTTTTGTCCTTTTTCAAGGTTTATATCGATTTAGTCCGACTCTTTATACGGAATAAATTTATGAACAAAACCATCCGAGGTGTAGAAAAAACTTAAGATGGAATTTTTCTACACACGAAACTGATCCACGACAATTCCAATCGTTAGAAATATAGAATAGGGAAAGAGCTTCGTTTGATAGGTTGGTGCTCCCGTAACTCCAAACGAGTCAAAAGTTGTGGACGTTTGAAGAAACGGAAGAAAGCGACGGACCGCTCTCTGATCCGATTCGACATTATTGGCGAAAGTCTTCGATCTCCGCGAAATGCTCGAGCATGATCACACTGTAGCACACGATATTTAAGATATTATGGATCACTGCGGGAATAAATGGGGATATCGGTCAAAAGCTTGTCTACAGGAGCTATAGTGCAATAAACGTTCTTTTTTTTACGATCGTTCCGTCTTCCTCATTTTTCATACCTCATTGTTTTGCTCATATCAATCAACATGCGCGGTCTTTTTACCAAAATTACGACGCCATGACAAAGTGACTTCAAGGAGAATGTCAAACGCGTTTGATATCTTAGAATTTAGAACAGCTGAGGGTGTCTTTTATGATTGCTTAGCCTTTAAGAAACCTATTTTCAGTCTACGAATATCTTTCGGTTTCCTGTTTTATCCATTTTTTAATCCAATTTCAATCTTTTTAGCATATTACTATCGTGGCCTTTTCAGACCTTCGTATATTTTTGTTTTCTGTCGTTTTTCAAGGTTTACATCAATTTAGTTCGATTATTTATACCACGAACTCCGCGGAATAAATTTATGAATGAAAACATCGGAGCCGTAGAAAAATCTTAAGATGGAATTTTTATGCACACGAAACTGATTCATGACAATTCCAACCATTAAAAACGCAGAACATGGAAAGAGCTCCGTTTTTATAGGCCATGGCTCCCGTAACTCCAAACGAGTCAAAAGTTATGGCCGCTTGAAGAAGCAGAACAAAGTGACGGACCGCTCTCTGATCCGATTCGATGGTATTGGCAAAAGTTTTCGATCTCCGCGAAAGGCTCGAGCATGTTCACACCGTAGCACTCGATATTTAAGATATTATGGATTAATGAGGGAATAAATGGGGATATGGGTCAAAAGCTTGTCTACAGAAGCTATAGCTCAATAAAGGTTCTTTTTTACGATCTATCCGCCTTCCGCATTTTTCGTACCCCATTGTTTTGCTCATATTTATCAACACGCGCGGTCTTTTTACCAAAATTACAACACCATGACAAAGTGACTTCAAGGAGAATGTTAAACGCAACTGATATCTTAGAATTTCGAACGGCTGAGGGTGACTTTTATGATTGCTTAGCCTGTAAGTAACCAACTTTTTTAGTCTGCGAATATTTTTCGGTTTTCTATTTTATCCAATTTTTAATCTAATTTCAATCTTTTGGGCGGAATATTATCATGGCTTTTTTGATCTTCGTACATTTTTGTCGTTTTTCAAGATTTACATTGATTTAGTTCGATTATTTGTACCACAAACTCCGCGGAATAAATTTATGAACGAAAACATCCAAGCTGTAGTAAAAACATAAGATGGAATTTTTCTGCACACGAAACCAATCCATGACAATTCCAACAGTTAGAAACGTTAAACATGGATAGAGCTTCGTTTTGATAGGTTGCGACCCCCGTAACTCCAAACGAGTCAAAAGTTATGGTCGTTTGAAGAAACGGAAGAAAGCGATGGACCGCTTGCTGATCTGATTCGACGGTATAGACGAAAGTCGTCGATCTCCGCGAAACGCTCGAGCATGCTCACACTGTAGCACTCCATATTTATTATATTATGGATCACTGAGGGAATAAATGGGGATATAAGTCAAAAGCTTTTCTACAGTAGCTATAGCGCAATAAACGTTTTTTACGATCGTGGCATCTTCCTCGTTTTCTGTACCTCATAGTTTTGCTCATATACATCAACATGCGCGGTTTTTCACCAACACTACGACACCACGACAAAGTGACTTCAAGAAGAATGTTGAACGCGTTTGATATCGTAGAATTTCGAGCGGATGAGGGTGTTTTTTATGATTGCTTAGGCTATAAGAAACCTATTTCAGTCTGTGAATATCATTCTGTTTCATATTTTATCCAATTTTTAATCAAATTTCAATCTTTTTGTGGAATATTATCATGGCCTTTTTTGATCTTCGTATGTTTTTATTTTTTTGTCATTTTCAAGGTTTACATCGATTTACTCCGATTATTTATACCACAAACTCCGCGGAATAAATTTATGAACGAAAACATCCAAGATGTAGAAAAATTTAGGATGGAATTTTTCTGCACGCAAATTGATCCATGACAATTCCAACCATTAGAAACGCAGAACATAGAAAGAGCTCCATTTTTATAGGTTGTAGCTCCCGTAACTCCAAACGAGTCAAAAGTTATGGCCGTTTGAAGAAGCGGAAGAAAGCGACGGACCGCTCTCTGATCCGATTCGATGGTATTGGCGAAAGTCTTCGATCTCCGCGAAACACTCGAGCATGCTCACACCGTAGCACTCGATATTTAAGATATTATGGATCAGTGAGGGAATAAATGGGGATAAGGTTCAAAAGCTTGTCTACAGAAGCAATAGCTCAATAAACGTTCTTTTTTTAATGATCTATCCATCTTCCTCGTTTTCTGTACCTCATTGTTTTGCTCATATTCATCAACATGTGTGGTATTTTTACCAAAATTACGACAACACGACAAATTGACTTCAAGAAGAATGTTAAACGCATTTGATATCTTAGAATTTCGAAAGGCTGAGGGTGTTTCTTATGATTGTTTAGCCTGCAATTAACCTATTTTTTAGTCTACGAATATCTTTCGGTTTACTGTTTTATCCAATTTTTAATCCAATTTCATTCTTTTTAGGAATATTATCATGGACTTTTTTGATCTTCGTATATTTTTTTGTCGTTTTTCAAGGTTTACATCGATTTAGTCCGATTATTTGTACCATAAACTCCGTGGAATAAATTTATGAACGAAAACATCCGAGCTTTAGCAAAAATATAAGATGGAATTTTTCTACACACGAAACTGACCATGATAATTCCAACAGTTAGAAACGTAGAACATAGAAAGAGTTTCGTTTTGATAGGTTGTGGCTCCCGTAACTCCAAATAGGTCAAAAGTTATGGTCGTTTGAAGAAACGAAAGAAAGCGACCGACTACTCGCTGATTCGATTCGACAGTATTGGCGAAAGTCGTCGATCTCCGCGAAACGCTCGAGCACGCTCACACTGTAGCACTCCATATTTAATATATTATGGATCACGGTGGAATAAATGGAGATATGGGTCAAAAGCTTGTCTACAGAAGCTATAGCGCAATAACTGTTTTTTTTACGATCGTGTTATCTTCCTCGTTTTCCATACCTCATTGTTTTCCTCATTTTCATCAACATGCGCAGTTTTTTACCAAAATTACGACACCACGGCAAAGTGACTTCAAGAAGAATGTTAAACGCATTTGATATCTTAGAATTTCAAACGACGGAGGTTGTTTTTTATGATTGCTTAGGCTGCAAAAAACCTTATTTTTCAGTCTGTGAATATCTTTCGGTTTCATGTTTTATCCAATTTTTAACCAAATTTCAATCTTTTTAGCGGAATATTATCATGGCCATTTTTTATCTTCATATATTTTTTTTTTCATCATTTTTCAAGGTTTACATAGATTTAGTCCGATTATTTATATCACAAACTCCGCGGAATAAATTTATGAATGAAAACATCCGAGCTGCAGAAAAAACATAAGATGGAATTTTTCTGCACATGAAATGGATCCATGACAATTCCAACCGTTAGAAATGTAGAACATGGAACGAGCTTCGTTTTGATAGGTTATGGCTCCCGTAATCCAAACGAGTTAAAAGTTATGGCCGTTTGAAGAAACGTAAGAAAGCGACGGACCGCTTTCTGATCCGATTCAACGGCATTGGCGAAAGTCTTCGATCTCCGCGAAACGCTCGAGCATGCTCACACCGTAGCACTCTATATTTAAGATATTATGGATCATTGAGGGAATAAATGGTGATATGGGTAAAAAGCTTGTCTACAAAGCTATAGTGCAATAAATGTTATTTTTTCGATCGTTACGTCTTCCTCGTTTTCTGTACCTCATTGTTTTGTTCATATTCATCAACACGCACGGTCTTTCTACAACACCATGACAAAGTGACTTCGAGGAGATGTTAAACGCATTTGATATCTTCGAATTTCGAACGGCTGAGGGTGTTTTTTATGATTGCTTAGCCTGTAAGAAACCTATTTTTTCAGTCTGCGAATACTTTTCGGTTTCCTGTTTAATCCAATTTTTAATCCAATTTCAATAATTTTAGCGGAATATTATCGTGGCCTCTTTTGATCTTCGTATATTTTTGTTTTTTGTCATTTTTCCAGGTTTACATCGATTTAGTCCGATTATTTATATAACAAACTCCGCGGAATAAATTTATGAACGAAAACATCCAAGCTATAGAAAAATTTAAGATGGAATTTTTCTGCACACGAAACTGATCCATGACAATTCCAACCATTAGAAAAGTAGAACATGGAGAGAGCTTCGTTTTGATAGGTTGTGGCCCCCGTAACCCCAAACAAGTCAAATGTTATGGCCGTTTGAAGAAACGGAAGAAAGCGACGACAGCTCTCTGATTCGATTCAATGGTATTGGCGAAAGTCTTCGATCTCCGCGAAACGCTGCAGCATGCTCACACCGTAGCGCTCGATATTTAAGATATTATGGATCACTAAGGGAATAAATGGGGATATGGGTCAAAAACTTATCTACAGAAGCTATAGCGCAATAAACATCCTTTTTTTATGATCGTTCCGTCTTCCTCATTTTCCGTACCTCATTGTTTTGCTCATATTCATCAACATGCGCAGTCTTTTTACCAAAATTACAGCACCAAGACAATGTGACTTCAAGAAGAATGTTAAACACATTTGATATCTTAGAATTTCGAACGGCTGAGGGTGTTTTTTATGATTGCTTAGCCTGTAAGTAACCTACTTTTTTAGTTTGAGAATATCTTTCGGTTTGCTGTTTTATCCAATTTTTAATCCAATTTCAATCTTTTTAGCTGAACATTATCGTGGCCTTTTTTATCTTCGTATATTTTTTTTGTCGTTTTTCAAGGTTTATATCGATTTAGTCCGATTATTTATACCACAAACTCCACGGAATAAATTTATGAACGAAACATTCGAGTTGTAGAAAAAAATTAAGATGGAATTTTTCTGCACATGAATCGATTCATGGCAATTCCAACCGTTAGAAACATACAACATGGAAAGAGCTTCGTTTTGATAGGTTGGGGCTCCCGTAACTCCAAACGAGTTAAAAGTTATGCACGTTTGAAGAAACGGAAGAAAGCAACGGACCGTTCTCTGATCTGATTCGACGGAATAGGCGAACGTCTTCAATCTTTGTGAAACGCTCAAGCATGCTCACACCGTAGCACTCGATATTTAAGATATTATGGATCGCTGAGGGAATAAATAGGGATATGGGTCAAAAGCATGTCTACAGAAGCTATAGCGCAATAAACGTTCTTATTTACGATCGTTCTGTCATCCCCGTTTTCCGTACCTCATTGTTTTACTCATATTCATCAACACGCGTGTTCTTCTTACCAAAATTACAACACCATGACAAAGTAACTTCAAGAAAAATGTTAAACGCATTTGATATCTTAGAATTTCGAAAGGCTGAGGGTGTTTTTTATGATTTCTTAGCCTGTAAGAAACCTATTTTTTCAATTTGCGAATATCTTTCAGTTTCCTTTTTATCCAATTTTTAATCCAATTTCAATCTTTTTAGCAGAATATTATCGTGGCCTTTTTTGGTCTTCATATATTTTTGTTTTTTGTCATTTTTCATGGTCTACATCGATTTAGTCCGATTATTTATACCACAAACTTCGCGGAATAAATTTATGAACGAAAGCGTCCGAGCCGTAGAAAAAACATAAGACGGAATTTTTCCGCACACGAAACCGATCCATGACAATTCCAACCGTTAAAAAAGTAGAACATGAAAAGAGCTTCGTTTCGATCGGCTGGGGCTCACGTAACTCCAAATGAGTCAAAAGTTATGGACGTTTGAAGAAACGGAAGAAAGCGACGGGCCGCTCTCTGATCCGATTCGACGGTATTGGCAAAAGTCTTCGATCTCCGCGAAACGCTCGAGCATGCTCACACTGTAGCACTCGATATTTAAGAAATTATGGATTATTGAGGGAATAAATGGGGATATGGGTCAAAAGCTTGTATATAGAAGCTATAACACAATAAACGTTCTTTTTGTACAATAGTTTCGTCTTCCTCATTTTCCGTACTTCATTGTTTTGCTCATATTCATCAATACACGCTTTTTTTTACCAAAACTACAACACCACGACAAAGTGACTCCAAGGAGAATGTTATACGCATATGATATCTTAGAATTTCGAACGGCTGTGGATGTTTTTTATGATGGCATAGCCTGTAAGTAACCTACTTTTTCAGTTTGAGAATATCTTTCGGTTTCATGTTTTATCCAATTTTTAATCAAATTTCAATCTTTTTAGCAGAATATTATCGTGGCCTTTTTTTATCTTTGTATATTTTGGTTTTTTATCATTTTTCAAGGTTTATATTGATTTGGTCCAATTATTTATACGGAATAAATTTAAGAACGAAAACATCCAAGGTGTAGAAAAAACATAAGACGTAATTTTTCTGTACATAAAACCGATCCATCATAATTCCAACCATTAGAAACATAGAATATGGAAAGAGCTTCGTTTTGATAGGTTGGGGCTCCCGTAAGTCCAAACAAGTTAAAAGTTATGGACGTCTGAAGAAACGGAAGAAAGCGACGGACCGCTCTCTGATCCGATCCGACGTATTGGCGAAAGTCTTTGATCTCCGTGAAACGCTCGAGCATGCTCACACTGTAGCACTCGATATTTAAGATATTATGGATCACCGAGGAAATAAATGGGGATATGGGTCAAAAGCTTGTCTACAGAAGTTATAGCGCAATAAACGTTCTTTTTACGATCATTCCGTTTTCCTCGTTTTCCATACCTCATTGTTTTGCTCACATTCATCAACACGCGCGGTCTTTTTACCAAAATTACAACAGCATGACAAAGTGACTTCAAGGAGAATGTTAAACACATTTGATATCTTAGAATTTCGAACGGCTGAGGATGTTTTCTATGATTGCTTAGCCCGTAAGTAACCTACTTTTTCTGTCTGAAAATATCATTCAGTTTCCTATTTTATCAAATTTTTAATCCAATGTCAATCTTTTTAGAGGAATATTATAATGGCCTTTTTTGATCTTCGTATATTTTGGTTTTTTTGTCATTTTTCAAGGTCTATATTGATTTAGTCCCATTATTTATGCGGAATAAATTTATGAACGAAAACATCCGAGGTGTAGAAAAAATTTAAGATGTAATTTTTCTGCCCATGAAACCGATCCATGAAAATTCCAACCATTAAAAACGTAGAACATGGAATGAGCTTCGTTTTGATAGGTTGTGGCTCCAGTAACTCCAAACGAGTAAAAAATTATTGCCGTTTGAAGAAGCGGAAGAAAGCGGCGGACCGTTCTCTGATTCAATTCAGCGGTATTGGCGAAAGTCTTTGATCTCCGTGAAACGCTCTAGCATGCCCACACCGTAGCACTCTATATTTAAGATATTATGGATCACTAAGGGAATAAATGGGGATATGGGTCAAAAGTTTGTCTACAGAAGTTATAGAGCAATAAACGTTCTCTTTTTACGATCGTTCCGTCTTCCTCATTTTTCGTACCTCATTGTTTTGCTCATATTCATCAACACGCACGGTCCCTTTACCAAAATTATAACACCACGAAAAAGTGACTTCAAGGAGAATATTTAATGCATTTGATATCTTAGAATTTCGAACGGCTGAGGATGTTTTTTATGATTGCTTAGCCTGTAAGTAACCTACTTTTTCAGTCTGAGAATATCTTTCGGTTTTCTGTTTTATCCAATTTTTAATCCAATTTCAATCTTTTTAACGGAATATTATCGTGGCCTTTTTTATCTTTGTATTTTTGGTTTTTTTTTCGTTTTCAAGGTTTTTATCGATTTAGTTCGATTATTTATTTCACAAACTCCACGGAATAAATTTATGAAAGAAAATATCCGAGTTGTAGAAAAAAATTAAGATGGAGTTTTTCTGCACACAAAATCGATCCATGACAATTCCAACGTTATAAACGTAGAACATGAAAAAAGCTTCGTTTTGATAGGTTGTGGCTCCCAACTCCAAAAGAGTCAAAAAAATTGACCGTTTGAAGAAACGGAAGAAAACGACGGGCCGCTCGCCGATCCGATTCGACGGTATTGACGGAAGTCGTCGATCTCCGCGTAACGCTCGAGCATGCTCACACTGTAGCACTCGATATTTAAGATATTATGGATCATTGAAGGAATAAATAGGGATATGGGTCAAAAGCTTTGCTTATAGAAGCTATAGCACAATAAATGTTCTTTTTTTACGATCTTTCCATCTTCCTCGTTTTTCATACCTCACTGTTTTTCTCATATTCATCCACACGCACGGTCTTTTTACCAAAATTGCAACACAAGCGTTTCGAGGAGATCGATGACTTTTGCCAATACGGACGAATCGGATCAGCAAGCGTTCCGTCGCTTTCTTCCGTTCCTTCAAACGGCCATAACTTTTAACTCGTTTGGAGTCACGGGAGCCACAACCTATCAAAATGAAGCTCTTTCAATGTTCTACGTTTCTAACTGTTGGAACTGTCATGTATGGGTTTTGTGTGTATAATACTTCCATCTTAAATTTTTTCTACAGCTCAGATGCTTTTGTACATAAATTTATTCCGCGGAGTTCGTGGTATAAAAGTCGGACTAAATCTATGTAAACCTAGAAGAATGACAAAAACAATACACGAAGATGAAAATAGGCCACTATTATATTCCGCAAAAAGGATTGAAATTGGATTAAAAATTGTATAAAACAGGAAGCCAAAAGATATTCGCAGGCTGAAATAATAGGTTACTTACAAGCAAAGTAATCATATAAAACACCCTCAGCCATTCGAAATTCTACGATATCAAATGCATTTAACGTTCTCCTTGAAGTCATATTGTCGTGGTGTTTTAATATTGGAAAAAAGACCGCGCATGTTGATGAATATGTGCAAAACAATAAGGTATGGAAAACGAGGAAGACGGAACGATCATAAATAAAGAACGTTTATTACGCTATAGCTTCACTAGACAAGCTTTTGACCCATATCTCCATTTATTCCCTTAGTGATTCATAATATCTTAAATATCGAGTGCTACAGTGTGAGCATGCACGAGCATTTCGCCGACTTTGAAGAATCTCGCCAATACCGTTGAATCGGATCAGCGAGCGGTCCGTCGCTTTCTTTTGTTTCTTCAAACGGCCATAACTTTTGACTCGTTTGGAGTTACGGGAGCCACAGCCTGTCAAAATGAAGCTCTTTCCATGTTCTACATTTCTAACAGTTGGAATTCTCATGGATCGATTTTGTGTGCAGAATAATTCCATCTTAAGCTTTTTCTACAGCTCGGATGTTTTCGTTCATAAATTTATTCCGTGGAGTTTGTGGTATAAATGGACGGACTAACTCGACGTAAACCTAGAAGAAAGATAAGAAACAAAAATATACGAAGATTAAGAAAGACCGCTATAATATTCCGCTAAAAAGATTGAAATTGGATTGAAAATTGGATAAAATAGAAAACAGAAAGATATCGCAGACCGAAAAAGTAGGTTACTTGCAAGCTAAGTAAATATGTAAAACACCTTCAGCCGTTCGAAATTCTAAGATATCAAATGCATTTAACATTCTCTTGAAATCACATTGTCATGATGTTGTAATATTGGTAAAACGACCGCGCGTGTTGATGAATATGTGCAAAATAATAAGGTACGAAAAACGAGAAAGACAGAACGATCGTAAAAAAACAACGTTTACTGCGATACAACTTCATTAGACAAGCTTTTGACTCATATCACCATTTATTCCCTCAGTGATCCATAATATATTAAATATCGAGTGCTACAGTGTGGGCATGCTCGAGAGTTTCGTGGGGATCGAGAACTTTTGCTAATACCGTCGAATCGAATCAGCAAGCGGTTGGTCGCTTTCTTCCGTTTCTTCAAATGGCCATAACTTTTGACTCGTTTGGTGTTATGGGAGCCACTACCTAAATAACGAAGCCCTTTCCATATTATATGTTTCTAACGGTTGGAATTGTCATGGATCCGTTTTGTGTGCAGAATTATTCCATCTTAAGTTTTTTTACAGCTCGGATGTTTTCGTTCATAAATTTATTACGCGGAGTTCGTGGTGTAAATAGTCCGACTAAATCGATGTAAACCTAGAAGAAAGTAAACGAAAATAAAAATATATGAAGATCAAACAGGCTAATATAATATTCCGCTAAAAAGATTTAGATTGGATTAAAATTGGATAAAACAGGAAACCGAAAGATATCCGCAGACTGAAAAAATAGTTTACTTACATTCTAAGTAATCGTATAAAACACCTTCAGCCATTCGAAATTCTGAGATATCAAATGCATTTAACATTCTCCTTGAAGTCACATAGTCGTGGTGTTGTAATATTGGTAAAAAGACCATGCGTATTGATGAATATGTGCAAAACAATAAAGTAAGGAAAATGAGGAAGACGTAACAATCGTAAAAAAAGAACGTTTACTGTGGTATAGCTTAAGCAGACAAGCTTTTGACTTATATCCCCATTTATTCCCTCAGTGATCCATAATATCTTAAATATCGAGTACTACAGTGTGAGGATGCTCGAGCGTTTCGCGGAGATCGAAGGCTTTCGCCAATACCGTCGAATCGGATCAGCAAGCGGTCCGTCGCTTTCTTCCATTTCTTCAAACGGCCATAACTTTTGCCTTGTTTGGAGTTATGGGAGCCACGACCCATCAAAACGAATCTGTTTCCATATTCTACGTTTCTAACGGCTGGAATTGTCAAGAATCGGTTTTGTGTGCTGAATAATTCCATCTTAAGTTTTTTCCACAGCTCGGATGTTTTCCTTCGTTAAATTATTCCACGGAGTTTGTGGTATAAATAGTAGCACTAAATCGATGTAAACCTAGGAGAAAGACAAAAAACAAAAATATACGAAGATCAAAAAAGGCCACTATAATATTCCACTAAAAAGATTGAAATTGGATTAAAAATTGGATAAAATAGGAAACCGAAAGATATTCGCAGACTGAAAAAGTAGGTTACTTACATGCTAAGTAAACATATAAAACACCCTCAATCGTTCAAAATTCTAAGATATCAAATTCTTTTAACATTCTCCTTGAAGTCTCTTTGTCGTTGTGTTGTGATATTGGTAAAAAAGCCGCGCGTGATGATGAATATATGCAAAACAATAAGGTACGGAAAACGAAGAAGACGGAACGATCGTAAAAAAAGGACGTTTACTGTGCTATAGCTTCAGCAGACAAGCTTTTGACTCATATCCTCATTTATTACCTTCGTGATTCATACTATCTTAAATATCGAGTGCTACAGTGTGAGCATACTCGAGAGTTTCGCGGAGATCGAAGACTTTCGTCAATAACATCGAATCGTATCAGTGAGCGATCCATCGCTTTCTTCCGTTTCTTCAAACGGCCATACCTTTTGACTCGTTTGGAGTTACGGGAGCCACAACCTTTCAAATGCGTTTAACATTCTCCTTGAAGTCACATTGTCGTGGTGTTGTAATATTGGTAAAAAGACCGCGTGTGTTGATGAATATGTGCCAAATAATAAGGTAAGGAAAACGAGGAAGACAGAACGATCGTAAAAAAAGAAAGTTTATTGCGCTATAGCTTCAGTAGACAAGCTTTTGACTCATATCCCCATTTATTCCCTCAGTGATCCATAATAGATTAAATATCGAGTGCTACAATGTAAGCATGCTCGAGCGTTTCTCGAAGATCGAGGACTTTCGCCAATACTGTCTAATCGGATCAGCGAGCGGTCCATCGCTTTATTTCGTTTCTTCAAACGGCCATAACTTTTGACTCGTTTGAGTTACGGGAGCCACAACAAATCAAAACGAAGCTCTTTCCATGTCGACGTTTCTAATGGTTGGGATTCTCATGGATTGGTTTTTTATGCAGAGTAATTCCATCTTAAATTTTTTCTACAGCTTGGATGTTTTCGTTGATAAATTTATTGCGCGGAGTTTGTGGTATAAATAGTCGAACTAAATTAATGTAAACCTAGAAGAAAGACAAAAAACAAAAATATATGAAGATAAAAAAAGGCCACTATAATATTCCGCAAAGAAGATTGAAATTGGATTAGAAATTGGATAAAAAAGGAAACTGAAAGATATTCGCAGACTGAAAAAGTAGTTTACTTGCAGGCTAAGTAAACATATAAAACACCCTCAGCCGTTCGAAATTTCAAGATATCAAATGCGTTTCACATTCTACTTGAAGTGACATTGTTGTGATGTTGTAATATTGGTAAAAAGACCGTGCGTATTGATGAATATATGCAAAACAATAAGGTTTGGAAAACGAGGAAGACAAAACGATCGTAAAAAAAGAACGTTTACTGCGCTATAGCTCTAGTAGACAAGCTTTAGACTCATATCCCCATTTATTCCCTTAGTGATCCATAATATCTTAAATATCGAGTGCTGTAGTGTGAGCATGCTCGAGCGTTCCACGAAGATCGAAGACTTTCGCCAATACCGTCGAATCAGATCAGCGAGCGGTCTATCGCTTTCTTCCGTTTCTTCAAACGGCCATAACTTTTGACTCGTTTGGAGTTACGGGAGCCGCAACCTATCAAAATGAAGCTCTTTCCACGTTCCACGTTTCTAATGGTTGGAATTGTCATGGATCGGTTTTGTAGGCAGAATAATTTCATCTTAAGTTTTTTTTACAGCTCGGAGGTTTTCGTTCATAAATTTGTTTCGCGGAGTTTGTGGTATAAATAGTCGGACTAAATAGATGTAAACCTAGATGAACGAAAATAAATATACGAAGATCAAAAAAGGACACGATAATATTCCGCTAAGAAGATAGAAATTAGATTAAAAAATTGGATAAAATAGAAAACCGAATGATATTCGCATATTGAAAAGGTACGTTACTTACAGGCCAAGTAATCATATAAAACACCCTCTACCGTTCGAAATTCTAAGATATCAAATGTGTTTAACATTCTCCTTGAAGTCATTTTGTCATATTGTTGTAATATTGGTAAAAAGACCGCGCGTGTTGATGAATATGAGCAAAATAATGAGATATGAAAAACGAGGAAGACAGAACGATCGTAAAAAAAAACGTTTATTGCGCTATAGCTTCAGTAGAGGAGCTTTTGACCCATATCCCCATTTATTCCCTCAGTGATTCATAATATCTTAAATATCGAGTGATACAGTGTAAGCATGCTCGAGCGTTTCGAGGAGATCGATGACTTTCGCCAATACCGTCGAATCGGATCAGCAAGCTTTCCGTCGCTTTCTTCCGTTTTTTCAAACGGCCATAACTTTTGACTCGTTTGGAGTTGCGGGAGCCACGACCTATCAAAACGAATCTCTTTCAATGTTACACATTTCTAAAGCTTGGAAGTTTTTGTGCAGAATAATTCCATCTTAAGTTTTTTCTACAGCTCCGATGTTTTCGTTCATAAATTTATTCCGCGGAGTTTGTGGTATAAATATTCGGACTAAATTTATGTAAATTTAGAAAAAAGACAAAAAAACAAAAATATACGAAGATCAAAAAAGGCCATTATAATATTTCGCAAAGAATATCGAAATTGAATTAAAAATTGGATAAAACAGAAAATCGAAAGATACTCGGAGACTGAAAAAGTAGGTTACTTGCAGGATAAGTAAACATATAAAGCACCCTCAGCTTTCCAAATTCCAAGATATCAAATGCGTTTCACATTCTACTTGAATTGACATTGTCATGATGTTGTTATATTGGTAAAAAGACCGAGCGTGTTGATGAATATATGCAAAACAATAAGGTATGAAAAACGAGGAAGACAGAATGATCGTAAAAAAAAAGAACGTTTACTACGCTATAGCTTCAGTAGACAAGCTTTTGACTCATATCCCCATTAATTCCCTCAGTGATCCATAATATCTTAAACATCGAGTGCTACAATGTGAGCATGCTCGAGCGTTCCGCGGAGATCGAAGACTTTCACCAATACCGTCAAATCAGATCAGCGAGCGGTCCATCGCTTTCTTCCGTTTCTTCAAATGGCTAGAACTTTTGACTCATTCAGAGTTACAGGAGCCACAACCTATCAAAACAAAGCTCTTTCCATGTTCTACATTTCTAACGGTTGGAATTGTCATGGATCGGTTTTGTGTGTATAATAATTCCACCTTAAGTTTTTTCTAAAGCTCAGATATTTTCCTTCATATATTTATTCCGCGGAGTTTGTAGTATAAATAGTCGGACTAAATCGATGTAAACCTCGAAGAACAAAAAAAATATACGAAGATAAAAAAGGCCAGGATAATATTCCACTAATAAGATTGAAATTAGATTAAAAAATTGGATAAAACAGGAAACTGAAAGATATTCGCATACTGAAAAAGTAGGTTACTTATAGGCCAAGTAATCATATAAAACACCCTCAGCCGTTCAAAATTCTAAGATATCAAATGCGTTTAACATTCTCCTTAAAGTCATTTTGTCGTGTTGCTGTAATATTGGTAAAAAGACTGCGCGTGTTGATGAATATGAGCAAAATAATAAGGTATGAAAAACGAGGAAGACGGAACGATCATAAAAAAAGAATGTTTATTGCGCTATAGCTTCAGTAGACAAGCTTTTGACCCATATCCCCCTTTATACCCTCAGTGATCCATAATATCTTAAATATCGAGTACTACAGTGGGAGCATGCTCGAGCGTTTCAAGGAGATCGATGACTTTCGCCAATACCGTCGAATTGGATCAACAAGCTTTCCGTCACTTTCTTCCGTTTCTTCAAACGGCCTTAACTTTTGACTCGTTTGGAGTTACGGGAGCCACAACCTATCAAAATGAAGCTCTCTCAATGTTCTACGTTTCTAATAGTTGGAACTGTCATGTATCGGTTTTGTGTGTACTATACTTCCATCTTAAATTTTTTCTACAGCTTGGATGTTTTTGTACATAAATTTATTCCGCGGAGTTTGTGGTATAAATAGTCGGACTAAATCTATGTAAAACTAGAAGAATGACAAAAACATACACGATGATCAAAAAAGGCCACTATAATATTCCGCTAAAAAGATTGAAATTGGATTAAAAATTGTATAAAACAGGAAGCCAAAAAATATTCACAGACTGAAATAATAGGTTCTTACAAGCAAAGTAATCATATAAAACACCCTCGGCCGTTCAAAATTCTAAGATATCAAACGCATTTAACATTCTCCTTGAAGTCATATAGTCGTGATGTTGTAGTATTGGAAAAAAGACCGTGCATGTTGATGACTATGTGCAAAACAATAAGGTATGGAAAACGAGGAAGACGGAACGATCGTAAAAAAAGAACGTTTATTGCGCTAAAGCTTCACTAGACAATATTTTGACCCTTATCCCCATTTATTCCCTTAGTGATCCATAATATCTTAAATATCGAGTGCTACAGTGTGAGCATGCACGAGCGTTTCGCCGAGATCGAAGAATCTCGCCAATACCATCGAATCGGATCAGCGAACCTTCCGTCGCTTTCTTCCGTTTCTTCAAACGGCCATAATCTTTGACTCGTTTGGAATTACGGGAGTCACAACCTATCAAAATGAAGCTCTTTCCATGTTCTACGTTTCTAACGGTTGGAATTCTCATGGATCGATTTTTTGTACAGAATAATTCCATCTTAAGTTTTTTCTACAGCTCGGATGTTTTCGTTCATAAATTTATTCCGTGGAGTTTGTGGTACAAATGAACGGACTAACTCGATGTAAACCTAGAAGAAAGATAAGAAACAAAAATATACAAAGATCAAAAAAGGCCGCTATAATATTCCGCTAAAAAGATAGAAATGGGATTAAAAATTTGATAAAATAGAAAGCAGAAAAATATTCGCAGACCGAAAAAGTAGGTTACATGCAAGCTAAGTAAACATATAAAACACCCTCGGCCGTTCGAAATTCTAAGATATCAAATGCGTTTATCATTCTCCTTGAAATCACATTGTCATGATGTTGTAATATTGGTAAAAAGACCGCGTGTGTTGATGAATATGCGCAAAACAACAAGGTACGAAAAACAAGGAAGACAGAATGATCGTAAAAACAATGTTTACTGCGCTACAGCTTCATTAGATAAGATTTTGACTCATATCACCATTTATTCCCTCAATGATCCATAATATCTTAAATATCGAGTGTTAAAGTGTGAGCATGCTCGAGAGTTTCGCGAGGATCGAAAACTTTCGCCAATACCGTCGAATCAGATCCACGTGCAGTTCGTCGCATTCTTTCATTTCTTCAAACAACCATAACTTTTGACTCGTTTGGAGTTATGGGAGCCACAACCTAAAAAACGAAGCCTTTTGCATATTTTATGTTTCTAACGGTTGGAATTGTCATGGATCGGTTTTGTGTGCAAAATAATTCCATCTTAAGTTTTTTCTACAGCTCGGATGTTTTTGTTCATAAATTTATTCTGCAGAGTTTTTGGTGTAAATAGTCAGACTAAATCGATGTAAACCTAGAAGAAAGAAAAAGAAAACAAAAATATACGAAGATCAAACATGCCAATATAATATTCCGCTAAAAAGATTAAAATTGGATTAAAAATTGGATAAAACAGGAACCGAAAGATATTCGCAGACCGAAAAAGTAGTTTACTTACAGGCTAAGTAATCGTATAAAACACCCTCAGCCGTTCGAAATTCTGAGATATCAAATCCGTTTAACATTCTCCTTGAAGTCACATTGTAGTGGTGTTGTCATATTGGTAAAAAGACCATGCATGTTGATGAATATGTGCAAAACAATAAAGTAAGGAAAACGAGGAAGACGGAACAATCGTAAAAAAAGAACGTTTATCGTGCTATAGCTTCAGTAGACAAGCTTTGGACTTATATCCCCATTTGTTCCCTCGGTGATCCATAATATCTTAAATATCGAGTGCTACAGTGTGAGGATGCTCAAGCGTTTCGTGGAGATCGAAGGCTTTCGCCAATACCGTCGAATCGGATCAACGAGCGGTCCGTCGCTTTCTTCCGTTTCTTCAAACAACCATAACTTTTGACTTGTTTGGAGTTATGGGAGCCACGACCCATGAAAACGAAGCTGTTTCCATGTTCTACGTTTCTAACGGTTGGAATTGTCATGAATCAGTTTTGTGTGCATAATAATTCCATCTTACGTTTTTTCCACAGCTCGGATGTATTTGTTCGTAAATTTATTCCATGGAGTTTGTGGTATAAATAGTCGGACTAAATCGATGTAAACCTAGGAGAAAGAAAAAAAACAAAAATATACGAAGATCAAAAAAGGCCACTATAATATTCCGTTAAAAAGATTGAAATTGGATTAAAAATTGGATAAAACAGAAAACCGAAAGATATTCGCAGACTGAAAAAGTAGGTTACTTGCATGCTAAGTAAACATATAAAACACACTCAATCGTTCAAAATTCTAAGATACCAAATGCTTTTAACATTCTCGTTGAAGTCTCTTTGTCGTGGTATTGTAATATTGGTAAAAAGGCCGCGCATGTTGATGAATATATGCAAAATAATATGGTACAGAAAACAAAGAAGACAGAACGATCGTAGAAAAAGAACGTTTACTGCGCTATAGCTTCAGTAGACAAGTTTTTGACTCATATCCTCATTTATTCCCTTCATGATTCATAATATCTTAAATATCGAGTGCTACAGTGTGAGCATGCTCGTGAGTTTCGTGGAGATCGAAGACTTTCGCCAATACCATCGAATCGTATCAGTGAGCGGTCCATCACTTTCTTCCGTTTTTTCAAACGGCCATAACTTTTGACTCGTTTGGAATTACGGGAGCCACAATCTATCAAAACGAAGATCTTTTCACGTTCTACATTTCTAACAGTTGGAATTGTCATGGATCGGTTATGCATGTAGAATACTTCCATCTTAAGTTTTTTCTATAGCTTGGAGGTTTTCGTCATAAATTTATTCTGCAGTGTTTGTGGTATAAATAGTCGGACTATATCGATTTAAACCTAGAAGAAAGAAAAAGAAAACAAAAATGTACGAAGATAAAAAACGCCACTATAATATTCCGCTAAAATGAAATTGGATTAAAAATTGGATAAAACAGGAAACCGAAAGATATTCGCAGACTGAAAAAGTAGGTTACTTGCAGGCTAAGTAATCATATAAAACACCGTCAACCATTCGAAATTCTAAGAAATCAAATGTATTTAACATTCTCCTTGAAGTCACATTGTCGTGGTGTTGTAATATTGGTAAGAAGACCGCGCGTGTTGATGAATATGTACAAAATAATAAGGTACGGAAAACGAGGAAAACGGAACGATCGTAAAAAAAGAACGTTTATTGCGTTAGCTTCAGCAGCCATGCTTTTGACTCATATCCCCATGTATTCCCTCAGTGAACCATAATATCTTAAATATCGAGTGCTACAATGTGAGCATGCTCGAACGTTTCGCAGAGATCGAAGACTTTGGCCAATATTGTCGAATCGGATCAGCATGCATTTCGTCGCTTGCTTCCATTTCTTCAAACAGCTATAACTTTTGACTCGTTTGGAGTTACGGGAGCCACAACCTATCTAAATGAAGCTCTTTCCATTTCTACGTTTCTAATGGTTGGAATTGTCATGAATCTGTTATATGTGCAGAATAGTTCCATCTTATTTTTTTTCTATAGCTTGGATGTTTTCGTTCATAAATTTCTTCCACGGAGTTTGTGGTATAAATAGTCGGTTTAAATCGATGTAAACCTAGAAAAAAGACAAAAAATAAAAAATACGAGGATAAAAAAAGGCCACTATAATATTCCGCTAAAAAGATTGAAGTTGGACTAAAAATTGGATAAAACAGAAAACCGAAAGACATTCGCCGACTGAAAAAGTAGATTACTTCCAGGCTAAGTAATCAAATAAAACACCCTCAGCCGTTCGAAATTCTAAGATATCAAACGCGTTTAACATTCTCCTTGAAGTCATATTGTCGTGGTGTTGTAATTTGGTAAAAAGATCGTGCGTGATGAAGAATATGTGCAAAACAATAAGGTACGGAAAACGAGGAAGACAAGCTTTAGCTCCAGTAGACAAGCTTATTGCGCTATAGCTCCAGTAGACAAGCTTTTGACTCATATCCCCATTTATTCCCTCAGTAATCCATAATATTTTAAATATCTAGTGCTACAGTGTGAGCATGCTTGATTGTTTCATGGAGATCGAAGACTTTCGCCAATACCGTCGAATCGAATCAGCGAGCGGTCCGTCGCTATCTTCCGTTTCTTCAAACGGCCATAACTTTTGACTCATTCGGAGTTATGGGAGTGATAACCTGTCAAAACGAAGCTCTTTCCATGTTCTAGGTTTCTAACGGTTGGAATTGTCATAGATCGGTTTTGTGTACATAATAATTCAATCTTAAGTTTTTTACAGCTCGGATGTTTTCGATCATAAATTTATTCTGTGGTGTTTGTGGTATAAATAGTTGGCCTAAATCAATGTAAACCAAAACGAACGACAAAAAAACAAAAGTATACGAAGATAATAAAAGGCGACGATAATATTCCGCTACAAATATTGAAATTGGATTAAAAAATTGGATAAAATAGAAAACCGAAAGACATTCGCATATTGAAAAAGTAGGTTACTTACAGGCCAAGTAATCATATAAAACACCCTCAACCGTTCGAAATTCTAAGATATCAAATGCGTTTAACATTCTCCATGAAGTCATATTGTTGTGGTGTTGCAATATTGGTTAAAAGACCGCGCGTGGTGATGAATATGAGCAAAACAATAAGGTACGGAAAACGAGGAAGAAAGAACGATCGTAAAAAAAAAACATTTATTGCGCTATAGCTTCAATAGACAAGCTTTTGACTCACATCCCCATTTATTCCCTCAATGACCCATAATATCTTAAATATCGACTGCAATGGTGTGAGCATGCTCGATTGTTTCGCGGAGATTGAAGACTTTCGCCTATACCGTCGAATTGGATCAGCGAGCGGCCCGTCGCTTTCTTCCTTTTCTTCAAACGGCCATAGCTTTTGACTCGTTTGGAGTTACGGGAGCCACAAACTGTCAAAATTTAACTCTTTCCATGTTCTACGTTTCTAACTGTTGGAATTATTACGGATCGGTTTTGTGTGCAGAATAATTCCATCTTAAGTTTTTCTACAGCTCGGATGTTTTCGATCATAAATTTCTTCTGCGAAGTTTGTGGTATAAATAGTCGGACTGAATCGATGTAAACATAGAAGAACGACAAATAAAACAAAAAAGTACGAAGACCAAAAAAGGCCACTATAATATTCCGCTAAAAAGATTGAAATTGGATTAAATATTGTATAAAACAAGAAGCCGAAAGATATTCGCAGACTGAAAAAGTAAGTTACTTACAGGCTAAGTAATCATATAAAACACCCTCAGCCTTTCAAAATTCTAAGATATCAATTGCGTTTAACATTCTCCTTGAATTCACATTGTCGTGGTGTTGTAATATTGGTAAAAAGACCGTGCGTGTTGATGAATATGCACAAAACAATAAGCTAAGGAAAATGAGGAAGACAGAACGATCGTAAAAAAGAACGTTTATTGCACTTTAGCTTCAGTAGATACGCTTTTGACTCATGTCCCCTTTATTCTCTCAGTGATCCATAATATCTTAAATATCGAGTGCTACAGTGTGAGCATGCTCGAGCGTTTCGCGAAGATTGAAGACTTTCGCCAATACCATCGAATCGGATCAACGAGCGGTCCGTTGCTTTCTTCCGTTTCTTCAAACGGCCATAACTTTTGACCCGTTTGGAGTTACGAAAGCCCCAACCTATCAAAATGAAGCTCTTTCCATGTTCTACGTTTCAAATAGTTGGAATTGTCGTGAATCAGTTTTATGTGCAGAATAATTCCATCTTAATTTTTTTCTACCGCACGGATGTTTTCGATTGTAAATTTATTCTGCAGAGTTTGTGGTGTAAATAGTCGGACTAAATTGATGTAAACCAAGAAGAACGAGAAAAAAAAACAAAAATATACGAAGATCAAAAAAGGCCACTATAATATTCTGCTAAAAAGATTGAAATTGGATCAAAAATTGTGTAAAACAAAAAGCCGAAAAATATTCGCAGACTGAAAAGGTGGGTTACTTACAGGCTAAGTAATCATATAAAACACCCTCAACCGTTCGAAATTGTAACATCCCACCATTTGGGACTATTAAAATCGACAATAAAGCTCATCTGCCAGACTTGAATAAATCAAAACAACATATTGTTAATAAAAGTTGGGGCAAATAGAATCAATCACAAAATCACAAACACAGAATATCAGAATAACTTCATAGCGGAATATATAAACATAAGAGTTCATGAAGCTCCTAAATACAAAGTTTCTAAACCAATACATAATGCCAAATCTGGAAACAAATACTTGTAAAGTTAGATACATAAGTTTCTACTACAAAGCACAAGTGGCATGGAAATAACTGGAATGAAATATCAAGTAGTCGGCTAACTCCAGTGCATCTCTAGCTCCGAAAGAGGATGCAACCGAAGCTAGAGATCCGTAGACTGAAATGGTAAGTTACTTAAAGGCTATGTAATCATATAAAACACCTCAGCCGTTCGAAATTCTGAGATATCAATTGCGTTTAACATTCTCCTTGAAGTCACATTGTCGTGGTGTTGTAATATTGGTAAAAAGACCGCGCGTGTTGATGAATATGTGCAAAACAATAAGGTAAGGAAAACGAGGAAGACGGAACAATCGTAAAAAAAACAACGTTTATTGCGCTATAGCTTCAGTAGACAAGCTTTTGACTCATATCCCCCATTTATTCCATCAGTAATCCATAATATCTTAAATATCTAGTGCTACAGTGTGAGCACGCTTGAGCGTTTTGTGGAGATCGAAGACTTTCACCGACACCGTCGAATCGGAACAGCGAGCGGTCCGTCGCTTTCTTACGTTTCTTCAAACGGCCTTAACTTTTGACTCATTCGGAGTTATGAGAGCCATAACCTGTCAAAACCAATCTCTTTCCATGTTCTACGTTTCTAACAGTTGGAATTGTCATTGATCGGTTTTGTGTGCAGAATAATTCCATCTTAAGCTTTTTCTACAACTTGAATATTTTCGTTCATAAATTTTTTTCATGGAGTTTGTGATATAAATAGTCGGACTAAATTGATGTAAACCTAGAAGAAAGAGAAAAACAAAAATATACGAAGATAAAAAAGGCCACTATAGTATTCCGCTAAAAAAATTGAAGTTGGATTAAAAATTGGATAAAACAAGAAGCCAAATAATATTCGCAGACTGGAAAAGTAGGTTACTTACAGGCTAAGTAATCATATAAAACACCCTCGGTCGTTCGAAAATCAAAGATATCAAATGCGTTTAAAATTCTCCTTGAAGTCACATTGTCGTGGTGTTGTAATATTGGTAAAAAGACCGCATGTGTTGATGAATATGTGCCAAATAATAAGGTAAGGAAAACGAGGAAGACGGGGCGATCGTAAAAAAAGAACGTTTATTACGCTATAGCTTCAGTAGACAAACTTTTGACTCATATCCCCATTTATTCCCTCAGTGATCCATAATAGCTTAAATATCGAGTGCTACAATGTAATCATGCTCGAGCGTTTCGTGGAGATCGAGGACTTTCGCCAATACCGCCGAATCGGATCAGCGAGCGGTCCATCGCTTTATTTCGTTTCTTCAAACTGCCATAACTTTTGACTCGTTTGGAGTTACGGGAGCCACAATCTATCAAAACGAAGCTCTTTCCATGTTCTACATTTCTAACGGTTGGAATTCTCATGGATCGGTTTTTATGAAGAATAACTCCATCTTAAATTTTTCTACAGCTTGGATGTTTTCGTTCATAAATTTATTGCTCGGGTTTTGGTATAAATAGTCGAATTAAATCTATGTAAACCTATAAGAAAGACAAAAAAACAAAAATATACGAAGGTCAAAAACGGCCACTATAATATTCGCAAAGAAGATTAAAATAGGATTAAAAATTGGATAAAACGGGAAACCAAAAGATATTCGCAGACTTAAAACGTAGGTTACTTGCAGGCTAAGTAAACATATAAAACACCCTCAGCCGTTCGAAATTCCAAGATATCATATGCGTTTCACATCTACTTGGAGTGACATTTTCGTGATGTTGTAATATTGGTAAAAAGACCGCGTGTATTGATGAATATATGCAAAACAATAAGGTACGGAAAACGAGGAAGACGGAACGATCGTAAAAAAGAACGTTTACTGCGCTATAGCACTAGTAGACGAGCTTTTGACTCATATCCCCATTTATTCCCTTAGTAATCCATAATATCTTAAATATCAAGTGTTGTATTGTGAGTATGCTCGAGCGTTCCGCGGAGATCGAAGACTTTCGCCAATACCGTCAAATCATATCAGGGCGCGGTCCATCGATTTCTTCCGCTTCTTCAAACGGCCATAACTTTTGACTCGTTTGGAGTTGCGAGAGCCACAACCTATCAAAAAGAAGCTCTTTCCACATTCCACGTTTCTAACGGTTGAAATTGTCATGGGTCGTTTTTGTAGGCAGAATAATTCCATCTTAATTTTTTCTACAGCTCGGAGGTTTTCGTTCATAAATTTGTTACGCGGAGTTTGTGGTATAAATAGTCGGACTAAATCGATGTAAACCCAGAAGAACGAAAAAAATATACGAAGATCAAAAAAGGCCACGATAATATTCCGTTAAGAAGATTGAAATTAGATTAAAAAATTGGATAAAATAGGAAACCGAGAGATATTCGCATATTGAAAAAGTAGGTTACTTACACACCAGTAATCATATAAAACACTCTCTGTCGTTCGAAATTCTAAGATATCAAATGCGTTTAACATTATCCTTGAAGTCATTTTGTCATATTGTTGTAATATTTTTAAAAAGACCGCGCGTGTTGATGAATATGAGCAAAATAATAAGGTATTAAAAATGAGAAAGACAGAACGATCGTAAAAAAAACGTTTATTGCGCTATAGCTTCAGTAGACGAGATTTTGACCCATATCCCCATTTATTCCCTCAGTGATCCATAATATCTTAAATATCGAGTGCTACAGTGTGAGCATGCTCGAGCGTTTCGAGGAGATCGATGACTTTCGCCAATACCGTCGAATAGGATCAGCAAGCGTTCCATCGCTTTCTTCCGTTTCTTCAAACGGCCATAACTTTTGACTCGTTCGAAGTTACGGGAGCGACAACCTATCAAAATGAATCTCTTTCAATGTTCTACGTTTCTAAAGGTTGGAACTGTCATGTATCTGTTTTGTGTGCAGAATAATTCCATCTTAAGTTTTTTCTACAGCTTGGATGTTTTCGTTCATAAATTTATTTCGCGGAGTTTGTGGCATAAATAGTCGGACAAAATTGATGTAAACCTAGAAGAAAGACAAAAAACAAAAATATACGAAGATCAAAAAAGGCCACTATAATATACCGCAAAGAATATTGAAATTTAGTTAAGAATTGGATAAAACAGGGAACCGAAAGATACTCGAAGGCTGAAAAATTAGGTTACTTGCTGGCTAAGTAAACATATAAAACACCCTCAACCATTCGAAATTCCAAGATATCAAATGTGTTTCACATTCTACTTGAAGTGACATTGTCATGGTATTGTAGTATTGGTAAAAAGACCGAGCGTGTTGATGAATATATGCAAAACAGTAAGGTACGAAAAACGAGGAAAATGGAACGATCGTAAAAAAAAGAACGTTTACTACACTATAGCTTCAGTAGACAAGCTTTTGACTCATATCCCCATTTATCACCTCAGTGATCCATAATATCTTAAATATCGAGTGCTACAAAGTGAGCATGCTCGAGCGTTCCACGGAGATCGAAGACTTTCGCCAATACCTTCGAATTAGATCAGCGAGCGGTCCATCGCTTTCTTCCGTTTCTTTAAACGGCTATGACTTTTGACTCGTTTAGAGTTATGGGAGCCACAATCTATCAAAACAAAGCTCTTTCCATGTTCTAAATTTCAAACAGTTGGAATTGTCATGAATCGATTTTATGTGCACAATAATTCCATCTTAAGTTTTTTCTATAGCTCAGATATTTTCGTTTATATATTTATTCCGCGGAGTTTGTGGTATAAATAGTCGGACTAAATCGATGTAAACCTCGAAGAACGAAAAAAAAATAAAGATCAAAAAAGGCCATGATAATATTCCGCTAAGAAGATTTAAATTAGATTAAAAAATTAGATAAAACAGGAAACCGAAAGATATTCGCATACTGAAAAAGTAGGTTACTTATAGGCCAAGTAATCATATAAAACACCCTCAGCCGTTCGAAATTCTAAGATATCAAATGCGTTTAACATTCTCCTTGAAGTCTTTTTGTTGTGTTGTTGTAATATTGGTAAAAAGGCCGCGCGTGTTGATGAATATGAGCAAAATAATGAGGAATTAAAAATGAGGAAGACGGAACGATCGTAAAAAAACGTTTATTGCGCTATAGCTACAGTAGACAAGCTTTTGACCCATATCCTCCTTTATTCGCTCAGTGATCCATAATATCTTAAATATCGAGTGCTACAGTGTGAGCATGCTCGAGCGTTTCGAGGAAATCGATGACTTTCGCTAATACCGTCAAATCGGATCAACAAGCATTCCGTCACTTTCTTCTGTTTCTTCAAACGGCCATAACTTTTTACTCATTTGGAGTTACGAGAGCCACAACCTATAAAAACGAATCTCTTTCCATGTTCTATGTTTCTAACAGTTGGAACTGTCATGTATTCTTTTTTATGTGCAGAATAATTCCATCTTAGATTTTTTCTATAGCTCAGATGCTTTCGTACATAAATTTATTCCGCGGAGATGGTGGTATAAATAGTCGGACTAAATCGATGTAAACATAGAAGAATGACAAAAAAAAAAAAAAAACACAAATATCAAAAAAGGGCACTATAATATTCTGCTAAAAGGATTGAAGTTGGATTAAAAATTTTATAAAGCAGGAAGCCGAAAGATATACGCAGATTGAAATAATAGGTTACTTACAAGCAAAGTAATCATATAAAACACCCTCGGTCGTTCGAAATTTTGAGATATCAAATGCATTTAACATTCTCCTTTAAGTCATATTTTCGTGGTGTTGTAATATTGGAAAAAAGACCGCGCATGTTGATGAATATGTACAAAACAATAAGGTACGGAAAACGAGGAAGAAGGAACGATCGTAAAAAAAGAACGTTTATTGCGCTATAGCTTTAGTAGACAAGCTTTTGACCCATATCCTCATTTATTCCCTCAGTGATCCATAATATCCTAGATATCGAGTGCTACAGTGTGAGCATGCACGAGCGTTTCATCGAGATCGAAGAATTTCGCCAATACCGTCGAATCGGATCAGCGAGCAGTCCTTCGCTTTCTTCCGTTTCTTCAAATGGCCATAACTTTTGACTCGTTTGGAGTTATAGGAGCCACAACCTGTCAGGATGAATCACTTTCCATGTTCTACGTTTCTAACTGTTGGAATTGTCATGGATCAATTTTGTGTGCAGAATGATTCCATCTTAAGTTTTTTCTACAGCTCGAATGTTTTCATTCATAAATTTATTCCGCGGAGTTTGTGGTATAAATAGACGGACTAACTCGATGTAAACCTAAAAGAAAGATAAGAAACAAAAATATACGAAGATTAAACAAGGTCGCTATAATATTCCGCTAAATAGATTGAAATTGGATTAAAATTTGGATAAAATAGGAAACAGAAAGATATTTGCAGACCGAAAAAGTAGGTTACTTGCAAGCTAAGTAAACATATAAAACACCCTCAGCCGTTTGAAATTCTAAGATATCAAATGCGTATAACATTCTCCTTGAAATCACATTGTCATGATGTTGTAATATTGGCTAAAAAGATCACGCGTGCTGATCAGCGAGCGGTCCATCACTTTCTTCCGTTTCTTCAAACGGCCATAACTTTTGACTCGTTTGGAGTTACAGGAGCCGCAACCTATCAAAACGAAGCTCTTTCCACGTTCCACGTTTCTAACCGTTGGAATTGTCATGGATTGGTTTTATAGGCAGAATAATTCCATCTTAACTTTTTTCTACAGCTTGGAGGTTTTCGTTCATAAATTTGTTTCGTGGAGTTTGTGGTATAAATAGTCGGACAAAATCGATGTAAACCTAGAAGAACGAAAAAAATATACGAAGATAAAAAGGCCACGATAATTGCGCTAAGAAGATTGAAATTAGATTAAAACATTGGATAAAACAGGAAACCGAAAGATATTCGCATATTAAAAACGTAGGTTACTTACAGGCTAAGTAATCATACAAAACACCCTCTACCGTTCGAAATTCTAAGATACCAAATGCATTTAACATTCTCCTTGAAGTCATTTTGTCATGTTGTTGTAATATTGGTAAAAAGACCACGCGTGTTGATGAACATGAGCAAAATAATGAGGTATGAAAAACGAGGAAGACAGAACGATCGTAAAAAAAGAACGTTTATTGCGCTATAACTTCAGTAGACAAGCTTTTGACCCATATCCCCATTTATTCCCTCAGTGATCCATAATATCTTAAATATCGAGTGCTACAGTGTAAGCATGTTCGAGCGTTTCGAGGAGATCGATGACTTTCACCAATACTGTCGAATCGGATCAGCAAGCGTTCCGTCGCTTTCTTTCGTTTCTTCAAACGGCCATAACTTTTGACTCGTTTGGAGATACAGAAGCCATAACCTATCAAAACGAATCTATTTCATTGTTCTACGTTTCTAAAGGTTGAAACTGTCATGTATCTGTTTTGTGTGCAGAATAATTCCATCTTAAGTTTTTTCTACAGCTCGGATGTTTTCGTTCATAAATTTATTCTGTGGAGTTTGTGGTATAAATAGTCAGACTAAATTGATGTAAACCTAGAAGAAAGACAAAAAACAAAAATGTACGAAGATCAAAAAGGCCGCTATAATATTCCGCAAGGAATATTGAAATTGAATTAAAAATTGGATAAAATAGGGAATCGAAAGATACTTGGAGACTAAAAAAGTAGGTTACTTGCAGGCTAAGTAAACATATAAAACACCCACAACTTTCGAAATTCCAAGATATCAAATGGGTTTCTTATTCTACTTGAAGTGACATTGTCATGATGTCATAATATTGGTAAAAAGACCGAGCGTGTTGATGAATATATGCAAAACAATAAGGTACGAAAACGAGGAAGATGGAACGATCGTAAAAAAAAGAACGTTTACTGCGCTATAGCTTCAGCAGACAAGCTTTTGACTCATATCCCCATTTATTCCCTCAGTGACCCATAATATCTTAAATATCGAGTGCTACAATGTCAGCATGCTCGAGCATTCCACGGAGATCGAAGACTTTCGCCAATACCATCGAATCAGATCAGCGAGCGGTCCATCGCTTTCTTCCGTTTCTTCAAACGGCTATAACTTTTGACTCGTTCCGAGTTACAGGAGCTACAACCTATCAAAACAAAGCTCTTTTCATGTTTTACGTTTCTAACGGTTGGAATTGTCATGGATCGGTTTTGTGTGCACAATAATTCCATCTTAAGTTTTTTCTACAGCTCAGATATTTTCGATCATATATTTGTTCCACATAGTTTTGGTATAAATAGTCGGACTAAATCGATGTGAACCTCGAAGAACGAAAAAATATATACGAAGATCAAAAATGGCCAGGATAATATTCTGCTAAGAAGATTGAAATTAGGTTAAAAAATTGGATAAAACAGAAAACTGAAACGCATACTGAAAAAGTAGGTTACTTATAGGCCAAGTAATCATCTAACACTCTCAGCCGTTCGAAATTCAAAGATATCAAATGTGTTCAACATTCTGCTTGAAGTCGTTTGGTCGTGTTGTTGTAATATTGGTAAAAAAACCACGCATGTTGATGAATATGAGAAAAATAATGAGTTATGAAAAACGAGGAAGACGGAACGATCGTAAAAAAAGAACATTTATTGCGCTATAGCTTCAGTAGACAAGCTTTTCGCCCATATCCCCCTTTATTCTCTCAGTGATCCATAATATCTTAAATATCGAGTGCTACAGTGTGAGCATACTCGAGCATTTCGAGAAGATCGTGACTTTCGCCAATACCGACGAATTGGATCAGCAAGCGTTCCGTCGCTTTCTTCCGTTTCTTCAAACGGCCATAACTTTTGACTCCTTTGGAGTTACGGGAGCCACAGCCTATCAAAATGAAGCTCTTTCAATGTTCTACATTTCTAACGATTGGAACAGTCATGTATCGGTTTTGTGTGTAGAATAATTTCATCTTAAATTTTTTCTACAGCTCGAATGTTTTCGTACATAAATTTATTGTGCGGAGTTTGTGGTATAAATAGTCGGATTAAATATATGTAAACCTAGAATAATGATAAAAAAAATACACGAAGATCAAAATAGGCCACTGTAATATTCCTCCAAAAGGATTGAAATTGGATTAAAAATTATATAAAACAGGAAGCCAAAAGATATTCGCAAACTAAAATAATAGGTTACTTACAAGCAGAGTAATCATATAAAACACCCTCGGCCGTTCGAAATTCTAAGATATCAAATGCATTTAACATTCTCCTTGAAGTCATATTGTCGTGGTGTTGTAATATTGGAAAAAAGACCGTGCATGTTGATGAATATGTGCAAAACAACAAGGTACAAAAAACGAGGAAGACGGAACGATCATAAAAAAGAACGTTTATTGCGTTATAGCTTCAGTAGACAAGATTTTGACCCTTATCCCCATTTATTCCCTCAGTGATCCATAATATCTTAAATATCGAGTGCTACAGTGTGAGCATGCACGAGCGTTTCACCGAGATCGAAGAATTTCGCCAATACCGTCAAATCGGATCAGCGAGCAGTCCTTCGCTTTCTTCCTTTTCTTCAAACGGCCATAACTTTTGACTCGTTTGGAGTTACGGGAGCTGCAACCTGTCAGAATGAAGCTTTTTCCATGTTCTACGTTTCTAACGGTTGGAATTCTCATTGATCGATTTTGTGTGTAGAATGATTCCATCTTATGTTTTTTCTACAGCTCGGATGTTTTCGTTCAAAAATTTATTCCGCGGAGTTTGTGGTACAAATAGACGGACTAACTCGATGTAAACCTAGAAGAAAGATAAGAAACAAAAATATGCGAAGATTAAAAAAGGCCGCTATAATATTCCGCTAAATAGATTGAAATTGGATTAAAAATTGGATAAAATAGGAAACAGAAAGATATTCGCAGACCGAAAAAGTAGGTTACATGCAAGCTATGCAAACATATAAATCACCCTCAGCCATTCGAAATTCTAAGATATCAAATGCGTTTAACATTCTCCTTAAAATAACATTGTCATGATGTTGTAATATTGGTTAAAAAGACCACGTGTTGATGAATATGTGCAAAACAATAAGGTACGAAAAATGAGGAAGACGGAATGAAAGTAAAAAAACAACGTTTACTGCGCTATAGCTTCATTAAACAAGCTTTTGACTCATATCACCATTTGTTCCCTCAGTGATCCATAATATCTTAAATATCGAGTGCTACAATGTGAGCATGCTCGAGAGTTTCGCGGGGATCGAAAACTTTCGCCAATACCGACGAATTGGATCAGCGAGCAGTTCGTTGCTTTCTTCCGTTTTTTCAAACGGCCATAACCTTTGACTCCTTTGGAGTTACGGGAGCCACAACCTATCAAAACGAAGCTCTTTCCCTATTTTCTATTTCAAACGGTTGGAATTGTCATGAATCGGTTTTGTGTGCAGAATAATTCCATCTTAAGTTTTCTCTATGGCTCGGATATTTTCGTTCATAAATTTATTCCACGGAGATTGTGGTGTAAATAGTCGGACTAAATTGATGTAAACCTAGAAGAAAGAAAAGGAAAACATAAATATACGAAGATCAAACAGGCCAATATAATATTCCGCTAAAAAGATTGAAATTGGATTAAAAATTGGATAAAACAGGAAACCGAAAGATATTCGCAGACTGAAAAAGTAGTTTACTTACATGCTAAGTAATCATATAAAATACCCACAGCCGTTCGAAATACTGAGATATATTTTTGCATCAAAAATGGTCCAAACCCCAATATCGTGAAAGCACCCATTTATGAACACAAATCAACAATATTCAACAAAAATCTCAAATCTAAGTAATACCAAACACAACAATTCAGAAATAACAGTCACAAACACAGGATTTATAGTGGTTCGGCGATCTTGCCTACGTCCACTCTGAAGTTTATGTCTTTATTGATTCACAGGATGATTTCAATCAATTACAGTGGATTACAGTTGATAATAGCTCTGAAATCTGAATACAACAGCGATAAAGAAGAGTAGAACTGAATCCGGCAGAGTCTGGATGTTGAATGGCCAAAAAGATCCCCTTTCTGTAGGCTTCAGGGTGCTATTTATAGGCGTAGGAGGCTCAGATCTCGCTCAAACTTCGGGGGACTTTTTCTGGCATGTGAGTGGGCCCACGCGACCGACCCCACCAAGTTCCGACTCGATCTGAGATCGATACGAAGTGATTTCGTATCCATCAAAAATGATCCAATCGAGCTGAAACATGGCAGAAACAATCTTTACCTTGTATAGAAGCTTCTGTGAAAATTTCGTTGCATTTGGATCTGTGGTTTGAGAGATATGATCGATACGAATTGCATTTTCGTGAGTGCTGTTGCGTTCGTATCCATTGATTCGAAATGATTTGTTCGTATCGATCATTGCACATGCTTATGAGATGACGATGCGCGCTTCCTTCGGATCGATCCATTTCTTATGTCGAGTTGACCGAGCCATTCCTCGAATTTCGCCTTGTTCGTATCTAAAGCCGTTGTCTCATTCGAGTTGATAATCGTTGCCAATTTGTATCATCAGCGTTGACTTGCATCCATAAATACGGCTCTGCTCGCATCAATAATTGAGGCGCGCTTCGTATCGATTATTTTAATGAGGATCGATACGAAACACGGGCGTGTTCATGGATACGAAGCAGGGCATTCCATGGATACAAATCAACATATTCGATGGCTACGATTAGGGTGGACTCGAACAGGACGGTGTCAAGTGGACCGATACGAAGCAAGATCGATATGAAATGGCATTTCAGATGGATGCGAAGTAAGATGGGCAATGATCAATACGAAGTAAGCAAGCTCGATGGATACGAACTATGTATCGTTGATGGATACGAAACGCACCAACATGATGGATACGAACTGTGGACTGTTGATGGATACGAAATGCATCAATCTGATGGATACGAACTGTTCTATACTCAATGGATACGAACATGCTAAGACGATGCCTATTTTATCGATTCGAAACCGATCGATTCGAACTGACCGATATCACGTTACTGATCGATTCGAACTCGATCGATTCAAAGTATGTGTAAACTGATGGATTCGAACAAGAAAAACATTGATGGATACGAATCCGATGGATTCAAAATGGGCATCTCCTCAATAATTTGATGGATACGAACTGTGTGTTTTAGCTAACTTGCATCTATCATATCTCGTTCATACGAACTCCGATTAACCTGAAATTTGAAACACTGGCTTTCATGGCTTTTCTTGTCATGTACTATCAGTCGTAGCTTGATCCGGGCTCGGTCAAAATTCATCGATATCCATAGCGAAGCAATGTGTAACCAATCTTTGAGACGAACTGTCTTTTGTTTTCGATCGACCTTTTGGTATCACGGCTTAGCCAAAAAGCGGGATAACATTTCCCCCCCAAAACATGCCTTGTGATAGGAATGTGTGTTTTGTAATGCTTTGAGTTGGATGTTCATATCCTGTCAACAACCTGTAAAGAACTTGATAGTTTCATATGTCCTCAAATGACGATCGTTCGGGATCATATGCCATTTGAGGTGAATCGGGACCGTTCGCGGCAAATGATGAGACGGGACTGTTCGCGGTCGGATGCCGTTCGTGGCAGATGTCGATCGTTCGCGATCGAGTATCATACTAAGTGAATCGTGACCGTGCGGGGTCGGGTGCCGTTTGAGGCAAATTGTGACCGTTCGCGATCGTGTGCCGTTCGAGGCGAATTGTGATCGTTCGTGATCGTGTGCCGTTCGAGACGACTTGTGATCGTTCGCGATCGTATGCCGTTCGAGGCGAATTATATTTGCCCGGGGGGGACTTAGTATTATCTATGCTGGAGTTAATGTTCGGGGGAGTTTACGAATCAAAGACTTTGGCGGTTCATCACCATACAGAAGGTGCTCGTGGACCGTTCACGATCCAACGGGCATGTAAGTAAACTCTTTCACAGAATTGCAAATATCAAAGCAATGATCATACGAATCTCATAACAAATATGTCCGAACAAACAAAGTCTACGTGTCCAAATCAAAATGAAACAAAAGCAAGGCAAGGATGTCAAAGTGCAAATTCTCACTATGCTGCGGTCAGTAATCATTCAGAGCATGCCTATGGATCGTGCGCGATCGCTTGCATGTGTAAATGATTTAACCGTGTTAGTGAGAGGTTTACGACTTGTTCATCATTATTTCAATCAAGTAATCAATTGATAATCAAACGTTGCCCCGGTTCAGGGTCACCTATAGCTGATGTAGACGATGGTCGCTCTGGCTCCACCGCTGGAGTTCGCCTCCTCACATACTGAAGTAGCATACCGTTCCTGATATGCCCTTCCACCTCGTCCTTCAGATGTCTACAATCATTAGTGTTATGTCCGTTCAGTTCATGGAATATGCAATACTTATCTGATTTCCTCTCGTCAGAAGTTGAATCCCTTCGCATTGGTATACGATACGGAACCTGTTCTCTGGTATCCTGATAGATTCGTTCCAAACTATCATTCAGCTCTGAGTATGTGGTGAACCTTGGTTCCTTTCGTGGTTGCGTTGATCTGTTATAGCCATTCTCAGCCTTTCGTTTCCCCTTGCTAGTTTCTGTACCTTTCTCAGGCGGATTTCCATCTTTGACCGCATAAACATTAAGTTCATCTCCTTCTTCTCTTTTTGCACTCGCATCTTCCAATCGCAAGAACTTTTCTGCCTCGTGATAGAATTCTCCTAGATCTATAGGCGGATCTTTTGTCAATGAATTTTTGAACTCTGTGCAATCAGCTATTCCGAACACAGCTGCCATCATAACCATGGATGGATCTGGTCGATCCACCGATGCTGTTGCTGCGTTGAATCGCGTTAGGAAGCTCCTCACATTCTTGGGTCTTGCAATGTGAACCCTAAATTGCCTCATGAATCTCTCAGTTAAATCTGCCCATGTTCCCATGGAGCCGCTCTCCAGTTGCCTAAACCATAATGCTGCGATATCTGTCAGATATAATGGAAAGCACCGGGCCATAACTTCCTGTGATGCCCCCAGCACTTCCATGTGCCTCATGTATCTTGTCAGATGGATTGCGGGGTCCGTCCTCCCATCATACATCTCCACTGATGGTAACTTGAACTCTGTTGGGTTCCTAGCCATCCTAATTGGAGGAGAAAAGGGATTTCTGTTCACGTCTTCAAGATATCTGTTTATTAATCCGCCTCTCATGGCTCGCCTGACCATCTCCGCCAACCTGTCATTGTCTCCAAGATGCAATCCTTGTTCATCGCTTTCGACCTGCCTCCGTCGAGTTCACGAGGGAATTCTGGAATCTGCCCTTTTGACTGTGCGTTCATTCCTCTGCTACCTCCAGGTTGCGCAGATGCTCCTCTCTCACTCTCTCTCCGGGATTGAATTAACATTCTCCATGTGTGTGCCTCCTAATCCAGGTGCTAGGCTGGATGGTCTTGCTCCGTTCTGAACTCCATCAGCTCCTCTGTTATGTGCTCCAAGTTGTCCAATTTGTTGAAACAAGCTCTGGATTAACTCTTCCTGCTTCTTCATCATCGTCTCCATCTCATCCCTGGTAATGAAGATCGACGCTTGATTCGCTCCTGAAGAAGCCTCTTGACTTCCCTCATGTTGACTTCTCTCTGGCCTTTGTCTTTTACTTGTTTGTCTCGTCATAGTTCTTAGATCTGAATTCTTAAGTCTTCAAATTCAACTTCTCCTGAGTTCAACTCTCAATGAAAGTACCAAAATGTTTGCACCAAAAATAGTCCAAACCCCAATATCGTGAAAGCACCCGTTTATGAACATAAATCAGCAATATTCAACAAAAATCTCAGATCTAAGTAATACCAAACATAGCAATTCACAAATAACAGTCACAAACACAGGATTTATAGTGGTTCGGCGATCTTGCCTACGTCCACTCTGAAGTTTATGTCTTTATTGATTCACAGGATGATTTCAATCAATTACAGCGGATTACAGTTAATAATAGCTCTGAAATCTGATTACAACAGCGGTAAAGAAGAGTAGAATTGAATCCGGTAGAGTTTGGACGTCGAATGGCCAAAAAGATCCCCTTTATGTAGGCTTCAGGGTGCTATTTATAGGAGTAGGAGGCTCAGATCTCGCTCAAACTTCAGGGTTCTTTTTCTGGCACGTGAGTGGGCCCACGCGACCGACCCCACCAAGTTTCGACTCGATCTGAGATCGATACGAAGTGATTTCATATCCATCGAAAAATGATCCAATCGAGCTGAAACTTGGCAGGAACAATCTTTACCTTGTATGGAAGCTTCTGTGAAAATTTCATTGCATTTGAATCTGTGGTTTGAGAGATATGATCGATACGAATTGCATTTTTGTGAGTGCTGTTGCGGTCGTATCCATTGATTCGAAACGATCTGTTCGTACCGATCGTTGCACGTGCTCATGAGATGACGATGCGCGCTTCCTTCGGATCGATCCATTTCTTATGCCGAGTTGACCGAGCCATTCCTCGAATTTCGCTTTGTTCATATCTAAAGCCGTTGTCTCATTCGAGTTGATAATCGTTGCCAATTTGTATCATCAGTGTTGACTTGCATCCATACATACGGCTCTGCTCGCATCAATAATTGAGGCGCGCTTCGTATCGATTATTTTAATGAGGATTGATACGAAACACGAGCGTGTTCATGGATACAAAGAAGGGCATTCCATGGATACGAATCAACATATTCGATGGCTACGATTAGGGTGGACTCAAACAGGACGGTGTCAAGTGGACCGATACGAAGCATGATCGATACGAAATGGCATTTCAGATGGATGCGAAGTAAGATGGGCAACGATCGATACGAAGTAAGCGAGCTCGATGGATACGAATTATGTATCGTTGATGGATACGAAACGCACCAACCTGATGGATACGAACTGTGGACGGTTGATGGATACGAAACGCATCAATCTGATGGATACGAACTGTTCTATACTCAATGGATACGAACATGCTGAGACGATGCCTATTTTATCGATTCGAAACCGATTGATTCAAACTGACCGATATCACATTACTGATCGATTCGAACTCGATCGATTCGAAGTATGTGTAAACTGACGGATTCGAACAAGACAAACATTGATGGATACGAATCCGATAGATTCGAAATGGGCTTCTCCTCAATAATTTGATGGATACGAACTATGTTTTTCTTAGCTAACTTGCATCGATTATATCTCGTTCATACGAACTCCGATTAACCTGAAATTTGAAACACTGGCTTTCATGGCTTTGCTTGTCATGCTCTATCAGTTGTATCCTGATCCGAGCTCGGACAAAATTCATCGATATCCATAGCGAAGCAATGTGTAACCAATCTTTGAGATGAACTATCTTTTATTTTCGATCGACCTTTTGGTATCACGGCTTTGCCAAAAAGCGGGATAACAATATCAAATGCGCTTAACATTCTCCTTGAAGTCATATTGTCATGGTGATGTAATATTGGTACAAAGACCATGCGTGTTGATGAATATGTGCAAAAAAATAAATTAAGGAAAACGAGGAAGATGGAATAATCGTAAAAAAGAACGTTTATAGTGCTATAGCTTCAGTAGACAAGCTTTTGACTTATATCCCCATTTATTCCCTCAGTGATCCATAATATCTTAAATATCGAGTGCTATAGTGTGAGGATGCTCAAGCGTTTCGTGGAGATCGAAGTCTTTCACCAATACTGTCGAATCGGATCGGCGAGCGGTCCATCGCTTTCTTCCGTTTTTTCAAACGGCCATAACTTTTGACTCGTTTGGAGTTATGGAGCCGGATGTTTTTGTTCATAAATTTATTCCACGGAGTTTATGGTACAAATAGTCGGACTAAATCGATTTGAATCTAGGAGAAAGACAAAAAAAACAAAAAATACGAAGATCAAAAAAGGCCACTATAATATTCCGCTAAAAAGATTGAAATTGGATTAAAAATTGGATAAAACAGGAAACCGAAAGATATTCGCAGACTAAAAAAGTAGGTTACTTGCATGCTAAATAAACATATAAAACATCGTCAATCGTTCGAAATTCTAAGATATCAAATGCGTTTAATATTCTCCTTGAATTCCCTTTGTCGTGGTGTTGTAATATTGGTAAAAAGGTCGCGCGTATTAATGAATATATGCAAAACTATAAGGTATGGAAAACGAGGAAGACGGAACGATCGTAAAAAAAGAACGTTTACTGCGCTATAGCTTCAGTAGACAAGCTTTTGACTCATATCATCATTTATTCCCTCCGTGATCCATAATATCTTAAATATCGAGTGCTACAATGTGAGCATGCTCGAGAGTTTCGCGGAGATCGAAGACTTTCGCCAATACCGTCGAATCATATCAGCGAACGGTTCGTCGTTTTCTTCCGTTTCTTCAAACGGCCATAACTTTTGACTCGTTTGGAGTTATGCGAGCCACAACCTATCAAAACGAAGATCTTTTCACGTTCTACGTTTCTAAAAGTGGGAATTATCATGGATCGATTTTGTATGCAGAATAATTCAATCTTAAGTTTTTTCTACAGCTCGGAGGTTTTCGTTCATAAATTTATTCCGTGGAGTTTGTGGTATAAATAGTCGGGCTAAATCGATGTAAACCTATAAGAAAGAAAAAGAAAACAAAAATGTACGAAGATCAAAAAGGCCACTATAATATTCCGCTAAAAAGATTGAAATTGGATTAAAAATTGGATAAATTAGGAAACCGAAAGATATTCGCAGACTGAAAAAGTAGGTTACTTACAGGCTAAGTAATCTTATAAAATACCCTCAACTATTCGAAATTCTAAGATATTAAATGTATTTAACATTCTCCTTGAAGTCACATTGTCGTGGTGTTGTAATATTGGTAAAAAGACCGCGCGTGTTGATGAATATGTGCAAAACAATAAGGTATGGAAAACGAGGAAGACAGAACGATAGTAAAAAAAGAAAGTTTATTGCGTTATAGCTTCGGTAGACAAGCTTTTGACTCATATTCCATTTATTTCCTCAGTGATCCATAATATCTTAAATATCGAGTGCTACAATATGAGCATGCTCGAGCGTTTCGCGGAGATCAAAGACTTTAGCCAATACCGTCGAATCGGATTAGCGCACGGTCCGTCGCTTTCTTCCATTTCTTCAAACGGCTATAACTTTTAACTTGTTTGGAGTTATAGGAGCCACAAACTATCAAAATGAAGCTCTTTCCATTTCTACATTTCTAACGGTTGGAATTGTCATGGATCTGTTTTGTGTGCAAAATAATTCCATCTTAATTTTTTTCTACAGTCGGATGTTTTCGTTCATAAATTTCTTCCACGGAATTTGTGGTATAAATAGTCGGACTAAATCGATGTAAATCTAGAAGGAAGAAAAAAATAAAAAATACGAAGATGAAAAAAGGCCACTATAATATTCCGCTAAAAAGATTGAAATTGGATTAAAAATTTGATAAAACAGAAAACCAAAAGATATTCGCTGACTGAAAAAGTAAGTTACTTTTAGGACAAGTAATCATATAAAACACCCTCAGCAGTTCGAAATTCTAAGATATCAAATGCGTTTAACATTCTTCTTGAAGTCACATTGTCGTGGTGTTGTAATATTGGAAAAAAGACCGCGCGTGTTGATGAATATGTGCAAAACAATAAGGTAAGGAAAACGAGGAAGACGGAACAATCATAAAAAAAACAATGTTTATTGCGCTATAGCTTCAGTAGACAAGCTTTTGACTCATATCCCTATTTATTCCCTTAGTAAAGCATAAAATCTTAAATATCTAGTGCTACAGCGTGAGCATGCTTGAGCATTTTATGGAGATCGAAGACTTTCGCCAATACCGTCGAATCGGAACAGCGAGCGGTACGTCGCTTTCTTACATTTCTTCAAACGACCATAACTTTTGACTCATTCGGAGTTATGGGAGCCAAACCCGTCAAAACTAATCTCTTTCCATGTTCTACGTTTCTAACAGTTGGAATTGTCATTGATCGGTTTTGTGTGCAGAATAATTCCATCTTAAGTTTTTTCTACAGCTCGGATGTTTTCGATCATAAATTTATTCTGTGGTGTTTGTGGTATAAATAGTCGGCCTAAATTGATATAAACCTAGACGAACGATGAAAAAAACAAAAGTATACAAAGATAAAAAAGGCGACGATAATATTCCGCTACAAAGATTGAAATTGGATTTAAAAATTGGATAAAATAGAAAACCGAAAGACATTCGCATATTGAAAAAGTAGGTTAATTACAGGCCAAGTAATCATATAAAACACCCTCAGCTGTTCGAAATTCTAAGATATCAAATGCGTTTAACATTCTCCATGAAGTCACATTGTCATGGTGTTGTAGTATTGGTAAAAAGACCGCACGTGTTAATGAATATGAGCAAAACAATAAGGTACGGAAAACGAGGAAGAAAGAACGAACGTAAAAAAAGAATGTTTATTGCGCTATAGCTTCAGTAGACAAGCTTTTGACTCATATCCCCATTTATTCCCTCAATGACCCATAATATCTTAAATATCGAGTGCAATGGTGTGAGCATGCTCGAGCGTTTCACGGAGATTGAAGACTTTCGCCAATACCGTCGAATCGGGAAAGCGAGCGGTCCGTCGCTTTCTTCCGTTTCTTTAAACCGCCATAGCTTTTGACTCGTTTGGAGTTACGGGAGCCACAGCCTATCAAAATAAAGCTCTTTTCATATTATAGGATTCTAACGGTTGGAATTGTCATGGATCAGTTTTGTGTGCAGAATAATTCCATCTTAAGTTTTTTCTACAGCCCGGATGTTTTCGATCATAAATTTCTTTCGCGGAGTTTGTGGTATAAATAATCGGACTGAATCGATGTAAACATAGAAGAACGACAAAAAAACAAAAATGTGCGAAGATCAAAAAAGGCCACTATAATATTCTGCTACAAAGATTGAAATTGGATTAAATATTGTATAAAATAAGAAGTCGAAAGATATTCCCAGACTGAAAAATTAGGTTACTTATGGGCTAAGTAATCATATAAAACACCCTCAGCCTTTCAAAATTGTAAGATATCAAATGCGTTTAACCTTCTCCTTGAAGTCACATTGTCGTGGTGTTGTAATATAGGTAAAAAGACCGCGCGTGTTGATGAATATGTGCAAAACAATAAGGTAAGGAAAATGAGGAAGACGGAACGATCGCAAAAAAAGAACGTTTATTGAACAATAGCTTCAGTAGACACGCTTTTGACTCATATCCCCATTTATTCTCTCAGCGATCCATAATATCTTAAATATCGAGTGCTATAGTGTGAGCGTGCTCGAGCTTTTCGCATAGATTGAAGAATTTCGCCAATACCGTCGAATCGGATCAGCGAGCGGTCCGTCGCTTTCTTCCGTTTCTTCAGATGGCCATAACTTTTGACTCGTTTGGAGTTACAGGAGCACCAACCTATCAATATGAAGCTCTTTCCATGTTCTACGTTTCTAATGGTTGGAATTTTCATGGATCGGTTTTATGTGCAGAATAATTTCATCTTAAGTTTTTTCTACAGCTCGGATGTTTTCGATCGTAAATTTATAATGCAGAGTTTGTGGTATAAATAGTCGGACTAAATCGATGTAAATCTAGAAGAACGACCAAAAAAACAAAATATACGAAGATCATAAAAGGCCACTATAATATTTCGCTAAAAACATTGAAATTGAATTAAAAATTGTATAAAACAGGAAGTCGAAGGATATTCGCAGACTGAAAAAGTAGGTTACTTACATGCTAAGTAATCATATAGAACACCCTCAGCCGTTCGAAATTGTAACATCCCACCATTTGGGACTATCAAAATCGACAATAAACCTCGCATGCCAGACTTGAATAATTCAAAACAACATATTATTAATTAAAGTTGGGACAAATAAAATCAATCACAAAATCACAGACATAGAATATCAGAATAACTTCGTAGTGGAATATATAAACATAAGAGTTCATGAAGCTCCTAGATACAAAGTTTCTAAACCAATACATAATGCCAAATCTGGAAACAAATACTTTCAAAGTTAGATACATAAGTTTCTACTACAAAGCACAAGTGGCATGGAAATAACTGGAATGAAATATCAAGTAGTCGGCTAACTCCAGTGGATCTCTAGCTCCGAAAGAGGATGCAACCGAAGCTGTGAAACTAAGGCTGACCCGAGCGTAAAGCAAAACACAAAACACTCGAGTCAAGACATACCTACTTATAAAATGTAAATCAACTCAAGTGAACTGTTAAAGAAATGTATCGGTAACTTAAAGATTTCTTGGGATCGCCCATCCTCTAAGGATCCGTTAAACTATCTGCTATGTAGTAATATACGCTACTATAATAGTGTCTAAAGTAAAGTATACTATTTTAAAAATAGCGTTAAGACTGTACATTTTCCGCCTTAACACATTTTATAAATTTCCATAGTCTATACAGAACCGTAATCCCTTCCGTACTGGACGCCGTCAGAGGGCACTCCATAGGTATGGTACAAAATAAACTCATAGAAGGCACGCCAGGGTAGGTGACACGCCACAACTAGGAAATGCCAGGGTAGATATACCAATTACACTTCCATATTGTTGGTAATGCATAGCCGCAACTACCACCCAACCCGATCCACACTCCCGAATCAAAGGTGTGCACCAAATCAATCACAAAGTAATAGAATGACTAACGATGAAGTGTGTCCGATTAGAGGAGCTACCTCCTTAGCCTATTGATTACTCCTGTTTTAGCCACCTTATGCTAACTCACGGGAGTTAGGTCGACATAAATATACCTTTAGGATCATCGCCACCATCCTACTTCATTCAGTAATCTCCACCGCGTACACAGTTATTAAAGTGGTTTTCGGTATCGAGAGAGTATGTCCATATGCGATCCCAGTCTCTTTAACAACCAATCGTTATTATAACTCGTGGTTATATAAATTTCAAATGGTTTATTCTTTTAAAATAATATTCATTCTTCCAAAGTCATAACATTTACAAATTTATACGTTTAGATATAACACTTTAGAATAATAATATTTTAGCAACAGTAGCATTTTAAATTATAACCATTACAATTATAGCACTTCGAAAACATTACAATTTAGAAATGATAGCATTTCTAAATCATAACCATAAGTCATCATAACATTGTGGAAAAGTAATACTTAAGAAATGGTAGCATCTTAGAAATGTAAACTTAAGATATTATAGCATTTTAGCATTGTAATACTTTTCCTATAACAATATTACAATCAAATTATCATATACTTACAACCTTTTCGTAAATATTTTTATCTTTTTATTATGCTCAGTTATTCATTTGGATATTAAATAAACCATAATTTTTGTTAAACACAATTCGTTACAATAATATCCCTTTTTAAAGCTGAAATTTCTTATTTTAAGTAAAATACATTACTAACTTACATTTTATTTCCTTTTGGTAAGCATCATTTATTATTTTTATTTCCCAAATTCCCATGTTCATTAGTTAAAACTTACATGTCAATTGTACATTTTAACTTACATTTTAATTCTTTTCAGTAAGCGATAATTATCCTTGTTATTACTCAAGTTGTACCGTTTACATTAGTTAAAACTTACATGTCAAATGTACGTTTAACTTACATTTCTTTTCACAAAACATTTTCCATTTTAATTACTATTACATGTCAATGGTACATTTTAACTTACATTTTAATTCTTTTCAGTAAGCGATAATTATCCTTGTTATTACTCAAGTTGTACCGTTTACATTAGTTAAAATTTACAAGTCAAATGTACGTTTAACTTACATTTCTTTTCACAAAACATTTTCCATTTTAATTACTATTACATAAATTAAAACTTACAATTTATCGGTTAGGATAAAATAACATTATTAAGTCAAATCGGATTTTTAAATTTCATTTAACCTTCATACTGTAAATTAAATTCCAAAATTTACCTTTCTAACTATTTATTTATTATAAATCTTTAACACATATAAACAAATTTACAGAAATTATTACATTAAATTTTAGTTGATATTCATATATGAAATCCAAAATACTTAATTATTTTTAGAAAAATCATTTTAAATCAACCACAGAGTCTGTATAAAATTCTCTATCCTAGAGTCAAGTAAATACGGACATATATCATTTCAGTCTGCAATTTATTAATTTTCTGGGTTTTATATCATTTCAAACCTGCAATCCCAAGTAAAATAAAATTTCTCAAGCCTATCATTTCAACCCATAACAATTTTCCTTATTCTAAAGATCATTCGGGTATGTATCACTTCAACTCATAGTGAAGGAACTTGCAGTGTGAGAACAGAATAATAATTTACATAACAATATTCAACATATCATGGCATATGATCATAACAGGTATAATATGATATGAAATAACATGAAATAAACATATGAAATGACATGAAATAAACATATGAAATAACATGAAACAAACATATGAAATAACATGAAATAAACATATGAAATAACATAAAATAAATATATGAAATAACATGATATAAACATATGAATTAACATGATATAAACATGGGTGAAATGTCAAACTTGCATACATATTCTCACAACTCAATTATCATCAATTCACCAAATCAATAAGTACGTATGTCAAGAGTGATTACTCACCTTCCTTTGGTTGGAAAAATGATTCAAAGCGCAACAAAAAATCAACAAATCTACGGACCAGTTTGAGTGAAAGAAGAATCCAAATCCGACGCTTTGAAAAGAAAAAAAATGAATTCCATACGTAAACAAATAATTTACATAGAAAATTATACAATTGCAAAATACATAAGAGGCTTGTCTAGGGCTTGCATAAGCTTAGTCTAGAGGTGGTTTTGGTTTGGTCTAGGCTAGGTTTTGGTGGAGATAGGATAGGGTTTTGGTGAAGGGGGTTCGACCATGGTGGTTTTTGGTTGGAGGAGAAGAGGTAGAGGTCAAAAATTGTAAGAAGAAAGAGGGAAAAGGAAGAGGAGAAAGGGTTTTGGTAGGAGTTTGTTGATTGGGGAAGGTGGAGGTAGGTGTGGCCAAAATTTGTGGAGGAGAGAAGGAGGAAAATTGGAGAGGAAGTGAGGAAGAAGTCTAAGGTTTGGAGAAGGAAGATGAAGGAGAAGAAGACTTACATTTTCTGTGGAGGCACAAATAAATGGATGGAGGCTAGCCAAAGCCTTAGAAGATTATATATAGGCTCTCATCTAACTAAAGGGTTTCTAGCCCAAATGGTCTCATCCCCAAACAAATCAAAATAAAAATAAAATAGAAGTTGTAGGGAAAATAACTGCGTGTAATACGCTAAAAACAACAAATTTGAAGAATTAAAAATTAGAATTTTACGAAACAAAAAGTAGAAAAAAGTTAGAATTAAACCCAGCTTCATAAAAAAAAGAATAGGATTCAAAATTTCAAATTTCAAATTTTCAATAGGAAGTCAAACTTTGACCAAAGTTGACCAAAATTTAAATTTTTAGAAAAATCTTTATTTTGTTAAATTTGGAAAAACATTTTACATCAAATCCCAAAATTATATATTAAAATTCCAAATTTATCAATTTTAAAATAATTAAATTCGAAGTTTCAATTAAAATTTTCATTTAAAATATGCTAAAAATTTACGAGTTGTTATAGAAATTCTAAGATATCAAATGCGTTTAACATCCTTCTTGAAGTCAAATTGTCGTGGTGTTGTAATATTGGTAAAAAGGTCGTGCATGTTGATGAATACGTGCAAAACAATAAGGTATGGAAAACGAGGAAGACAGAACGATCGGTAAAAAATAACATTTATTGCGCTATAGCTTTGGTAGACAAGCTTTTGACTCATATCCCTATTTATTCCCTCAGTGATCCATAATATCTTAAATATCGAGTGCTACAGTGTGAGCATGCTCAAGCATTTCATGGAGATCGAAGACTTTCGCCAATACCGTCGAGTCGGATCAGCGAGCGGTCCGTTTAAACGGCCATAACTATTAACCCGTTTGGAGTTACGGGAGCCACAACCTATCAAAACGAAGCTCTTTCCATGTTCTACGTTTCTAGCGGTTGGAATTGTCATGGATCCATTTTTTGTGAAGAATAATTCCATCTTAAGTTTTTTCTACAGCTCGGGTGTTTTCGTTCATAAATTTATTCCGCGGGATTTGTGGTATAAATAGTCGGACTAAATCGATGTAAACCTAGGAGAAAGACAAAAAAACAAAAATATACAAAGATAAAAAAAGCCACTATAATACTTCGCTAAAAAGATTGAAATTGGATTAAAAATTGGATAAAACAGAAAACTGAAAGATATTCGCAGACTGAAAAATTAGGTTCTTACTGGCTAAGTAATCATATAAAACACCCTCGGCCGTTCGAAATTTTAAGAAATTAAATGCGTTTAACATTCTCCTTGAAGTCACATTGTCATGGTGTTGTAATATTGGCAAAAACACCGCACGTGTTGATGAATATGCGCAAAACAATAAGGTAAGGAAAATGAGGAAGACGGAACGATCCTAAAAAAAGAACGTTTATTGCGCTATAGCTTCAGTAGACAAGCTTTTAACTCATATCCCTATTTATTCCCTCAGTGATCCATAATATATTAAATATTGAGTGCTATAATGTGGGCATACTCGAGCGTTTAGCGGAGATCAAAGACTTTCACCAATATCGTCGAATCGGATCAGCGAGCGGTCCGTCGCATTCTTCCTTTTCTTCAAACGGCCATAAATTTTGACTCGTTTGTAGTTACCGGAGCCACAACCTATAAAAATGAAGCCCTTTCCATGTTCTACGTTTCTAAATGTTGGAATTGTCATGGATCAGTTTTGTGCGAAGAATAATTCCATCTTAAGCTTTTTCTACAGCTCAAATGTTGTCGATCATAAATTTATTCCACGGAGTTTGTGGTATAAGAATTTATGGTATAAATAGTCGGACTAAATCGATGTAAACCTAAAAGAATGACCAAAAAAATATAAAGATCCATAAAGGCCACAATAATATTCCGCTAAAAAGATTGAAATTGGAATAAAAAATTGGATAAAACAGGAAATCGAAAGATATTCGCATATTGAAAAGGTAGGTTACTTACAGGCCAAATAATCATATAAAACACACACAACCGTTCGAAATTCTAAGATATCAAATGCGTTTAACATTCTCCTTTAAGCCACATTATCGTGATGTTGTAATATTGGTAAAAAGACCGCGTGTGTTGATGAATATGAGCAAAACAATAAGGTACGGAAAACGAGGAAGACAGAACGATCGTAAAAAAAGAACGTTTATTGGGCTATAGCTTCAGTAGACAAGCTTTTGACTCATATCCCCATTTATTACCTCGGTGATCCATAATATCTTAAATACCGAGTGCTACAGTGTGAGTATGCTCGAGCGTTTCGAGAAGATTGAAGACTTTCGCCAATACCGTCGAGTCGAATCAGCGAGCAGTCCATCGCTTTCTTCAGTTTCTTCAAATGGCCATAACTTTTGACTCATTTGGAGTTACGGGAGCCACAACCTATCAAAACGAAGCTCATTCGACATTCTACGTTTCTAACAGTTGGAATTGTCATGGATCAATTTTGTGTGTAGAATGATTCCATCTTATGTTTTTTCTACATCTCGGGTATTTTCGTTCATAAATTTATTCCGCGGAGTGTGTGGTATAAATAGTCGGACTAAATCGATGTAAACCTAAAGGAAAGACAAAAAACAATAATATATGAAGATCAAAAAAGGCCACTATAATATTTCGCTAAAAATATTGAAATTGGATTAAAAATTGTATAAAACAGGAAGTAGAAAGATATTCGTAGACTGAAAAAGTAGGTTATTTATAGGCTAAGTAATCATATAAAACACCCTCAGCCGTTCGAAATTCTAAGATATCAAATGCGTTTAACATTCTCTTTGAAGTCACATTTTCGTGGTGTTGTAATATTGGTAAAAACACCGTGCGTGTTGATGAATATGTGCAAAACAATAAGGTACGGAAAACAAGGGAGACGAAACAATCGTAAAAAAAGAACGTTTATTGCGCTATAGCTTTAATAGACAAGCTTTTGGCTCATATCCCTATTTATTCCCTCAGTGATCCATAATATCTTAGATATCGAGTGCTACAGAGTGAGCATGCTCGAGCGTTTCACAGAGATCGAAGACTTTCGCCAATAGCTTCGAATCGGATCAACGAGCGGTCCGTCGCTTTCTTCTGTTTCTTCAAATGGCCGTAACTTTTGACTCGTTTGGAGTTACGGGAGCCACAACCTATCAAAAAAGATCTTTCCATGTTGTACATTTCTAATGGTTGGAATTGTCATGGACGATTTTGTGTGCAGAATAATTCCATCTTAAGTTATTTTCTACAGCTCGGATGGTTTCGATCATAAATTTATTTCGCTGAGTTTGTGGCATAAATAGTCGGACTAAATCGATGTAAACCTAGAAGAACGACAAAATATATATGCGCAGATCAAAAAAGGCCACCATAATATTCCGCTAAGAAGATTGAAATTGGATTAAAAAAATGGATAAAACAGAAAACCGATAGATATTCGCATACTAAAAAAGTAGGTTACTTACAGGCCAAGTAATCATATAAAACACCCTCGGACATTTGAAATTCTAAGATATTAAATGCGTTTAACATTCTCCTTGAAGTCACTTTGTAGTGATGTTGTAATATTGGTAAAAAGACCGCGCATTTTGATGAATATGAGCAAAACCATGAGGTACGGAAAACGAGGAAGACGGAACGATCGTAAAAAAAGAACGTTTATTACGCTATAGCTTTAGTAGACAAGATTTTGATCCATATCCCCATTTATTCCCTCAGCGATCCATAATATCTTAAATACCAAGTGCTACAGTGTAAGCATGCTCGAGCGTTTCGAGGAGATCGAAGACTTGCGCCAATACCGTCAGCGAGCGGCCCGTCGCTTCCTTCCGTTTCTTCAAACGGCCATAACTTTATGGGAGCCACAACCTATCAAAACTAAGCTCTTTCCTTGTTCTTCGTTTCTAACGGTTGGAATTATCATGCATAGGTTTTATGTGCTGAATAATTCCATCTTATGTTTTTCTAAAGCTCGGATGTTTTCGTTCATAAAATTTATTCCACGGAGTTTGTGGCATAAATAGTCGAACTAAATCAATGTAAAACTAGAAGAATGACAAAAAAACAAAAATATATGAACATCAAAGAAGGCATGATAATATTCCGCTAAAATTTTTGGAATTGGATTAAAAATTGGATAAAACATGAAACCGAAAGATATTCGCAGACTGATAAAGTAGGTTACTTACAGGCTAAGTAATCGTATAAAACACCCTCAGCCGTTTGAAATTCTAAAATATAAAATGCATTTAACATTCTCCTTGAAGTCACTTTGTCGTGGTGTTGTAATATTAGTAAAAAGACTGTGCATGTTGATGAGTATGAGAAAAAGAATAAGATACGGAAAACGAGGAATATGGACGATCGTAGAAAAAGAACGTTTATTGCGCTATAGCTTCAGTGGACAAGCTTTTGACCCATATCCCCATTTATTCCCTCAGTGATCCATAATATCTTAAATATCGAGTACTACAGTGTGAGCATACTCGAACGTTTCGTGGAGATCGAAGACTTTCGCCAACACCGTCGAGTCGTATCAGATAGTGGTCCGTAGTTTTCTTCTGTTTCTTCAAACGGTCATAACTTTTGACTCGATTGGAGTTAGGGAAGCCACAACCTATCAAAATTAAGCTCTTTCAATGTCCTACGTTTTCATCAGTTGAAATGGTCATGGATCGGTTTTGTGTGCAAAATAATTCCATCTTAAGTTTTTTCTACTGCTCGGATGTTTTTGTTCATAAATTTATTCTGTGGAGTTTGTGGTGTAAATAATCGGACTAAATCGATATAAACCTAGAAGAAAGACAAAAAACAAAAATATACGAAGATAAAAAAAGGCCACTATAATATTCCGCTAAAAAGATTGAAATTGGATTAAAAATTGTATAAAACAGGAAATCGAAAGATATTCGTAGACGGGAAAAGTAGGTTACTTACAGGCTATGTAATCATATAAAACACCCTCAGCCGTTCGAAATTCTAAGATATCAAATGCGTTTAACATTCTCCTTGAAGTCGCTTTTTCGTGCTGTTGTAATTTTGGTAAAAAATCACGCATGTTGACGAATATGAGCAAAACAATAGGGTGCGGAAAACGAGGGAGATGGAACGATCGTAAAAAAAGAACGTTTATTGCGCTATAACTTCAGTAGACAAGCTTTTGACCTATATCCCCATTTATTCCCTTAGTGATCCATAATATCTTAAATGTCGAGTGCTACAGTGTGAGCATGCTTGAGAGTTTCGAGGAGATCGAAGACTTTAGCCAATACCGTCGAATCGGAGCAACGAGCGGTCCGTCGCTTTCTTCCGTTTCTTCAAATGGCCGTAAGTTTGGCTCGTTTGGAATTATGGGAGCCACAACCTATCAAAATGAAGCTCTTTCCATGTCCTATGTTTCTAATGGTTGGAATTGTCATGTATCAGTTCTGTGTGCAGAATAATTCCATCTTAAGTTTTTTCTACAGCTTGGATGTTTACGTTCATAAATTTATTCCATGGAGTTTGTGGTATAAATAGTCGGACTAAATCGATATAAACCTAGAAGAACGACAAGAAAACAAAAATATACAAAGATCAAAAAAGACCATGATGATATTCCGCTAAAAAGAATGAAATTGGATTTAAAATTAGACAAATTAGGAAACCGAAGGATATTCGCAGACTAAAAAATAGGTTACATATAGCTAAGTTGTCATATAAAACACCCTAAGCCGTTCGAAATTCTAAGATATCAAATGCATTTAACATTCTAATTGAAGTCACTTTGTAGTGGTATTGTAATATTGGTAAAAAGACCATGCGTGTTGATGAATATGAGCAAAACAATAAGGTACGGAAAATGAGGAAGGTGGAACGATCGTGAAAAAAGAACGTTTATTGCGCTATAGCTTCTGTAGACAAGCTTTTGACCCATATCCCCATTTATTCTCTCAGTGATCCATAATATCTTAAATATCAAGTGCTATAGTGTGAGCATGCTCGAGCGCTTCATGGAGATCGAAGACTTTCGCCAATACCGTCGAATTGGATCAGCGAGCGGTCCGTCGCTTTCTTCCATTTCTTCAAACGGCCATAACTTTTGACTCATTTGGAATTACGGAAGCCACAACTATTAAAACGAAGCCCTTTAAATGTTCTACGTTTCAATTGGTTGGAACTGTCATGGATCGGTTTCGTGTGCAAAAAAATTCATCTTAAATTTTTTTACACCTTGGATGTTTTCGTTGGTAAATTTACTCCCCGGAGTTTGTGGCATAAATAAACCGATTAAATCGATGTAAAAATAGAAGAACGACAAAAATATACGAAGATCAAAAAAGGCCACTATAATATTCCGCTAAAAGGATTGAAAATGGATTAAAAATTGGATAACAACACCGTCAGCCATTCGAAATTCTAAGATATCAAATGCGTTTAATATTCTCCTTGTAGTCACTTTGTCGTGGTGTTGTAATTTTGGGAAAAAGACTGCGCGTGTTGATGAATATGAGCAAAACAATTAGGTAAGGAAAACGAGGAAGACGGAATGATCGTAAAAAAAAGAACGCTTATTGCGCTATAGCTTCAGTAGATAAGCTTTTGACCCATATTCCCATTTATTCCCTTAGTGATCGATAATATCTTAAATATCGAGTGCTACAATGTGAGCATGCTCGTGCGTTTCGCGGAGATCAAAGACTTTCGCCATACACTCGAATCAGATCTGCGAGCGGTCCGTCGCTTTCTTATGCTTCTTCAAACGGCCAAAATTTTTGATTCTTTTCATGTTACGGGAGCCACAACCTATAAAAACGAAGCACTTTCCATGTTCTACGTTTCTAAAAGTTGGAATTGTCATGGATCAGTTTTGTGTGCAGAATAATTCCATCTTCGGTTTTTTCTACGGCTCGGATTTTTTCGTTCATAAATTTATTCCCCGTAGTTTGTGGAATAAATAGTCGAACTAAATCGATGTAAACCTAGAAGAACGACAAAAGAAACAAAATTTTACAAAGATAAAAAAGGCCACGATAAAATTCCGCTAAACAGATTGAAATTGGATTAAAAATAGGATAAAACAGGAAATCGCATGATATTCGCAGACTGAAAAGGTAGGTTACTTACAGGCTAAGTAATCATATAAAATAACCTCAGCCTTTCGAAATTCTAAGATATCAAATGCGTTTAACGTTCCCCTTGAAGTCTCTTTGTCATGGTGTTGTAATATGAGTTAAAAGGCCAAGCGTGTTGATAAATATGAGCAAAACAATAAGGTACAGAAAACGAGGAAGACAGAGCGATCGTAAAAAAAGAACATCTGTTGCGCTATAGATTCAATTGACAAGCTTTCGACCCATATCCCCATTTATTCCATCAGTGACCATAATATCATAAATATCGAGTGCTAAGCATGCTGGAGCGTTTCGCGGAGATCGATGACTTTCGCCATACTGTCGAATCGGATCAGCGAAAGATCCATCGCTTTCTTCCACTTCTTCAAACGACCATAACTTTTGATTCGTTTGGAGTTACGGGAGCAACACCCTGTAAAAATGAAGCTCTTTCCATGTTCTATGTTTCTAATGGTTGGAATTGTCGTGGATCGGTTTTGTGTGTAGAATAATTCCACCTTAAGTTTATTCTACAGCTCGAATTTTTTCGTTCATAAATTTAATCACCGGAGTTTGTGGTATAAATATTCGGACTAAATCGATGTAAACCTAGAAGCAGGACAAAAGAACAAAAATATACAAAGAACAAAAAAGGCCATGATAATATTCCGCTAAAAAGATTAAAATTCGATTAAAAGTTGTATAAAACAGAAAACCGAAAGATATTCGTAGACTGATGATGTATGTTACTTACAGGCTAAGTAGTCATATAAAACACCCTCAGTCGTTCAAAATTCTAAGATATCAAATGCGTTTAACATTCTACTTGAAGTCACTTTGTCACGATGTTGTAATATGATAAAAAGATCGCACGTGTTGAGGAATATGAGCAAAATAATAAGGTACGGAAAACGAGGAAGACAGAACGATCGTAAAAAAAGAACGTTTATTATGCTATAGCTTCAGTAGACAAGCTTTTGACCCATATCCCCATTTATTCTCTCAGTGATCCATAATTTAATTATCGAGTGCTACCGTGTGAGCATGCTCGAGCGTTTCACGGAGATCGAAGACTTTCGCCAATACCGTCGAATCGGATAAGCGAGCGGTCCGTCACTTTCTTCCGTTTCTTGAAATGGCCATAACTTTTGGCTCGTTTGGAATTACGGGAGCCACAACCTATCAAAACAAAGTTCTTTTCATGTTATACGTTTCTAACTGTTGGAATTGTCATGGATCGGTTTTGTGTACAGAATAATATATCTTAAGTTTTTTTTACAGCTCAGATGTTTTCGTTCATAAATTTATTTCGCGGAGTTTGTGGCATAAATAGTCGGACTAAATAGATGTAAACCTAGAAGGAGGACAAAAAACAAAAATATACAAAGATCAAAAGTGGCCATGATAATATTCCGCTAAAAAGATTGAAATTGGATTAAAAATGGGATAAAACAGGAAACCGAAAGATATTCGCAGACTGATAAAGTAGGTTAACTATAGACTAAGTAATCATACAAAACACCCCCAGCCATTCAAAATTCTAACATATCAATTGCATTTAACATTCTTCTTGAAGTCACCTTGTCGTGATGTTGTAATATTGGTAAAAAGACCACGCGTTTTGATGAATATGAGTAAAACAATAAGGTATGGAAAACGAGAAAGACAGAACGATCGTAAAAAAAGAACGTTTATTACGCTATAGCTTCAGTGGACAAGCTTTTGACCCATATCCCCATTTATTCCCTCAGTGATCCATAATATCTTAAATATCGAGCGCTACAGTGTGAGCATGCTCGAGCGTTTCATGGAGATCGAAGACATTCGCCAATGCCATCGAACCGGATCAACGAGCAGTTCGTCGCTTTCTTCCACTTCATCAAACGGCCATAACTTTTGACTCATTCGGAGTTACGGAAGCCACATCCTATCAATATGAAGCTCTTTCCATGTTCTACGTTTCTAATGGTTAGAATTGTCATGGATCGGTTTCGTATGCAAAAAAATTCCATCATAAGTTTTTTCTACATCTCGAATGTTTTCGTTGATAAATTTATTCCCTGGAGTTTGTGGTATAAATAAACTGATTAAATCAATGTAAAAAAAAGAAGAACGGCAAAAAAATAATATGAAGATCAAAAGTGGCCACGATAATATTTCGCCAAAGAGATTGAAATTGGATTAAAAATTGGATAATATAGGAAACCGAAATATATTCGCAGATTGAAAAAGTACGTTACTTATAGGCTAAGTAATAATATATAACACACTCGGCCGTACGAAATTCTAAGATATCAAATGCGTTTCACATTCTCCTTGAAGTCACTTTGTCGTGGTGTTGTAATTTTGGTAAAACGACCGCTCATGTTGATGAATATGAGCAAAACAATTAGGTTAGGAAAACGAGGAATACGAAACGATAGTAAAAAAAGAACGTTTATTGCGCTATAGCTTCAGTAGACAAGCTTTTGACCCCTATTCCCATGTATTCCCTTAGTGATCCATAATATCCTAAATATCGAGTGCTACAGTGTGAGTATGCTATAGCGTTTCACGGAGATCGAAGACTTTCGCCAGTAACGTCGAATCGGATCTGCAAGCGGTCCGTCGTTTTCTTTCACTTTTTCAAACCGCTGTAACTTTTGACTCGTCTGGAGTTACGGGAGTCACAACCTATAAAAACGAAGCACTTTCCATGTTCTACGTTTCTAATGGTTGGAATTGTCATGGATCGATTTTTTGTGCAGAATAATTCCATTTTAAGTTTTTTCTATAGCTTGGATTATTTTGTTCAAAAATTTATTCCACGGAGTTTGTAGTATAAATAGTTGGACTACATCGATGTAAACTTATAAGAACGACAAAAAAAATATACGAAGATCAAAAAAGGACACGATAATATTGCACTAAAAATATTGAAATTGGATTAAAAAATTGGATAAAACAGGAAACCAAAAGATATTCGTAGACTAAAAAAGTAGGTTACTTACAGCTAAGTAATCATATAAAACACCCTCAACTGTTCGAAATTCTAAGATATCAGATGCGTTTAACATTCTCATCGAAGTAACTTTGTCGTGGTGTTGTAATTTTGGTAAAAAAAACTGCGTGTGTTCATGAATATGAGCAAAACAATAAAGTACGAAAAACGAGGAAGATGGAACAATCGTAAAAAAAGAACATTTATTGCGCTGTAGCTTCAGTAGACAAGCTTTTGACCTATATCCCCATTTATTCCCTCAGCAATCCATAATATCTCAAATGTCGAGTGCTACAGTGTGAGCATGCTCGAGCATTTCGAGGAGATCGAAGACTTTCGCCAGTACCGTCGAATCGGATCAGCGAGCGGTTCGTCGCTTTCTTCCATTTCTTTAAATGGCCATAACTTTTGACACGTTTGTGAAAGTGACTATTATGTGGCTTGTTATCACTTAGGAATGTGTAATATGGAATGTATTATAATCTAAATGCGGAAACATATAATAATAGTAGAGTATATAGGAATAAGCACACCAGGATTTTTTATACTAGTTCGAACTTCTCGTTCTACGTCCGATCCCAGACTTCCCTCTGGAATTTCACTCAATAACCCCTCACTTAGCCCGGAGGAATAGGTAAACAACACCTGAGCTGTCGAACAGGATCAACAACCGAAGAGGACTTTTCCGCCCGATACAAACTAACAGGACTTCTATAGTTTCAATAAAGTTGTTTGACACTTTGTGTTTTGATAACACTGATTTTTTTTGGTAATACACCCTTCCTGTAATCTTTCCCTCAAGTGTATATTGTATGTGTAAAGATTAGAAAGGAAAATATTGCTTTGAATCAAAGAATAAGTTAATTAATTCAGAGGTTCAAGCAATATAAATTGTGATTACTTGTAGATTGTACAGATAGAAAGATAGAGAATATAGAAATAAATCAAAATAAAAATTCGTGATTTGAGATGTGATTCTTACATGTTTATGTAGAGAACAAATAGCTACAACTATTCACGAAGAGTTTTGATCAAAAGATGTGGTCATATCTCTTCAAATTGGATCGTAACTCTTCGCAAATGGAAGTGTCTCTTCAGGATAAATAGCTGCTAGAGTCGGTCAGTCGACTAAGCAAAAATGACCGGTCGAATGAATATTCAAAGATGATGTAAAATAGAGCATATCTATTCTACTGAAATAGGTTCAGTTGATTGGTCATTTCTGGTTAGTTGACTGACCTAGTTGTCATTGCACAGTTAACACCTTTTTTAAAGAATTGTTTCTAAAACAACTTTGATTTTGTGTAAACTACTTAAGGATAGATTTTAACAATTTTAAACTAAATATAAGATTAAAACTACAATAAATAAACTGTAACAACCTATTATTTTCCACTATTCAAATCGACAATAATTCACACATGTCGGACTTGAATAATACAAAATAACAGATTGTAATAAAAATTCGGAGCAAATGAAATCAAATCACAGACACAGAATATCAGAATATCTCACAGCGGAAAATAAATACCATAGTAGTTCATGAAGCTACTATCACAAATTCTCAAAACCAAATACAAAATACATAATATCTGTCTGAAAGTAAATACGACATCAATACCAAATACAAAGAAGTCCACTAATACAAAGCTAACAACAGAACAACAGAACTGAACTATAGATAACTAGATAGGCTGATAAATCTCCAACGATTCCAGACCTCCAGAGAGTGGAAATCCAAATCTGTGAATAAACTCAGGCTGACCCAAGCATAAATAAAACACAAACAGTCGAGTCAGGGCATATATATTTATCCAATGTAAACCAACTCAAGTGAACTGTAGTAATGGTACAAATAACTTAGAAGATGCTTGGGACCGCCCATCCTCTAAGGATCCGTTAAAGTATTTACCATATAATATATTGCGCTATTATAATAATGTATAACAGTAAAATAAACATACTTTTAAATAGCGTTAAGGAGTGACCCAATATTCCCCTTAACACAAATAATGCCAATAGTCTATACAGTACCTGCATATCTCCTGATCGGGAGACTACGAGAAGATACTTCATAGGTACGACACAAATAGAAACTTGTAGTAAAGGCTCGATATGGTAGGTGATACGACACACAAGGCAATGCCAGGGTAGATATACCAATTACGACACTCGGGCTGGTGGTAACGCAGCAGCCACATACGCCCACTGCGGAACACATTCCCAAAATCGGAGGGTGGCCACCAAACAATCACAAGTAATAGAACAGTGTCGAAGAAATGCGTCCGCTACGAGGTGCGACCTCAACTGGCCCAAGACCGCTCCTGTTTTAGCCACCTTATGCCAACTTACGGGAGTTGGGTCCACGTAACATACCACAAGAAAGTCGCCACCATCCTACTTCATTCTGCAATCTCCACCGCGTACATAGTTGTCAAAGTGGTTTTTGGTATCGACAGAGAGTATGTCCATATCCGATCCCGGTCTCTTTGCCAACCAATCGTTATTATAACCCTTGGTTATAACTTTAAAAAAATAATACTTTATACTTCAAAATAAAACATCATTTCAAATACAAATCTTTATTAAATAAAAATTATATCATTTCCAAATCATTTCAATATCAAAAATATCAATCTTTGAAACTTCCTTTTCAAATCATTATTTGAAATTCAAATCCAAACATCCAATTTAAGTATCTTTTAAAACCCAAAGATAACATTCATTTATTAAAATTCAAACCCCCTTTTTAAATGATTCATTTCCAATTTAATTTATTCATTTAAATCATTTTAAAATTGGATTTATTATTCTTTCAATTCAAGTATTCAAATTTCAAAGTTTCAAGTCATTCTGAGCTCATTTACTAAGCCAAATATCATATTTATTAAAATTTCAGTCTTTCGCAGCATTTAGGAAAAGCTGTTATAAGTTATACTTGAAAACATTTTAATTCAGCAAAGACAGCACTTAAAAACTGCTGTTAAAACTCAGTTTTAGTTAAATTTTAGTTTAAAACAGCAAATACAACATTTCCACTAATGCTGCGGTAGTTCAGATTTCAAAACAAGATTTTAAATTGATTTCAGCAAAGACTGCAGACCACTACAGCATTTTTACAGAAATGCTACAGTAGACCTGAGTTCAAGTTTAGCCTATAAGTTCAACTACAGCATTTCAGAAATGTTGTAATAGCACTTTTTACACAGTTTTAGTTCATTTCAGAAACCATAGCATTTCTGAATGCTATTAAAAGTGATTTCCATATTTTAGTGCATTTCCAGCAAATAATAAACTTCATTTTAAACCTTTTAACATTTTAAAAATCATAATTTAACATTAAAATGTTCATTAACATATTGTTTTTATCAAAATAAATTCCTTATAATTAAATCAAATTTCAACAAATTCCTTTAATAAATTCAAGTGTAAAAATTCCAATTCTTCACATTTTTAAATAAACAACTTAACTCTTAAATTTTCTCCATTTAAAAAAAAATTAATTTCAATTTTATTTATATAACTTAATTTATTTAACTAAAATTCCAATTTTCCACTTAAGTTATATTTCAAAAGTTCAATGCAACTATTCATTTTTCTCATATTTTAACTTATAGAAATTCTAAAATTTCTTTATTTAATATTAAAAATCAAATTTAATCAAATTTTAATATATATACACTTTTAAAATTACTTAAATTTTTTTAGAAAATTTATAAAAATAACCACGAGCCTGTATATAGTTTTCTATCCTAGGTCAATTGGTATGGATATATATCATTTCAATCCGCAGTTTACAAATAAAAATTCGGCTTCTATCAATTCAAACCCGCAATCCCAAGTCAAAATAAATAATTTAAAAACCGTCTAGGCCTATCATTTCATCCCATAACGATTTTTTCCTATTCTAAAGTCCGTTCGGGTATGTATCATTTCAACCCATAGTGAACCTAATCTACAGGGAACTTGCAGTGTGATAAACAGATATAAATGAAAAGTAACAACATATAAATAATTAACAATTGATATGACATGAATTTCTTACAGATTAACATCATATAAAATTAATCACAGGCAGTTTATAACATAATATAAATTTTTCTACACATTTAGTTGTTGTTGTTTCACAGCTGCATAAGTATGAACGTCGTGTGAGTTTTACTCACCTCTAATTGCTGAAGATTTCAAAACCAAAAGCACAACAGAAAACCAAGCACGATGACAGGACAATGATTTGAGTGGAGAGCGAATCCAAGCTACAACTCTTGTGTACAACCCAAAAAAAAAATCAAACAAAACAATTTCAATACAACTTTAAAATGAAATAACTTTGGAATAAAAGCGAATACGAATACCAAACTTTTTGCCTTGCTTCTCACATACTATGTACGGCCTAGGGGTTGCATAGGTTCAGGTTTTGATCAAGTTTTAGGCTCGAGTTTGGGCTAGCGTGGCTCGGCCACGATGGTGAACAATGGTGGAGTTATGAACATGTGACGGTGAAGGAGTTTTCTAGGCAAATAAGTGGGAAAAGTGGTCAAACTAAGGCTCGGCCATAGATGGTTAGGCTCGGCCAGAGGGTCCAGGTGGTAGATCAGGGGCTGGAGTGGTGAGGTAGGGTCTGGACAAGGTGGCGGTGGCAGCCAAAGATGGTGGTGGTGATGGAAAATGGAGTGGTGATCAACTAGGTGCTCGACCATGCATTGTTTTGGACATTGTTTGCATTTTTGATGAAGTTTGGCTTCAAGGAGGGTTCGGCCATGGTCTAAACTGAATTGATGGGTGGTGATGATGCCAAGGAGGAGTGGTAGGGGATGGTGGCCTTGGCTATGGTGAGGAGGCCATGCAAATAGAAGAGGAAACAAGGCAAAAAGTATGAAAAAAATGGAAGAAAAGTGTAAAAGAGATGGCCATTACCAAGGGAGTTTGAAGAAGCCGTGAGAAACGAGAAGTGATAAAGTTTCTTACGTGAAAATTAATTGTAATACATGACTAAGAATTAGAAACGTACGGCCAAAATGTAAATTAATGAGGAGTTTTGAAAATGAAGAGTTTTGAAGGCGAAAAGCCTTAAGTTTTTGTAATTTTTAAACCTTTGGCATTTCCTTTTCCTTTTTAATTTTATATAAACAAAATAACTCGGAAATATACTTTACAAACCGAAACTAAGTAAAAATATAAGAAAATAAATAATTAATTTTGAATAATATATAAAAAGAATGAAAGAAATTACTTAAAAATACAAAACAGTGTCCAGAAATTACAAATAAATCACTACTAGTCTTGGAAAAATATACACTTCATTTTAAAAATGTAATGAAGTGAAACTTTGAAATAAAATAATTTATTTATCATTTCCAAAGTAAAATAAATAATTAAATTGGGGGAAAATAGAAAAAGGAATAAAGAAATTGTTTAAAAGTAGCAAACAGGACATAAAAATTACAAGAAAATTACCAATGTCTTTGGAAAATTATTTACTTCATTTTAAAATTATTATAAGACAAAATTTGAAAAAAAAAATTTAAAACATTTTCAAAGTGAAATAAATAATTAAATTCATAGGAAATATCAAAAGAATTGAAGAAATTTCTTAAAAATAGGAAACAGAACCTGAAAATTTCAATAAATTACCCTTAATTCTAGAAAAATTTATACTTCACTATAAAATTAATTTAAAACAAATAAAAATAAATTTCAAAAATATTGGGTTGTTACACTCTCCCTCACTCAAACCTTTTCATCATCAAAAAGAACGGAAACAAGGAAGCAAAAAGATAAAGAAAAGAAGATAGAAAACAAAATAGTACCTGAAATAAATAATTTCGGATTTGAAGCATGAATGCGCTCCTCCGTCTCCCAAGTACAATCATGATCATCAGTACTCCATTGCACTTTGACCAGACTAACAGATTTCCTTCTTAGCTACTTCGTACCTCTATCGACAATACGAAGTGGCTTCCTCTCAACGGTCAGATTAGGCTCAATATCCAAGATGTCAAGAGCAGAAGGCTGAACAAACAAAGATAGGTCATGGAGATTCCCGCGAAGATGTGAGACGTGGAATACATCATGCACTGCAGAAAGCTTATCGGGTAACTCCAGACGATAAGCCAAGGAACCAACTCTTTCCACGGTGTGGAAAGGACCAATGAATCTAGGAGAAAGCTTCCCTCTACGACCAAAACGAATGACATTCCTCAAGGGAGAGACCTTAAGGAAAACCATATCGCCAACAGAAAACTCAAGCTTCCGCCTACGCCTATCAGCATATTTCTTCTGCCTATCCTGAGCAACCCTCAAGCTTCTCCGAATCTCCTCAACTCTCTCAGAATCTTCCAGAATCATATCAGGACCAAGAACCAGACGGTTACCGGATATAATCCAACAAGATGGAGAACGACAAGGTCGTCCATATAAAGCAGCAAATGGAGACGTCTTGATGCTGGCCTGAATTCAAAGATAGAAAGAGATAGATAAAAGATTAAGATGAACTTAAAACAGAAGATAAGATTATACCTGATAACTATTATTGCAAGTGAATTCGACAAGATGAAGATGATCTTCCCAAGGTCCACCATAATCAAGCACACAAACACGAAGAAGATCTTCGGTATCTGATTCACTCTTTCCGTTTGACCGTCGGTCTGTGGATGGTTAGCAGTGCTCAGATTCAGATGGGTACCCAAAGATTCCTGAAAAGCTTTCCAGAACTGGTTGGTAAAGATAGGTTCATGATCACAAACAATACTGAGAGGAACACCATGGAGACGAACAATCTCCCTCATGTAGATCTCAGACAAGTTAGAAGCAGAACGGGTAGACTTGATAAGAATAAAATGAGCAGATTTGGTCAGCCTATCCACAATAACCCAGATACTTTCATTGCCTTTCCTAGACCTCGGCGGTCCATCAATGAAATCCATGGAAACCTGTTCCCACTTCCAGTCGGGAATCTCAAGAGGCTTCAACAAACCAGGAGTCTTCTGATGATCGGCGTTGACTTGCTGACAAGTCGCACACCGATTAACAAAGATAGAGACATCCTTCTTCATCCCTCTCCACCAAAAAAGCCTCTTCATATCCTGATACATCTTCAACACACTAGGATGGATAGAAAGTCTGGATCGATGATTCTCCCGAAGTAACTCCTGCCTCAAACCATCTACATTTGGGACACAAATCCTACCATTAATCCTCAAAATCATCGATCTGAGCTCCACTACTACCACTACTACTGCCACCAACTCTGTTCCGTACATTCTCCTTAATAAGCCTAAGCATCCTATCCTCATCTTGCTTATCTATGATATGCTCCAAAATAGGAGAAGAAGAAACAACCATCTGACACAACAAAGCCTTCTTCCTACTCAGAACATCGGCCACAACATTAGCTTTACCGGGAGTATAGCTATTATCTAGGTCGTAAGATGCCAGAAACTCAAGCCAACGAACTTGCCTCTGATTCAAATCCTTCTGGGTGAAGATATATCTCAGAGACTGATGATCAGTGAAAAGCTCAAACTTGGTTCCAAGCAGATGATGCCTCCAAAGCTTCAAAGCAAAGACGACAGCAAGTAACTCTAAATCATGAGCAGCATAGTTAGCTTCAAGGGTTTTCGACTGACAGCTGGCATAAGCAATGACCCTACCATCCTGCATGAGAACAACACCCAATCCCCCACAACAAGCATCGGTATATACCGTCAATCCCTCACTTCCATTCGGAACGGTAAGAAGCGGAAGTTAGCTTGCTTTTTAACTCAGCGGATGCAGCTTCACACTTCTTATCCCAGATAAAATTTTCATTCTTACGAGTCAAAGCAGTGAGAGGTGCAGCAATCCGAGCAAAATTTTCGATGAATCTTTGGTAATAACCAGCAAGGCCCAGAAAACTACGAATATCTGAAGAAGTCTTAGGAGTTTCCCAATCCTGTTACAGAAATAGGAAAAAATGAAAACCACAGAAGAGATAGAATGATTAAATGATAAAGGAAAAGTGAAAGAAGGAAAGACTTGCATTAATCGCAGCGATCTTGACTGGATCAACAGAAACTCCATCACTAGAAACAACGTGCCCAAGGAATCGGACTTCGTCCTTCCAGAAATGGCATTTAGAAAATTTAGCCTTCAACTGATGATGTCTGAGAGTCTCTAGAACATACTTCAAAATGACTCATGCTCTTTCTCGGACTTAGAGAAGACCAAAATATCATCAACAAAGACTAAAACAAATTTATTAAGCACAGCACGAAAAACACGATTCATAAGGTCCACAAAGAAAGCAGGAGCATTAGTCAAACCAAAAGGCATGACTAACCATTCAAAGAACCCATTCTCAGTCTGGAAAGCAGTCTTGGGAATGCTTTCCTCAGCAACTCTAAGCTGGTGAAAACCTGAAGCAAGATTAAGATGAGAGAAACAAGTAGCACCATAAAGCTGATCAAACATCATTTATGTGAGGCATTAGATATCTGTTTTTCATAGTGAGCTTGTTCAGCTCCCTATAGTCAACACACATCCTCAAAGAACCATCCGACTTGGTGACAAAAACCACCGCTGCACCCCATTTTGAATAGCTAGGTCTGATCAGACCTTTGGAGAACAAGTCCTCAATTTGCTTTGCTAACTCAACCTTCTCGTCGGGTGTCATTCTTCTAGGAGGAAGAACAACAGGTCGAGCTCCAGGAATATGATCAATGCGGAAATCTATCTCCCGCTTAGGAGGCAAAGCAGTGATTTCACCAAAAACATCTGGAAAGAGTTTGACCACACGGGTCGAATGAAGGTCACCAGAAGTAGAATCCAGAGAATAAATAAAACTGCCAGCAAAATCCTGAGGCATGCAGCACTGAATAACAAAGGAATTACCTAGATCATCCTCAAGATAAACAGATTGGGCTTTACAAGAGATATGGACATCATGCCTACTAAGCCAATCACCACCAAGCAACAAATCAAAACATCGAAACCCAAAACATAAAAATCTTCACTGAAGAAATGATCAGAATAAAGAAGCTTCACTTGTTTGCAAATCCTATTAAGGTTTGCAGGACCCCCAATTGGATTTGAAACACATAAGGAGTCAGAAACATACTCAGGAGAAAGGAGATGCTCAAACTTATCACACAAATCAACATATATAAAACTGTGGGATGCATCAGTATCAAACAGAACACGAACCGGATGCTGAAATAAAGAAAAGGAACCCTGGAGAGTATTTTGGTCATCACTAGGAGCTGGAGGAGCAAGTGCTGGAGAAGCGGCAGAGGTGACAGCAAATATACCAGAAGGCTTACCCCTCTGTTGGGCAGGGCAATCTTTCCTGAAATGGCTAGGCTGGAGACAGATGTGGCAAAGATCACGCCTAGCTGGCTGAGTAGGGGGAGGAATAGCAGTACCAACAATAGTAGGACAACTATTCGCATAGTGTCCCTTCTGGTCACACTTGAAGCAGGTGATGGAAGAAAGGTCAACAGGCTGTCTCTGAGATGGAGCAGACAATGAAGATCCCAAACCCGGATTCTTGAGCCAATTCTTCTTCTGCTGCTGGAAACTAAGCCTTCTCTTCTTAGAATTTGCAGAAGAAGTCTGAGATGAAGGAGCACCAACTGAAGAAGGACCCTTAGAAGCAGGGTTCTCATAACGAAGAGCCATATCCATAAGCTGGGTAAAAGTGCCATGAACATGCGAAATGAGATGACTATAGTACTCGGGACGAGCACTAGAAATAAATTTCTCGTTCATCTTCAGAGGAGTGTCTATCAGGCCATGTCCAAACTTAGAAAGTTCGTTAAACTTCCTCTCGTACTCTGAAAAAGACATGATTCCTTGCTTGAAGTCCATGAACTCCCTATAAAGCTGGGATTTCCCGGCTTCGGGCATCCACTTAGCAATGAAAGCCTCCCTGAGAAGAATGATAGATAAGCTTAGACAAGGCAAGAAAAGATAGAAGACAGAATTCAAAGAAACACAAGAAGATACCTGAACTGTCCCCAAGTAAGATCAGCCTCAATGGTGTTAGCCGTAACCGACTCCCACCAATCTTGGGCAGCTTCCTGTAACTGCCATGCGGCTAACTGACGCTTCTGGGCATCAGTAATCTCAAGACCAGTAAATATCCTCTCGATACTCCTCAGCCATTGCTGAGCCTCAATGATAGACTTAGAACCAGTGAACTTGGTTCCTCCAAGCTGAGTAAATTCTTTGCAAAGAACAGTGAAACGGATAGGAGCTGGGATGGAACTGGGGCAGCACCATGACCCTGACCTCTAGCATTTCTACGATTCATCCCGAAAATTCAAGAATGAATATTAGGACAAAGGTAGAAATAAGATAAAGATAAGACAAGACAAGACAAATTCACTAGGATGAACATCATAATTACAGAGATTTCTAACAAGGTAGATACGAAAGGAAAGAAGTTTAGAACAATTGCTTTTAAACTGAGAATTTTTTTTATATCAAAATAATGTTTTAAAAATCCTAAAAATCATTTTAAAATCATTTTATACTTTGAAAATACATTCTCTTACACAGAAATGATTCTGAAGTTGATTTCACTCATTCTAGGGTATTTCTACCCTATCTCTAATGAGTTTTTGCTCCACAGGCTAAGGTTTGCCTAAAAACCAAAGCTCTGATACCAACTATAACGACCCATTATTTTCCACTATTCAAATCGACCATAATCCACACATGTCGGACTTGAATAATACAAAATAACGGATTATAATAAAAATTCGGAGCAAATGAAATCAAATCACAGAATCACAGACACAGAACATCAGAATATCTCACAGCGGAAAATAAATACCATAGTAGTTCATGAAGCTACTATCACAAAGTCTCAAAACCAAATACAAAATACATAATATCTGTCTGAAAGTAAATACGACATCAATCCCAAATACAAAGAAGTCCACTAATACAAAGCTGACAACAGAACAAAAGAACTGAACTATGGATAACTAGATAGGTTGATAAATCTTCAGCAATTCCAGACCTCCAAAGAGTGGAAATCCAAATCTGTGAATAAACTCAGGCTGACCCGAGCGTAAATAAAACACAAACACTCGAGTCAGGACATATATACTTATCCAATGTAAACCAACTCAAGTGAACTGTAGTAAAGGTACAAATAACTTAGAAGATGCTTGGGACCGCCCATCCTCTAAGGATCCGTTAAAGTATTTATTATATAGTATATTGCGCTATTATAATAATGTCTAACAGTAAAATAAACATACTTAAATAGCATTAAGGAGTGACCCAACATTCCCCTTAACACAAGTAATGCCAATAGTCTATACAGTACCTGCATATCTCCTGATCGGGAGACTACGAGAAGATACTGCATAGGTACGACACAAATAGAAACTCGTAGTAAAGGCTCGATATGGTAGGTGACACGGCACACAAGGCAATGCCAGGGTAGATATACCAATTATGACACTAGGGCTGGTGGTAACGCAGCAGCCACATACGCCCACCGCGGAACACATTCCCAAAATCGGAGGGTGGCCACCAAACAATCACAAGTAATAGAATAGTGTCGAAGAAATGCGTCCGCTACGAGGTGCGACCTCAACTGGCCCGAGACCGCTCCTATTTTAGCCACCTTATGCCAACTCACGGGGGTTGGGTCCATGTAACATACCACAAGAACGTCGCCACCATCCTCCTTCATTCTGGAATCTCCACCGCGTACACAGTTGTCAAAGTGGTTTTCGGTATGTACAGAGAGTATGTCCATATGCGATCTTGGTCTCTTTGCCAATCAATTGTTATTATAACCCGTGGTTTTAACTTTAAAAAACAATACTTTATACTACAAAATAAAACATCATTTTAAATTCAAATCTTTATCAAATAAAAATTATATCATTTCCAAATCATTTCAATATCAAAAATATCAATCTTTCAAACTTCCTTTTCAAATCATTATTTGAAATGCAAATCCAAATATCCAATTTAAGTATCTTATAAAACCCAAAGATAACATTCATTTATTAAAATTCGAACCCCCTTTTTAAATGATTCATTTCCAATTTAATTTATTCATTTAAATCATTTTAAAATTGGATTTATTATTCTTTCAATTCAAGTATTTAAATTTCAAAGTTTCAAGTCATTCTAAGCTCATTTACTAAGTTAAATATCATATTTATTAAAATTCAGCATTTCGCAACATTTAGAAAATGCTGTTATAAGTTATACTTGAAAACATTTTAATTCAACAATGACAGCACTTAAAAACTGCTGTTAAAACTCAGTTTTAGTTAAATTTTAGTTTAAAACAGCAAAGACAGCATTTCCAGAAATGCTGCGGTAGCTCAGATTTCAAAACAAGGTTTTAAATTGATTTCAGCAAAGACTGCAGACCACTACAACGTTTTTACAGAAATGCTACAGTAGACCTGAGTTCAAGTTTTGCCTATAAGTTCAACTACAGCAACTACAGCATTTCAAAAATGTTGTAATAGCTCTTTTTACGCAGTTTTAGTTCAATTCAGAAACCATAGCATTTTTGACTGCTATTAAAAGTGATTTTCAGATTTTAGTGTATTTCCAGCAAATAATAAACTTCATCTTAAACCTTTTAAACATTTGAAAAATCATAATTTAACATTAAAAATGTTCATTAACATATCATTAACATATTGTTTTTATCAAATAAATTCCTTATAATTAAATCAAATTTCAACAAATTGCTTTAATATATTCAAGTGTAAAAATTCCAATTCTTCACATTTTTAAATAAACAACTTAACACTTAAATTTTCTCCATTTTTTTTCAAAAAAAAAATTAATTTCCAATTTTATTTATATAACTTAATTTATTTAACTAAAATTTCAATTTTCCACTTAAGTTATATTTCAAAAATTCAATGCAACTATTCATTTTTCTCACATTTTAACTTATAGAAAATTCTAAAATTTATTTATTTAATTCAAAAATCTAATTTAATCAAATTTTAATATATATAAACTTTTAAAATTACTTAAAAATTTCCATAAAATTAATAAAAATAACCTCGGGCGTGTATATAGTTTTCTAATCTAGGTCAAGTGGTACAGATATATATCATTTCAATCCGCAGTTTACAAATAAAAATCCGGGTTATATCATTTCAAACTCGTAATCCGAAGTCAAAATAAATAATTTAAAAACCGTGCAGGCCTATCATTTCAGCCCATAACGATTTTTTCATATTCTAAAGTCCGTTCGGGTATGTATCATTTCAACCCATAGTGAACCTAATCTACAGTGAACTTGCAGTGTGATAAACAGGTATAAATGAAAAGTAACAACATATAAATAATTAACAATTGATATGACATGAATTTTTAACAGATTAACATCATACAAAATTAATTACAGGCAGTTTAAAACATAATATAAATTTTTCTACACATTCAGTTGTTGTTGTTTCACAACTGCATAAGTATGAACGTCGTGTGAGTTTTACTCACCTCTAATTGCTGAAGATTTCAAAACCAAAAGCACAACAGAAAACCAAGCACGATGCCATGACAATAATTTGAGTGGAGAGCGAATCCAAGCTACAACTCTTGTGTACAACCCAAAACAAAAATCAAACAAAACAATTTCAATACTACTTTAAAATGAAATAACTTTGGAATTAAAGCGAATACGAATACCAAACTTTTTGCCTTGCTTCTCATATACTATGTACAACCTAGGGGTTGCATAGGGTCAGGTTTTTTTCAAGTTTTAGGCTCGTGTTTGGGCTAGCATGGCTCGGCCAAGATGGTGAACAACGGTGGAGTTATGAACATGTGACGATGAAGGAGTTTTCTAGGCAAATAAGTGGGAAAAGTGGTCAAACTAAGGCTCGACCATGGATGGTTTGGCTCGGCCAGAGGGTCCAGGTGGTAGATCAGGGGCAGGAGTGGTGAGGTAGAGTCTGGACAAGGTGGTGGTGGCGGCCAAAGATGGTGGTGGTGATGGAAAATGGAGTGGTGATCAACTAGGTGCTCGGCTATGCATTGTTTTGGACATTGTTTGCATTTTTGGTGAAGTTTGGCTTCAAGGAGGGTTCGTCCATGGTCTAACCTGAAGTGGTGGGTGGTGATGATGCCAAGGAGGAGTGGTAGGGGATGGTGGCTGTGGCTATGGTGAGGAGGCCATGCAAATAAAAGAGGAAACAAGGCAAAAAGTATGAAAAAATGGAAAAAAAGTGTAAAAGAGGAGGCCATTACCAAGGGAGTTCGAAGAAGCCGTGAGAAATGAGAAGTGCTGAAGTTTTTCACATGAAAAGTAATTGTAATACATGGCTAAGAATTAGAAATGTACGGCCAAAATGTAAATTAGTGAGGAGTTTTGAAAATGAAGAGTTTTGAAGGCGAAAACCTTAAGTTTTTGTAACTTTTTAAACCTTTGGCATTTCCTTTTCCTTTTTAATTTTACATAAACAAAATAACTCAAAAATATAATTTACAAACCGAAACTAAGTAAAAATATAAGAAAATAATTAATTAATTTTAAAGAATATATAAAAAGAATGAAAGAAATTACTTAAAAATACAAAATAGTGTCCAGAAATTACAAATAAATCACTACTAGTCTTGGAAAAATATACACTTCATTTTAAAAATATCATGAAGTGAAACTTTGAAATAAAATAATTTAATTATCAATTCCAAAATAAAATAAATAATTAAATTGGGGAAAAATAGAAAAAGGAATAAAGAAATTGTTTAAAAATAGCAAACAGGACATAAAAATTACAAGAAAACTACCAATGTCTTTGGAAAATTATTTACTTCATTTTAAAAATATTATAAGACGAGATTTGAAAAAAAATGATTTTTAAAATATTTTCAAAGTGAAATAAATAATTAAATTCATAGGAAATATCAAAAGAATTGAAGAAATTTCTTAAAAATAGGAAACAGAACCTAAAAATTTCAATAAATTACCCTTAATTCTAGAAAAATTTCTACTTCACTATAAAAATAATTTAAAACAAATAAAAATAAATTTCAAAAATATTGGGTTGTTACATAAACGTACGATACTCAAATTTTATGTCTTGTATCCTTTGTAGCATATCTCATTCTCTTTTTATCGCTCAATCGTATAGTCTCATCACTTATTGTTTAAGCTTTTTGTCATGAATCAAAAACCCATGATTCAACATTCTTTCCCTTTTCGATTGATGACAACCTGTTCTAGTTGATACTATATTTTAAGAAATATATAACGGAAGTTATACATATCTCGCCCATAATATCTGGCGACATATCTAATCTTGTGAAAAATTGGTTTGTCATACTGATTTCTCCCCCTTTGCCATCGACAAAAAAGAAGTTTAAACACTAATTTAATCATTGTGAATGTAACAGCATAAAAATCACAAAAAAAATATTGTTTCAAATTTTACCGATCTATTTATGCAAGCTCATTAAAAATAGTAGTAGAATGTTTGTGAAATTTAAAAAATTAACTTACTACCAACAATCAAGAACCATCACTCATCCGAATATGAATCAGACACTTCTTCCACTTGTGTTGGTCCTTTTCCTCTTAAATAACTTTCCACAAAATGTCTTTCACCCCATTTCCACTAGTGTCAGAATCTGTATGTTCTTCGGATGTAGACTAAGTAAAACAAGGTGTTGGACATTTGGCCAAATCACGACGTGGAGTGTCCGCAGTTGTGGAAAAGGAACAGGAGATTGCATCCCATAAAATCCCAAAAAAGCTTTTAATCTTGTCAAACTTTTTGTCGATCTTCTTGTCGAGATTTTTGATACGAGAATCCAAAATGACTTAACTACGTGCAAGTAGATCAATGAACTCTCATGTGCTTTGGGATGGGTTGGGGGTATGAATGTCATCTCTTTGTTGTTGTGGAGTTGTAGCTTGCTAACGAGGCCTTGATTGCCAGTCTTGGAAAGACATGATAGTGAGAGGTCTAGGAAGCAATTTCATCAGACTAATTGTGCGGCTATTTAGAGTTTTAGTAGCAGATGTATCTGATTCTGGAGTAGGTTCATAAGTAGCTGCATAATATACTCTTCGTAATAGATGATGTTCATTCGACCTTGGTGGAAAGAAAAGAATTCGTCAATAATCAGCTTAGGCCAATTGATTTGAACATCTTCCCAAATCGCATATAAAGCCCTATAATTCTCATTTTTATGGACAGTTTCCATAAATGTTTTGATATGTCTATTCCTAATTAAAATGTTATTTGTTTTAGGAATCCATATCTTAATAGTTTTAAGATTTTTAGAAACTGTTTTCTTAATATCTTTCTTAATTTTGTGTTTAAACTTATTTTTAAACTTTCCAGATTTCTTTGGTTTTTTAATTTTCTTATATCCTAGTCTCATTTTATTTGAAGTAGACTGAGAATTTTCTAATATTGTAGAAAGATTTTTCTTGTCCTTTATTGAAGTTAGAAATATTTTTATTAATATCTTCTAACTTAGATTTGAGACTAGATTTTTCTAACTCTAATACTTTAGTGTTAAATTTTAAATCATTAATTTCTGCTGATAAATCATCATTTTTATTCTTTTGAATTTCTAATTCCTGAGTTATCGTAGAAAGTTGAGATGTTAAATTAGAATTAGATTCTTAGGAAATTTCAAGTTCTTCTTCAAGAATTTTCTTTTCATCTCTTAGCATACTAATCTCTAATTCAGATCTTTTTAGTTTTCCTTGTAACTCTTTATTTTTCTTTTTAGTTTGTTTTGCAAAGTCCACTAGTTCTGAATTAATTTCAACCAAATCTTCAAAACTTAGATCACTTACATCATCATTTGTAGCCATGAAGCATATGTTTGCTTGCTCTGTGTCACTGTCACTATCACTATCTGATGGTGAAGAATCTGAATCATCCCATGTTACTCAAAATGCTTTCTTCTTGAACTTGTCCTTCTTGAATATATTTTTCTTTTTCTCTATACGATCTTCCTTCATATGACCATTTTTACGACATTCATAAATTCCATGACAAAAGATGATGGCTTACTACTATTATTGTTGTTGTTAGAGTTATTTTTGTAACTCCTGAATTTGTTATTCTTTTTGAATTTCAAAAACTTTTTTAATTTTTTAGCAATAAGTACCATATCCTCTTCGACTGAATCCGAGTCATCTTTTTCTACTTGAAATGCTAGATTATTCTTATCCTATGCCTGTACTTTCTTTGCCTACAAATTCACTTCATATGACAATAGATTTCCTATTACCTCTTCTGGTTTCATAATGGAAAGATCGTTTGCTTCTTCAATAGCTAAGACCTTTTTTCCCGTTCATCCATTAAAGAGTTTAGGATTTTTGAAACTAAATCAAAATCAGAAGAAAAAAAATTCCTAGTCCTAATAATGAATGACAAATATCTTGGAATCTGTTATACATATCATTAATGGACTCATTTTCTTTCATTTTAAAATTTTGAAATTGATTTTTAAGCATAGATATCCTACTTTGTTAAACCTTGTTAGTGCCTTCATGAGTTATTTTCAGTGTTCGCCATATTTCATATGCAGCATTGCACACACTAACACGACTAAACTCATTCTTGTCCAAGGCACAAAACAACATATTCATAGCATTAGCATTTGCAGTAGCAACTAATTTTTATGTGTTTGACCATGTAGAATATTCAGTTGTGGGTATATTATATTCAGATTTTGTGATATTCCATGAATCAAAACCATTTGCTTGCATATAAATTCTCAAACGTGTAGCCCAATAAGTGTAATTCATGCCATTGAATAGTGGAGGTCGTGTAGTAGATTGACCTTCAATAAAACTAGCGTTAGTGACAGTGCTTGTGATGGTGTCGTATTCCATATTAGCAAAATATCAAATAACTATGTAACGGTTATAAGATCCCTTGCTCTGATACCAATTGAAAGTGACTATTGTGTGGCTAGTTATCACTTAGGATCGTGTAATATGGAATGTATTATAATCTAAATGCGAAAACAGATAATAATAGTAAAATAAATAAGAATAAGCACACTAGGAGTTTTTATATTGGTACGAACTTCCCGTTCTACGTCCAGTACCAGATTTCTCTCTAGAATTTCAATTAATAACCCCTCATTTAACCCGGAGGAATAGGTAAACAAAACCTGAGCAACCGAACAAGATTTTTCCGCCTCAACAACCGAAGAGAACTTTTCCGCCTGAGACAAACTATAAGGACTTCTATAGTTTCAATAAAGTTGTTTGGCACTTTGTGTTCTTGATAACACTAATTTGTCTTTGATAGTACACCCTTCCTATATTCTTTTTCTCGAGTGTATATTGTATGTGTAAAGATTAGAAAGGAAAATATTGCATTGAATCGAAAAATAAGTTAATTAATTTAGAGATTCAAGCAATATAAATTGTGATTGCTTGTAGATTGCACAGATAGAAAGATAGAGAATATAGCAAGAAATAAAAATAAAAATTCATGATTTGAGAAGTGATTCTAACATGTTTATATAGAGAACAAATAGTTACAAGTATTCACGAAGAGTTTTGATCAAAAGATGCAGCCATTTCTCTTTAAATTGGATCGTAACTCTTCGCAAATGAAAGTCTCTTTAAGAAAAATAGCTATTACAGTCGGTCATTCGATAGAGCAAAAACAACTAGTCGATTGAATATTCAAAGATGATGTAAAATAGAGCGTATCTGTGCTACTGAAACAGGTTCGGTCGACTAGTCATTTCTGGTCAATCGACTGACCTAATTGTCAGTGCACAATTAACACCTTTTTTAAAGAATTTGTTTTTAAACAACTTTGATTTTGTATAAACTACATGAGGATAGATTTTAAAATTTTAAACTAAATATAAGATTAAAACTTCAATAAGTAAACATACTATACTCAGATTTGAAGTCTTGTCTCCTTTGTAGCATATCTCATTCTCTTTTTGTCACTTGATCGTATAGTCTCATCACTAATTGTATAAGCTTTTTGTCATGAATCAAAAACTCATGATTCAACAGTTTGGAGTTACGAGAGCCACAACCTATCAAAACGAAGCTCTTTCCATGTTGTACATTTCTAACGGTTGGAATCGTCATGGATCGGTTTTTTGTGCAGAATAATTCCATCTTAATTTTTTTTTACAGCTCGAACGTTTTCGGTCATAAAATTATTCTGCGAAGTTTGTGGTATAAATAGTCGGACTAAATCGATGTAAATCTAGAAGAACGACAACAAAAACAAAAATATATGAAGATCAAAAAAGGCCACGATAATATTCCGCTACAAAGATTGAAATTGGAATAAAAATTTGATAAAACAGGTAACCGAAAGATATTCCCAGACAGAACACGTAGGTTACTTGCAGGCTAAGTAATCATATAAATACCCTCAGCCGTTCGAAATTCCAAGATATCAAATGCATTTAACATTCTTCTTGAAGCCACTTTGTCATGATGTTGTAATATTGGTAAAAAGACCGTGTGTGTTGATGAATATGAGCAAAACAATAAGGTATAGAAAACGAGGAAGACGAAACGATCGTAAAAACGTTTATTGTGTTATAGCTTCAGTAGACAAGCTTTTGACCCATATCCCCATTTATTCCCTCAGCGATCCATAATATCAAATATATCGAGTGCTACAGTGTGAGCATGCTCGAGCATTTCGTGGAGATCGAAGACTTTCGCCAATACCGTCGAATCGGATCAGCGAACGGTCCATCGCTTTTTTCCGTTTCTTCAAGCGGTCATAACTTTTGACTCATTTGGAGTTATGAGAGCCACAACCGATCAAAATGAAGCTCTTTCCATGTTCTACGTTTCTAATGGTTTAAATTGTCATGGATCGATTTCGTGTGTAGAAAATTCCATCTTAAGTGTTTTACACCTCGGATGTTTACGTTGATAAATTTATTTCCTGGAGTTTGTGGTATAAATAAACCGATTAAATCGATGTAAAAATAGAAGAACAAAAAAATACGAAGATAAAAAAGGCCATGATAATATTATGTTAAAAAGATTGAAATTGGATTAAATTGGATAAAACAGGAAAATGAAAGATATTCGCAGATTGAAAAAGTAGGTTACTTGCACGCTAAGTAATAATATAAAACACCCACAGCCGTTTGAAATTCTAAGATATCAAATGCGTTTAACATTCTTCTTAAAGTCAATTTTTCGTGGTATTGTAATTTTGGTAAAAAGACTGCGCGTTTGATGAATATGAGCAAAACAATATGGTACAGAAAACGAGAAAGACAGAACGATCGTAAAAAAGAACGTTTATTGCGCTATAACTTCCGTAGACAAGTTTTGACCCATATCCCCATTTATTCCCTTAGTGATCCATGATATCTTAAATATCGAGTGCTACAGTGTGAGCATGCTCGAGCGTTTCGCGGTGATCAAACACTTTTTCCCATACGGTCGAATCGGATCAGCGAGCGGTCCGTCTCTTTCTTCTGTTTCTTCAAGCGACCATAACTTTTGACTTGTTTGGATTTACGGGAGCCACAACCTATCAAAACAAAGTTCTTTCCATGTTCTACATTTCTAATGGTTGGAATCGCCATGGATCGATTTTGTGTACAAAATAATTCCGTCTTAAGTTTTTTTATACAACTCAGATGTTTTCGTTCATTAATTTATTCAACGGAGTTTGTGGCATAAATAGTCGGACTAAATTGATGTAAACGTAGAAGAACGACAAAAAAACCAAAATACCCGATGATAAAAAAAGCCACAATAATAGTGCACAAAAAAGATTGAAATTGGATTAAAAAGTTGGATAAAACAGGAAACCGAATGATATTCGCATACTGAAAAAGTAGGTTACGTACAGGCTAAGTAATCATATAAAATACACTCAGCCATTCGAAATTCTAGGATATCAAATGCGTTTAACATTCTCCTTAAAGTCACTTTGTCGTGTTGTTGTAATTTTGGTAAAAAGACCACGCATTTGATGAATATGAGCAAAACAATAAGGTACGAAAAACGAGGAAGACGGAACGATCGTAAAAAAAGAATGTTTATTGCGCTATAGCTTCATTAGACAAGCTTTTGAACCATATCCTCATTTATTCCCTCAGCGATCCATGATATCTTAAATATCGAGTGTTATAGTGTGAGCGTGCTCGAGCGTTTCGTGGAGATCGAAGACTTTCGCGCATACCGTCGAATCGAATCAGCGAGCGGTCTGTCTCTTTCTTCCATTTTTTTAAACGGCCATAACTTTTGACTCCTTTTGAGTTACGGGAGCCGCAACCTATCAAAACGAAATTCTTTCCATGTTCTACGTTTCTGATGGTTGGAATTATCATGAATCGGTTTTGTGCATAGAATAATTTCATCTTAAGTTTTTTTACAACTCGGATGTTTTCGTTCATAAATTTATTCCGTGGAGTTTGTGGTAAAAATAGTCGGACTAAATTGATGTAGACCTAGAAGAACGGAAAAAAAAATATATGAAGATAAAAATAGGCCATGATCACATTGCGCCAAAAAATTGAAATCAGATTAAAAATTTGGATAAAACAAGAAAACCGAAACATATTCGCATATTGAAAAGGTAGGTTACTTACAGGCTAAGTAATCATACAAAACACCCTCAGCCGTTTGAAATTCTAAGATATCAAATCCGTTTAACATTCTCCTTGAAGTCATTTTGTCGTGGTGTTGTAATTTTGGTAAAAAGACCGTGCGTGTTGATGAATATGGGCAAAACAATAAGGTACAGAAAATGATGAAGACGGAACGATCGTAAAAAAAGAACATTTATTGCGCTATAGCTTCCGTAGACAAGCTTTTGACCTATATACCCATTTACTCCCGCAGTTATCCATAACATCTTAATTGTCGAGTGCTATAGTGTGAGCATGCTCGAGCGTTTCGAGATCGAAGACTTTCGCTAATACCGTCGAATCGGATCAGCGAGCAGTCCGTCGCTTACTTCCATTTCTTCAAACGGCCATAATTTTTGACTCGTTTGAAGTTACGGGAGCCACAACTTATCAAAATGAAGCTCTTTCCATGTTCTATGTTTCTAACATTTGAAATTGTCATGTATCGGTTTTGTGTGCAGAAAATTCCAAGACTGAAAAAACAAAATTATACGAAAACCAAAAAAGGCCACGATAATATTCCGCTAAAAAGATTGAAATTGGATTAAAAATTGGATAAAACAGGAAACCGAAAGATATTCGAAGATTGAAAATGTAGGTTACTTACATGCTAAGTATTCATATAAAACACCCTCAACCGTTCGAAATTCTAAGATATCAAATGCTTTTAACATTCTTCTTGAAGTCACTTTGTCGTGGTGTTGTAGTATCGGTAAAAAGACCGCGCATGTTGATGAATATGAGCAAAACAATAATGTACGGAAAACGAGGAAGATGGAACGATCGTAAAAAAAGAACGTTTATTGCGCTATAGTTTCAGTAGACAAGCTTTTGACCATATCCCCATTTATTCCCTCAGTTATCCATAATATCTTAAATATCGAGTGCTACAGTGTGAGCATGCTCGAGCATTTCGTGGAGATCGAAGACTTTCACAAATACCGTCGAATCGGATACGCGAGCGGTCCGTCGCTTTCATTCATTTCTTCAAACGACCATAACTTTATACTTGTTTGGAGCTTCGAGAGAAACAACCTATTAAAATGAGCTCTTTCCATATTCTACGTTTCTAACGGTTGGAATTGTCATGAATCAATTTTGTGTGCAGAATAATTCGATTTTAATTTTTTTCTATAGCTCAGATATTTTCGTTCATAAATTTATTCCGCGGTGTTTGTTGTATAAATAATTGGACTAAATCGATGTAAACCTAGAAGAACGAACAAAAAACAAAAATATATGAAGATCAAAAAGGCTATGATAATATTCCGCTAAAAAGATTGAAAGTGGACTAAAAATTGGATAAAACAAGAAACCGAAAGATATTCGGAGAGTGAAAATGTAGGTTACTTACAGGCTAAGTAAACATGTAAAATACCCTCAGCCGTTCGAAATTCTAAGATATCAAATGCTTTTAACATTCTCCTTGAAGTCATTTTGTCATGGTTTTGTAATATTGGTAAAAGACCGCGCGTGTTGTTGAATATGAGTAAAACAATAAGGTACCGAAAACGAGGAAGACAGAACGATCGTAAAAAAAGAACTTTATTGAGCTATAGATTTAATAGACAAGCGTTTGACACATATCCTCATTTATTCCCTCGGTGATCCACAATATCTTAAATATCGAGTGCTACAGTGTGAGCATGCCTGAACCTTTTGTGGAGATCGAAGACTTTCGCCAATACTGTCGAATGGGATCAGCGAACGGTCCGTCGCTTTCTTCCATTTTCTCAAACGACCATAATTTTTGACTCCTTTGGAGTTACGAGATCCACAACCTATCAAAACGAAGCTCTTTCTATGTTCTACGTTTCTAATGGTTGGAATTGTCATGGATCAGTTTCATGTGCAGAAAAAATCCATCTTAATTTTTTTACACCTCGGATGTTTTCGTTGATAAATTTATTCCCTAGAGTTTGTGGTATAAATATGCCGATTAAATCGATGTAAAAATAGAAGAACGACAAAAAATATATATACGAAAATCAAAAAAGACCACGATAATATTCCGCTAAAAAGATTGAAATTGGATTAAAAATTGGACAACACAGGAAACCAAAAGATATTCATAGATTGAAAACGTTGGTTACTAACAGGCTAAGTAATAATATAATACACCCTCAGCCGTTCGGAATTCTAAGATATCAAATGCGTTTAACATTCTCCTTGAAGTCATTTTATCGTGATGTTGTAATTTTGGTAAAAAGATCGCGCATGTTGATGAATATGAGCAAAACAATGAGGTACGGAAAAGGAGAAAGACGGAACGATCGTAAAAAAAAGAACGTTTATTACGCTATAGCTTTAGTAGACAAGCTTTTGACACATATTCCCATTTATTCCCATAGTGATACATAATATCTTAGATATCGAGTACTACTGTGTGAGCATGCTCGAGCGTTTCGTGGAGATCAAAGACTTTCGCCAATACCGTCGATTCATATCAGCGAGCGGTCCGTTGCTTTCTTCCGTTTCTTCAAACGACCATAACTTTTGACTCGTTCAGAGTTACGGGAGACACAACCTATCAAAACGAAGCTCTTTCTGTGTTCAACGTTTCTAACAGTTGGAACTGCAATGGATCGGTTTTATATGTAGAATAATTCCATCTTAAGTTTTTTCGACAGCTCGGATGTTTTCGTTCATAAATTTATTTCATGGAGTTTGTGGTATAAATAGTCGGACTAAATCGATATAAACCTAGAAGAACGACAAACAAAAAAATACGTTGATCAAAAAATCCATGATAATATTCCGTTGAAAATATTGAAATTGGATTAAAAATTGGAAAAAACAGGAAACAGAAAGATATTCACAGACTGATATAGTAGGTTACTTACATGCTGAGTTATTATATAAAACACCCTCAACTGTTCGAAATTCTAAGGTATCAAATGCGTTTAACATTCTGCTTAAATTCACTTTGTCGTGATGTTGTAATATTGGTAAAAAGACCTCATATGTTGATGAATATGAGCAAAGCAATAAGGTACGGAAAACGAGGAAGACAGAACGATCGTAAAAAAGAACATTTATTACGCTATAGCTTCAGTAGACAAGCTTTTGACCTATATCCCCAATTATTCCCTCAGTAATCCATAATATCTTAAATATCGAGTGGTACAGTGGGAGCATTGTAACATCCCTGAAATTTTAGTTAAGATAATTTGGCAATTAATTTAATTTTAAAATTTGTGAATTTGATTATGAAATAATTAGAAAAAAATTTAGAATGAATAATTTTTTTTGGATTATAAATAGAATTTGAAAATTTTAAGATTTATTAAAGATATGTTTTGTTGTTTATTTATATTTATAAATATAGTTTAAATTAAAATTTGAAACTGAAATTCAAAATTAAAAATCTTATAAATATATTGAGTTTGAAACATTATCTTTTCAGTGAATAAAAATCTGTTTTCCAAATTATATTAAATAGATATTTTGAATGAGAATTTTAGAACATGTATTTATTAATAAGTTAATATCTTAAGTTTAAGATAAATATATTGAAAATAAAGTTTGGATAAAATTTATATTTGTTTACTCATTTATAAATTGATTTTTTATATTAATTTTTGAATTGATATCTAAAAGTAAATGTTTTAAATAATACATTTGGAAATAAAAAAAAACATTGGAACATATGAACATATGTTAAGTTATAAAAAAACATAAGAGATGAATTGATACAAAAAATTTAAAATAAAAATCAAATAAGGTTTAAATGCAAATGCATGAATTAATTTAAAATAAGGTTTAAATTTTAATTTGTATAAGCACAAACAATACATAAGAAGGTATTAAATAATTATTTCAACATTTGTAAACTATTAATAAAGGGATTTAAACATAAATTTAAATATGTAAACAAAGTTGTAAATTTAAAATAAAACAAGGTTAAAAACATAAAAATACATATGTTTACAAGTGTAGACCTTATACATAAGTGGAGTTACAAGTGTAAATAGTTTTAAAACTTGTATGACCAAGTGTAAAAACATTAAGGCTTAAATTATTACAAGTGGCAACAAAATATGTTTCATAAATTTAAATCTATTTTCTTTTAAAATTGCAAAGTAACAAATGACATTTGTAAGATATTAAATTAAACAATCAACAAGTGTGAAACAAGGAGAAACCAGAAGACAAAAAAATTTAGTTAAATTTCAAGAAAACAAATTTTCTGGAAAAACAAATAGATCAACCTGGCAACTCAAATTCTTCAACCTGAAGTGATTCACTCAAGTATTCAAGCAGATATTTAAATTTGAAACAAAACTGGAATCAAGCAGTGGATTAGATTTACACTCAAGTTGCAGTTCAAATCTGAGACAAATCAAAAGTAAAGATCTGAAGAAATACAATAGATAAAAAAAAGAAGAAAAATCAAAAGAAAAAGGAAAATCAGGCTATGGTTCTCTTCAGGAAACAAGTGAGCAAACTTACCTTATTGATCTGATCTAAAAATTTGATTCAGTTGTGCTAAAATGTTTCCTGTTGTTTACATATGCTTGTGTGTGCTTATTGCATAGGAATAGTTTTCACTGGTCCAAATATGTGTTCATTCCTGTGTATTCACAGGCTCAAAGAAGAAAAAAAAATCCATGTTCATCTTTAAAATTTCAAAGTAAAGAAAACTTGTAAAGAAACAAACCATGAAAAAAAATATTTAAGAACAAAAGCATGTTTTAAATTAAAACTCCAGGCATTTTCAAATTGACAACATATTCAAGTAAAAGGAAGTTTCAAATCTGGAAAATGAATTCAACCTGAAAATAAGCTTCAAAGCAATTCTGTGTCAATGTTTTCAAGCAATGCAAGTTTCTAGAAATCAAAATAAAGAAAGCAGATAACCTGTAATAAAAAAAAAATCAGATTTCAATCAAATGCAAATCAAATAGCAGATAAAAGGCAATATCTGGAAAACAATTGCAGGAAAAATAAATCTGCATATTATCAAAACAAATCTCTTCACTATCCTCTGTCTTCAATCAGGTGAGCAAACACTCTGACCCAGTTTTGATTTCTTAATGTTTGATCTGTATTTGTAGTTTGATATGAATTGTGCTTGAATATCTGTGCGAATATGCTTGCATGTCTTTATCTATGTATATGTAGACATAGGACCTGCATATTAGCTTATGCTCCTCTGTTCATAATTGCAGACATAAGTTGATTCCATAAATTCAAATCTCGTTACTCAATCCCTTTCAAAAGTTTGATGTTTGAACCAAAATTTAATTTAAATATCAGGATTTAAATTTTAAAAATACTTTTGAGAACTAAAAATAAATGGATTACTGGGAAATGTATAAACACAGTGAAGAAATCAAAATTATCAAAAAAATTCAGTTGATTAAAATCTGAAATTTGATTACATGATGTTGTTTACTTCAATAAAACAAGAATTTTAAAAATAAAATCATATTTTTTAAGAAGATATTCACTGTGTAATCTTGAGTTGAACGAAAAATGGGTTTTAGTGAGTTTCTGGTGGTCAATCAAGTGTTGGACTTCGGAATCGCGTCAATAGGTGCGGGAACGATGGTTGAATTCGAGAAAAATGCTAGATTTTTTTAATTCATCATTGATTAAGATTGGAATCGAATTAGGGTTAAGCACTGAGTTTTATTGGTTGAAATCGCGAGGTATTTGCGTCATCATTAGCACGATTCAATCGATCGCACTTGAGGGGATGTGATCGTCGTTGTACGGCGAAGCTTGGATCGCAGGGGCGAGTTGATCGGAGGTTGGGGTCATGGTGGCGAGTGGGTTTTATGGAGATGGGTTTGGTTACAGATGGTACTCAAATACTCAATTCGATTTTATGGTGAGCAAGTCGACGCTGGGCGATGGATCGAGTTGAGGAGGTAGTCACCGATTTGTGGAGGAGCTCGATGACGATCGGAGGAGCTCCGATCGAATGTGCACGTGTACGTGCATTGGTGGTGTCAGTAGTTTCTTTGGAAAGATGAAGCGAGCTCGGGAACGAACTTGAAGCAGAGCGTGTTTTTGCCAGGGTTTTTTTTTGATGGTCTCGGCTATTCGAATTAAGTTACCAGGTTAAAACTTTCAGAGACAAAAAAGAAGAAACAAAAAAAATACAAGTTTTACAAATGTAGGAGGGGAAAGGACTCGAGTTTCGGCTCGGGTATTTGAGAGATTTGCTCGGGTAATCCTGCATTAGGCCGAAGTATGGTTATAGTGGAATTTTAAACTATTTAAAATTATGTTTTGATAACTTTAAATTTGTAAGATAAATGATTATTTTATTAAAGCTTAATTAATGATTTAACTAAGATAATTTTAGGGATAAATGGGTAATTATGCTAATGAGGATATTAACAAGATAATGTTTTATCTTAATTAAGGTTTTACTATCTTAATTTTGATTAAGTAATTTAAAGAAATTTAATTTAATTAATTAGTTTAATTATAAAGGTTTGATTGAGGAATTAATCAAGGAAAATAATTTACTTGATTGATAAATGGTTAAGGATTAAAGGATTATTTGATTTAAGATTAATTAAGTTGTAAATGAAAGACCATTAACTAGATTATTAATTAATGATTAGGGATTCATTTATCAAGTAGTTAAGTGTAATTAAACTTAATTTAAATCAAGTGGTTAAGATTTACTAATTAAGTAATTAGTGAGTAATTAAGTAATTAAAGGTTACTTAACCAATAATTAAGAAGTCCTTAACTTGTAATTAAGTTTTATTAATTAATAATTAAGGTTTTATTAATTAATAATTAAAGAATAATTAATCCGTAATTAAGGATTAATTTAGAAGTTGTTAAGAGGTAATTAATTGATTTATCTATGGTGATTAAAGATTAACCAAATGATAATTAAGGATTGATTAACTTGAGATTTTTAATCGATTGTTAAAGATAATTAATTAATTAAAGATTAATAAATTGATAATGAGGTCAATTAAGAAGTGATTAATTAATTAAATGATTGTGATTAATTAATTAATGGTTGGTTAAGCAAGGTAAGTTGATTTATTCTTAAGTAATTGATTTACTTTGAATTAATTAAATTAATTAAAATTTGAATTAGAAAATATGCTTGCTTATGAATGATTGTATTGCCTTGCATTGATTGTAATCTCTAGATTGTAATTATCTGTGATATGTTTTTTGTATAAATACCCTTGGCCGTAAAACGACATTTGAAATTCGATGCGACAGGGAGACGGATTCCAGTTGGTTATCCGAAACCCACATTGAATCATATTAGTGAATCCTTGTTATTGATAAAATTATTTTATCTATGAATCTGTGAATGAAGATAAGCGTTATAGCTTATACCGCTTATCGATATTGCTGCGTTTTAATCTGTGATGTGATAATTTTTGTTGCACTATTGTGTGTAAAACCCCTGGACTACACTATACACACACAAATATGGATTTCACGTGGAAATAGGTTAAGTCACAGATGATTTAAATTTAATTCTTTTGAAATTGGAATTTTAATTTCAATTGATTTTGGAAATGGGTTGGGTTAAAGTGGAAAACTTTTGGAAAAGTGTTTAAAAAAAAGTTATTTTGAGTAACTTATTAAAGATTTGAAATCTGAGTAATTTGATTTAAATTGGAATACAATATCTGATATTGAATCCTATATCTGGTATTTATGACGTAAAAATGTTATATGAAATTATAAATGTGTTTATATGGATTTAAAACCATTTTAAAAGTAATACTTTGAGAATTTGAATTTAACCTAATTTGAAATGGAATTGTTTTGAAAGGCCTGAATGAATCTTTGTTTGAAAAATTGGTGAACCTTGTTTAAATTGAAAAAGGGGTCTTAAAAGTGAATCTTTTGTTTAAAAGATTTAAATGAGGAAATGGTTTAAACCATTGTGAGTTTTTGAAACGAATCTTTTTGTTTAAAAGATTTGTAAATGGTAATTTGTTTAACCATTTGAATGAAAGGTTTTAAATAATAAGTTGTGACTTAACTGAGATCCCATATCCATATGTTTTTAAATATTGCGCTCACTATTCGGATTAGCCGGGAGAGGACCTTTGTGTCATATAACCCATTCCGAATAGTGATACGACGTTATGGATAGCAATTGAAGACCGGTGGTGAAGACCGGATACTTTCGAAAACGAAAGGGTTTCTTGTCGAATCTCTCTGCATCGGCTGATCCCCGGTATAGAGATTCAAGCACCTATTGTGATGGGAAGTCTGGACGTGATTAGGGATTATCCGGATTTGCAAGGGCTTCTTCAGAAGTGCCTTCGGTTCTGTTCGAACCCGGAACAGACTTGTATGGATATGTGTCTGACATTACACTTTGAGATGTAAAACCGGTTTCTACCAAATACATTTCTGTTTGGTGGCGGAGATTTATTCTCTTAGCTTAACACCCTTCTCTGAGACGTACGAGCTCAGAGGTTATGTAGTTGATGGTCACCAGTGATACATTCCCAATTTGGTAATGTGACATACGAAGTGCTGCTGATCATTTGTTGATCAAAGCATGGCTTTTGTGAAAAGCATAGCTTTGTGGACGAGACTTCGTCGAACCTCACAACCCGGAATGGTCGAAACAGGAAGAATGCAACAAGGTTATTTGGAGGTAGCGCCTCCTGAGGGTATGTTCATTTCCTTCTGGATAGAGGTGGTATCATGGTATGGAGCCCAGATATTTAACCTATGTGGTTGCTGCAAATTTATTACTTTGTGGTTGTTGGTGAATCCCAGGATAAAGGTTGGTTACGACCAGGGGATGGCATACTCGTGTCAGTAGTTACCTAGTTACAGAGGTAACCCGGACTTGTGTTGGCAGAGATCCGGTTAGGTTCTCGGGACGTCCCTCCAGAGGCGTACCTATGTGGCCCAGGAAGTTCCTTAGCCTGACCATTTGTTGGAAATCCATTTAACCAATACGTGCCCAGTACGGTTTTAGTTGTATAACCTGTCATTCACTTATGGTGGTCACCACTGTTTGGATGGTAGCTATAGTAGGCATAGTACGAAATGTCTATGCTGGCTAAGATTAATATTATACTTTCGAAAGGTTTTCCACTATGCGCTAATAATAATATTAAAAGCGAATTTTGCGTAGTAAGCATGTTTGGCTATCATAAGGAGAAATCTCCTCCAAGTCTGCGTTTGCATTGTGTGTGTGGCGGGAGGCCTTATGGTAGTTTCATTTTCTTAAAAGCATTGCGGTTTTCAACTTAAAATTTCTTTTATTTGTTTAAAAGATAAAACTGTTTTTGTTTTCTCATACCAGTCCCATGACTGACCCGGAGTTTATTGTTCCCTTCCTAAACTCTGGGTGCCCACAATTTTCTACACGGGCAGTCTAGAGTTGGATTTTTCAGATAGTAGATATAGATATCAAATTCAGTAGCTTTTAGCTTTCTCTTTGGTATCCTTTGGAGATCTTGGATATTGGAGTCTTTGGATTCACTGGACGAGACTTGCTTATCTTGATGCAAATTGATGGTGGTTCGAGCTATTTCTGGATTGGTGCTTTGGAGTTAGAGTTGCTGTTGCTGTTTGATGTTTTAGTTTTGCTGCTACATCTTATTGTTATTCCGATGTAGTATTGTTATCCTGTATCTCTGATGTTGATTCATATTGTATCATTGTTGTATCGAATGTTGTATATAAATGATATTCATTTCTTTTCTTCCGCTGTGTTGTTTTACTTAATTGTGTTATAAGCTCCAGCGAACCAAATTCGATGTTTGGATCTGCGGCATTGGAATACAAGTGTCGTATTCGGTGCCGATTTTCGAAGGTCGAGTCAAGGTCGTCACATTTGGTATCAGAGCTGAAGGTTGAAACTTTAGCTCAGGAGTATAACACAGTAAGTAGCTCATTAAAGATAGGGTGAAGTATACCCTAGAATGAGTATATCCCTAAGATATCCGTTCGAATGCCTCAGTAAATTCTCTTACTATCCACTGATAGTGAGTATGAGTGCAAGAAGAGGACGAGATAGGGGACAGGGGAGTACGACTACAAATGGTCGATACCCTGCAATAGTGGAAATAACTTTCTCTATCAATCTCCTTTGATCCGTCCTTTCAATTCTTCGATGATTCCTGACAAATCCAGGAAGTAGCTTTGATATATTTGCATGGGACATAAACTCCAGATGGGCCAGAATTGTTAGTTTGGATAAATTGTTTGCTTTGATTGTTATGGTTGATGGATATATTTTGGTTGTTTAAACTAACAGATTTGGATTGTATCCATATATCTGTCTATTTTATTGGTCCAGATATATTCTACGAATGGTTAGTTATCTTTTAAACTAATCAGTATCCCTGTATACTCGTAGTTCTGGTGACATGAGTATCTTGATTCATTCATTTATCCATTATTGATATTCTGATTTGGAAAGCCAAATACAGAATAGATATTCAATTTGATCTGATGATTCGTCTCTCTAACTCTCTATATTCTTTTGTCGTCTCTCTTACAAATTTCGAGGATGAAATTTTCTAAGGGGGGAATCTATAACATCCCTGAAATTTTAGTTAAGATAATTTGGCAACTAAATTAATTTTAAAATTAAATTGTGAATTTGATTATGAAATAATTAGAAAAATTTTAGAATGAATAATTTTTTTTGGATTATAAATAGAATTTGAAAATTTTAAGATTTATTAAAGATATGTTTTGTTGTTTATTTATATTTATAAATTTAGTTTAAATTAAGCTTTGAAACTGAAATTCAAAATTAAAAATCTTATAAATATATTGAGTTTGAAACATTATCTTTTCAGTGAATAAAAATCTGTTTTCCAAATTATATTAAATAGATATTTTGAATGAGAATTTTAGAACATGTATTTATTAATAAGTTAATATCTTAAGTTTAAGATAAATATATTGAAAATAAAGTTTGGATAAAATTTGTATTTGTTTACTCATTTATAAATTGATTTTTTATATTAATTTTTGAATTGATATCTAAAAGTAAATGTTTTAAATAATACATTTGGAAATAATAATAAAAACATTGGAACATATGAACATATGTTAAGTTATAAAAAAACATAAGAGATGAATTGATACAAAAATATTTAAAATAAAAATCAAATAAGGTTTAAATGCAAATGCATGAATTAATTTAAAATAAGGTTTAAATTTTAATTTGTATAAGTACAAACAATACATAAGAAGGTATTAAATAATTATTTCAACATTTGTAAACTATTAATAAAGGGATTTAAACATAAATTTAAATATGTAAACAAAGTTGTAAATTTAAAATAAAACAAGGTTAAAAACATAAAAAATACATATGTTTACAAGTGTAGACCTTATACATAAGTGGAGTTACAAGTGTAAATAGTTTTAAAACTTGTATGACCATCAACTTGATTTAAAAATTTCTAGTTGGTTGTTTAATTTTTTCATGGGGACCGTTCCCTCCCCCTTACCACCCATTCCTTTTACTGTTCCATCCACTGTTCTTCCCTCTCCCTCTTCCATACCGCCGTCCATCAGTCCATCGTTGTCAAATGTTGTCCCTGTCATTTCTCTCTCTGCCACACTGCCGTCTCCATCGCCTGATCCTCCTCCTCTTAATTTCACTGATCAAATCCTTCCTAGTCTGTCTTCACCAGTTCCACCCTGTCCCAATCCACCTTCTTCACTTTCATCTTCTCTTGATTCGGTGCCGTGGTCCACGCTTTTCAAATCGAAGCCACGTAATGCAGGAACTTATGTTCCCCAGGTGATCCCTCTTCAATTCACTGGTGATGTACTTGTGCCTACAAGTGAAATTATTCAGGCTGGTACTGCTGTGTGGAAAGACTACCTTGTTGGGTTTTTCCTGGATAAACCCCTGCCATATGTGAGTGTGGTGTATCATCTGAAGAAAGTATGGAAGCTCAGGGGAGAAGTCAACGTTAAGTCCGATGGGTTAATTTTCCTCTTCAGGTTTTCTTCTGCTGAAGACAGGCAACGAATTTCTGAAGCTGATCCTATTATCATGAGAAACAAATTGTTTATTATCAAGCCATGGGATGTAACGGTGGGTAATAGTTGTCGAACAATTCGCTCTGTTCCTGTTTGGATAAAGTTATTTAACATACCACTTTTTGCTTGGTCACATTATGGTATTAACTGGTTGGCGTCAAGGGTTGGAAAATTCCTGTGCATGGATCAATCTACGGAGAGAATGGAAAGGATAACTTTTGCAAAATGCTTGGTTGAGGTATCACCTGATAAGGAGCTGGTGGATAATTTTTTGGTTAAGTTGATGGATGGCACTGATCATAAGGTTGCAGTTGAGTACTTATGGAAACCAGAATTGTGTGTTAATTGTAAAGAATTTGGACATGCTGGCAGTAACTGTTCTCATGCTGTGTCTGAAGCTAAAGTCTCTGAAAATGAAGTAATTGAAACCCATGATGATAGGGATGGAGTTAATGGCAAGAAAAGGCTGTTGAGCACAAATAGACCTCAAAAACAGGTGTGGAAAAAGGTTAATTATAAAAATAACAAAAACAAGGATAACAGACAAGAGGAAGTTGGTAAAATGCAAGGTGAAAATGTTGGTGCAAAGCTAATGCAGTGTACTGCTCCAAATGTGGTGGGTAGTACCTATGATAGTGAAGTTACTATTAAGAAAAAATCGCTGCCTATTTCTGATAGTAATATAAGGTTGGTTAACAGTTTCCAAGTGCTTGAAGATCAAATTATTGGAGATGCAATTGATGTAGAGCAGGTGGGAGAGGTAAATGCAAATGATGAATCCCTGCCTATTTCTGTTGGTAATATAAGTTTGGTTAACAGTTACCAAGTGCTTGAAGATCATATTGATGGAGATGCAATTGATGTTGAGCAGGTGGGAGAGGTTAATGCAAATGATGAAGTTATGGGAGTTGAGAAGGGGGTATTACATGAACCAAGTACGTTTTTAACTGAGTACAACAACCAAGTAGCTGATAGTGATGAATTACAAGTAGATATCCATGTGCATTCTGACCCAACTGTGCATGTGCACACAAGTGCTGTGCCATTACAACATGTTGATACCCTTAATAATTTAAATGGGGAAGCACAATTGGAAATGGGTAAAGACATAAGAAATCAAATCATCCCTTCCACTGATATCATTTTCCTCAATAACAATGCAAAAAGCATATTTGAACTTGTCTGTTCAACACATGATAATCCATCTGATTCTACTCCTTCTGTTCCACTCCAATCTGTCCCAACTACATCATCTTCTGTCCCACACAATAAAATTTCTACTCCTCCATCTTTTCCAATCACATCCCATTTTCCTTATGTTAACAATGCTATTATACCAGGTTGGTATAATAAAGGAAAGCAAGCATGTGAAGATAACTGCCAAGGTAATATAGACACCAAATCAAGAATGGCAGCAAAGAAATCATCAAAAACAAAGTCTGATACCACTGATTCACAATCTCCTGCTACCAGGAGCAGAAAGAACATTATCCATCAATCTCTTTAGATAATGAAGATACAAAATATAGGTGTTTGGAACATTAGGGGTGCTCATAACCAACTGAAACTTGACCAAGTCAAAAATCATATAAATTATCATAATCTTAAAATTTTTGCTATCTTGGAATCCAAACTTAATCTTGCTTTAACTTCTAGGGCTGCAAATTACATCAATCCTTCTTGGAAGTTTATCCATAACCTTGCTGATGCTGATTATGGTAGGATATTCATCCTATTTGATCCAACAGTTTATACTATCTACTCTGTAATTTCTTCCAGGCAATACATTCACACCAAAATCGTCTACCAGCAAACCAAAACTTCCTTTTACTTCACTTTTGTTTATGCTGACAATTCAGCTGTTTCTAGGCAAAAACTTTTTGATTTCTTACCAAATCTAAGGCAAGAATCACATCCATGGCTGGTTGTTGGGGATTTTAATAGCTGTTTTCAGCTGGATGACAAGTTTGGTGGCCAACCATTATATCCAAAGCATATCCTACCATTGAACACTGCCATTTATGAATCGAATCTTATCAAGATACACTCTCATGGTGCTAGATACTCATGGAACAATAAATGTAGGAGTGGTGTCAGAACATTCTCTACCATTGATCATGCTTTCTGCAATATCAAAGCTCTTTCTACTTGGCCTAATCTCTCTGTCAATCTAATCCATCCCATTCTATCTGATCACTCCCCTTTGATTCTTGCTGACGGTTCCAAAATGAAAAATGAAAAAAGAAGTTTCAATTTTTTTAATGATTGGATTAGTTCTTCTGAATTCAAACCAACTGTGAATTTAGCTTGGTCCTTGCATTGTTATGGTAACCCTATGTTTATTCTTTGCAGGAAGCTTAAACATGTTAAAAAGCTTTTGAGAGCTTGGGCAACTGAGAAGTATGGTGATGGTACAAAGCAAACTAAAATTTTGAAGAAGAAGTATGCTGAGGTACAGGAATTTATGATGAACAACCCCCATGATCAAAATGCAGCTGAAGAGGAAGTAAGGCTATGTGATCTTCTTAACAAAGCTCTTGAAATTGAAAGTGGAATGAAACAACAGCAGTTTCATAGTAAGTGGTATAAATTTGGTGATCGCAACACTGATTTTTTTCATTCCTCGATCAAAATCAAACAAGCTAAAGAAAACATACACACAATAACTACTCTTGAAGGTTCTACTGTATCAACTCCTGACTTAATTGATGCTGCTTTTGTTCAATATTTTGAACACTTGTTTGGTAACTCCTCTGATTTTATTCCTGATTTTGACATGTTAAACAACATCCACCTTCCAAGTTTGTCCACTATGCAAGCTGCCTTGCTGGTAAATCAAGTTACTGATGAGGAAATAAAAAAATACTCTCTTTGCAATGAATAGAAAGTCGTGTGGTGGGCCTGATGGGTTCAATGTCCTCTTCTTTGTAACTTGCTGGGACATTATTCAATTGGATTTCTGCAAGGCAGTGCACAATTTTTTTAATAAATGCACACTGCTATCTGAAGTTAACTCAACTAATATTGTTCTAATCCCAAAAAGTTCTGAACCAAGCACTGTCTCTTCTTTTAGACCAATCTCGTGCTGCAATGTTGTGTATAAGTGTATATCAAAGATTATTGCGTCAAGACTAATGCAAGTACTCCCCCAAATAATTTCTCACAACCAGGTTGCATTTCTTCCCAATAGGAGTATTTATGACAACATTTTGCTGGCTCAAGAGCTTCTTTGTGGATACTCGAGATCTAATACTTCTCCTTCTGCTATGCTAAAGCTTGACATTTCTAAAGCTTATGATACCATTCACTGGTCCACCATTGTGAGAATTATGGCATTAATGAACTTTCCGAAGCCATTTGTTGGGTGGGTTTATGCATGTATTTCAACTGCAAGGTTCTCCATTGTTATTAATGGTCGACCTATTAGTTATTTCAGGAGTAGGCAGGGAATTAGGCAAGGGGATCCGATATCATCGTACTTATTTCTTCTGGTGATGGAAATGCTCACTAGATTTATGATATCAAAGTATGCTGCTGGGCAGATTAAATACCACCCCAAGTGCAAATTAACAAATGTTACTACACTCTTGTTTGCTGATGACATTATGATCTTTACTAAGCCTCATCTCCCCTCGTTGCAGAGTGTTATTAAAACATTGACTGACTTTTATTTGATGTCAGGTTTGCAACTTAATTTTTCTAAATCAAGTATAGCAATTGCAGGGGTTTCCACCAGTATTCACAACAGTCTATTACAATACACTGGTCTCCAAAGCATGGGAAATAAAATGATTTATCTTGGCCTCCCCCTATTGACATCAAGACTGAATTATGCTGATTGCCTCCCCCTGTACACCAAGATGGTTGCTATTCTTGACATGTGGTCTAACAGATATTTAACCCAGGCAGGAAGGCTGGTCCTAATCAAATCTGTTGCATTTTCAATGACTGTTTATTGGGCAAAAGCTTTTGTCTTGCCTACTAAAATTTTACATCATGTCAGAAGTGCAATGCTCAGATTCTTTTGGACTGGTTCCACCAAAAACAGGAAGCCATTGCCATGTTCTTTCAAACTTTTTGAGAAGAGTTTAAATACTGGTGGGTTGGGGGTTATAAACATTGTAGACTAGAATATTGCTGCGTTCAGTACTCATCTAAATTCTATTATTGTCAAGGATAACTCTGGTTGGGTTAATTGGGTTTGGGCAAATAGAATTGGTAGGGCAAGTTTCTGGACAGTTACTACTCCACAAATTTGCAGCTGGACTTGGAGAAAACTCCTGAGTTTACGTGATAGATTGCTTCCTATTATTGTTCATAGGTTGTCAAATTCATCTACTGTCAAATTTTGGTACGATCCATGGGTGGCCAAGGGAGTGATTTTGCATACTTTGTTCACATATCAACAGCTCCAACAAACTGGTATACCTATTTATGCAAATGCGGTGGATTATATATTCCATGGTAACTTGAATCTGCCATACTCATCAAATCAATACATCAGGACAGTGTGGAATGATATACAATGTAATAACTACCCTCTTGTTGATGTTGGTAATGTGTTTTGGAATGACAGACCTCATACTGTCAAGCTTGTGTACAAGCACCTGCACAATTTTAATGATCTAGCTTTCAAGTGGAGCAAAGTTATTTGGACCACTGATTCAACCCCAGGGGATAATCTGATGCTTTGGAAAGCGCTGCAAAATGCAATGTTGACTAGAACCAAATTGATGGAGATGGGATATGATACGGGATTCAATTGTGTTTTCTGTGCAAATGAGCCTGAGACTGTGCAACATTTGTTCATGCAATGTCCCTTCACTAAGATGCTATTTGACAATATGATGCTTGTTGCTGGGAGTAGATTGTTGGCTAATCAACCTACGCTGGATTTTGACATGATATACAAAGCTACAAGGTGGCGAACTTTGAAGGCAAGGCATTTAACTATATGCTTGAAGAAGTACATGACAGTGGTGTGGTATGAACGAAATTTGATTTGCTTTGAAAAGAAGAGGAGAGATGGGCAGGTGTTATGGAAGGTATTGAAGTATGAAATTTACAAAACTATGAAAATGCAATCTAATTTTCCAGCCATATACAAGGAAGCTTGGAGATAGTTGGTGTTTTTTTTGGGTGTATCTTGTTTTGTTGATTTGCATTGTGTGTTTTTCTGTTGTTTTTTTCCTGCTGTGTATCTCCGTGTGTTTTGTTTTGTCTTTTCTTTTTTCATGCTTGCTGTTTTCTTTTGGGCGAGTATTGTATTTTATTGTTTTTTTGCAATAAAATCAGGTAGGGGCCCTGTTAACCCCGCTAGCTTTTGCTAAAAAAAAAACTTGTATGACCAAGTGTAAAAACATTCAGGCTTAAATTATTACAAGTGGCAACAAAATATGTTTCATAAATTTAAATCTATTTTCTTTTAAAAATGCAAAGTAACAAATGACATTTGTAAGATATTAACTTAAATAATCAACAAGTGTGAAACAAGGAGAAACCAGAAGAAAAAAAAAATTCAGTTAAAATTTCAAGAAAACAAATTTTCTAGAAAAACAAATAGATCAACCTGGCAACTCAAATTCTTCAACCTGAAGTGATTCACTCAAGTATTCAAGCAGAGATTTAAATTTGAAACAAAACTGGAATCAAGCAGTGGATTAGATTTACACTCAGTTGCAGTTCAAATCTGAGACAAATCAAAAGTAAAGATCTGAAGAAATACAATAGATAAAACAAAGAAGAAAAATCAAAAGAAAAAGGAAAATCAGGCTCCGGTTCTCTTCAGGAAACAAGTGAGCAAACTTACCTTATTGATCTGATCTAAAAATTTGATTCAGTTGTGCTAAAATGTTTCCTGTTGTTTACATATGCTTGTGTGTGCTTATTGCATAGGAATAGTTTTCACTGGTCCAAATATGTGTTCCTTCCTGTGTATTCACAGGCTCAAAGAAAAAAAAACAGAAAAATCCATGTTCATCTTTAAAATTTCAAAGTAAAGAAAACTTGTAAAGAAACAAACCATGAAAAAAATATTTAAGAACAAAAGCATGTTTTAAATTAAAACTCCAGGCATTTTCAAATTGACAACAAATTCAAGTAAAAGGAAGTTTCAAATCTGGAAAATGAATTCAACCTAAAAATAAGCTTCAAAGCAATTCTGTGTCAATGTTTTCAAGCAATGCAAGTTTCTAGAAATCAAAATAAAGAAACCAGATAACCTGTAATAAAAAAAATCAGAGTTCGATCAAATGCAAATAAAATAGCAGATAAAAGGCAATATCTGGAAAACAATTGCAGGAAAAATAAATTTGCACATTATCAAAACAAATCTCTTCACTATCCTCTGTCTTCAATCAGGTGAGCAAACACTCTGACCCAGTTTTGATTTCTTAATATTTGATATGTATTTGTAGTTTGATATGAATTGTGCCTGAATATCTGTGTGAATATGCTTGCATGTCTTTATCTATGTATATGTAGACATAGGACCTGCATATTAGCTTATGCTCCTCTGTTCATAATTGTAGACATAAGTTGATTCCATAAATTCAAATCTCGTTACTCAATCCCTGTTAAAGTTTGATGTTTGAACGAAAATTTAATTTAAATATCAGGATTTAAATTTTAAAAATACTTTTGAGAACTAAAAATAAATGGGTTACTGGGAAATGTATAAACACGGTGAAGAAATCAAAATTATCAAAAAAAAATCAGTTGATTAAAATCTGAAATTTGATTACATGATCTTGTTTACTTCAATAAAACAAGAATTTTAAAAATAAAATCATATTTTTTAAGAAAAGATATTCACTGTGTAATCGTGAGTTGAACGAAAAATGGGTTTTAGTGAGTTTCTGGTGGTCAATCAAGTGTTGGACTTCGGAATCGCGTCAATAGGTGCGGGAACGATGGTTGAATTCGAGAAAAACGCTAGATTTTTTTTAATTCATCATTGATGAAGATTGGAATCGAATTAGGGTTAAGCACTGAGTTTTATTGGTTGAAATCGCGAGGTATTTGCGTCATCGTTAGCACGATTCAATCGATCGCACCATAGGGGATGTGATCGTCGTTGTACGGCGAAGCTTGAATCGCAGGGGCGAGTTGATCGGAGGTTGGGGTCACGGTGGCGAGTGGGTTTTATGGAGATGGGTTTGGTTACAGATGGTACTCAAATACTCAATTCGATTTTATGGTGAGCAAGTCGACGCTGGGCGATGGATCGAGTTGAGGAGGTAGTCACCGATTTGTGGAGGAGCTCGATGACGATCGGAGGAGCTCCGATCGTATGTGCACGTGTACGTACATTGGTGGTGTCAGTAGTTGCTTTGGAAAGATGAAGCGAGCTCGGGAACGAACTCGAAGCAGAGCGTGTTTTTGCCAGGGTTTTTGTTTGATGGTCTCGGCTATTCAAATTAAGTTACCAGGTTAAAACTTTCAGAGAAAAAAAGAAGAAACAAATAAAATACAAGTTTTACAAATGTAGGAGGGGAAAGGACTCGAGTTTCGGCTCGGGTATTTGAGAGATTTGCTCGGGTAATCCTGCATTAGGCCAAAGTATGGTTATAGTGGAATTTTAAGCTATTTAAAATTATGTTTTGATAACTTTAAATTTGTAAGATAAATGATTATTTTATTAAAGCTTAATTAATGATTTAACTAAGATATTTTAGGGATAAATGGGTAATTATGTTAATGAGGATATTAACAAGATAATGTTTTATCTTAATTAAGGTTTTACTATCTTAATTTTGATTAAGTAATTTAAAGAAATTTAATTTAATTAATTAGTTTAATTATAAAGGTTTGATTAAGGAATTAATCAAGGAAAATAATTTACTTGATTGATAAATGGTTAAGGATTAAAGGATTATTTGATTTAAGATTAATTAAGTTGTAATTGAAAGACCATTAACTAGATTATTAATTAATGATTTGGGATTCATTTATCAAGTAGTTAAGTGTAATTAAACTTAATTTAAATCAAGTGGTTAAGATTTACTAATTAAGTAATTAGTGAGTAATTAAGTAATTAAAGGTTACTTAACCAATAATTAAGAAGTCCTTAACTTGTAATTAAGTTTTATTAATTAATAATTAAGGTTTTATTAATTAATAATTAAAGAATAATTAATCCGTAATTAAGGATTAATTTAGAAGTTGTTAAGAGGTAATTAATTTATTTATCAGTGGTGATTAAAGATTAACCAAATGATAATTAAGGATTGATTAACTTGAGATTTTTAATTGATTGTTAAAGAATAATTAATTAATTAAAGATTAATAAATTGATAATGAGGTCAATTAAGAAGTGATTAATTAATTAAATAATTGTGATTAATTAATTAATGGTTGGTTAAGCAAGGTAAGTTGATTTATTCTTAAGTAATTGATTTAATTTGAATTAATTAAATTAATTAAAATTTGAATTAGAAAATATGCTTGCTTATGAATGATTGTATTGCCTTGCATTGATTGTAATCTCTAGACTGTAATTATCTGTGATATGTTTTCGGTATAAATACCCTTGGCCGTAAAACGACATTTGAAATTCGATGCGACAGGGAGTCGGATTCCAGTTGGTTATCCAAAACCCACATCGAATCATATTAGTGAATCCTTGTTATTGATAAAATTATTTTATCTATGAATCTGTGAATGAAGATAAGCGTTATAGCTTATACCGCTTATCGATATTGCTGCGTTTTAATCTGTGATGTGATAATTTTTGTTGTACTATTGTGTTTAAAACCCCTGGACTACACTATACACACAAAAATATGGATTTCACGTGGAAATAGGTCCGTCGCTTTCTTCCGTTTCTTGAAACAGCCATAACTTTTGACTTGTTTGGAGTTACGAAATCCACAACCTATCAAAACGAAGCTCTTTCCATGTTCTACGTTTTTATTGGTTTGAATTGTCATGGATCGGTTTTTTATGCAGAAAAATTCCATCTTAAGTTTTTTTATACCTCGGATGATTTCGTTGATAAATTTATTCCACGAAGTTTGTGGTATAAATAAACCGATTAGATCGATGTAAAAATAGAAGAACGACAAAAAAACAAAAATATACAAAGATCAAAAAAGGCAACGATAATATTCCGCTAAAAAGATTGAAATTGGATTAAAAATTGGATAATACAAGAAACTGAAATATATTCGCACACTGAAAAAGTAGGTTACTTACAGGCTAAGTAATAATATAAAACACTCTCAGCCATTCGAAATTCTAAGATATCAAATGCGTCTAACGTTCTCCTTGAAGTCACTTTATCGTGGTGTTGTAATTTTGGTAAAAAGACCGCGTGTGTTAATGAATAAGAGCAAAACAATTAGATAAGGAAAACGAGGAAAGCAGAAAGATCGTAAAAAAAGAACTTTTATTGCGCTATAGTTTCAGTAGATAAGCTTTTGACCCATATTCACATTTATTCCATTAGTGATCCATAATATCTTAAATATCGAGTGCTACAGTGTGAGCATGCTCGAGCGTTTCACGGAGATCGAAGACTTTCGCCAATACTGTCGAATTGGATTCACGAGCGGTCCGTCGCTTTCTTCTATTACTTCATACAGTCATAACTTTTGACTCGTTTGAAGTTACGGTAGCCATAGCCTATCAAAACGAAGCTCTTTTCATGTTTAATGTTTCTAACGGTTGGAATTGTCATGAATCGGTTTTGTGTGCAGAATAAATCCATCATAAATTTTATCTACAGCTCGGATTTTTTTGTTCGTAAATTTATTCCGTGGAGTTTGTGGTATAAACAGTCGGACTAAATCGATGTAAATCTAGAAGAACGACAAAAAAACAAAAATGTACGAAGATAAAAAAATGCCACGATAATATTCCGCTAAAAAGATTGAAATTGGGTTTAAAATGGGATAAAACAGGAAACCGAAAGACATTCGCAGACTGAAAAAGAAGGTTACTTACAGGCCAAGTAATCATATAAAACACTCTCAGCCGTTCGAAATTCTAAGGTATCAAATGCTTTTAATATTCTCCTTGAAGTCACTTTGTAGTGATGCTGTAATATTGGTAAAAAGACCGCGCGTGTTGATGAATATAAGCAAAACAATGAGGTATGGAAAACGAGGAAGACGGAACGATTGTAAAAAAAGAACGCTTACTGCGCTATAGCTTCAGTAGACAAGCTTTTGACCCATGTCCCCATTTGTACCCTCACTGATCCATAATATCTTAAATATCGAGTGCTACATTGTGAGCATGCTCCAGCGTTTAGAGAAGATCAAAGACTTTCGCCAATACCGTCGAACCGGATCAGAGAGCTGTCCGTCGCTTTCTTACGTTTCTTCAAACGACCGTAACTTTTGACTCGTTTAGAGTTACGGGAGCCACAACCTATCAAAATGAAGCACTTTCCACATTCTACGTTTCTAATGGTTGAAATTGTCGTGAATCGGTTTTTTGTGCAGAATAATTCCATCTTAAGTTTTTTCTACAGTTCGGATGTTTTCGATCATAAATTTATTCCACGGAGTTTATGGTATAAGTTGTCAGACTAAATCGATTTAAAACCTAGAAGAACGACAAAAAATATACGAAGATCAAAAAAGTCCACGATAATATTCCGCTAAAAAGATTGAAATTGGATTTAAAATTGGATAAAATAGGAAACCGAAAGATATTCGCAGATTGAAAAGGTAGGTTACTTACAGGCCAAGTAATCATATAAAACAACCCTCAGCCGTTCGAAGTTCTAAGGTATCAAATGTATTTAACATTCTACTTGAAGTCACTTTGTCGTGATGTTGTAATATTAGAAAAAATACCACGCGCGTTGATGAATACGAGCAAAAAAACGAGGTATGGAAAACGAAGAAGAAGGAACGATTGTAAAAAAAAGAACGTTTATTGCGCTATAGCTTCAATAGATAAGCTTTTGATCCATATCCTCTTTTGTTCTCTCAGTGATCCATAATATCTTAAATATCGAGTGCTACAGTGTGAGCATGCTCGAGCATTTCAAGGAGATCGAAGACTTTCGTCAATACCGTCGAATCGGATCTACGAGCAGTCCGTCGCTTTCTTCTGTTTCTTCAAACGGCCATAACTTTTGACTTGTTTGGCGTTACGGGAGCCACAACCAATCAAAACGAAGCTATTTCCATGTTCTACATTTCTAACGGTTGGAATTGTCATGGATCAGTTTTGTGTGCAGAATAATTCCATCTTAAGTTTTTTTTACAGCTCAGATGTTTTCGTTCATAAATTTATTCCGTGGAGTTTATTGTATAAATAGTCAGATTAAATAGATGTAAATCAAGAAGAACGACAAAAAAATAAAATATACGAAGATCAAAAAGGCCATGAAAATATTCCGCTAAAAAGATTGAAATTGGATTAAAAAATGGATATGACAGGAAACCGAAAGCTATTCGCAGACTGATAAAGTAGGTTACTTATAGGCTGAGTAATCATATAAAATACCCTCAACCGTTCGAAATTCTAAGGTATCAAATTCATTTAAAATTCTCGTTGAAGTCACTTTGTCGTGGTGTCGTAATATTGGTAAAAAGACCGTGCGTGTTGGTGAATATGAGCAAAACAATGAGGTACGGAAAACGAGGAAAACGGAACGATCGTAAAAAAACGTTTATTACGCTATAGCTTCAGCAAACAAGCTTTTGACCCATATCCACATTTATTCCCTCAATAATCCCTAATATCTTAAATATCGAGTACTATAGTGTGAGCATGCTTGAGTGTTTCGAGGAGATCGAAGATTTTTGCCAATACCGTCGAATCGGATCAGCGAGCGGTCTGTCGCTTTCTTCCGTTTCTTCAATCGGCCTTAATTTTTGACTCGTTTGGAGTTACGAGAGCCACAACCTATCAAAACAAATCTCTTTCCATGTTCTACATTTCTAACAGTAAGAATTGTCATTGATCGTTTTTGTGTGCAGAATAATTCCATCTTAAGTTTTTTCTACAGCTCGGATGTTTTCGTTTATAAATTTATTTCACGGAGTTTGTGGTATAAATAGTCGGACTGAATAGATGTAAACCTAAAAGAACGACAAAAAAACAAAAATATACGAAGATCAAAAAAGGCCACGAAAATATTCCGCTAAAAAGATTTAAATTGGATTAAAAATTGGATAAAACAGGGAATTGAAAGATATTCGCTGACTAATAAAGTAGGTTACTTACAGGCCGAGTAATCATATAAAACACTCTCAACCATTCGAAATTCTAAGATATCAAATGTATTTAACATTCTCCTTGAAGTTACTTTGTCGCGGGGTTGTAATATTGGTAAAAAGACCGCGCATGTTGATGAATATGAGCAAAACAATAAGGTACGGAAAACGAGGAAGACGGAACGATCGTAAAAAAAGAACGTTTATTGCACTATAGCTTCAGTGGACAAGCTTTTGACCCATATCCCCATTTATTCCCTCAATGATGCATAATATCTTAAATATCGAGTGCTACAGTGTGAGCATGCTCGAGCGTTTCGAGGAGATCGAAGACTTTTGCCAATAAAGTCGAATCAGGTCAGCGAGTGGTTTGTTGCTTTCGTCCATTTCTTCAAACGGCCATTACTTTTGAATCGTTTGGAGTTATAGGAGCCACAACCTATCAAATAGAAGCTCTTTCCACGTTCTATGCTTCGTATGGTTGGTAGTGTCATTGATTGGTTTCATGTACGAAAAATTTCCATCTTAAGTTTTTTTACACCTCGGATGTTTTCGTTGGTAAATTTATTCCCTGTAGCTTGTGGTATAAATATACCGATTAAATCGATGTAAAAATAGAAGAACGACAAAAAACAAAAATATACGAAGATCAAAAAAGGCCAAGAAAAAATAGGTTACTAATAGGCTAAGTAGTGATATAAAACATCCTCAACCGTTCGAAATTCTAAGATATCACATGGTTTAACATTCTCATTGAAGTTGCTTTTTCGTGGTGTTGTAATATTGGTAAAAAGACCACGCGTGTTGATGAATATGAGCGAAACAATAAGGTACGGAAAATGAGAAAGACGGAACGATCGTAAAAAAACGTTTTATTGAACTATAGCTTCAGTAGACAAGCTTTTTACCCATATTCCCATTTATTCCCTCGGTGATCCATAATATCTTAAATGTCGAGTGCTATAATGTGAGCATGCTCGAGCGTTTCGCAGAGATCGAGGATTTTCGCCAATACCGTCGAATTTGATCAGCAAGCGGTCCGTCGCTTTCTTCCGTTTCTTCAAACGGCCATAACTTTTGACTCGTTTGGAGTGACGGGAGCCACAACCTATCAAAACGAAGCTCTTTCCGTGTTCTACCTTTCTAACTGTTGGAATTGTCATGGATTGGTTTTGTATGCAGAATAATTCCATCTTAAGTTTTTTCTACAGCTCAGATGTTTTCGTTCATAAATTTATTCCATGGAATTTGTGGTATAAAAAGTCAGACTAAATCGATGTAAACCTAGAAGAACGACAAAAAAATAAAAATACGAAGATCAAAAAGGACCACGATAGTATTCCGCTAAATAGATGGAAATTGGGTTAAAAATTGGATAAAACAGAAAACCGAAAGATTTTCACAGACTGAAAAAGTAGGTTACTTACAGGCTAAGTAATCATATAAAACGCCCTCAGCCGTTCAACATTCTAAGATATCAAATGCATTTAACATTCTCCTTGTAGTCACTTTGTCATGGTGTTGTAATATTGGTAAAAAGACCGCGCGTGTTGATGAATATGAGGAAAACAATAAGTTACGGAAAACAAGGAAGACAGAACGATAGTAAAAAAGAATGTTTATTGCGTATAGCTTCAGTAGACAAAATTTTGGCCCATGTCCCCATATATTTCCTCAGTGATCCACAATATTTAAAAATCGAATGCTACAGTGTGAGCATGCTCGAGCGTATCGCGGAGATAGAAGTCTTTCGCCAATACCGTCGAATCGGATCAGCGAGCGGTCCGTCGCTATCTTTCGTTTCTTCAAACGGCCATAACTTCTCGTTTGGAAATACGAAAGCCACAACCTATCAAAACAAAGCTCTTTTCATGTTCTACGTTTCTAATGATTGGAATTGTCATGGATCAGTTTCGTGTGCAGAAAAATTCCATCTTAAGTTTTTTAACACCTCAGATGTTTTCATTGTTAAATTTATTCCTCGGAGTTTATGGTATAAATAAACCGATTAATTCGATGTAAAAATAGAAGAATGAAAAAAAATATGTGAAAATAAAAAAAGGCCACGATAATATTCCGGTAAAAAGATTGAAAGTGGATTAAAAATTGGATAACACAGGAAACCAAAATATATTCGCAGATTGAAAAAGTAGGTTAGTTACAGGCTAAGTAATAATATAAAACACTCTCAGCTGTTAGAAATTCCAAGATATCAAATGCGTTTAACATTCTCCTTGAAGTCACTTTGTCGTGGTGTTGTAATTTTTGTAAAAAGACCGCACGTGTTGATGAATATGAGCAAAACAATTAGGTAAGGAAAACGACGAAGAAGGAACGATCGTAAAAAAAGAACGTTTATTGTGCTATAGCTTCAGTAGACAAGTTTTTGACCCATGTTCCCATTTATTCCCTTAGTGATCCATAATATCTTAAATATCGAGCGCTACAGTGTGGGCATGCTCGAGCGTTTCATGGAGATCGAAAACTTTCGTCAATACCATCGAATCAAATAAGCGAGTGGTCCGACGCTTTCTTCCATTTTTTCAAACGGCCATAACTTTGACTCGTTTGGAGTTACGGGAGCCACAACCTTTCAAAACGAAGCTCTTTCCATGTTCTATGTTTCTAATGGTTGGAATTGTCATAGATCAGTTTTGAGTGCAGAATAATTCCATCTTAAATTTTTTTCTATAGGTCGGATGTTTTCGTTCATAAATTTATTTCACGAAGTTTGTGGTATAAATAGTCGGATTAAATTGATGTAAACCTAGAAGAACGATGAAAAAATAAAATTATATGAAGATAAAAAAAGCCACGATAATATTCTGCGAAAAAGATTGAAATTGGATAAAACAGGAAACCTAAAGATATTCACAGGCTTAAAAAGTAGGTTACTTAGAGGCTAAGAAATCATATAAAACACCCTCAGCAGTTCGAAATTCTAAGGTATCAAATGCGTTCAAAATTCTCTGTGAAGTCACTATGTCGTGGTGTTGTAATATTGGTAAAAAACCGCACGTGTTGATGAATGTGAATAAAACAATGTGGTACGGAAAACATGGAAGACGAAACTGTCGTAAAAAAAGAACGTTTATTGTGTTATAGCTTCAGTAGACAAGCTTTTGACCCATATCCTCATTTATTCCCTCATTGATCCATAATATCTTAAATATCGAGTGCTAAAGTGTGAGCATGCTCGAGCGTTTCGCTGAGATCGAAGACTTTCGCCAATACCATCGAATCGGATCAGCAAGCGGTCCGTCGCTTTCTTCCGTTTCTTCAAATAACCATAACTTTTGACCCATTTGGAGTTACAGGAGCCACAACTATCAAAACGAAGCTCTTTCCATGTTCTACGTTTCTGACGGTTGGAATTGTCATGGATCGGTTTTGTGTGTAGAATAATTCCATCTTAAGTTATTCTACAGCTTGGATGTTTTCGTTCATAAATTTTTTCCGTGGAGTTTGTAGTGTAAGTAGTCGGACTAAATCGATGTAAACCAAGAAGAACAAAAAAAGAAACAAAAATATACGAAGATCAAAAAAGGCCATGATAATATTCCGCTAAAAAGATTGAAATTGGATTCAAAATTGGATAAAACAGGAAACCAAAAGATATTCGCAGACTAAAAAAGTAGTTTACTCAAAGGCTAAGTAATCATATAAAATACCCTCAGCCGTTCGAAATTCTAAGGTATCAAATGCGTTTAACATTCTCCTTGAAGTCACTTTGTCGTGGTGTTGTAATATTGGTAAAAAAAGACCGCGCGTAAGTATGAATATGAGCAAAACAATAAGGTACGGAAAACGTGGAAGACGGAACGGTCATAGAAAAAGAGCATTTATTGCGCTATAGCTTTAGTAGACAAGATTTTGACCCATATCCTCATGTATTCCCTCGTTGATCCATAATATCTTAAATCTCGAGTGCTATAGTGTGAGCATGCTCAAGCGTTTCGTGGAGATCGAAGATTTTCGTCAATACCGTCGAATCGGATCAGCGAGCGGTCTGTCGCTTTCTTCCGTTTCTCCAAACGGCCATAACTTTTGACTCGTTTGGAGTTATGAGAGCCACAACCTATCAAAACGAAGCACTTTCAATGTTCTACGTTTCTAACTGTTGGAATTGTCATGAATCGATTTTGTGTGCATAATAATTCAATCTTAAGTTTCTTCTACAGCTCGGATGTTTTCGTTCAAAAATTTATTCCGTATAGTTTGTGGAGTAAATAGTCTGACTAGATCGATGTAAACCTAGAAGAACGAAAAAAAACAAAAGCATACGAAGATAAAAAAAGGCCACGATAATATTCCGCTTAAAAGATTGAAATTAGATTTTAAAATTGGATAAAACAGAAACTGAAAGATATTCGTAAAGTAAAAAAGTAGGTTACTTAGAGGCTAAGTAATCATATAAAATACCCTCAGCCATTCGAAATTCTAAGTTATCAAATGCGTTTAACAGTCTCCTTGAAGTCACTTTCTCATGGTGTTGTAATATTGGTAAAAAGAACGCGCGTTTTGATGAATATGAGCAAAACAATGAGGTACGAAAAACATGAAAGACGGAACGGTCGTAAAAAAAGAACGTTTATTGCGCTACAGCTTCAGTAGACAAGCTTTTGACCCATATTCTCGTTTATTCCCTCGGTGGTCTGTAATATCTTATATATCGAGTGCTACAGTGTGAGCATGCTCGAGCGTTTCGCGGAGATCGAAGACATTCGCTAATATCGTCGAATCGGATCAGCGAGCGGTCCGTCGCTTTCTTCCGTTTCTTCAAACGGCCATAACTTTTGATCCGTTTGGAGTTACGGGAGCCACAACCTATCGAAACGAAGAACTTTCCATAATCTACGTTTCTAACTGTTGGAATTGTCATGGATCGGTTCTATGTGCAGAATAATTCCACATTAAGGTTTTTTTACAGCTTGGATGTTTCGTTCATAAATTTATTCCACGGGGTTTGTAGCGTAAATAGTCGGACTAAATCGATGTAAACCTAGAAGGAAAACAAAAATATACGAAGATAAAAAAATGCCACGATAATATTCTGCTAAAAACATTGAAATTGGATTTAAAATTGGATAAAAAAGGAAACCGAAAGATATCCACAGATTGAAAAAGTAGGTTACTTACAGGCTAAGTAATCATATAAAACACCCTCGGCCGCTCGAAATTCTAAGGTATCAAATGCGTTTAACATTCTCCTTAAAGTCACTTTATCGTGATGTTGTAATATTGGTAAAAAGACCCGCGTGTGGTGATGAATATGAGGAAAACAGTGAGGTACAGAAAACGAGGAAGACGGAACAGTCGTAAAAAAAGAACATTTATTGCACTATAGCTTCAGTAGATGAGCTTTTGAACCATATCCTCATTTATTCCCTCGGTGATCCATAATATCTTAAATATCGAGTGCTACAGTGTGAGTATGCTCGAGCGTTTTGCGGAGATTGAAGACTTTTGCCAATACCGTCAAATCGGATAAGCGAGCGGTCCGTCGCTTTCTTCCGTTTCTTTAAATGACCATAACTTTTAACTCGTTTGGAGTTACGGGAGCCAAAACCTATCAAAACGAAGCTCTTTCCATGTTCAACTTTTCTAATGTTGAAATTGTCATGGATCGGTTTTGTGTGTAGAATAATTCCATCTTTAGTTTTTCTACAGCTTGGATGTTTTCGTTCATAAATTTATTTCGCGGAGTTTGTGGTATAAATAGTCGGGCTAAATCGATGTAAACCTAGAGGAACGTAAAAAACAAAAATATACGAAGATCAAAAAATGCCACGATAATATTCCACTAAAAAGATTGAAATTAGATTTAAAATTGGATAAAGCAGGAAACCGAAAGGTATTCGCAGACTAAAAAAGTAGGTTACTTAGAGGCTAAGTAATCATATAAAACACCCTCAGCCGTTCAAAATTCTAAGGTATCAAATGCATTCAACATTCTCCGTGAAGTCACTTTGTCGTGATGTTGTAATATTGGTAAAAAGACAACACGTGTTGATGAGTATGAGCAAAACAATGTGGTACGGAAAATATGAAAAACGGAACTATCGTAAAAAAAGAACGTTTATTGCGCTATAGCTTCAGTAGACAAGCTTTTGACCCATATCCTCATTTATTCCCTCGGTGTTCCATAATACCTTAAATATCGAGTGCTACAGTGTGAGCATGCTCGAGTATTTCGCAGAGATCGAAGACTTTCGCCAATACCGTCCAATCGGATCAGCAAGCGGTCCATCGCTTTCCTCCGTATCTTCAAATGACCATAATTTTGACTCGTTTAAAGTTATGAGAGCCACGACCTACCAAAACGAAGCTCTTTCCATGTTCTACGTTTGTAATGGTTGGAATTATCATGGATCGGTTATGTGTGCAGAATAATTACATCTTAAGTTTTTTCTACAACTTGGAAGTTTTCTTGTATAATTTTATTCCGCAGAGTTTGTGGTGTAAATAGTCGGACTAAATCGATGTAAACCTAGAAGAACGAAAAAATAATACGGGGATCAAAAAAGCCACGACAGGCTAAGTAATCATATAAAGCACCCTCAGCCGTTCGAAATTCTAAGCTATCAAATGCGTTTAACATTCTTCTTAAAGTCATTTTGTCGTAGTGTTGTAATTTTGGTAAAAAACCGCGCGTGTTGATGAATATGAGCAAAACAACGAGGTATGGAAAACGTGGAAGATGGAACGATCATAAAAAAAGAATGTTTATTGCGCTACCATTTCAGTAGGTAAACTTTTGACACTTATCCTCATTTATTCCCTCATTGATCCATAATATCTTAAATATCGAGTGCTACAGTTGAGCATGCTCGAGAGTTGCGCGGAGATCGAAGATTTTTGCCAATACTATCGAGTCGGATCAGTAAGCGGTCCGTCGTTTTCTTTCGTTTCTTCAAACGGCCATAACTTTTGACTCGTTTGGATTTTTGAGAGCCGCAACTTATAAAATCGAAGCACTTTCAATGTACTACGTTTCTAATAGTTGGAATTGTCATGGATCGGTTTTGTGTGCATAATAATTCCATGTTAAGTTTTTTCTACAGCTCGGATGTTTTCGTTCATAATTTATTCCGTGGAGTTTGTGGTGTAAATAGTCGGACTGAATCAATGTAAACCTAGATGAATGACAAAAAAACAAAAGTATATGAAGATCAAAAAAGGCCACGATAATATTCCGCTAAGAAGATCGAAATTGGATTTGAAATTGGATAAAACAGGAAACCAAAAGATATTCGCAGACTAAAAAAGTAGGTTACTTAGAGGCTAAGTAATCATATAAAACACCCTCAGCCGTTCGAAATTCTAAGGCATCAAATGCGTTTAACATTCTAATTGAAGTCATTTTGTCATGGTGTTGTAATGTTGGTAAAAAGACCACGCATGTTAACGAATATGAGCAAAACAACGTGGTACGGAAAACGTGGAAGACGGAACGGTCGTAAAAAAGGAACGTTTATTGCGCTATAGCTTCAGTAGACAAGCTTTGGACCCATATCCTCATTTATTCCCTCAGTGATCCATAATATCTTAAATATTGAGTGCTAAAGTGTGAGCATGCTCGAGCGTTTCACGGAGATCGAAGACTTTCGCCAATACCGTTGAATCGTATCAACGAGCGGTCCGTTGCTTTCTTCCGTTTCTTCAAACGGCCATAACTTTTAACCCATTTGGAGATATGGGAGCCAAAACTTAACAAAACGAAGCTCTTTCCATAATTTTTGTTTCTAACTGTTGGTATTGTCATGGATCGGTTTTGTGTGCTGAATAATTCCATCTTAAGTTTTCTTTACAGCTCGGATGTTTTCGTTCATAAATTTATTCCACGGGGTTTGTGGTGTAAATATTCGGACTAAGTCGATGCAAATCTAGAAGAATAACAAAAAAACAAAAATATACGAAGATCAAAAAATGCCATGATAATATTCTGCTAAAAAGATTGAAATTGGATTTAAAATTGGATAAAACAGGAAAACGAAAGATATTCGCAGGCCGAAAAAGTAGGTTACTTACAAGCTAAGTGATCATATAAAACACCCTCGGCCGTTCGAAATTCTAAGGTATCAAATGCGTTTAACATTCTTTTTAAAGTCACTTTGTCATAGTGTTGTAATATTGGTAAAAAGACCGCACATGTTGATGAATATGAGCAAAACAATGAGGTACGGAAAACGAGGAAGATGGAATGGTTGTAAAAAAAAGAACGTTTATTGTGCTATAGCTTTAGTATACAAGCTTTTGACCATATCCCCATTTGTTCTCTCAGTGATTCATAAAATCTTAAAAATCGACTACTATAGTGTGAGACTACTCGAGCGTTTCGCAGAAATCGAATACTTTCGCTTATACTGTCGAATCGGATCAGCGAGTAGTCTCTCGCTTTCTTCTGTTTCTTCAAATGACCATAACTTTTGGCTCATTTGGAGTTGCTGGAGCCAAAACCTATCAAAACAAAGCCTTTCCATGTTCTACTTTTCTAATAGTTGGAATTGTCATGGATCAGTTTTGTGTGCAGAATAATTCCATCTTTAGTTTTTTCTACAGCTCGTATGTTTTCATTCATAAATTTATTACGTGGAGTTTATAGTATAAGTAGTCGGACTAAATCGATGTAAACCTAGAAGAACGACAAAAAAGAAAAATATACGAAGATCAATAAAGGTCACGATAATATTCCACTAAAAAGATTGAAATTGCATTTAAAATTGGATAAAATAGAAAACAGAAAGATATTCGCAGACTGAAAAAGTAGGTTACTTACAGGCTAAGTAATAATATAAACCACCCTTAGCCGATCGAAATTCTAAGGTATAATATGCGTTTGTCGTTCTCCTTGAAGTCACTTTGTCGTGGTGTTGTAATATTGGTAAAAAGACCGCGAGTGTTGATGAATATGAGCAAAACAATGAGGTACAGAAAACGAGAAAGACGGAATGGTCGTAAAAAAAGAACGTCTATTGCGCTATTGCTTCAGCAGACAAGTTTTTGATCCATATCCCCATTTATTCCCTCGGTGATCCATAATATCTTAAATATCGAGTGTTACAGTGTGAACATGCTCGAACGTTTCGTGGAGTTCGAAGACTTTCGCCAATACCGACGAATCAGATCAACAAATGGTCTGTTGCTTTCTTCCGTTTCTTTAAACGGCCATAACTTTTGACTCGTTTGGAGTTACGGGAGCCACAACCTATCAAAACGAAGCTCTTTCCATGTTCTACATTTCAAATGGTTGGAATTGTCATGGATCGGTTTTGTGTGCAGAATAATTCCATCTTAAGTTTTTTCTACAGATCAGATGTTTTCCTTCATAAATTTATTCCGTGGAGTTTGTGGTATAAATAGTCGGACTAAATCGATGTAAACCTAGAAGTACGAAAAAAACAAAAATATATGAAGATCAAAAAAGGCCACGATAATATTTCGCTATAAAGATTGAAATTGGATTTAAAATTGGATAAAATAGGAAACCAAAAGATATTTACAGACTAAAAAAGTTTGTTACTTATAGGCTAAGTAAACATATAAAACACCCTCAGTCATTCGCAATTCTAAGGTATCAAATGCGTTTTACATTCTCTTAGAAGTCACTTCGTCATGGTGCTGTGATATTGGTAAAAAGATCGCGCGTGTTGATGAATATGTGCAAAACAATGAGGTACGGAAAACGTGGAAGACAGAATAGTCGTAAAAAAGGAACGTTTATTGCGCTATTGCTTCAGTAGACAAGTTTTTGACCCATATCCTCATTTATTCCCTCGACGATCCATAATATCTTAAATATCGAGTGTTACAGTGTGAGCATGCTCGAGCTTTTCCTGGAGATCGAAGACTTTCGCCAATATCGTCGAATCGCATCAGCGAGCGGTCCGTCGCTTTCTTTCGTTTCTTCGAACGACCATAACTTTTGACTCGTTTGTAGTTACGGAAGACACAACCTATCAAAACGAAGCTCTTTCCATGTTCTACGTTTCTAACATTTGGAATTGTCATGAATCGGTTTTATATGCAGAATAATTCCATCTTAACTTTTTTTACAGCTTGGATGTTTTCATTCATAAATTTATTCCACAGAGTTTGTGGTGTAAATATTCCGCTACAAAGATTGAAATTGGATTTAAAATTTGATAAAACTGAAAGATATTCGCCGACTAAAAAAGTAGGTTACTTAGAGGCTAAGTAACCATATAAAACACCCTCCACCGTTCGAAATTCTAAGGTATCAAATGTGTTTAACATTCTTCTTGAAGTCACTTTATCATGGTGTTGTAATATTGGTAAAAAGACCACTTGTGTTGATGAATATGAGCAAAACAATGAAGTGCGAAAAACGTAGAAGATGGAATGGTCGTAAAAAAAGAATGTTTATTGCGTTATAGCTTCAGTAGACAAGCTTTTGACCCATATCCTCATTTATTCCCTCGGTGATCCATAATATCTTAAATATCGAGTGTTATAGTGTGAGCATGCTCGAGCTTTTCACAGAGACGAAGACTTTCGCCAATACCGTCGAATCAGATCAGCGAGCGATCCGTCGCTTTCTTACGTTTCTTCAAACGGCCACAATTTTTGACTCGTTTGGAGTTACCAGAGCCACAACCTATCAAAAGGAAGCTCTTTCCATGTTCTACGTTTCTAACTATTAGAATTGTCATGGATCGGTTTTGTGTGCAGTATAATTCCATCTATTTTTTTACAGCTCAGATGTGTTCGTTCATAAATTTATTCCACGGAGTTTGTGATATAAATAGTCGGACTAAATCGATGTAAACCTAGAAGAACAACAAAAAAACAAAAATATACGAATATCAAAAAAGGTCATGATAATATTCCGCTAAAAAGATTGAAATTGGATTTAAAATTGGATAAAATGGGAAATCGAAAGATATTCACAGACTGAAAAAGTAGGTTACTTACTGGCTAAGTGATCATATAAAACACCCTCGGCCATTCGAAATTCTATGGTATCAAATGCGTTTAACATTCTTCTTAAAGTCACTTTGTCGTGGTGTTGTAATATTGGTAAAAAGACCACGCTTTTTGTTGATGAATATGAGCAAAACAATGAGGTACGGAAAACGAGGAAGACAGAATGATCGTAAAAAAAGAACGTTTATTGCGCTATAGCTTCAGTAGACAAGCTTTTGACCCATATCCTCATTTATTCCCTCGGTGTTCCATAATACCTTAAATATCGAGTGCTACAGTGTGAGCATGCTCGAGTATTTCGCAGAGATCGAAGACTTTCGCCAATACCGTCGAATCGAATCAGCAAGCGGTCCATCGCTTTCTTCCGTATCTTCAAATGACCATAATTTTGACTCGTTTAAAGTTATGAGAGCCACGACCTACCAAAACGAAGCTCTTTCCATGTTCTACGTTTGTAATGGTTGGAATTGTCATGGATCGGTTATGCGTGCTCGAGCGTTTCACGAAGATCGTAGACTTTCGTCAATACCGTCGAATCGGATCAGCGAGCGGTCCGTCGCTTTCTTTCGTTTGTAGTTATGGAAGCTCTTTCCATGTTCTACTTTTCTAATGGTTGGAATTGTCATGGATCGGTTTCGTATGCAAAAAAAATTCCATCTTAAGTTTTTTTTACACCTCGGATGTTTTCGTTGATAAATTTATTCCCCGGAATTTGTGGTATAAATAAACTGATTAAATCGATGTAAAAACAGATGAACGTCAAAAAAAACAAAAATATATGATGATAAAAAAAGCCACGATTATATTACGCTAAAAAGATTGAAATTGGATTAAAAATTGGATAATACAGAAATCCAAAATATATCCGCAGATTGAAAAAGTAGGTTACTTACAGGCTGAGTAATAATATAAAACACACTCAGCCGTACGAAATTCTAAGATATCAAATGCGTTTAACATTTTTGTTGAAGTCACTTTATCGTGGTGTTGTAATTTTGGTAAAAAGACCGCTCGTGTTGATGAATATGAGCAAAACAACTAGGTAAGGAAAACGAGTAAGACAGAACGATAGTACAAATAGAATGTTTATTGTGCTATAGCTTCAGTAGACAAGCTTTTGACCCATATTCACATTTATTCCCTTAGTGATCCATAATATCCTAAATATCAAGTGCTATAGTGTGAGCATGACCGAGCGTTTCATGGAGATCGAAGACTTTCGCCAATAACGTCGAATCGGATCTGCAAGCGGTCCATCGTTTTCTTCCGCTTCTTCGAACGGACATAACTTTTGACTCGCTTGGAGTTACGGGAATCACAATCTATAAAAACGAAGCTCTTTCCATGTTCTATGTTTCTAACAGTTGAAATTTTCATGGATCGATTTTGTGTGCAGAATAATTCCATCTTAAGTTATTTCTACAGCTTGGATTTTTTCGTTCATAAATTTATTCCATGGAGTTTGTAGTATAAATAGTCGGACTAAATCGATATAAACCTAGAAGAACGACAAAAAAATATATACGAAGATCAAAAAAGGCTACGATAATATTGTGCTAAAAAGATTGAAATTGGATTAAAAAACTGGATAAAACAAGAAACCGAAAGATATTCGCAGATTGAAAATGTAGGTTACTACAAGCTAAGTAAATATAAACACCTCATCCGTTCGAAATTATAAGATATCCAATGCGTTTAACATTCTTCTGGAAGTCACTTTGCCGGGATGTTGTAATTTTGGTAAAAAGACCGAGTGTATTGATGAATATGAGCAAAACAATAAGGTGCGGAAAACGAGTAAGATGGAACGATCGTAAAAAAAAGAACGTTTATTGTGCTATAGCTTCAGTAGACAAGCTTTTGACCTATATTCCCATTTATTCCCTCAGTGGTCCATAATATCTCAAATGTCGAGTGCTACAATGTTAGCCTGCTCGAGCGTTATGAGGAGATCGAAGACTTTCGCCAATACCGTCGAATCGGATCAGCGAGCGGTCCATCGCTTTCTTCCATTTCTTTAAACGGCCATAACTTTTGACACGTTTGTGAAAGCGACTACTATGTGGCTAGTTATCACTTAGGATCGTGTAATATGGAATGTATTATAATCTAAACGCGGAAACAGATAATAATAATAAAATAAATAAGAATAAGCACACCAGGAGTTTTTGTAATCGTTCGAACTTTCCGTTCTACGTCCGGTCCCAGACTTTCCTATGGAATTTCACCTAATAACCCCTCACTTAACCTGGAGGAATAGGTAAACAACATCTGAGCAGTCGATAGGATTTTTCTGCCTCAACAACCGAAGAGGATTTTTCGGCCCGATACAAACTAACAGGACTTCTATAGTTTCAATAAAGTTGCTTGACACTTTGTGTTCTTGATAACACTAATTTATTTTTGATAGTATACCCTTCTTGTAATCTTTTCCTCAAGTGTATATTGTATGTGTAAATATTAGAAAGAAAAATATTGCTTTGAATCGAAGAATAAGTTAATTAATTCAAAGATTTAAGCGATACAAATTGTGATTGCTTGTAGATTGCACAGATAGAAAGATAGAGAATATAGCAAGAAATCAAAATAAAAATTCGTGATTTGAGAAGTGATTCTAACATGTTTATATAGAGAACAAAGAGTTACAACTATTCACGAAGAGTTTTGATCAAAAGATGCAGCCATATCTCTTCAAATTGGATCGTAACTCTTCGCAAATGGAAGTGTCTCTTCAGGGTAAATAGATGTTAGAGTCGGTCAGTCGACTGAGGAAAAACGACCAGTCGAATGAATATTCAAAGTTGATGTAAAATAGAGCATATCTGTGCTACTGAAACAAGTTCAGTCGACTGGTCATTTCTGGTCAGTCGACTGACCTAGTTGTCAGTGCACAGTTAACACCTTTTTTAAAGAATTGTTTTTGAAACGACTTTGATTTTGTGTAAACTACTTAATGATAGATTTTAACAGTTTTAAACTAAATCTAAGATTAAAACTTCAATAAATTAACATACTGTACTCAGATTTGATGTCTTATCTCCTTTGTAGCATATCTCATTCTCTTTTTGTCGCTTGATCGTATAGTCTCATCACTGATTGTTTAAGCTTTTTGCCGTGAATCAAAAACTCATGGTTCAACATTCTTCCCCTTTTTGATTGATGACAACCTATTCTAGATGATACTATATTTTAAGAAATATATAACGTAAGTTATATCTCCCCTTAATATCTGGCGACATATCTAATCTTGCGAAAAAACAGTTTTGTCATACAGATTTCTCCCCCTTTGTCATCGACAAAAAAGGAGTTTAAACACTAATTTAATCATTGTGAACGTAACAGCATAACAATCACAAAAAAATATTGTTTCAAATTTTACCTAGCTATTTATGCAAGCTCGTTAAAAACACTAGTATAATGTTTTGAAATTTAAAAAAATAACTTACTACCAACAATCAAGAACCATCACTCATCAGAATCTGAATCTGACACTTCTTCCACTTTCGTTGGTCCTTTGCCTCTTGAAGAACTTTCCACAAAATGCCTTCCACCCCCATTTCCACTAGTGTCAGAACCTATATGTTCTTCGGATGTAGACCATGTAAAACGAGGTGTTGGACGTTTGGCCGAATCACGACGTGAAGTGTCCGCAGTTGTGGAAAAGGAACAAGAGATTGCATACCATAAAATCCCGAAAAAGCTTTCGATCTTGTCAAAAATTTTGTCGATCTTCTTGTCGAGATTTTTGATACGAGAATCCAAAATGACTTAATTATGTGCAAGTAGATCAGCGAACTCTCAGGTGCTTTGGGATGAGTTGCGGTACGAATGTCATCACTTTGTTGCTATGGAGTAGTAGCTTGCTAACGAGGTCTTGATTGCCAGTCTTGGAAAGACATGATAGTGTGAGGTCTAGGAAGCAATTTCATCGGACTAATTGTGCGGCTATTTAGAGTTTTAGTAGCAGATGTATCTGATTCTGGAGTAGGAACTTGTAGGTTCATAAGTAGCCGCATAATATAGTCTTCGTAATAGATGATGTTCATTCGACCTTGGTTGAAAGATAAGAATTCGTCAATAATTAGCTTCGGCCAAATGATTTGAACATCTCCCCAAATCGCATATAAAGCCCTATAATTCTCATTTTTATGGATAGTTTCCATAAATGTTTTGATATGTCTATTCCTAATTAAAATGTTATTTGTTTTAGGAATCCATATCTTAATGGTTTTAAGATTTTTAGAAACTTTTTTCTTAATATCTTTCTTAATTTTGTGTTTAAACTTATTTTTAAACTTTCCAGATTTCTTTGGGTTTCTAATTTTCTTAATCCTAGTCCCATTTTATTTGAAATAGCCTGAGAATTTTCTAATATTGCAGAAAGATTTTTCTCATCCTATATTGAAGTTAGAAATATTTTTATTAATATCTTCTAACTTAGTTTTGCGAGTAGATTTTCCTAACTCTAATACTTTAGTGTTAGATTTTAAATCATTAATTTCTATTGGTAAATCATCATTTTTATTCTTCTGAATTTCTAATACCCGACTTATCATAGAAAGTTGAGATGTTAAATTAGAATTAGATTGTTAGGATATTTCAAGTTCTTCTTCAGGAATTTTTTTTTCATCTCTTAGCATACTAATCTCTAATTCAGATCTTTTTAGTTTTCCTATAACTCTTTATTTTGCTTTTTAGTTTGTTTTGCAAAGTCCACTAGTTCTGAATTAATTTCAACCAAATCTTCAAAACATAGATCACTTACATCATCATTTGTAGCCATGAAGCATACGTTTGCTTTCTTTGTGTCACTGTCACTATCACTATCTGATGATGAAGAATACGTTTGCTTTCTTCATATGACCATTTTTATGACATTCATAACATTCGATGACAGCAGATGATGGCTTACTACCATTATTGTTGTTGTTAGAGTTATTTTCGAAACTCTTGAATTTGTTATTCTTTTTGAATTTCAAAAACTTTTTGAAATTTTAGGAATAAGTACCATATCCTCTTTGTCTGAATCTTAGTCATGCTTGAAATGCTAGATTATTCTTATCCCGTGCCTGTACTTTCTTGGCCTGCAAATTCACTTCATATGACATTAGATTTCATATTAACTCTTCTGGTTTCATAGTGGAAAGATCTTTTGCTTCTTCAATGGCTAAGACCTTTTTTCCCATTCATCCGTTAAAGAGTTTAGGATTTTTGATACTACATCAAAATTAGAAAAAATTTCTCCTAGTCCTAATAATGAATGATAAATATCTTGGAACCTGTTATACATATCATTAATGGACTCATTTTCTTTCATTTGAAAATTTTGAAATTGATTTTTAAGCATAGATATCCTGCTTTGTTAAACCTTGTTAGTGCCTTCACGAGTTATTTTCAGTATACGCCATATTTCATATGCAGTATTGCACAAACTAACACGATTAAACTCATTCTTGTCCACGGCACAAAACAACATATTCATAGCTTTAGCATTTGCAGTAGCATCTAATTTTTATGTGTTTGATAATGTAGAATATTCAGTTGTGGGTATATTATATTCTGATTGTGTGATATTCCATGCATCAAAACCATTTGCTTGCATATAAATTCTCATACGTGTTGCCCAATAAGTGTAATTCATGTCATTGAATGGTGGAGGTCGTGCAGTAGATTGACCTTCAATAAAACTAGTGTTAGTGACAGTGCTTGTGCTGGTGTTGTTTTCCATATTAGCAGAATATCAAATAACTATGTAACTGTTATAAGATGCCTTGCTCTGATACCAATTGAAAGTGGCTACTGTGTGGCTAGTTATCACTTAGGATCGTGTAATATGGAATATATTATAATCTAAATGCGGAAACAAATAATAATAGTAAAGTAAATAAGAATAAGCACACCAGGAGTTTTTATACTGGTTCGAACTTCCCATTCTACGTCCAATCTCAGACTTCCCTCTGGAATTTCACTCAATAACCCCTCACTTAACCCGGAGTAATAGGTAAACAACACCTGAGCAGCCGAACATGATTTTTCCGCCTCAACAATCGAATGTGACTTTTCCGCCTGATACAAACTAACAGGACTTCTATAATTTCAATAAATTGTTTGACACTTTGTATTCTTGATAACACTGATTTATCTTTGATAATACACCCTTTCTATATTCTTTTTCTCAAGTATATATTGTATGTGTAAAGATTAGAAAGGAAAATATTGCTTTGAATCGAAGAATAAGTTAATTAATTCAGAGATTCAAGCAATATAAATTGTGATTGCTTGTAGATTTCATAGATAGAAAGATAGAGAATATAGCAAGAAATAAAAATAAAAATTCATGATTTGAGAAGTGATTCTATCATGTCTATATAGAGAACAAATACTTACAACTATTCACGAAGAGTTTTGATCAAAAGATACAGCCATATCTCTTCAAATTGGATCGTAACTGTTCGCAAATGGAAGTGTCTCTTTAGAAAAATAGTTGTTAAAGTCGGTCGGTCGACTGAGTAAAAACGACCAGTCGATTGAATTAAAGATGATGTAAAACAGAGTGTATCTGTGCTGCTGAAATAGGTTCAGTCAACTGGTCATTTCTGGTCAGTCGATTGACCTAGTCGTCAATGCATAGTTAACACCTTTTTTTAAAGAATTTGTTTTTAAAATAACTTTGATTTTGTGTAAACTACTTGAGGATAGATTTTAACAATTTTAAACTAAATATAAGATTAAAACTTTAATAAATAAACATACTATACTCAGATTTGAAGTCTTGTCTCCTTTGTAGCATATCTCATTCTCTTTTTGTCGCTTGATCATATAGTCTCATCACTGATTTTTTAAGATTTTGTCATGAATCAAAAATTCATCATTCAACAATTTGGAGTTATGGGAGCCACAACCTATCAAAATGAAGCTCTTTCCATGTTCTACGTTTCTAACGGTTGGAATTGTCATGCAACGGTTTTTGTGCAGAACAATTCCATCTTAAGTTTTTTCTACAGCTCGAATGTTTTCGTTCATAAAATTATTCTACGGAGTTTGTGGTATAAATAGTCGGACTAAATCGATGTAAATCTAGAAGAATGACAAAAAAACAAAAATATACGAAGATCAAAATAGGCTACGATAATATTCCGTTAAAAAGATTGAAATTGGAATAAAAATTTGATAACACAGGAAACCGAAATATATTCGCAGACTGAAAATGTAGGTTACTTACAGGCTAAGTAATCATATAAACATCCTCAGCCGTTCGAAATTCTAAGATATCAAATGCGTTTAACATTCTCCTTGAAGCCACTTTGTCATAGTGTTGTAATATTGGTAAAAAGACCGCACGTGTTGATAAATATGAGCAAAACAATAAGGTACGGAAATTGAGGAAGATGGAACGATCGTAAAAAAAGAACGTTTATTGTGCTATAGCTTCAGTAGACAAGCTTTTGACCCATATCCCCATTTATTCCCTCAGCGATCCATAGTATCTAATATATCGAGTGCTATAGTGTGAGCATGCTCGAGCGTTTCGTGGAGGTTGAAAACTTTCGCCAATACCGTCGAATTGGATCAGCGAGCGGTCCGTTGCTTTCTTTCGTTTCTTCAAACAGTCATGACTTTTGACTCGTTTGGAGTTACGAGAGCCACAACCTATCAAAACGAAGATCTTTCCATCTTCTACGTTTCTAATGGTTGAAAATGTCATGGATCGATTTTATGTGCATAAAAATTCCATCTTAAGTTTTTTTACACCTTGGATGATTATGTTGATAAATTTATTCTCCGGAGTTTGTGGTGTAAGTAAACAGATTAAATCGATGTAAAAATAGAAGAACGGAAAAAAATAAGAAGAGAAAAAAAGGCCACGATAATATTCCACTAAAAAGATTGAAATTGGATTAAAAATTGGATAACGCAGGAAACCGAATGATATTCGCAGATTGAAAAAGTAGGTTATAGGCTAAGTAATAATATAAAACACCCACAGCCGTTCGAAATTCTAAGGTATCAAATGCGTTTAACATTCTTCTTAAAGTCAATTTGTCGTGGTGTTGTAATTTTGGTAAAAAGACTGCGCGTTTGATGAATATGAGCAAAACAATAAGGTACGAAAAACGAGGAAGACTGAAGATCGTAAAAAAAGAACGTTTATTGCGCTATAGCTTCAGTAGACAAGCTTTTGACTCATATCCCCATTTATTCCCTTAACGATCCATGGTATCTTAAATATCGAGTGCTACAGTGTGAGCATGCTCGAGCACTTCGCGGAGATCGAAGATTTTTGCCCACACCGTCGAATCGGACCAACGAGCGGTCTGTCTCTTTCTTCCGCTTCTTCAAACGGCCATAACTTTTGACTTATTTGGATTTACGGGAGCCACAACCTATCAAAACGAAGTTCTTTCCATGTTCTATGTTTCTAATGGTTGGAATTGCCATGAATCGGTTTTGTGTACAGAACAATTCCATCTTAAGTTTTTTAAACAAGTCAGATGTTTTCGTTCATAAATTTATTCCGTGGAGTTTATGGATTAAATAGTCGGACTAAATCGATGTAAACCTAGAAGAGTGACAAAAAAATACGAAGATGAAAAAATTCCATGATAATATTGCGCCAAAAAGATTGAAATCAGATTAAAAAATTGGATAAAACAGGAAACCGAAAGATATTCGCATATTGAAAAAGTAGGTTACATATAGGCTAAGTAATCATATAAAACACACTCAGCCGTTCGAAATTCTAAGATATAAAATGTGTTTAACATTCTTCTTGAAGTCACTTTGTCGTGGTATTGTAATTTTGGTAAAAAGACCGCGTGTTTGGTGAATATAAGCAAAACAATAAGGTACGGAAAACGAGGAAGACGGAATGATCGTAGAAAAAGAACGTTTATTACGCTATAGCTTCGATAGACAAGCATTTGACCCATATCCTCATTTATTCCCTTAGTGATCCATGATATGTTAAATATCGAGTGCTATAGTTTGAGCATGCTCGAGCGTTTCACAGAGATCGATAACTTTCGCCCATATCGTCGAATCGGATCAGCGAATAGTCCATCTCTTTCTTCATTTTTTCAAACGGCCAAAACATTTGACTCGTTTGGAGTTACGGGAGCCACAACCTACCAAAACGAAGTTCTTTCCATGTTCTACGTTTCTAACGGTTGGAATTGTCATGAATCGGTTTTGTGTATAGAATAATTCCATCTTAAGTTTTTTACAACTTGGATGTTTTTGTTCATAAATTTATTTCGCGGAGTTTATGTTATAAATGGTCGGACTAAATCGATGTAAACCTAGAAGAACGACAAAAAAACAAAAATATACGAAGACAAAAAAGACCACGATAATATTGCGCCAAAAAGATTAAAATCGGATTAAAAAATTGGATAAAATAAGAAAACCGAAAGATATTCGCATACTGAAAAAGTAGGTTACTTACAGGCTAAGTCATCATATAAAACACCCTCAGCCGTTCAAAATTCTAAGACATCAAATGCGTTTAACATTCTCCTTGAAGTCACTTTGTAGTGGTGTTGTAATTTTGGTAAAAAGACCGCGCATGTTGATGAATATGAGCAAAACAATAAGGTACGGAAAACGAGGAAGACAGAACAAACGTAAAAAAAACGTTTATTGCGCTATAGGTTTAGTAGACAAGTTTTTGACTGTATACCCATTTATTCCCTCAGTGATCCATAATATCTTAAATGTCGAGTGCTAAGTGTGAGCATGCTCGAGCGTTTCGAGGAGATCGAAGGCTTTCGCCAATACCGTCGAATCGGATCCGCCAGCAGTCCGTCGATTTCTTCTGTTTCTTCAAATGACCATAATTTTTGACTCGTTTGGAGTTACGAGAGCAACAACCTATCAAAATGAAGCTCTTTCCATGTTCTGTGTTTCTAACGTTTGGAATTGCCATGATCGGTTTTGTGTGCAGAATAATTCCATCTTAAGTTTTTTCTGCGGCTCGGATGTTTTCCTTCATTATTCCGTGGAGTTTGTGGTATAAATAGTCGGACTAAACCGATGTAAACCTAGAAGAAAGACCAAAAAAATATACGAAGATCAAAAAGGCCACGATAATATTCCGCTAAAAAGATTGAAATTGGATTAAAAATTGGATAAAACAGGAAACCAAAAGAGAATTCGGAGACTGAAAAGTAGGTTGCTTACAGGCTAAGTAAACAAATAAAACACCCTCAGCCGTTCGACATTCTAAGATATCAAATGCTTTTAACATTATTCTTGGAGTCATTTTGTCATGGTGTTGTAATATTGGTAAAAAAGACCGCGCGTGTTGATGAATATAAGCAAAAGAATAAGGTACCGAAAACGAAGAAGACGAAAAGATCGTAAAAAAAAGAACGTTTATTGTGCTATAGCTTTAGTAGACAAGCTTTTGACACATATCCTCATTTATTCCCTCAGTGATACATAATATCTTAAATATCGAGTGCTACAGTGTGAGCATGCACGAGCGTTTCATGGAAATCGAAGACTTTCGCCAATACCGTCGAATCGGATCAGCGATCGGTCCGTCCCTTTCTTCCGTTTCTTCAAACGGCCATAACTTTTGACTCGTTTGGAGTTACGGGAGCCACAACATATCAAAACGAAGCTCTTTCCATTTTCTACATTTCTAATGGTTGGAATTGTCATGGATCAGTTTCATGTGTTGTGAAATTCCATCTTAAATTTTTTTACAGCTCGGATGTTTACGTTGATAAATTTGTTCCCCGGAGTTTGTGGTATAAATATACCGATTAAATCGATGTAAAAGTGGAAGAACGACAAAAAAACAAAAATATACGAAGATAAAAAATGATCATGATAATATTCCGCTAAAAAGATTGAAATTGGATTAAAAATTGAATAATACAGGAAATCGAAAGTTATTCATAGATTGAAAAAGTTGGTTACTAACAGGCTAAGTAATAATATAAAATACCCTCAACCGTTCGAAATTCGAAGATATCAAATGCGTTTAACATTCTCCATGAGGTCACTTTGTCATGGTGTTGTAATTTTGGTAAAAAGATCGCGCATGTTGATGAACATGAGCAAAATGATGAGGTACGGAAAACGAGAAAGACGGGACGATCATAAAAAAAGAACGTTTATTACGCTATAGCTTTAGTAGACAGGCTTTAACATATTCTCATTTATTCCTATAGTGATCCATAATATCTTAGATATCGAGTGCTGCTGTGTGAGCATGCTCGAGCGTTTTGCGAAGATTGAAGACTTTCGCCAACACCGTCGAATCGGATCAGCGAGCTGTCCGTCGCTTTCTTCTGTTTCTTCAAACGGTCATAACTATTGACTTGTTTGGAGTTACGGGAGTCACAACCTATCAAACCGAAGCTCTTTCCATGTTCTACGTTTCTAACTGTTGGAACTATCATGGATCGATTTTGTGTGCAGAATAATTCCATCTTAAGTTTTTTTCGACGGCTCGGATGTTTTCGTGCATAAATTTATACCTTGGAGTTTGTGGTGTAAATAGTCGAACTAAATCGATGTAAACCTATAAGAATGAAAAAACAAAAATATACGAAGTTAAAGGCCACGACTATATTCCACTAAAAAGATTGAAATTGAATTTAAAATTGGATAAAACAGGAAATTGAAAGATATTCGCAGACTAAAAAAGTAGGTTACTTAGAGGCTAAGTAATCATATAAAACACCCTCCGCCGTTCGAAATTCTATGGTATCAAATGTGTTTAACATTCTGCTTGAAGTCACTATATCGTGGTGTTGTAATATTGATAAAAAGACCGCACGTGTTGATGAATATGAGAAAAACAATGAGGTACGAAAAACGTGGAAGACGGAACGGTCGTAAAAAAAGAACGTTTATTGCGCTACAGCTTCAGTAGACAAGCTTTTGATCCATATCCTCATTTATTCCCTCGGTGACACATAATATCTTAAATATCGAGTGCTACAGTGTGAGCATGCTCGAGCTTTCGTGGAGATCGAAGACTTTCGCCAATGCCGTCGAATCAGATTAGCGAGCGGTCCATCGCTTTCTTCCATTTCTTCAAACGGCCACAACTTTTGACTCGTTTGGAATTACCGGAGCCACAACCTATCAAAACGAAGCTCTTTATATGTTCTACGTTTCTAACTGTTGGAATTGTTATGGATCGATTTTTATTGTGCAGAATAATTCCATCTAAATTTTTTTTACAACTTGGATGTTTTCGTTCATAAGCTTATTCCACGGAGTTTGTGGTGTACATAGTCAGACTAAATCGATGTAAACCTAGAAGAACAAAATAACACAAAAATGTGCGAAGATCAAAAAAGGCCACAATAATATTCCGTTAAAATGATTGAAATTGGGTTTAAAATTGGATAAAACAGAAAACCGAAAGATATTCGCAGACCGGAAAAGTAGGTTACTTACAGGATAAGTAATCATATAAAACACCCTCGGCCGCACTTTGTCGTGGTGTTGTAATATTGGTAAAAAGACCACGTGTGTTGGTACCCAGTGGCTTGACCAGGTAAACAGAGACTTGAAGTGGAAGCCTCGTTCGGCATAAAGGGTCGTTCGGCACATCTAGCACCGTTCGGCATCCAAGCCTCGCTCGATACTGCAAGGTCGCTCGGCATTGTATGGTCGCTCGGCGTTCATGCCTCGTACGGCATTCATGCCTCATTCGGCATTCATGCCTCGTTCGGCATTCCTGCATCGTTCGGCATTCATACCTCGTCCGACATTCCAGCTTCGTTCGGCATTCCAACCTCGTTCGGCATTCAGTTTCGACCGGCATTCCAGCCTCGCTCGGCATTCATGCCTCATTCAGAATTCATGCCTCATTCGACATTCGAGCCTCGTTCGGCATTCCAGCCTCGCTCGGCACATGGCCTTGCTCGGCATAAGCATGCCGTTTGGCATCTCCCCTCGTTCGGCATCAGATCTCGTTCGGCCTACAAATTTCACTCAACATACTGCCTCGTTCGGCTTAGAGACGTGGCTCGGCATTTACCGTTCAGCATTTGTGGCTCGGCACACAGAAGTCACTCATTATGAGCCGAGGTATCTTCCTACTGGACCCATCAAGGAAGTCTAACCCATCTTCGTCTATAAATAGAGGGACAGGGGCACAGTGAAATGAACCTGATTTTCGAGAACTACCAAGGAGACTCTTTCGCATTCAAGACTCATTCAAGACTTATCCTTTTTACTTAACAATTGTATTCAAATAGTTGGTGTACAGATTGTATCTGTAATCGGCTGTTAAGTAAAGCAATAAAGATTAACTTCAAAATTGACGTAGGCAATTACGCCGAACCACTATAAATTTGATGTTCATGTTTTCTACATTCAATTTAGCATACTGTTCTCTGTTTAACTTTAATTTCTTCATTAATCTCTCTACACAATCTCTCTTAAGGATGTTAGTGACCAATTTTGGTGCTAACATTTTGGTGCTTTCACCGAGAATCGAATTCTCAGGCCGATATGATTTACTTTGTAACTACTGGATTGAATAAATCCCCCGAAGGAGATCCAACGTACTCACAGGACGTCCGTTGAATCTATTCAGAGTTTCAACTGCAACTCTACTATGGAAAGACCACATACCCGATCAGCCTCTCACAATGTTGACGCCCACAAGACTGCTAGCTTGCAACAAGTTTGACCTAGCAATCAACAAGAAAATTTAGGTGCAGGGAGCACCGTCCAAACTCAAATGGAAGTCATCACCAAGATAGAGTTCAACGACTTGATGAGGGAACTCTGGGAAAGTAGAAGGCAACTTGCTGGGCAGATTCCGGTCAATGCTAATCTTATGACCGAGCTGACCCAGCCGCAACATCAGAATGTTGGAGGTAGCCCTACCCCTTATTTTTCATCTGACAGCTCGACTTTAGCTGATGAACCTCCTAGGCATAGACGCCGTAAGACTGAAGCTGCACAGGCAGGTGCCACTGATCGATCAACCAGGGATCAGGCAAGTAAGGAGATCGGATGCCCGGCTCACCAAGACCTAATGAAACTGGCCTTCAGGATGCACGTTTGGCCGATCGCCAGCAGAGGGGACATCAACCTGAGCGGTCCCGTAGAATGGAACCCAACCTTCCATCCTCCATACAAACTCCGGACTTATCAGCTATGGTCAGGCAGTTAATGAGAGAACCAAGGCTTGACCAATGAAGATTGGGGAGTATACAGGAGCCATACTCCCTTCACAGATACTATCCTGCAGGCTAAGTACCCCAAGAAGTTTAGTATGCCAACTATCCCAGCCTACGGAGGGACGACTGATCTCAGGCAGCACATGATGAGGTACAAATGGATGGTGGATTCTGCAAGAACTAATGATGCGACTAAGTGTAGGTGCTTTCCAATCACTTTGTCAAGAATCGACAACATGTGGTTCACTCGACTTCCCCCACGATCTATATCCAGCTTTGACGAATTAGCAATGAAATTTGTATAACAATTCAGGATACATGCTACTCGTCCAAAGGATGTGATGTCCTTATCAAGCGTAATCCAGGCTTCCGGAGAATCTTTGAAAGCGTACTTACAGAGGTTTCATGTTGCTGCTACTGAAGTTAGCAACCCTAATGACCATGCAATTTTGATGGCAGTAATGCGAGGTGTAGATCCAGACTCGGAGTTTGGAGATTGGTTGGCGGGAAAGTCCCAGAGCATTTCTATTCTAAAGCTCATCAATTCATAAGGAGGGAGGAAGCTCGGAATAAGGCGATATAAGGCTCCAGGGAATGTTCAGGAGACTGTGAAAAGTAACATCGCCGTGAAGCAAACCGACGACAACTCGTGAAAAGTTCAAGTCAACGTCCAAAACAAGCCTAGGCAATCCAAAGGATCCGAAGATGGAAATCCGAGAAAGAAAAGAGAAACAAGGAAATGGAAACCAAGGATTCCAACCTACAATGAATACATCCCCCTGAATACGTCTCTTGATAATATCTATCTATCAACCTGCAACACCTTTCAATACAGAAAGCCACGCCCAAAGGAGTCCACAGAGGAATAGAAGCGGACGGGGAAGTACTGTCACTTCCATGAGACTCACGGGCACAATACTGAGGAGTGTAGACACCTTCATGATGCCATAGAGAAGTTGATCAGGCAGAAAAAGCTACAGGAGTTTGTTAAGAACCCATGAGAGGGTAGGCAAGGAACTTTAGACCCCGGACGCGGGCCGGTTCCACGCCACCCGGATGAACCTGTCCGAACCGTAGGTAGATTGATTATAAACACTATAGTTAGAGGACCTCACCCTACAGAAAAGAATTGACAGGAGATGGAATGATATGCTACCTCCTTGAGGCATGTGGATTATGAATGTTGTTTAAGTGTGGAAGATGGAACCCCACAAAACAATAACACATGATGACAGACGATATAATGTTTGGGAGTCGAGATGCAGACAAGGTAGAGTCTCCTACCATCGACCCGATGGTTATATCTGCGATAATCGGGCCAACATACGTCAAAAGAATTTTGATTGATTGTGGAAGCTCCGTCAACATCATCTACAAAAAGGAATATGACCAAATGAAGATGGATACAAAAGACTTGAAGCCATCTAAAGCCCATATACATGGCTTTAATGGTGTACCGACTGACGCGATGGGGTATATCGAGTTACCAGTTGAATTGGGAGAGGGTGAGCGTAGGAGGGTGCGAATCCTACCGTCCATAGTGTTGGATGTTGACTCTCCATACAATGTATTTCAGGGTCGTCCGACCCTTGCAGAGTTTAGGGCAGCTTTGGCCATGGTGTTTGACATTGAAATTTCCGACCGACAAAGGAGTCGGTGTAATGCATGGCGATCAGGCAACCAGTCGCGCATGTTATGTGGCAGAGATGAGAGAGGCTCGTCGAAGAGAGAAAGGAAAGGTGGCGGATAGCTCCGTCCGCATCCAAAACACTGACAATTGACAAGTAGTGCCCAAGCCCTGACTCGGGCAACATTCTCAGATCTATAGAAACATAGATCCGAGAGATGATGATGGGGGACCTAGGAAAGCGAATGCATCACCGGCTGAGTTGATGATTGACATTCCAGTCAGCCGGGATGACCCGTCACGAGTGCTTAAGATTGGATCGCAACTCGACCCGTCATTGGCCGAGGACCTTACTGAATTCCTCCGAGCGAACCTGGACGTTTTCGCTTGGACACATTCTGATATGTGCGGGATTTCTCCCGCTATTGCGAGTCATATGTTGAACATAGACCCAAAGTACGTTCCAGTAAAACAGAAAAAGAGAGGCATGGGCCCGAAGATGTCCGTCGCCCTCTAAGAGGAGGTGGACAGACTCAAAGCCAATGGTTTCGTCCGCGACGCCCTCTACCCTAAATGGGTATCTAACCCTGTGCTAGTGAGGAAAACGAATGGGAAGTGGCGAACTTGCATTGATTATTCTGACTTAAACAAAGCATGCCCGAAGGATAGTTTCCCTTTACTTAGAATCGACCAACTGGTTGATTCAACGACCGGCCACAAGCTACTGTCATTTATGGATGCATACTCGGGATACAATCAAATCCCCATGCACATTTCAGATCAAGAACACACCAGCTTTGTCACAGACGTTGGGTTATATTGCTATGTCGTGATGCCATTCGGATTGAAAAATGCGGGAGCAACTTATCAGTGTCTGGTGAACCTAATGTTTAAAGATCAGACTGGTAGAATGATGGAAGTCTATGTGGATGACATGCTCGTGAAGTCACGACAGTCTAATGACCACATTCGAGACTTAGCAGAGATTTTTGATATACTCAGCCATCATGGGATGAAAATCAACCGTTTGAAGTGTTCTTTTGGCATTGCGTCAGGAAAGTTCTTGGGTTTCATTGTGAATGCGCGGGGAATTAAAGCAAACCTGGAGAAGATTCAGTTTATTCGGGACATACAAGTGCCCAGGACTATAAAGCAAGTGCAAAGCTTGAATGGAAAGGTGGCCATGCTGAGTCGATTCATATCCAAAGCTACGGATAAATACATTCCTTTCTTCGATGTGATAAAGAAGGGAAAGAGAAATTTCGAGTGGACATCCGACCGTGAGGAAGCATTCCAAGCACTGGTTAGACATTTAGAAAGTCCCCCAGTGCTAACGAAACCAATTGACCATGAAATGTTGTATGTATACCTACATGTATCCCAACACGCTATCCGTACGGCTTTGGTTCACGAGGAGGACCGAGTTCAAAAGCCAGTGTATTATGTTAGTAAACGTTTGACGGGGGCAGAAAGAAATTATCCCAAGATTGAGAAACTAGCTTACTACTTGGTGATTGCATCACGCAAGCTTCGTCCATACTTTTAGGCACACTCAATTAGTGTTTACACTGATCAACCCTTGCAGCAGGTACTCCAACGACCAGAAACCTTTGGAAGGATGTTAAAATGGAATATCGAGTTGAGTCAATTCGATATTACCTACCTGCCACGAAGGGCCATACAAGGGAAAGCGCTAGCAGACTTCATTGCTGAATTCACCATGTCATACGAGTCAAACGGCTACAATGTCATACATCTTGTTCGATGGAAGATGCACATAGATGGGGCATCTAACGACCGTTGTTTAAGGGCTGGCATAGTTCTTGTGACTCTTGAAAAATGATCAGTTTGTTATGCTTTGAAGCTTGAATTCCCAGCAATAAATAACGAAGACGAGTATGAAGAATTAATTGCTGGCTTGAGACTTATCAGAGGGTTGGGGGTAAGATCGGTTGAAACCTTTTGTGACTCACAACTGGTGGTGTACCAAGTTTGAGGGGACTATCAAGTAAAGAGGCATAGACTTGCTCCATACCTGGCATGGGTTCAAGATCTGCTAGTGAATCTTGAGTATTATGATATTTCACATGTCCAGCGTGAACAATACAGAGCAGCCGATTTGTTGGTAAAATTTGCGAGCACTGGCGATGCGCAGCAAATGTGATTGTTTCCCGTTGAAACCTTACATGCTCCGAGCATAATTATGATGGAGGTAGATTTCATGTTAGAAACAGAAATTGAGAAGGAATCATTGATGACCCCATTCAATCAATACTTGTTACACAAGGTTGTACCCGAAAGAAGGAGCGAAAGACAACAAGTCATTCGTAAGGCTTCGCGATATGTAATGCAAGATGGGGTAATGTATCGGAGGGGATTCCCGACCCCCTTACTCCAGTGCATAGCCCATGAAGAGATACAATGAGTCCTGAAGGAAGTCCATGAAGGGGAATGTGATGACCATACTGGGGGGCAAACGTTAGCAAAGAAAATCCTCCGCTATGGATACTATTGGCCGACTGTGAATCGGGATGCCGCAGACTATGTGAGAAGATGTGACAAATGTCAGAAATATGCAAAAATCCTGAGAGCTCCGCTGACGGAACTTACACAAATGGTTAGTCCCTGGCCGTTTGCAATGTGGGGGATCGACATAGTCGGTTCCTTACCCATATCCAAAGGTGGTGCGAAATACGCGATAGTTGCGATCGATTACTTTACCAAGTGGGCAGAAGCAAATCCTTTGGCTACTATCACCACCAAAAAGGTCAGTAATTTCGTTATACGAAATATTATATGCCGTTTTGGCCTTTCACGGACCATCATTACAGAAAACGAAACTCAATTCGAAAGCAAAGAGTTCAAAGAGTTTTGCCCAAAATACGGTACTGAGAAAAAGTTTACAGCAGTTGCTCATCCGAAAGCCAATGGACAAGTGGAAGCCGTGAACAAAATAATCAAGTCCATATTGAAAAGGCGTTTGGAAAAGGCTAGAGGCAAGTGGATGGATGAGCTTCAACAACACTTTGGGCTTATAGAACCACGCACAAGTCCATGACTGGCCATGCTCCATTCGCATTGGCATATGGCACAGAAGCTATTATGCCCATAGAACTTGAAGTTCCATCACATCGGGTAACTTATTATGATTCTGAGTCGAATCGGGATTTTTTGCTGGAATCACTGGACTTCATTGATGAAAAGCGCGAAGAAGATAATTTAAGAGCGGTCACATACAAACACTGAGCCGCTCGATATTATAATGAAAAAGTCCAATAGAGAATCTTTGGTGTGGGTGACCTCGTTTTGAAACGAGTTTTCCTAGTTCCATCACATATGAGCCCCGCATGCGAAGGTCCATATGCCATTGAGCGGAAGCTTGGAGAAGGAACTTTCAAGCTAGCGACCGTTGATGGTGCGACACTCCCCCGAGCCTGGAATAGCGAGCATTTGCGGCATTATTATACTTAGTTCATTTCTTTCATATTTTACCTGAAATTATTTTCAGCATGTTTTTATTCTTGGTTTACGGCATGTAATAAGACAATTTAGCTTGTTTGCATTAACAAAGGCTTGAAGCCATTTTTTCCATGGATTGTTGATGGTTCTGTGTATGATAACTCTGTGACAAATAGCTAAAGGGTATATTATTCTGTCTGACGGACGAACGCGCACGAGCACTAAAAATCTCCAAGTCCCCTGACTGCTGACTGGAGTACTCTAGGTCCCTTGAGTGTGGACTAGTGTATGAACAACTCGAAATCTCTAAGTCCCCTGAGAGCGGACTAGAGTACTCTGAGCCCCCTGAGTGTGGACCGGAGTATAAACAATAAAAAATCTCCAAGTCCCTAGAGTGCGGATTGGAGTACTCTGAGTCCCCTGAGTGCGGACCAGCGTATAAATGACTAAAAATCTCCAAGTCCCCTGAGTGAGGACTGGAGTACCCTGACTCCTCTCAGTGCAGACCAGAGTATAAACAACTCCAAATCTCTAAGTCCCCTGAGTGCAGACGGGAGTATTCTGAGTCCCCTGGGTGCGGATCAGAGTATAAACGACTCAAAATCTCCAAGTCTCCTGAGTGCGGACTGAAGTACTCTGAGTCCCCTGAGTGCGTACTCTGAGTCCCCTGAGTGTGGACTGGAGTGTAAACGACGAAAAATCTCCAAGTCCCCTGAGTGCGGACTGGAGTACTCTGAGTTCCCTTAGTGCGGACTAGAGTATAAACGACTAAAAATCTCCAAGTCCCCTAAGTGCGTATTGGAGTACTCTGAGTCCCCTAAGTGCGGACCAGATTATAAACGACTCCAAATCTCCAAGTCCCCTAAGTGCGGACGGGACTACTCAGAGTTCCCTGAGTGCGGACCAGAGTATAAACGACTCAAAATCTCCAAGTCCCCTGATTGCGGACTGGAGTACTCTGAGTCCCCTGAGTGCGGACCGGAGTATAAACGACTCAAAATCTCCAAGTCCCTTGAGTGCGGACTGGAGTACTCTGAGTCCCCTGAGTGTGGACCGGAGTATAAATGACTAAAAATCTCCAAGTCCCCTTAGTGTGGACTGGAGTATTCTGAGTCCCTTGAGTGTGGACCAGAGTATAACGACTAAAAATCTCCAAATCCTCTGAGTGCGGACTGGAGCACTCTGAGTCCCTTAAGTGTGGACCAGAGTATAAATGACTCCAAATCTTCAAGTCCCCTGAGTGGGGACGGGAGTACTCTGAGTCCCCTGAGTGCAGACCAGAGTATAAACGACTTAAAATCTCCAAGTCTCCTGAGTGCGGACTGGAGTACTCTGAGTCCCAAGAGTGCGGACCAGAGTATAAACGACTCCAAATCTCACGGGAGTACTCTGAGTCCCCTGAGTGTGGACTAGAGTATAATCGACTTGAAATCTCTAAGTCTCCTGAGTGCAGACTGGAGTACTCTGAGTCTCCTGAGTGTAGACCAGAGTATAAACGGTTTAAAAATCTATAAGTACCCAGAGTGCGGACTGGAGTCCCTGAATTCCCAGATTGCGGATTGAAGTATGAATGGTTTGAATTTTTTAAGTCCCCTGAGTGCGGACCGAGACACGAATGACTTGAAGTCATCAAATCCCCACGTACGGACTAAAAAATATTCTAAGTGCTTGAAGCATGGAATACAGGATGAACAACTCCAAAGAATTTCAGAGTTATATGGAGATAAATTGAGAAATTTATGTAACTCACAACGGCTTAGGTTTCGACCACAATCACACAGAAAGCTGAACGATAAAAGCCTTTTGAAAGACAAAAGAACTAAGTTTTATATATCCAAAAATGATTTTCTACAACAAATCCTTCAAAATTCGGTGTCAAAAGTCTATTTACATGGACTACGAAAGTAAATAAAAATAATTACATAATCTAAACTAACTCTCATTGAACGAGAGTAACGATTACTGCTTCGACTTCTTCCCGGACGACTCCTCTTCCGTGCGTTTGCTCTTGGTAATTTTCTTTGATGGGGAGGTAATGACTGAAGAAGTACGGGGAACTTCCACTGGCCTGGACCGGGCGGGGAGAACGACTTTCAACGGCTTATTCAGAGGATCATCCAAGTCCACAGCTTGAGGCTCGACTTTGATTTCGACCGTCTTTTTCTTTCCTCCTCGAGCCGCTCCTTCATGCTCATTTTAGATGTGTGTTCAGAGGCGCCTGTAATCTCGATTTCATAACTCCCATCGATGGGAGAGGAAGTCTCAGACTTATCCTCATCAAGCACCCCAATCACCTGAGCATCTGGACCGAGAGCCTCACCTGCGTGAGTAGCCTCACTTGTTTTTCCCTTCACCTCCTTGGCGTCATCGCTCCTCGAAGTGGGTTCGGGATCGGAACGTGCTGCGCAAAATCATGGAAAACAAGCATTAGAATATAAAGACCTCTCGTCAAAAAATGATGATTCTTGGAATTTCAAAATGAAGTATCACATACCAGCATCTGGCTGACTCTCAGCCGTCCAAAGGGTCTCACCCTCTGAAATAGGAGATAGAATGTGAACGACGAGGCCAGGGTCCTCTGGGTCTAACCGATATGTTGCTCAAATGTATCAAGTATCGGCCGATCGGCCGACTGAGTAGGAGCATGAGCTGGAGACTCGATTCCGGATGTACCGGCAATAACATCTTTCCCTTTCGATGAGGGGGAGCCTTTGCAGTAAAGAGCTTTCGCCACAGACAAGTCTGAAGGCTTGTTCCCCTTAAGGAATTCTTTTATTAAAGCATCCTCATCGACCTCCTCAGTGCCAAGCTCTACCTTCCTGATTTTTATTAAAGTTTCCCAAGCCTCGGCTAGGGATTCGAGGTAGCTTTCTCCCAGAAAAGTTAAGTCTCGATGCATGAGGATGCGGTCGTTGAATTCTGCAATCAATGGACCGAACATGCATTTGACCTCCTCCCTACCAGCCTCTTTAGCCGCCTCAAGGCGAGAGTCAATCTCCGCAGATGCTATTTTCTTGCCCTCTTCACGGACCTTATCCTTTAGCATCCCAACTTTAGAAAGTTCATCATCAAGCTTCGCCTTTAGAAGTCGCGTAGAAACGATCTCATCACAATATCGTTACGACTCTTCTTGGGCAGCAGTCTTCTCTTCTCTTTCTCTACGGAGTTGCTCCTCCAGTTCTTTGACTCAGAGGCTGAATGCATCCCTCTCTTTTTGCACCAAGTCCTTCTCTAAAGCTAGGGCCCCACAGTGTTGGACCTCCTCGTCAATTTCTTTTTTATAAGTTGACTCCAGACGAGTGACGACCTCAATAGTGTCTTTAGCGCTCTGCTGGGCGGCATCAAGCTGGGACTTGCAAGAAGCAAGCTCTTCGTCCTGAGCTTTGTTAATGTCTTTATCATGGATAGGCTCAAGCTTCAAGAGATCGATCTCATACTGAAGCTCTATGGAAACTTATGAAACTTTTTCAGCTAAGTGCACGAACGCATCGTGCTGAACATAAACGCAATAAGTGCAAGCGATAACACTTTGCTTAACATGCCCTGGAATCTGGTGAATCGCCGGAAGGAATTTTAAGCCATCGAAGCATATATTTGGAAACGAGGCTTTAAGCTCAGCAAGTTGCTCAGCAATCGATGGATAAGATACGGGAGCAGGTGTTCTGTGGGAATCTCGAGATTGCCTGGTACTTGATGAACCAGAGAGTTGATCCCGATGAGCCTCCGGCTGAGACCCATTATGTGCAGGTTTCTCTTTGCTATGCTCTAGTTGAGAAAGAGGATCGTGAGGGTAGAAGGATTGACTATAATATTTCCTCCGGTAGGACGATTCTCGGCGGTGGTAGTTTCGATCACTGGAGTTGTCTCTATCTCGACGCCTGCGGGAACCCGAATCCCGGCCGGATTGGTGAAAAATCGATGAACCGCGAAGGCGGTCAAGTCAATGCGTACGCCCCATGTCACCTACACGTAATTTAAATAACTTCAAGTTATCAAATCGTAGAGTGATGACAGAAAGTTAAGTGCGAGGTGAAGTGCATCTGTTTGTGTGTGTCCTAGTGTTCCCCTCCCGACGAACCAGTTTCTGTACTAATAGGAGTTTTTTCTCCCTGGTTCTGGGCTTGAGCACCTGTATTTCCTCTCGTGGGTGAATGAAGCTTAAGGGCCTCTGGATCGTCGAAACCATAGTTGAGAAGATCTTCAGGTATGGTGAGGTTCGACGGGCCTTTCAGATAACTTTCCAAGTGCTGCGAGGAAGCTTCTTTCTCCGTTGGAACAAGAATAACTTTAGAAGTTCCGCCGACTGTTTTCTTTCTCAGCTTGTATGTCAGTTTCTTCTTCCCCTTCAAAGGGGAAGGCGTCGTTTCAATTTCAAAAACTTCGACTAGTGGGTCCTAAGATGGACTAACATTTTCGCCCTGTACCTCGGGCGTTTCGGTCTCTTTAATCTCCCCCTCCTTTGGCATGTCAGAGGCGTTATGTGCTGAGGATCGGCCTTCTTTTTTCCTTTACCCGAAGCAAGCTTGGGTATGGTAACACCTTGAAGGAGGTTTATCCGGCGACCTTCCGCCAACAACCAAATTTCGTAAGCGAATCATTCGAAATGAGAGTTCTGATGTCCCGATCTGCGGCGGGAATGGTTCGGATAGGTTCGACAACTTCAGAATATCCGGGGCCGTCGGGACTTGGGTTAATACCTAGAAAGATGGAAAAAGAGTTAGAAAAGTACATCTTCGACCAAACATAAGTATTGTTCCAGGAAAAAGACTTACATCCTTCCACCCATCTCCTCGTAAAGCCGGGGGACAGCGCACATAGAACCACTCCTGTTTATACTGGGAAAACTTGCTCCATGCCCTAGTTAAGATTTGACATCTGCTATGCGGCTCAAGAAACATGAAAGATGGGCTGTCTGACTGTCTCTTGATGCGATAGATGTATCAGATATCGCTCGGAGTCAGAAGCCAGAACATTACACTCATGAAGAGGATGCATGTGCCGTATATGAATGCATGGCTGTTCGGATGCAGTTGTGATGGGGCAATCTCGATATACTGCAACACATCTCGGAGAAAAGAGTTGAATGGCGGCACACTGCCAACCCAACGCATGAATCTGTTATAGGCTGTATATCCGATTGGGGTCAAGTGAGGACGATCATGCCCCGATGGAACTAACACATCGTCGAAGGGGATTCCATGGACAGAGCATATCCGATGGAGTGTACTTTCGTTAATCCTTGAAGACTGAGAAACGATTGGATCGTCTAAGAAAATTGCTGCCTCCAGAGCGTCGGGAGCCAAGTCGACAGATGCAGTCGCAGGGATCAATAAGTTTTGAACAGGAATAGTTGACGGATTTGAAGTTCCTACAACTTCTTGTCGAGAGGATGGCCTAGGTCTATTTGAGATCGTAGCAGAGCTAGATTTCCTAGACATATCTAATGAAGATTGAATCTGACGGAGTACCTGTTTGAACTATACTTGAGAAACAATCGACATTAGACTTAACAACATAAATATTCCCCCCGTGTGGTGTGTGAACTAGTGTGATCATTCAAATGTAAAGTGCCAAGCAGTGAAAAGTCACTAGATTGAGGAAGTATGTTTATGCATTGAATTTTCATCTTCGAAGAACATCATCACTGACCGTCTACGAAAGTTTATCGTAAGACGGTTTATATTTTGAACTCGACATCGTCACTCCATTTGAAAGGTTATTAACTGTTAAGCAAGTTAAGTCCAAGTTTTCAGTTGTTTAAACACGGGGTTTATCAGTCTGAATTGTCCAATATGCTTTATCGTTTGAGTCTGTCCATGTTCATTATCCTATGTTCAGGCATAAAATATGCGTTGAGTCAATTATGCGTCAGGTTCGACTAGTGTTGCTGTTGTACACAACCCTTCTACCTGACTACTTCATTGTTCGGCATTCAACTAGTCATGCCGAACCACAATCAGGCCGAGCCACCTCGCTCGGCATTCTACCCTCAACACCAACACTCACCTACCGCTAATTATCACTGTTCGGCATGCGGTGAGACATGTCGAACTGTAAACATGCCGAGCCATTCCGTTCGGCACACCACTCTCCCAACTGTCCCCTTCATCGTTCGGCATAAAGGAGTCATGCCGAACAACACTCACATCGAGCCGCATCGCTCAGCATTCTTCCCAGCTCCTACTTCTCCTCTACTTTCCCTCCTACCTCTTTCAGCATGAGATAATTGTGCCGAGCCATGGCCATGCCGAGCCGCATCGCTCGACACAATAAACCTTAAACTTCACTATAATACTTCCCCTCCATCGCTCGGCATAAAGAAGTCATGCCGAGCCACCTCGGTATGTCTTCCACTAACTTCCACCTTGAAGCATCTCTGTCTTCCTCTTCTCTCCTCCACTCCGCCTAGCCTTAATCCCCTTTAAGAAACCCATGCTTCGCCCTTAACTCCTCCTACTCCTTGCGATTATTACTGACCACGATTTAGCAGAGATTCACGAGTTCGAATCTCATGCCAAATTTCCTAATCAAGGTGAACTGTTTCAGGGAGAGGTTTTTACCTAAGAAGTGAGACGAAGACTCAGGGAGATTCTGGAGTAAGCAACGCGGTTTTAATTAGGTTTGAGTGATTGGGGAAGGAAGTGGGGCAACGTATGGTGTTTGAGAAGAGAAAATAGTTAATTCTCTGAAGTCTGTTGAAAGGCAAAGTTCGTAAGTCCTGGAAAGCGGAGGTAAAAGTAAAAGGGAGAAGAAGAAGGAGCATCGGCTTATATAGAGAGAGGAGAAGTCGAAGGGACAGTGATTGGTAGAGCCGGTCAAAACATCTCCTGTGTTCGGCATTCAGTTCGTTCGGTATTTGTATGTTGCTCGGCATTAGTATGTCGTTCGGCATGCATTGCCTCGATCGACATTCAGAATAAGGGCTCAAAGCAAGGCACGGAGAAATCATGATTTAAAGCGTATCATGTTCATCCACATGATACACTTTGGGGGTAAGTGTTACCCAGTGGCTTGACCAGGTAAACAGAGACTTGAAGTGGAAGCCTCATTCATCGTAAAGGGTCGTCTGGCACATCTAGCACTTTTCGGCATCCAAGCCTCGCTCGGCACTGCAAGGTCGCTCGGCATTCATGCCTCGTTCGACATTCATGCCTCATCCGGCATTCCAGCATCGTTCGGTATTACAGCCTCGTTCGGCATTCTTGCCTCATCTGGAATTCCAGCATCGTTCGGCAGTCCATCCTCGTTCGGCATTCAGTCTCGACTGGCATTCCAGCCTCGCTCGGCATTCATGCCTTGTTCGGCATTCCAGCCTCGTTCGACATTCCAGCCTCGCTCAGCACATGGCCTCGCTCGGCATAAGCTTGTCGTTCGGCATCTCTCCTCGTTCGGCATCGGATCTCGTTCGGCCCACACATTTCACTCAATATATTGCCTCGTTCGACTTAGAGACGTGGCTCAGCATTTGTCGTTCGACATTTTTGGCTCGACGCACAGAAGTCACTCATTATGGGCCGAGTTATCTTGCTACTAGGTCCATCAAGGAAGTCCAACTCATCTTCGCTATAAATAGATGGGCAGGGGCATAGTGAAATGGACCTGATTTTCGAGAACACCGGGGAGACTCTGCCACATTCAAGACTCATTCAAGACTTGTCCGTTTTACTTAGCAATTGTATTCAAATAGTTGGTGTATGGATTATATCTGTAACCTGTTGTTAAGTAAAGCAATAAAGATTAACTTCAAAGTGGACGTAGGCAATTACGCCGAACCACTATAAATCTGATGTTCCTGTTTTCCGCATTCAATTTAGCATACCGTTCTCTGTTTAACTTTAATTTCTTCACTAATCTCTCTACACAATCTCCCTTAAGGGTGTTAGTGTCCAATTGTGGTGCTAACACTTGTTGATGATTATGAGCAAAACGATGAGGTATGGAAAACGAGGAAGAGGGAATGATCGTAAAAAAAGAACGTTTATTGCGCTATAACTTCAGTAGACAGGCTTTTGATCCATACCCCCATTTATTCCCCTGGTGATCCATAATTTCTTAAATATCGAGTGCTACAGTGTGAGCATGCTCGAGCGTTTCGCTTAGATCGAAGATTTTCGTCAATACCATCGAATCGGATCAGCGAGCAGTCCGTCGCTTTCTTTCGTTTCTTCAAATGACCAAAACTTTTGACTCGTTTGGAGGTACGGGAGCCAAAATCTATCAAAACGAAGCTATTTCCACGTTCTACTTTTCTAACGGTTGGAATTGTCATAGATCAGTTTTGTGTGCAGAATAATTCCATCTTCAGTTTTTTTACAGCTCGGATGTTTTCGTTCATAAATTTATTCCACAAAGTTTGTGGTATAAATAGTCGAACTAAATCGATGTAAACCTAGAAGAACGACAAAAAAATAAAAATATACGAAGATCAAAAAAGGCCACGATAATATTCCACTAAAAAGATTGAAATTGGATTTAAAATTTGATAAAATAGGAAACCGAAAGATATTCGCAGACTGAAAACGTAGGTTACTTACAGGCTAAGTAATCATATAAAACACCCTCAGTCATTCGAAATTCTAATGTAAGAAATGCGTTTAACATTCTCTTTGAAGTCACTTTCTCGTGGTGTTGTAATATTGGTAAAAAGCCCGCGCGTGTTGATGAATATGAGCAAAACAATGAGGTACGGAAGACGAGAAAGATGGAACGGTCGTAAAAACAGAATGTTTTGTTGTGCTATAGCTTCAGCAGATAATCTTTTGATCCATATTCCCATTTATTCCCTTGGTGATCCATAATATCTTAAATATCGAGTGTTACAGTGTCAGCATGCTCGTTTTGCGGAGATCGAAGACCTCGCCAATACCGTCGAATCGGATCAGCGAGCGGTCCGTCGCTTTCTTTTGTTTCTTCAAATAGGCATAACTTTGACTCGTTTGGAGTTACGGGAGCCACAACCTATCAAAACGAAGCTCTTTCCATGTTCTACGTTTCTAACGGTTGGAATTGTCGTGGATCGATTTTATGTGCAGAATAATTCCATCTTAAGTTTTTTCTACAGCTCGGATGTTTTCGTTCATAAATTTATTTCATGGAGTTTGTGGTGCAAATAGTCGGAATAAATTGATGTAAAACTAGAAGAACGGAAAAATCAAAAATATACGAAGATCAAAAAAGGTCACGATAATATTCCGCTAAAAAGATTGAAGTTGGATTTAAAATTGAATAAAACAGGAAACCGAAAGATATTCGCAGACTGAAAAAGTAAGTTACTTAGAGGCTAAGTAATCATATAAAACACCCTCAGCCGTTCGAAATTCTAAGGTATCAAATGCGTTAACATTCTCTTTGAAGTCACTTTGTCATGATGTTGAAATATTGGTAAAAAGACCGCGTGTGTTGATGAATATGAGCAAAACAACGAGGTATGGAAAACGTGAAAGACGGAACGATCGTAATAAAAGAATGTTTATTGCGTTATAGATTCAGTAGACAAGCTTTTGACCCATATCCTCATTTATTCCCTCTGTGATCCATAATATCTTAAATATCGAGTGCTACAGTGTGAGCATTCTCGAGCGTTTTGCGGAGATTGAAGACTTTCGCTAATACCGTCGAATCGAATCAGCGTGAGGTCCGTCGCTTTCTCCCGTTTCTTCAATAGACCACAACTTTTGAATCATTTGGAGTTACGAGAGCCACAATCTATCAGAACTCTTTCCTTTTTTTTCTTTTCTAATGGTTGGAATTGTCATGGATCGGTTTTGTATGTAGAATAATTCAATCTTTACTTTTTTCTACAACTCGGATGTTTTCGTACATAAATTTATTCCGCGGAGTTTGTGGTATAAATAGTCGGACTTAATCGATGTAAACCTAGAAGAAAGACAAAAAACAAAAATATACGAAGATCAAAAAAGACTACGATAATATTCCACTAAAAAGATAGAAATTGGATTTAAAATTGGATAAAACCGAAAACCGAAAAATATTCGCAGACTGAAAAAATAGGTTACTTACAGGCTAAGTAATCATATGAAACACCCTCATCCATTCAAAATTCTAAGGTATCAAATGTGTTTAACATTCTCCTTGATGTATCTTTGTCATGGTGTTGTAATATTGGTAAAAAGACCGTGCGTGTTGATAAATATGAGCAAAACAATGAGGTACGGAAAACGAGGAAAAAGAAACGGTTGTAAAAAAAGAACGTTTATTGCGATATAGCTTCAGCAGACAAGTTTTTGACCTATATCCCCATTTATTTCCTCGGTGATCCATAATATCTTAAATATCGAGTGTTATAGTGTGAGCATGCTCAAGCTTTTCGTGGAGATCGAGAACTTTCGCCAATACCGTCGAATCGGATTAGCGAGCGGTCCGTCGCTTTCTTCCGTTTTTTCAAGCAGCCATAACTTTTGACTCGTTTAGAGTTACGGGAGCCACAACCTATCAAAACGAAGCTCTTTCCATGTTATATGTTTCTAACAGTTGGAATTGTCATGGATCGGTTTTGTGTGCAGAGTAATTCCATCTTAAGTTTTTTCTACAGCTCGGATGTTTTCGTTCATAAATTTATTCCGCGGAGTTTGTGGAATAAATAGTCGGACTAAATCGATGTAAACCTAGAAGAATGACAAAAAACAAAAATATACGAAGATCAAAAAAGGCCACGATAATATTCCGCTAAAAAGATTGAAATTGGATTTTAATTTGGATAAAACATGAAACCAAAAGATATTCGCAGAGTAAAAAAGTAGGTTACTTAGAGGCTGAGTAATCATATAAAACACCCTCAGCTGTTCGAAATTCTAAGTTATCAAATTCGCTTAACATTCTCCTTGATGTCACTTTGTCGTGGTGCTGTAATATTGATAAAAAGATCGCGCGTGTTGATGAATATGTTCAAAACAATAAAGTATAGAAAACAAGGGAGATGAAACAATTGTAAAAAAAGAACGTTCATTGCGCTATGGCTTCAGTAGACAAGCTTTTGACTCATATCCCCATTTTTTCCCTCAATGACCCATAATATCTTAAATATGGAGTGCAACGGTGCGAGCATGCTCGAGCGTTTCACGGAGATTGAAGACTTTCGCCAATACCGTCGAATCGGATCAGCGAGCGGTCTGTCGCTTTCTTCCGTTTCTTCAAACCGCCATAGCTTTTGACTTGTTTAGAGTTACGGGAGCCACAACCTATCAAAATGAAACTCTTTCCATGTTCTACGTTTCTAACGGTTGGAATTGTCATGGATCGGTTTTGTATGCAGAATTATTCCATCTTAAGTTTTTTCTACAGCTCGGATGTTTCCATTCATAAATTTATTCCGCAGAGTTTGTGTTGTAAATAGTCGGACTAAATCGTTGTAACACTAGATGAACGAAAAAAAATTATATGAAGTTCAAAAAAGGCCACGATAGTATTCCGCTAAAAAGATTGAAATTGGATTTAAAATTGGATAAAACAGAAAACCAAAGATATTCACAGACTAAAAAAGTAGATTACTTAGAGGCTAAGTAATCATATAAAACACACCCAGCCGATCGAAATTCTAAGGTATCAAATGCGTTTAACATTCTCCTTGAAGTACCGTTGTCGTCGTGTTGTAATATTGGTAAAAAGACCGCATATGTTGATGAATATGAGCAAAACAACGAGGTACGGAAAACCTGGAAGACGGAATGGTCGTAAAAAAAGAACGTTTATTGCTCTATAGCTTCAGTAGACAAGCTTTTGACCTATATCTCCCTCGGTGATATGTAATATCTTAAATATCGAGTGCTACAGTGTGAGCATGCTCAAGCATTTTACGGAGATCAAAGACTTTCGCTAATACAGCCGGATCAGCGAGCGGTCCGTCGCTTTCTTCCGTTTCTTCAAACGACCATAACTTTTGACTTGTTTGGAGTTACAGAAGCCAAAACCTATCAAAATGAAGCTCTTTCCATGTTCTACTTTTCTAACGGTTGGAATTGTCATGGATCGGTTTTGTGTGCAGAATAATTCGATCTTTAGTTTTTTCTACAGGTCGGATGTTTTCGTTCATAAATTTATTCCGTGGAGTTTGTGGTATAAGTAGTCGAACTTAATCGATGTAAACCTAGAAGAACGACAAAAAAACAAAAATATACGAAGATCAAAAAAGGCCACGATAATATTCCACTAAAATGATTGAAATTGGAATTAAATTTGGATAAAACAGAAAACCAAAAGATATTCATAGACTGGAAAAGGCGGTTACTTACAGGCTAAGTAATCTATAAAACACCCACAACGGTTCGAAATTCTAAGGTATCAAATGTGTTTAACATTCTCCTTGAATTCATTTTGTCGTGATGTGGTAATATTGGTAAAAAACCGCGTGTGCTGATGAATATGAGCCAAACAATGAGGTACGGAAAACGAGGAAGACGGAACGGTCATAAAAAAAGAACGTTTATTGCGCTATAACTTCAGCAGACAAGTTTTTGACCCATATCCCCATTTATTTCCTCAGTGATCCATAATATCTTAAATATCGAGTGTTAGAGTGAGTATGCTCGAGCGTTTCATGGAGATCGAAGACTTTCTCCAATACCGTTGAATCGGATCAGCGAGCAGTCCGTCGCTTTCTTCCGTTTCTTCAAACGGCCATAACTTTTGACTCGTTTGGAGTTACGGGAGGAACAACCTATAAAAACGAACCTCTTTCATGTTCTACGTTTCTAACGGTTGGAATTGTCATGGATCGGTTTTGTTTGCAGAAAATTTCCATCTTAACTTTTTTACAGCTCGGATGTTTTCATTCATAAATTTATTCCGCGGAGTTTATGGTATAAATAGTTGGACTAAATCGATGTAAACCTAGAAGAACGACAAAGAAACAAAAATATACGATAATATTCAGCTAAAAAGATTGAAATTGGATTTAAAATTGGATAAAACAGGAAATCGAAAGATATTTGCAGACTAAAAAAGTAGGTTACTTAGAGGCTAAGTAATCATATAAAATACCCTCAGCGGTCGAAATTCTACGATATCAAATGCGTTTAACATTCTCCTTGAAGTCACTTTGTTGTGGTGCTGTAATATTGGTAAAAAGACAGCGCATGTTGATGAATATGTGTAAAACAATGAGGTACGGAATACGTGGAAGATGGAACGGTCGTAAAAAAACGTTTATTGCGCTATAGCTTCAGTAGACAAGCTTTTGACCCATACCCTCATTTATTCCCTCGGTGATCCATAATATCTAAATATCGAGTGCTACAGTATGAGCATGCTCGAGCGTTTCACGTAAATCGAAGAATTTCGCCAATACCGTCGAATCGTATCATCGAACGGTCCATCATTTTCTTCTGTTTCTTCAAACGGCCATAACTGTTGACTCGTTTGGAGATACGGGAGCCACAACCTATCAAAACGAAGCTCTTTCCATGTTCTATGTTTCTAATGGTCGGGATTGTCATAGATCGATTTTGTGTGCAGAATGATTTCATTTTAAGTTTTTTCTACAGCTCGGATGTTTTCGTTCATAAATTTATTCCGTGGAGTTTGTGGTGTAAATAGTCGGACTAAATCGATGTAAACCTAGAAGAATGAAAAAATACATAAATTCCAAAAAAGACCACGATAATATCCCGCTAAAAAGATTGAAATTGAATTTAAAATTGGATAAAACAGAAAACCGAAAGATATTCGCAGACTAAAAAAGTAGGTTACTTAGAGGCTAAGTAATCATATAAAATACCCTCAACCGTTCGAAATTCTAAGATATCAAATGTGTTTAACATTCTCCTTGAAGTCACTTTGTCGTGGTGTTGTAATATTGGTAAAAAGACCGCACGTGTTGATGAATATGAGCAAAACAATGAGGTATGGAAAACGTGGAAGATGGAACGGTCGTAAAAAAAAAGAACGTTTATTGCGCTATACCTTCAATATACAAGCTTTTGTCCCATATCCTCATTTATTCACTCGGTGATCCATATTATCTTAAATATCGAGTGCTACAGTGTGAGCATGCTCGAGCGTTTCATGGAGATCGAAGATTTTCGCCAATACCGTCGAATAGGATCAGCAAGCGATCTGTTACTTTCTTCCGTTTCTTAAACGATCATAACTTTTGACTCGTTTGTAGTTACGGGAGCCACAACCTACCAACACGAAGCTCTTTATATGTTCTACATTTCTAACTATTGGAGTTGTCATGGATCGCTTTTATGTGCAGAATAATTCCATCTAAAGTTTATTTACAGCTCGGATGTTTTCGTTCACAAATTTATTCCGCGGAGCCGATGGTGTAAATAGTCGGACTAAATCGATGTAAACCTAAAAGAACAATAATAAAAATAAAAATATACGAAGATCAAAAATGGCCATGATAATATTCCGCTAAAAAGATTGAAATTGGATTTAAAATTGGATAAAATAGGAAATCGAAAGATATTCGCAGACTGAAAAAGTAGGTTACTTACCGGCTAAGTAATTATATAAAACACCCTCGCCTGTTCGAAATTCTAAGGTATCAAATGCGTTTAATATTCTTCTTGAAGTCACTTTATCATGGTGCTGTAATATTGGTAAAAAGATCACGTGTATTGATGAATATGAGCAAAACAATGAGGTATGGAAAACGAGGAAGACGGAATGGTTTTAAAAAAAGAACGTTTATTGCGTTATAGCTTCAGTAGACAAGCTTTTGACCCATATCCCCATTTATCCTTGGTGATCCATAATATCTTAAATATCGTGTGCTACAGTGTGAGCATGCTCGAGCGTTTCGTGGAAATCGTAGACTTTCGCCAATACCGTCGAATCGGATCAGCGAGCGATCCGTCGCTTTCTTCCGTTTCTTCAAATGACCATAACTTTTGACTCGTTTGGAGTTACGGGAGCTAAAACCTATCAAAATGAAGCTCTTTTCATGTTCTACTTTTCTAACGGTTGGAATTGTCATGGATCGGTTTTGTGTGCGGAATTATTCCATCTTTAGTTTTTTCTACAGCTCGGATGTTTTTGTTCATAAATTTATTCCGCGGAGTTTGTGGTGCAAATAATCGGACTAAATTGATGTAAACCTAGAAGAACGACAAGAAAACAACAACATACGAAAATCAAAAAAGGCCACGATAATATTCCACTAAAATGATTGAAATTGGATTTAAAATTGGATAAAACAGGAAACCGGTAGATATTCGCAGACTGAAAAATTAAGTTACTTACAGGCTAAGTAATCATATAAAACTCCCTCAGCCGTTCGAAATTCTAAGGTATCAAATGCATTTAACATTCTCCTTGAAGTCATTTTGTCGTGGTGTTGTAATATTGATAAAATGACCGCGCGTGTTGATGAATATGAGCAAAATAATGAGATACGGAAAACGTGGAAGACGAAACTTTGACGACCTGGAAATTTTGAACATTTGAAATGGAAATATTTAATTGATTTTAAGTATTTGAATGTTAGTTTAACTTAAATTTCAAATATCACTGTTTATTTGAAAATTAAATTACTGTATTTAATTATTGAAAGATTGGGTGAAAATTTGAATCTTCAGTTTTAAGCTGATTTAAAATATTTCAAAGGCTTGGAAATTTTATCTTGAAAGTATTGAAGTAAATGGAAGTGTTAAAAATTGAAATTTGAAGCGTTTGTTCAGTTTTGAAAATTTATCGTTTAAATCGATATTCAAAAATCGCCTTCCGAGGCACAGTCTCGAAATTCACGAAACCAGTTCCATTGGATCTGTAATATTGTATTACTGTCAGATTTCAATTTTCGTAGTGTTTGGAGTGATCGTTTGGCCGTACGATAAGCAAACACGTTGAAAAATTATATCGAAATTCAATTTATAACTGCTCCAAAAAGCTATCTTCCAAATACGATCGAATTTGAACTCGAAACCCTTTCCCATGCGTTCGGAATAGGCGTATAACATTATGAATGCCTGGAGGCACGCTTCGATTGGAGATTAAAATTTTGAATTGCATTTATCGAAGAGATTTTAATTTGAATTTAAATATATATATTCACCTATATGGGGCAAATGGACACGTTGAGTAAAATTCAAAGCACATGTCTCGTTTTCTCTGATAATTTCAACACGCGTTCGTTTTATAATATAAAAAATCGAATTCCTTTGAAACAAAGAAACTATTCTTTCGTTAAAAAATTAAGTTCATTGGAAAAAGAAAATTAATTTCGTTCAAACAGAAATTAATAGCCGCTGCTTTAAATTGAAATTAAAAAATCAAAATCAAGTTTTATGGTCGTACTTCCTAATTCGATTCAAATTAAGCATGCCTCTCCCTCTATTCCAATTTCGTTCATGAGGTTTCACTCAAATTTGTGTATTCGAAATCGAGATGGAACAACTTGTAGCGGTGGTCGATGTTCATGAGTTCGATAAAGAGTCGTCACAGCGTAGGCAACCGGAGGGGGCGTGCAACTTGGTGGAATTCATGATGGTGAGGCGAGCGTGAGGATGTCGAATCTTCAAGTGGAGGCGCGTGCGTTGGGGCCGAGGTTCAGTTGAAGCTAGTGCAGCGATGGAGTTCGTGGTCGAGGCCGCAATGGCGACTCTGGAAAGTTGCAGTGGTGGGCCTTGGTTCGTAGAGAGCAGTGAGGTATTGTGTTCCTTATTTAATTATTAAGATAATAATATGTATACATGTAGAATTTAGGGAAAAATATTTTGAATTTATAAGCTGTTTTAAATTTTTACAGTAAGCCAGTATTTCCTCAATTTAAAGATTTATACAAAAATGAATAGATATATAGTAAAGATAAATAATAATATCAATATAAATACATATACACATATTTTTAACTTATTAGTTTAATTTTAAAAAATAATAGGTTATGGGGATTAATTTGTTAGTTAACCTATTTAATGATTTAAATTACTACAAGATTTTTAAGGAAATTTAGTCTAAAATTTAAATATTTGTTAAATTAAATCATACATTAAAATTAAATCTATAAAACGGTAATTGATTATTCGATTATTTAGAATATTAATTAATTATATGAATATTTATACAAGGTCTAAAACTGTGAAGAAACAAGCTGGAATGGAAATGTATTACATGCATAAGCAAATGTGAGATCCACTCACTCAATTGAAATAATTAGAATTTCAATTATTGATTGATTGTTTGGATGTGATAGAGTGTGTGTGTGTCTACTGGAGTGATTGATTTCCCGCATTATATAGCGGATGAGACCCTATGGACCGCATAATATCGGATGATATGATATAATCCCATATACCGCGATATTCCACCTCGAAGTGGAATTGGTATTAAATTGTTGTGCTAACATCTATGGATGCAAGGAAACAAGTTGGAGGGATCGAACTGGATTCCTCAAATTGTCTGAATATTATTTCATATGTGCGATGTGATTTTTTGATAATCTGTGAATGATTATGTTGATGATTGAAATTGTTGAAGTCTATGGTTTGGCTGAATGTATTTCTGGTATCGTAGGATACTAGAAATATATAATTGAATTTTTGGAAATTAAAGTATAAACTTTAAGTGAATTTATTTTAGATAACTAAAAAAATTTAAAAGAAGAAATTTAAAAGTATAAAAGTTTATTTTTGTAATCTTATCGAACTAATTTCAAAATATGGGAAAAGATTCAAATAAATGGATTTCGGGTAATATTGTTTAAAAGTTAAAGAATTTATTTAAAATTTAGATTTTAAATAGTTTGGAAGAAATAAAGAAATTTGTTTTAAGGTAATAAATTTGGAAATCAATTTGGAACTTGATTTGGTGTTTGAAATAAATTTGGAATTTGATTTGGTGTTTGAAATAAATTTGGAATTTGATTTGGTGTTTGAAAATAAATTTTTGGAAATCAATTTGGAATTTGATTTAGTGTTTTGAAAGTAATTTGAAAATCAATTTGGAAATTTGATTTGGTGTTTGAAAATAAATTTTTAGGAAATCGATTTGGTGTTTGAAAGTAATTTTGGAAATCGATTTGAAAATTGTATATCAGTGGATATTTGGAAAATTAAAATTCGCGATTGGAATTTATAATGGAATGGGTGATTTGTTTTAAAAATAAATATTGGATTATTTTTAAAAGTGTGGAAAGAAATTTATGAATTTGTAATGTAAATTTGAAATAAATTAAGAAGGATTTATTAATTGATTTAAATGAACCATTTTGAAATGGAAAGTGTATTTTCCCTGGAAAGCCGAGTATGTTTTCAAAGTAGTTTTTAAATATAAATTAAAAGTTCTAAAGTTAGTTTTAAAAAGAGTGTTTTGGAGAAATTATTTTTGTAAATTGTTTTTAAATCTTTAAAGTAAATATTTATATGTTAATTATAGAAGTGATTATTTTAAAGATTTAAACTAGTATTTGATTTAGAAAAGGGTTATTTAATTATACTCTATCTAATAATTTTATTTTAAAATTTGTTTTGGATTAATTTTTACAGGAAATTTTCCTCAAGGACAAATTTTAGGGCTTTTTTTTGCTGTAGGACAGCCCGCTATTATTTTTTTCCAAAGGACAAATTATCGTTTTTTTCTTTCCAGCCCACATTTTTTTTCTTTCCAGCCCACTTTCGCACGCTTCTTCTTCTTTCTTTCGATCAAATTTTTCAGTCGCGATCAGATTTTTCATTCGCGATCAAATATCTCTCTCACAATAAAATTATCAATATAGTTCATTCAGTTATTTGAATTTCGTCCTTCTGCTAATGGTACTTCGTCGATCATTTTCTCCTTCCGTGCGTGTCGTTGATATCGTTCTTTTCATATTTGTATCGTGATCGATAATTTCTTCAAATTGTATTAATTAGGTATGCTTATATTCCTGTATTTTTTGTCCTTTTTCTATTCGATTTAAAATGGCCGTGATTTGTAATTGTGATCATTTTTACAATTGATATGCAGTGTTGTTGTTCTCATTTTTTGTTCGTTCGTCCATGGCAACTTGTGGAAGTAGCAGCAGGTTTTTTATTATTATTTTTTTCTTTATGCAGTGTTGTAGTTTAATTTTCTTTTCATTTTATTTATCTTGCATTTTCGTGCATTAATATTGGGATGGTTGGAAAGTATTACTGCTTATATAAATTTGTGATACAGTGTAGAAGTATCATATTTTAGATTCATTTTTTGGGTATCATTTTTATTTTTTCTTAGTATCATTTTTTTTATTATCAGTAACTAGGTATCAGTTTTGTATACGGTAGGTATCAGTTTTGTGAAATTGAATAATTACCGTTCTATATTCAACATATTTTTACTAATGTTTATTTTATTATTATTTTTTGCAGCGGGGATAACAATCTTCTTTGTTTGTTTGTGTTGAATAATAACACTTTTAGCACTCGATTGTCTATCGATTGCTCTTTGTATGTTTTGAAGAATGAGATATGTCGATTTTGGTCTCAATTAACTCCTTCTTCTATTCAGATTTCTTATGTGCTTGAGGACAAAGTTATTATGGTTGACACTGATTCTGATATTCAGAGCATAATTTGTTTTCAGTTATACAAGAAAAGTTCTTTCTTTGGTTTTACCATTACAGTTAAGGGTTCTGATTTGGAATATGTTGATGGTGCTTCTATTTCAAGTTCATCTTATATTCATACTTCTTCATCTTCTACTGTATCTGTATGTTCAAATGTTGTTGTTAACGGTAAAAGTTATTTAAAAGATATGTTGAGGAGAGGGTCGAAATTATGCATTTCTGATTTTGCTGGTTTTTGTTTTGGAGGAGCTGAGCATTTTAGAGAATTTTTGATGGCGTATCAAATTCAAAAAGGATATGAATTAATATTTTTGAAGAATTGTGCTACTAGAGTTACTGTAATTTGCTCTTCATATAAGGATGGTAGTCTTTTCAAAGTCCATGCTTCTTGTGATTCTGGAGATTTGAAGAAGTTTTTTATTAGAAATATGGTTGCTGATCATTCTTGTGGAGCTGGTGTTAGAAATGTGAATAATCCACATATATCTAGTTCGTTTGTTAAATCATTGATTATTGATGAAATCCGTGATTGTCCTAGTAAAAAGCCTAATGATATTATAGTTGATTTTAGAAGAGAATACAATGTTCAGTTGTCTTACGGTTATGCTTATCATGGGAAACAACTTGCATTAATGGAGTTGCATGGTAATGATACTTTGTCTTATAATGATTTGAGTTGGTATTTGGAAGCAGTGAAGAAGTCTAATCCATAAAGTTATGTTGAAATGGATGTTGATCCTTGTAGTAATGAATTTGAGAGGGTGGTTATTGCTTTTGGTGCTTGTTTACTTGGATTCAAGCATTGTCGTCCTATGATATTCTTAGATGCCACTCACTTGAACGGACGTCCTGGTGTGTTGATGGGTGCTACTGCAAAAAATGGTGATCAAGGTATGTCTTTGTTTTCAGTTTTGATTTATTTGTATTGAGATCATAATAGTTGGCATTAGCATTAATATTAATTTGTTATCATAATTTGTATTATGTTGGTATCAGTTTTAAGATATATAGTTTACAGTTAACAAGTTTGTAGTATCGAAATTTGCATTGTATTGAATTGTAAGTTTGTATTTGATATCATAATTTTATACTGGTTAGCGTGAGATTAGTATCAGCTTGTATATAATGTTAGTATCAGTTTCAAGTATGTTAATATATGGTATCAAATACAGTTGTGTATATTGGAATTTTCTTTGTATCATAATATATGTTAATGTTCGTTACTTTGTTGTGCTAGAATGAAGATTAATATGCATAATGTCCTGTCTATCAATATTTTAATAATGGTTGTATCAGGTTTTCGGTATCAGGTTTTTTACTGTTAGTATCAGTTTCATGAATTGTTTTAGATTTATGGTCATTATTAGTTTTACTTTTTTTACGAATTATTTTTTCATTTGCAGGTTTCTTCCCTTTAGCTATGAGTGTTGTTTCTATAGAAAATGTGGATAAATGGACATGGTTTTTGAACCATTTAAAGCAAATGCTTCAAGTAAATCGTACTTTGGTTTTTATGTCAGATCGTCACTAATGGTTGCTTTCAGGTGTTCGTGATGTTTTTCCTATAGCTTATCACCGTTATTGCTATTTGCATTGTGATAACCTGAATTTTTAATATCTGTTAATGGGATAATTAACTGATTTTAAATCATTGAAATACCGATTCCAGTTGATTAAATAAATAAAATTTGATAAATAAAAGTATTTAAATATATACAAGCTATATGAGTTGATTTTAACTTGAATTTATAATTTGAAATTTCAAAGATAAATGGTAAATTGAATTTAAAAATAATATATATATATAGTTAAGTAAATTAATTTTTATTTAACATAAGACATTTATAAACATAAAAGCTAAATTTAGAATATCATGTAAATTCACATAAAAACAAATAAACATGAATTTACAAATGTAAGTAAAATAATAAGATTTAAGCCATAAACTTATAAATAAAGTTAACATTTGGGTTTAGACATAAAATCCCTATTAGTGACAAGTGTTACTTAAATGGAATAGGTATTTAACAAATGTAAAGAAAAGTAACAAATGGCAAAACAATTCTCATTTAAAGTTTTCATGTAAATAAATATTAAAAAAAAGGGGAAAAGGAAAAAACAAAAGTCTGTAATAAGAACAATCAGAAAAATGGACTGTAAACAAAACAAAGCAGAAAATTCAATCAAGCAACTTCAAACTGAAATCAGGAAAGTATCAAGGCAAACCAGAGGAGAAATCTGAAAAGGGTTTAACTAAAAAAAAAAAAAAGAAGCTAGCATGGAGATTCAAGGTTTAACTCAGCATTTAGAAATCAGCAAATCCAGCGAAAGCAAAACTGGAAACCAGAAACTAAATAAGATCAAAAGCATGCAGTTCAAATAAATTTTTTTCAAGCCTCTTCTGTTCAAAACCCAAAAATAAGGTGAGTATAAAAACCCAGATCAGGTTTATCTTGATGCTTATGAATATTTATTATGAAAATGTTCCAGTAAAAGAAATTTAAATACATGGATGTGTATAAATATGTAACTGTTTGGTAGGTGTTTATGTATATATATACATATATGCAGAGCTCTGGTTTTATGTTTTACAGGGTTCAACTAGATAAAAAAAATTTCAATATATCTCTTGCCGATTCTTGTTAGGCCTAGATGTATAAATCAAACTAGATTGTAATGATAAGAGATTTGGTTTAAAAATAATTTCAGGCAAAATTTAATGATAGTTTTTAACTAAACGAAGAAATACAGTAAAAGCTTGAATATAACAAAATCTCGTTTTAAAGAAATTATGTATTCAGACATACAATCTGATTTCTTATCCGAAATGAGGATTTTTGACATATATATCTTGATTGTAAAATTTGGAGATGACGTGAATTTCCGAGTTGATTGGAATTGGAACTTTATTCGATTTCAAGTGACCACGAGGCAGGGTGGAGTCGGAATTCACGTCGGAGGGAGATGGTGGGTCACAAAACGTAGGAATATAATTGGAGAATTTTCTGGAATGTCGTGGTGGCGCAGCGAGTCTAAACTAGGGTTTAGGTTTTGGTTCGAGTAGTGGTTGTTCTCGAGGCAATCGCAGAGTCATCGTTAATTAAGTCGTGATCGGTCATGGAGAGAAAGTAAGAGGGGGGTCTTGCGCTTCTATCGATGCGAGCACGTGACATCCGGTGATCGGAGCTGGGCGTGACGAGAGGTTTTGTGCCTCAGCTATGTTGTTGATGGCGCTCTGTGATCTCGTTTTTCGATTTAGGTGATGGGTTGGGTTTCTGGGCAGCTTGGAAGGTCAGGAAGGTCGGCAGCGACTTAGGGATGACGTCGAGGTTGGACGGCGTTGTTCCGATGCCTTGTACATATGTACGTTGCACAGATGCATGCACGATTGGTTAGGTATTTGATCTAGGGATTTAGGAAGAAGCAGTGACCCGAGTAAATCGCGTAGCACACCAAAATTTGACTCGAAGTTGGGATGAGTTGTTGTTGCATGAGTATAGTGATGTTTTCTCTGGAGTTTGCTCAAGTTATCTTGTGTTTTTCCTCGAAGCTGATTTGAGTTTTGTTTGTTGAGCTTGAGTTATTTTACTGTGTGGATTGGTAGAAATGAGTTGTTTTACCTCTGTGGAAGCCTGTTTTATGAATGAGCTTGGATTTAGGTCGGGTAACCCTATATTTTGATTGGAGGAAAAAAAAATTCTCAAGTCCTAAAATTTAAACTAAAATTCAAGTTTAAACAAATTTTCTTAGAACCCTTTCTTTACTGAATAATGGTCTATTTAAATGATTGGCTAGATAATTGTAATTCACTTAAACTTTGATTTAGTTAAATCTTAAGTTGTTAAGAAAGTAATAATTAAAGTGGATGGAGTATTTCATCATTAAACTTTAGAACTGTTGTAAAATTGTTGTTAAAGTAATTATATAGTAGGTGAATTCCTATATGGTTTGAAAATGATTTAAATGATGGAATTAAACAAAGTATTATCTATTTAATGCATTAAGGATGGTTAATGAATGAAATTGGTTAAGAAATTATTAATTAAATTATACCATTAAGGAAATTAGTAATTAGTTTTAGTGATCAAATTTAAGGGATAAATTTATAAATGTGATTAACTAAATATCTTATTAATTAAAGATGATTAATTTATTTAGAGTTATTCACTTAATAAAATTAAATGATGGTTTCTTAATGAAGTAATTACAGGATAATTACTTAATGTCATGATTTAAGATGGGCAATTGAGGGACAATTACCAAATGTAATTTATTAATGTCATTAATAAGAGTAATGAATGGGATATTCCTAAATGATAATCACTTAATGGAAGTAATTAATGAATTAATTACTTAATATAATTAATTAGGTTAATGTGATTAATTTAGAATAATTAATTAAGTTTAGTTAATTTAAACACTTGATGATTGATGAATAATTACTTAATGTAATTAATGGAAGTGTAATTACTTAAGGAAGTAATTAACGATAATTACTGGATGTAATTAAAGATGTTGATGATGAAAGTAATTTGGATTAAATTCCTATGTAATTAATCAGGGGATTGATTGAGATAATTAATTAAGGGTAATTAATTTTTGAAATAAGTAATTAAGGATAGTTGATGGGATTAATCAAGGGATTAATTAGAGAATAAATTAAGGATTAATTTATTCAATGAAGTAATTAAGGGTTGTTAATTTCTGGATGTTATTAATCGAGGGTGATTAATAATTATGGTTAGTAATTAATTAATGAGGTAATTAAAGGTTAATTACTGTATTTGGTTAAGGATAAATTAATTTGTGAAATTAATTTAAGGGATAAATAGAATAATATGGGAAGCCTCTGATAATTGTTATCCCTAATATGTGGTTCGTGATGCTATGTGATATGATATGTTAAATTTAAACTGTGATGATGTGGTTTCTATAGATGATGAATTACTGTGACATTCTGTATTTAAGTAGAAGTGTATTTCACTTGAATAATTTAAGTTCAGTTGGCAATGGTTTCGAAGAGACCGGAGTCGGGTATTAGTGAATACCCGAAACCACTTCGATTCTTAAATTTGATATGTGAAACTGATATGGAAAGATTTAAATGAATTGGACCATATAATCTAAGTTTTGGCACTTAATTGCTTTGTGAAATAAGTGATGTCTATAGCAACTTGTGAAGTTGTAAATTGATATACGTACCCCGGTTTTATATGAGTTGTATGCTTTTGTATTCCAAGTTAGATGGGTTTACTCACGCTGGTTTCCATCCTAACCCGGGTGTTACTTTGATGTAATGCTCGGGTCAGACCAAGTATTACAGATTTTCAGGTAAGGACGATCTGGAGCTCAAGAGGCGAGCTGGATGGCAGGGACGTATAGAGAGTTTCCACTATGATATTGTATATATCTGAGACATGTTAAATTGTATCTGTCCAATGTTGTATAAAATTATTGTAACTCTGATATATCGATGTAATTGATAGATACAGTTTTCTTTGGTATAACTATTATTGATATTATATTTTATCCGCCGTGAATGTGAGTTTATGTGTTTCTTTTCTGTTCTTCTTCTATCTCTTTCTTCTTCTCTCTAACTATCTGGAATTTTCGGGATCGAAAATTCCAGGTCGTTACATTTGGTATAAGAGCTGAAGGTTAAGCGAGAACCTTGGCTATGTTGGGATTACTCATTAAGGATAGGGTAAGTTGTACCCTAGGATGAGTTGAGTGTATAAATATGAGAGAGAGTACTTGTTATTTTCTTGTATAAAGGTTTTTTAAATGATTTCAAAAGTAAATGAATCTTATATAAGAAATAGATTACTTATTATATTAAAGAAATTGGTTGTAGTATTAATTAAATTAAAAGTAATAGTAAGAATTAAGAAGTAATAGAAATACAACCAATCTGAAATTAAATTTGGGAAAGGTTTCAGGATAAGGATAATCAATTAATTTATGTAATTAATTAAACTTTATTTAATTAATGGATAATAATTGGAAATGATAAATAAAGAGGGAGTTACTTAATGAAGTAACTAGAGGTAAGTAATTTAAAGGACAATTACTTAATGAAGGTAATTAAGAAATAAGTTGATTACCGAATGAGATTAATTGGAATTAATTAATGATGTAATTAATTTAAAGAAATAAGAAATAATATTATTTAATGCATTTGAATGAAATGGTCCTATTTCAAACAAGAGTCGTTTGAAAATTTAAAAAAAAAATTGAATTAAAACCAAAGGTGGTTTAAAATTTTAAAGTATAACTTGGTATGTAAAAGAAATTAATATGTATACATGTGGATATACATAATATCAAAGGTGGTTGGAAATGGAATTTGAAATTAAGATTTAGCTTGGAAAGTTAAACGGTTGATTTGGATTAGGAAGTTTGAGTGATCTCAAAATGGGTTTGAGATCCGAAAGTTGGAAATGGAGGGACGATTTAAAATAATTTGAATGATATCATCCATTGTAACAAATCTTGAAGTTGTGAATTGGATTTGTTTTAAACAAATGAGAAATGTGGTGTGGTAATATATCCATTATTAAAGTAAATTGGAATTTGGATTCAGGATTAAGTGGTTTAAAGATATAAGTTGGTTTGATTTAAAGGATTAAATCAATATTTAAAAATTTAACTCGAATTTATATAATTTGAAATGGATTAAATTTGAAATTTGAATTGAGTTAGTTCAAATTAAATTTGATTTGAATTAATTGAAATAGTGGTTGAAGATGTATGAGTATAAGATTCAAATGAAAATTTGAATTGGATTGATTTGAATAATTTGGAATTGTAATTAAAGTTTAATAGTTTTAAAATTCAAATGGAATTCGAATTGAATTTGGGAGGAAATCAAGAATAATTCAACTTGATCAGGAAATGGAATTTGAAATTGAGATTAATTCAAACTGAAGTTGAAATAGATTGAAATTGAAGTGGGTCCAATTGAATGGATATTTGTCCAAAGTGATTGGAATAATTTGGAATTGTAATTAAGTTGAATATGTTTAAAATCAAATGGAATTTGATTTAAATATGTAAAGGAATAGAGAATTAATTCAACCTGAATTGGGAATAAATCAAGACGAATAGAAATTGGAATTGGGTCAATTTAAATGGAAGTGGAAATTTAAATTGAATTGATGAGAATGGAGATTGGGAAGAGAACAGTTTTGACTCTGGACTATTTTTAATATAAATTATTTTAATATAAACTTATTTTCCAAGCTATTCATTATATAAACAACCTTTCTTTTAAAAAGCTAAACTACCTTATACTTGTTTTACAATTATTTTTGAAACTGTTTAACAATTTTCTAACTATTTTATAAACTAATTACTATTTTCAACTACTAATTACTATTTTATAGCTATTTTGTAATTATTTAAAATTTCTATAACTATTTAATTATTACCAACTATTTTACAATTACTTAACTATTTTACAGCCATTTTACAAACTAGTAATTATTTTCCAACTACTTATTTATTTTTAAATTTTTCAAGCTATTTTCTAAATAAACTGGTCGGAGTTCAAACTGTTATTGGTTAAATACCCAATCGAGATAAGAATAGAGGTGATAATCCAAATGGATTAAAGCAATTGTAAGTGAGTGAATGAAAATCAAAATGAATGTGAATAGAAATGGAATTGATTTGGCTAATAACCAATAAAGATAAATACGTAGGGTGTACGTATGTTATTCTATTCGCATAGTGATTTGATCCAGATTCGAGCATAGAATTTCGAGATAGTATGTCGATCCGAGTTGGAATTTTTCACTTGATTTTCGACGGCGAACCTGGATATGGATTGTTGATTGGTTCTGGATATTCTCTATCATAGTTATGACTATGCAAGGAGAATGACGGTTTCTGATCAAGAAACCAGATCTGTGTCCGCACTAGAAAGTCGGGTGGACGATACTAGTTCGGAAGTGAAATTGTGTGATCGAGTGAGCGATCAGATTGGTATAGCGTACGAATAATATGCGTATATCGTACGGATTTGAATGAAAATGATATTGAAAGGAGTAATCAAATTTGAATAATTGATTTTGAGTAAACAAAGTTAAATATCTTTGTTTTATAAAATAAAACTTCCCTTGTTGAATCTATTTGCCAGAAGAAAAGGATTTTTGAAGGTGTTTTGGAGTATAAAAGGAGTTTTATACAAGTTTGAAATGATCCAAAGTTTTAAAAATTATATATATGTGTGTGTGTGTGTGTGTAAAGGATCTTATGAGGATTTTGGAAAAAGGTTTTGGGAACCTCTGGATTTGGAAAGGCTTTTGATTTTTGGGTAAAATCAATATTGAATTTGGGAAGCCTGGTTTGAGAAGTATCGATTTTGGGATAATCGATTTTGTGTAAAGGAGCTTTGAATGAGATCATACTAGGTGTATGATTTAAAAATACTATATATATAGTATAAAATGTTTTGATGATGGCTCTGGGGAAAAAGGCGCTCCCTTGGAATGGACTTCTCAGAAGTACCACCGGGTGGTGCTGCCTTGAACCCCGGGGGGGGATTCTAAAGTTCATCCTATGAGGAGTTCGGACAAACTAGTTCCTGAGGATTTTTGGGAAGCGGAAGTCGAGGGCGTTGATGCTTACAGGGGCATTTGGGTTATGCTGTGATGACAGTGTAACTCGATGTCACTGCGATCTACTGTAGGGGCCATAGCGAAAATCGTGTGGAGGATGAGTGTCAACGGTCTACACTTGATTTTGCCGGGAAGGCAACGCAACATCGGTAGACTGCGATCTATGGTCAAATGGAGTGGAGAAGTTTCATTCTTTTAGCAGCGAAATTCGAGGGCACTGATGCCTACAGTTATATGGGTTTTTGCCGTGATAGCTACGTAACCCCAGTTGTAACTGCGATCCGTAGCGGGTTCCATGGTGTAATCGAGGGGCGCCGAGGCCTACAGTTATCTGTGGATTTTGTCGGGATGGCAACGTAGCCATTGGGTTAACTGCGATCATGGATGGGGGTGATGATTTCCAGAGCATTCTCACCAAAGATATATCCTCTATTTTCAAAAAAAAAAACTGTTTTCTATATTTCTAATAAAATTATTTTTCAAGTATTTTCACTGGATGTTGAAAATGAGTCTGCTAAGTATTTATAGATTTTCAGTCTTACGCCTGATCAACGTATGACTGAATTTCTATGAGAACGAGGATGGACTTGTTGAGACATCGAGTTATAAAAAAAAGTATTTTTATAAAGACTATTTTATAATATAAAATAGATTTTAAAGTGTTTTAAAAATGATCAAAGGATATTTATCTGTTTTTTTTAAGCATTTCAATAAATTCTGGTTTCGTTTCTTTTCGAGGACGAAAAGATTCTAAGGGGGGAGGAATGTGATAACCTGAATTTTTAATATCTGTTAATGGGATAATTAACTGATTTTAAATCATTGAAATACCGATTCCAGTTGATTAAATAAATAAAATTTGATAAATAAAAGTATTTAAATATATACAAGTTATATGAGTTGATTTTAACTTGAATTTATAATTTGAAATTTCAAAGATAAATGGTAAATTGAATTTAAAAATAATATATATATATATATATAGTTAAGTAAATTAATTTTTATTTAACATAAGACATTTATAAACATAAAAGCTAAATTTAGAATATCATGTAAATTCACATAAAAACATATAAACATGAATTTACAAATGTAAGTAAAATAATAAGATATAAGCCATAAACTTATAAATAAAGTTAGCATTTGGGTTTAGACATAAAATCCCTATTAGTGACAAGTGTTACTTAAATGGAATAGGTATTTAACAAATGTAAAGAAAAGTAACAAATGGCAAAATAATTCTCATTTTAAGTTTTCATGTAAATAAATATTAAAAAAAAGGGGAAAAGGAGAAACAAAAGTCTGTAATAAGAACAATCAGAAAAATGGACTGTAAACAAATCAAAGCAGAAAATTCAATCAAGCAACTTCAAACTGAAATCAGGAAAGTACAAGGCAAACTAGAGGAGAAATCTGAACAGGGATTAACTAAAAAAGAAGAAGAAGCTAGCATGGAGATTCAAGGTTTAACTCAGCATATAGAAATCAGATTCAAATCCAGCGAAAGCAAAACTGGAAACCAGAAACTAAATAAGATCAAAAGCATGCAGTTCAAATAAAATTTTACCAAAACCTCTTCTGTTCAAAACCCAAAAACAAGGTGAGTAAATTTCTCTACTAAATACCCAGATCAGGTTTATCTTGATGCTTATGAATATTTATTGTGAAAATGTTCCAGTAAAAGAAATTTGAATACATGTATATGTATAAATATGTAATTGTTTGGTGGGTGTTTATGTATATATATACATATATGCAGAGCTCTGGTTTTATGTTTTATAGGGTTCAACTAGATAAAAAAAAATTCAATATATCTCTTGCCGATTCTTGTTAGGCATAGATGTATAAATCAAACTAGATTGTAATGACAAGGGATTTGGTTTAAAAATAATTTCAGGCAAAATTTAATGATAGTTTTTAACTAAATGAAGAAATACAGTAAAAGCTTGAATATAACAAAATCTCATTTTAAAGAAATTATGTATTCAGACATACAATCTGATTTCTTATCCGAAATGAGGATATTTGACATATATATCTTGATTTTAAAATTTGGAGATGACGTGAATTTCCTAGTTGATTGGAATTGGAACTTTATTCGATTTCAAGTGAACACGAGGCAGGGTGGAGTCGGAATTCATGTCGGAGGGAGCTAGTGGGTCACTGAACGTAGGAATATAATTGGAGAATTTTTTGGAATGTCGTGGTGGCGTAGAGAGTCTAAACTAGGGTTTAGGTTTGGGTTCGAGTAGTGGTTGTTCTCGAGGCAATCGCAGAGTCATCGTTAATTAAGTCGTGATCGGTCATGGAGAGAAAGCAAGAGGGGGGTCTTGCGCTTCTATCGATGCGAGCACGTGACATCCGGTGATCGGAGCTGGGCGTGACGAGAGGTTTTGTGCCTTGGCTATGTTGTTGATGGTGCTCTGTGATCTTGTTTTTCGATTTAGGTGATGGGTTGGGTTTTTGGGCTGCTTAGAAGGCCAGGACGGTCAGCGGCGACTTAGGGATGACGTCGAGATTGGACGGCGTTGTTCCGATGCCTTGTACATATGTACGGTGCACAGATGCGTGCACGATTGGTTAGGTATTTGATCTAGGGATTTAGGAAGAAGCAGTGACCCGAGTAAATCGCGTAGCACACCAGAATTTGACTCGAAGTTGGGATGAATTGTTGTTGCGGGAGTATAGTGATGTTTTCTCCGGAGTTTGCTCGAGTTATCTTTTTTTTTTCCTCGAAGCTGATTTGAGTTTTGTTTGTTGAGCTTGAGTTATTTTACTGTGTGGATTGGTAGAAATGAGTTTTTTTACCTATGTGGAAGCATGTTTTATGAATGAGCTTTGATTTAGGTCGGGTAACCCTATATTTTGATTGGAGGAAAAAAATTCTCAAGTCCTAAAATTTAAACTAAAATTCAAGTTTAAACAAATTTTCTTAGAACCCTTTCTTTACTGAATAATGGTCTATTTAAATGATTGGCTAGATAATTGTAATTCACTCAAACTTTGATTTAGTTAAATCTTAAGTTGTTAAGAAAGTAATAATTAAAGTGGATGGAGTATTTCATCATTAAACTTTAGAACTGTTGTAAAATTATTGTTAAAGTAATTATATAGTAGGTGAATTCCTATATGGTTTGAAAATGATTTAAATGATGGAATTAAACAAAGTATTATCTATTTAATGCATTAAGGATGGTTAATGAATGAAATTGGTTAAGAAATTATTAATTAAATTATACCATTAAGGAAATTAGTAGTTAGTTTTAGTGATCAAATTTAAGGGATAAATTTATAAATGTGATTAATTAAATATCTTATTAATTAAAGATGATTAATTTATTTAGAGTTATTCACTTAATAAAATTAAATGATGGTTTCTTAATGAAGTAATTACAGGATAATTACTTAATGTCATGATTTAAGATGGGCAATTGAGGGACAATTACCAAATGTAATTTATTAATGTCATTAATAAGAGTAATGAATGGGATATTCCTAAATGATAATCACTTAATGGAAGTAATTAATGAATTAATTACTTAATGTAATTAATTAGGTTAATGTGATTAATTTAGAATAATTAATTAAGTTTAATTAATTTAAACACTTGATGATTGATGAATAATTACTTAATGTAATTAATGGAAGTGTAATTACTTAAGGAAGTAATTAACGATAATTACTGGATGTAATTAAAGATGTTGATGATGAAAGTAATTTGGATTAAATTCCTATGTAATTAATCAGGGGATTAATTGAGATAATTAATTAAGGGTAATTAATTTTTGAAATAAGTAATTAAGGATAGTTGATGGGATTAATCAAGGGATTAATTAGAGAATAAATTAAGGATTAATTTATTCAATGAAGTAATTAAGGGTTGTTAATTTCTCGATGTTATTAATCGAGGGTGATTAGTAATTATGGTTAGTAATTAATTAATGGGGTAATTAAAGGTTAATTACTGTATTTGGTTAAGGATAAATTAATTTGTGAAATTAATTTAAGGGATAAATAGAATGATATGGGAAGCCTCTGATAATTGTTATCCCTAATATGTGGTTCGTGATGCTATGTGATATGATATGTTAAATTTAAACTGTGATGATGTGGTTTCTATAGATGATGAATTACTGTGACATTCTGTATTTAAGTAGAAGTGTATTTCACTTGAATAATTTAAGTTAAGTTAACAATGGTTTCGAAGAGACCGGAGTCGGGTATTAGTGAATACCCGAAACCACTTCGATTCTTAAATTTGATATGTGAAACTGATATGGAAAGATTTAAATGAATTGGACCATATAATCTAAGTTCTGGCACTTAATTGCTTTGTGAAATAAGTGATGTCTATAGCAACTTGTGAAGTTGTAAATTGATATACGTACCCCGGGTTTATATGAGTTGTATGCTTTTGTATTCCAAGTTAGATGGGTTTACTCACGCTGGTTTCCAGCCTGACCCGGGTGTTTCTTTGATGTAATGCTCGGGTCAGACCGAGTATTACAGATTTTCAGGTAAGGACGATCTGGAGCTCAAGAGGCGAGCTGGATGGCAGTGACGTATGGAGAGTTTCCACTATGATATTGTATATATTTGAGACATGTTAAATTGTATCTGTCCAATGTTGTATAAAATTATTGTAACTCTGATATATCGATGTAATTGATAGATACAGTTTTCTTTGGTATAACTATTATTGATATTATATTTTGTCCGCTACGAATGTGAGTTTGTGTGTTTATTTTCTGTTCTTCTTCTATCTCTTTCTTCTTCTCTCTAACTATCTGGAATTTTCGGGATCGAAAATTCCAGGTCGTTATATGCATATGGAACAAAATTTTCTTTTAGCTGTTAAAGCCAAAAATGCAAATGTGTCTATTGTTGATCTTTTCAAAATGTGTTCTAGAGCTTCTAATCTTTATGACTTTGAAGGCGCACATTCTAAGTTCTGTCAAATTGGTGGTGTTGCTGGTGTAAATTTTTTAAAAGACAAGCCATTTGATAAGCGGGTGGATTTATTTTTTCCAGGGAAACGTTATGGTGAATATAGTTCTAACGTTGCAGAAAGTGTTAATAATTGGATTTTGGATGAACGAGCCTTGCCTATTACTTTGTGTTTAGATGGTATTCGTGTTAAGGTTGTGAAACAAATGGCTAAAAGAAGAGAAGATTGTCGTTTGTGGAAAACAGCTCTTTGTCCTTATATGGAATTGCGTTTAGGTGAATTGATTGAAGAAGGATTTGGATGGGATGTATACAAGTCTTCTGATTTTTGTTTTGAAGTGAAATCTCCAAACTCTCATTATGTTGATTTGAAGGAACGTGTTTGTAGTTGCAACCAATGGAAAATTACAGGATTTCCTTGTGCTCATGCTATAAAGTGTATGAACAAGTCTAAGTTGTCTGTATATGATTTTGTTGAGTATTATTTCACTGTTGATGCTTATCGCTGCTCTTATGCCAATGCTATAAATCCTATTCCAAGTTATGATAGGCCTATTGTTGATGGTAGTATTCAAGATGTTATCAAGCCACCAAAGGAGAAACGTGGCGTTGGTAGACCGTCAATTAAGCGCAAAGGAGGATTTTCATATTTTCAGAACAAGAAAAATAGATGTGGCGAGTGCAAGCAATTTGGTCATAATAAACGGAATTGTCAAGCTTTAAAGAGGATATGATTTGATTTTACATTTTGAATTTGTACAGATTAATAAGTGGACGTGTGACTTGTTTTGGTGCTTTACTGTCATTGAACCTTGTTATTAATTTGTATTCGGTGTAGCATACTATTAAATTGATTTTAATTTCAGCTTTTTGTATAAGTGATAGTATCAGTTTTATTATTAGTTATATGTTTTTACAGTATCAGTTCTGGTGTTTATTTATTTGTTTGTTTATTCCAAACATTTGTTTTGATATTTGTTTGATACTATTTGTATCGGTTATCTAGTATCATTTTAAACATTCTGTTGGTATAAAATATGGTATCATTTTTCATTGTGCGACATCAGTTTTGTTCAATTTTGTATGTTTCACTTATTTATAATTATGTTGATAGCATGGTATATGGGATCTGATAATCATTGTGCAATTGATTTAACAAAATGATTGAATGGATACATGCTTTCTATTGGTTGGAGATAATATTTGTTTGATTGGATATAAAGGACTTTAGTATCAGTTTTGGTTAGTTTTTAATATTAGTTTTCTGTATTATTATATGTGTTACAGTTGACAGTAGTACTAATAAATAATCATAATGATATGTTGCATTAGCAAAAACAAATACTGGCTCTAATTATTGTTTCATAAAGCATGTTGAGTGTCAGTTTTAGTAAAACTGATACTATTAGTTATTAAAACTGATACCCGGTTACTGTTTTGTATTGATATATGGTATAAAATCTTATAACATTATTATACAACTGGTAGCTGCATCATAAAACTGATAATATTATGTAGGATCAATAGTTGCATGTTTGAACATTCAATATATAATTTTGTTATGATATAAAAAAACAGGTAAAGAAAAGAACATCAATTACAACAAATCATTCCAGGAGATTATCATTGTTTTTACAAGTAAGATCGGCATTGTTTTAAGAACAGAACATCATTACTTCACAAGTTCCAGATTGCAATAGAGCATCATTACTTCATAAGTATCAAATTTAATTGTGACACAATACAATGATATACTTTAGCACACAAAATTCTCAATTTCCGCAGCTTCTTCTTTGCTTGACAGGTTATCTTTCTTCCTCCAAACTAGACATGAACTTTGCTAAGCTCCAGCAGTGCTCTTTGTCAGTCAATATCTCATGTGCAATTCTTGCTCTAGATTTCAGCATTGTTCAGGGGCTATTTTTAGTGGTAATTGACTTTTGTTCAAAGATATGATGAATATCATCACGTATAATCCACAATCAAGCCTGTTTAAAAGAATATTTGCAGTATCAGTTTTGTGTATCTAGGTATTAGTTTAAAAGAAAATTTATAGTGTCAGTTTAACTGTCAGTAGGTATCATTTTGAACAACATAAACAACTTACATGTCTGATCCTTGTTGTGCACATGGTATTTGATGCATTTCATTTGCCTTCACTTCCTTATCCTGTATATTTTTCTTTTTCCAAATTTCTTTCAGCATTTCTTCAATTTTATTTCTCTATTGAAAACAAAACAATACAAAGTTAGTTAATGTTCGATTTGTTTAATTAAATTATTTTGCTTCATAACAAAAATATATCATACCAATATCATTGCCTGCTTTAGACTGGGGTTGTTTCTTTCATTAGAATTTCTTCTAGGACGTCTAGAATCTAGATGACTCCATTGCATTGTTGGGTATGTCAAAGTTACTAATGTCCAATGGTATTCACAATGCAATGGGAAATATATAGCATCTGTGTATTCATCATCCACAATTTGTTCAAGGAAAGGCAGCACTAAAGATTTTATAATTCCATGTATATTGAAAACTATAGATTGCTGTTAAATAAAAAAAATAAGTTAGAATTCAATATATATGTACCATTTATGATATTCTTGAATATTAAAGTTTTATTTACCGTCATTATTGTTGTGAATGCATAGTTGTGCTCTTTCAGCCCACATTTAGATAAATACCAGTCAATTATCTATTTTAACAACAAGAAAATGTAAGTTTTGTTATTGGTGAAACAATATTCAATAATAATTAGTACCTTTTATTTTATTAATGGTAATATATATTACCGATTATAAGAAAAATAAGCATGTAATATGATCAAACAGCTTCTGGGTATCATTTTTGCACTGACTTAGTATCATTTTTGAACATGCTATTAAATCAATTGCTAATAGAAAACAAAAGTATGAATTGATATCAACCGCTACAATAAATTAGTTTTGTACTATTTTGGTATTTATTTTGTCATACATGACAGTTAATACACCGTTCAACTAATAGACTACCACTTTGTAATATATAGTACTTGGGTATCATTTTTGGTTATAAGTAGGCATCAGTTTTGGTATAAATAGCATTGGAAATAGCTACTAGATATTATTTTTTGTATTTATTTTTATTGGTAGCAGTATTATAAAGAAAAAAAAAAGTGTGTACCGATCCATGTGTGGCATTCTCTTCAAGAAGTTGTCGTAGCACTTTTTTTGTTATTGTACATCCTCCTCTAATTGTGTCTTTATCTGTCCATGCTATATCTCTGTTTTAAGAAAATAAGGCATATATTAATTACATAATATTATTTTAGCCAGCAAAATTTGTATATATGTTTGTAAACTTACTCATTTGATGATGTCATAGCAAAGAAAGTTTTGATTGTATTTTGTGGTTCTATATTCAAGTATGCCAAAGTTTTGCTGCAGTTTCCTAGTCCCAAATTTGATAGTGTTGGCTCTATTACTTGAATTGGCATTGGGATTGACTCTTCTCCACTTTCTTTTTCATCATTTTTATTTTCTTCCAGTTTTTCTTCATTTTCATTTTTCATTTTCATTTTCTTCATCTTTTTGTTTTTTTGCTGTTTTTTTCATTCTCTGACCATATTCAAAGCCGGGGCTTTCTTTTTTTTCCCTTTCTCTTGTTTTTATTATTTTCACATAAGAAGATTGCTTATGAACAGTTTGTTTCCTTTTCCTACCAGGAGGATTTGCTGCTTTGTTTTCTTTGTCATTTTTTGTTATTTCCTCTTGCAATTGTTGTGTGATATTGAGATTGAAAGATGGAGGTGTTAAGTCTAGTACTACATCGGTGTATTTTGCAACTTTGCTCTCTTTAGTGGTATCTTCTTCCAATTTTTGAGCCTCTTTTATTTCTTTTTGTGCTGTTTTATCTTCATTTGTTTGCAACACAGTTTCATTTGTTTTGTTCAATATGTCTTCACTTTTTTCTTTTTTGTCCATATCTTTATCTTCATTTGGTTGGAGCACATTTTCATCCACTTGAGTTTCTTTTCCGGTCTTCATGCATGTACTTCCTTTTTCACTTGTTTGGTGCACTTGTTTTGTATTATTGTCAAAACTTGTTTGGTGCACTTGTTCAACATTAGACTCAGCATTTCTGTCTTCATTCTCACCTTCATTGTTTTCAGTTGTGGATTTCTTTTCCCTATTTTCTATTTTTGTTTCTTCATGCGCATGTTCATTTAGAATGTTGTCATGTTCAACTTCCATGTGCTTATTTTCTAGTTCAACTTCTGAATTTTTCTTTTCATTTTCTTCCAGTCTTGATTTGAGTTCTTTCAGTTGTTCTTTCAATTTCAAATTTTCTTTTTCAACCTCTATCCTCAACTTCTTTTCTTTCTCTAATTGCTTCTTTGTTTTCTTAGCTTCTTCTTCCATATCTTTAATGTGCATTTGCAAAACATTAAGGCTTACTAAATCTTCAAAACATTGTCCACTCTGTTCAGCATCTTCGTTTTTTTTCTTTTTTTTCCGTTGGTTCTCTTTTCTTTTGTTGCTTGATTCTTCTTTTCTTGATGCTGTTTGGAGTAGCTCGTGCTCATGTGGAAGAATAGTGCTTATTTCTTTTACCTATGTAATTGAAATAGTAATTTTGTTTTTAAATTTAAATGCAAATGTTCTATTTTACTATTTTGTAACTTATAAGTTACAACTGACATTAATAAGTGATTAAGTGATTAGTTTAATAGAAGAAAATAGAATAGTAATGAAATTTATACTATGTACACTTAGTAATTGATTGTGTGCAGTGTTAAAATTGATAACAAGTATTATTGTATATTTTAACTGATACTGTGCAAAATGAAAAGATGTACTATGCCGAGGACAAGATGTACTATGCCAAGGACACATTGATACTATGGAAACAAAAATTTAAATGTACACATTGAAACTGATACTAATCAGAAGCTAAACTGATACTGCAAAGACACATATTTGATATGTGCATACACAAAATAATTTTTGTATTTGTTCAAACTGATACTATAGACGGAGAAAACATAAAATGTAAACTGATACTCACTAGTGTACGTAAGAATTAATTTTAACTTACACTGCAAAATTTTGTATCATTTAAAAATTGTTTCACAACAATGTCTTTTAGTTTTCTTACATACCACCGTGCAAATCTCGGTAAATCTTCAGCAAGTTGCATTCTAGGTTGGATGAGGTTCATTTTCTCACAGATGCAATACTATAAACATTTAAAGATATAATTAGATAACAGTGTTGAATATAACATTTTTTTAAACTAATAATATTCTGCATAACACATCTTACCAGTGGAAGCATGGAACATCCAGACATGTTTCTTGGCTTGGAGATAAACTTTTTGACAAATTTGCTTAAATTTTTCTCTATTGTTTCTGGCCATGAGACAGTTTGCATTGTTTCACTATCAATCAAATATGGTAGAATTCCCCATCTTAGTTTTTGTTGGTTGTTGGGAAAGAAAAATGTCAATAGTATTTGCATTATTATCAATAAAGGCAGATATTCTTCATTTTCTTTTTTCCTTTTTGATATTTCTAGTTTTATTCTTCTTTCCACAACATTTCTTGTTATGTATGTACATGTGCCAAAGTTTCTAGTTGCAAACTCTTTGCAGTCTGGTGGAATGGTTTTCCCGTCATTTTTTTGTTGGTTCTATGTTTATTCCTTTTAATGGCAGCCCAAATAGCAAGCTTATATCTTTGGCAGTGACCTTCATTTTGTCTTCTCCCAAGATGAAAGTATCAGTTTCCATACAGTAGCAGCTGTACAAAGCATCCAAGTTTTGTTGATGCTTTTTGCATTCTTTCATTGTTATTTTTTCTTCATAGATGACTTTGAAGAAGTTGTAAAAGGGTGTCTTCTTTAAGATGTCTAATTGCTTTTTGGTCAGTCCATATTTTTCTTTTATCAGTTTTAATATCTTGAAGACAACTTGTAAGCCACATCTATAAGTAGTTTCTGGCTTATCATTTTCAGATTTTGCTATTTGTTTCTTTGTTTGTTTTGATGTTGTATGCACGGTTTTGTTAGATGGATTGACAAAATCATCATCATCCTATTTCATGAAAATATGGCATTAAGTTGTTAGTGAAAAAAAACAGCATAGAAACAAAACAATATATAACAGTATATAGTGGTATCAGTTTTTCTTCAACATAAGATAAAATATGGTATTTTTATCTAACTAAAATTCGGTATCATTTTTGCTAAATGTAGGTATCAATTTTTAACAAATTATGGCAGAAATACTTCTAAAACTATACATACTAATTTCTAAAGAAACATATTGTATGTATAATGTTTATGTTACATTTGTGTTATATTTGTTATAAATTACATTGAAATATAGGTATCAGTTTGTTATACAGTGGGTATCATTTTGTGAAATATATATACCATTTTACTCAAAAATTATAACATTGATATAAGAACAAAAACATTATATACACTAGGTACCATTTTGTAAGAATTTAGTATCAGTTTTCCTAGAAAAAAGATGGTGAACTAATTTGTTAGCTAAAAAAAATCAGCTACACACCATTAGAAAATAGATATCACTATTGTAGGTTTTTGATATAAGTTTTTATGTGTGTGCTGAATTTAATTTTTATAAATACAAATTATCATGTTAATTCTAACATATGTTTGGTATCAAATTTTCAATATATTAGTATCAGTTCTGTAACAACTGGCAATTGTTTTCTAAGCTTTTTAACCAACTATTACTATCGATATATTAGTATCAGTTTTTCAGCAAATCTATTTTTAACCAACTAAACTTTTTTTTCTACCAAACAAACTATAGGTATCACTTTTTGAACATGAAATTTTTAAAAACTGATATGGCTTGTAGTTTTACCGTGTTTTCTTGATCATCTTCATATTGCCCAACTGCTATTTGTTTTCCCTTATTTGTTTGTGTTTTTTCCTATTAAACATATTAATACTATTAAAATACATTTAACGATTTAATACTATCACTTTAATAATTTAATAGTATTACTTGCCTGTTGAAGTTGCTGCTGAATTATTTTGTCATTTTTCTTCTTCGATCTTAATTCTCTTTTTGGCATTTGTTGAACATTTGATTTGTCACCAGGTTTTTTTTCCTGCATCGTTTCTCCAGTTTTCTTTAAAAATAGTTAAATAGTATCATAATAAAACTACATTGGTTTTGTTAAGCTTCATTTCATAACATCATTTACCTTTTCTTCTATTCTTGTTTCTTCCTATTTCCTTTTTGTTCTTTTTTCCCTTTTTTGCTGTATATCTTCTTCCATTTTTCTTTTTAATAATCTTTCCTGCTGCGTCTCTACTGCAGGTACGATATTTTCTTCTTGAAGATTTTCCGATACAACTGCTATGGTATCAAAATCACATTCTAGGTTTTCAAAATCGACTCGATTATCCGATTGATTAGATGGTACGGTATCATGTTTTTGTCGACATCATATTGAGGGGATACGACATTAGATTCGTGCTCAAACTCTGCGATCGATTTATTTTTTGACGTCTGTGATTGCGATGGAGGTACCAATTTTGCTGTTGTTTCGTCTGCCATTTTTTCTTAATTTAACTTTACTGTTCTGAAGATGAGTGCATTTGAAATCGGCCAGGAAGACATAAGATGGAAACGGAGAAATTTTTAACATGCGAATGGGCTTTGGGCCTGTCCTTTTGAAGCAATTATTTTGTGCGTGTCCTTATGAATAAAAATTTTAAATCATTTGTCCTTTAAAAAAAAATTCCCTAAGTTTTATATGAGATAGTAGTATAAAAATTTCATAATCAGTATTTTAAGTAAAGTGTTTAAAAATAGTTTTCATGTTAAAGTGTTTCCAAGTATATATTTTGGATAAGTGATTTAAATTATTTTAAACTACTCGGACTAGGCAAAATTTTCAGTGGAATTAAATAATATTTGGAAATTTATTCGGCGTAAGGAAAGGAATTTGAAATTTGTTTTCAAAGGTTGTAGTATGAAAATATATCTTGTGAAGATATTTCGAAATAAATAACTGCAGAAAATTATTTAAAATTTGGTGATTGTTTTGAATGTTGTTTGATAGTTAAATAACCGACTATCAATATTGGCCTTTAAACGGCATTTGAATTACGATGCGATGGGGGGTCGGATTCCAAATGGTTATCCAAAAACCACATCGAATCTTAGTGATGGATCTTTTGCTTAAAAGATCAATGTGGAAATTTGTTGTGACTTACTTGAAATCTGAATGTATTCACTTATTTTTAAAAATAAGCGCTTATTATTCTGTTAAGCCGGGAGAGGACTTTGTGTCATAAAAGCCATTCCGAATAATGATTCGGCAAAATGGAATTACATTTGAAGAGGGTGTTGAAGATCGAGTATTTTCGAAAACGAAAGGATTACTTGTCGAATGTCTCTGCACCGAGTTGCTTCGGTATAGAGATTTATATCACCCTTTATGATGGGGAGTCCGGACATGATTAGTGAATATCCAGATTTGCAAGGGCTTCTTTCCCTAATTGGAGGAAGTGCCTTCGGTTCCTATCGGGACTTGTATGGATGTATGTCTGACGTTACACTTTGAGATGTAAAGCTGGTTTCTATCAAATACATTTCAGTTGGTAGCGGAGAATTTATTCTTTTAGCTTAACACCCCTCTTTAAGACGTACGAGCTTAGAGGTTATGTAGTTGATGGTTACTAGTGATATATTTCCAATTTGGTACTGTGGAATGCTAAGTGTTGCTGATCATTTGCTGATCGAAGCATGGCTTTTGTGAAAAGCGTAGCTTTGTGGACGAGACTTCGTCGAACCTCACACCCCGAAAATGGTCGAAATAGGAAGGATACATCAAGGTTATGGGGTCGCACCCCTCAGGGTATGTACATCTCCTTCTAGATAAAAAGTGGTATTTGGTATGGAGTCCAGATATTTAACTTGCATGGATTTTAAAGTGGTATTTTGGTATGGAGCCCAGATTGTTTACTTAGTGGTTGTTGGTTGAGACGCGCCTCGGATAAAGGTCGGTCTAGACCGGGGGGTGGCATACTCGTGACAGTTAGTTACCTAGTTACAGAGGTAACCCGGCCTTTTGTTGGCAGAGATCCGGTTAAGTTCTTGGGGCGTCCCTCTAGAGGCGTACCCATTCGGTGAAGGAAGTTCCTTAGCCTGAACATTTGTTGGAAATCCAAATAAAACAATACGAGCTCTGTACGGTTTTAGTTGTATAACCTACCATTTACTTATGGTGGTGACCTACCGTTTAAATGGTAGCTATAGTAGGTATACCATAATGTGGTATGCTGGCTAAGATTAATATTATACTTTCGAAATATTTTCTACACTATGCACTAATAATCATATCAAAGAATTACTTCTATCAAGCATATTTGACTATCATAAGGAGAAATCTCCTCCAATTGTGTGATTGCATTATGTATGTGTGGGGAGACCTTATGGTAGTTTCATTTTCCAAAAGCATAGCGGATTTCTTTTTGTTTCCTTTGTGCAAATAACTGTTTTAAGATCTCACACCAGTCCCACGACTGACCTGGAGTTTATTGTACCCTTTCTAAACTCTGGGTGCCCATAATTTTCCACACGGGCAGCCTAGAGTCAGATTATTAGTTGTTCTGGAGCGAAGTCAGAAAAGTATGTTGTGGAGATCAGGATTTCAAGCTGGATGGAAAGAAATATCACTTATATTATGTAGTATCCACTGCGTATGGGTTGGTGCAAGTTTAGTTTCATGTGAGCAAGTTATAACGACTGTCAATGTTGTATTTTGTTGTTGTAATACTTCGATGATGTATGTATAAACTGATATAGTTCTTTTGTTAAAGATTATTCATTTATCTATTATATATTGTTTCGCTGCCAATGTGAGATTCTGTTATAGTTTCTGTTTCTTCTTCTATCTTCTTCATTAACCCTAACGGTTTGGTTTTTCGGCATTCGATTGTTCGGCATTTGATATAATGGACGTATTGATATCGACATTCGGGCGTCGAAAAATCTGGTCATTACAGGAAAGGTAATAAAAAAAGAACGTTTATTGTGCTATAGCTTCAGCAGACAAGTTTTTGACCATATCCCCATTTATTTCCTCGATGATCCATAATATCTTAAATATCGAGTGTTACAGTGTGAGCATGCTTGAGTATTTCGCGGAGATCGAAGACTTTCGCCAACATCGTCGCGGTCCGTCACTTTCTTTCGTTTCTTCAAACGGTCATAACTTTTGACTCGCTTGGAGTTACGGGAGCCACAACCTACCAAAACGAAGCTCTTTCCATGTTCTACGTTTCTACTGGTTGGAATTTTCATGGATCGTTTTTGTGTGCAGAATAATTCCATCATATGTTTTTTCTACAGCTCGGATGTTTTTGTTCATATATTTATTCTGTGGAGTTTGTGGTATAAGCAGTCGGACTAAATCGATGTCAACCTAGAAGAACGATAAAAAACAAAAATACACGAAGATCTAAAAAGACCACGACAATATTCTGCTAAAAAGATTGAAACTGGATTTAAAATTGGATAAAACAGGAAACCGAAAGATATTCGCAGACTAAAAAAGTAGGTTACTTAGAGGCTAAGTAATTATATAAAACACCCTCAGCCGTTCGAAATTCTAAGGTATCAAATGTGTTTAACATTCTCCTTGAAGTCACTTTTTCGGGGTGTTGTAATATAGGTAAAAAGACCGCGCGTGTTGAGGAATATGAGCAAAACAATGAGGTATGGAAAATGTGGAAGACGGAACGGTCGTAAAAAAAGAACTTTTGTTACGCTATAGCTTCAGTAGACAAGCTTTTGACCCATATCCTCATTTATTCCCTCGGTGATCCATAATATCTTAAATACCGAGTGCTTTAGTTTGAGCTTGCTCGAGCGTCTCACGGAGATCGAAGAATTTCCCCAATACCGACGAATCGGATCAGCGAGCGGTCCGTCGCTTTTGTGATATCCCGGAAATTTGAGGCAATATCAATTTAATAATCTGTGATAAAATTAAATTAATTTGATAATATTTGTTCATAATAATCTGAATTGATTTAATAATCTTCTTTTACATAAATGATTAACTGATAAATTATCTTTTAAAAGCCAATTAAATTATGTTCTATTTATAATATATATAGATATCTGTATATATTGTAAATAAATAACCTTTGTTTAAAGTTGAATAAAATAAAGACATGATTTCTAATTCTAATATTTTTGGAAAATTAGGGATTTGATTTTATTTAATATTGAATAAATAATAATATGATCTGAAGAATACTCAAGATAAATTTAATTTGTTTAGAAATAAATTTAGCTTAGAGTTTAAATTTAAATAAAAATTTGTTTTGTTTTATAGCTTGATAAAATAAGTGACTTATATTATAGAGAATAGTTCTTTTATAAATTATTTTAATTTAATAATAAGTTATATTTAAACTATATCGATATTGTAATATCTTTGAAAATGGGTTTTTAATATAAATAGAAGTTGTTATTTTAATATATGTATATTTTTGCAAAGAAGTTATGATATGTAAATTTAAAATAAAGACTTCAAAAAAAAAGTTAAATAAAATAATACTTTGTAAATCTTAACATAAGCATTTAACTGTTTAAGTTTAAAATAAAAGGAATCCCATAAGTAAATAAATATATACGTTAAAATTTATAACAAAGACTGAAAACAACTTTAAATAAAATAAATATAAAAGTAAGAACTAGTGTAAAAGAAGGAAGTATATATGTACATAGGTAATACAAACAATAGCTAGGCAGGCAAGTATATATGCTACATAATGTATAAGTTAAAGTCAGGCTTGTACACATGAATACAACCTGTAAAGAAATAAAATATACAAAATGCAAATAGCTTATTGACTAAGGTTCAGATAAGTATGAAAAAAAAATTAAAAAAAAAATCACCAGACAACATAATTTTTGCTGTCTGTAAGTTTGCAAAACAAAGTAAGGTAATAAAAACAAAACAAAGTTAAGAAAAAATATCTTTGTGTGTTCAGCATATATAGATAGTTTGTTATGCAAGCTAAAGCAAAGCATAGTGGGAAACTAAGTAAAATACCTACATATGAAATGATTAATTGGCTAAGTAGGAAACAAGAGTACATTAACCATTAATGTTTGCATTTACTTAGCACAACTTTATGTCCATTCGAAATGGATTCAAATCATTTCAGCCTCCTATAAACAAAGATATGCCTGATAAAAACAAAATGTATACAGTGTACTTACATACACCTGATCCAGCTATCACCTTTCCCCCCTGAAACTTCTTATATACATCTTGTTTTTGTTCGTTCATAAAAAAATATAAAACCTGAAACAAAGAAGTAACAACAGACACTTCCATTTAGACAAACTCAATTGTATTTACAACTAAAGATAAGCAAGGGAAGATTTAGGAAATGCAGGCAAACCACTTTACAGTTTTTAAGATCCAGATTTTTAAGCAGGCATGCTTTGTTCATTCTTTTTCTGACAAGCAAGGTGAGTAACATCTTTCATTTAAATGCTTAAGTATATATTTATATGTTGTTAAATTTTGATCTGATATGTGCATTTATCTTGATGAATTGTTGTGTTCATGTGTTACTGTATGTATGTGGGTGTGACATTCTGCAATCACCTCTGTTTAAAGGGAAGCAACATCAAGATTTAAATGGTTTAAGTATATTATGGTTCTGTTGTAATTTTTTCTCTGAACTTCAGTTGTATTGCTTTGTGCTAAGCATTAGTGCTGTATTAAGTATTTCCTGTTTTCCCTCTGCTTTAGTTCCAGGTTAAAGATCCTCAACAAAATTTCATGCTTTGTTCTTAATTCAAGCTTAGGCAAGTTATAAGTTTGACATAGATGCTGGTAAAAATAGAAACTTGAATTTAAATCTTGTTTAAGGATAAAATAATGGTATTAGTTCTGTAAAAAAAATATCATACTATAGAAGAAACTAAATTAAGTTAAATCTCAATGAATTTAATTTATGAATTCAAGGTTATGAATCAAATACACATACCATAATATGATTTTTAAAATTTATATTATGATTTCTAGTCAAGTGTTTTAGGTGCAGGCTGCCTTTGTTCAAAAATTGGTTTTTGGGTGATTCTTGGTGTTCTATGCAACTGGAGGAGGTCAGGTTGGGTGAGAAAGTGGAGGAGCTTACCAGGGTGTGGGGAAAAATGCTCGGTGATGGGTCTGAACACGGTGGCGATGGTGACGGTGATTTATTGTCTGCAACCCTAGTTTTTAGGGTGTTTGCATTTTTGATCGCTGTGCCCTCTACTGTGCATCGAGTTGCACGAGACTTCGTGGGGTGGTAGATTGGTCGAAGGCGAGTCCATGGCTGGAGTTATGGACCATCTGGTGGTCGGGGTTGGCAGAAGGAGGTGATGACAGGTTGGGTAGGAGATGTTGTGTTTATTTCCAGGTTTTGTGTTATTTCCTCTTTTTAATTTGAGGTCGTGGCGTTGGATTCTGGGGGTTGTGGTGGAGTCTGGTGGTAGTCAGTGGCGTGGTGGAGCATATGAGGGTGGTCGGAGATGGCTGGGGCCACGGTGCATGTGCACCGTGCCAGTAAAGTGTGTTGGGTTTTTCTTTGGTGGTGAGCAGGATTTTAACTCGGGGAGATGCGAGTTTATTCCAGGGTTTGACACGAAGTAGAGGTAGGGGAGACTCGAAGCAGTTTTTGCATCTCTCGGGTCAGATTTGTTTTCCAGTTTTTTTTTGTAAACCTGCAGTAGCATTGTTTCAAAAACAAATTCAACTGGAACCTATTTATAAATAAGTAATGGAAGTAAATAAAGTGTAAATCCAGATGAAGTATAAAAACAAATTTACTGTTGAATTCAAATTTAAATAAAAATAAAGTTTAAAACAATCAAATATGGGTTTCAACCTAACAGTTTCAGGTTTTAAATGTAATTTAAAATCTGAATCAAAACTTAAACTGTGTTTGAAGTTAAAAGTTCAAATATAAATTCAAGTGAACTTTTGAATCTAAGTTTTAGAAACAAATTTGGATTTTTTTTAAATCAAGAATTACAAATCAAGTTTTCCAAAAGCAAGTTAAACCCAAATTTTAAATTCAAAGTTAGACTAATGAAATCAAAAGTGTTAAACCCAAATCAAATTAATGAACTCAAAACTGAAAAATAAATCAGATTTAAAATCTAAATGTATAAAGAAAAATTAAATTCAAATAGTTCGTTTTAAAAGTGATTGTTTCCAAATAAATGTTTGAATTGGTTTTTACAAAGGTCTTTTGAATGGAAGTTAAATAAATTGTTTTAACTTGGGAATTTGCAAGTTTAAATTTAAATTAAGATTCAAGCAGTTGATGTTATGGGTGTTTCCTACATAAAAAGTTAATGTTAGGATTCTAAATTGAATTAAAATTTGAAAATGTTTGAATAAGAACCATTTTGAATCTTAAATTCAAAATGGAATTTTGAATTTAAATTTGAAATGTAATGTTCTAATATACTTAGATATAAATTAATAATTTGGATAAATTTATAATTAGAGATCAAGTAAGAAGTAGATTAAGAAAAGTTATTAATTAGTGAAGATAGTTAATTAAGTATTATTAATTAATTAATATATGTGATTACTTTTGGATAATTAATTAGATTCATTAAATAATCTATTATAAATTGTTAAATGTAATCACTGGATAAAAGTAATGAAGAAATTAAGTACTTATTGTAATTTATTTGATAAAATGATTTATTTAAGTTAATTAATTTAATTTAATAAATTTAAGAAATCATTTGATGATTTGATTTGTGTAATCACTTAGTGTATTAAATGGAGCATAATTACTTGAGGAAGTAATTAATATAATTACTGAATGTAATTAGTGAAGAGGATGTGTTAATAAAGTAATTGGGATAATTACTTTTGTAATTAATCAAGGGATTAATTAAATGAAGATAATTAATTATGGGATAATTAATTTGAGTAATTAAGGGAAGTTAATTACTGGTTGATATTAATCAAGGTGATTAATAATTGTGTTTTATTAAGAATTAATCACTTAATTTAATTAAATTAAATAAAGTAATTGGATTTAAATATGAATTATCATTAATTAATGCAATTAATGATGAAATTAAGAATACTTTAATTAAGAAATAATAAATAATGTAGTGATTAATTAAAGAAAATGTAATTAATTGTATTTAATTATAAATAAAGTAATTAAATGTTAATTACTATAAATGATTTAGAATAATTAATTTGTAGAATTAATTAAAGACTAATTACTTATTGTAATTAGACGGTGATTAATTGAAGAAGTTAATCAAGATAAATATCTAGAAATTGATTAATTAAGTTGATTTAATTTAATAGTTGTATAAGCAAGATTTGTAGATGAAGTAATTAATTTAATTTACTTTAAATTAATTAGAAATAGAAGTAGTTAATTTAATTCATTTTAAATTAATTACGAAATGGTATGATTATAAATCATTGCTTATGGATGAATGATAGTGGTATTTTATTTGATGGTTGTGCATTCAGATCTGACTTGAATAATATCTATGTGATATGGATGCTTGATTTAAAGTATGATAATATTTAATTATCTGTTTTGATGATAATATGAATTATCTGTTTATGATGATGTGATTATCTATTGTGATATTATGAATTATCCATATGTGTGTGTATTGATGATATTGAATTAAACTGTTAAGACTAAATAGACAACTTGGCCTTAAAAGACACGTTTTGGATTTCGATGAGACCTGGATCGGGTTTTCCGCATTAGGAATATCCGAAAACCACATCGTTTCCAAATTAACGATAGGTCGTGAATCTGAAGTGAAGATGAAGATTCAGAATGCAAGGGTTATCGTCGTTAACTCTGAGGGTGATTCCAAAATGAGTGTAACGAGATGATGCCTTCGGTTTCGTTCGAACCCGGAACGAACTTGTATGGATTGAATGCTTTCAACACATCGTCAGGCGGGCGATGAGCATTCTAAGAAATGTATTCTATAAAGGTAATCGTAGCCTCAAGCCTCATCAACCGGGAATGGCTAAAACAGGGAGATGCAGCAAGGTTAGGTGGGTCATGCCCAAGCAGGACAAGGATATTACCCTGTATAGATGTCCCTTTTTATTTCGGCTTAGTGGGCAGTAGCGACGGCTATCTGCGGGGTTATCTTGTTCGGGACTGTTCAGTAAGGAATGGTTCTGGCCTTGTGTTGCAGGGGATGAAGGGAGTAATCCTCGGTATGGTGATCTAGGCCCCGTACTGTGACGGGCGGTACCCCAGTAGCCCTGCCATTGTATGGAATCCACAATCCAATAAGTGCCAACGGTTTTGATTGTATTACCCACTTTTGTGGCTAGTAGTTGGAATTTAATGAATGTAACAATTTCGGCTATTTTCTATTTACTTGAAAACCCTATACCTATTATAATATCACAGAATTTCCTATCAAATGTTTTGGTTAGCGTAAGGTAAAAACTTTTCCATATTTATGTGTGGGAAGTCTTACGTGATACCTTTTGTTTTCAAAAGATTTTCAAAGTTAAGCAACTTTAACCTGTTACTCATACCACACCCATGTCTGACCCGGAGTTTATTTTTGTTTTTCATAAACTCTCGGGTACCCAAATTTTTACGGGTAGCCAAGGGATTCAGGTTAGCTTTGACGAATTCTGGAGGAGCAATGGAGCAGGAGGCTTCAGTGTTGTAGATATATATATTTATGGTTCCGCTGTGTTGATATCTCTGAGTCGTATTCTCTGTGTTGACTTGTGTATTGAGTTGTATAACTAGACAGGTGTTTATAACTGTCTAGTATGTGATGTATTGTTTGTATAACTCTGATTTATGCTGTATATTATGTAAATACTTATGTAATTATTATAATTTATTCGTTCCGCTGTGAGATTCTGATGTTGTTGTTCTTTCTTCTCTATCTTTTCTATTTTCTCACCCCTTTCTTTCTTCAAGACGAAGCGGTTTTCTGGACATAGAAGGTCGGGTCGTCACAGCTTTCTTCCGTTTCTTCAAACGGCCATAACTTTTGACTCGTTTGGAGTTACGGGAGCCACAACTTATCAAAAAGTAGCTCATTCCATGTTCTACATTTCTAACGTTGAAATTGTCATGGATCGGTTTTGTATGCAGAATAATTCCATCTTAAGTTTTCTACAGCTCGGATGATTTCGTTCATAAATTTATTCCGCGGAGTTTGTGGTATAAATAGTCAGACTAAATCGAGGTAAACCTAGTAGAACGACAAAAAAACAAAAATATACGAAGATTAAAAAAGGACACGATAATATTCCGCTAAAAAGATTGAAATTGAATTTAAAATAGGATAAATTAGGAAACCGAAAGATATTCGTAGACTAAAAAAGTAGGTTACTTAGAGGCTAAGTAATCATATAAAATGCCCCAGCCGTTCGAAATTCTAAGCTATCAAATGAGTTTAACATTGTCCTGGAAGTCACTTTGTTGTGGTGTTGTAATGTTGGTAAAAAGACCGCGCATGTTGATGAATATGAGCAAAACAATGAGGTATGGAAAACGAGGAAGACGGAACGGTCGTAAAAAAGAACGTTTATTGCGCTATGGCTTCAACACACAAGTTTTTGACCCATATCCCCATTTATTCCCTCGGTGATGCATAATATCTTAAATATCGAATGTTACATTATGAGCATGCTCGAGCGATTCGCGGAGATCGAAGACTTTCGCCAATACCGTCGAATCGGATCAGCGAGCGATCCGTCGCTTTCTTCCGTTTTTTCAAACCGCCATAACTTTTGACTCGTTTGAAGTTAAGGGTGCCACAACCTATCAAAACGAAGCTCTTTCCATGTTCTACATTTCTACTGGTTGGAATTGTCATGAATCGGTTTTGTGTGTAGAATAATCCCATCTTAAGTTTATTCTACAGCTAGGATGCTTTCATTTATAAATTTATTCCGCAGAGATTGTGGTATAAATAGTCGTACTAAATTGATGTAAACCTAGAAGAACGAGAAAAAACTATATATACGAAGATCAAAAATGGCTACGATAATATTCCGCTAAAAAATTGAAATTGGATTTAAAATTGGATAAAACAGGAAACCGAAAGATATTTGTAACGACCCGCAAATCCGTACCCTTGAGTCGATACTATTCTACAACAATCAACTCAAGTTGTACAGAAATACGAACCCTTTGGGTTAAAGAAGAAGAGGTAGAAGAAGAAAAATAGAAAACAACAACAAAATCTAACCATCGCAGTGGAATAAAATATAATAGATAATAAATGATCTTTACTCAAAAATCAAATATCTCTGTTTATATATTACATCATCAGAGTACATCAATCACAACTCAACATCAATATCATACAAATGGATACACAACTCAACACAGCGGAAATATATATATAAACAAGTACGAGAGTACGTATTGTCATCCAGCTCGTCTCCTGAGCTCCACGGCATCATCCTGTATCCTATAATACTCGGTCTGACCCGAGCATTACAGTTAAATAACACCTGAGTCAGTCTGGAATACCAGCGTGAGAAAATCACACCCAATTGATTATTAAAGTTTCAAAAATCCTTTGAAAACAAAAACATCTCGTAAGACCACGCCACAAATAAACATGTCGGGTTTTTACCTTACGATAGCTAAAACATTTTCATAGAAATCCTCTGATATTATAATAGGGTGTATACACAAATACTTATAAAATAGCCGAAATTGTTGCATTATTAAATTCTAGCTACTAGCCACAAAGTGGGTAATACAAACAAAACTCGTACAAGGCTCGTAGGGAGAATGGATTTCCAGCCAATGACTAGGCACCGGGGTACCACCTGTCACAGTACGGGGACTAGATCACCATACCGAGAAGTACGCCCGCTCCCCTGCAACACAAGGCCGGGACTACCCCTTACTGGATAATCCCGAGTGAGATCACCCCGCGGTTTGGATCTGCAACCGCCCACTAAGCTAAAATAAAAACGGACATCTAGACTGGAATGAACTCACCCTGCTTGGGTGCTACCCACCTAGCCTTGCTGCATTACCCCTAATTTTCAATCATTCCCATTTGATGAGGCTTGAGGCTAAGCGTTGCCTTTTTAGAACATATCCCTTAGAATGCCCATCGTTCACCTGACGATGTTTCGCAAGCATTCATCCATATAAGTCCGTTCCGGGTTTGAACGGAACCGAAGGCACTATTCCTACTAAATCCATTTGGAAATATCCTCAGGATTAGTAGCGATTAGCCCTTGCACTTCACTGCTCCATCTTCGAATCCAAAAATCATTTTCACGAAACGTACAAACTGGATCGAAGTGGTTTTCGAGAAATAAATCTCGATCTCGGTCTCTTCGAAACGATCAACGTATTTGTCCAATATTGATAGTCGGTGATTTAACTATCAATTAATAATTACAAACAACCATCAACCAATAAAAAATTTCCCAAATTATTTATCTCAAAATATCTTTACAAGATATATTCTCACTTTCAAGACCTTTTGAAAACAGTTTTCAAACTATCTTCCTTTTTCTCAGAATAAATTCCGAGTATTTTCATTTCCACTGGAATCACCAAGCTCAAAACTTTAGATTTTTAAAATAATTTAAAAGCATTTTATTGTGAAATATATTTAACATTCAGTTTAGAAAAATTTACTTTAATACTTAATTTATAATACTACTTTAAACAGAATACCAAATCATTCTTTAAATAATTAATACGATAATAGATTAAACAAAACACCTACGCTGAAATATACTTTAAAATATTTAAGTTAAGACTACTTCGATAATTGGCTAAAAATACATACTATATGAATAGTTAAAAATAAGGTTACCATCGAAAATATAAATTAGGTTCTCACTCTTTTTGAAACAAAACTCTTAGTTACCATTTTAAATAATTACTACGATAATAAATTTGAAAATATTTACTTTTAGAATTTAAAGGATTAAAATAATAAATTTTCTAAACATGCTTTTTAAAACAACATTAAAGCTTTTACTTATATTTAAAAAAAATTAACTTTGAACGTACTTGGATATCCGGAGAAATATACTTCCCTTCACAATCTTCTTTAAATTTTCAATTTCAAACACTTGAACCAATTTCCACATTAATTTCCAATTTACTCCCTTTCTTACTTCAAAATCTATCAACTTCAGATTTTATTTCTTAATTATTGATATAAAATATTTTAACTGAGAATACCAAATTTTGATTTCCCAAATTACTTCTTAATCCCATTAAATAAATTTGAACTTGAATTTTAAAATAATTATTTATTCCTTTAATTTATATATCTTAAGTTTACAATTCATTAAACTCGGTTTATTCAAAATTCCTTCCATACTCGAAGTTATTTATTATTATTTTCATATTACTTCTATTTCTTTTCAATTCAATTCTTAATTTTATTCAAATTTCCTATAATTATTTTACTTACAAATCCATTTCTTGTATTTTCTTTCCAAAATCCAAATTGTATACTTTTGGAAATTCATTATACCCAATTATATCCAATCAAACCATAACATTCAATATTTCAACATAATTCATCATAGAATATCAAATCACCTCAACAGGGAAATTAAATAATTCAAATAAATGTTGAGGGATCCAGTTGGATCCCTCCAACTTGTTTTCCCTACATCCATAGACGTTAGCACAACATATTAATATTTTCACAAAAAAATGAGGGAAATTAATCATTTCAAGGTGTAGTATATGCTACTATATAACACAACAATCAATTCAACCACTCAAACAATCATTTGAATTTAATCATTTGAATTTTAAACTTAACTGAGTGAGATTAACTCACCTTTGATTCTGTTTGCAATCCACTTCAATATTGCCTTGGTTTTCCTGATATTGACCTTGAATAATCAATTTATATAAATTTTATTATTATTCAAAGTTGTTCGAACGATTAAAAATTCCATTGGGAATTTCATTTAGCCAATGATATATTTCAACTAATAATTTGATTTTAAACTAATTTCCTTTAATATCACTAGTGACTAAAATTTGAATAGGTAAATTTAACAAGCTAATCATCATAATACTTTATTCTAAAACAACTATTAACTTTAAAACATATATATGTATTTATTTTCTTTTTTAAAAAAAAAACTACGCATATATTTATACATATATAGCTTTCATAAAACCCTAACTTATATAAATTCTGTCAACATTTAAAATCCTTTTTTAAATTCTCAAAATTCCCTATAAATGTTAGATTAAACAGAATGGTTTATATATCCTACTGTAAAAATATTTTATTTATCTTTTCATAAAAACTCCATAACCATTTTTAAATCCTCATTTTCAAAATCTGGTCTATATATACGTATATATCCAGTTTATCTATATCTATATACATGCAATTATAAAATTTAAATAATGAAAAAAAAACATCTTACTACCTTACTGCTATCATTGCCAAAACAACTTCGGCCAGCAATAACGAGCTCGAGCTCTGCAACACCCAGCTCGAACGCTCTTCACCCTACTGCCTACCAAGAGTTCCACTCGCCTTGCAGTAGCCTTACGCGAGCCATCACTCCCCCTTTGCCACCCATCACGGCTTCCACCTCGAGTTCGCGAAACCACAACCCAGATCGAATCGCGAACTGCCTCGTGGCTGAGATTCCACTTGCAAATTCTCTGCACGAAATCGAGAAGCTGCCTCCAGAAATCATGCCGTCCTCCACCCCTCGATGTCGTCGTCCTAAACACGACCTCCACCACCAAATAGCGATCACCTGCACCCTTCCACAACCACGAGGACAGCCTCCACAAACGTCATCGAATTGTAGACCGCAACCGAGACCACTTCCGACCTCGTACCCCTTATAGCCGCCTAGGCCAAGCCACATCGCTCAGTTTTCTATTCGATGCGAAAGTTTCTTTTCCCTTTTTTTTTATTTGATTTCGAGAATTACTGGGAGAATGAGGGAGAAGCTCGGTTTTATTGATTAATACAGTTCTATCTCTGCTCGATTCGAAAAAAAAGGCGTGTTTCAAACAGCAAGTACGCTGACAACGTAGGGTGGCTTGGAATTGAAAGAAAGGAGGTGATGTGAAAGATTTACAAATTTATATAAATTATAAAAATTGAATCTTCGATAGAATTTCAGCGCGTTTGTATCGTACGCTCACCTAACAACTCCGTTCACTACGAAAATTGAAATCTGATAATAATGCAATATTACGGATCCAATGGAACTGGTTTCGTCGAATTCCGAGACTGTGCCTCGGAAGGCTATTTTTAAATTCATTTTAAACAATAAAATTTTAAAACTGGACAAACCACTGTTAATTTCAATTTTACAACTTCTATTATTTCCAGTGTTATCAATATAATTTTTTACAAATCTTCAAATTATTTTTAACAGGCTTAAAACTCCAGATTCAAAATTTAACTCAATTTCAAATTATTTAATTCAATAGTTAAATTATCAAATAAATCATGAAATTTGAATTAAAGTTAAAATTAACTTTTAAATCTCTAAAATCGATTAAATATCCCCATTTTTAAATGCTCAAAAATTCTGGGTCGTTACATTCCTCCACCCTTAAACGAATTTCGTCCCCGAAATTACTAGTTAGGAAGAATGGTCCAATACCCGTTTACTATTTTCCTTAAAACCAAACAGTTTAATTAACTTGCCACATATCTTTTATTATAGACCCACTATCATTCTTACTAACTTCCCAAAACCTTCCATAGTTTGCAAACAATCCTATTTGCCCAAACTTTCAAGTTTTAATTTTAAAACCAATTTTGAAATATCAAAATTTTCTCAAAAATTTTCTAACACTTTAAATTTCCAAAAAATTTCGCCAGCGTCTCCTTTGCGCGGCTGACTCGGTACAACTACAAAATGGCTCTACAGCCTCCCAAATCCAAAAAGAAAACAAAAGGCCAAGTGGCTCAATCCAAAAACCCAATCAAATTTCACACCAAATTTAAATACATACCTTTTTGTCGAGCATTTTCAAATTTTATTCTTTGAAATCAAATCCAACTTTCTTTTCCCTTTATAATACCTGCATATCCTGCTTAGCACTAATTTCTAATCACAATATTCCAAAAACATTTTATCGACTTCCTTACAAGTGTCAATTATTTACTCATTCAAATATCAACTTGGAATATATTTGTAATATCAATCTCCAATTACAAATTCACCATTCCTTACTTAAGTTGCATTCTATATGCTTCTTCGTTTGTTTTCACTTTACTGCTTTAGTTAATATCTATTTCTATTCAAATTGATTTCCACATTACATATGAATTTTATTTATTTTCAACTTTGAACGTTTAAATTTTATTTTTCATTTATAACTAATTTATGTCATTTCAATTAGCTTCATTGACTAATTTATTACAACTTCCAATTTGAAACCGTTTTGTCGTTAACAAAAGTTTCCAAAATTTCCAAAAATTTTCTAACTCCTAAAATTTCTGAAAATTTTTGGCAGAGTCTCCTTTGTACGGAGGAGCTTTTGCAATTTGACAAAAGAGATAAATATATATACATCGACCCACACGGTCGGAAAAACCAAAAACAGTTCATATTTCCTATTTTTATTGCATAAGCTTACCTTATTTAGCATTTTTAAGCATGCGGCTTATTATTTTTAGTAAATAGCACAACCAAATCCAGCCGCACGGCTCCCAGGTACCTGTACTTACTCAATTTAAACATGTAAGTGACAAATATACAAAGTTTAACTATAGTTCACTTAGTTGCAATGGTTAAAACAAATGAATTCTAAAAGAAATGCACATCAAATATTTTCCGTAAGCAATTTATACAATTTTCGTATTAATTCAACTGTTTCAATTAATTTACAAACCATTTTCATTCAATTTGAATGGTTTAAAACTCACTCGCTTACACTTAATTTATTTTTAAGCAAACCGAACTCATATTTAATCCAATTATTCTCAAAATCAATTTATTTTACTTCTATCAACTCATAGAATTTTAATTACTTCAATTTACATCAAATGACAATTTATTCTATGTAATTCAACGAGATCCATGCGAATAAATAAGTATTTATGTTTTATAATCAATTGAAATTGATTTCAACTAAATTTATACTTAATTCTATTCCATTTATTTTTTAAATTCATTCACAACCCATATATTCTCATTTTCATTGCATTTAAAGTTGAATCCATTCACTTACATTTTATTTTATTAGCCATACTAGTTCATTCAAAACCATTAACAAGGGTGGTTCATCTTCGTTACCAATTAAATTTCCTTTTTATTTTAATTCATTCACGACCATTTATTTAGCTCGACCCATTCCAAGCTTGCTCATTTCTAACCATTCCCGAATTAATTCAAACTAAGCTTTAATTTTAATGGTCATTCAATTTTACTCATAGTCGAGCTTCTAATTATTCTCAATTTAAGTTAATTTACTCAATTTATTTCACTTCAAACTTAAGTTCACTTCCATTTGATTCTTATTTATTCCATCCATTTATTTATCCAATATAATTAGTTTATTCACTCAATCCATTTTGAATTTACATTTTCCTTAAATATTATTTATAACCCACCAAATTCTATTTCAATTCAAATTTATTTTCACTTGTTTGGATTTTATATGTAATTCAAAATATTACCATTTCAACCCAATTTCATTTTTATTCGATAAATTTCAATTATATTTAATTTGTTAACACTTCACGTTAAATTTTAATTTATAACTCAAGTTCTGAATCCACTATCCATTTTCAATTTACCACCCAATTTTATGAACTCACAATTCAACTTCATTCTCAATTACTTTTACTTCATCAACAATTTACGTCGAATTTAATTTATAACTTGAGTTTATTTCCAAACTTCATCATAAACTCACAATTCAATTTCATTAACTAATTTATTATCTAATTAGTTCTTTCCTCGGTTAAAATTCAACACTTGATTTTTAATTCCAAATATCACTTCATTTAATTTTCTTGGTCCAATTTATTTAATAATTCAAGTTTGTATTTTCTTTTCATTATCCAAAACATAAAACAATATTTATTTTGGATTTTCTATTTCACTTTCAAAATTTCTAAGTCACAACTTATTATTTACACAATTCCATCCATTATAGGCTTGAATATATTATTCTTTTATTTTAACTCAAGCCTTATGTTTATTTATAACCCAAGCATAATTTTTATTTCCATGGATTTCTAATTCTTTTACAAGTTATTCTAATTTATTTATTTCAATCTAATTTCCTATCCAAATTATTTCTTATCCAGCTTATTTCTATTCATCCAGGTAAGAATCTAATTCCATTTAATAGCTCAATTGAATTCTTATTCCAATTCAATTTTACTTTAACTCAGATTTATTTAATCTCAATTCGATTTCGAACAAATTCGAATATAACTGGATATTATTTTCAGCTTATTCAACTAATTTCAATCCAGTTAAATTTTTATTTCCCAATCCAAGTTAATTCCAACAATCAAAGCTTATATTCCCTTTCTGATTTAAAAACTATCTCAATTTATAAGCTTACAACTATCTCATCAGGATTTTTAAAACACCCGACCTTTGGTTTTAAATTATTTTGGAATCTCCAAACTTCTAAATCACATTTCTCAAAAGTCAAACCAATCATGGGTTTACCCTCAACAAATTTCCTTTGAAATTTTCAAAAACAACTAGCTTTTCTGAACAAATCAAATTTTGGCAGCAATCCATCACTTAGAAATTCGAAAATGAATACTGATGATGCGGCCGTCATCATCAGAATTATTTTCTAATAATCCAAGTGATTTCAATGCTATTTCACTTTCAAAATCCCTTTAAAACAAAAATTCCTTTAAGAAATACTACTAAAACAAAAATGCTATCATTTATCATCAAAACACTTCCAAAATCTTCGGGATTTTAAAATTTTCAAATCTGGCTTAAATCAACTATAATTCATTTGCACAGTTTATGCTTATACAAATCCCCATTTAATTATATTTCAATTTATAATTTACATTTATAATTTATATTTATATATTTCATTTCATAATTGAATTTATCTCCTTAATCTTTGGTTATATTTATAATTTCTAGTTAAATTTCCACTCAAAATGATAATAATCTAAATATCATCATTCCTAACATCCAAGCAACCATATATTAGCTAAATAGTTTACAAAAACTTTTTTTTATATCAAATATATTTTGGGTAAAATTATTTCATTTACCCGTGTTTAAAACAATACTGTGTCGATTGTTCTATTCAAGTGTTTAGAAACCCTTTCGATATAGTTGTCCAGACTGTTCCGACGAAGGTTCATATGCCACTGATTAAACCAATCAACACAATATTAAAATAATTTATATTCACTAACAAATACGTGCTCATATCTATTTATACGCTCAAACTCATACTAGAGTACTACGGACTCTATTTTAAATGAGTAATTCCCACCAGAGCCAAGGTTATCACCAATCTAAGCTCTGATACCAAGTGTAACGATCCGCAAATCCGTACCTCTTGAGTCAATACTATTCTACAACAATCAACTCAAGTTGTATAGAAATACGAACCCTTTGGGTTAAAGAAGAAGAGGTAGAAGAAGAAAAATAGAAAACAACAACAAAATCTAACCATCGCAGTGGAATAAAATATAATAGATAATAAATGATCTTTACTCAAAAATCAAATATCTCTGTTTATATATTACATCATCAGAGTACATCAATCACAACTCAACATCAATATCAATATCATACAAATGGATACACAACAAATCAACACAGCGGAAATATATATATAAACAAGTACGAGAGTACGTATCGTCATCCAGCTCGTCTCCTGAGCTCCACAGCATCATCCTGTATCCTATAATACTCGGTCTGACCCGAGCATTACAGTTAAATAACACCCGAGTCAGTCTGGAATACCAACGTGAGAAAATCACACCCAATTGATTATTAAAGTTTCAAAAATCCTTTGAAAACAAAAGCATCTCGTAAGACCACGCCACAAATAAACATGTCGGGTTTTTACCTTACGATAGCTAAAGCATTTTCATAGAAATCCTCTGATATTATAATAGGGTCTATATACAAATACTTATAAAATAGCCGAAATTGTTACATTATTAAATTCCAGCTACTAGTCACAAAGTGGGTAATACAAACAAAACTCGTACAAGGCTCGTAGGGAGAATGGATTTTCAACCAATGACTAGGCACCGGGGTACCACCTGTCACAGTACGGAGCCTAGATCACCGTACCGAGGAGTACGCCTACTCCCCTGCAACACAAGGCCGGGACTACCCCTTACTGGATAATCCCGAGTGAGATCACCCCGCGGTTGGGATCAGCAACCGTCCACTAAGCCGAAATAAAAAGGGACATCTAGACTGGAATGACCTCACCCTGCTTGGGTGCTACCCACCTAGCCTTGCTGCATAACCCCTGATTTTCAGTCATTCCCATTTGATGAGGCTTGAAGCTAAGCGTTACCTTTTTAGAACATATCCCTTAGAATGCCCATCGTCCACCTGACGATGTTTCGCAAGCATTAATCCATACAAGTCCATCCCGGGTTCGAACGGAACCGAAGGCACTATTCCTACTACATCCATTTGGAAATATCCTCAGGATTAGTAGCGATTAGCCCCTGCACTTCACTGCTCCATCTTCGAATCCAAAAATCATTTTCATGAAACGTACAAACCGGATCGAAGTGGTTTTCGAGAAATAAATCTCGATCCCGGTCTCTTCAAAACGATCAACGTATTTGTCCAATATTGATAGTCGGTGATTTAACGATCAACGTATTTGTCCAATATTGATAGTCCAATATTGATCCCGGTCTCTTCGAAACGATCCCGGTCTCTTCACAATCTTCTTTAAATTTTCAATTTCAAACACTTGAATCAATTTCCACATTAATTTCCAATTTACTCCCTTTCTTACTTCAAAATCTATTAACTTCAGATTTTATTTCTTAATTATTGATATAAAATATTTTAACTGAGAATACCAAATTTTGATTTCCCAAATTACTTCTTAATCCCTTTAAATAAATTTAAACTTGAATTTTAAAATAATTATTTATTCCTTTAATTTATATATCTTAAGTTTACAATTCATTAAACTCGGTTTATTCAAAATTCCTTCCATACTCGAAGTTATTTATTATTATTTTCATATTACTTCTATTTCTTTTCAATTCAATTCTTAATTTTATTCTAATTTCCTATAATTATTTTACTTACAAATCCATTTCTTGTATTTTCTTTCCAAAATCCAAATTGTATATTTTTGGAAATTCATTATACCCAATTATATCCAATCAAACCATAGCATTCAATATTTCAACATAATTCATCATAGAATATCAAATCATCTCAACAGGGAAAATTAAATAATTCAAATAAATGTTGAGGGATCCAGTTGGATCCCTCCAACCTGTTTTCCCTGCATCCACAGACGTTAGCACAACATATATAATATCTTCACAAAAAAATGAGGGAAATTAATCATTTCAAGGTATAGTATATGCTACTATATAGCACAACAATCAATTCAACCATTCAAACAATTATTTAAATTTAATCATTTAAATTTTAAACTTAACTGAGTGAGATTAACTCACCTTTGATTCTGTTTGCAATCCACTTCAATATTGCCTTGGTTTTCCCGATATTGACCTCGAATAATCAATTTATATAAAAAAAATTATTATTCAAAGTTGTTCGAACGATTAAAAATTCCATTGGGAATTTCATTTAGCCAATGATATATTTCAACTAATAATTTGATTTTAAACTAATTTCCTTTAATATCACTAGTGACTAAAATTTGAACAGGTAAATTTAAAAAGCTAATCATCATAATACTTTATTCTAAAACAACTAATAACTTTAAAACATATATATGTATTTATTTTCTTTTCTTTTTTAAAAAAAAACTACACCTATATTTATACATATGTAGCTTTCATAAAACCCTAACTTATATAAATTATGTCAACATTTAAAATCCTTTTTTAAATTCTCAAAATTCCCTATATATGTTACATTAAACAGAATGGTTTATATATCCTACTATAAAAATATTTTATTTATCTTTTCATAAAAACTCCATAACCATTTTTAAATCCTCATTTTCAAAATCTGATCAATATATATGTATATATCCAGTTTATCTATATCTATATACATGCAATTATAAAATTTAAATAATAAAAAAAACATCTTACTACCTTACTGCTATCATTGCCAAAACCAACTTCGGCCAGCAATAATGAGCTCGAGCTCTGCAACACCCAGCTCGAACGCTCTTCACCCTGCTGCCTACCAAGAGTTCCACTCGCCTTGCAGTAGCCTTACGCGAGCCATCACTCCCCCTTTGCCATCCCATCATGGCTTCCACCCGGAGTTCACGAAACCACAACCCAGATCGAATCGCGAACTGCCTCGTGGCTGAGATTCCACTTGCAAATTCTCTGCACGAAATCGAGAAGCTGCCTCCAGAAATCATGCTGTCCTCCACCCCTCGATGTCGCCGTCCTAAACACGACCTCCACCACCAATTGGCGATCACCTGCACCCTTCCACAACCACGAGGACAGCCTCCACAAACTTCATCGAATTGTAGACCGCAACCGAGACCACTTCCTACCTCGTACCCCTTATAGCCGCCTAGGCCAAGCCACATCGCTCGGTTTTCTATTCGATGCGAAAGTTTCTTTTCCCTTTTTTTTATTTGATTTCGAGAATTACTAAGAGAATGAGGGAGGAGCTCGGTTTTATTGATTAATACAATTCTTTCTTTGCTCGATTCGAAAAGGAAAAAAAGGCATGTTTCAGATGGCAAGTAGGCTGACAACGTAGGGTGGCTTGGAATTGAAAGAAAGGAGGTGATGTGAAAGATTTACAAATTTATATAAATTATAAAAATTGAATCTTCGATAAAATTTCAATGCGTTTGTATCGTACGCTCACCCAACAACTCCGTTCACTACGAAAATTGAAATCTGATAATAATGCAATATTACGGATCCAATGGAACTGGTTTCGTCGAATTCCGAGACTGTGCCTCGGAAGGCTATTTTTAAATTCATTTTAAATAATAAAATTTTAAAACTAGACAAACCACAGTTAATTTCAATTTTACAACTTCTATTATTTCCAGCGTTATCAATATAATTTTTTACAAATCTTCAAATTATTTTTAACAGGCTTAAAACTCCAGATTCAACATTTTACTCAATTTCAAGTTATTTAATTCAATAGTTAAATTATCAAATAAATCGTGAGATTTGAATTAAAGTTAAAATTAACTTTTAGATCTCTAAAGTCGATTAAATATCCCGATTTTTAAATGCTCAACAATTCCGGGTCGTCACAATATTCGTAGACTAAAATGGTAGGTTACTTAGAGGCTAAGTAACCATACAATACACCCTTAGCCGTTCGAAATTCTAAGGTATCAAATGCGTTTTACATTCTCATTCAAGTCACTTTATCGTGGTGTTGCAATATTGGTAAAAAGACCACGCATGTTGATGAATATAAGCAAAACAATAAGGTACGGAAAACGAGGAAAACGGAACGGTCGTAAAAAAAGAACGTTTATTGCACTATAGTGTCAGCAGACAAGTTTTTGACCCATATTCCCATTTATTCCCTCAATGATCCATAATATCTTAAATATCGAGTGTTGAGCATGCTCGAGCGTTTCGCGGAGATCGAAAACTTTCGCCAATACCGTCGAATCAGATCAGCGAGCGGTCCGTCGCTTTCTTACGTTTCTTCAAATGACCATAACTTTAGACTCGTTTGGAGTTACGGGAGCCACAACCTATCAGAACGAAGCTCTTTCCATGTTCTACGTTTCTAACTGTTGGAATTTTCATGAATCGGTTTTGCGTGCAGAATAATTCCATCTAAAGTTTTTTTACAACTCGCATGTTTTCGTTCGTAAATTTATTCCGCGGAGTTTGTGGTGTATATAGTCGGCCAAAATTGATGTAAACCTAGAAGGACAACAAAAAACAAAAAGATACGAAGATAAAAAAGGCCGCGATAATATTCCGCTAAAATATTGAAATTGGATTTAAAATTGGATAAAACAGGAAACCAAAAGATATTCGCTGACCGAAAAAGTAGGTTACTTACACGTTAAGTAATCGTACAAAACACGCTCGGCCGTTCGGAATTCTAAAGTATCAAATGCGTTTAACATTCTTCTTGAAGTCACTTTGTCGTGGTTTTGTAATATTGGTAAAAAGACCATGCATGTTGATGAATATGAGCAAAACAATGAGATACCGAAAACGAGGAAAACGGAATAGTCGTAAAAAAAGAACGTTTATTGCGCTATAGCTTTAGTAAACAAGCTTTTGACCTATATCCGCATTTATTCCCTTGATGATCCACAATATCTTAAATATCGAGTGCTACATTATGACCATGCTCGAGCGTTTCATGGAGATCGAAGACTTTCGTCAATACCGTCAAATCGGATAAGCGAGCGGTCCGTCGCTTTCTTCTGTTTTTTCAAATGACCATAACTTTTGACTCATTTGGAGATACGGGAACCAAGACCTATCAAAACGAAGCTCTTTCAATGTTCTACTTTTCTAATGGTTGGAATTGTCATGGATCGGTTTTTGTGCAGAATAGTTCCATCTTTAGTTTTTTTCTATAGTTTGGATTTTTTGTTTATAAATTTATTCCGCGCAGTTTGTGGTATAAATAGTCGGACTAAATCGATGAAAACCCAGAAGAACGACAAAAAAGACAAAAATATACGATGATCAAAAAAGGCCACGATAATATTCCACTAAAAAGATTGAAATTGGATTTAAAATTGGATAAAACAGGAAACCAAAAGATATTCGCAGACTGAAAAAGTAGGATACTTACAGGCTAAGTAATGATATAAAACATCTTCAACCGTTCGAAATTCTAACGTATCAAATGCGTTTAACATTCTCCTTGAAGTCACTTTGTCGTGGTGTTGTAATATGGGTAAAAAGACCACGCGTGTTGATGAATATGTGAAAAACAATGGGTGCGAAAAACGAGGAAGATGTAACGGTCGTAAAAAGAGAACGTTTATTGCGCTATTGCTTCAGCAGACAAGTTTTTGACCCATATCCCCATTTATTCCCTCACCGATCCATAATACCTAAAATATCGAGTGTTACGGTGTGAGCATGTTCGAGTGTTTCGCGGAGATCGAAGACTTTCGCCAATACCGTCTAATCGGATCAGCGAGCGGTCCTTCGCTTTCTTATGTTTCTTCAAAAGGCCATAACTTTTGACTCGTTTGGAGTTACGGGAGCCACAACCTATCAAAACGAAGCTCTTTCCATTTTCTACATTTCTAATGGTTGGAATTGTCATGGAATGGTTTTGTGTGCAGACTAATTCCATCATAAGTTTATTCTACAGCTCGGATGTTTTCGTTCATAAATTTATTCCGCCTAGTTTGTGGTATAAATAGTCGGACTGAATCGATGTAAACCTAGAAGAACCACGAAAATAACAAGCATATACAAAGATCAAAAAGGCCACTATAATATTCTTCTAAAAAGATTGAAATTGGATTTAAAATTAAATAAAACAGGAAACCGAAAGATATTCGCGGACTAAAAAAGTAGGTTACTTAGAGGCTAAGCAATCATATAAAACATCCTCAGCAGTTCGAAATTCTATGGTATCAAATGCGTTTAACATTCTCCTTGAAGTCACTTTGTTGTGGTGTTATAATTTGGTAAACAGATCGCGTGTGTTGATGAATATGAGCAAAACAATGAGGTGCGGAAAATGTGGAAGACGGAACGGTCGTAAAAAAAGAATGTTTATTGCGCTATAGCTTCAGTAGACAAGCTTTTGACCCATATCCTCATTTATTCCCTTGGTGATTCATAATATCTTAAATTACAATTGCTACAGTATGAGCATGCTCGAGCGTTTTACGGAGATCAAAGACTTTCTCCAATACCGTCGAATCGGATCAGCGAGCGGTCTGTCGCTTTCTTCCATTGAAGGAACGGCCATAACTTTTGACTCGTTTGGAGTTACGGGAGCCACCACCTATCAAAACGAAGCTCTTTCCATGTTCTACGTTTCTAACGGTTGGAATTGTCGCGGATCAGTCTTGTGTGTAGAATAATTCCATTTTAAGTTTTTCTATAGCTCGGATGTTTTCGTTCATAAATTTATTCCGCAAAGTTTGTGGTATAAATTGTCGGACTAAATCGAGGTAAACCTAGAAGAATGACAAAAAAACAAAAATATATGAAGATCAAAATGTCACGTTAATATTCCACTAAAAAATTGAAATTGGATTTAAAATTGGATAAACCAGGAAACCGAAAGATATTCGCAGACTAAAAAAGTAGGTTACTTAGAGGCTAAGTAATCATATAGAACACCCTCAGCCGTTCGAACTTCTAAGGTATCAAATACATTTAACATTTCTCTTGAAGTCACTTTGTCATGGTGTTGTAATATTGGAAAAAAGACCGCGCGTGTCGATGAATATGAGCAAAACAATGAGGTATGGAAAACGAGGAAGATGGAATGGTCGTAAAAAAGGAATGTTTATAGCGCTATAGGTTCAGCAGACAAGTTTTTGACCCATATCCCCATTTATTCTCTCGGTGATCCATAATATCTTAAATAGCGAGTGTTAAAGTGTGAGCATGCTCGAGTGTTCCGCGGAGATCGAAGATTTTCGCCATATCATTGAATTGGATCAGCGAGCCGTCCGTCCTATTCTTCTGTTTCTTCTAACGGCCATAACGTTTGACTCGTTTGGAGTTACCAGAGCCAAAACCTATCATAACGAAGCTCTTCCACGTTCTAATTTTCTAACGGTTGGAATTGTCATGGATCGGTTTTGTGTGCAGAATAATTCCATCTTTTAATTTTTCTACAGCTCGGATGTTTTCGTTCATAAATTTATTCTGCGGAGTTCATGGTATAATAATTGGACTAAATCGATGTAAACCTAGAAGAACAACAAAAAAACAAAAATATACGAAGATCAAAAAAGGCCATGCTAATATTCCGTTAAAAAAATTGAAATTGGATTTAAAATTGGATAAAACAGGAAACCGAAAGATACTTGCAGACCGAAAAAGTAGGTTACTTACAGGCTAAGTAATCATATAAAACACCCACAGCCGTTCGAAATTCTAAGGTATCAAATGCGTTTAACATTCTCCATGAATTCACTTTGTCATGATGTTGTAATACGGTAAAAAGACCGTGCGTGTTGATGAATATGAGCAATACAATGGGGTACGGAAAACGAGGATGATGAAACTGACGTAAAAAAAAAATGTTTATTGCGCTATAGCTTTAATAGACAAGCTTTTGACCCAAATCCTCATTTATACCCTCGGTGATCTATAATATTTTAAATATCGAGTGTTACAGTGTGAGCATGCTCGAGCGTTTTGCGGAGATCGAAGACTTTCGCCAATACCGTCGAATCGGATCAGCAAGCGGTACGTCTCTTTCTTCCGTTTCTTCAAACCGCCATAACTTTTGACTCGTTTGGAGTTACGGGGCCACAACCTATCAAAACGAAGCTCTTTCCATGTTATACATTTCTAACGGTTGGAATTTTCATGGATCGGTTTTGTGTGCAGAATAATTCCATTTTAAGTTTTTTCTACAGCTTGGATGTTTTCGTTCGTAAATTTATTCCGCAGAGTTTGTGGTATAAATAGTCGGACTAAATCGATGTAAACCTAGAAGAACAATAAAAAAACAAAAATATACGGAGATAAAAGACCAGGATAATATTTTGATAATAATATTGAAATTGGATTTAAAATTGGATAAAACAGAAAACCAAAAGATATTCGCAAACTGAAATAGTAGGTTACTTACAGGCTAAGTGATCATATAAACACCCTCAGCCTTTCGAAATTCTAAGGTATCAAATGCGTTTAATATTATCCTTGAAGTCACTTTATCGAGGTGTTGCAATTTAGATAAAAAGTCCGCGCGTGTTGATGAATATGAGTAAAACAATGAGGTAGGAAAACGAGAAAGACAGAACGGTTGTAAAAAAAACGTTTATCGCACTATAGCTTCAGCAGACAAGTTTCTGACCCATATCCTCATTTATTCCCTCGGTGATCCATAATATCTTAAATCGAGTGCTATAGTGTTAGCTTGCTGGAGCGTTTCGAAGAGATCGAAGACTTTCGCCAATATCGTCGAATCGGATCCGCGAGCGGTCCGTCGCTTTCTTTCGTTTCTTCAAACGACCATAACTTTTAATTCGTTTGGCATTACGGAAGCCAAAACATATCAAAACGAAGCTCTTTCCATGTTCTACTTTTCTAATGGTTGGAATCGTCATGGATTGGTTTTTTGTGCAGAATAATTACATCTTAAGTTTTTTCTACAGCTCGAATGTTTTCATTTATAAATTTATTCCGCGGAGTTTGTGGTATAAATAATCAGACTAAATTGATGTAAACATAGAAGAATGACAAAAAACCAAAAATATACGAAGATTAAAAAAGGCCATGATAATATTCCGCTAAAAAGATTGAAATTGGATTTAAAATTTGATAAAACATGAAACGGAAAGATATTCGCAGACTGAAAAAGTACGTTACTTACAGGCTAAGTAATCATATAACACACCCTCAGCCGTTCGCAATTATAAAGTATCAAATGCGTTTAACATTCTTCATGAAATCACTTTGTCATGATGTAGTAATATTGGTAAAAAGACCGCGCGTGTTGATGAACATGAGCAAAACAATAAGGTCCGGAAAATGAAGAAGACAGAATGGTCGTAAAAAAAGAACGTTTATTGCGCTATATAACTTCTATAGACAAGCATTTGACCCATGTCCTCATTTATTCTCTCGGTTATCCATAATATCTTAAATATATAGTGTTACAGTGTGAGCATGCTCGAGCGTTTCGTGGAGATCGAAGACTTTCGCCAATACCGTCGAATCGAATCAGCGAATGGTCCGTCGCTTTCTTCCGTTTCTTCAAACGGCCATAACTTTTGACTCGTTCGGAGTTACGAGAGCCACAATCTACCAAAACGAAGCTCTTTCCATGTTCTACGTTTCTAATGGTTGGAATTGTCATGAATCAGTTTTGTGTGCAGAATAATTCCATCTTACGTTTTTTTCTATAGCTCGGATGTTTTCATTCATAAATTTATTCCGCGGAGTTTGTGGTATAAATAGTGGGGCTAAATTGATGTAAACCTAGAAGAACGGCAAAAAAACCAAAAAATACGAAGATAAAAAAGAACACGATAATATTCCGCTAAGAAGATTGAAATTGGATTTAAAATTGGATAAAACAGGAAACCGAAAGATATTCGCAGACTGAAATAGTAGGTTACTTACAGGCTAAGTAATCATACAAAACACCCTCAGCCGTTCGAAATTCTAAGGTATCAAATGCGTTTAACATTCTCCTTGAAGTCACTTTGTCGAGGTGTTGTAATTTTGGTAAAAAGTCTACGCATGTTGATGAATTAATCAAAACAATGAGGTATGGAAAACGAGGAAGACGGAACGGTCGTAAAAAAAGAACGTTTATTACACTATAGCTTCAGCAAACAAGTGTTTGACCCATATCCCCATTTATTCCCTCGGTGGTCCATAATATCTTAAATATCGAGTGTTACTGTGTGAGCATGCTCGAGCATTTCACGGAGATCGAAGACTTTCACCAATATCGTCGAATCGGATCAGCGAACCGTTTGTCGCTTTCTTCCGTTTCTTCAAACAGCCATAACTTTTGACACGTTTGGAGTTACGGGAGCCAAAACCTATCAAAACGATGCTCCTTTCATGTTCTACTTTTCTAACGGTTGGAATCGTCATAGATAGGTTTTGTGTGCAGAATAATTTCATCTTAAGTTTTTTCTACAGCTCGGATGTTTTCATTCATAAATTTATTCCGCGGATTTTGTGGTATAAATAATCGGACTAAACGATGTAAACCTAGAAGAACGACAAAAAAACAAAAATATACGAAGATTAAAAAAAGGCCACGATAATATTCTGCTAAAAAGATTGAAATTGGATTTAAAATTGGATAAAACAGGAAACCGAAAGATATTTGTAGAATGAAAAAGTAGGTTACTTACAGGCTAAATAATCAAATAAAATACCCCCAGCCGTTCGAAATTATAAGGTGTAAAATGCATTTAACATTCTTCTTAAAGTCACTTTGTCGTGGTATTGTAATTATAGTAAAAAGACCATGCGTGTTGATGAATATGAGCAAAACAATGAGGTCCGGAAAACGAGGAAGACGGAATAGTCGTAAAAAAAGAACGTTTGTTGCGCGATAGCTTCTGTAGACAAGCATTTGACCTATATCCTCATTTATTCCCTCGGTTATCCATAATATCTTAAATTTATAGTGTTACATTGTGAGCATGCTTGAGCGTTACGTGGAGATCGAAGAATTTCGCCAATACCGTCGAATCGAATTATTGAGCGGTCCGTCGCTTTCTTCCGTTTCTTTAAACGACCATAACTTATGACTCGTTTGAAGTTACGGGAGCCACAACCTATCAAAACGAAGCTCTTTTCATGTTCTACGTTTCTAACGGTTGGAATTGTCATGGATCGATTTTGTGTGCAGAATAATTCCATCTTAAGTTTTTTCTATAGCTTGGATGTTTTCATTCATAAATTTATTCCACGGAGTTTGTGGCATAAATAATCGGACTAAATCGATGTAAACCTAGAAGAACGGCAAAAAAACCAAAAATATACGAAGGTCAAAAAATACCACGATAATATTCCGCTAAAAAGATTGAAATTGGATTTAAAATTGGATAAAACAGGAAACTGAAAGATATTCGCAGACTGAAATAATAGGTTACTTACAGGCTAAGTAATCATATAAAGCACCCTCAGCCGTTCGAAATTCTAAGGTATCAAATGCGTTTAACATTGTCCTTGAAGTCATTTTGTCAATGTATTGTAATTTTGGAAAAAAGTCTGCGCGTGTTGATGAATTGAGCAAAACAATGAGGTACGGAAAACGAGGAAGACGGAACGGTCGTAAGAAAAGAACGTTTATCGCACTATAGTTTCAGCAGACAAGTTTTTGACCCATATCCCAATTTATTCCCACGATGATCCATAATATCTTAAATATCGTGTGTTACATTGTGAGCTTACTCGAGCGTTTCGCGAAGATCGAAAACTTATGCCAATACCGTCGAATCAGATCAATGAGCGGTCCGTTGCCTTCTTCGGTTTTTTCAAACGGCCATAAATTTGACTCGTTTGGAGTTACGTGAGCCACAACCTATCAAAACGAAGCCCTTTCCATGTTCTACGTTTCTAACGGTTGGAATTGTCATGGATCGGTTATTTGTGCAGAATAATTCTACCGTAAGTTTTTTCTACAGCCGGATGTTTTTGTTCATAAATTTATTCCCCGGAGATTGTGGTATAAATAGTCGGACTAAATCGATGTAAACCTAGAAGAACGAAAAAAAAAAAATATACAAAGATCAAAAAAAACCAGGATAATATTCCGCAAAAAAGATTGAAATTGGATTTAAAATTGGATAAAACAGGAAACCGAAAGATATTCGCAGATTGAAAAAGTAGGTTACTTACAAGCTAAGTAATCATATAAAACACCCTCAGCCGTTCGAAATTATAAGGTATCAAATGCATTTAGCATTCTCCTTAAAATCAATTTGTCATGGTGCTGTAATTTTGGTAAAAGGTGCACGCTATTGTTGATGAATATGAGCAAAACAATGAGGTACGGAAAACGAGGAAGATGAAACAGTCGTAAAAAAGAACGTTTATTGTGCTATAGCTTCAGCAAATAAGTTTTTGACTCATATCTCCATTTATTCTCTCGGTTGTCCATAATATCTTAAATATCGAGTGTTACAGTGTGAGCATGCTCGAGCGTTTTGCGGAGATCGAAGACTTTCGCCAATACCGTCAACGAGCGGTCCATCGCTTTCTTTCTTTTCTTCAAACGGCATAACTTTTGACTCATTTGGAGTTTCGGGAGCCAAAACCTATCAAAACGAAGCTCTTTCCATGTTCTACTTTTCTAATGGTTGGAATTGTCATGGATCGGTTTTGTGTGCAGAATAAATCCATCTTAAGTTTTTTTTACAGCTCGAATGTTTTCGTTCATAAATTTATTCCACGGAGTTTGTGGTATAAATAGTCGGACTAAATTGATGTAAACCTAGAAGAACGACAAAAAAATATACGAAGATTAAAATAAGCCACGAAAATATTCGGCTAAAAAGATTGAAATGGGATTTAAAATTGGATTAAATAGGAAAATGAAAGATATTCGCAGACTGAAAAGGCAGGTTACTTACAGGATAAGTAATTATATAAAACACCCTCAGTCGTTCGAAATTATATGGTACCAAATGCGTTTAACATTCTCCTTGAAGTCATTTTGTCGTGGTGTTGTAATATTGGTAAAAAGACTGCGCGTGTTGATGAATATGTGCAAAACAATGATGTACGGAAAACGAGGAAGACAGAACAGTCGTAAAAAAAGAACGTTTATTGCGCTATAGCTTTAGTAGAAAAGCTTTTGACCCATATCCTCATTTATTCCTACGGTGATCCATAATATCTTAAATATCGCGTGTTACAGTATGAGCATGCTCGAGCATTTCGCGGAGATCGAAGATTTTCGCCAATACCGTCGAATTGGATCAGTGAGCGGCCGTCATTTTCTTCCGTTTCTTCTAACGGCTACAATTTTTGACTCGTTTGGAATTACGGGAGCCACAACCTATCAAAACGAAGCACCTTCCATGTTCTATGTTTCTAACGGTTGGAATTGTCATGCATCAGTTTTATGTGCAGAATAATTCCATTTTAAGTTTTTTCCACAGCTCGGATGTTTTCGTTTAGAAATATATTCCATGGAGTTTGTGGTATAAATAGTCGGACTAAATCGATGTAAACCTAGAAGAATGACAAAAAACAAAAATATATAAAGATCAAAAAAGGCCAGAATAAAATTCCGCTAAAAAGATTGAAATTAGATCTAAAATTGAATAAAACCGAAAGATATTAGCAGATTAAAAAGTAGGGTACTTACAGGCTAAGTAATCATATAAAACACCCTCAGCTGTTTGAAATTCTACGGTATCAAGTGCATTTAACATTCTTCTTGAAGTCACTTTGCCGTGATGTTGTAATTTTGATAAAAAGACCGCGCGTGTTGATGAATATGAGCAAAACAATGAGGTACGGAAAACGAGGAAGACGGAACGGTTGTAAAAAAAGAATGTTTATTGCGCTATAGCTTCAGCAGACAAGTTTTTGACCCATGTCTCCATTTATTCTATCGGTTATCCATAATATCTTAAATATCGAATGTTATATTGTGAGCATGCTCGATCGTTTGGCGGAGATCGAAGACTTTCGCCAATACCGTCGAATCGGATCAGCGAGTGGTCCATCGCTTTCTTTCGTTTTTTTTAAACGGCCATAACTTTTGACTCATTTGGTGTTACGGATCCACAACCTATCTAAACAAAGCTCTTTCCATGTTCTACGTTTCTAATTGTTTGAATTGTCATGGATCGGTTTTGTGTGCAGAATATTTCCATCTTAAGTTTTTTATATAGCTTGGATGTTTTCGTTCATAAATTTATTCCGTGGAGTTTGTGGTATAAATAGTTAGACTAAATCGATGTAAACCTAGAAGAACGACAAAAAAAATATACGAAGATAAAAAAGCCACGATAATATTCCGCGAAAAAGATTGAAATTGGATATAAAATTGGATAAAACAGGAAACCGAAAGATATCGCAGACTGAAAAAATAGGTTACTTACAGGCTTAGTAGTCATATTAAACACCCTCAGTCGTTCAAAATTATAAAGTATCAAATGCGTTTAACAATCTCATTGAAGTCCATTTGTCGTGATGTTGTAATATTGGTAAAAAGACCGCGCATGTTGATGAATATGTGCAAAACAATTAGGTACGGAAAAGGAGGAAGACGGAATGGTCATAAAAAAAGAACGTTTATTGCGCTATAGCTTCAGTAGACAAGCTTTTGACCCATATTCTCATTTATTCCATCGGTGATCCATAATATCTTAAATATCGAGTGTTACAATATGAGCATGCTCGAGCGTTTCGCGGAGATCGAAGACTTTCGCCAATACTGTCGAATCGGATCAGCTAGCGACCATCGCTTTCTTCCGTTTCTTCAAACCGCCATAACTATTGACTCGTTTGGAGTTACGTGAGCCACAACCTATCAAAACGATGCTCTTCCCATGTTCTACATCTCAAACGGTTGGAATTATCATGGATCAATTTTGTGTGCAGAATAATTCCATCTTAAGCTTTTTCTACAGCTCGGATATTTTCGTTCATAAATTTATTCCGCGGAGTTTGTGGTATAAATAGTCGGACTAAATCGATGTAAACCTAGAAGAACGACAAAATAACGAAAATATACAAAGATCAAAAAAGGCCAGGATAATATTCCACTAAAAAGGTTGAAATTGGATTTAAAATTGGATAAAACAGGAAATCGAAAGATATTCGCAGATTGAAAAGGTAGGTTACTTATAGGCTAAGTAATCATATAAAACCCTATCAGCCGTTCGAAATTCTAAGGTATCAAATGCATTTAACATTCTCCTTAAAATTATTTTGTCATGGTGTTGTAATTTTGGTAAAAAGAGCGTGCATGTTGACGAATATGACCAAAACAATGAGGTACGGAAAATGAGAAAGACGGAACGGTCGTAAAAAAAGAACGTTTATTGCGTTATAGCTTCAGCAGACAAGCTTTTGTCCCACATCTCTATTTATTTCCTCGGTATCCATAATATCTTAAATATCGAGTTTTACAGTGTGAGCGTGCTCAAGCATTTCGCGGAGATCAAAGACTTCCGCCAATACCGTCGAATCAGATCAGCGAGCGGCCCGTCGCTTTCTTCCGTTTCTTCAAACGGCCATAACTTTTGACTCATTGGAGTTACAGGAGCCAAAACCTATCAAAACGAAGCTCTTTCCACGTTCTACTTTTCTAATGGTTGGAATTGTCATGGATCATTTTTGTGTGCAGAATAATTTCATCTTAATTTTTTTTTCAACAGCTCGGATGTTTTCGTTCATAAATTTATTCCACGGATTTTGTGGTCTAAATAGTCGGACTAAATCGATGTAAACCTAGAAGAACGACAAAAAAACAAAAATATACGAAGATTAAAAAAGACCACGATAATATTCTGCTAAAAAGATTGAAACTGGATTTAAAATTGGATAAAACTGAAAACCGAAAGATATTCGCAAACTGAAAAAGTAGGTTACTTACAGGCTAAGTAATCATATAAAACACCCTCGGCCATTCGAAATTATGGGGTATCAAACGCTTTTAACATTCTCCTTGAAGTCACTTTGTCGTGGTATTGTAATATTGGTAATAAGACCTCGCATGTTGATGAATATGTGCAAAAAAACGAGGTACGGAAAATGAGGAAGACGGAACGGTCGTAAAAAAAGAACGTTTATTGCGCTATAGCTTCAGTAGACAAGCTTTTGACCCATATCCTTATTTATTCCCTCGATGATCCATAATATCTTAAATATCGAGTGTTACAGTGTAAGAATGCTTGAGCGTTTCGTAGAGATCGAAGACTTTCGCCAATATCGTCGAATCGGATTAGCGAGCAGTCCGTCGCTTTCTTCCGTTTCTTTAAACGGCCATAACTTTTGACACGTTTGGAGGTATGGGATCCACAACCTATCAAAACGAAGCTCTTTCCATGTTCTACGTTTCTAACAGTTGGAATTATCATGGATCAGTATTTGTGCAGAATAATTTCATCTTAAGTTTTTTCTACAGCTCGGATGTTTTCGTTCATAAATTTATTCTCCGGAGTTTGTGATATAAATAGTCGGACTAAATCGATGTAAACCTAGAAGAACGACAAAAAGCAAAAATATAAAAAGATTAAAAAAGGCCAGGATAATATTCCACTAAAAAGATTGAAATTGGATTTAAAATTAGATAAAACAGAAAACCGAAAGATATTCGCAGATTGAAAAGGTAGGTTACTTACGGGCTAAGTAATCATATAAAACACCATCAGCCGTTGGAAATTCTAAGATATCAAATGCACTTAACATTCTCCTTAAAATCACTTTGTCATGGTGTTGTAATTTGGGTAAAAAGAGCGCGTGTGTTGATGAATATGAGCAAAATAATGAGGTACGGAAAACGAGAAAGACGGAACGGTCGTAAAAAGTGAACTTTTATTACGATATAGCTTCAGCAGACAAGTTTTTGACCCATATCTCCATTTATTCCCTCGGTCAACCATAATATCTTAAATATCGAGTGTTACAGCGTGAGCATTCTCGAGCCTTTCGCGGAGATCGAAGACTTTCGCCAATACCTTCGAATCGGATCAATGAGCGGTCCTTCTCTTTTTTCCATTTTTTCAAACGGCCATAACATTTGACTCATTTGGAGTTACGGGAGCCACAACCTATCAAAACGAAGCTCTTTCCATTTCTATGTTTCTAACGGTTGGAATGTCATGGATCAGTTTTATGTGCAAAATAATTCCATCTTAATTTTTTTTACATTTTGGATGTTTTCGTTCATAAATATATTCCACGGAGTTTGTGGTATAAATAGTCGGACTAAATCGATGTAAACATAGAAGAACGACAAAAATATACAAAGATCAAAACAGGCTAGGATAATATTCCCCTAAAAAGATTGAAATTAGATTTAAAATTGGATAAAACAGGAAACCGAAAGATATTAGCATATTAAAAAGGTAGGTTACTTACAAGCTAAGTAATCATATAAAACACCCTCAGCCGTTCGAAATTCTAAGGTATCGAATGCATTTTACATTCCCCTTGAAGTCACTTTGTCGTGATATTGTAATTTTGGTAAAAATATCGTGCATGTTGATGAATATAAGAAAAAAAATGAGGTTTGGAAAACGAGGAAGACGAAACGGTCGTAAAAAAAGAATGTTTTTTGCGCTATAGCTTCAACAGACAAGTTTTTGACCTGTGTCTCCATTTATTCCCTCGGTTATCCATAGTAACTTAAATATCGAGTGTTACAATGTGAGCATGCTCGACCGTTTCGCGGAGATCGAAGACTTTCACCAATATCATAGAATCTGATCAACGAGCGGTCCGTCGCTTTCTTCCTTTCTTCAAACGGCCATAACCTTTGACTCGTTTGGAGTTACAGAAGCCAAAACATATCAAAACGAAGCTCTTTCCATGTTATACTTTCTAACGGTTGGAATTGTCATGGATCGGTTTCGTATGTAGAATAATTCCATCCTAAGTTTTTTCTACTGCTCGGATGTTTTCGTTCATAAATTTATTCTGCGGAGTTTGTGGTATAAGTAGTCGGACTATATCGATGTAAACCTAGAAGAACGACAAAAAAAAATACGAAGATAAAAAAATGCCAAGATAATATTCCGCTAAAAAGAATGAAATTGGATTTAAAATTGGATAAAACAGGAAACCGAAAGATATTCACAGACTGAAAAAGTAGGTTACTTACATGCTAAGTAATTATATAAAACACCCTTAGCCGTTCGAAATTATAAGGTACCAAATGCGTTTAACATTCTCCTTGAAGTCATTTTGTCGTGTTGTAGAAATATTGGTAAAGAGACCGCGCATATTGATGAATATGTGCAAAACAATGAGGTACAGAAAACGAGGAAGACGGAACGGTCGTAAAAAAGGAACATTTATGGCGCTATAGTTTCAATAGACAAGCTTTTGACCCATATCCTCATTTATTCCCTGGGTGATCCATAATATCTTAAATATCGAGTGTTACGGTGTGAGCATGCTCGAGCATTTCGCGGGGATCGAAGACTTTTACCAATACCGTCGAATCAGATTAACGAGAAGTCCTTCGCTTTCTTCCATTTCTTCAAACGGCGATAAATTTTGACTTGTTCGGAGTTACGGGAGCCACAACCTATCAAAACGAAGCACTTTCTACGTTCTACGTTTCTAACGGTTGGAATTGTCATGGACCGTTTCTGTATGCAGAATATTTCCATCTTAAGTTTTTTCTATAGCTCGGATGTTTTCGTTCATAAATTTATTCCGTGGGGTTTGTGGTATAAATAGTCGGACTAAGTTGATGTAAACCTAGAAGAACGAAAAAAACAAAAATATACAAAGATAAAAAAATGCTCGGATAATATTCCGCTAAAATGATTGAAATTGGATTGAAAATTGGATAAAACAGGAAATCGAAAGATATTCGCAGATTGAAAAAGTAAGTTACTTACAGGCTAAGTAATCATATAAAACACCCTCAGCTGTTCGAAATTCTTAGGTATCAATTTCATTTAACATTCTCCTTGAAGTCACTTTATCATGTTGTTGTAATTTGGTAAAAAGAGCAAGCATGTTGATGAATATAAGCAAAACAATAAGGTATGGAAAACGAGGAAGACGAAACGGTCGTAAAAAAAGAATGTTTTGCGCTATAGCTTCAGCAGAAAAGTTTTTGACCCATATCTCCATTTATTCCCTCGGTTATCCATAATATCTTAAATATCGAGTGTTACAGTGTAAGCATGCTTGAGCGTTTCACGGAGATCGAAGACTTTCCCCTATACCGTCGAACCGAATCAGCGAGCGGTCCGTCGCTTTCTTTCATTTCTTCAAACGGCCAAAACTTTTGACTCGATTGGATGGGAGCCAACACCTATCAAACAAACCCCTTTCCATGTTCTACTTTTCTAATGGATGGAATTGTCATGGGTTGGTTTTTTGTGCAGAATAATTCCATCTTAATTTTTTTTTACAGCTCGGATGTTTTCGTTCATAAATTTATTCTGTGGAGTTTGTGGTCTAAATAGTTGGACTAAATTGATGTAAACCTAGAAGAACGACAAAAAAACAAAAATACACGAAGATTAAAAAATGGCCACGATAATATTCTGCTAAAACGATTGAAATTGGATTTAAAATTGGATAAAACAGAAAACCGAAAGATATTCGCAGACTGAGGTAGGTTACTTACAAGCTAAATAATCATATAAAACACCCTCAGCCATTTGAAATTATAAGGTACCAGATGCGTTTAACATTCTCCTTGAATTCATTTTGTCGTGGTATTGTAATATTGGTAAAAAGACCGCACGTGATGGTGAATATGTGCAAAACAATAAGGTACAGAAAACGAAAAAGACGGAACGGTCGTAAAAAAGAACGTTTAATGCGCTATTGCTTCAGTAGAAAAGCTTTTAACCCATTCCTCATTTATTCCCTCGGTGATCCATAATATCTTGAATATCGAGTGTTACAGTATGAGCATGCTCGAGCGTTTCGCGAAGATCGAAGACTTTCGCCAATATCGCCGAATCAGATCAGCGAGCGGTCCGTCGCTTTCTTCCGTTTTTTTCAAACGACCATAACTTTTGACTCGTTTGAAGTTACGAGAGCCACAACCTATCAAAATAAAGCTCTTTCCATGTTTTACGTTTTTAACGGTTGGAATTGTCATGGATCGGTTTCGTGTGCAGAATAATTCCAACTTAAGTTTTTTCAACAGCTCGGATGTTTTCGTTCATAAATATATTCCATGGAGTTCGTGGTATAAATACTCGGACTAAATCGATGTAAACCTAGAAGAACGACAAAAAAATATAATGATCAAAAAATGTCAAGATAATATTCCACTAAAAAGATTGAAATTGGATTTAAAATTGGATAAAACAGAAAATGGAAATATATTCGCATATTGGAAAAGTAGTTTACTTACATGCTAAGTAATCAAATAAAACACCCTCAGCCGTTCGAAATTCTATGATATCAAATGCATCTAACATTCTTCTTGAACTCACTTTGTCGTAGTGTTGTAATTTTGGTAAAAATACCGCGTGTGTTGAAGAATATGAGTAAAACAATATGGTACGGAAAACGAGGAAGTTGGAACGGTCGTAAAAAAGAACGTTTATTGCGCTATAGCTTCAGCAGACAAGTTTTTGACTCATATCTCCATTTATTCTCTTGGTTATCCACAATGTCTTAAATATCGAGGGTTACAGTGTGAGCATGCTCGAACGTTTCGCGGAGATCGAAGACTTTCGCCAATACCGTCGAATCGGATCAACGAACAGTCCGTTGCTTTCTTCCGTTTCTTCAAACGGCATTCCCTTTGACTTGTTTGGAGTTACGGGAGCCAAAACCTATCAAAACGAAGCTCTTTCCATGTTCTACTTTTTTAACGGCTGGAATTATATTGGATCAGTTTTGTTTGCAGAATAATTCTATCTTAAGTTTTTTCTACAGCTCGGATGTTTTTGTTCATAAATTTATTCCATGGAGTTTGTGGTATAAACAGTCGAACGAAATCGACGTAGACCTAGAAGAACGACAAAAAAAACAAAAATATACGAAGAAAAAAAAAGACCACGATAATATTCCTCTAAAATGATTGAAATTGTATTTAAAATTGTATAAAACAGGAAACAGAAAGATATTCGCAGACTGAAAAAATAGGTTACTTACAGGCGAAGTAATCATATAAAACACCCTCAGACGTTCGAAATTATAAGGTATCAAATGCGTTTAACATTCTCCTTGCAGTCACTTTGTCGTGCTGTTGTAATATTGGTAAAAAGACCGCGCATGTTGTTGAATATGTGTAAAACAATGAGGTATGGAAAAAGAGAAAGACGGAACGGTCGTAAAAAAAAGAACGTTTATTGCGCTATAGCTTCAACAGACAAGTTTTTGACCCATATCCCCATTTATTCCCTCGGTTATCCATAATTTCCTAATATCGAATGTTACAGTGTGAGCATGCTCGAGCGTTTCGCGGAGATCAAAAACTTTCGCCAATACCGTTGAATCGGATCGACGAACGGTCTATCGCTTTCTTCCGTTTCTTCAAATAGTCATTACTTTTGACTCGTTTGGAGTTACGGGAGCCTAAACCTATCAAAACAAAGCTCTTTCCATTACTTTTCTAATGGTAGGAACTGTCATGGATCGGTTTTGTGTGTAGAATAATTCCATCTTTAGTTTTTTCTACTGCTTAGATGTTTTCGTTCATAAATTTATTCCGTGGATTTAGTGGTATAAATAGTCGGATAAAATCGATGTAAACCTAGAAGAACGACAAAAAAACAAAAATATACGAAGATCAAAAAAGGCCAGATAATATTCCGCAAAAAAGATTGAAATTGGATATAAAATTGAATAAAAAAAAGTAAACCAAAAGATATTCCCAGACTTGAAAAGTAGGTTACTTACAGGCTAAGTAATCATATAAAACAATCTCAGCCGTTCGAAATTCTAAGGTATCAAATGTGTTTAACATTCTTCTTGAAGTCACTTTGTCATGATGTTGTAATTTTGGTAAAAAGACCATGCGTATTGATGAATATGAGCAAAATAATGAGGTATAGAAAACGAGAAAGACAAAACGGTTGTAAAAAAAGAATGTTTATTGCGCTATAGCTTCAGCGGACAAGTTTTTGACCCATATCTCCATTTATTCCTTCGGTTATCCATAATTTCTTAAATATCGAGTGTTACACTGAGAGCATGCTCGAGTGTTTCACGGAGATCGAAGACTTTCTCCAATACCGTCGAATTGGATCATCGAGCCTTCCGTTACTTTCTTCTGTTTCTTCAAACGGCCATAACTTTTTACTTGTTTGGAATTACGAGAGCCAAAACCTATCAAAACGAAGCACTTTCCATGTTCTACTTTTCAAATGGTTGGAATTGTCATGAATCGGTTTTGTGTGTAGAATAATTCCATCTTAAGTTTTGTCTACAGCTCGGATGTTTTCGTTCATAAATTTATTCCGCGGAGTTTGTGGTTTAAGTAGTCGAAGTAAATCGATGTAAACCTAGAAGAACGACAAAAAACAAAAATATACGAACATCAAAAAAGGCCATGATAATATTCCGCTAAAAAGACTGAAATTGTATTTAAAATTGGATAAAATAGGGTACCGAAAGATATTCGCAGACTGAAAAAGTAGGTTACTTACAAGCTAAGTAATCATATAAAACACCCTCCGTCGTTTGAAATTATAAGGTATCAAATGCGTTTAACATTCTCCTCGGAGTCACTTTGTCGTGATGTGGCAATTTGGTAAAAAGACCACGCGTGTTGATGAATATGTGCAAAACAATGAGGTACGAAAAAAGTGGAAGACGTAATGGTCGTAAAAAAAGAACGTTTATTGAGCAATAGCTTCAGTAGACAACTTTTGACCCATATCCTCATTTATTCCCTCGGTGATCCATAATATCTTAAATATCGAGTGTTACAGTATGAGCATGCTCGAGCGTTTCACGGAGATCGAAGAATTTCGCCAATAACGTCGAATCGGATCAGCGAGCGGTTCGTCGCCTTCTTCAGTTTCTTCAAACGGCCATAACTTTTGACTCGTTTGGAGTTACTGGAGCCACAACCTATAAAAACGAAGCTCTTTTCATGTTTTATGTTTCTAATGGTTGGAATTGTCAAGGATCGGTTTTGTGTGTAGAATAATTCCATCTTAAGTTTTTTCTATAGCTCGGATATTTTCGTTCATAAATTTATTCCATAGTTTGTGGTATAAATAGTCGGACTAAATTGAAGTAAACCTAGAAGAACGACAAAAAAACAAAAATATACAAAGACCAAAAAAGGTCAGGATAATATTCCGCTAAAAATATTGAAATTGGATTTAAAATTGGATAAAATAGAAAACCGAAAGATATTCGTAGATTGAGAACGTAGGTTACTTACAGGCCAAGTAATCATATAAAACGCCCTCAGCCGTTCAAAATTCTAAGATATCAAATGCATTTAACATTCTCCTTGAAGTCACTTTGTTGTGGTGTTGTAATTTTGGCAAAAAGACCGCGCGTGTTGATGAATATGAGCAAAACAATGTGACTTCAAACGAGTCAAAAGTTATGGTTGTTTGAAGAAACCGAAGAAACCGACGGACCACTCGCTGATCCGATTTGACAGTATCGGCGAAAGTCTTCGGTCTCCGTGAAACGCTCGAGCATGCTCACACCATAGATATTTATGATGTTGTGGATCATTGGGGGAATAAACGGGGAATAAACACACTTGATATTTTAGAATTTCAAACGGCTGAGGGTGTTTTTTATGATAACTTAGCCTCTAAGTAACCTATTTTTCAGGCTTCGAATATCTTTCAGTTTCTTGTTTGAACTAATTTTTAATCCAATTTCAATCTTTTAGCGGAATATTATCATGAACTTTTTTATCTTCGTATATTTTTGTTTTTTGGTCATTTTCAAGGTTTACATCGATTTAGTCCGATTATTTATACCACAAACTCCACGGAATAAATTTATGAACGAAAACATCCGAGCGGTAGAAAAACTTAAGATGGAATTTTTCTGCAGATGAAAATGATCCATGACTATTACAATTGTTAGAAACGTAGAACATGAAAAGAGCTTCGTTTTGATAGGTTGTGGCTCCCGTAACTCCACACGAGTCAAAAGTTATGGCCGTTTGAAGAAAAGAAAGAAAGTGACGGACCGCTCGCTAACCCGATTCGACGATATTGGCGAAAGTCTTCGATCTCCGTGAACCGCTCGAGCATGCTCACACTGTAGCACTCGATATTTAAGATATTATGGATCACAGAGGGTATAAATGGGGATGTGGGTCAAAAGCTTGTCTACTGAAGCTATAGCGCAATAGAGTTCTTTTTTTTATGATCGTTCTGTCTTTCTTGTTTTCCATACCTCATTGTTTTGCTTATATTCATCAACGCGCGCGGTCTTTTTACCAAAATTACAACACCACAACAAAGTGACTTCAAGGAGAATGTTAAACGCATTTGATATCTTAGAATTTCGAACGGCTGATGGTGTTTTTGATGATTACTTAGCCGGTAAGTAACCAATTTTTTCAGTCTGTGATTATCTTTCGGTTTCCTGTTTTCTCCAATTTTTAATCCAATTTCAACTTTTTAGCGGAATATTATCGTGGCCTATTTTGATCTTCGTATATTTTTGTTTTTTGTCGCTTATCAAGGTTTACATCGATTTAGTCTGATTATTTATACCACAAACTCCACGGAATAATTTATGAACGAACACATCCGAGCTGTAGTAAAAACTTAAGATGGAATTTTTCTGCAACGAAACCTATCCATGACAATTCCAACCGTTAGAAACGTAGAACATGGAAAGAGATACGTTTTGATAGGTTGTGGCTCCTGTAACACCAAATGAGTCAAAAGTTATGGCCATTTGAAGAAATAGAAGAAAGCAACGGACCGCTCGCTGAACATATTCGACGTTATTGGCGAAAATCTTCGATCTCCGTGAAACACACGAGCATGCTCACATCATAGCACTCGATATTTATGATACTAAGGATCATTGAGGGAATAAATGGGGATATGGGTCAAAAGCTTGTCTACAGAAGGTATAGCGCAATAAACGTTCTTTTTTTACGATTGTTCCGTCATCATCGTTTTCCGTACCTCATTGGTTTGCTCATATTCATCAACACGCGCGGTCTTTTTACCGAAATTACAACATCACGAAAAAGTGACTTCAAGGAGAATGTTGAATGCATTTGATATCTCAGAATTTCAAGCGGCTGACGGTGTTTTTTATGATTACTTAGCCGGTAAGTAAACTATTTTTTCAATCTGTGAATATCTTTCCTTTTCCTGTTTTATCCAATTTTAATCTTTTTAGCGAAATATTATCGTGGCTTTTTTGATCTTCATGTATATTATTTTGTCATTTTTCAAGGTTTACATCGATTTAGTCCGATTATTTACACCACAAACTCCGCGGAATAAATTTTTGAACGAAAGCACCCAAGCTCTTAAAAAATTTAGGATGGAATTTTTCTGCACACGAAACAGATCCATGACAATTCCAACCGTTGGAAACATACAACATGGAAAGATCTTCATTTTGATAGGTTGTGGCTCTCGTAACTCCAGACGAGTCAAAAGTTATGGCCGTTTAAAGAAACGGAAGAAAGAGTTGGACTGCTCGCTGATCTGATTCGACGGTATTGGCGAAAGTCTTCGATCTTCTCGAAACGCTCGAGCAAGCTCACACTGTAGCACTCATTGTTTTAGATATTATGGATCACTGAGAGAATAAATGGGGATATGGGTCAAAAGCTTGTCTACTCTTTTTTTTTTTTTTACGATCCTTCCATCTTCCTTGTTTTCCGTGCTACATTGTTTTGCACATATTCATCAACACGCGCGGTCTTTTTACCAATATTACAACACCACGATAAAATGCATTAGGTAGAACGTTAAACGCATTTTATATCTTAGAATTTGAAACGGCAGAGGGCGTTTTATATGATTACTTAGTCTATAAGTAATCAACTTTTTCAATCTGCAAATATCTTTCGGTTTCCTGTATTACCCAATTTTTAATCCAATTTCAATCTTTTTAACGGAATATTATGATGGCCTCTTTTGATCTTCACATATTTTTGTTATTTTTGTCATTCTTCTTGGTTTGCAACGATTTAGTCTTATTATTTATACCACAAAGTCCACGGAACAAATTTATGAATGAAAACACCTGAGCTATAGTAAAAATTTAAGAAGGAATTTTTCAGCACATGAAACCGATTCATGACAATTCCAATCGTTAGAAACGTAGAACATGAAAAGAGATACGTTTTGATAATTAGTGGCTCCCGTAACTCCAAACGAGTCAAAAGTTATGGTCGTTTGAAGAAACGGAAGAAAGCGACGGACCACTCGCTGATCCGGTTTGACGGTATTGGCAAAAGTCTTCGATCTCAAACGCTCGAGCATGCTCACACCGTAGCACTCGATATTTAAGATATTATGGATCACTAAGGGAATCAATGGGGATACGGGTCAAAAGCTTGTCTACAGAAGCTATAACGCAATAATGGTTCTTTTTTTACGATCGTTCCGTCTTTCTCATTTTCCGTACCTCATTGTTTTGCTCATATTAATCAACACACGCAATCTTTTTACCAAAATTACAAGACCACGACAAAGTGACTTTAAAGAGAATGTTAAACGCATTTGATATCTTAGAATTTCGAATGGCTGAGGGTGTTTTTTATGATTACTTAGCGTGTAAGTAACCTATTTTTCAGTCTGCGAATATCTTTCGGATTCCTGTTTTATCCAATTTTTAATACAATTTCAATCATTTTAGCAGAATATTATCATGGCCTTTTTATCTTCGTTTATTTTTGTTTTTCTGTTTTTCAAGGTTTACATCGGTTTAGTCCGATTATTTATACCACAAACTCCATGGAATAAATTTATGAACGAAGACATCCGAGCTGTAGAAAAAATTAAGATGGAATTTTTCTGCACATGAAACTGATTCATGACAATTCCAACTATTAGAAACGTAGAACATGTAAAGAGATACGTTTTGATAGGTTGTGGCTTCTGTAAGTTTAAATGAGTCAAAAGTTATTGTCGTTTGAAGAAACGGAAGAAAGCGACGGACCGCTCGCTGATCCGATTTGACGGTATTGGCGAAAGTCTTCGTTCTCCGCGAAACGCTCAAGCATGCTCACACCGTAGCACTCAATATTTAAGATATTATGGATCACTGAGGGAATAAATGGGGATATGGGTCAAAAGTTTGTCTACTGAAGCTATAGCGCAATAAATGTACTTTTTTTACGATCGTTCCATCTACCTCGTTTTTTGAACCTTATTGTTTTTCTCATATTCATCAACACGCGTGGTCTTTTACCAAAATTACAACACCACAAAAAAGTGACTTCAAGTAGAATGTTAAATGCATTCGTTATCTTAGAATTTCGAAAGGCTGAGGTTGTATTTTATGATTACTTAGCCTGTAAGTAACCTATTTTTTCAGTTTGCGAATATCTTTCAGTTTCCTGTTTTATCCATTTTTTAATCCAATTTCAATCTTTCCATGGAATATTATCGTTGTCTTTTTTTGATCTTTTTATATTTTTGTTTTTTTTCGTTTTTTAAGGTTTACATCAATTCAGTCCGATTATTTATACCGCAAACTCCGCGGAATAAATTTATGAACGAAAGCATCCGAGCTGTAGAAAAAATTTAGGATGGAATTATTCTGCACACGAAGCCAATTCATGACACAATTTCAACCGTTAGAAATGTAGAACATGGAAAGAGATTCGTTTTGGTAGATTGTGGCTCCTGTAACTCCAAAAAAGTCAAAAGTTATGGCCGTTTGAAAAAACGGAAGAAAGCGACGGATCGCTCGTTGATCTGATTCGACGGTATTGACGAAAATCTTCGATCTCCGCGAAACGCTCGAGCATGCTCGCGCTGTAGAACTCGATATTTAAGGTTATATGGATCACTGAGGGAATAAATAGGGATATGGGTCAAAAGCTTGTCTACTGAAGCAATAGCGCAATTAACGTTCTTTTTTTACGATCGTTCTGCCTTCCTCGTTTTTCGTACCTCATTGTTTTGCTCATATTCGTTAACACGCGTGGTCTTTTTACCAAAATTAAAAAACTCGACAAAGTAATTTCAAGGAGAATGTTAAACGCATTTAATATCTAAGAATTTCGAACGGTTGAAGGTGTTTTTTGTGATTACTTAGCCTGTATGTAACCTATTTTTTCAGTCTGCGAATATTTTTCGTTTTCCTGTTTTATCCAATTTTTAATCCAATTTCAATCTTTTTAACGGAATATTATCGTGGCCTTCTTTTATCTTCGTATATTTTTTTTTTCGTTTTTGAAGAATTACATGATTTAGTCCGATTATTTATACCACAAACTCTACGGATTAAATTTATTAACGAAGACATCCAAGCTATCGTAAAAACTTAAAATGGAATTTTTATGCACATGAAACTGATCCATGACAATTCCAACCATTAGAAATATAGAATATGAAAAGAGATACGTTTTGATAGGTTGTGGCTCCCTAAACTCAGAACGAGTCAAAAGTTATGGCCGTTTGAAAAAGAGGTAGAAAGCGATGGACCGCTCGCTAATCTGATTCGACAGAATGGGCGAAAGTCTTCGATCTCCGCGAAACATTCGAGCATGCACACACCGTAGCACTTGATATTTAAAATATTACGGATCACTGAGCGAATAATTGGGGATATGGGTAAAAAGCTTGTCTACTGAAGCTATAGCGCAATAAACGTTCTTTTTTTACGATCGTTCTGTCTTCCTCTTTTTCAGTACCTCATTGTTTTCCTCATATTCATCAACACATGCGGCCTTTTTACTAATATTACAACACCATGACAAAGTGACTTCAAGGAGAATGTTAAACGCATATGATATCTGTTTGCGCCAAAATTGGTCACAAACCCTAAGTGTTGTGAAAGCACCAGTGTTGGAATATAACTCAGCAATATTCAAACACAAATCACAGATCTAAGCAGCAAAAAAGGAATTATAAACAAGGACACACGATTTATAGTGGTTCGGCTATCTCCAGCCTACGTCCACTTCAAAGGTTTTCTCTTTTTATTGATGTTCTTCGCTGATTACAATTGATTACAGCGGATTACAATGGATTATAGCTCTGAGATTCGAGTACAATGATGGTGATGGAGTACAAAGCAGAGCCTGGTGGAATCTTGATGCTTCAGAGCCTTGATCTTGCCAAAGAGAAATCCTCCCTTTTTCTGAATGACCTGGGGCTCTATTTATAGGCGTAGGAGGCTGATATTTCTCCTAAAAGTATGGTAGACCGCTTCAGGCACGAGAGGGGGCCCACATGGCCGAAACTTGGAAATCCGGGCCCACATTGGGATCGATTCGACCCTTGGTTCGAATCGATCAAAAAAGTGTCCAATCGTGATGAAACTTGGCGTGAACATTCTTCAACATGTGGGCAAACTCCTGTAAAAATTTCATGGGATTTGGATCATTGGATTGAGAGTTATCATCGATTCGAATTAGTGCTCCTCGGTACGCCGTTTGGTTCGAATCGATCCTATAGGTTCGTTCGAATCGATCACTTCGAACCCATAGGGTCGAATCCATGCTTCTGCGACGTGGCGTGCGTTCTTCGAGTCGATCCACTTATCTCTCCGAGTTGAATGGGACAAGTCCGAGTTCTTTGCCGTGTTCACTGGATGACTTCGTGGGTTGGATTCGAAGGCCTGCTTCGAATTGAGGGAATGGTACTCGTTCGAATCGATCCAAATGCGTCACTTCGGATCGATTCGAAGTCGCCTTTAACATGATGGATTCGAAGATAGCATGGAGCCGAAGCCATGATGGTTTTGTGGTCGTGTGAAGATGGATTCGAACTTAACGATGGATTCGAGGCATTGCTATCTGGGGGCTTGCTTGACGGAGTCGAAGCGAAGGTGCTTCTCGTGGACACGAAGTATGGCAGCTCCATGGATACGAACTCTATAACCTGGAGGGATTCGAAGAGAGGTCATCGTGACGGATTCGAGGGAGATGGAGCCGAAGCCGATGGAGTCGAAGCAGGATGGAGTCGAAGGAAGATGTTAGCTGATGGATTCGAAGATCACTCCTTCTTATGGACTCGAACATGATGGGTTCGAACTAGATGGTTTCGAACTAGATCGATTCGAACTGAGCAATGTCCATCCTTCTTAACTCGATTCCATCATAACTTGAGCATACGACCTCGGATTGACTTGAAATTTGAGGTGCGGACTTCTATGATCTCTCTCTCCATGTCCTATCAATTGTGGCCCGATCTGGGCTCGGACTGAATTCATCGATATCCATGGTTATCCTGCAATGCATGGTTGATATTCAACAATAGTAATCATTGATTTTTAGTAAATTTTGGGTATCTCAACTTTGCCAAAAGTTGGGATAACAATATCTTAGAATTTCGAATGGCTGAGGGTGTTTAAGATTATTACTTAGCCTGTAAGTAACCTACTTTTTCAATCTGCGAATATCTTTCAGTTTTCTGTATTAATCAATTTTTAATCGAATTTCATTCTTTTTAGCGGAATAATATCGTGGCCTCTTTTGATTTTCGTATATTATTGTTTTTTTTTGTCGTTTTTCAAGGTTTACATCAATTTAGTCCGATTATTTATACCACAAACTCCGCGGAATAAATTTATGAACGAAAGCATCCGAGCTGTAGAAAATACTTATGATGGAATTTTTCTACACATGAAACCAATCCATGACAATTACAACCGTTGGAAATGTAGAACATGGAAAGAGCTTCGTTTTGATAGGTTGTGGCTCTCGTAACTCCAAATGAGTCAAAAGTTATGGCCATTTGAAGAAACGGAAGAAAGCGACGGGCCGCTCGCTGATCTGATTCGACGGTATTGGCGAAAGTCTTCGATCTCCGTGAAACGCTCAAGCATGCTCACACTGTAGCACTCGATATTTAAGATATTATGGATCACCGAGGGAATAAATGGGGATATGGGCAAAAGCTTATCTACAGAAGCTATAGCGCAATAAACGTTCTTTTTTTACGATCGTTCCATATTCCTCGTTTTTCGAAGCTCATTGTTTTGCTCATATTCAACAACACGCGCGGTCTTTTTACCAAAATAACAACATCACGGCAGAGTAACTTCAAGGAGAATGCTAAACGCATTTGATATCTTAGAATTTCGAAAGGCCGAGGGTGTTTTTTATCATTATGTAGCCTGTAAGTAACCTATTTTTTCGGTCTGCGAATATCTTTCGGTTTCTTGTTTTATCTAATTTTTAATCCAATTTCAATCCTTTTAGAGGAATATTATCATTGCGTTTTTTGATCTTCGTATGTTTTTGTTTTTCTTGTCATTTTTCAAGGTTTATATCGATTTAGTCCGATTATTTATACTACAAACTCCGCGGAATAAATTTATGAATGAGAACATCCGAGCTGTAAAAAAAACTTAAGATGGAATTTTTCTGGACACGAAACTGATTCATGACAATATCAACCGTTTGAAATGTAGAACATGGAAAGAGCTTCGTTTTGATAGGTTGTGGCTCCCGTAACTCCAAAGGGGTCAAAAGTTATGGTCATATGAAAAACAGAAGAATGCGACGGACTGCTCACTGATCCGATTCGATGGTATTGGCGAAAATCTTCGATCTCCGCGAAACGCTCGAGCATGCTCACATAGTAGCACTCGATATTTGGGGATATGGGTCAAAAGCTTGTCTACATGAGGCAGAAGCCATAGCGCAATAAACGTTCTTTTTTACGATCGTTTCGTCTTCCTCGTTTTTCGTACCTCGTTGTTTTGCTCATATTCATCAACACGAGCGGTCTTTTTATCAAAATTACAATACCATGACAATGTGACTTCAAAAGAGAATGTTAAACGCATTTGATATCTTAGAATTTCGAATGGCTGAGGGTGTTTTTTATGATTGCTTGGCCTGTAAGTAACCTATTTTTTCAGTCTGCGAATATCTTTCGGTTTCCTGTTTTATCCAATTTATAACCCAATTTCAATCTTTTTAGTGGAATATTATCGTGGCCTTTTTTGATCTACGTATATTTTTGTTTTTTCGTTTTTCAAGGTTTACATCGATTTAGTCCGATTATTTATACAACATACTCTACGGAAAAAATTTATGAACGAAGACATCCGAGCTATAGTAAAAACTTAAGATGGAATTTTTTTTGCACACGAAACCAATACATTACAACTCCAACAGTTAGTAACGTAAAACATGGAAAGAGATACGTTTTGATAGGTTGTGGCTTCCACAACTCCAAACTAGTTAAAGTTATGGCCGTTTGAAAAAACGGAAGAAAGCGACGGATCGCTTGCTGATCCGATTCAAAGATATTGGCGAAAATCTTCGATCTCCACGAAACGCTCGAGCATGCTCACACAATAGCACTCGATATTTAAGATATTATGGATCACCGAGGGAATAAATAGGATATGGGTCAAAAGCTTATCTACTGAAGCCATAGCGCAATTAACGTTCTTTTTTTACAATCGTTCTGTTCTCCTCATTTTGCGTACCTCATTGTTTTGCTCATATTCATCAACACACGTGTTCTTTTTCCCCAAATTAAAAAACCCGACAAAGGTAACTTCAAGGAGAATGTTATACGCATTTGATATCTTAGAATTTCGAACGGCTGAGGGTGTTTTTTATGATTACATAGCCTGTATGTAACCTATTTTTTCAGTCTGCGAATAACTTTCGGTTTCCTGTTTTATCCAATTTTTAATCCAATTTCAATCTTTTTAGCGGAATATTGTCGTGGCCTTTTTTGATCTTCGTATATTTTTGTTTTTTTCGTTTTCCAAGGTTTACATCGATTTACTCCGATTATTTATACCACAAACTCCATGGAATAAATTTATGAACGAAGACATCCGTGCTATAGTAAAAACTTAAGATGGAATTTTTCTGCACATGAAATCGATCCTTGACAATTCCAACCGTTAGAAACATAGAACATGGAAAGAGATACATTTTGATAGGTTGTGGCTCCCGTAACTCCAAACAAGTAAAAAGTTACGGCCATTTGAAAAAATGGTAGAAAGCGACGGACCGCTCGCTGATCCGATTCGACGGTATTGGCGAAAGTCTTCGATCTCCGCGAAATGCTCGAGCATGGTCACACCGTAGCACTCGATATTTAAAATATTATGGATCACTGAGCGAATAATTGAGAATATGAGTCAAAAGCTTGTCTACTGAAGCTATAGCGCAATAAACGTCCTTTTTTAACGATCGTTCCGTCTTCCTCTTAGAATATGGATCACACGCGCGGTCTTTTTACGAATATTACAACACCACGACGAAGTGACTTCAAGAAGAATGTTAAACGCATTTGATATCTTAGAATTTCATATGGCTGAGGGTGTTTTAGATTATTACTTAACCTGTAAGTAACCTACTTTTTCAGTCTGTGAATATCTTTCGGTTTCCTATATCATCAATTTTTAATCTAATTTCAACCTTTTTAGCGGAATATTATCGTGGCCTCTTTTGATCATCGTATATTTTTGTTTTTTTGTCATTTTTCAAGGTTTACATCGATTTAGTCCAATTATTTATACCACAAACTCCATGGAATAAATTTATGAACGAAAACATCCAAGCTGTAGAAAAAGTTTAGATGGAATTTTTCTACACACGAAGCCGATCCATGATAATTCCAACCATTAGAAACGTAGAACATGGAAAGAGCTTCGTTTTGATAGGTTATGGCTCCCGTAACTCCAAACAAGTCAAAAGTTAAGGCCGTTTGAAGAAACGGAAGAAAGCGATGGACCGCTCACTGATCCGATTCGACGGTATTGGCGAAAGTCTTCGATCTCCCCGGAACTCTCGAGCATGCTCACACCGTTGCACTCGATATATAAGATATTATGGATCATTGTGAGAATAAATGAGGATATGAGTTAAAAGCTTGTCTACAGAAGCTATAGCGTAATAAACGTTTTTTTTTACGATCATTCTGTCTTTCTCGTTTTCCGTACCTCATTGTTTTGCTCATATTCATCAATACGCGCGGTCTTTTTATCAAAATTACAACATCACGACAAAGTGACTTCAAGGAGAATGTTAAACGCATTTGATATCATAGAATTTCGAACGGCTGAAGGTGTTTTTTATGATTACTTAACCTATAAGTAACCTATTTTTTCAGTCTGCGAATATCTTTCGGTTTCCGTTTTTATCCAATTTTTAATCCAATTTCAATTTTTTTAGCGGAATATTATCATGTTCTTTTTTATCTTCCTATATTATTATTTTTTGTCGTTTTTCAAGGTTTACATCAATTTAATCCGATTATTTATACCACAAACTCCGCGGAATAAATTTATGAACAAAAACACCCGAGTTGTAGAAGAAATTTAAGAATGAATTTTTCTGCACTCGAAACCAATCCATGACAATTCCAATCATTAGAAATGCAAAACATGGAAAGAATTTCATTTTGATAGGTTGTGGCTCCCGTAACTCGAAATGAATCAAAAGTTATGGTCGTTTGAAGAAACGGATGAAAGCGACGGACCGCTCATTGATCCGATTCGATGGTATTGGTGAAAGTCTTCGATCTCCGGAAAACGCTCGAGCATGCTCACACTGTAGCACTAGATATTTAAGATATTATGGATCACTGAGGGTATAGTGGGGATATGGGTCAAAAGCTTGTCTATAGAAGCTATAGCGAAATAAACGTTCTTTTTTTACGATCGTTCCATCTTCCTCGTTTTCTGTACCTCATTGTTTTGCTCATATTCATCAACAGGCGCGGTCGCTTTACCAAAATTACAACATCACGACAAAGTGACTTCAAAGAGAATGTTAAATGCATTTGGTACCTTAGAATTTCGAACGGCTGAGGGTGTTTACCTGGCTTGTGAGTAACCAACTTTTTCAATCTGCGAATATCTTTCGGTTTCCTGTATTTTCCAATTTTTATTCCAATTTCAATCTTTTTAGCGGAATATTATCGTGGCCTCTTTTGATCTTCATATATTTATATTATTTTTTCGTTCTTCTAGGTTTACAACGATTTAGTCCGATTATTTATACCACAAACTCACGGAATAATTTATGAACGAAAACACCCGAGCTATAGTAAAAACTTAAGATGAAAATTTTATGCACATGAAACCGATCCATGACAATTCCAGCCGTTAGAAACGTAGAACATGGAAAGAGCTTCGTTTTGACAGATTCTGGCTCCCGTAACTTCAAACGAGTCAAAATTTAAAGCCGTTTGAAAAAAACGGAAGAAAGCGACGGACCGCTCGTTGATCCGATTCGACGGTAGTTGCGAAATTCTTCGATCTCCGTGAGACTCTCGAGCATGCTCACACCGTAGCACTCGATATTTAAGATATTATGGATCACTGAGGGAATAAATGGGGATATCGGTCAAAAGCTTGTCTACAGAAGCTATAGCGCAATAAACGTTATGTTTTTACGATCGTTCTGTCTTTCTCGTTTTCCGTACCGCATTGTTTTGCTCATATTCATCAACACGTGCGGTCTTTTTACCGAAATTACAATACCATGACAAAGTGACTTCATGGAGAATGTTAAACGGATTTGATATCTTAGAATTTCGAACGGCTGAGGGTGTTTTTCATCATTACTTAGCCTGTAAGTTACCAATTTTTTCAGCCTGCGAATATCTTTCGGTTTTCTGTTTTATCCGATTTTTAATCAAATTTCAATCTTTTTATTAGAATATTATCGTGGCCTTTTTTCTATCTTTGTATATTTTTGTTTTTTTGGTCGTTTTCCAAGATTTACATCGATTTAGTCCGATTATTTATACCACAAACTACACGAAATAAATTTATGAACAAAAACATTCGAGCTGTAGAAATTTTTTTTTGAATTTTTTCTACACACGAAACCGATCCATGACCATTCCAACCGTTAGAAATGTAAAACATGTAAAGAGCTTCGTTTTGATAGGTTGTGGCTTCCGTAACTCCAATGAAGTCAAATGTTATGGCTGTTTCTTCAAAAATGAAAGAAAGCGATGGGCCGCTAGCTAATCTGATTCGACGGTACTAGCGAAAGTCATCGATCTCCGCAAAACGCTCGAGCATGCTCACACCGCAGCACTCGATATTTAAGATATTATGGATCACTAAGGGAATAAATGGGGACATGGGTCAAAAGCTTGTCTATAGTAGCTATAGCGCAATAAACGTTCTTTTTTTACGATCGTTCCGTCTTCCTCATTTTTTGTACCTCATTGTTTTGCTCATATTCATCAACACGTGCGGTCTTTTTACCAAAACTACAACACCATGACAAAGTGACTTCAAGGAGAATGTTAAACACATTTGATATCTTAGAATTTCAAATGGCTGAGGGTGTTTTTTATGAGTACTTCGTTTGTAAGTAACCTACTTTTTCAGTCTGGGAATATCTTTCGGTTTCCTATTTTATCCGAATTTTAATCCAATTTCAATCTTTTTAGCGTCGAACATGGAAAGATCTTTATTGATAGGTTGTGGCTTCCGTAACTCCAAACGAGTCAAAAGTTATGCTCGTTTGAAAAAACGGAAGACAGCGACGGACCGCTCGCTGATCCGATTCGACGGTACTGGCGAAAGTCTTCGATTTTCGTGAAACGCTCGAGCATGCTCACATTGTAGCCCTTAATATTTAAGATATTATGGATCACTGGGGGAATAAATGGGGATATGGGTCAAAAGCTTGTCTACAGAAGCTATGGTGCAATAACAATTCTTTTTTACGATCGTTCCATCTTATTCGTTTTCCCTACCTCATTGTTTTGCTCATATTCATCAACACGCGCAGTCTATTTACCAAAATTACAACACCACGACAAAGGGACTTCAAGGAGAATGTTAAACGCATTTGATATCTAAGAGTTTCGAACTGCTGAGGGTGTTTTTTATGATTACTTAGCCTGTTAGTAACCTCCTTTTTCAGTCTGCGAATATCTTTCGGTTTTCTGTTTTATCTAATTTTTAATCTAATTTCAATCTTTTTAGCGGGATATTATCGTGGCCTTTTTCGATCCTCACATATATATTTTTTGTCGTTTTTCAAGGTTTATATCGATTTAGTCCGATTATTTATACCACAAACACCGTGGAATAAGTCTATGAACGAAAACATCCGAGCTGTAGAAAAACTTAAGATGGAATTTTTCTGCAAACGAAACTAATCCATGACAATTCTAACCGTTAGAAATGTAGAATATGGAAAGAGCTTCGTTTTGATCGGTTGTGGCTCCCGTAACTCCAAAAGAGTCAAAAGTTATGGCCATTTGAAGAAATGGAAGAAAGTGACGGACCGCACGTTGATCCGATTCGACGGTATTGGCAAAAGTCTTCGATCTCCGTGAAACGCTCGAGCATGCTCACACTGTAGCACTCGATATTTGAGATATTATGGTTCACTGAGAAGATAAATGGGGAGATGGATCAAAAGCTTGTCTACAAAAGCTATAGCGCAATAAACGTTCTTTTTTACGATCCTTTCATCTTCCTCGTTTTCCATACCTCATTATTTTGCTCGTATTCATCAACATGCATGGTTCTTTTACCAAAATTACAATACCATGCCAAAGTGACTTCAAGGAGAATGCTAAATGCGTTTGATATCTTAGAATTTCAAACGGTTGAGTGTGTTTTTTATGATTACTTTGCTTGTAAGAAACCTATTTTTTAATTCTACGAGTATCTTTCGGTTTCCCGTTTTATCCAAATCTTTTTTGCAGAATATTATCGCAACCTTTTTTGATCTTCGTATAATTTTGTTTTATTGTCTTTTTTCAAGGTTTACATCGATTTTGTCCTATTATTTATATCATAAACTCCGCGGGATAAATTTACGAATGAAAACATCCGAGCTATAGAAAAATTTAAGATGGAATTTTTCTGCACACGAAACCGATCTATGACAATTCCAACCGTTAGAAACGTAGAACACGGAAAGAGCTTCGTTTTGATCGGTTGTGGCTTCCATAACTTCAAATGACTCAAAAGCTATGACCATTTGAAGAAATGGAAGAAAGCAACGGACCGCTCGCTGATCCGACTCGACGGTAGTGGCGAAAGTCTTCGATCTCCATGAAATACTCGAGCATGCTCACACTGTAGCACTCGATATTTAAGATATTACGGACCGCTGAGGAGATAAATGGGGAGATGTGCCAAAAGCTTGCCTACAGAAGCTATTGCGCAATATACGTTCTTTTTTACGATCGTTCCACCTTCCTCGTTTTCCGTACCTCATTGTTTTACTCATATTCATCAACACGCACAATCTTTTTACCAAAATTACAACACCACGACAAAGTGACTTTAAGGAGAATGTTAAACCCATTTGATATCTTAGAATTTCGAATGGCTAAGGGAGTTTTTAATGATTAGTTTTCCTGTAAGAAACCTTTTTTTCAGTCTGCGAATTTAGTTTTCTATTTATCCAATTTTTAGTCCAATTTCAATCTTTTTAGCGGGATATTATCGTGGCCCTTTTTGATCTTCGTATTTTTATTTTTTGTCGTTTTTCAAGGTTTATATCGATTTAGTCCGATTATTTATACCACAAACTCCGCGGAATAAATTTATGAATGAAAACATCTGTGTTGTAGAAAAACTTAAGATTGAATTTTTCTACACACGAAACCGATGCATGATAACTCCAACTGTTAGAAATGTAGAATATGGAAAGAGCTTCGTTTTGATAGGTTGTGGTTCCTGCAACTCCAAACGTGTCAAAAGTTATAGCCGTTTGAAGAAACGGAAGAAAACTATGGAAAGCTCGCTGATCCGATTTGACAGTACTGGCAAAAGTCTTCGATCTTCGCGAAATGCTCGAGCATGCTCACATTGTAGCACTCGATATTTAGGATATTATGGACCACTGAGGGAATAAATGTGGATATGGATCAAAAGCTTGTCTACAGAAGCTATAGGGCAATAAACGTTCTTTTTTTATGATCGTTCCGTCTTCCTCGTTTTCCATGCCTCATTGTTTTGCTCATATTCATCAACACGTGTGGCCTTTTTACCAAAATTACAACATCACGACAAAGTGACTTCAAGGAGAATGTTAAACGCATTTGATACCTTAGAATTTCGAACGGCTGAGGGTGTTTTTCATGATTACTTAGCCTGTAAGTAACCTACTTTTTCATTTTGCGAATATCTTTCGGTTTCCTGTTTTATCCAATTTTTAATCCAATTTTAATCTTTTCAGTGGGATATTATCGTGGCCTTTGTTGATTTTCACATGTTTTTTTTGTCGTTTTTCAATGTTTACATCGATTTAGCCCGATTATTTATTCTACAAACTCCGTGAAATAAATTTACGAATGAAAATATCTGAGTTGTAGAAAAAACTTAAGATTGAATTTTTCTGCACACGAAACCGATCCATGACAATTTCAACTGTTAGAAACGTAGAACATGGAAAGAGCGTCGTTTTGATAGGTTGTGGTTCCCGTAACTCCAAACGAGTCAAAAGTTATGGCCGTTTGAAGAAACGGAAGAAAGCGACGGACCGCTCGCTGATCCGATTCGACGGTACTGGCAAAAGTCTTCGATCTTCGCGAAACGCTCGAGTATGCTCACATTCTAGCACTCGATATTTAAGATATTATGGACACTGAGGGAATAAATGGGGGTATGTGTCAAAAGCTTGTCTACAGAAGCTATAAAGCAATAAACGTTCTTTTTTTTACAATCGTTCAGTCTTCCTTGTTTTCCGTACCTCATTGTTTTGCTCATATTCATCAACACGTGCGGTCTTTTTACCAAAATTACAAGACCATGACAAAGTGACTTCAAGGAGAGTGTTAACGCATTTGATATCTTAGAATTTCGAACAGCTGAGGGTGTTTTTTATGATTACTTAGCCTGTAAGTAACTTATTTTTTCAGTCTGCGAATATCTTTCGGTTTCCTGTTATCCAATTTTGAATCCAATTTCAATTTTTTTAGCGGAATATTATCGTGGCCCTTTTTGATCTTCGTATATTTTTGTTTTTTTGTCGTTTTTCAAGGTTTACATCGATTTAGATCGATTATTTATACCACAAACTCCGCGGAATAAGTTTATGAACGTAAACATCCAAGCCGTAGAAAAACTTGAGATGGAATTTTTATGCACATGAAACCGATCCATGGCAATTCCAACCGTTAGAAACGTAGATGATGGAAAGAGCTTCGCTTTGATCGGTTGTGGCTCCCGTAACTCCAAACGAGTCAAAAGTTATGGCCATTTGAAGAAACGGAAGAAAGCGACGGACCGCTCGTTGATCCGATTCGACGATATTGGCGAAGGTCTTCGATCTCCATGAAACTCTCGAGCATGCACACACTGTAGCACTCGATATTTAAGATATTATGGATCACTGAGGGGATAAATTGGGAGATGGGTCAAAAGATTGTCTAAGAAGCTATATCACAATAAACGTTCTTTTTTTACTATCGTTCTGTCTTCCTAGTTATTCGTACTATAATGTTTTGCTCATATCCATCAACACGCGTGGTCTTTTTACCAAAATTACAAGACCACGGCAAAGTGACTTCAAAGAGAATGTTAAACACATTTGATATCTTAGAATTTTGAATGGTTGAGGGTGTTTTTTATGATTACTTAGCATGTAAGAAACCTATTTTTTCAGTCTGCGAATATCTTTTGGTTTCCTGTTTTATCCAATTTTTAATCCAATTTCAACATTTTTAGCGGAATATTATCGTGGCCTTTTTTGATCTTCGTATATTTTTATTTTTTTCGCCTTTCGTGGTTTACATCGATTTTGTCTGATTATTTATACCACAAAATCCGCGGAATAAGTTTATGAATGAAAACATCCGAAATAGAGAAAAAACTTAAGATGGAATTTCTCTGCATACGAAATAGATCCTTGACAATTCCAACCGTTAAAACGTAGAACATGGAAAGAGCTTCATTTTGATTAGTTGTGGCTTCGGTAATTCCAAAAGAGTCAAAAGTTATGGTTGTTTGAACAAACGGAAGAAAGCGACATACCGCTCGCTGATCCGATTCGACGGTATTGGAGAAAGACTTCGATCTCCGTGAAACGCTCGAGCACGCTCACACTCTAGCACTCGATATTTAAGATATTATGGATCACTGAGGGTATAAATGGGGAGATGGGTCAAAAGCATGTCTACAGAAGTTATAGCGCAATAAACGTTCTTTTTTTACGATCGTTCCGCCTTCCTCGTTTTCCGTACCTCTTGTTTTGCTCATATTCATCAACACGCACGGTCTTTTTACCAAAATTACAACACCACGACTAAGTGACTTCATGGAGAATGTTAAACGCATTTGATATCTTAGAATTTCGAATGGCTGAGGGTGTTTTTTATGACTACTTAGCCTATAAGAAACCCATTTTTTAGTCTGCAATATCTTTCGGTTTTCTGTTTCATCCAATTTTTAGTCCAATTTCAACCTTTTTAGAGGGATATTATCGTGGCCTTTTTTGATCTTCGTATGTTTTATTTTTTCTATCGTTTTTCAAGATTTACATCGACTTAGTCCGATTATTTATACACAAACTCCGCGGAATATATTTATGAATGAAAACATCTGAGTTGTAGAAAAACTTAAGATTGAATTTTTCTGCACACGAAATCGATTCACGATAATTCCAACCGTTATAAACGTAGAACATGGAAAGAGCTTCGTTTTGATAGGTTGTAGCTTCCCTAACTCCAAATGAGTCAAAAGTTTTGGCCGTTTGAAGAAACGGAAGAAAGCGACGGATTGCTTGCCGATCCGATTCGACAGTACTGGCAAAAGTCTTCGATCTTCGCGAAACGCTCGAGCATGCTCACATTGTAGCACTCATATTTAGGATATTATGGATCACTGAGGGAATAAATATGGATATGGGTCAAAACTTGTCTACATAAGCTATAGGGCAATAAATGTTCTTTTTTTTATGATCGTTCCGTCTTCCTCGTTTTCTGTACCTCTTTGTTTTGCTCATATTCATCAATACGCGAGGTCTTTTTACCAATATTACAACACTAGGACAAAGTGGCTTCAAGGAGAATGTTAAACGCATTTGATATCTTAGAATTTCGAATGGCTGTGGGTGTTTTTTATGATTACTTAGCTTTTAAGTAACCTACTTTTCCAGTTTGCGAATATCTTTCGATTTCATATTTTATCCAATTTTTAGTCCAATTTCAATCTTTTTAGTGGGATATTATCGTGGCCTTGTTGTTTTCCGTATATTTTTTGTTTTTTTGTCGTTTTTCAATGTTTATATCGATTTACTCTGATTATTTATTCCACAAACTCCGCGGAATAAATTTACGAATGAAAACATCCGAGTTGTAGAAAAAACATAGGACTGAATTTTTCTGCACACAAAACCGATTCATGACAATTCCAACGTTAGAAACGTAGAACATGGAAAGGGCTTCGTTTTGATAGGTTGTTGCTCCCGTAACTCCAAACCAATCAAAAGTTATGGCCATTTGAAGAAACGGAAGAAAGCGATGGACCGCTCGCTGATCCGATTCGACGGTACCGGCGAAAGTCTTCGATCTTCGCGAAACGCTCGAGCATGCTCACATTGCAGCACTCGATATTTAAGATATTATGGATCATGTGAGAATAAATGGGAATATGGGTGAAAAGCTTATCTACAGAAGCTATAGGGCAATAAACGTTCTTTTTTTACGATCGTTCCATCTTCCTCGTTTTCCGTGCCTCATTGTTTTTTTCATATTCATCAACACGCGCGGTCTTTTTACCAAACTTACAAGACCACGACAAAGTGACTTCAAGGAGAGTGTTAACGCATTTGATATCTTTGAATTTCTAACGACTGAGGGTGTTTTCTATGATTACTTAGTCTGTACGTTACCTATTTTTTCAGTCTGCGAATATCTTTTGGTTTTCTGTTTTATCCAATTTTGAATCCAATTTCAATCTTTTTGATGAAAAAATATCGTGGCACTTTTTGATCTTCGTATATTTTTGTTTTTTTGTCATTTTTCAAGCATCGATTTAGACCGATTATTTATACCACAAACTTCGCGGAATAAGTTTACGAATGAAAACATCCAAGCTGTAGAAAAACTTATGATGGAATTTTTCTGCACACGAAACCGATCCATGGCTATTCCAACCTTTAGAAAGGTAGACATGGAAATAGCTTCGTTTTGATCGGTTGTGGCTCCCGTAACTCCAAAGGAGTCAAAAGTTATGGCCATTTGAAGGAACAGAAGAAAGTGACAGACTGCTCGCTGATCCGATTCGACGGTATTGGCGAAAGCCTTCGATCTCCGTGAAACGCTCGAGCATGCTCACACTATACACTCGATATTTAAGATATTATGGATCACTGAGGGGATAAATTGGGGGATGGGTCAAAAGCTTGTCTAAAGAAGCTATAGCATAACAAACTTTCTTTTTTTACGATCGTTTCGTCTTCCTCGTTTTCTGTACCTCAATGTTTTGCTCGTATTCATCAACGTGCACGGTCTTTTTGCTAAAATTACAAAACCACTACAAAGTGACTTCAAGTAGAATGTTAAACGCATTTGATATCTTAGAATTTCGAATGGCTGAGGGTGTTTTTTATGATTACTTAGCCTGTAAGAAACCTATTTGTTCAGTCTACGAATATTTTTTGGTTTCTTGTTTTATCCAATTTTTAATCCAATTTCAATCTTTTTAGCGGAATATTTTCATGGCCTTTTTTGATCTTCGTATATTTTTGTTTTATATCGTTTTTCAAGGTTTACATCGATTTAGTCCAAATATTTATACCACAAACTTCGCGGAATAAATTTATGAATGAAAACATCCAAGGTGTAGAAAAAACTTAAGATGGAATTTTTCTGCACACGAAACCGATTCATGACAATTCCAATCGTTAGAAACGTAGAACAGGGAAAGAGCTACGTTTTGATGGGTTGTGACATCCATAACTCCAAACGAGTCAAAAGTTATGGCCGTTAGAAGAAACAGAAGAAAGTGACGGACCGCTCGCTGATCTGATTCGACAGTATTATCGAAAATCTTCGATCTCCGCGAAACGCTCGAGCTTCCTCACACCGTAGCACTCGATATTTAAGATATTATGGATCACTGGGGGAATAAATGGGGATATGGGTCAAAAGCTTGTCTACAGAAGCTATAGCGCAATAAACGTTCTTTTTTCACTATCGTTCCGTCTTTCTCGTTTTTCGTACCTCATTGTTTTCTCATATTCATCAACACGCGCGGTCTTTTTACCAAAATTACAACATCGCGACAAAGTGACTTCAAGGAGAATGTTGAACGCGTTTGATATCTAAGAATTTCAAATGGCTGAGGGTGTTTTTTATGATTACTTAGCCTCTTGGTAACCTACTTTTTCAGTCTGCGAATATCTTTCGGTTTTCTTTTTATCCAATTTTTAGTCCAATTTCAATCTTTTTAGCAGGATATTATTTTGGCCTTTTTTGATCTTCCTATTTTTGTTTTTTGTAGTTTTTCAATGTTTACATCGATTTAATCCAAATATTTATACCACAATCTCCGCGGAATAAATTTATGAAAGAAAACATCCAAGCTTTAGAAAAACTTAAGATTGAATTTTTCTGCACACGAAACCGATCTGTGACAATTCCAACCGTTAAAAACGTAGAACATGAAAAGTGCTTCGTTTTGATTGGTTGTGACTCCCATAACTCCAAACGAGTCAAAAGATATGGCCGTTTGAAGAAACGAATGTAAGCGACGGACGCTCGCTGATCCGATTCAACGGTACTGGCGAAAGTCTTTGATCTTCGCGAAACGCTCGAGCATGCTCTCATTGTAGCACTCAATATTTAAGATATTAGGGATCACTAAGGGAATAAATGGGATATGGGTCAAAATGCTTGTTTACATAAGCTATAGGGCAATAAACGTTCTTTTTTACGATCATTCTATCTTCGTCGTTTTCTGTATCTCATTGTTTTGCTCATATTCGTCAACACCCGCGGTCATTTTACCAAAATTACAACACCACGACGAGGTGACTTTAAGGAGAATGTTAAACGCATTTGATATCTTAAAATTTCGAACGGCTGAGGGTGTTTTTTGTGATTACTTAGCCTGTAATAACCTACTTTTTCAGTCTGCGAATATCTTTCGGTTTCATGTTTTATCCACTTTTTAATCCAATTTCAATTGATTTAGCGGGATATTATCATGAACTTTTTGATCTTCGTATTTTTGTTTTTTATCATTTTCAAGGTTTACATCGATTTAGTCCGATTATTTATACCACAAACTCCGCGGAATAAATTTATGAAAGAAAACATCCTACTTTAAGAAAAAACTTAAGATTGAATTTTTCTGCACATGAAACCAATCCATGACAATTCTAACCATTAGAAATTTAGAACATGGAAAGGGCTTCGTTTTGATAGGTTGTGACTCCCGCAACTCCAAATTAGTCAAAAGTTTTGGCCGTTTGAAGAAACAGAAGAAAGCGACGAACCGCTCGCTAATCCGATACGACGGTACCGGCGAAAGTCTTCAATCTTCGCGAAACGCTCGAGCATACTCGCATTGTAGTACTCGATATTTAAGATATTATGGATCACTGAGGGAATAAATGGGGATATGGGTCAAAAGCTTTTCTACAAGAGCTATAGTCCAATAAACGTTCTTTTTTTACGATCGTTCTGTCCCACACCTCGTTGTTTTGCTCATATTCATCAACACGCGCGGTGTTCTTACCAAAATTACAACACCACGACAAAGTGACTTCAAGGAGAATGTTAAATCCATTCGATGTCTTAGAACTTCAAACGGCTGACGGTGTTTTTTATGATCACTTAGCCTGTAAGTAACCTATTTTTTCAGTCTAAGAATATCTTTCGGTTTCCTGTTTTATCCAATTTTTAATCCAATTTCAATCTTTTTTGCGGAATATTATCGTAGCCTTTTTCAATCTTCGTATATTTTTTTTTGTCATTTTGCAAGGTCTACATCGATTTAGTCCCATTTTTTATACCACAAACGCCACGGAATAAGTTTATGAACGAAAACATCCAAACTGTAGAAAAACTTGAGATGGAATTTTTCTGCACACGAAACTGATCCATGACAATTCCAACCGTTAGAAACCTAGAACATGGAAAGAGCTTCGTTTTGATCGGTTGTGGCTCACGTAACTCCAAACGAGTCCAAATTTATGGCTATTTGAAGAAACGGAATAAAGCGACGGACCACTCGTTGATCCGATTCGACGGTATTGGTGAAAGTCTTCGATCTCCGTGAAACGCTCAAGCATGCTCACACTGTAGCACTCGGTATTTAAGATATTATGGATCATTGAGAGAATAAATGAGGATATAGGTCAAAAGCTTGTCTACAGAAGCTATATCGCAATAAACGTTCTTTTTTTTCGATCGTTCCATCTTCCTTGGTTTCCGTACCTCATTGTTTTGCTTATACTCTTCAACACGCTGGTTTTTATGCCAAAATTACAACACCACGACAAAGTGACTTCAAGGAGAATGTTAAACGCATTTGATATTTTAGAATTTCGAACGGTGAGGGTGTTTTTTATGATTACTTAGCTTGTAAGAAACCTATTTTTCAGTCTGCGAATATCTTTCAGTTTCCTGTTTTATCCAATTTTTAATCCAATTTCAATCTTCTTAGTATGTTTTTGTTTTTTGTCGTTTTTCAAGGTTTACATCGATTTTGTCCGATTATTTATACCACAAACTCCGTGGAATAAATTTATGAACGAAAACATCCGAGCTGTAGAAAAAACTTAAGATGGAATTTTTCAGCACACGAAACCGATCCATGACAATTCCAATCGTTAGAAACGTAGAACATGGAAAGAGATTCCTTTTGATAGTTGTGGCTTTCGTAACTCCAAACGAGTCAAAAGTTATGGCCGTTTGAAGAAACGGAAGAAAGCGACGGACCGCTCGCTAATCCAATTCGACGGTATTGGCGAAAGTCTTTGATCTCCGTGAAATGCTCGAGCATGCTCACACCGTAGCACTCGATATTTAAGATATTATGGATCACTGAGGGAATAAATGATGATATGGTCAAATGCTTGTCTACAGAAGCTATAGTGCAATAAACGTTCTTTTTTTACGATCGTTCTGCATTCTTCGTTTTCATACCTCATTGTTTTTCTCATATTCATCAACACGCGCGGTCTTTTTGCCAAACTTACAACACCACGACAAAGTTACTTCAAGGATAATGTTAAACGCATTTGATATCTTAGAATTTCAAACGGCTGAGGATGTTTTTTATGATTACTTAGCCTGTAAGATGTTTTTTTCTGTCTACAAATATCCTTCGGTTTTCTGTTTTATCCAATTTTTAACCCAATTTCAATCTTTTTAGCGGAATATTATCATGGCCTTTTTTTATCGTTATATATTTTCGTTTTTTATCGTTTTTCAAGGTTAACATCGAATTAGTCTGATTATTTATACCACAAACTCCACGGAATAAATTTATGAACGAAAACATCCGAACTGTAGAAAAAACTTAAGATGGAATTTTTCTATACACGAAACTGATCCATGACAATTCCAATCATTAGAAATGTAGAACATGGAAAGAACTTTGTTTTGATAGGTTGTGGCTTCTGTAACTCCAAAAGAGTCAAAAGTTATGGTCGTTTAAAGAAACGGAAGAAAGCAATGGACCGCTCCCTAATCCGATTCGATGGTATTAGCGAAAGCCTTCGGTCTCTATGAAATGCTCGAGCATGCTCACAACGTAGCACTCGATATTTAAGATATTATGGATCACTAGGGGAATAAATGGGGATATGGGTTAAAAGCTTGTCTACAGAAGTTATAGCTCGCGCAATAAATGTTCTTTTTTTGCGATCGTTCCATCTTCCTCTTTTTCCGTACCTCATTATTTTGCTCATATTCATCAATACCCATGGTCTTTTTACCAAAATTACAACATCACGACAAAGTGACTTCAAGGAGAATGTTAAACGCATTTGATATCTTATAATTTCGAACAGCTGAGGGTGTTTTTTATGATATCTTTCGGCTTCTTGTTTTATCCAATTTTTAATCCAATTTTAATCCTTTTAGTGGAATATTATTGTGGCCTTTTTTGGTCTTCGTATATTTTTGTTTTTTTGTCGTTTTTCAAGGTTTACATCGATTTAGTCCGATTATTTATACCGTAAACTCCACGGAATGAATTTATGAACGAAAACATCCAAGCTGTAGAAAAAACTTGCGATGGAATTTTTATGCATACAAACCGATCTATGACAATTCCAATCGTCAGAAATGTAGAACATGGAAAGAGCTTCGATTGGATAGGTTGTGGCTTCCATAACTCCAAACGAGCCAAAAGTTATGGTCATTTGAAGAAATGGAAGAAAGCGACAGACCGCTCGTTGATCTAATTCGACGGTATTGGCGAAAGTCTTTAATCTTCGCAAAATGCTCGAGCATGCTTACACCATAGCACTCGTTATTCAAGATATTATGGATCACTGAGGGAATAAATTGGGATATTGGTCAAAAGCTTATCTATAGAAGCTACAGCGCAATAAACTTCTTTTTTTTACGATTGTTCCGCCTTTCTCATTTTCCGTACTTCATTGTTTTGCTCATATTCATCAACACGCACGGTCTTTTTATCAAAATTACAAAACCACGACAGAATGACTTTAAGGAGAATGTTAAACGCATTTGATACCTTAGAATTTAGAACAGCTGAGGGTGTTTTATATCATTACGTAGCCTGCAAGTAATCTATTTTTTCATTCTGCGAATACCTTTCGGTTTCCTGTTTTATCCACTTTTTAATCTATTTCAATCTTTTAAGAAGAATATTATCGTGACCTTTTTTGCTCTTCGTATATGTTTGTTTTTATTTGTCGTTTTTCTAGGTTTACATCGATGTAGTCCGATTATTTATACCACAAACTCCGCGGAATAAATTTATAAACGAAAACATCCGAGCTGTAAAAAAAACTTAAGATGGAACTTTTCTGCACACAAAACAGATCCTTGACAATTCCAACTATTAGAAACGTAGAACATGGAAAATGCTTGTTTTGATCGGTTGTGGCTCTCGTAAATCCAAATAAGTCAAAAGTTATGGCCATTTGAAGAAACGAAAGAAAGCAACGGACCGCTCGCTAATCCGATTCGGCGGTAATGGCGAAATTCTTCGATCTCCGTGAAATGCTCGAGCATGTCCACACCGTAGCACTCGATATTTCAGATATTATGAATCACTGAGGGAATGAATGGTGATATGGGTCAAAAGCTTGCCTACAGAAGCTATATCGCAATAAACGTTCTTTTTTTACGATCGTTCCATCTTCCTCCTTTTCCGTACCGCATTGTTTTGCTCATATTCATCAACACGCGCGGTCTTTTTACCAAAATTACAACATCATGACAAAGTGACTTCAAGGAGAATGTTGAACGCATTTGATATTTTAGAATCTCGAATGGTAGAGGGTCGTTTTTATGATTACTTAGCCCATAAGAAACCTATTTTTCAGTCTACGAATATCTTTCGGTTTCCTATTTTATCCGATTTTTAATCCATTTTCAATCTTTTTAGCGGAATATTATCATGGCCTTTTTTGACTTTCGTATATTTCTGTTTTTGTCATTTTTCAAGGTTTACATCGATTTAGTCCGATTATTTATGCCATAAACTCCGCGGAATAAATTTATGAACGAAAACATCCAAGATGTACAAAAAACTTAAGATGAAATTTTTCAACACACGAAACCAATCCATGACAATTCCAATCATTAGAAACGTAGAACATGGAAAGAGCTTCGTTTTGATAGGTTGTGGCTTCCGTAACTCCAAACGAGTCAAAAGTTATGGCCGTTTGAAGAAATGGAAGAAAGCGACGGACCGCTCGCTGATCCGATTCGACGGTATTGGCGAAAGTCTTCGATCTCCGCGAAACGCTCGAGCATCCTTACACCGTAGCACTCGATAATTAAGATACTATGGATCATTGGGGAATAAATGCGGATATGGGTCAAAAGCTTGTCTACAAAAGCTATAACGCAATAAACGTTTTTTTACGATCATTCCGTCTTCCTCGTTTTCCGTACCTCATTGTTCTGCTCATATTCATCAACATACGCGGTCTTTTTTTCCAAAATTACAACATTACAACAAAGTGACTTCAAGGAGAATGTTAAAGGCATTTGATATCTAAGAATTTCGAATGGCTGAGGGTGTATTTTATAATTACTTGGCCTATTTGTAACCTACGATTTCAGTCTATGAATATCTTTCGGTTTTCTGTTTTATCCAATTTTTAATCCAATTTCAATCTTTTTAGCGTGATATTATCGTGGCTTTTTTGATCTTCGTATATTTTTGTTGTTGTCGTTTTTCAATATTTACATCAATTTAATCCGATTATTTATACCACAAACTCCACGGAATAAATGTGATATCCCAGAATTTCAAACCAAATTTAAAGATGATAATTTTTTAATAAATTAATTAAAATTGATAAAATTGATTTTTTAAACAATAATAATAATTTTGTTTGTATATATATATATATATATATATATAGATTTTAAATAGAATTATTATATACAAATGGAATTTGGATTTGTTAAAAATTATATGTATATCTCAAATTTGATTTTAAAATTGAATTTGAAATTTAATTTGAATTTGGATATTTAAATTGAAATTCAAAAGATAGTTATTTATATCTTAAATCATACTTTGGTTTTAAAATGTATTTTCATGATTTTATTTAGAACATAAAATTGTTTATATTATTTACTTTTTAAAGAGATTTATATAACTTAAAATATTTATTTATAAATTAGAAAATCAATTATAAAAGCTTTTTAATACATTTAAAAATCAAATTTTGCATGAAAAGTAACATGTGTTAACTTGCAAATCTCTCTTATAACATGTGTTAAGAAATTAAGTGAGTTTAGTGACAAGTGTCATCTTTATTTTAATTTTTCTTTTGTTTTCATTAAATCTAATTTAAACTTATATAAACAAACAACTTCCTCTACATTTCTTTTTTTTCTATCTTCTTTCCAAATCCTAAGAGCAAAAGCTGTAACCATTTTGCAAATCAAAGAAACTTAAAAATACCAAAATCTGTAAAACAAATTCAGTACAACTAAATCAAGATTCAAGCTATCTTCTTTGCAATCTCAAAGTTTAAAAGCAAAAGGGTCAAATCTTCTAGCCAAGTTAATCTCGGATTTGGAAATCTGCAACCTCAGATCAACTCAGCTAATAAGAACTCTTCAAATTCAAGGTTAAGGGAAATCAAATTCAAGCTTAAAGTAATTCAGTAGTTTAGTTTTAAAAATCACTGCAGTTCAAAGTTTTCCAGTCTGCAAAGTTATTTTTAGTCTCTGCACAATTAATCTGGTGAGTAAACTCTATTTTGTTCTAATTTAATCTGGATGCATGAATAGAATTTAGAAGCTTGATGAAAATTTGTTTGCATGTTGTTGTATTGGATGTATTTGAATGTAAATATGGGTGCATGTGTTGATATATCCAAATCCATCTCTGTTTAAAAAGTACAGAGTTCAAATTTGAATGAAATTTCAATTCCTCTCATTCTAATCCTTGTTAGACTAGAGTATTTAAACAAAGTATGTTTGTTTAAGATTAAAGTAAGATTTAAAAATATTTTTAAGTTTAATAAATAAAAATATTATCTGGAAAAAAAATAGAAGAACTGCAGTTTTTGTTAAAAAACAAATACATTGATTTGTAAATTCATTCACATAGTCTGAATTCCGTTACAAAATATGATTTTTAATGCAAAAATCTCGAATTTTAGTTGAGTTTTTGGATTGCATTTCCATTACAAAATATGTTTGTTTAAGATTAAATTAAGATTTAAAAATATTTTTAAGTTTAATAAATAAAAATATTATCCAGAAAAAACATAAGAACTGCAGTTTTTGTTAAAAATCAAATACATTGATCTGCAAATTCATTCATAGAGTCTGAATTCCGTTACGAAATATGATTTTTAATGCAAAAATCTCGAATTTCAGTTGAGTTTTTGGATTGCATTTCTGAGATGACCAGAAATGGAAGATCGGTCAATTTACGGCGACTGGGGGGATTTTGGGTGTCGTGGCTTTCGTCGAAGCTGGATTGTCATCTGGGGGTGTCGGGAAAAATGGTGAGGGAGGTGACTGATCGCCATGGTGCCAACGATAGGCCAATAGGTTTTAAAACTCTAGTTTTATCTGGTTTTGAAAAATTGGTCGCAGTGGATTCGTCAATGAATCGAACTTGGCCAAGCATGGAGGAGGCGTACCTGAGACGTGGACGAAGGTATGGGCAAAGGCATGGTGGTTTCGGTGGTCGGGATTGCTCAGGCGAAGTGATTTCTGGTGAGGTTGAGAGTTTCCAGTTTCGACTGGAAGACTCATTTTCGTTTAGGGCTTCGTGACATCGGTTCGAAGGTCGGAATCGTTCAGATGGTCGATCGGCGACGTGTGCGTGGTGTCGCCGGAGGGAGCGATGCCGTTGATGGCCTGTGCACGTGCACGGCATCAGTTTTGTGCCAAGGGGTTGGGATTGTAATCAAGTCAAAGTGATGTTCGAGTAGGAAGAGAGTTACCTCGGGTTGGAACCCGTGTTCGTAAGTTTATCTTTTCCAGTTTGTTTTTATCTTAAGTTAAACTTAACCTTATAAAATAAAGAAAGAGAAATGAAGAAGGAAACTCGAGTCAATACTTGAGTTAGTAGCGGGTTGAACCCGAAGTTAAGTTGAATGTTTTAAAGGGTTTTTGAAAACTAGTTTTAAAAATTTAAATTTAAATTGGTTTAAACTTCTATATGATAAATGTTTAAAAACTATTTGATTAAAGAAGTTTTATACTTTGTTAGCTAAAATTTGAGATGTTTAAGTATTCTTTTATAAACTTAATTTTTAAAATTAATTAAGTACAAATAAAGATGAAATGTTTTAAACATGTATTAATTGTAAGTAATTAATGAAATTGTTTTATTTTGAAATTATTATGATTAAAGATTACTTTAACTAATAAGGTAATTAAAGTTAAATTAATTAATAATTTTGGATTAATTAATTTATAAAGGTTTAGTTAATTAATTATGGATTTATTAATTGTTAATTAAGAATTAATTTAATTAAGTAATTAAGGACTAATTTATTTGTAATTAATAGTTAACTAATTAAATAATTAAAGATTAATTAATCAATAATTAGTGATTAATTAATTAAGTGATTAGTGATTAATTAATTAATAATTAAGAATTAATTAATCAAGTAATAAGGTTAATTAATTAAGTAATTAAACATTAATTAATTTATAATTAATAGTTGATTAATTAAATGATTGAGAATTTATTAAACAACTGATTAAGGTTAATTAAGTATGGATAATTGATTGAGTAATTAAGATAAATTAATTTATAATTTGAATTAATTAATTAAGTAATTAAGAATTCTTTAGTTATTAATTAAGAATTAATTAGTTGTTAATTAAGGATTAATTAACTAGTAATTAAGAATTGATTAATTTATAATTAAGTTTTATTAATTAATAATTAAGGTTATTAATTAATAGTTAAAGGATAATTAATTAATTAATTAATTAAAGATTAATTAATTGATTATGAGGTTAATGAAGAAGTGATAATTAATTAAATGATTGTAATTAATTAATGATTAATTAAGAAAGGTTAAGTGGTTAATTCTTAGGTAATTAATTTAATTTGAATTAATTAAATTAATTATTATATGGATTAAAGATATGCTTGATTGTGGATGATTGTTTTGAGTAGAATGTTTGGATTTGGTTGATATCTAATGGATGATAATCTGTGATATTTTGTGATGAGATGTTGAATATATCTGTGATAGATGCATGTTATTATCTGTGGATAAGGCTGTGTGAATTCAATGTCTTGAAATGAATTGAATTGTTTAAATCTTTAAACAAACTTGACCTTTAAGATACGTTTGGTTTTCAATGGGACCAGGATCGAAAATCAAGTTTGATTATTCGAAAACCACATCGATCCAAGTTAAACGATAGGTCGTGATATCTAAAGTGAAGAACGAGATGGAGTTTTAGAGTATAAGGGTTATTGTCGTTAACTCTGAGGGCGATTCCAAAACCAGTGTAACGAAATAATGCCTTCGGTTTCGTTCGAACCCGGAACGAACTTGTATGGATTGAATGCTTTCAGAACATCGTCGGGTGGACGATGAGCATTCTAAGATAGATGTGTTCTATAAAGGTAATCGTAGCCTCAAGCCTCATCAACCGGAAATGTCTAAAACAGGAGAGGTTCAGCAAGGTTAAGTGGGTAGCACCCAAGTAGGACAAGATTTACCCCTGTCTAGAAGTCCCTTATTATTTCGGCTGTGTGGGCAGTTGTTGGCCACAACTGTGGGGTTGTCTTGTTCGGGACTGTCCAGTAAGGAATGGTTCCGGCCTTGTGTTACAGGGAATTTAGGGTGGATCCTCGATACGGTGATGTAGGTCCCGTACTGTAACGGACGGTACCCCAGTAGTCCTGCCATTGATGGAAACTCAATATCCAATAAGTGCCCTCGGATTTGATTGTATGCCTATGTATGCTGGAATTTAATAAATGTAACAATTTCGGCTATTTTCTAGTTTATTTGAAAACCCTAGACCCTATTATAATATCACTGGATTTCCTATCAAATGTTTTGGTTAGCGTAAGGTAAAAACTTACTCATGTTTATGTGTGGGAGTCTTACGTGATGCCTTTTGTTATCAAATGATTTTTAAAAGTTAAACAACTTTAACCCATTTACTCACGCCAGACCCATGTCTGACCCGGAGTTTATTTTGTTTTTCTTAAACTCTTAGGTAAACAAATTTTTATGAGTAGCCAAGTGATTAGGTCTGGATTGTCAAATATTTTGGAATCTTGAAGCTGGAGCCCAGACGTATCTCTCTATCTATCTTTCCGCTGTGTTATGATCTTTTTGAAGTTGTATTTTGGATGTAATGATTAGGCAGACCTTTATAACAGCCTAATGTAATGAAGTCGTATTATTTTGTGTACTCTGATATGTAAAACTATGTAATGGATATGTGCAATATTATATTTTGTTCTGTTTCCGCTGTGAGATTCTGACGTTGTTGTTCTTTCTTTCTATCTTTTCTATTTCTTTTCTTATTGATGATACGTCTTTCTGCGGAATGAAAGGAGGGTCGTCATAGTTGGTATCAGAGCATAGGTTGAGAAACACTTAGGCTCTGGAATAGTGTCTATCTTGAGAGTGCGTATTTGTTATTTTTATATATAACCATATCCCTATCTAAATTGGTTGGGTTACCTGTCCAGGTAGCCAAAATGAGTTCAAGAGGCAGGAAGGGCAGAGTAGTAGGAGGCACATTGACCAATGATAGGCGAGGTCAAACCGATATGAGGCTGTTGATCTAGCACTGCCTTAAGTCAGTTTTGCTGCCTTATGCAAAGGCTTCATTAACCTTGGAGGTAAACCATTTAAAGGTTTAGAGACTATAATTGAGGTCCAAACTTGGCTATGCTCTTGCGAGCATATCTTTAAGAGTATGAAATTGTCTGACGAGCAGAAAAGGGTAATGGCTTCATGGCAATTGCAAGAAGGTGCTGCAGCCTGGTGGGATGCAGTGATAGCAAATGTCTTTGAGGACGACATTTCTTGGGGAAGATTTATGGAATTGTTTGAAGAGCAATTCATGCCAACAGCAGGGAAAACTTGTTTGTACCGGGATTTTCTGAATTTGAAGCAGGGAAGCATGACTATAGCGGAGTATGAGACCAAATTCAATGAACTATCTTGCTATGGATCAGGACTCATATACACTCCTCTCAAAAAGAATGAAATGTTTGTGTTAGGATTAAGGCCAGAATTTCACGAAAAGATGACAGCGCATTTGAAGGGATCTTTTATGGAGTTGATTGATATGGCTATGAGGTATGAGGATTTGATGAATAAGAGACCAGTGGCACTAGTAGCAGCATCTGGAGGAAATTCTTCCAACCCAAACAAGAGAAAGTTCAATCCCAATTTGAAGAAGTAGAACAAGAAGAAACCCAAGAGAAACAGCGGACCTCGCAAGTGCCATAATTGTCAGCAAGCTGGGCATTAGGCTAATCAGTGTCCTCAAGGGAGAAAGCAGCAGCAGTAGTCGCATCAAAGTGGACCGGGTTCTGCCTTGGTTCAGAAATCTCTATGCTTCAACTGCCACCAACCAAGTCATATGATCAAGGATTGTTCGCTTTTTCATAAAGCTCAGCAGAATAAAGTATTTTCTTTGGAGGGTGCACCATCAACTTCATCTAAAGGCAAAGGAGTATTGGAAGGTACATTACTTTTAAATGACAAGTATATTACAGTTTTGTTTGATTCGGGTGCCTCTTTGAGTTTTATTTCTTTGGAATCAGTAGAGAAGTTATTTCTTACCCCTAGTACTGTAGACCATCCCATCTTTGTATCTAATCTTATAGGAGGGGTGACCAAATTGGATATAATCTGTAAGGATTTGAGAATTTTAAATCTATCCCATAGTTTTTCTTGTGACCCTTATGTGTTGGATTTTAAGGGATTTGTCCTTATATTGGGGATGGATTAGCTTGATAAGTATATGGCTGTCTTGAATTGTGATGAGAGAACAGTTTCGTTGGAAACTGATCTGGGTAGAATTGCTAGAGTGATGTGTGATAATTCTGGAATTCACTTGAGTAGTCTTTTACATGGAGTTGAGACTTCTCAAGAGAGGGTTGAAGATATCGATGTGGCCCAAGATTTCCCAGATGTATTCGAGGAAGTCAAGTGTTTACCTCCGCACTGAGAGATAGAGTTTCGCATTGATTTGGTTTCAGGAGCAGTACCAATGATTCAGCCAAGTAGGAGGATGGCTCCTAGAGAGAGGGAGGAGTTAGTTAAGCAAACTCAGGATCTTTTGGAGAAGGGATTGATTAGGCCCAGTTTTTCTTGTTGGGGTTCTACCGTGGTGTTTGTCACCAAGTCGGATGGGTCGCTAAGGTTCTGTGTTGACTATCGAGAGTTGAACAAAGTGACCATTCGAAATAAGTATCCTCTCCTCGTATTGATGATCTCTTTGACCGCTGCATGGAGCATCTGTCTTTTCCCAATTTGATTTAGCATCAGGTTTCCATCAGTTAAGGATAGGTGAGGACAGTATCCCCTTAATTGCATTTAGGGGACCCAATTGTTTCTATGAGTGGTTGGTTATGCCTTTCGGGTTAACCAAATCTCCTGCCTACTTTGTCGATCTGATGAACCGAGTTTTTAGAGATGTGTTGAATAAGTTTGTTTTGGTGTTCATCGATGATATTCTGGTCTACTCTAAGTCTGAAGAAGAGCATACGTAGCATTTGGGAATAGTGTTGGAGACTCTGAGAAGGCATTTTCTGAAGGCGAAGTTCTCTAAGTGCCATTTTTGAAAATCGAAAGTCAAATTTTTAGGGCATATTGTTTCCGGAGAAGGCATTTCAGTGGATCCAGCTAAGGTTGAGACTATTCTGGAGAGGAAGCAGCCGCAGACACTGACCAAAGTCCATAGTTTTTTAGGATTGGCTGGCTACTACAGGAAGTTTATCAAGGTTTATTCTAAGATCTCTTTGCACCTAATTAAGTTGACAAGGAAGGGAGATAAATTCAAGTGGACACCTGAATGTGAGGAGGCTTTCCAGAATCTGAAAGCGAAGCTGACAAGTGCTCCTGTGTTGGCTATTGTGGATGGAAAGAGCAAGTTTGAAGTTTATACGGTTGCCTGTATAATTGGGTAGGGAGTAGTTTTGATGCAAAATTAAAGAATTGTGTATGCGAGTCGACAATTGAATCCACATGAAAGGAACTACGCTGCGCACGATCTGGAGTGGTTGGCCATTGTTTTTGCTTTGAAGATCTGGAGGAACTATCTTCTGGGAGAGAAGTTCGAGTTATTCATGGATCACAAACCATTAAAGTACCTTTTCTCTCAAAAGGATCTAAATCTAAGGCAGCAACGATGGGTTGAGTTTTTGGCATCGTATGATTTGGATATCCTGTATACCCCGGGGAAGGCAAATGTTGTGGCAGATGCTCTTAGTAGAAATGCAATTCTGTCTCTTTTGGAAGTTGTTCTGTCTCTCCAAGAAAGAATCATAGGCAAGAAAATGGAGGATGTGATTTTAAGGAAAATTATTCAAGGAACCGAAGAGGGTCAATATTCTGGTTTCGAGATTGACGATCAAGGAACTTTGAGGATTAATGGTCGTCTCTATGTGCCGAATGTGGATGAGTTGAAGAAAGAAGTCTTATCAGAGTGTCATCGCTCCAGACCGAATATCCACCCAGGAGTTTCTAAGATGTATAAGGATATGAGAAGGGTCTTCTGGTGGCCAAGCATGAAGAAAGATATTGCTAGATTCGTCAATAGTTGTGCTATATGCCAGCAAGTTAAAGGAGATCAATAGAAGTCGGTCGGATTGTTACAACCTTTGGAAGTCTCGAAGTGGAAATGGGAAATGATTTCGATGGATTTAATCAACGGTTTGCGAAGAACCAAGAAAGGAAACGAAGGAATATGGATGATTGTGGATCGTTTAACCAAAAGCGCCCATTTTATTCCGGTTAAGACAACACGTACTTTAGCTTCTCTGGCAGAGATTTTTTTAAGAGAGATAGTCAGATTGCATGGTGTTCCAGTCAGCATAGTAAGTGATCGAGATCCTATCTTCACCAGCAAGTTCTGGGAGGCTTTGCAATCAACTATGGGTACAAGTTTGAGACTGAGTACATCATATCATCCCCAGACAAATGGGTAGATGAAGAGGCTCAACCGAATTCTAGAAGATATGCTGAGAGCTTGTGTATTGGATTTTGGTGGATCGTGGGAAGACTATCTGCATCTAGTGGAATTCTCTTACAATAACAGTTACTAAGCAAGTATTAAGATGGCTCCCTATAAAGCTCTGTATAGAAGACCGTGTAGATCCCCATCCTGTTGGATAGAGTCGAGAGATCGTCTTGTGCTTGGACCAGAACTGATCCGTGAAGCATCTGCGAAAGTTGAGCTTATCAAGAAGAGGATGAGAGCTGCTCAGGACCGTCAAAAAAAGAATGCAGATAAAAGGCGAAGACAATTGGAGATTTAGTCTTTGTCAAAGTTTCCTCGATAAAAGGAGCAGTAAGATTTGGGAAGATGGGAAAACTCGCCCCAAGATATATTGGTCCATTTCGAGTGCTCAAGAGGATTGGTGCATACAGGATTGAATTGCTAGTCCGGATGGCTGGAATTCACAATGTTTTTCACGTATCTCATCTGAGGAAAAACGTGCACGATCCATCTCTTATTGTGGAACCAGCTGTGCAAGAAGACTTAGAGGTTGAGCCAGACTTATCGGTTGTCAGATATCCTGTTCAGATTGTTGATCAAGACGAGAGACAACTCAGGAGCAAGATACTAAAGCTTATCAAAGTCCAATGGAGTGAGGATCCCAGAGACTGTACATGGGAGACTCTGGATAGTGTTAGGAAGGCTTATCCGGATTTGTGTCCGGATAGCTAGTGATGTTTGTTTGAATATATTGTTGTTTGGATGAACTGTTTGTTGGTTGCTAATGTATGGATGATATGTTTGCTTGAATTGTTAAAATAAAATGAAAGTTTTTGATTATCTTTTGTTTAAATTTCAGGGACAAAATTCTTTTTAAGGGGGAAGGAATGTGATATCCAGGAATTTCAAACCAAATTTAAATGTGATATTTTTTTAATAAATTAATTAAAATTGTTATTTTAAACAATACTAATAATTGTGTTGTGTGTATGTGTGTGTGTTTTAAATAAAATTATTATATACAAATGGAACTTGGATTTGTTAAAAATTGTATGTATATGTCAAATTTGATTTTAAAATTGAATTTGAAATTTAATTTGAATTTGGATATTTAAATTGAAATTCAAAAGATAGTTATTTATATCTTAAATCATGCTTTGGTTTTAAAATGTATTTTCATGATTTTATTTAGATATATTATTTTCTTTTTAAAGAGATTTATATAACATAAAATATTTATTTATAAATTAGAAAATCAATTATAAAAGCTTTTTAATACATTTAAAAATCAAATTTTGCATGAAAAGTAACATGTGTTAACTTGCAAATCTCTCTTATAACATGTGTTAAGAAATTAAGTGAGTTTAGTGACAAGTGTCATCTTTATTTTAAATTTTCTTTTGTTTTCAATAAATCTAATTTAAACTTATATAAACAAACAACTTCCTCTACATTTCTTTTTTTTCTATCTTCTTTCCAAATTCTAAGAGCAAAAGCTGTAACCATTTTGCAAATCAAAGAAACTTAAAAATACCAAAATCTGTAAAACAAATTCAGTACAACTAAATCAAGATTCAAGCTATCTTCTTTGCAATTTCAAAGTTTAAAAGCAAAAGGGTTAAATCTTCTAGCCAAGTTAATCTCAAATTTGGAAATCTGCAACCTCAGATCGACTCAGCTAATAAGAACTCTTCAAATGCAAAGTTAAGGCAAATCAAATTCAAGCTTAAAACAACTCAACGGTTTAGTTTTAAAAATCACTACAGTTCAAAGTTTTCCAGTCTGCAAAATTATTTTCAGTCTCTGCACAATTAATCTGGTGAGTAAACACTACTTTGTTCTGATTTAATCTGAATGCATGAATAGAATTTAGAAGTTTGATGAAAATTTGTTTGCATGCTATTGTATTGAATGTATTTGAATGTTAATATGGGTGCATGTGTTGATATATCCAAGTTCATCTCTATTTAAAAAGTACATAGTTCAAATTTGAATAAAATTTCAATTCCTCTCATTCTAATCCTTGTTAGGCTAGAGTATTTAAACAATATATGTTTGTTTAAGATTAAAGTAAGATTTAAAAATATTTTAAGTTTAATAAATAAAAATATTATCTGAAGAAAAAAAAACAGAGAAACTGCAGTTTTTGTTAAAAATCAAATACATTGATTTGTAAATTCATTCACATAATCTAAATTCCCTTTACAAATCTGATTTTTAATGCAAAAATCTCGAATTTATTTGAGTTTTTGGATTGCGTTTCTAAGATGATCAGAAATGGAAGATCGGTCAATTTACGGCGACTGGGGGGATTTTGGGTGTTGTGGCTTTCGTCGAAGCTGGATTGTCATCTGGGTGTGTAGGGAAAAATGATGAGGGAGGTGACCGATCGCCGTGGCGTCGGTGATAGGCCAGTAGGTTTTAAAACCATAGTTTTATCTATTTTTGAAAAATTGGTGGCAGTGGATTCGTCAATGCATTGAGCTTGGCTAGGCATGGAGGAGGCGTACTTGAGACGTGGACGAAGGTTTGGGCGAAGGCATGGTGATTTCGGTGGTCGGGATTGCTCAGGCGAAGTGATTTCTGGTGAGGTTGAGAGTAGGTAGGAATAAATTTATGAACGAAAACATCCGAGCTGTAGAAAAAACTTAAGATAGAATTTTCTGCACACAAAACCGATCCATGACAATTCCAACCATTAGAAACGTAGAACATGGAAAGAGCTACTTTTTGATAGGTTGTGGCTCTCATAACTCCAGACGAGTCATTTTATGGCCATTTGAAGAAACGGAAAAAAAGGACGGACCGCTCGCTGATCCGATTCGACGGTACCGGCGAAAGTCATCGATCTCTATGAAACGCTCGAGCAGTATCACACCGTAGCACTCGATATTTATGATTTATGGATCACTGAGGGAATATATGGGGATATGGGTCAAAAGCTTGTCTATAGAAGCTATAGCGCAATAAACGTTCTTTTTTTACAATCGTTTCGTCTTCCTCGTTTTTCAAACCTCATTATTTTGCTCATATTTATCAACGTGCGTGGTCTTTTTACCAAAATTACAATACCATGACAAAGCGACTTCAAGGAGAATGTTAAACGCATTCAATATCTTAGAATTTCAAACGGTCGAGGGTGTTTTTTATGATTACTTAGCCCGTAAGTAACCTATTTTTTTAGTCTGCGAATATCTTTCGTTTCCTATTTTATCCAATTTTTAATCCCATTTCAGTCTTTTTAGCTAAATACATGGTCTTTTTTTATCTTCGTATATTTTTGTTTTTTGTCGTTTTTCAAGGTTTACATCAATCGGCAGATACGTTTTTTTGATATGGAAAGAGATACGTTTTGATAGGTTGTGACTCCCATAACTCAAACGAGTCAAAAGCTATTGCCATTGAAGAAATGGAAGAAAGCGACAGACCGCTTGCAGATCCCATTCGATGGTATTGGCAAAAGTCTTCGATCTCCGCGGAACGCTCGAGTATGCTCATACCGCAGCGCTCGATATTTAAGATATTATGGATCACAGAGGGACTAAATTGGGTATGGGTCAAAAGCTTGTCTACAGAAGCTATAGCGCAATAAATGTTCTTTTTTAACAACCGTTCCGTCTTCCTTGTTTTCCGTACCTCATTGTTTTGCTTATATTCATCAAAACATGTGGCCTTTTTTCCAAAATTACAACACCATGACAAAACGACTTCAAGGAGAATGTTAAACGCGTTTGATATCTTATAATATCGAATGGTTGAGGGTGTTTTTATGATTACTTAGCCTGTAAATAACCTATTTTCTTATTCTGCGAACATCTTTCGGTTTCCTATTTTTCAAATTTTTAATCCAATTTCAATCTTTTTAGCGGAATATTACCGTGGCCTTTTTTGATCTTCGTATATTTTTGTTTTTTCTATCTTTTTTCAAGGATTACATCGATTTAATCCGATTGTTTATACCACTAACTCCGTGGAAATAATTTATGAACGAAAATATCCAAGCCTTAAAAAAACTTAAAATGGAGTTTTTCTGCACACTAAATCAATCCATTACAATTCCAACCATTGAAAACGTAGAACATGGAAAGAGCTTCGTTTTGATAGGTTGTGGCTCCCATAACTCCAAACGAGTCAAAAGCTTTGGCCATTTGAAGAAACGGAAGAAAGCGACAGACCGCTCGCTGATCCGATTCGACAGTATTGGCGAAAGTCTTCGATCTCCGTGAATTGCTCGAGCATGCTCACAGTGTAGCACTCGATATTTAAGAAATTATGTATCACTGAGAGAATAAATGGGTATATAGGCCAAAAGCTTGTATACAGAAGCTATAGCGCAATAAATGTTCTTTTTTTACGATCGTTACGTCTCCTCGTTTTCCGTACCTTGTTGTTTTGCTCATATTCATCCACACACGCGGTAATTTTAGCAAAATTACAACACCACCACAAAGTGACTTCAAGAAGAATGTTAAACGCATTTGATATTTTAGAATTTCGAACGGCTGATGGTGTTTTTTATGATTACTTAGCCTGTAAGTAACCAACTTTTTCAATCTGCGAATATCTTTTGAATTCCCGTTCTATCCAATTTTTAATCCAATTTCAGTCTTTTTAGCGGAATATTATCGTGGCCTTTTTTGTTTTTCGTATATTTTTGTTTTTTTGGTAGTTTTTCAAGGTTTACATCGATTTAGTCCGATTATTTATATCACAAACTCCGTGGAATAAATTTATGAACGAAAACTTTCAAGCTATAGTAAAAACTTAAGATGGAATTTTTCTGCACACGAAACCGATCCATGGCAATTCCAACTGTTACAAACGTAGAACATGGAAAGAGATATGTTTTGATAGGTTGTGGCTCCCGTAACTCCAAATGAGTCAAAAGTTATGGCCGTTTTAACAAGCGGAAGAAAGCGATGGACGCTCGTTGATCCGATTCGACGGTATTGGCGAAAGTCTTCGATCTTCGCGAAACACTCGAGCATGCTCACACCATGGCACTCTTCGGTTTCCTATTTTATCCAATTTTTAATTCAATTTTGATATTTTTAGCGGAATATTATCGTGGCCTTTTTTGATCTTCGTATATATTTGTTTTTTTGTCGTTTTTCAAGTTTTACATCGATTTATCCGATTATTTATACCACAAACTCCACGGAATAAATTTATCGTCAAAAACATCCGAGCTGTAGTAAAAATGTAAGATGAAATTTTTCTGCACATAAAACCGATCCATTACAATTCCAACTGTTAGAAACGTAGAACATGGAAGAGATACGTTTTGATAGGTTGTGCCTCCCATAACTCCAAACAAGTCAAAAGTAATGGCAGTTTGTAGAAACGGAAGAAAGCGAAGGACCACTCGCTGATCTGATTCGACGGTATTGACGAAAGTCTTCGATCTCCACGAAATGCTCGAGCATGCTTACACCGTAGCACCCAATATACAAGATATTGTGGATCACTGAGGGAATAAATGGGGATATGGGTCAAAAGCTTGTCTACTGAAGCTAGAGCGCAATAAATGTTCTTTTTTCACAATCGTTCCGTCTTCCTCGTTTTCCAATCCTCGTTGTTTTGCTCATATTCATCAACACGCGCGGTCTTTTTACCAAAATTACAACACCACGAGAAATTGACTTCAAGGAGAATGTTATACACATTTGATATCTTAGAATTTCGAACGGCTGAGAGTGTTTTTTATGATTACCTAGCATGTAAGTAACCTATTTTTTCAGTCTGCGAATATCTTTCGGTTTCCTATTTTATCCAATTTTTAATCCAATTTTAATCTTTTTAGCGGAATATTATCGTGGCCTTTTTTGATCTTCGTATATTTCTTTCATTTTTCAATGTTTAAATCGATTTAGTCCGATTATTTATACCACAAACTCCGCGGAATAAATTTATGAACGAAATCATCCGAGCTGTTGTAAAAACTTAAGATGGAATTTTTCTGCACATGAAAACGATCCATGACAATTCCAACCGTTAGAAACATAGAACATGGAAAGGGCTTCGTTTTGATAGGTTGTGGCTCCTGTAACTCCAAACGAGTCAAAAGTTACGGCCGTATGAGGGAACGAAAGAAAGCGACGGACCGCTCGCTGATCGGATTCGACGGTATTAGCGAAAGTCTTCGAACTCCACGAAATGCTCGAGCATGCTCACACCGTCGCACTCGATATTTAAGATATTATAGATCACTGAGGGAATAAAGGAGGTATGAGTCAAAAGTTTGTCTACAGAACCTACAGCGTAACAAAAGTTCATTTTTTATGATCGTTCCGTCTTCCTCATTCTCCATACCTCATTGTTTTGCCTCATATTTGTTAACATGCATGGTCTTATTACCAAATTACAACACCACGACAAAGTGACTTCAAGGAAAATGTTAAATGCGTTTGATATCTTATAATTTTGAACGGCTGAGGGTATTTTTTATGATTACTCAGCCTGTAAGTAACCTACTTTATCAGTCTGCAAATATCTTTCGGTTTCCTGTTTTATCCAATTTTTAATCAAATTTCAATATTTTTAGTGGAATATTATTGTGGTCTTTTTTTATCTTCATATTTTTTTTGTCGTTTTCAAGGTTTACGTAGATTTAGTCCGATTATTTGTACTACAAACTCCGGGGAATAAATTTATGGACGAAAGCATTCGAGCTGTAGTAAAAACTTAAGATGGAATTTTTCTACATACGACGCTGATCCATGACAATTCCTACCGTTTTAAACGTAGAATATGGAAAGAGATACGTTTTGATAGGTTGTGGCTTCCGTAACTCAAACGAGTCAAAAGTTATGGCCGTTTTAAGAAATGGAGGAAAGCGACGGACCCCTCGTTTATCCGATTCGACGTTATTGGCGAAAGTCTTCTATCTTCGCGAAACGCTCGAGCATACTCACACCGTAACACTCGATATTTAAGATATTATGGATCACTGGGGGAATAATTAGGGATATGGGTCAAAAACTAGTCTACTGAAGCTATAGTGCAATAAATGTTCTTTTTTACAACCGTTCCATCTTCCTCGTTTTCCAAACCTCATTGTTTTGCTCTTATTCATCAACACGCGCGATCATTTTACCAAAATTACAACACCACGACAAAGTGACTTCAAGAAGAATGTTAAATGCATTTGATATCTAATAATATCGAATGGTTGAGGGTGTTTTTATGATTACTTAGCCTGTAAGTAACCTATTTTTTAAGTCTGCGAATATCTTTCGGTTTTCTGTTTTATCCAATTTTTATCCAATTTCAATCTTTTTCGCGGAATATTATCATGGCCTTTTTTGATCTTCGTATATTTTTGTTTTTTTTGTTTTTCTTTACATCGATTTAGACTGATTGTTTATACCACAAACTCCACGGAATAAATTTATGAACAAAAATATCCGAGCTGTACAAAAAACTTAAGATGAAATTTTTCTGCACACTAAACCGATCCATGACAATACCAACCGTTAGAAACGTAGAACATGAAAATAGATTCATTTTGATATGCAGTGCCTCATGTGAATCCAAACATGTCAGAATTTTTGGTCGTTTGAAGAAACCGAAGAAAGCGACGGACTGCTCACTTATCCGATTCGACGGTATTGGCGAAAGTTTTCGATCTCCGCGAAACGCTCGAGCATGGTCACACGGTGACATCCGATATTTAAGATATTATAGATCACTGAGGGAGTAAACGGGGATATGGGTCAAAAGCTTATCTACAGAAGCTATAGCGCAATAAACGTTCTTTTTTTACGATCTTTCCGTCTTCCTCGTTTTCCATACCTCATTGTTTTGCTCATATTCATCAACATGCGTGGTCTTTTTACCAAAATTACAACACCATGACAAGGTGACTTCAAGGAGAATGTTAACACATTTGATATCTTAGAATTTCGAACTGCTAAGGGTGTTTTTTATGATTACTTAGCATGTAAGTAACCTACTTTTTTAGTCTGCGAATATCTTTCGGTTTCCTGTTTTATCCAATTATTAATCCAATTTCAATCTTTTTAGCGGAATATTATCGTGGCATTTTTTTATCTTCATATATTTTTGTTTTTTTGTCGTTTTTCAAGGTTTACATCGATTTAGTCTGATTAATTATACCACAAACTTCGCGGAATAAATTTATGAACGAAAACATCCGAGCTGTAGTAAGAAACTTAAGATGGAATTTTTCTGCACATGAAACCGATCATTGACAATTCCAACCGTTAGAAACGTAGAACATGGAAAGAGATACGTTTTGCTAAGTTGTGGCTCTCGCAACTCCAAATGAGTCAAAAGTTATGGCCGCTTGAAGAAACGGAAGAAAGTGACGAACCGCTCGCAGATCCGATTCGATGGTATTGCCGAAAGTATTCGATCTTCGCGAAAAGCTTGAGCATGGTCACACCGTAGCACTCGATATTTAAGATATTATGGATCACTGAGGGAATAAATGGGGTATGGGTCAAAAACTTGTCTACAGAAGCTATAGCGCAATAAACGATCTTTTTTTACGTTCGTTCCGTTTTTCTCGTTTTTGTACCTGATTGTTTTTCTCATACTCATCAACACACGCGATCTTTTTACAAAAATTACAACATCACGTTAAAGCGACTTCAAGAAGAATGTTAAACACATTTGATATCTTATAATTTCGAACTGCTAAGCGTGTTTTTTATGATTACTTAGCCTGTAAGTAACCTATTTTTTCAGTCTGCGAACATCTTTCGTTTTCCTATTTTAGCCAATTTTTAATCCAATTTCAATCTTTTTAGCGGAATATTACCGTGGCCTTTTTTATCTTCGTATATTTTTGTTTTTTGTCGTTTTTCAAGGTTTACATCGATTTAGTCCGATTGTTTATACCACAAACTCCGCGGAATAAATTTATGAAAGAAAATATCCGAGCTGTAGAAAAAATTTAAAACGGAATTTTTCTGCTCACGAAACCAATACATGACAATTCCAACTATTAGTAACGTAGAACATGGAAAAAGCCACGTTTTGACAGGTTTTTGCCCCCATAACAACAAACGAGTCAAAAGTTATAGCCGTTTGAAGAAACAAAAGAAAGCGACGGACCGATCGCTGATCCGATTCGATGGTATTGGCGAAAGTCTTCGATCTCCGCGAAACGCAGAGCATACTTACAGTGTAGCACTTGATATTTAAGAATTATGTATCACTGAGAGAATAAATGGGTATATGGGTCAAACGCTTGTCTACAGAAGCTATGGCGCAATAAATGTTCTTTTTTAACGATTATTCCATCTCCTCATTGTTTTGCTCATATTCATCCACACACGCGGTCTTTTTAGCAAAATTACAACACCACGACAAAGTGAGTTCAAGGAGAACGATAAATGCATTTGATATCTTAGAACATCGAACGGCTGAGGCTGTTTTTTATGATTACTTAGCCTGTAAGTAACCTAGCTTTTCGGTCTGCGAATAACTTTCGGCTTCCTGTTCTATCCAATTTTTAATCCAATTTCAGTCTTTTTAGCGGAACATCATAGTGGCCTTTTTTATCTTCGTATATTTTTGTTTTTTTAGTCATTTTCAAGGTTTACATCGATTTAGTCCGATTATCCATACCATAAACTCCGCATAATAAATTTACCAACGAAAGCATCCGAGCTGTAGTTAGAACTTAAGATGGAATTTTTCTACATACGAAACCGATCCACGACAATTCCAACCGTTAGAAACGTAGAACATGGAAAGAGATATTTTTTGATAGATTATGGCTCTCGTTACTCCAAACGAGTCAAAAATTATGGTCGTTTGAAGAAACGGAAGAAAGCGACGGACGTTCGCTGATCTGATTCGACGGTATTGGCGAAAGTCTAGGATCTCCGTAAAACGCTCGGGCATGCTCACACCGTAACACTCGATATTTAAGATGCTATGGATCACTGAGGGAATAAATGGGGTATGGGTCAAAAGCATGTTTGAAGAAACTATAGCGCAATAAACGTCCTTTTATCGTTCCGTCAATCTCGTTTTCCAAACCTCATTGTTTTGCTCATATTCATCAACATGCGCGGTCTTTTTACAAAAATTACAACACCATGACAAAGTGATTTCAAGGACAATGTTAAACGCTTTTGATATCTTAGAATTTCGGACGGCTAAGGGTGCTTTTTATGGTTACTTAGCTTGTAAGTAACCTACTTTTTCGGTCTGCGAATATCTTTCGGTTTTCTGTTTTATCCAATTTCAATCTTTTCAGCGGGATATTATCGTGACCTTTTCGATTTTCGTATATTTTTGTTTTTATTGTCGTTTTTTAAGGTTTACATCGATTTGGTCCGATATGGGTCACTGAGGGAATAATTGGGATATGGGTCACTGAGGGAATGATTGGGATATGGGTCAAAAGCTAGTCTACTAAAGCTATAGTTCAATAAATGTTCTTTTTTTACGATCGTTCCATCCTGCTCGTTTTTCGAACCTCATTGTTTTGCTCATATTCATCAACACACACGGTCTTTTTACCAAAATTACAACACCATGACAAAGTGACTTCAAGGAGAATGTTGAACGCATTTGATATCTTATAACATCGGACGGCTGAGGGCGTTTTTATGCTTACTTAGCCTGTAAATAACCTATTTTTTTCAGTCTGCGAATATCTTTCGGTTTCCTGTTTTATCCAATTTTTAATTCTATTTCAATCTTTTTAGCGGAATATTATCGTGGCTTTTTGATCTCCGTATACTTTTGTTTTTTTTTTGTCGTTTTTCAAGTTATACATCGATTTAGTCCGGTTATTTAAACCACAAACTCTGCGGAATAAATTTATAAACGAAAACATCCGACTTGTAGTAAAAACTTAAGATGTAATTTTTTTGCTTATGAAACCGATCCATGACAATTCCAACCTTTATAAACGTAGAACATGGAAAGAGATACGTTTTGATAGGTTGTGGCTCCCGTAACTCAAACGAGTCAAAATTTGTGGTCGTTTGAAGAAACAGAAGAAAGCGACGGATCGCTCGCTGATCCGATTCGACGGTATTAGCAAAAGTCTTAGATATACACGAAACGCTCGAGCATGCTCAACACCGTAGCACTCGATATTTAAGAAATTATGGATCACCGAGGGAATATTTGTGGATATGAGTCAAAAGCTAGTCTACTGAAGTTATAGTGCAATAAACGTTCTTTTTTTTTACGATCGTTCTGTCTTCCTCGTTTTTCGAACCTTATTGTTTTGCTCATAATCATCAACATGAGCGGTCTTTTTAACAAAATTACAACACCATGACAAAGTGACTTCAAGGAGAATGTTAAATGCATTTAATATCTTATAATATCGAATGGCTGAGCTTGTAAGTAACTGATTTTTTCAGTCTGCGAATATCTTTCGGTTTCCTATTTTATCCAATTTTTTTATCTAATTTCAATCTTTATAGAGGAATATTATATTGGCCTTTTTTGATCTTTGTATATTTTTGTTTATTTTCACGGTTTACATCGATTAGTCTGATTGTTTATACCATAAACTCCGTGGAATAAATTTATGAACGAAAACATCCAAGCTGTAGAAAAAACTTGAGATGCAATTTTTTTGCACATTAAACCGATCCATGACAATTCCAGCCATTAGAAACATAGAACATGGAAAGAGCTTCGTTTTGATAGTTTGTGGCTCTCGTAACTCCAAAAGAGTCAAAAGTTATGGCCATTTGAAGAAATGGAAGAAAGCTAGGACCGCTCGCTAATCCGATTCGATTCGACGGTACTGGAGAAAGTCTTCGATCTCCGCGAAACACTCGAGCAATCTCACACTGTAGCACTCGATGTTTAAGATATTATGGATCACTGAGGGAACAAATGGGAATATGGGTCAAAAGCACGTCCACAGAAGCTATAGCGCAATAAACATTCTTTTTTTACGATCGTTCCGTCTTTCTCGTTTTCCGTACCTCATTGTTTTTCTCATATTCATCAACACGTGCGGTCTTTTTACCAAAATTACAACACCACGACAAAGTGACTTCAAGGAGAATGTTAAATGCATTTGATATCTTAGAATTTCGAACGGTTGAGGGTGTTTTTTATGATTACTTAGCCTGTAAGTAAACTATTTCTTCAGTCTGCTAATATCTTTCGGTTTCCTGTTTTATCCAATTTTTAATCCAATTTCAATCTTTTTAGCGGAATATTATCGTGGCCTTTTTTGATTTTCGTATGTTTTTTTGTCGTTTTTCAAGGTTTACATCGATTTAGTCCGATTATTTATATGACAAACTCCGCGGAACAAATTAATAAACGAAAACATCCAGGTGTAGTAAAAACTTAAGATGGAATTTTTCTGCACACGAAAATGATCCATAACAATTCCAACCATTAGAAATGTAGAACATGGAAAGAGATATGTTTTGATAGGTAGTGGCTCCCGTAACTCCTAATGAGTCAAAAGTCTTGGCCGTTTGAAAAAACGGAAGAAAGCGATGGACCGCTCGCTGATCCGATTGAACGATATTGGCGAAAGTCTTCGATCTCCGCGAAATGCTCGAGCATGCTCACACGGTAGCACTCGATATTTAAGATATTATGGATCACTGAGGGAATAAATGGGGTATGGGTCAAAAGCTTGTCTATGAAAGCTGTAGCGCAATAAACATTCTTTTTTTACGATCGTTTTGTCTTCCTTATTTTTTGTACTTCATTGTTTTGCTCATATTCATTAACACGCGCGGTCTTTTTACCAAAATTACAACACCACTACAAAATGACTTTTAGGAGAACGTTAAACGCATTTGATATCTTAGAATTTCGAACGGCTGAGGTTGTTTTTTATGATTGCTTAGCCTGTAAGTAACCTATTTTTTCAGTCTACGAATAACTTTCGGTTTCCTATTTTATCTAATTTTTAATCCAATCTTTTTAGCGGAAATCATCATGGCCTTTTCTATCTTTGTATTCTTTTGTTTTTTCTGTCATTTTTCAAGGTTTACATCTATTTAGTCTGATTGTTTATACCACAAACTCCACGAAATAAATTTATGAACAAAAACATCCGAGCTGTAGTAAAAACTTAAGATGGAATTTTTCTGCACATTAAACCGATCCATGAAAATTTCAACCGTTAGAAATGCAGAACATGGAAAGGGCTTCGTTTTGATAGGTTGTGACTCCCGTAACTCCATACGAGTCAAAGGCTATGGTCGTTTGAAGAAACGGAAGAAAGCGAAAGACCGCTCGCAGATCCGATTCGACGGTATTGGCGAAAGTCTTCGATCTTCACGAAACGCTCGAGCATGCTCAAAGTGTAGCACTCGATATTTAAGATACTAACCTACTTTTTCAGTCTGCAAATATCTTTTGATTTCTTGTTTTATCCAATTTTCATTCAATTTCTGTCTTTTTAGCAGAATATTATCGTGGCCTTTTTTGATCTTCGTATACTGTTGTTTTTATGGTCATTTTTCAAGGATTACATCGATTTAGTCTGATTATTTATACCAAAAACTCCGTTAAATAGATTTGTGAACGAAAACATCTGAGCTATAACAAAAACTTAAGATGGAATTTTTCTGCACACGATACCGATCCATGACAATTCCAACCGTTAGAAACGTAGAACATGGAAAGAGATACGTTTTGATTGGTTGTGACTCCCATAACTCCAAACGAGTCAAAAGTTTGACCGTTTGAAGAAATGGAAGAAAGCGACAGACCGCTCGCTGATCCGATTCGACGGTATTGGCGAAAGTCTTCGACCTTCGCAAAACGCTCGAGCATGCTCACTCCGTAGCACTCGATATTTAAGATATTATGGATCACTAAGGAAATAAATGGGGTATGGGTCAAAAGCTTGTCTACAGAAGCTATAGAGCATTAAACGTTCTTTTTTTTACTATCGTTCTATCTTTCTTGTTTTCTGAACCTCATTGTTTCGCTCATATTCATCAACACGCGCGGTCTTTTTACCAAAATTACAACACCACGACAAAGTGACTTCAAGGAGAACGTTAAATGCATTTGATATCTTAGAATTTCTAATGGTTGAGGGTGTTTTTTGATTACTTAGCATGTAAGAAACCTACTTTTTCAGTCTGCGAATATCTTTTGGTTTCCTGTTTTATCCAATTTTTAATCCAATTTCATTCTTTTTAGCGGGATATTATCTTGGCCTTTTTGGTTTTCGTATATTTTTGTTTTTTTTTCCGTTTTTCAAGGTTTACATCGATTTAGTCTGATTATTTATACTACAAACTCCATGGAATAAATTTATGAATAAAAACCTCCAAGCTATTAAAAAAACTTAAGATAGAATTTTTCGGCGCACGAAAACGATCCATGATAATTCCAACCGCTAGAAACGTAGAACATGGAAAGCGCTTTGTTTTGATAGGTTGCGGCTCCCGTAATTCCAAACAACTCAAAAGTTATGGCTGTTTGAAGAAACAGAAGAAAGCGACGGACCGCTCACTGATCCGATTCGACGGTATAGGCGAAAGTCTTCGATCTCCGCGAACTGCTCGAGTATGCTCACACCGTAGCACTTGATATTTAAGATATTATGGATCGCTAGGGGAATAAATGGAGATATGGGTTAAAAGCTTGTCTACAGAAGCTATAGCGCAATAAACGTTCTTTTTTTACGATCGTTCTGTCTTCCCCGTTTTCCGTACCTCATTATTTCGCTCATATTTATCTAAACGCGCGGTCTTCTTACCAAAATTACAACATCACGACAAAGTGACTTCAAATAGAATGTTAAACGCATTTGACATCTTAAGATTTCGAACTACTGAGGGTGTTTTTATGATTACTTAGCCTGTTAGTAACCTACTTTTTCAATCTGCGAATACCTTTCGGTTTTCTGTTTTATCCAATTATTAATCCAATTTCAGTCTTTTTAGCGGAATATTATCATGACCTTTTTTAATATTCGTATATTGTTGTTTTTTGGTCGCTTTTCAAGGTTTATATCGATTTAGTCTGATTCTTTATAACAAACTCCATGGAATAAATTTATGAACGAAAACATCCAAGATGTAGTAAAAAATTAAGATGGAATTGTTCTGCACACGAAATCGATCCATGACAATGCCAACCGTTAGAAACGTAGAACATGGAAAGAGATACGTTTGGATAGGTTGTGGCTCCCGTAACTCCAATCGAGTCAAAAGTTATGGCCGTTTGAAGGAACGGAAGAAACATACGGACTACTCGCTGATCCAATTCGATGGTATTGGCGAAAGTCTTCGATCTCAGCAAAACGCGCGAGCATGCTCACACCATAACACTAGATATTTAAGATATTATGGATCACTGAGTGAATAAATGAGGTATGGGTCAAAAGCTTGTCTACACAAGCAATAACGCAATAAAGATTCATTTTTTACGATCATTCCGTCTTCCTCATTTTCCATATCTCATTGTTTTGCTCATATTCATCAACACGTGCGGTCTCTTTACCAAAATAACAACACCACGACAAAGTGACTTCAAGGAGAATGTTAAATTCATTTGATATCTTAGAATTTTAACGGTTGAGGGTGTTTTTTGATTACTTAGCATGTAAGTAACCTACTTTTTGAGTCTGCGAATATGTTTCGATTTCCTGTTTTATCCAATTATTAATCCAATTTCAATCTTTTTAGCGGGATATTATCGTGGCCATTTTGCTTTTCGCATATTTTTGTTTTTTTGTTGTTTTTCATGGTTTACATCGATTTAGTCCGATTATTTATACCACAAACTCCGTCGAATAACTTTATGAATGAAAACTTCCGAGCTATAGAAAAAACTTAAGATAACTGCACACGATAACGATCCATGATAATTCCAACCATTAGAAATGTAGAACATGAAAATGGCCTCGTTTTGATATGTTGTGGTTCCCGTAACTCCAAACGAGTCAAAAGTTATGGTGGTTTGAAGAAACGGAAGAAAGCGACGGACCGCTTGCTGATCCGATTCGACGATATTGGCGAAAGTCTTCGACCTTCGCGAACCGCTCGAGCATGCTCACACCGTAGCACTCGATATTTAAAATATTATGGATCGCTAAGGGAATAAATGAGGATATGAGTCAAAAGCTTGTCTAAAGAAGCTATAGCGCAATAAACGTTCTTTTTTTATGATCGTTCGGCCTTCTTCGTTTTCCGTACCTCATTTCCTTGCTCATATTCATCTATACGCGCGGTTTTTTTACCAAAATTACAACATCACGACAACGTGACTTAAAAGAGAATGTTAAACGCATTTGATATCTTAAGATTTCGGACGGTTGAGGGTGTTTTTGTAATTACTTAGCCTGTAAGTAACCTACCTTTTCAACCTGTGAATATCTTTCGGTTTCATGTTTTATCCAATTTTTAATCCAATTTCAGTCTTTTTAGCGGAACATTATCGTGGCCTTTTTTGATCTTCGTATATTTTTGTTTTTTGGTCGTTTTTCAAGATTTACATCGATTTAGTTCGATTATTTATACCACAAACTTCACGGAATAAATTTAAGAATGAAAACATCCGAGTTGTAGTAAAAACTTAAGATGGAATTGTTCTGCACATGAAATCGATCCATGACAATTCCAATAGTTAGAAACGTGGAACATGGAAAGAGATACGTCTTGATAGGTTGTGGCTCTTCTAACTCCAAACGAGCCAAAGGTTATGGTCGTTTGAAGGAACGGAAGAAAGCGACGGACCGCTCGCTGATCCGATTCGATGGTATTGGCGAAAGTCTTCGATCTCCGCAAAACGCTCGAGCATGATCACACCGTAGCGCTCGATATTTAAGATATTATGGATCACTGAGAGAATAAATGAGGTATGGGTCTTAAGCTTGTCTACAGAAGCTATAGCGCAATAAACGTTCTATTTTTACGATCGTTCCGTCTTCTTCATTTTCCATACCTCATCGTCTTGCTCATATTCATCAACACGCGTGGTCTTTTTACCAAAATTACAACACCACGACAAAGTGACTTCAAGGAGAATGTTAAATGCATTTGATATATTAGAATTTTGAACGGCTGAAGGTGTTTATTATGATTACTTATCCTCTAAGCAATCCATTTTTTCTGTCTATGAATATCTTTCGGTTTCCTGTTTTATCCAATTTTTAATCCAATTTCATCTTTTTAGCAGAATACTATCGTGGCCTTTTTTGGTCTTCGTATATTTTTGGTTTTTTGTCGTTTTTCTAGGTTTACATCGATTTAGTCCGATTATTTGTACCACAAACTCCACGGAATACATTTATGAACGAAAACATCCGAGCTGTAGTAAAAACTTAAGATGGAATTTTTCTACATACGAAACCGATCCATGACAATTCCAACCATTATAAACGTAGAACATGGAAAGAGATACTTTTTGATAAGTTGTGCTCCCGTAACTCAAACGAGTCAAAAGTTATGGCCGTTTGAAGAAACGGAAGAAAGCGACGGACCGCTCGTTGATCCGATTCGACGGTATTGGTGAAAGTCTTCGATCTCTATGAAACGCTCGAGCATGCTCACACCGTAGCACTCGATATTTAAGATATTATCGGTTACTGAGGGAATAATTGGGGATATGGGTCAAAAGCTAGTCTACTGAAGCTATAATGCAATAAATGTTCTTTTTTTTACGATCGTTCCGTCTTCCTCGTTTTCGAAACCTCATAGTTTTGCTCATATTCATCAACACACGTAGTCTTTTTACCAAAATTACAACACCACGACAAAGTGACTTCAAGGAGAATGTTAAATGCATTTGATATATTAGAATTTTGAACGGCTGAGGGTGTTTTTTATGATTATTTAGCATGTAAGTAACCTACTTTTTCTGTCTACGAATATCTTTCGGTTTCCTGTTTCAATCTTTTTAGCAGAATATGATCGTGGCTTTTTTTATCTTCGTATATTTTTGTTTTTTTGTAGTTTTTCAAGGTTTACATCAATTTAGCCCGATTATTTATACCACAAACTCCGCGAAATAAATTTTTTGTTGTAAAAACTTAAGATGTAATTTTTCTGCATACGAAACCGATCCAGGACAATTCTAGCCGTTATAAACGTAGAACATGGAAAGAGATACGTTTTTATAGGTCGTGGCTCCCGTAACTCAAATGAGTCAAAGTTATGACCGTTTGAGGAAACATATGATAGCGACGGACCGCTCGCTGATCCGATTCGACGGTATTTGCGAAAGTCTTCGATCTCCGTGATTCGAGCATGCTCACTCCGTAGCACTCGATATTTAAGATATTACGGATCACTGAGGGAATAATTAGGGATATGAGTCAAAAGCTAGTCTACTGAAGCTATAGTGCAATAAACGTTCTTTTTTACGATCGTTCTGTCTTCTTCGTTTTTCGAACCTTATTGTTTTGCTCATATTCATCAACACGTGCGGACTTTTTACCAAAATTACAACATCACGACAAAGTGACTTTAAGAGGAATGTTAAACGTGTTTGATATCTTATAATATCGAACGGCGGAGGGTGTTATTTATGATTACTTAGCCTATAAGTTACCTATTTTTTCTGTCTGCGAATATCTTTCGGTTTCCTGTTTTATCTAATTTTTTATCCAATTTCAATCTTTTTAGCAGAACATTATCATGGCCTCTTTTGATCTTCGTATATTTTTGTTTTTTCGTCGTTTTTCAAGGTTTACATCGATTCAATCCGATTTTTTATACCACAAACTCCGCTGAATAAATTTATGGACGAAAACATTCGAGTCGCAGAAAAAACTTAAGATGGAATATTTCTACACCACTAAACCGATCCATGACAATTCCAACCATTAGAAACGTAGAACATGGAAAGAGCTTCTTTTTGATAGGTAGTGGTCCCATAACTCCAAATGAGTCAAATTTATGGCCGTTTGAAGAAACGGAAGAAAGTGACGGACCGCTCGCTGATCCGATTCGACGGTATTGGCGAAAGTTTTCGATCTCCGTAAAACCTCGAGCATGCTCACGCTGTAGCACTCAATATTTAAGTTATTATAGATCACTAAGGGAGTAAATGGTGATATTGGTCAAAAGCTTGTCTATAGAAGCTATTGCGCAATAAACATTCTTTTTTAACGATCGTTCTGTCTTCCTCGTTTTTTGTACCACATTGTTTTGCTCATATTCATCAACACGGACGGTCTTTTTACCAAAATTACAACACCAAGAAAAGTGACTTCAAGGAGAATGTTAAACGCATTTGATATATTAGAATTTCGAATGGCTGAGGGTGTTTTTTATGATTACTTAGCCTGTAAGTAACCTACTTTTTCAGTCTGCAAATATCTTTCGATTTCCTGTTTTATCCATTTTTAATCCAATTTCAATCTTTTTAGCGCAATATTATCGTGGCCTTTTTTATCTTCGTATTTTATTGGTTTTTTTTTCATTTTTCAAGGTTTACACCGATTCAGTCCAATTATTTATACCACAGATCCCGCGGAATAAATTTATGAACGAAAACATCCGAGCTGTAGTAAAAACTTAAGATGGAATTTTTCTACACACATAACCGATCCATGACAATTAGAACCGTTAGAAACGTAGAACATGGAAAATGATACGTTTTGATAGGTTGTGGCTCCCATAACTCGAAACGAGTCAAAAGTTATGGCCGCTTGAAGAAAAAGAAGAAAACAACGAACCGCTCGCTGATCCGAGTCGACGGTATTGACAAAAGTCTTCGACCCCCGCCAAACGCTCAAGCATGCTCACATCGTAGCACTTAATATTTAAGATATTATGGATCACTGAGGGAATAAATGGGGTATGGGTCAAAATCTTGTCTACAGAAGCTATAGCGCAATAAATGTTCTTTTTTTACGTTCGTTCTGTCTTCCTCGTTTTTCGTACCTTATTATTTTGCTCATATTCATCAACACGTGCGGCTTTATTACCAAAATTACAACATCACGACAAAGTGACTTCAAGGAGAATGTTAAACGCATTTGATACATAGAATTTCAAACGGCTGAGGATGTTTTTTATGATCACCTAGCCTGTAATTAACCTATTTTTTCAGTCTGCGAATATCTTTCGGTTTCTCGTTTTGTCCAAATTTTAATCCAATTTTCAATCTTTTTAACGGAATATTACCGTGGCATTTTTTGATCTTCGTATATTTTTGTTTTTTTGTCATTTTTCAAGGTTTACATCGATTTAGTCCAATTGTATATACCACAAACTCTGCGGAATAAATTTATGAACGAAAATATCCAAGCTGTAGAAAAAACCTAAAACGGAGTTTTTCTGCACATGAAACCTATCCATGACAATTCCAACCATTACAAATGTAGAACAAAGAAAGAGCTTCGTTTTGATAGGTTGTGGCTTACATAACTCCAAACGATTCAAAAGTTATGGCTGTTTGAAGAAACGGAAGAAAGCGACGGACCGCTCGCTGATCCGAGTCGACGGTATTGGCGAAAGTCTTCAATCTCCGCGAAATGCTCGAGCTTGCTCATGGTGTAGCACTCGATATTTAAGGTATTATGTATCACTGAGAGAATAAATGGGTATATGGGTCAAAAGCTTGTCTACAGAAGATATAGCGCAATAAACGTTCATTTTTTACGATTGTTCCGTCTCCTCGTTTTCCGTACCTCATTGTTTTGCTCAATTACATCCACACACGTGGTCTTTTTGGTAAAATTACAATACCACGAAAAAGTGACTCTAAGGAGAATGTTAAATGCACTTGATACCTTAGAATTTCGAACGGCTGAGAGTGTTTTTTATGATTACTTAGCCAGTAAGTTACTTACTTTTTCAGTCTGCGAATATCTTTTGATTTTCTGTTCTATCCAATTTTTAATCCAATTTCAGTATTTTTAGCAGAATATTATCGTAGTCTTTTTTTATCTTCGTATATTTTTATTTTTTTGGTCGTTTTTCAAGGTTTACATAGATTTAGTCCGATTATTTATACCACAAACTCCACGGAATAAATTTCTGAATGAAAACATCCGAGTTGTAGTAAAAACATATTTCTGCACAATAAACCGATCTATGACAATTCCAACCGTCAGAAACGTAAAACATGGAAAGAGATAGGTTTTGATAGGTTGTGGCTCCAGTAAATCTAAATGAGTCAAAAGTTATGGCCGTTTGAAGTAACGAAAGAAAGCGACGGACTCTCGCTGATCCGTTTCGACTGTATTGGCGAAAGTCTTCGATCTCCGCCAAATGCTCATGCTTGGTCACACCGTAGCACTTGATAATTAAGATATTATGGATCACTAAGGGAATAAATGAGGTATGCGTCTAAATGTCTACAGAAGCTATAGCGCAATAAACGTTCTTTTTTTACGATCGTTCCATCTACCTCATTTTCCAAACCTCATTGTTTTGCTCATATTTATCAACACGCGTGGTCTTTTTACCAAAATTACAACACCGCGACTAAGTGATTTCAAGAAGAATGTTAAATGCATTTGATATCTTAGAATTTCAAACGGCTGAGGGTCTTTTTTATGATTACTTATCCTGTAAGTAACCTACTTTTTCAGTCTGTGAATATCTTCCGGTTTTCCATTTTGTCCAAGTTTTAATCCAATTTCAATATTTCTAGCGAGATATTATCATGACCTTTTTATTTTCGTATAATTTTGTTTTTTTTGCCGTTTCTCAAGGTTTACATCGTTTTAGTCCGATTATTTATACCACAAACTTCATGGAATAAATTTATGAACGAAAACATGCGAGCTGTAGAAAAAACTTAAGATGGAATTTTTCCGCACACGAAAACGATCCATAACAATTCCAGCCGTTAGAAATGTAGAACATGGAAAGAGATACGTTTTAATAGGTTGTGGCTCCCGTAACTCCAAACGAGTCAAAAGTTATGGCCGTTTGAAGAAACGAAAAAAAGCGATGGGCCGCTCGCTGATCCGATTTGAAGGTATTGGCGAAAATCTTCGATCTCTGCGTAACGATCAAGCATGCTCACATCGTAGCACTCAATATTTAAGATATTATGGATCACTGAGGGAATAAATGAGGTATGGATCAAAAGCTTGTCTACAGAAGCTATATTACAATAAACGTTCTTATTTTTACGATCGTTCCGTCTTCATCGTTTTTCATACTTCATTGTTTTGCTCATATTCATCAACACGCGCGGTCTTTTTACCAAAATTACAGCACCACTACATAGTGACTTCAAGGAGAATTATAAACACATTTGATATCTCAGAATTTCGAACGGCTGAGGGAGTTTTTTATGATTACTTAGCCTGTAGGTAACCTACTTTTTCAGTCTGCGAATATCTTTTGGTTTTCTGTTTTATCCAATTTTTAATCCAATTTCAATCTTTTTAGTGGAATATTATCATGACATTTTTTGATCTTCGTACAATTTTGTTTTTTTTCGTTTTTCAAGGTTTACATTGATTTAGCCCGATTATTTATACCGCAAACTCCGCGGAATAAATTAATGAACGAAAACATCCGAGCTGTAGTAAAAACTTAAGGTGGAATTTTTCTGCATACGAAACCGATCCATGACAATTCCAACGTTAGAAACGTAAAACATGAAAAGAGACATGTTTTGATAGGTTGTGGCTCCCGTAACTCAAACGAATCAAAAGTTATGGTCGTTTGAAGAAGCCGAAGAAAGCGATGGACCGCTCGCTGATCTGATTCGATGATATAAGCGAAAGTTTTCGATCTCCGCGAAATACTCAGCATGCTCACACCGTAGCACTCGATATTTAAGATATTATGGATCGCTGAGGGAATAATTGGAGATACGGGTCAAAAGCTAATCTACTGAAGTTGCAGTGCAATAAACATTCTTTTTTTACGATCGTTCCCCCTTCCCCGTTTTTCGAACCTCATTGTTTGGCTCATATTTATCAACATGCGCGGTGTTTTACCAAAATTACAATACCACGACAAAGTGACTTCAAGGAGAATGTTAAACGCATTTGATATCTTTTAATTTCGAACGGCTGAGGATGTTTTTTATGCTTACTTAGCCTGTAAGTACCATATTTTTTCAGTCTGCGAATATCTTTCGGTTTCTTGTTTTATCCATTTTTTAATTCAATTTCAATCTTTTTAGCGGAATATTATCGTGGCTTTTTTTATCTTCGTATATTTTTGTTTTTTTGTTTTTTTTCTAGGTTTACATCGTTTTAGTCCGATTATTTATACCACAAACTCCACGGAATAAATTATGAACGAAAACATCCGAGTTGTAGTAAAAACTTAAGATAGAATTTTTCTTCATACGAAACTGATCCATGACAATTCCAACCATTATAAACAAAGAACATGGAAAGAGATACGTTTGACAGGTTGTGGCTCCCGTAACTAAAACGAATCAAAATTTATGGCCCTTTGAAGAAACAGAAGAAAGCGACGGATCGCTCGCTGATCCGATTCATCCGTATTGACGAAAGTCTTCGATCTCCGTGAAATGCTCGAGCTTGCTCAACACCATAGCACTCGATATTTAAGATACTATGGATCACTGAGGGAATAATTGTGGATATGGGTTAAAAGCTAGTCTATTAAAGCTATAGTGCAATAAACGTTCTTTTTTTACGATCGTTCTGTCTTCCTCGCTTTCCGAACCTCATTATTTTGCTCATAATCATCAACACGTGCGGTCTTTTTACCAAAATTACAATACCACGACAAAGTGACTTCAAGGAGAATGTTAAACGCATTTGATATCTTTTAATATCGAATGGCTGAGGTGTTTTTTATGATTACTTAGCCCGTAAGTAACCTATTTTTTCAGTCTGCGAATATCTTTCGGTTTCCTGTTTTATCCAATTTTTAATCCAATTTCAATCTTTTTAGCGAAATATTATTGTGGCCTTTTTTATCTTTGTATATTTTTAATTTTTCCTGTTGTTTTTCAAGGTTTACATCAATTTAGTCCGATTGTTTATACCACAAACTCCGCGGAATAAATTTATGAACGAAAACATCCGAGCTGTAGTAAAAACTTAAGATGGAATTTTTCTGCACACGCAAACGATCCATAACAGTTCCAACGTTAGAAATGTAGAACATGGAAAGAGATACATTTTGATAGGTTATGGCTCCCGTTACTCCAAACGAGTCAAACGTTATGGCCGTTTGAAGAAATGAAAGAAAGCGATGGACCGCTTGCTGATCCAATTCGACGGTATTGGTGAAAGTCTTCGATCTCCGCGAAACGCTTGAGCATGCTCACGCCGTAGCACTCGATATTTAAGATACTATGAATCACTGAGGGAATAAATAGGGATATGGGTCAAAAGCTTGTCTACATAAGCTATAGCGCGATAAATATTCTCTTTTTATGATCGTTCCGTCTTTCTCGTTTTCTGTATCTCATTGTTTTGCCCATATTCGTCAACAAACGCAGTCTTTTTACCAAACTTACAACACCTCGACAAAGTGACTTCAAGGAGAATGTTAAACGCATTTGATACCTTAAAGTTCGAATAGCTGAGGGTGTTTTTTATGATAACTTAGCTTGTGAGTTACCTACCTTTTTAGTCTGCGAATATCTTTCGGTTTCCTATTTTACCCATTTTTTTATTCAATTTCAGTCTTTTTAGCGAAATATTTTCGTGGCCTTTTTTGATCTTCGTATATTTTTGTTTTTTTGTCTTTTTTCAAGGTTTACATCCATTTAGTCCGATTATTTATACCACAAACTACATGGAATAAATTTATGAACGAAAACATCCGAGTTGTAAAAAAACCTAAGATGGAGTTTTTATGCACACGAACCTATCCATGACAATTCCAACCATTAGAAATGTAGAACATGGAAAGAGATGCGTGTTGATAGGTTATGGCTCCCGTAACTCCAAACGAGTCAAAATTTATGGTCCTTTGAAGGAACAGAAGAATGTAACGGACCGCTTGTTTATCCGATTCGACGGTATTGGCGAAAGTCTTCGATCTCCGTGAAACGCTCGAGCATGCTCACACCATAGCACTCGATATTTAAGATATTATGGATCGTTGAGGGAATAAATGGGGATATGGGTCAAAAGCTTGTCTATAGAAGCTATAGAACAATAAACAATTTTTTTTAACGATCGTTCTATCTTCCTCGTTTTCCGTACCTCATTGTTTGCTCATATTCATCAACGTGCACGGTCTTTTTACCAAAATTACAACACTATGACAAAGTGACTTCAAGGAGAATGTTAGACACATTTGATATCTTGAATTTCGAACGGTTGAGGATGTTTTTCATGATTACTTAGCTTGTAAGTAACCTATTTTTTAGTCTGTGAATATATTTCGGTTTCCTGTTTTATCCAATTTTTAACCAAATTTCATTCGTTTTAGCGGAATATTTTCATGGCCTTTTTTGATCTTCGTATATATATTTTTCGGTCGTTTTTCAAGGTTTACATCGATTTAATGCGATATTTATTCCACAAACTCCATGGAATAAATTTATGTACGAAAACATCCAAGCTGTAGTAAAAACTAAAGATGCAGTTTTTCTGCATACGAAAACAATTCATGACAATTCCAACCGTTAGAAATGTAGAACAAGGAAAGAGATACGTTTTGATAGGCTGTGGCTCCCGTAACTCCAAAAGAATCAGAAGTTATGGTCGTTTGAAGAAACGGAAGAAAGCGATGGACCGCTCGTTGACCCGATTCGACGGTATTGTTGAAATTCTTCGATCTCCGCAAAACGCTCGAGCATGCTCACACCGTAGCACTCGATATTTAAGATATTATGGATCACTGAGGGAATAAATGGGGATACGGGTAAAAAGCTTGTCTACAGAAGCTATAGCGTAATAAACATTCTTTTTTTACGATCGTTCCGTCTTCCTCATTTTCAATACCTCATTGTTTTGCTCATATTCATCAACACACGCGATCTTTTTAGCAAAGTTACAACACCACGACAAAGTGATTTCAGGAAGAATGTTAAACGTTTTTTGTATCTTAGAATTTCGAACGGCTGAAAGTGTTTTTATGATTACTTAGCCTGTAAGTAACCTATTTTTTTCAGTCTGCGAATATCTTCCGATTTCCTGTTTAATCCAATTTCAATCTTTTTAGCGAAATATTATCGTGACCTTTTTTAATCTTCGTATATTTTTTTTCGTTTTTCAAGGTTTACATCGATTTAATCCGATTGTTTATACCACAAACTCCATGAAATAAATTTATGAATGAAAACAATTGAGCTATTGTTTAAGCCGATATTGGTCACAAACACCCAATTATCGATGAAAGCATCCGTTTACAATCACAAATCACAGATAATAAGTATGTAGAGAATTAAAAATGAAGAACACTAAGAAAATTAAGAAGAAAGCAGTAAAGAACACAGAATTTATAGTGGTTTGGCAATCTGGCCTACGTCCACTTTGAATTTGATGATTTTATTGATGTATAATTGTTGGTTATGACAAGTGACAACTGATTACAATAGAAAAATTCGAGGATAGTGATGAATCCGATAGAATCTGGATGTAGAAGAACAAAGGTCCCTTTTCTGTATCTGAGATGCTATTTATAGGCGTAGGCTGCAAATATCTCGCTCAGATCTCGGAAGACCTCTTCTGGTACGTGTGCGGGCCCAGGCGATCGATCCCATGTGATTTTGACTCGATCCGTGATCGATATGAACGAATTTCGTATCGATCAATATTTTTCTCAATCGAGTCCAAATCGAGCATGAACATTTTTTAGATTGTACGTAAGCTCCAGTGAAAATTTCATAGCATTTGGACTTGTAGATTGTGAGATATGATCGATGCAAGTTCATGTTTTTCGAAGGCTATCTCCTTCGTATCGATCATTTGTTGCACTTTTTGCACTCGATCGCTGCTGCGCTGTTCGTACTCGATCGCTGCAGCACTATTCATACTCGATCGCTACTGGACTGTTCGTATCGATCGTTGATGCACTGTTCGTACTCGATCGCTGCTGCACTGTTCGTATCGATCGCTGCTGCACTGTTCGGTTCGTACTCGGTCGCTGCTGCACTGTTCGTATCGATCGCTGCTGCATTGTTCGTACTCGATCGCTGCTGCACTGTTCGTATCGATCGCTGCTGCACTGTTCGGTTCGTACTCGATCGCTGCTGCACTGTTCGTACCGATCGCTGCTGCACTGTTCGTACTCGATCGCTGCTGCACTTTTCGTACTCAATCACTGCTTCACTTGATGGATACGAACAAGACACTTCACTTGATGGATACAAACAAGACCCTTCACATGATGGATACGAACAAGATCCTTCACTCATTGGATACGAACAGTTGATTGCTGGAATTGCATCAATCATATCTTGAGCATACGAACTCCGATTGACCTGAAATTTGGAACTTTGGCCTTCATAGTTTTTCTTTTCAAATCTTGTTAATTGTATCCCAATCCAAACTCGGACAAAAGTCGTCGATATCCATAGCGAAACAGTGTATAACCAATCTTCGGTACGAACTTTTCTTGATTTCCAGTCAACTTTTTGGTGTCACGGCCTTGCCAAAAGGCGGGATAATAGGTGTAGAAAAAACTTAAGATGGAATTTTTATGCACACTAAATCAATCCACGACAATTCCAACCGTTAGAAACGTAGAACATGGAAAGAGCATCGTTTTGATAGGTTGTGGCACCCGTAACTCCAAACAAGTCAAAAGTTATGGCCGTTTGAAAAAACGGAAGAAAGCGACGGACCGCTCATTGATTCGATTCGACGAAATTGGCGAAAGTATTCGATCTCCGCGAAACACTCAAGCATGCTCACACTGTAGCACCCGATATTTAAGATATTATGGATCATTGAGGAAATAAACGGGACATGGGTCAAAAGCTCATCTACAGAAGCTATAGCGCAACAAACGTTCTTTTTTTACGATCGTTCCGTCTTCCTCGTTTTCCGTACCTCGTTGTTTTGCTCATATCATCAACATGCGCGATCTTTTTACCAAATTACAACACCATGACAAAGTGACTTCAAGGAGAATGTTAAACGCATTTGATATCTTAGAATTTCGAACAGCTGAGTGTGTTTTTTATGATTACTTAGCCTATGAGTAACCTACTTTTTTAGTCTAAGAATATCTTTCAGTTTCCTGTTTTATCCAATTTTTAATCCAATTTCAATATTTTTAGCGGAATATTACCGTGGCCTTTTTTGATCTTTGTATACTTTTGTTTTTTTTTCCGTTTTTCAAGGTTTACATCGATTTGGTCCGATTATTTATACCACAAACTCTGTGGAATAAATTTATAAACGAAAACATCTGACCTGTAGTAAAAACTTACGATGGAATTTTTGCGCATACGAAACCGATCCAAGACAATTACATCCGTTAGAAATGCAGAACATGGAAATAGATACATTTTGATAGGTTGTGGCTCCCGTAACACCAAACGAGTTAAAAGTTATGGTCGTTTGAAGAAACGGAAGAAAGCGACAGACTGCTCGCAGATCCGGTTCGACGGTGCTGGCAAAAGTCTTCAATCTCCGCTTAATGCTCGAGCATGCTCACACTGTAGCACTCGATATTTAAGATATTATGGACCACCAAGAGAATAAATGGGGATATGGGTCAAAGCCTTGTCTACTGAAGCTATAATGCAATAAACGTTCTTTTTTTACGATCGTTTCGTCTTCATCATTTTTCGTACCTCATCGTTTTCCTCATATTCATCGACTTGCGCGGCTTTTTAACCCAAATCACAACACCACGATAAAGTGACTTCAAGGAGAATGTTAAACGCGTTTGATATCTTAGAATTTCTAATGGCTGAGGGTGTTTTTTTATGATTACTTTGCCTGTAAGTAACCTATTTTTTTCAGTCTGCGAATATCTTTCGGTTTCCTGTTTTATCCGATTTTCAGTCCAATTTCAATCTTTTTAGCGGAATAATATCGTGGCCTTCTTTGATCTTCGTATATTCTTGTTTTTTTTGTCGTTTTTCAAGGTTTACATCGATTTAGTCCAATTATTTATACCACAAAATCCGCGCAATAAATTTATGAATGAAAACATCCGAGCTGTAGTAAAAATTTAAGATGAAATTTTTTTGCACAAGAAACCTATCCATGATAATTCCGACCGTTAGAAACGTAGAACATGAAAAGAGATACGTTTTGATAGGTTGTTGCTTTCGTAACTCCAAATGAGTCAAAAGTTATGGCCGTTTGAAGAAACGGAAGAAAGCGACGAACCGCTTGCTGATCCTATTCGACAGTATTGGCGAAAGTCTTCGATATCCACGAAACGCTCGAGCATGCTCACACCATACCACTCGATGTTTAAGATATTATGGATCACTGAGGGAATAAATGGGTATATGGGTCAAAATCTTCTCTACTGAAGCTTTAGTGCAATAAACGTTCTTTTTTTACGATCGTTACGTATTCCTCGCTTTCCGAACCAAATTGTTTTGCTCATATTCCTCCACACGTGCAGTCTTTTTACCAAATTTACAACATCACGACAAAGTGACTTCAAGGATAATGTTAAATGCATTTGATATCTTAGAATTTTCAACGGTTAAAAGCTTTTTTATGATTACTTAGCCTGTAAGTAACCTATTTTTTCAATCTGCGAATATCGTTCGGTTTCCTGTTCTATCCAATTTTAAATCCAATTTCAATCTTTTTAGCGGAATATTATCGTGGTCTTTTTTTATCTTCCTAAATTTTTGCTTTTTTGTCATTTTTCAAGGTTTACATCGATTTAGTCCGATTATTTATATCACATACTCCGCGGAATAAATTTATAAACGAAAATATTCGAGTTGTAGAAAAAATTTAAGATGGAATTTCTCTGCACATGAAACCGATCCATGACAATTCCAACAGTTAGAAACGTTGAACATGGAAAGAGCTACGTTTTGATAGGTTGTGGCTTCAGTAACCCCAAACAAGTCAAAAGTTATGACCGTTTAAATAAATGAAAGAAAACGATGAACCGCTTGCTGATCCGATTCGACGGTACTAGCGGAAGTCTTCGATCGTCGCGAAACGCTCGAGCATGCTCACACCATAACACTCGATATTTAAGATATTATGGATCATTGAGAGAATATATGGGGATATGGGTCAAAAGCTTGTCTATGGAAGCTATAGCGCAATAAACGTTCTATTTTTACGATCGTTCTTTCTTCCTCGTTTTTCGTACCTCATTTTTTTGCGCATGTTCAACAACACGCGCGGTCTTTTTACCAAAATTGCAACATCACAACAAATGACTTCAAGGAGAATATTAAACGCATTTGATATCTTATAATTTCGAATGGTTGAGGGTGTTTTTTATGATTACTTTGCTTGTAAGTAACCTACTTTTTCAATCTGTGAATATCTTTCGGTTTTCTGTTTATCCAATTTTAAATCCAATTTCAATCTTTTTAGCGATATATTATCGTGGCCTTTTTTGGTCTTCATATATTTTTATTTCTTTGTTTTCAAGGTTTACATCGATTTTGTCTAATTATTTATATCACAAACTCTGCGGAATAAATTTATGAACGAAAACATCCGAGCTGTAGTAAAAACTTAAGATGGAATTTTTCTGCATAAGAAACGGATCCATGACAATTCCAACCGTTATATACGTAGAACATGTGTTAACCGGCATCTTGGCCCGGTTACAAAACGACGGTTGAAGAAATTATCATTAGCACTAGACAAGATTCTGATCAAGAAGAGACTGGAGGTGTTAGCAAGTTGTCAGGCCCACAGCAAAGCAAGAGTATTCGACCTGCCTGGCCTGGTGCGCAGAAGTCACCTACTATGGGCAGTACCTTGCTCCTAAACCCATGAGGGAAGTCCAACCCATCTCGTCTATAAATAGAAGGGCAGGGGCATAATGAAAGGGATCTTTTTCTGGGAACACTGGGGAGACTCTGCCATTTTCTATGCTCTCCTCTTTTTAATTCAAACTTGTATTCAAGTGATTGATCTACGGACTGTATCTGTATTCATGTAATTGAGAAAGCAATAAGGATAAAACTCAAAGTGGACGTAGGCAGTTACGCCGAGCCACTATAAATCTGGTGTTCTCGTTTTTGTTGTTCTTTCTGCATTGAATTACGCTATTCTTCTGTTTTGATTTACTCTCTTCATTAATCTCTCTACATAACTCTACTCAAGGATGTTAGTGACCAATTTTGGTGCTAACACTTTGGTGCTTTCACTGAGAATTGAATTCTCAGCTTGATTGAATCTCATCATCTACTAGTGGATTTCCATAGTCGCGAGATAGATCCAGTTGTTTAATAAAAAACTTCCTATTCTACTCAGATTTGAAAGAAATCTAAAGGAAGTCGACAGCCGTAAGTCAATCAAGTGTTCGTGTTTATGTGAAAGGATTGTATTCACTGATGTACGCAAGATCTAAGGATTGGATGTTGAAGTTTACACTCAAGTTGAATGAAGGCCGACCCTCCACCAAAGTCAATTCAACCGATCGCCCCAGAAAAGACGTATGCCGATCGCTCCAGATAAGGCGTATGCCCCTCTATGCCGATCCATGCCTCCAGGCCGAACCACACCTCCATGCCGATCCACACCTCTAGGTCGAACCACACCTCCAGGCCGATCCACACCTCTAGGCCGAACCATACCTCCAGGCCGATCCACACCTCCAGGCCGATCCACACCTCCAGGCTGAGCCGCATTCATATGCCGAATGACACCCAGAAATGCCGAGCGGCATTCGTACGCCGAACGACATTTAGGCCGAGCGGTATTCCTATGCCGAACGACATTTAGGCCAAACAGGACCCAGGCCGAACATGATTTAGGCCGAACAGGATTTAGGCCGAACAGGATGTAGGTTGAACATGATTTAGGCCGAACAGGATCCAGGCCAAACAGGATAGGCCGAACATGATTTAGGCCGAACAGGATTTAGGCCGAACATGAATTAGGCCGAACAGAAATTTGGCCGAGCAGAAATTTGGCCGAGCAGAAATTTGGCCGAGCAGAAATTTGGCCGAGCAGAAATTAGGCCGAACAGAAATTTGGCCGAACAGAAAGAAGGCCGAACATAATTTTGGCCGAACAGAAATTTGGCCGAACAGAAAGAAGGCCGAACAGAATTTAGGCCGAATAGAATTTAGGCCTAGCAGAAAGAAGGCCGAACAGAAGATAGGCCAAACAGAACCGATGTCGAACGCTCCTGAATGCCGAGCGCTCTCTAATGCCAAACGCTCTGGAGTGCCGGGCGTTCTTGAATGCCGAACAGTGTGGAATGCCGGACAATCTTGTATGCCGAGCAACTTTGTCATGCCGATCGAAACTTAAATTACACCGGTCTCTTATCGACCCCTATTTTCAAAAAAAAATCGGGTACGACTCAAATTTTCAAAAAAGGAGCATTCTATCTACTTCCCTTACCTCCCCTGATCGACCAGGGCATAGAGGATCTAGCGACGTCTTCTGAAAGGAAACAAGGGAACGGACAAACAACCGTTACTCGAACGATACTCTCAAAGGGATATCATACCGATCACCCTTGAGGAGAGTCGACCTCCATATATATTTTGGCAGCCAGTCAGCTGGAGAGCCTCCTTCGACCATAGATCGTTTCTATGGCAAAAATGAATCTAAACAAAAGTGTGAAGCAGCAGAACAGACTAAGAAAAATAATAATGAAGGCCCGTTGGCTACGGATGCAGATCCCAGTAGCCAAAACAAGACCTCAAAATTTGGCTCATATGCTCTTTGAAAGATTCAATTGACAACCTCTACTTGAAGACTCACGACTCGGAGGGGTATTGGAAACCAACCTCGAGAGAGTACACCGAAGTCTAAATAAAATCAAGGGAATGTTGTATATTCCCAGATGCTCACTAATCCTAACAAGGACGATAACAAACACCTTTGAGGTGTGATCGAAAAGCCGATCTGGATAGGAACGCTTCAATAGTATGTACAAGTCCTACAGAATGGCGGGCAGCGAACATCCGATGCCTATTAATAAAAGGCTATGATTATCAATTGGACCGCTGACAGCCAACATCCCTTTGAAAGGAGCCAGGGGCAAAGTCGAATAGCGAGCACACGATGCTGCTTCACTTATCAATGAGATTTATCCTAATCTTTTTTGAATTATTTCCAAATCTATTTCTATTTTATTTGTTCTATGAACTACGGATAACTTGAACTAAACTACTTTCAAAACAATGCAGGTGACCAGGTACTCAGATTTGGTCGCCAACCAATCCACGCAGACCCTGACCGGACATGTGGAGTTACATCTAGACGAGCATAATTCAATCGCTCATCATCAACCATATGCCTTTGATTTGGGGCTATGGACTAGATATTGAAAAGTTCATCACGAACAGATCCTAATATAAAGTCAACATGACCAACCATCCATTCATCGACCTCCATATTTGACTTGGAGACCTGAACAAGGCTTGAAATGAGTATGGCCCGATCGTCCACTTAAATCAAGTCATAGAACAAAGTCCGACAAAATACAAATGCCCCTCTTGACACTCAGTGACGTCGGGATCTGTCTAGAGTGGAGTGATTTGATTATCTGCACATCAAATCCTACCTTGAACATAAAAGGTTATTCGAAAGCTCGACTTGGAGTAGTTGTGATGGACTACCTACTCTTCAACCATCGCTCTCAATGCATGGACCCGATTGCACCTTAAAACATATGCAACTTACTGTGTCTACTCAATAATCTATTATTCTTGGTTTCTAGAAAGAGATACGAAAAAATTGTGTTAGATTTGACTATCTAAACCAGCATGGATGCGATCTAACCATTTGTCATATACCTCCTTCCTTGACTTGATTACAAGAGCTATAATCGCCAAGTGGACAAGAATCGGCAGTCCATTCTTCTAGTTTCATCCTTCATGTTAGGGGCAGAGTCCCATTCCATGAGCAAACGTGGTCCGATCATTCATTCGACAGCATTAGCCTCGATACGGTAAAAGAAATACAAATTAAATGGGTGGAAATACGACTACTCTCGACTTCAATCTCTAAGTCCCCAGAGTGCGGACTCGAGTATAAACGACTTGAACCTCCAAGTCCCCAGAGCATGGACTGGAGTACTCTGAGTCCCTAAAGTGCGGACTCGAGTATAAACGACTCGAACCTCCAAGTCCCCAGAGCGTGGACTGGAGTACTCTAAGTCCCCAGAGGCGGACTCGAGTATAAACGACTTGAACCTCCAAGTCCCCAGAGCGTGGACTGGAGTACTCTAAGTCCCCAGAGTGCCGACTCGAGTATAAACGACTTCGACCTCCAAGTCCCCAGAGCGCAGACTGGAGTACTCTAAGTCTCCAGAGTGCGGACTCGAGTATAAATTACTTCAACCTCCAAGTCCCCAGAGCGCGGACTGGAGTACTCTAAGTCCCCAGAGTGTGGACTCAAGTATAAACGACTTAAACCTCCAAGTCCCCAGAGCGCGGACTGGAGTACTCTAAGTCCCCAGAGTGCGGAATCGAGTATAAACGACTTAAACCTCCAAGTCCCCAGAGCGCGGACTGGAGTACTCTAAGTCCCCAGAGTGCGGACTCGAGTATAAACTACTTAAACCTCCAAGTCCCCAGAACGCGGACTGGAGTACTCTAAGTCCCCAGATTGCGGACTCGAGTATAAACGACTTAAACCTCCAAGTCCCCAGAGCGCGGACTGGAGTACTCTAAGTCCCCAGAGTGCGGACTCGAGTATAAACAACTTAAACCTCCAAGTCCCCAGAGCGCGGACTGGAGTACTCTAAGTCCCCAGAGTGCGGACTCGAGTATAAACTACTTAAACCTCCAAGTCCCCAAAGCACGGACTGGAGTACTCTAAGTCCCTAGATTACGGACTCGAGTATAAACGACTTAAACCTTCAAGTCCCCAGAGCGCGGACTGGAGTACTCTAAGTCCCTAGAGTGCGGACTCGAGTATAAACGACTTAAACCTCCAAGTCCCCAAAGCGTGGACTGGAGTACTCTAAGTCCCCAGAGTGCGGACTCGAGTATAAACGACTTGAACCTCCAAGTCCCCAGAGCGTGGACTGGAGTACTCTAAGTCCCCAGAGTGCGGACTCGAGTATAAACCACTTGAATCTCTAACTCCCCATAGCGCGGACTCGAATATAAGCGATTCGGATCTCCAAGTTCCATGAATATGAACTATGACACATATGACTTGAATTTGTCAAATCCCTGACATACGGGCTAGAAAGTATTCTAAGTGCTCGAAGAACAGAATGGAAGTTCAACAACTCCTGAAGAGTTTCAGAGTTATATGAAGATGGACCGAGAAGTCTATGTTACTCACAACTGCTTGGATTAAAATCACAATCACAAAGAAAACTGAATAATAAGAGTCTTTTGTGAGACGGAAAAAGGAACTAAACTTTATTCAAAAATAAGTTCCTATTACAACCCCTCCAAAGTTCGGAGTCGACATTCTATTTACCAGGACTAAGGAAATAAATGAAAATAATTACATGACTTAAACTAACTCTCGTTGAACGAGGATAGTAATCACTTCTTGTGCTTCTTCAACTCCTTTCTAGACGGCTCCTCTCTAGAGCATTTACCCTTGGTACTCTTCTTTGGTAGAGGGGTAGCAACTGAAGAAGCACGGGGAAGTTCCATGGGCTTGGACCCGCCAGGAAGGATGACCTTCAACGGCTTGTTCAAAGGATCATCCAAGTCCACAACTCGGGTTTCGACTTTGACCTTGAACGTCTCCTCCTTCTCTTTCTCGAGCCGCTCTTTCATGCTCAATTCGGATGTACGCTCAGAGGCGCCTGTAATTTCTACTTCATAACCCCCATCGGTAGGAGAGGAGGTTCCGGACTTGTCTTCATCAAGCGCTCCGATCACCTGAGCACGGACGGAAGTATTCTAAGTCCCCAGAGTGTAGACTAGAGTATAAACGACTTAAACCTCCAAGTTCCCAAAGTCCGGACTGGAGTACTCTAAGTCCCCAGAGTGCGGACTCGAGTATAAACGACTCGAAAACCTCTATGTCTCCAGAGTGCGGATTAGAGTGCTCTAAGTCCCCTGAGTGTGGACTAGAGTATAAACGGCTTAAAAAATCTCTACATCCCCAGAGTGCGGATTACGATACTCTCAGTCCCCAGAGCACGGACTAGATTATAGAAGACTTGAGAAAAATCTCTAAATCCCAGAAGTGGACTAGATTACTCTAAGTTCCCAGAATGCGGACTGGAGTATAAACAAGTTGACGAAAATCTTTGCGTCTCGAACTGTGGACTAAAGCATAAACCGTTCGACAAATCTCTAAGTCCCCGAAGCGTGGACCGAAGCATGAACACAAATTGGGCGCGAGTCAACCAGGGGGAGAATAACACTAAGTCACCAGAATGCAGAGTGGTGTATAAACATCGATAAATAGACGAGTGGGTTCCGACCATTCTCTATTCCGCAAACTTCAGCGTGGAATCGACCGAAGGATTATTAACTCGCTAAGGATGGAGTTCGACCATCCAACTAGTGGCTTGGCCAAATCAATGCTGCGAGCAGAAGTACAAATCTCTAAAAGATGAATACGACAGCTCACCATAGCTCTAGCTTGCGTTCTTTACAACTTAAGGCAATGACTACAGGGAGGCATCAATACAGAACCAATTGAAACGACATCCAAAGCTATGGGCAACCGACTATATCATACCACATATCGAGGGCTAATACCGATCCGCACCAAGCACATACGAATGTGATTCGGATGTTCCTTGAAAAAATATGACCTCCAGAGTGTGGAAAGGACAGTAAACCATGACGACTTGGTCAAAAAATTCTCCAGCACCCTCCTTCGATCCGTCAGGAGGAGTATGAAGCTGGATGAGCATGACCTGACCGCATTTACACCAACTTTACCCCGAGATCTGATTACGGGACATGAACCAAAATGGACGTGGCTGACCGTCCAGTGTCAAAATTATGTCATGAAAATGACGAGGCATTGAAGTATTCCTCTTGGAATGAGAAACCACAATACAATACAGGATAGGTGAGACTTAGCCTCCCATCGACTGACCTGATCCCACGATTCAACGGGAAAAAGAGTCAAGCTAAAGTGGGCGTGGTTGGCCTTCCTACTTATCAGTATATGCCCTAGTCCTCGGGGCACGAGCGAGAAGCAAGATGAATGCGAACCGACTATTCACCTATCAACCCTATGTCTTTGGAGTTTAGGTGAGAATATAAACATAGCTAGGGCGAGACTCAACCGTCCATGCAGTACATTTATCAACCCGAGACTGGGTGAAGACGCATGGTCATCCAAAGACTGGCTACGATAGCTCAGTATTGAAACTTATATATAGTGCTTACAGCTACTCAAGGCTACGACCAAAAGGATGCCTAGAGATAGAACCGTTAAATCGATACCTTAGCTCATGGGCAATTGAGTTTCACTCCAACCCGAAGGACGGGTAAAGGATCATGAATACATTGAATAGGAAGTGCGTTACTCGAATATACAAGAAAATTCAAACTCATAGCAAAATCCAGCTATACGGTTGCACGCCACTCAAGACTGACCCCTACTCGACATTTCCTTCAATGCGTTTTTAAGCCTGATCTTTGACCATTTGATGATAATCTATTAGAGCCTTCAGAGCCCTTTACTATTAGACTTAATAACTCACGACAAGACTCTAGGATTCGACCAGAGTAACCATCAACATTGGCCGTCCCAACCATATTTCACATTGAATGTTATGAAAAATAGTTACATCTGAACTCAAAGAATCTGGGATGGCACCTGCTAGGTTGACGGTCGACATTACAGCCAGCCATAGCGACCCTTTCCGGGTGTTGAGTATCGAATCACAGCTCAGGGCAATGATGATAAAAGAATTAGTTGGATTTTTATGAATAAACGATGATATGTTCCCTTGGACCCATTTTGACATGCATGTGTGATTTCACTAACTATCGCGAGCCATGCATTGGATATCAACTCGAAGCGACAAAAGCTAGGACAATATCTATTGATTTCATCATGAAAGCTCCACTCTTACTTTTAGGCTCACCCCATCAACGTCTTGCCTACCAGCTGTTGCGACAGGGCATACAACGACCTGAGACTTCTGAAAGACTACTTAAATAGAATATCAGACTAAGCTAATTCGATATCACTTACTTCCCTCGAAGGGCTATCCAAGGACGGAAACTAGCAGACCTCATTGCTGAATCCACTGTGTCAGACGACACAAACGACCACAATGTCATACCTCCCGTTCGATGGAAGATGAATACCGATGAGGCATCTAACGACCGTTATTTGGGGGCTGGCATAGTTCTTGTGACTCCTGAAAAACGATCAATTTGTTATGCTTTGAAGCTTGAATTTCCAGCAACAAATAACAAAGTCAAGTATGAAACATTGATTGCCGGCTTAAGACTCATCAAAGAACTGGGAGTAAGATCGGTTGAAATCTTTTGTGACTCGCAACTGGTGGTGTACCAAGTGCGGGGAGACTACCAAGCAAGGGGGCAGGGACTTGCCCCGTATTTGGTCCAAGTTCAGGAGCTTCTAGCGAATCTCGAGTATTATGATATTTCACATGTCCCGCGTGAGAAAAACAGAGCTGCCGATTCATTGGCAAAATTTGCAAGCAATGGCGATGCGCAGCAAATGGGATTGTTTCCTGTTGAAACCTCACATGCTTCGAGTATGAATATGATGGAGGTAGATTTCGTGTTAGAAACCGAAATCGATAAGGAATCATGGATGACCCCAGTTAAGCAATATTTATTATAGGGGGTCTTACCCGAAAGAATGAGCAAAAGGCGACAAGTCATTCGTAAGGCTTCGCGATATGTAATGGAGAGCGGAATAATGTATCGAAGGGGATCCTCGACCCCCTTACTCCAGTGCATAGCCCATGATGAGATAAAACGAGTCCTGAAGGAAGTCTATGAAGAAGAATGTGCTATAGCATCAAGGGGAAAACCATGATAAAAAAAATACTCTACTATAAGCATTACTGGCCAACTATCAATCCAGATGCGGTTGATCATGCTAGACAATGCGACGAGTGCAAGATGTTTGCAGAAAATCCGGGAACCCCGCCGATGGAAATTATTCAAATGGCTAGTCCATAGCCATTTGCCACTTGGGGGCACTGAAATCATCTTCTTGCCGATCCGAAAGGTGGTGCGATATACACCATCATAGCAGTTGATTACTTCACTAAATGGGCAGATGAAGAACTCCTAACCATGACCAAGAAGAAGAAAATAATCAACTTCTTTATCCGTAACATCATCTGTCCTTATGACCTTCCATGATCCATTATAACTGCAGATGGACGGGTTGAAGCTGCGAACAAAATCATAGAGTCTGTACTGAAGTGAGGTTTGGAAAACTCCTCAAGTGGTTGATTGCAACCCTTATTTCACAGAAAATACAAACAAGGAATTGCGATTGAACTGCAATTAAATCAGATGGAGTTGGCGATGACTTATGAGCATATAAAACGCATCCGAGCCAATGGCAAGAACATGTACCCGAACGTGCATGTGTACATCCGAAAAAGTTCGACTTCTTGAAATCAACAGAAATTGAATTCTCACTAAGGGTTATTAAGAAAAGACTGGATCAGATGGCCGAAGCTTACTAGCTCTGTAGAATCAAACACGGATGGCCACTGATGAACTACAATCCTGGATTTATAATATTGGGAATCGACCAAGCATCACGATGACCAAAGAAGGATACAACTCCTTGGAAGGATAAATTGGAGGATAGTGACTACTCAAGAAACATGATGGATTTCTTTCTAAGACAAGGAATACTCACTGATTCAAAGCGTGTCGTGTTGCTTCACACGACACACTTTGGGGGGCAAATGTTAACCGGCATCTTGGCCCGGTTACAAAACGACAGTTGAAGAAATTATCATTAGCACTAGACAAGATTCTGATCAAGAAGAGATTGGAGGTGTTAGCAAGTTGTCAGGCCCACAGCAAAGCAAGAGCATTCGACCTGCCTGGCCTGGTGCGCCGAAGTCACCTACTATGGGCAGTACCATGTTCCTAAGCCCATGAGGGAAGTCCAACCCATCTCGTCTATAAATAGAAGGGCAGGGGCATAATGAAAGGGATCTTTTTCCGGGAACACTGGGGAGACTCTGCCATTTTCTATACTCTCCTCTTTTTAATTCAAACTTGTATTCAAGTGATTGATCTACGGACTGTATCTATATTCATGTAATTGAGAAAGCAATAAGGATAAAACTCAAAGTGGACGTAGGCAGTTACGCCGAATCACTATAAATCTGGTGTTCTCGTTTTTGTTGTTCTTTCTTCATTGAATTACGCTATTCTTCTGTTTTGATTTACTCTCTTCATTAATCTCTCTACATAACTCTACTCAAGGGTGTTAGTGACCAATTTTGGTGCTAACAACATGGAAAGAGATACATTTTGATAGGTTGTGGCTTCCGTAACTCCAAAAGAGTCAAAAGTTATGGCCGTTTGAAGAAACGGAAGAAAGCGACGAACCGCTCGCTGATCCTATTCGACGGTATTGGCGAAAGTCTTCGACCTCCGCGAAACGCTTGAGTATGCTCACACCGCAACACTCGATATTTAAGATATTATGGATCACTGAGGGAATAAATGGGGATATGGGTCAAATGCTTTTCTACTGATGTTGTAGCGCAATAAACGTTCTTTTTTACGATCATTCCGTATTCCTCGTTTTTTGAACCTAATTGTTTTGCTCATATTGACCAACACGCGCTATCTTTTTACCAAAATTACAACACCACGACAAAGTGACTTCAAGGATAATGTTAAATGCATTTGATATCTTCGAATTTCGAACGGCTGAGGGTGTTTTTTGTGATTACTTGGCCTGTAAGTAACCTATTTTTTCAATCTACGAATATCTTTCGATTTCCGGTTCTATCCAATTTCAATCTTTTTAGTCCAATATTATCGTGGCCTTTTTTGATCTTCCTATTTTTTTGCTTTTTTGTCCTTTTTCAAGGTTTTCATCGATTTAGTCCGATTATTTATATCACAAACTCCGTGGCATAAATTTATGAACGAAAACATCCGAGCTGTAGAAAAAACATAAGATGGAATTTTTCTACACACGAAACCGATCCATGACAATTCCTACAGATAAGAACGTTGAATATGGAAAGCGCTACGTTTTGATAGATTATGGCTTCTGTAACTCCAAAGAAGTCAAAAGTTATGGCCGTTTGAAGAAACGGAAGAAAGCGATGGACCGCTCGCTGATCTGATTCGACGGCACTAGAGCAAGTCTTCGATCTCCACGAAACGCTCGAGGATGCTCACACCATTGCACTCGATATTTAAGATATTATGGATCATTGAGGGATTATTTGGGATGTGGGTCAAATTCTTGTCTACAGAAGCTATAGCTTAATAAACGTTCTTTTTTACAATCGTTCCATCTTCCTCGTTTTCCGTACCTCATTGTTTTGCTCATATTCATCAACACGCGCGGTCTTTTTGCCAAAAATTACAACACCATGACAAAGTGACTTCAAGGAGAATGTTAAACACATTCGATATCTTAGAATTTTAAACGGCTGAGGGTGTTTTTTATGATTACTTAGCCTGTAAGTAACCTACATTTTCAGTTTGCAAATATCTTTCGATTTCCTGTTTTATCCAATTTTTAATCCAATTTCAATCTTTTTAGCAGAATATTGTCGTTACATTTTTTATCTTTGTATATTTTTGTTTTTTTGTCATTTTTCAAGGTTTATAATGATTTAGTCCGAATATTTATACCATAAACTCCGCAGAATAAATATCTGAACGAAAACATCCGAGTTGTAGTAAAAACTTAAGATGGAATTTTTCTTCATGCGAAATCGATCCACGACAATTCTAACCATTAGAAACGTAAAACATGGAAAGAGATACGTTTTGATAGGTTGTGCCTCCTGTAACTCCAAAGGAGCCAAAAGTAATGGCCGTTTGAAGAAACGGAAGAAAGCGATGGACCGCTCACTGATTTGATTCGATAGTATTAGTGAAAATCTTTGATCTCCACAAAACGCTCGAGCATGCTCACACCGTAGCACTCGATATTTAAGATATTATGGATCACTGAGGTAATAGTTGGGGATATGGGTCAAAATCTAGTCCACTAATGCTATAGCGCAATAAATGTTCTTTTTTTACGATCGTTCTGTCTTCCTCGTTTTCTGAACGTCATTATTTTGCTCATATTCATCAACATGCACGGTCTTTTTACCAAAATTACAACACCACGACAAAGTGAATTCAAGGACAATGTTAAATGCATTTGATATCTTAGAATTTCGAATGCTGAGGGTGATTTTTATGATTACTTAGCCTATAAGTAACCTACTTTTTCAGTCTGTGAATATCTTTCGGTTTCCTATTTTATCCAATTTTAAATCCGATTTCAATCTTTTTAGCTGAACATTCTCGCGGCCTTTTTTATTTTCGTATATTTTTTTGTCGTTTTTCAAGGCTTACATCGATTTAGTCCGATTATTTATACCACAAACTCCGCGTAATAAATTTATGAATGAAAACCTCCAAGCTGTAGAAAAAATTTAAGATGGAATTTTTCCGCACACGAAAACGATCCATGACAATTCCAACGGTTAGAAATGTAGAACATGGAAAAAGCTTCGTTTTGATAGGTTGTAGCTTCCATAACTCCAAACGAGTCAAAAGTTATGGCCGTTTGAAGAAACGGAAGAAAGCGACGGACCGCTCGCTAATCCGATTTGATGGTATTGGCGAAAGTCTTCGATCTCCGCGAACCGCTCGAGCATGCTCACACTGTAGCACTTGATATTTAAGATAGTATGGACCACTGAGGGAATAAATGGGGATATGAGTCAAAAGCTTGTCTACAGAAGTATATAGCGCAATAAACGTTCTTTTTTACGATCGTTCCGTCTTACTCGTTTTGCATACCTCATTGTTTTGCTCATATTCATCAATACGCACGGTCATTTTATCAAAATTACATTACCACGACAAAGTGACTTCGAGTAGAATGTTAAACGCATTTAATATCGTTGAATTTCGAACGATTGAGGGTGTTTTTTGTGATTTCTTAGCCTGTAAGTAACCTATTTTTTAGTATGCGAATATCATTCAGTTTCATGTTTTACCCAATTTTTAATCCACATTCAATCTTTTTAGAGGAATATTATCGTGGCATTTTTTGAGCTTTGAATTTTTTTTTGTCGTTTTTCAAGAATTACATCGATTTAGTCCGAATATTTATACCACAAACTCCGTGGAAAAAATTTATTAACGAAAACATCCGGGCCGTAAAAAAAATAAGATGGAATTTTTCTTCACATGAAAACGATCCATGACAATTCCAACCGTTAGAAACGTAAAACATGGAAAGAGCTTCGTTTTGATAGGTTGTGGCTCCCGTAATTCCAAACGAGTCAAAAGTTATGGCCGTTTGAAGAAAAAAAGAAAGCGACGGACCGCTTGCTGATCCGATTCGACGGTATTGGCGAAATTCTTCAATCTCCGTGAACCGCTCGAGCATGCTCACATTGTTTCACTCGATTTTTAAGATATTATGGATCACTTAGGGAATAATTGGGGATATGGGTCAAAAGCTTGTCTACAGAAGCTATAGCGCAATAAACGTTCTTTTTTTACTAATTTCGTCTCCCTCATTTTTCGTACCTCATTATTTTGCTCATATTCATCAACACGCGTGGTCTTTTTACCAAAATTACATTACCACGACAAAGTGACTTCAAGAGAATGTTAAACGCATTTGATATCTTAGAATTTCCGATTTCGAACGGTTGAGGGTATTTTCTATGATTACTTAACCTGTAAGTAACCTACCTTTTCAGTCTGCGAATATCTTTCGATTTCCCGTTTTATCCAATTTTAAATCCAATTTCAATCTTTTTAGCTGAATATTATCGTAGCCTTTTTTGATCTTCGTATATTTTTGTTTTTTTGTCGTTTTTCAAGGTTTACACCGATTTAGTCAGATTATATATAGCACAAACTCCATGGAATAAATTTATGAATGAAAACATCCAAGCTGTAGTAAAAACTAAAGGTGAAATTTTTCTGCACACGAAACCGATCCATGACAATTCCAACTGTTAAAAACGTAGAATTTGGAAAGAGATACGTTTTGATAGGTCGTGGCTCTCGTAACTCAAAACGAGTCAAAAGTTATGGCAGTTTGAAGAAACGGAAGAAAACGACGGACCGCACGCTAATCCGATTCGACGGTATTAGCGAAAGTCTCCGATCCCTGCGAAACGCTCGAGCATGCTCACACTGTAGCACTCGATACTTAAGATATTATGGATCACCGAGGGAAAAAATGGGCATATGGGTCAAAAGCTTGTCTACAGAAGCTATAGCGCAATAAACGTTCTTTTTTTACGATCGTTCTGTCTTCCTTGTTTTCCATGCCTCATTGTTTTGCTCATATTCATCAACATGCGCGGTCTTTTTACCAAAATTAAAACTCCACGACAAAGTGACTACAAGAAGAATATTAAATGCATTTGATATCTTAGAATTTTGAATGGCTGAGGATGTTTTTTGATCTTCGTAAATTTTTGTTTTTTTGTCGTTTTTCATGGTTTACACCGATTTAGTCTAATTAATTATACCACAACCTCTGCGGAACAAATTTATGAACAAAAACATTCGAGCTGTAGAAAAAACTTAAGATGGAATTTTTTTCCATAAGAAATCGATCCAAGACAATTCCAACCATTAGAAACGTAGAACATGAAAAAAGTTTCATTTTGATCGATTGTGGCTCCCATAATTCCAAACGAGTCAAAAGTTATGGCCATTTGAAGAAACGGAAGAAAGCGAAGGACCGCTCCCTGATCCGATTCGACGGTATTGGCGAAAGTTTTCGATCTCCGCGAAACGCTCGAGCATGCTCATACCGTAGCACTCGATATTTAAGATATTGTGGATCACTGAGGGAATAAATGGGGATACGGGTTAAAAGCTTGTCTACAGAAGCTATAGCGCAATAAACGTTCTTTTTTTACGATCGTTCCGTCTTCCTCGTTTTCCGTACCTCATTGTTTTGCTCATATTCATCAACACGCGTGGTCTTTTTACTAAAATTACAACACCGTGACAAAGTGACTCCAAGGAGAATGTTAAACGCATTTGATATCTTAGAATTTCGAATAGCCTGTAATTAACCTTTTTTTTAGTCTACGAATATCTTTCGGTTTCCTATTTTATCTAATTTTTAATCCAATTTCAATCTTTTTAGCGAATATTATCATGGACTTTTATGATCTTAGTATATTTTTGCTTTTTTGTCGATTTTCAAGGTTTACATCGATTTAGTCCGATTATTTATAACGCAAACTCCGTGGAATAAATTTATGAACGAAAACATCCGAGCTGTAGTAAAAACTTAAGATGGAATTTTTCTGCATATGAAACTGGTCCATGAAAAATCTAACTGTTATAAATTTAGAACACGGAAAGAGATACGTTTTGATAGGTTGTGGTTCCCGTAACTCCAAACGAGTCAAAAGTTATGGCCGTTTGAAGAAACTGAAGAAAGTGACAGACCGCTCATTGATTCAGTTCGACGGTATTGGCGTAAGTCTTCGATCTCCACGAAATGGTCGAGCATGCTTACACTGTAGCACTCGATATTTAAGATATTATGGATCACTGGGGGAATAAATAGGGATATGGGTCAAAAGCTTTTCTATAGAAGTTATGGCGCAATAAACGTTCTTTTTTTACTATTGTTCTGTCTTCCTCGTTTTCCATACCTCATTGTTTTGCTCATATTCATCAACACGTGCGGTCTTTTTACCAAAATTACAATGCCACGACATTGTGACTTTAAGGAGAATGTTGAACGCATTTGATATCTTAGAATTTCAAATGGCTGAGGGTGTTTTTTATGATTACTTAGCCTGTGAGTAACCTACGATTTCAGTCTGCGAATATCTTTTAGTTTCCTGTTTTATCCAATTTTTAATCCAATTTCAATTTTTTGCTGATTATTATCGTGGCCATTTTTTATCTTCGTGTATTTTTTTGTCGTTTTTCAAGGTTTACGTCGATTTAGTCCGATTATTTATATCACAAACTCCGTGGAATAAATTTATGAATGAAAACATCCGAGCTGTAGTAAAAACATAAGATGGAATTTTTCTGCACACGAAACCGATCCATGACAATTCCAACCGTTAGAAAGGAAGAACATGGAAAAAGATACGTTTTGATATATTGTGGCTTCCGTAACCCCAAACGAGTCGAAAGTTAAGGCCGTTTGAAGAAACGAAAGAAAGCGACGGACCGCTTGCTGATCCGATTCGATGGTACTAGCGATAGTCTTCGATCTCCATGAAACGCTCGAGCATGCTCACACCGTAGCACTTGATATTTAAGATATTATGCATCACTGAGGGAATAAATGGGGATATGGGTCAAAAACTTGTCTATTGAAGCTATAGCGCAATAAACGTTCTTTTTTTACGATTGTTCCTTCTTCCGCGTTTTTCGTACCTCATCGTTTTGCTCATATTCATCAACACGCGTGGTCTTTTTACCAAAATTACAACACCACGACAAAGTGACTTCAAGGAGAATGTTAAACGCATTTGATATCTTAGAATTTCAAATGGTTGAGGGTGTTTTTTATGATTACTTAGCCTGTAAGTAACCTATTTTTTCAGTCTCCGATTTTCTTTCGGTTTCCTGTTCTATTAATTTTAAATCCAATTTCAATCTTTTTAGTGGAATATTATCGTGGCCTTTTTAAGTCTTCGTATATTTTTGTTTTTTGTCATTTTTCAAGGTTTACATCGTTTTAGTCCGATTATTTATACCACAAACTCCACGGAATAAATTTATAAATGTAACCATCCGAGCTGTAGTAAAAACTTAAGATAGAATTTTTCTGCATATAAAATCGATCCATGACAATTCCAACCGTTATAAAAGTAGAACATGGAAAGAGATACGTTTTGATAGGTTGTGGCTCCCGTAACTCTAAATGAGTTAAAAGTTGTAGCCGTTTGAAGAAACGGAAGAAAGTGACAGACCGCTTGCTGACCCGATTCGACTGTATTTGCTAAAGTCTTCGATCACCGCGAAACGCTCGAGCATGCTCATACCGTAGCACTAAATAATTAAGATATTATGGATCACTGAAAATATAGGTTACTTACAGGCTAAGTAATCATATGAAACACCCTCATCCATTCAAAATTCTAAGGTATCAAATGTGTTTAACATTCTCCTTGATGTATCTTTGTCATGGTGTTGTAATATTGGTAAAAAGACCGCGCGTGTTGATAAATATGAGCAAAACAATGAGGTATGGAAAACGAGGAAAAAGAAACGGTTGTAAAAAAAGAACGTTTATTGCGATATAGCTTCAGCAGACAAGTTTTTGACCCATATCCCCATTTATTTCCTCGGTGATCCATAATATCTTAAATATCGAGTGTTATAGTGTGAGCATGCTCGAGCTTTTCGTGGAGATCGAGAACTTTCGCCAATACCGTCGAATCGGATTAGCGAGCGGTCCGTCGCTTTCTTCCGTTTTTTCAAGCAGCCATAACTTTTGACCCGTTTGGAGTTACGGGAGCCACAACCTATCAAAACGAAGCTCTTTCCATGTTATACTTTTCTAACAGTTAGAATTGTCATGGATCGGTTTTGTGTGCAAAGTAATTCCATCTTAAGTTTTTTCTACAGCTCGGATGTTTTCGTTCATAAATTTATTCCGCGGAGTATGTGGAATAAATAGTCGGACTAAATCGATGTAAACCTAGAAGAATGACAAAAAACAAATATATACGAAGATCAAAAAAGGCCACGATAATATTCCGCTAAAAAGATTGAAATTGGATTTTAATTTGGATAAAACATGAAACCAAAAGATATTCGCAGACTAAAAAAGTAGGTTACTTAGAGGCTGAGTAATCATATAAAACACCCTCAGCTGTTCGAAATTCTAAGTAATCAAATGTGTTTAACATTCTCATTGATGTCACTTTGTCGTGGTGTTGTAATATTGATAAAAAGATCGCGCGTGTTAATGAATATGTTCAAAACAATAAAGTACGGAAAACAAGGGAGATGAAACAATTGTAAAAAAAGAACGTTTATTGCGCTATGGCTTCAGTAGACAAGCTTTTGACTCATATCCCCATTTTTTTCCCTCAATGACCCATAATATCTTAAATATCGAGTGCAACGGTGCGAGCATGCTCGTGCATTTCATGGAGATTGAAGACTTTCAACAATACCGTCGAATCGGATCAGCGAGCGGTCCGTCGCTTTCTTCCGTTTCTTTAAACCGCCATAGCTTTTGACTTGTTTAGAGTTACGGGAGCCACAACCTATCAAAATGAAACTCTTTCCATGTTCTACGTTTCTAACGGTTGGAATTGTCATGGATCGGTTTTGTGTGCAGAATTATTCCATCTTAAGATTTTTCTACAGCTCGGATGTTTCCATTCATAAATTTATTCCGCGGAGTTTGTGTTGTAAATAGTCGGACTAAATTGTTGTAAAACTAGATGAACGAAAAAAAATTATATGAAGTTCAAAAAAGGCCACGATAATATTCCGCTAAAAAGATTGAAATTGGATTTAAAATTGGATAAAACAGAAAACCAAAGATATTCACAGACTAAAAAAGTAGATTACTTAGAGGCTAAGTAATCATATAAAACACACTCAGCCGATCGAAATTCTAATGTATCAAATGCGTTTGACATTCTCCTTGAAGTACCGTTGTCGTGGTGTTGTAATATTGGTAAAAAGACCACACGTGTTGATGAATATGACCAAAAACAATGAGGTACGGAAAACGTGGAAGACGGAATGGTCGTAAAAAAAGAACGTTTATTGCGCTATAGCTTCAGTAGACAAGCTTTTGACCTATATCTCCCTCGGTGATATATAATATCTTAAATATCGAGTGCTATAGTGTGAGCATGCTCGAGCGTTTCACGGAGATCGAAGACTTTCGCTAATACAGCCGGATCAGCGAGCGGTCCGTCGTTTTCTTCCGTTTCTTCAAACGACCATAACTTTTGACTTGTTTGGAGTTACAGAAGCCAAAACCTATCAAAACGAAGCTCTTTCCATGTTCTACTTTTCTAACGGTTGGAATTGTCATGGATCGGTTTTGTGTGCAGAATAATTCGATCTTTAGTTTTTTCTACAGGTCGGATGTTTTCGTTCATAAATTTATTCCGTGGAGTTTGTGGTATAAGTAGTCGAACTTAATCGATGTAAACCTATAAGAACGACAAAAAAACAAAAATATATGAAGATCAAAAAAGGCCACGATAATATTCCACTAAAATGATTGAAATTGAAATTAAAATTGGATAAAACAGAAAACCAAAAGATATTCATAGACTGGAAAAGGCGGTTACTTACAGGCTAAGTAATCTATAAAACACCCACAACCGTTCGAAATTCTAAGGTATCAAATGTGTTTAACATTCTCCTTGAATTCATTTTGTTGTGATGTGGTCATATTGGTAAAAAAAACCACGTGTGCTGATGAATATGAGCCAAACAATGAGGTACGGAAAACGAGGAAGACGGAACGGTCGTAAAAAAAGAACGTTTATTGCGCTATAACTTCAGCAGACAAGTTTTTGACCCATATCCCCATTTATTTCCTCAGTGATCCATAATATCTTAAATATCGAGTGTTAGAGTGTGAGTTTGCTCGAGCGTTTCATGGAGATCGAAGACTTTCTCCAATACCGAATCGGATCAGCGAGCAGTCTGTCGCTTTCTTCCGTTTCTTCAAACGGCCATATCTTTTGACTCGTTTGGAGTTACGGGAGCCACAACCTATAAAAACGAACCTCTTTCATGTTCTACGTTTCTAACGGTTGGAATTGTCATGGATCGGTTTTGTTTGCAGAACAATTCCATCTTATTTTTTTTACAGCTCGGATGTTTTCATTCATAAATTTATTCCGCGGAGTTTATGGTATAAATAGTTGGACTAAATCGATGTAAACCTAGAAGAACGACAAAGAAACAAAAATATACGATAATATTCAGCTAAAAAGATTGAAATTGGATTTGAAATTGGACAAAACAGGAAATCGAAAGATATTCGCAGACTAAAAAAGTAGGTTACTTAGAGGTTAAGTAATCATATAAAATACCCTCAGCGGTTCGAAATTCTACGATATCAAATGCATTTAACATTCTCCTTGAAGTCACTTTGTCGTGGTGCTGTAATATTGGTAAAAAGACAGCGCATGTTGATGAATATGTGCAAAACAATGAGGTACGGAATACGTGGAAGACGGAATGGTCGTAAAAAACGTTTATTGCGCTATAGCTTCAGTAGACAAGCTTTTGACCCATATCCTCATTTATTCCCTCGGTGGTCCATAATATCTTAAATCGAGTGCTACAGTGTGAGCATGCTCGAGCGTTTCACGTAAATCGAAGAATTTCGCCAATACCGTCGAATCGTATCATCGAACGGTCCATCACTTTCTTCCATTTCTTCAAACGGCCATAACTTTTGACTCGTTTGGAGTTACGGGAGCCACAACATATCAAAACGAAGCTCTTTCCATGTTCTATGTTTCTAATGGTCGGGATTGTCATAGATTGATTTTGTGTGCAGAATGATTTCATTTTAAGGTTTTTCTACAGCTCGGATGTTTTCGTTCATAAATTTATTCCGTGGAGTTTGTGGTGTAAATAGTCGGACTAAATCGATGTAAACCTAGAAGAATGAAAAAATATATGAATTCCAAAAAAGACCACGATAATATCCGGCTAAAAAGATTGAAATTGAATTTAAAATTGGATAAAACAGGAAACCGAAAAATATTCGCAGACTAAAAAATTAGGTTACTTAGAGGCTAAGTAATCATATAAAATACCCTCAACCGTTCGAAATTCTAAGGTATCAAATGCGTTTAACATTCTCCTTGAAGTCACTTTGTCGTGGTGTTGTAATATTGGTAAAAAGACCGCGCGTGTTGATGAATATGAGCAAAACAATGAGGTACGAAAAACGTGGAAGATGGAACGGTCGTAAAAAAAGAACATTTATTGCGCTATACCTTCAATAGACAAGCTTTTGTCCCATATCCTCATTTATTCCCTCGGTGATCCATGTTATCTTAAATATCGAGTGCTACAGTGTGAGCATGCTCGAGCGTTTCACGGAGATCGAAGATTTTCGCCAATACCGTCGAATATGATCAGTGAGCGATCTGTTACTTTCTTCCGTTTCTTCAAACGTCATAACTTTTGACTCGTTTGTAGTTACGGGAGCCAGAACCTATCAAAACGAAGCTCTTTATATGTTCTACATTTCTAACTATTGGAGTTGTCATGGATCGGTTTTATGTGCAGAATAATTCCATCTAAATTTTATTTACAACTCGGATGTTTTCGTTCATAAATTTATTCCGCGGAGCCGATGGTGTAAATAGTCGGACTAAATCGATGTAAACCTAAAAGAACAACAATAAAAATAAAAATATACGAAGATCAAAAATGGCCACGATAATATTCCGCTAAAAAGATTGAAATTGGATTTAAAATTGGATAAAATAGGAAATCGAAAGATATTCGCAGACTGAAAAAGTAGGTTACTTATAGGCTAAGTAATTATATAAAACACCCTCGCCTGTTCGAAATTCTAAGGTATCAAATGCGTTTAATATTCTTCTTGAAGTCACTTTATCATGGTGCTGTAATATTGGTAAAAAGATCACGTGTGTTGATGAATATGAGCAAAACAATGAGGTATGGAAAACTAGGAAGACGGAATGGTTGTAAAAAAAGAACGTTTATTGCGCTATAGCTTCAGTAGAAAAGCTTTTGACCCATATCCCCATTTATCCTTGGTGATCCATAATATCTTAAATATCGTGTGCTACAGTGTGAGCATGCTCGAGCGTTTCGTGGAAATCATAGACTTTCGCCAATACCGTCGAATCGGATCAGCGAGCGGTCCGTCGCTTTCTTCCGTTTCTTCAAATGAACATAACTTTTGACTCGTTTGGAGTTACGGGAGCTAAAACCTATCAAAAAGAAGCTTTTTTCATGTTCTACTTTTCTAATGGTTGGAATTGTCATGGATCGGTTTTGTGTGCGGAATTATTCCATCTTTAGTTTTTTCTACAGCTCGGATGTTTTTATTCATAAATTTATTCCGCGGAGTTTGTGGTTCAAATAATCGGACTAAATTGATGTAAACCTAGAAGAACGACAAGAAAACAAAAACATACGAAAATCAAAAAAGGCCACGATAATATTCCACTAAAATGATTGAAATTGGATTTAAAATTGGATAAAACAGGAAACCGATAGATATTCGCAGACTGAAAAATTAAGTTACTTACAGGCTAAGTAATCATATAAAACTCCCTCAGCCATTCGAAATTCTAAGGTATCAAACGCATTTAACATTCTCCTTGAAGTCATTTTGTCGTGGTGTTGTAATATTGGTAAAATGACAGCGCGTGTTGATGAATATGAGCAAAATAATGAGATACGGAAAACGTGGAAGACGAAACTGTGACGACCCGGAAATTTTGAACATTTGAAATGGAAATATTTAATTGATTTTAAGTATTTGAATGTTAGTTTAACTTGAATTTCAAATATCACTGTTTATTTGAAAATTAAATTACTGTATTTAATTATTGAAAGATTGGGTGAAAATTTGAATCTTCAGTTTTAAGCTGATTTAAAATATTTCAAAGGCTTGGAAATTTTATCTTGAAAGTACTGAAGTAAATGGAAGTGTTAAAAATTGAAATTTGAAGCGTTTGTTCAGTTTTGAAAATTTATCGTTTAAATCGATATTCAAAAATGGCCATCCGAGGCACAGTCTCGGAATTCGACGAAACCAGTTCCATTGGATCTGTAATATTGTATTATTGTCAGATTTCAATTTTCGTAGTATTTGGAGTGATCGTTTGGCCGTACGATAAGCAAACACGTTGAAAAATTATATCGAAATTTAATTTATAACTGCTCCAAAAAGCTATCTTCCGAATACGATCGAATTTGAACTCGAAACCCTTTCCCATGCGTTCGGAATAGGCGTATAACATTATGAATGCCTGGCCGCACGCTTCGATTGGAGATTAAAATTTTGAATTTCATTTATCGGAAAGATTTTAATTTGAATTTAAATATATATATTCACCTATATGGAGCAAATGGACACGTTGAGTAAAATTCAAAGCACGTGTCTCATTTTCTCTGATAATTTCAACACGCGTTCGTTTTATAATATAAAAAATCGAATTCCTTTGAAACAAAGAAACTATTCTTTCGTCAAAAAATTAAGTTCATTGGAAAAAGAAAATTAATTTCGTTCAAACAGAAATTAATAGCCGCTGCTTTAAATTGAAATTAAAAAATCAAAATCAAGTTTTGTGGTCGTACTTCCTAATTCGATTCAAATTAAGCATGCCTCTCCCTCTATTCCAATTTCGTTCACGAGGTTTCAATCAAATTTGTGTATTCGAAATCAAGATGGAACAACTTGTAGCGGTGGTCGATGTTCATGAGTTCGATAAAGAGTCGTCACAGCGTAGGCAACCGAAGGGGGCGTGCAACTTGGTGGCATTCATGATGGTGAGGCGAGCGTGAGGATGTCGAATCTTCAAGTGGAGGCGCGTGCGTTGGGGCCGAGGTTCAGTTGAAGCTAGTGCAGCGATGGAGTTCGTGGTCGAGGCTGCAATGGCGACTCTGGAAAGTTGCAGTGGTGGGCCTTGGTTCATAGAGAGCAGTGAGGTATTGTGTTCCTTATTTAATTATTAAGATAATAATATGTATACATGTAGAATTTAGGGAAAAATATTTTGAATTTATAAGCTGTTTTAAAATTTTACAGTAAGCCAGTATTTCCTCAATTTAAAGATTTATATAAAAATGAATAGATATATAGTAAAGATAAATAATAATATCAATATAAATACATATACACATATTTTTAACTTATTAGTTTAATTTTTAAAAATAATAGGTTATGGGGATTAATTTATTAGTTAACCTATTTAATGATTTAAATTACTACAAGATTTTTAAGGAAATTTAGTCTAAAATTTAAATATTTGTTAAATTAAATCATACACTAAAATTAAATCTATAAAACGGTAATTGATTATTCGATTATTTAGAATATTAATTAATTATATGAATATTTATACAAGGTCTAAAACTGTGAAGAAACAAGCTGGAATGGAAATGTATTGCATGCATAAGCAAATGTGAGATCCACTCACTCAATTGAAATAATTAGAATTTCAATTATTGATTGATTGTTTGGATGTGATAGAGTGTGTGTGTGTGTGTCTATTGGAGTGATTGATTTCCCGCATTATATAGCGGATGAGACCCTATGGACCGCATAATATCGGATGATATGATATAATCCCATATACCGCGATATTCCACCTCGAAGTGGAATTGGTATTTAATTGTTGTGCTAACATCTATGGATGCAAGGAAACAAGTTGGAGGGATCGAACTGGATTCCTCAAATTGTCTGAATATTATTTCATATGTGCGATGTAATTTTTTGATAATCTATGAATGATTATGTTGATGATTGAAATTGTTGAAGGCTATGGTTTGGCTGAATGTATTTCTGGTATCGTAGGATACCAGAAATATATAATTGAATTTTTGAAATTAAAGTATAAACTTTAAGTGAATTTATTTTAGATAACTAAAAAAATTTAAAAGAAGAAATTTAAAAGTATAAAAGTTGATTTTTTTAATCCTATCGAACTAATTTCAAAATATGGGAAAAGATTTAAATAAATGGATTTCGAGTAATATTGTTTAAAAGTTAAAGAATTTATTTAAAATTTAGATTTTAAATAGTTTGGAAGAAATAAAGAAATTTGTTTTAAGGTAATAAATTTGGAAATCAATTTGGAACTTGATTTGGTGTTTGAAATAAATTTGGAATTTGATTTGGTGTTTGAAATAAATTTGGAATTTGATTTGGTGTTTGAAAATAAATTTTTGGAAATCAATTTGGAATTTGATTTAGTGTTTTGAAAGTAATTTGAAAATCAATTTGGAAATTTGATTTGGTGTTTGAAAATAAATTTTTAGGAAATCGATTTGGTGTTTGAAAGTAATTTTGGAAATCGATTTGAAAATTGTATATCAGTGGATATTTGGAAAATTAAAATTCGCGATTGGAATTTATAATGGAATGGGTGATTTGTTTTAAAAATAAATATTGGATTATTTTCAAAAGTGTGGAAAGAAATTTACGAATTTGTAATGCAAATTTGAAATAAATTAAGAAGGATTTATTAATTGATTTAAATGAACCATTTTGAAATGGAAAGTGTATTTTCCCTGGAAAGCCGAGTATGTTTTCAAAGTAGCTTTTAAATATAAATTAAAAGTTCTAAAGTTAGTTTTAAAAAGAGTGTTTTGGAGAAATTATTTTTGTAAATTGTTTTTAAATCTTTAAAGTAAATATTTATTATGTTAATTATAGAAGTGATTATTTTAAAGATTTAAACTAGTATTTGATTTAGAAAAGGGTTATTTAATTATACTCTATCTAATAATTTTATTTTAAAATTTGTTTTGGATTAAGTTTTACAGGAAATTTTCCTTGAGGACAAGTTTTAGGGCTTTTTTTTGCTTTAGGACAGTCCGCTATTATTTTTTTCCAAAGGACAAATTATCGTTTTTTCTTTCCAGCCCACATTTTTTTCTTTCCAGCCCACTTTCGCGCGCTTCTTCTTCTTTCTTTCGATCAAATTTTTCAGTCGCGATCAGATTTTTCAGTCGCGATCAAATATCTCTCTCGCAATAAAATTATCAATATATTTCATTCGGTTATTTGAGTTTGATCTTCTGCTAATGGTAGTTCGTCGTTCATTTTCTCCTTCCGTGCGTGTCGTTGATATCGTTCTTTTCATATTTGTATCGTGATCGATAATTTCTTCAAATTGTATTAATTAGGTATGCTTATATTCCTGTATTTTTTTTCCTTTTTCTATTCGATTTAAAATGGCCGTGATTTGTAATTGTGATCATTTTTACAATTGATATGCAGTGTTGTTGTTCTCATTTTTTGTTCGTTCGTCCATGGCAACTTGTGGAAGTAGCGGCAGGTTTTTTATTATTATTTTTTCTTTATGCAGTGTTGTAGTTTAATTTTCTTTTCATTTTATTTATCTTGCATTTTCGTGCATTAATATTGGGATGATTGGAAAAGTATTACTGCTTATATAAATTTGTGATACAGTGTAGAAGTATCATATTTTAGATTCATTTTTTGGGTATCATTTTTATTTTTTCTTAGTATCATTTTTATTATTATCAGTAACTAGGTATCGGTTTTGTATACAGTAGGTATCAGTTTTGTGAAATTGAATAATTACTGTTCTATATTGAACATATTTTTACTAATGTTTATTTTATTATTATTTTTTGCAGCGGGGATAACAATCTTCTTTGTTTGTTTGTGTTGAATAATAACACTTTTAGCACTCGATTGTCTGTCGATTGCTCTTTGTATGTTTTGAAGAATGAGATATGTCGATTTTGGTCTCAATTAACTCCTTCTTCTATTCAGATTTCTTATGTGCTTGAGGACAAAGTTATTATGGTTGACACTGATTCTGATATTCAGAGCATAATTTGTTTTCAGTCATACAAGAAAAGTTTTTTTTTTGGTTTTACTATTACGGTTAAGGGTTCTGATTTGGAATATGTTGATGGTGCTTCTATTTCAAGTTCATCTTATGTTCGTACTTCTTCATCTTCTACTGTATCTGTATGTTCAAATGTTGTTGTTAACGGTAAAAGTTATTTAAAAGATATGTTGAGGAGAGGGTCGAAATTATGCATTTCTGATTTTGCTGGTTTTTGTTTTGGAGGAGCTGAGCATTTTAGAGAATTTTTGATGGCGTATCAAATTCAAAAAGGATATGAATTAATATTTTTTAAGAATTGTGCTACTAGAGTTACTGTAATTTTCTCTTCATATAAGGATGGTAGTCTTTTCAAAGTCCATGCTTCTTGTGATTCTGGAGATTTGAAGAAGTTTTTTATTAGAAATATGGTTGCTGATCATTCTTGTGGAGCTGGTGTTAGAAACGTGAATAATCCACATATATCTAGTTCGTTTGTTAAATAATTGATTATTGATGAAATCCGTGATTGTCCTAGTAAAAAGCCTAATGATATTATAGTTGATTTTAGAAGAGAATACAATGTTCAGTTGTCTTACGGTTATGCTTATCATGGGAAACAACTTGCATTAATGGAGTTGCATGGTAATGATACTTTGTCTTATAATGATTTGAGTTGGTATTTGGAACCAGTGAAGAAGTCTAATCCATAAAGTTATGTTGAAATGGATGTTGATCCTTGTAGTAATGAATTTGAGAGGGTGGTTATTGCTTTTGGTGCTTGTTTACTTGGATTCAAGCATTGTCTTCCTATGATATTCTTAGATGCCACTCACTTGAAGGGACGTCCTGGTGTGTTGATGGGTGCTACTGCAAAAAATGGTGATCAAGGTATGTCTTTGTTTTCAGTTTTGATTTATTTGTATTGAGATCATAATAGTTGGCATTAGCATTAATATTAATTTGTTATCATAATTTGTATTATGTTGGTATCAGTTTTAAGATATATAGTTTACAGTTAACAAGTTTGTAGTATCGGAATTTGCATTGTATTGAATTGTAAGTTTGTATTTGATATCATAATTTTATACTGGTTAGCGTGAGATTAGTATCAGCTTGTATATAATGTTAGTATCAGTTTCAAGTATGTTAATATATGGTATCAAATACAGTTGTGTAGTATTGGAATTTTCTTTGTATCATAATATATGTTAATGTTCGTTACTTTGTTGTGCTAGAATGAAGATTAATATGCATAATGTCCTATCTATCAATATTTTAATAATGGTTGTATCAGGTTTTCGGTATCAGGTTTTTTACTGTTAGTATCAGTTTCATGAATTGTTTTAGATTTATGGTCATTATTAGTTTTACTTTTTTTACGAATTATTTTTTCATTTGCAGGTTTCTTCCCTTTAGCTATGAGTGTTGTTTCTATAAAAAATGTGGATAACTGGACATGGTTTTTGAACCATTTAAAGCAAATGCTTCAAGTAAATCGTACTTTGGTTTTTATGTCAGATCGTCACCAAGGGTTGCTTTCAGGTGTTCGTGATGTTTTTCCTACAGCTTATCACAGTTATTGCTATTTGCATTGTGATAACCTGAATTTTTAATATCTGTTAATGGGATAATTAACTAATTTTAAATCATTGAAATACCGATTCCAGTTGATTAAATAAATAAAATTTGATAAATAAAAGTATTTAAATATATACAAGCTATATGAGTTGATTTTAACTTGAATTTATAATTTGAAATTTCAAAGATAAATGGTAAATTGAATTTAAAAATAATATATATATATAGTTAAGTAAATTAATTTTATTTAACATAAGACATTTATAAACATAAAAGCTAAATTTAGAATATCATGTAAATTCACATAAAACATATAAACATGAATTTACAAATGTAAATAAAATAATAAGATTTAAGCCATAAACTTATAAATAAAGTTAACATTTGGGTTTAGACATAAAATCCCTATTAGTGACAAGTGTTACTTAAATGGAATAGGTATTTAACAAATGTAAAGAAAAGTAACAAATGGCAAAACAATTCTCATTTAAAGTTTTCATGTAAATAAATATTAAAAAAAGGGGAAAAGAAGAAACAAAAGTCTGTAATAAGAACAATCAGAAAAATGGACTGTAAACAAATCAAAGCAGAAAATTCAATCAAGCAACTTCAAACTGAAATCAAGAAAGTATCAAGGCAAATCAGAGGAGAAATCTGAACAGGGTTTAACTAAAAAAAAAAAAGAAGCTAGCATGGAGATTCAAGGTTTAACTCAGCATATAGAAATCAGATTCAAATCCAGCGAAAGCAAAACTGGAAACCAGAAACTAAATAAGATCAAAAGCATGCAGTTCAAATAAATTTTTTTCAAGCCTCTTCTGTTCAAAACTCAAAAATAAGGTGAGTAAATTTCTCTACTAAAAACCCAGATCAGGTTTATCTTGATGCTTAAGAATATTTATTGTGAAAATGTTCCAGTAAAAGAAATTTGAATACATGGATGTGTATAAATATGTAATTGTTTGGTGGGTGTTTATGTATATATATACATATATGTAGAGCTCTGGTTTTATGTTTTACAAGGTTCAACTAGTTAAAAAAAAAATTCAATATATCTCTTGCCGATTCTTGTTAGGCCTAGATGTATAAATCAAACTAGATTGTAATGACAAGAGATTTGGTTTAAAAATAATTTCAGGCAAAATTTAATGATAATTTTTAACTAAATGAAGAAATACAGTAAAAGCTTGAATATAACAAAATCTCGTTTTAAAGAAATTATGTATTCAGACATACAATCTGATTTCTTATCTGAAATGAGGATTTTTGACATATATATATCTTGATTTTAAAATTTGGAGATGACGTGAATTTCCGAGTTGATTGGAATTGGAACTTTATTCGATTTCAGGTGACCACGAGGCAGGGTGAAGTCGGAATTCACGTCGGAGGGAGCTAGTGGGTCACTAAACGTAGGAATATAATTGGAGAATTTTCTGGAATGTCGTGGTGGTGCAGCGAGTCTAAACTAGGGTTTAGGTTTTGGTTCGAGTAGTGGTTGTTCTCGATGCAATCGTAGAGTCATCGTTAATTAAGTCGTGATCGGTCATGGAGAGAAAGCAAGAGGGGGGTCTTGCGCTTCTATCGATGCGAGCATGTGACATCCGGTGATCGGAGCTGGGCGTGACGAGAGGTTTTGTGCCTCGGCTATGTTGTTGATGGCGCTCTGTGATCTCGTTTTTCGATTTAGGTGATGGGTTGGGTTTCTAGGCAGCTTGGAAGGTCAGGAAGGTCGGCGGCGACTTAGGGATGACGTCGAGGTTGGACGGCGTTGTTCCGATGCCTTGTACATATGTACGGTGCACAGATGCGTGCACGATTGATTAGGTATTTGATCTAGGGATTTAGGAAGAAGCAGTGACCCGAGTAAATTGCGTGGCACACCAGAATTTGACTCGAAGTTGGGATGAGTTGTTGCTGCGTGAGTATAGTGATGTTTTCTCCGGAGTTTGCTCGAGTTATCTTGTGTTTTTCCTCGAAGCTGATTTGAGTTTTGTTTGTTGAGCTTGAGTTATTTTACCATGTGGATTGGTAGAAATGAGTTGTTTTACCTCTGTGGAAGCCTATTTTATGAATGAGCTTGGATTTAGGTCGGCTAACCCTATATTTTGATTGGAGGAAAAAAAAATTCTCAAATCCTAAAATTTAAACTAAAATTCAAGTTTAAACAAATTTTCTTAGAACCCTTTCTTTACTGAATAATGGTCTATTTAAATGATTGGCTAGATAATTGTAATTCACTTAAACTTTGATTTAGTTAAATCTTAAGTTGTTAAGAAAGTAATAATTAAAGTGGATGGAGTATTTCATCATTAAACTTTAGAACTGTTGTAAAATTGTTGTTAAAGTAATTATATAGTAGGTGAATTCCTATATGGTTTGAAAATGGTTTAAATGATGTAATTAAACAAAGTATTATCTATTTAATGCATTAAGGATGGTTAATGAATGAAATTGGTTAAGAAATTATTAATTAAATTATACCATTAAGGAAATTAGTAATTAGTTTTACTGATCAAATTTAAGGGATAAATTTAGAAATGTGATTAACTAAGTATCTTATTAATTAAAGATGATTAATTTATTTAGAGTTATTCACTTAATAAAATTAAATGATGGTTTCTTAATGAAGTAATTACAGGATAATTACTTAATGTCATGATTTAAGATGGGCAATTGAGGGACAATTACCAAATGTAATTTATTAATGTCATTAATAAGAGTAATGAATGGGATATTCCTAAATGATAATCACTTAATGGAAGTAATTAACGAATTAATTACTTAATGTAATTAATTAGGTTAATGTGATTAATTTAGAATAAATAATTAAGTTTAGTTAATTTAAACACTTGATGATTGATGAATAATTACTTAATGTAATTAATGGAAGTGTAATTACTTAAGGAAGTAATTAACGATAATTACTGGACGTAATTAAAGATGTTGATGATGAAAGTAATTTGGATTAAATTCCTATGTAATTAATCAGGGGATTAATTGAGATAATTAATTAAGGGTAATTAATTTTTTAAATAAGTAATTAAGGATAGTTGATGGGATTAATCAAGGGATTAATTAGAGAATAAATTAAGGATTAATTTATTCAATGAAGTAATTAAGGGTTGTTAATTTCTGGATGTTAATAATCGAGGGTGATTAATAATTATGGTTAGTAATTAATTAATGAGGTAATTAAAGGTTAATTACCGTATTTGGTTAAGGATAAATTAATTTGTGAAATTAATTTAAGGGATAAATAGAATGATATGGGAAGCCTCTGATAATTGTTATCCCTAATATGTGGTTCGTGATGCTATGTGATATGATATGTTAAATTTAAACTGTGATGATGTGGTTTCTATAGATGATGAATGGTTGGAACCATAACTTTTGACTCGCTTGGATATGATATGTTAAATTTAAACTGTGATTCTTTCGTTTCTTCAAACGGCCATAACTTTTGACTCGCTTGGAGTTACGGGAGCCACAACCTACCAAAACGAAGCTCTTTCCATGTTCTACGTTTCTAATGGTTGGAATTTTCATGGATCGTTTTTGTGTGCAGAATAATTCCATCATATGTTTTTTCTACAGCTCGGATGTTTTTGTTCATATATTTATTCTGTGGAGTTTGTGGTATAAGCAGTCGGACTAAATCGATGTCAACCTAGAAGAATGATAAAAAACAAAAATATACGAAGATCAAAAAAGACCACGACAATATTCTGCTAAAAAGATTGAAACTGGATTTAAAAAATGGATAAAACAGGAAACCGAAAGATATTCGCAGACTAAAAAAGTAGGTTACTTAGAGGCTAAGTAATCACATAAAACACCCTCAGCCGTTCGAAATTCTAAGGTATCAAATGTGTTTAACATTCTCCTTGAAGTCACTTTTTCGTGGTGTTGTAATATTGGTAAAAAGACCGCGCATGTTGAGGAATATGAGCAAAACAATGAGGTAAGGAAAATGTGAAAGACGGAACGGTCGTAAAAAAAGGACTTTTGTTACGCTATAGCTTCAGTAGACAAGCTTTTGACCCATATCCTCATTTATTCCCTCGGTGATCCATAATATCTTAAATATCGAGTGCTTTAGTTTGAGCTTGCTCGAGCGTCTCGCGGAGATCGAAGACTTTCGCCAATACCGACGAATCGGATCAGCGAGCGGTCCGTCGCTTTCTTCCGTTTCTTCAAACGACCATAACTTTTGACTCGTTTGGAGTTACGGGAGCCACAACCTATCAAAAAGTAGCCCATTACATGTTCTACATTTCTAACGTTGAAATTGTCATGGATCGGTTTTGTATGCAGAATAATTCCATCTTAAGTTTCCTACAGCTCGGATGATTTCGTTCATAAATTTATTCCGCGGAGTTTGTGGTATAAATAGTCGGACTAAATCGAGGTAAACCTAGCAGAACGACAAAAAAACAAAAATATACGAAGATTAAAAAAAAACACGATAATATTGCGCTAAAAAGATTGAAATTGAATTTAAAATAGGATAAATTAGGAAACCGAAAGATATTCGTAGACTAAAAAAGTAGGTTACTTAGAGGCTAAGTAATCATATAAAATGCCCCAGCCGTTCGAAATTCTAAGCTATCAAATGAGTTTAACATTGTCCAGGAAGTCACTTTGTTGTGGTGTTGTAATATTGGTAAAAAGACCGCGCATGTTGATGAATATGAGCAAAACAATGAGGTATGGAAAACGAGGAAGACGGAATAGTCGTAAAAAAGAACGTTTATTGCGCTATGGCTTCAATATACAAGTTTTTGACCCATATCCCCATTTATTCCCTCGGTGATGCATAATATCTTAAATATCGAGTGTTACATTATGAGCATGCTCGAGCGATTCGCGGAGATCGAAGACTTTCGCCAATACCGTCGAATCGGATCAGCGAGCGATCCGTCGCTTTCTTCTTTTTTTCAAACCGCCATAACTTTTGACTCGTTTGAAGTTACGGGTGCCACAACCTATCAAAACGAATCTCTTTTCATGTTCTACATTTCTACTAGTTGGAATTGTCATGAATCGGTTTTGTGTGTAGAATAATCCCATCTTAAGTTTATTCTACAGCTAGGATGCTTTCATTTATAAATTTATTCCGTGGAGATTGTGGTATAAATAGTCGTACTAAATTGATGTAAACCTAGAAGAACGACAAAAAATAATAATACAAAGATCGAAAAAGGCTACGATAATATTCCGCTAAAAAGATTGAAATTGGATTTAAAATTGGATAAAACAGGAAACCGAAAGATATTTGTAACGACCCGCAAATCCGTACCCCTTGATTCGATACTATTCTACAACAATCAACTCAAGTTGTACAGAAATACGAACCCTTTGGGTTAAAGAAGAAGAGGTAGAAGAAGAAAAATAGAAAACAACAACATAATCTAACCATCGTAGTGGAATAAAATATAATAGATAATAAATGATCTTTACTCAAAAATCAAATATCTCTCTTTATATATTACATCATCAGAGTACATCAATCACAACTCAACATCAATATCATACAAATGGATACACAACAACTCAACACAGCGGAAATATATATATATAAACAAGTACGAGAGTACGTATCGTCATCCAGCTCGTCTCCTGAGCTCCACAACATCATCCTGTATCCTATAATACTCGGTCTGACCCGAGCATTACAGTTCAATAACACCTGAGTCAGTCTGGAATACCAGCATGAGAAAATCACACCCAATTGATTATTAAAGTTTCAAAAATCCTTTGAAAACAAAAGCATCTCGTAAGACCACGCCACAAATAAACATGTCGGGTTTTTACCTTACGATAGCTAAAGCATTTTCATAGAAATCCTCTGATATTATAATAGGGTCTATACACAAATACTTATAAAATAGCCGAAATTGTTGCATTATTAAATTCCAGCTACTAGCCACAAAGTGGGTAATACAAACAAAACTCGTACAAGGCTCGTAGGGAGAATGGATTTTCAACCAATGACTAGGCACCGGGGTACCACCTGTCACAGTACGGGGCCTAGATCACCGTACCGAGGAGTACGCCCGCTCCCCTGCAACACAAGGCCGGGACTACCCCTTACTGGATAATCCCGAGTGATATCACCCCGCGGTTGGGATCTGCAACCGCCTACTAAGCCGAAATAAAAAGGGACATCTAGACTGGAGTGACCTCACCCTGCTTGGGTGCTACCCACCTAGCCTTGCTGCATTACCCCTGATTTTCAATCATTCCCATTTGATGAGGCTTGAGGCTAAGCGTTATCTTTTTAGAACATATCCCTTAGAATGCCCATCGTTCACCTGACGATGTTTCGCAAGCATTCATCCATACAAGTCCGTTCCGGGTTCGAACGGAACCGAAGGCACTATTCCTACTACATCCATTTGGAAATATCCTCAGGATTAGTAGCGATTAGCCCTTGCACTTCACTGCTCCATCTTCGAATCCAAAAATCATTTTCACGAAACGTACAAACCGGATCGAAGTGGTTTTCGAGAAATAAATCTCGATCCCGGTCTCTTCGAAACGATCAACGTATTTGTCCAATATTGATAGTCGGTGATTTAACTATCAATTAATAATTACAAACAACCATCAACCAGTAAAAAATTTCCCAAATTATTTATCTCAAAATATCTTTACAAGATATATTCTCACTTTCAAGACCTTTTGAAAACAGTTTTCAAACTATCTTCCTTTTTCTCAGAATAAATTCTGAGTATTTTCATTTCCACTGGAATCACCAAGCTCAAAACTTTAGATTTTTAAAATAATTTAAAAGCATTTTATTGTGAAATATATTTAATATTCAATTTAGAAAAATTTACTATAATACGTAATTTATAATACTACTTTAAACAGAATACCAATTCATTCTTTAAATAATTAATACGATAATAGATTAAACAAAACACCTACGCTGAAATATACTTTAAAATATTTAAGTTCAAACTACTTCGATAATTGGCTAAAAATACATACTATATGAATAGTTAAAAATAAGGTTACCTTAGAAAATATAAATTAGGTTCTCACTCTTTTTAAAACAAAACTCTTAGTTACCATTTTAAATAATTACTACGATAATAAATTTGAAAATATTTACTTTTAGAATTTAAAGGATTAAAAGAATAAATTTTCTAAACATGCTTTTTAAAACAACATTAAAACTTTTACTTATATTTAAAAAAAATTAACTTTGAACGTACTTGGATATCCAGAGAAATATACTTCTCTTCACAATCTTCTTTAAATTTTCAATTTCAAACACTTGAATCAATTTCCACATTAATTTCCAATTTACTCCCTTTCTTACTTCAAAATCTATTAACTTCAGATTTTATTTCTTAATTATTGATATAAAATAGTTTAACTGAGAATACCAAATTTTGATTTCCCAAATTACTTCTTAATCCCTTTAAATAAATTTAAACTTGAATTTTAAAATAATTATTTATTCCTTTAATTTATATATCTTAAGTTTACAATTCATTAAACTCGGTTTATTCAAAATTCCTTCCATACTCGAAGTTATTTATTATTATTTTCATATTACTTCTATTTCTTTTCAATTCAATTCTTAATTTTATTCAAATTTCCTACAATTATTTTACTTACAAATCCATTTCTTGTATTTTCTTTCCAAAATCCAAATTGTATATTTTTGGAAATTCATTATACCCAATTATATCCAATCAAACCATAGCATTCAATATTTCAACATAATTCATCATAGAATATCAAATCATCTCAACAGGGAAATTAAATAATTCAAATAAATGTTGAGGGATCCAGTTGGATCCCTCCAACCTGTTTTCCCTGCATCCACAGACGTTAGCACAACATATATAATATCTTCATAAAAAAATAAAGGAAATTAATCATTTCAAGATATAGTATATGCTACTATATAACACAACAATCAATTCAACCATTCAAACAATTATTTAAATTTAATAATTTAAATTTTAAACTTAACTGAGTGAGATTAACTCACCTTTGATTCTGTTTGCAATCCACTTCAATATTGCCTTGGTTTTCCCAATATTGACCTTGAGTAATCAATTTATACAAATTTTATTATTATTCAAAGTTGTTCGAACGATTAAAAATTCCATTGCGAATTTCATTTAGCCAATGATATATTTCAACTAATAATTTGATTTTAAACTAATTTCCTTTAATATCACTAGTGACTAAAATTTGAATAGGTAAATTTAACAAGCTAATCATCATAATACTTTATTCTAAAACAACTAATAACTTTAAAACATATATATGTATTTTTTTTATTTTTTTTAAAAAAACTACGCATATATTTATACATATATAGCTTTCATAAAACCCTAACTTATATAAATTATGTCAACATTTAAAACCCTTTTTTAAATTCTCAAAATTCCCTATATATGTTACATTAAACAGAATGGTTTATATATCCTACTGTAAATATATTTTATTTATCTTTTCATAAAAACTCCATAACCATTTTTAAATCCTCATTTTTAAAATCTGATCTATATATATGAATATATCCAGTTTATCTATACCTATATACATGCAATTATAAAATTTAAATAATAATAATAAAAAACATCTTACTACCTTACTGCTATCATTGCCAAAACAACTTCGGCCAGCAATAACGAGCTCGAGCTCTGCAACACCCAGCTCGAACGCTCTTCACCTTGCTGCCTACCAAGAGTTCCACTCGCCTTGCAGTAGCCTTACGCGAGCCATCACTCCCCCTTTGCCATCCCATCACGGCTTCCACCTCGAGTTCGCGAAACCACAACCCAGATCGAATCGCGAACTGCCTCGTGGCTGAGATTCCACTTGCAAATTCTCTACACGAAATCGAGAAGCTGCCTCCAGAAATCATGCTGTCCTCCACCCCTCGATGTTGCCGTCCTAAACACGACCTCCACCACCAAATAGAGATCACCTGCACCCTTCCACAACCACGAGGACAGCCTCCACAAACGTCATCGAATTGTAGACCGCAACCGAGACCACTTCCGACCTCGTACCCCTTATAGCCGCCTAGGCCAAGCCACATCGCTCGGTTTTCTATTCGATGCGAAAGTTTCTTTTACCTTTTTTTTATTTGATTTCGAGAATTACTGAGAGAATGAGGAAGGAGCTCGGTTTTATTGATTAATGCAGTTCTATCTCTGCTCGATTCGAAAAAAAGGCGTGTTTCAAACAGCACGTACGCTGACAACGTAGGGTGGCTTGGAATTGAAAGAAAGGAGGTGATGTAAAAGATTTACAAATTTATATAAATTATAAAAATTGAATCTTCGATAGAATTTCAGCGTGTTTGTATCGTACGCTCACCCAACAACTCCGTTCACTACGAAAATTGAAATCTGATAATAATGCAATATTACGGATCCAATGGAACTGGTTTCGTCGAATTCCGAGACTGTGCCTCGGAAGGCTATTTTTAAATTCATTTTAAACAATAAAATTTTAAAACTGGACAAACCACTGTTAATTTCAATTTTACAACTTCTATTATTTCCAGTGTTATCAATATAATTTTTTACAAATCTTCAAATTATTTTTAACAGGCTTAAAACTCCAGATTCAACATTTTACTCAATTTCAAATTATTCAATTCAATAGTTAAATTATCAAATAAATCATGAGATTTGAATTAAAGTTAAAATTAACTTTTAAATCTCTAAAATCGATTAAATATCCCAATTTTTAAATGCTCAAAAATTCCGGGTCGTCACAATCCTCCCCCCTTAAACGAATTTCATCCCCGAAATTACTAGTTAGGAAGAATGGTCCAATACCCGTTTACTATTTTCCTTAAAACCAAACAGTTTAATTAACTTGCCACATATCTTTTATTATAGACCCACTATCATTCTTACTAACTTCCCAAAACCTTCCATAGTTTGCAAACAATCCTATTTTGCCCAAACATTCAAGTTTTAATTTTAAAACCAATTTTGAACTATCAAAATTTTCTCAAAATTTTTCTAACACTTTAAATTTCCGAAAAATTTCACCAGCGTCTCCTTTGCGCGGCTGACTAGGTACAACTACAAAATGGCTCTACGGCCTCCCAAATCCAAAAAGAAAACAAAAGACCAAGTGGCTCAATCCAAAAACCCAATCAAATTTCACACCAAATTTAAATACATACCTTTTTGTCGAGCATTTTATAATTTTATTCTTTGAAATCAAATCCAACTTTATTTTCCCTTTATAATACCTGCATATCCTGCTTAACACTAATTTCTAATCACAATATTCCAAAAACATTTTATCGACTTCCTTACAAGTGTCAATTATTTACTCATTCAAATATCAACTTGGAATATATTTGTAATATCAATCTCCAGTTAAGAATTCACCATTCCTTACTTAAGTTGCATTCTATATGCTTCTTCGTTTGTTTTCACTTTACCACTTTAGTTAATATCTATTTCTATTCAAATTGATTTCCACATTACATATGAATTTTATTTATTTTCAACTTTGAACGTTTAAATTTTATTTTTCATTTATAACTAATTTATGTCATTTCAATTAGCTTCATTGACTAATTTATTACAACTTCCAATTTGAAACCGTTTTGTCGTTAACAAAAGTTTCCAAAATTTCCAAAAATTTTCTAACTCCCAAAATTTCCAAATTTTTTTGGCAACGTCTCCTTTCTACGGAGGAGCTTTTGCAATTTGACAAAAGAGATAAATATATATACATCGACCCACACGGTCGGAAAAACCAAAAACAGTTCATATTTCCTATTTTTATTGCGTAAGCGTACCTTATTTAGCATTTTTAAGCATGCGGCTTATTATTTTTAGTAAATAGCACAACCAAATCCAGCCGCACGGCTCCCAGGTACCTGTACTTACTCAATTTAAACATGTAAGTGACAAATATACAAAGTTTAACTATAGTTCACTTAGTTGCAATGGTTAAAACAAATGAATTCTAAAAGAAATGCACATCAAATATTTTCCGTAAGCAATTTATACAATTTTCGTATTAATTCAACTGTTTCAATTAATTTACAAACCATTTTCATTCAATTTGAATGGTTTAAAACTCAATCGCTTACACTTAATTTATTTTTAAGCAATCCGAACTCATATTTAATCCAATTATTCTCAAAATCAATTTATTTTACTTCTATCAACTCATAGAATTTTAATTTCTTCCATTTACATCAAATGACAATTTATTCTATGTAATTCAACGAGATCCATGCGAATAAATAAGTATGTATGTTTTATAATCAATTGAAATTGATTTCAACTAAATTTATAATTAATTCTATTCCATTTTTTTTTAAATTCATTCACAACCCATATATTCTCATTTTCATTGCATTTAAAGTTGAATCCATTCACTTACATTTTATTTTATTAACCAAACTAGTTCATTCAAAACCATTAACAAGGGTGGTTCATCTTCATTACCAATTAAATTTCCTTTTTATTTTAATTCATTCACGACCATTTATTTAGCTCGACCCATTCCAAGCTTGCTCATTTCTAACCATTCCCGAATTAATTCAAACTAAGCTTTAATTTTAATGGTCATTCAATTTTACTCATAGTCGAGCTTCTAATTATTCTCAATTTAAGTTAATTTACTCAATTTATTTCACTTCAAACTTAAGTTCACTTCCATTTGATTCTTATTTAGTCCATCCATTTATTTATCCAATATAATTAGTTTATTCACTCAATCCATTTTGAATTTACATTTCCTTAAATATTATTTATAACCCACCAAATTCTATTTTGATTCAAATTTATTTTCACTTGTTTGGATTTTATTTGCAATTCAAATATTACCATTTCAACCCAATTTCATTTTTATTCGATACATTTCAATTATATTTAATTTGTTAACACTTCACGTTAAATTTTAATTTATAACTCAAGTTCTGAATCCACTATCCATTTTCAATTTACCACCCAATTTTATGAACTCACAATTCAACTTCATTCTCAATTACTTTTACTTCATCAACAATTTACGTCGAATTTAATTTATAACTTGAGTTTATTTTCAAACTTCATCATAAACTCACAATTCAATTTCATTAACTAATTTATTATCTAATTAGTTCTTTCCTCGGTTAAAATTCAACACTTGATTTTTAATTTCAAATATCACTTCATTTAATTTTCTTGGTCCAATTTATTTAATAATTCAAGTTTGGATTTTGTTTTCATTATCCAAAACATCAAACAATATTTATTTTGGATTTTCTATTTCACTTTCAAAATTTCTAAGTCACAACTCATTATTTACACAATTCCATCCATTATAGGCTTGAATATATTATTCTTTTATTTTAACTCAAGCCTTATGTTTATTTATAACCCAAGCATAATTTTTATTTCCATGGATTTCTAATTCTTTTACAAGTTATTCTAATTTATTTATTTCAATCTAGTTTCCTATCCAAATTATTTCTTATCCAGCTTATTTCTATCCATCTAGGTAAGAATCTAATTCCATTTAATAGCTCAATTGAATTCTTATTCCAATTCAATTTTACTTTAACTCATATTTATTTAATCTCAATTCGATTTCGACCAAATTCGAATATAACTGGATATTATTTTCAGCTTATTCAATTAATTTCAATCCAGTTAAATTTTTATTTCCCAATCCAAGTTAATTCCAACATTCAAAGCTTATATTCCCTTTCTGATTTAAAAACAATCTCAATTTATAAGCTTACAACTATCTCATCGGGATTTTTAAAACACCCGACCTTTGGTTTCAAATTATTTTGGAATCTCCAAACTTCTCAAATCACATTTCTCAAAAGTCAAACCAATCATGGGTTTACCCTCAATAAATTTCCTTTGAAATTTTCAAAAACAACTAGCTTTTCTGAACAAATCAAATTTTGGCAGCAATCCATCACTTAGAAATTCGAAAATGAATACTGATGATGCGGCCGTCATCATCAGAATTATTTTCTAATAATCCAAGTGATTTCAATGCTATTTCACTTTCAAAATCCCTTTAAAACAAAATTTCCTTTCAGAACTACTACTAAAACAAAAATGCTATCATTTATCATCAAAACACTTCCAAAATCTTCGGGATTTTAAAATTTTCAAATCTGGCTTAAATCAACTATAATTCATTTGCAGGTTTATGCTTATACAAATCCCCATTTAATTATATTTCAATTTATAATTTACATTTATAATTTATATTTATATATTTCATTTCATAATTGAATTTATCTCCTTAATCTTTGGTTATATTTACAATTTCTAGTTAAATTTCCACTCAAAATGATAATAATCTAAATATCATCATTCCTAACATCCAAGCAACCATATATTAGCTAAATAGTTTACAAAAACTTTTTTTAATATCAAAAATATATTTTGGGTAAAATTATTTCATTTACCCGTATTTAAAACAATACTATGTCGATTGTTCTATTCAAGTGTTTAGAAACCCTTTCGATATAGTTGTCCAGACTGTTCTGACGAAGGTTCATATGCCACTCATTAAACCAATCAACACAATATAAAAATAATTTATATTCACTAACAAATACGCGCTCATATCTATTTATACGCTCAAACTCATACTAGAGTACTACGGACTCTATTTTAAATGAGTAATTCCCACCAGAGCCAAGGTTATCACCAACCTAAGCTCTGATACCAAGTGTAACGACCCGCAAATCCGTACCCCTTGAGTCAATACTATTCTACAACAATCAACTCAAGTTGTACAGAAATACGAACCATTTGGGCTAAAGAAGAAGAGGTAGACGAAGAAAAATAGAAAACAACAACAGAATCTAACCATCGCAGTGGAATAAAATATAATAGATAATAAATGATCTTGACTCAAAAATCAAATATCTCTGTTTATATATTACATCATCAGAGTACATTAATCACAACTCAACATCAATATCATACAAATGGATACACAACAACTCAACACAGCGGAAATATATATATAAACAAGTACGAGAGTACGTATCGTCATCCAGCTCGTCTCCTGAGCTCCACAGCATCATCCTGTATCCTATAATACTCGGTCTGACCCGAGCATTACATTTAAATAACACCCGAGTCAGTCTGGAATACCAGCGTGAGAAAATCACACCCAATTGATTATTAAAGTTTCAAAAATCCTTTGAAAACAAAAGCATCTCGTAAGACCACGTCACAAATAAACATGTCGGGTTTTTACCTTACGATAGCTAAAGCATTTTCATAGAAATCCTCTGATATTATAATAGGGTCTATACACAAATACTTATAAAATAGCCGAAATTGTTGCATTATTAAATTCCAGCTACTAGCCACAAAGTGGGTAATACAAACAAAACTCGTACAAGGCTCGTAGGGAGAATGGATTTTCAACCAACGACTAGGCACCGGGGTACCACCTGTCACAGTACGGGGCCTAGATCACCGTACCGAGGAGTACGCCCGCTCCCCTGCAACACAAGGCCGAGACTACCCCTTACTGGATAATCCCGAGTGATATCACCCCGCGGTTGGGATCTGCAACCGCCCACTAAGCCGAAATAAAAAGGGACATCTAGACTGGAATGACCTCACCCTGCTTGGGTGCTACCCACCTAGCCTTGCTGCATTACCCCTGATTTTCAATCATTCCCATTTGATGAGGCTTGAGGCTAAGCGTTATCTTTTTAGAACATATCCCTTAGAATGCCCATCGTTCACCTGACGATGTTTCGCAAGCATTCATCCATACAAGTCCGTTCCGGGTTCAAACGGAACCGAAGGCACTATTCCTACTACATCCATTTGGAAATATCCTCAGGATTAGTAGCGATTAGCCCTTGCACTTCACTGCTCCATCTTCGAATCCAAAAATCGTTTTCACGAAACGTAAAAACCGGATCGAAGTGGTTTTCGAGAAATAAATCTCGATCCCGGTCTCTTCGAAATGATCAACGTATTTGTCCAATATTGATAGTCGGTGATTTAACTATCAATTAATAATTACAAACAACCATCAACCAATAAAAAAATTCCCAAATTATTTATCTCAAAATATCTTTACAAGATATATTCTCACTTTCAAGACCTTTTGAAAACAGTTTTCAAACTATCTTCCTTTTTCTCGGAATAAATTCCAAATATTTTCATTTCCACTGGAATCACCAAGCTCAAAACTATAGATTTTTAAAATAATTTAAAAGCATTTTATTGTAAAATATATTTAACATTCAATTTAGAAAAACTTACTTTAATACTTAATTTATAATACTACTTTAAACAGAACACCAAATCATTCTTTAAATAATTAATACGGTAATAGATTAAACAAAACACCTACTCTGAAATATACTTTAAAATATTTAAGTTAAGACTACTTCGATAATTGGCTAAAAATACATACTATATGAATAGTTAAAAATAAGGTTACCTTAGAAAATATAAATTAGGTTCTCACTCTTTTTAAAACAAAACTCTTAGTTACCATTTTAAATAATTACTACGATAATAAATTTGAAAATATTTACTTTTAGAATTCAAAAGATTAAAATAATAAATTTTCTAAACATGCTTTTTAAAACAACATTAAAGCTTTTACTTATATTTAAAAAAAATTAACTTTGAACGTACTTGGATATCCAGAGAACTATACTTCTCTTCACAATCTTCTTTAAATTTTCAATTTCAAACACTTGAATCAATTTCCACATTAATTTCAAATTTACTCCCTTTCTTACTTCAAAATCTATTAACTTCAGATTTTATTTCTTAATTATTGATATAAAATATTTTAACTGAGAATACCAAATTTTGATTTCCCAAATTACTTCTTAATCCCATTAAATAAATTTAAACTTGAATTTTAAAATAATTATTTATTCCTTTAATTTATATATCTTAAGTTTACAATTCATTAAACTCGGTTTATTCAAAATTCCTTCCATACTCAAAGTTATTTATTATTATTTTCATATTACTTCTATTTCTTTTCAATTCAATTCTTAATTTTATTCAAATTTCCTATAATTATTTTACTTACAAATCCATTTCTTGTATTTTCTTTCCAAAATCCAAATTGTATATTTTTGGAAATTCATTATACCCAATTATATCTAATCAAACCATAACATTCAATATTTCAACATAATTCATCATAGAATATCAAATCATCTCAACAGGGAAATTAAATAATTCAAATAAATGTTGAGGGATCCAGTTGGATCCCTCCAACCTGTTTTCCCTGCATCCACAGACGTTAGCACAACATATATAATATCTTCACAAAAAAATGAGGGAAATTAATCATTTCAAGGTATAGCATATGCTACTATATAACACAACAATCAATTCAACCATTCAAACAATTATTTAAATTTAATCATTTAAATTTTAAACTTAACTGAGTGAGATTAACTCGCCTTTGATTCTGTTTGCAATCCACTTCAATATTGCCTTGGTTTTCCCGATATTGACCTTGAATAATCAATTTATATAAATTTAATTATTATTCAAAGTTGTTCGAACGATTAAAAATTCCATTGCGAATTTCATTTAGCCAATGATATATTTCAACTAATAATTTGATTTTAAACTAATTTCCTTTAATATCACTAGTGACTAAAATTTGAATAGGTAAATTTAACAAGCTAATCATCATAATACTTTATTCTAAAACAACTAATAACTTTAAAACATATATATATGTATTTTTTTTATTTTTTTTAAAAAAACTACGCATATATTTATACATATATAGCTTTCATAAAACCCTAACTTATATAAATTATGTCAACATTTAAAACCCTTTTTTAAATTCTCAAAATTCCCTATATATGTTACATTAAACAGAATGGTTTATATATCCTACTGTAAATATATTTTATTTATCTTTTCATAAAAACTCCATAACCATTTTTAAATCTTCATTTTTAAAATCTGATCTATATATATGTATATATCCAGTTTATCTATACCTATATACATGCAATTATAAAATTTAAATAATAATAAAAAAAACATCTTACTACCTTACTGCTATCATTGCCAAAACAACTTCGGCCAGCAATAACGAGCTCGAGCTCTGCAACACCCAGCTCGAACGCTCTTCACCCTGCTGCCTACCAAGAGTTCCACTCGCCTTGCAGTAGCCTTACGCGAGCCATCACTCCCCCTTTGCCATCCCATCACGGCTTCCACCTCGAGTTCGCGAAACCACAACCCAGATCGAATCGCGAACTGCCTCGTGGCTGAGATTCCACTTGCAAATTCTCTGCACGAAATCGAGAAGCTGCCTCTAGAAATCATGCTGTCCTCCACCCCTCGATGTCGCCGTCCTAAACACGACCTCCACCACCAAATGGCGATCACCTACACCCTTCCACAACCACAAGGACAACCTCCACAAACGTCATCGAATTGTAGACCGCAACCGAGACCACTTCCGACCTCGTACCCCTTATAGCCGCCTAGGCCAAGCCACATCGTTCGGTTTTCTATTCGATGCGAAAGTTTCTTTTCCCTTTTTTTATTTGATTTCGAGAATTACTGAGAGAATGAGGGAGGAGCTCGGTTTTATTGATTAATACAATTCTATCTCTGCTCGATTCGAAAAGAAAAAAAAAGGCATGTTTCAGACGGCAAGTAGGCTGACAACGTAGGGTGGCTTGGAATTGAAAGAAAGGAGGTGATGTGAAAGATTTACAAATTTATATAAATTATAAAAATTGAATCTTCGATAGAATTTCAACGCGTTTGTATCGTACGCTCACCCAACAACTCCGTTCACTACGAAAATTGAAATCTGATAATAATGCAATATTACGGATCCAATGGAACTGGTTTCGTCGAATTCCGAGACTGTGCCTCGGAAGGCTATTTTTAAATTCATTTTAAACAATAAAATTTTAAAAATAGACAAACCACAGTTAATTTCAATTTTACAACTTCTATTATTCCCAGCGTTATCAATATATTTTTTTACAAATCTTCAAATTATTTTTAACAGGCTTAAAACTCCAGATTCAACATTTTACTCAATTTCAAATTATTTAATTCAATGGTTAAATTATCAAATAAATCATGAGATTTGAATTAAAGTTAAAATTAACTTTTAGATCTCTAAAATCGATTAAATATCCCGATTTTTAAATGCTCAAAAATTCTGGGTCGTCACAATATTCGTAGACTAAAAAGGTAGGTTACTTAGAGGCTAAGTAACCATACAATACACCCTTAGCCGTTCGAAATTCTAAGGTATCAAATGCGTTTTACATTCTCATTCAAGTCACTTTATCGTGGTGTTGCAATATTGGTAAAAAGACCACGCATGTTGATGAATATGAGCAGAACAATAAGGTACGGAAAACGAGAAAAACGGAACGGTCGTAAAAAAAGAACGTTTATTGCACTATAGTATCAACAGACAAGTTTTCGATCCATATCCCCATTTATTCCCTAGATGATCCATAATATCTTAAATATCGAGTGTTGAGCATGCTCGAGTGTTTCGCGGAGATCGAAAACTTTCGCCAATACCGTCGAATCAGATCAGCGAGCGGTCCGTCGCTTTCTTACGTTTCTTCAAATGACCATAACTTTAGACTCGTTTGGAGTTACGGGAGCCACAACCTATCAGAACGAAGCTCTTTCCATGTTCTACGTTTCTAACTGTTGAAATTTTCATGAATCGGTTTTGTGTGCAGAATAATTCCATCTAAAGTTTTTTTACAACTCGCATGTTTTCGTTCGTAAATTTATTCCGCGGAGTTTGTGGTGTATATAGTCGGCCAAAATTGATGTAAACCTAGAAGGACAACAAAAAAACAAAAAGATACGAAGATAAAAAAGGCCGCGATAATTTTCCGCTAAAATATTGAAATTGGATTTAAAATTGGATAAAACATGAAACTAAAAGATATTCGCTGACCGAAAAAGTAGGTTACTTACATGTTAAGTAATCGTACAAAACAAGCTCGGCCGTTCAGAATTCTAAAGTATCAAATGCGTTTAACATTCTTCTTGAAGTCACTTTGTCGTGGTTTTGTAATATTGGTAAAAAGACCATGCATGTTGATGAGTATGAGCAAAACAATGAGATACAGATAACGAGGAAAACAGAATAGTCGTAAAAAAAGAACGTTTATTGCGCTATAGCTTTAGTAAACAAGCTTTTGACCTATATCCGCATTTATTCCCTCGATGATCCGCAATATCTTAAATATCGAGTGCTACAGTGTGAGCATGCTTGAGCGTTTCACGGAGATCGAAGACTTTCGCCAACACCGTCAAATCGGATAAGCAAGCGGTCCGTCGCTTTCTTCTGTTTTTTCAAATGACCATAACTTTTGACTCATTTGGAGATACGGGAACCAAGACCTATCAAAACGAAGCTCTTTCAATGTTCTACTTTTCTAACGGTTGGAATTGTCATGGATAGGTTTTTGTGCAGAATAATTCCATCTTTAGTTTTTTTCTATAGTTTGGATTTTTTGTTTATAAATTTGTTCCACGCAGTTTGTGGTATAAATAATCGGACTAAATCGATGAAAACCTAGAAGAACGACAAAAAAAGACAAAAATATACGATGATCAAAAAAGGCCACGATAATATTCCACTAAAAAGATTGAAATTGGATTTAAAATTGGATAAAACAGGAAACCAAAAGATATTCGCAGACTGAAAAAGTAGGTTACTTACAGGCTAACTAATGATATAAAACATCTTCAACCGTTCGAAATTCTAACGTATCAAATGCGTTTAACATTCTACTTGAAGTCACTTTGTCGTGGTGTTGTAATATGGGTAAAAAGACCACGCGTGTTGATGAATATGTGAAAAACAATGGGTGTGAAAAACGAGGAAGATATAACGGTCGTAAAAAGAGAACGTTTATTGCGCTATTGCTTCAGCAGACAAGTTTTTGACCCATATCCCCATTTATTCCCTCGCCGATCCATAATACCTAAAATATCGAGTGTTACGGTTTGAGCATGTTCTAGTGTTTCGTGGAGATCGAAGACTTTCGCCAATACCGTCTAATCGGATCAGCGAGCGGTCCTTCGCTTTCTTATGTTTCTTCAAAAAGCCATAACTTTTGACACGTTTGGAGTTACGGGAGCCACAACCTATCAAAACGAAGCTCTTTCCATTTTCTACATTTCTAATGGTTGGAATTGTCATGGAATGGTTTTGTGTGCAGACTAATTCTATCATAAGTTTATTCTACAGCTTGGATGTTTTCGTTCATAAATTTATTCCGCCTAGTTTGTGGTATAAATAGTCGGACTAAATCGATGTAAACCTAGAAGAACCACGAAAAAAAAACATATACAAAGATCGAAAAGGCCACTATAATATTCTTCTAAAAAGATTGAAATTGGATTTAAAATTAAACAAAATAGGAAACCGAAAGATATTCGCAGACTAAAAAAGTAGGTTACTTAGAGGCTAAGCAATCATATAAAACATCCTCAGCAGTTCGAAATTCTATGGTATCAAATGCGTTTAACATTCTCCTTGAAGTCACTTTGTTGTGGTGTTATAATTTGGTAAACAGATAGCATGTGTTGATGAATATGAGCAAAACAATGAGGTGCGGAAAATGTGAAAGACGGAACGGTCGTAAAAAAAGAATGTTTATTGCGCTATAGCTTCAGTAGACATGCTTTTGACCCATATCCTCATTTATTCCCTTGGTGATTCATAATATCTTAAATTATAATTGCTATAGTATGAGCATGCTCGAGCGTTTCACGGAGATCAAAGACTTTCGCCAATACCGTCGAATCGGAACAGCGAGCGGTCCGTCGCTTTCTTCCATTAAAGAAACGGCCATAACTTTTGACTCGTTTAGAGTTACGGGAGCCACCACCTATCAAAACGAAGCTCTTTCCATGTTCAACGTTTCTAACGGTTGGAATTGTCGCAGATCAGTCTTGTGTGTAGAATAATTCCATCTTAAGTTTTTCTACAGCTCGGATGTTTTCGTTCATAAATTTATTCCGCAGAGTTTGTGGTATAAATTGTCGGACTAAATCGAGGTAAACCTAGAAGAATGACAAAAAAAAAATATGAAGATCAAAATGTCACGTTAATATTCCACTAAAAAATTGAAATTGGATTTAAAATTGGATAAACCAGGAAACCGAAAGATATTCGCAGACTAAAAAAGTAGGTTACTTAGAGGCTAAGTAATCATATAGAACAACCTCAGCCGTTCGAAATTCTAAGGTATCAAATACATTTAACATTTCTCTTGAATTCACTTTGTCATGGTGTTGTAATATTGGTAAAAAGACCGCACGTGTCGATGAATATGAGCAAAACAATGAGGTACGGAAAACGAGGAAGATGGAATGGTCGTAAAAAAGGAACGTTTATTGCGCTATAGGTTCAGCAGACAAGTTTTTGACCCATATCCCCATTTATTCTCTCGGTGATCCATAATATCTTAAATAGAGAGTGTTAAAGTGTGAGCATGCTCGAGTGTTCCGCGGAGATCGAAGACTTTCGCCAATATCATTGAATTGGATCAGCGAGCGGTCCGTCGCATTCTTCCGTTTCTTCTAACGGCATAACGTTTGACTCGTTTGGAGTTACCGGAGCCAAAACCTATCATAACGAAGCTCTTCCACGTTCTAATTTTCTAACGGTTGGAATTGTCATGGATCGGTTTTGTGTGCAGAATAATTCCATCTTTTAATTTTTCTACAGCTCGGATGTTTTCGTTCATAAATTTATTCCGCGGAGTTCATGGTATAAGTAATTGGACTAAATCGATGTAAACCTAGAAGAACAACAAAAAAACAAAAATATACGAAGATCAAAAAAGGCCATGCTAATATTCCGTTAAAAAATTGAAATTGGATTTAAAATTGGATAAAACAGGAAACCGAAAGATACTTGCAGACTGAAAAAGTAGGTTACTTACAGGCTAAGTAATCATATAAAACACCCATAGCCGTTCGAAATTTTAAGGTATCAAATGCGTTTAACATTCTCCATGAAGTCACTTTGTCATGATGCTGTAATATGGTAAAAAGACAGTGTGTGTTGATGAATATGAGCAATACAACGAGGTACGGAAAACGAGGATGACGAAACTGACGTAAAAAAAGAATGTTTATTGCGCTATAGCTTCAATAGACAAGCTTTTGACCCAAATCCTCATTTATACCCTCGGTGATCTATAATATTTTAAATATCGAGTGTTACAGTGTGAGCATGCTCGAGCGTTTTGCGGAGATCGAAGACTTTCGCCAATATCGTCGAATCAGATCAGCAAGCGGTACGTCTCTTTCTTCCGTTTCTTCAAACCGCCATAACTTTTGACTCGTTTGGAGTTACGGGGCCACAACCTATCAAAACGAAGCTCTTTCCATGTTATACATTTCTAACGGTTGGAATTTTCATGGATCGGTTTTGTGTGCATAATAATTCCATTTTAAGTTTTTTCTACAGCTCGGATGTTTTCGTTCGTAAATTTATTCCGCAGAGTTTGTGGTATAAATAGTCGGGCTAAATCGATGTAAACCTAGAAGAACGATAAAAAAACAAAAATATACGGAGTTAAAAGACCAGGATAATATTTTGCTAATAATATTGAAATTGGATTTAAAATTGGATAAAACAGGAAACCGAAAGATATTCGCAGACTGAAATAGTAGGTTACTTACAAGCTAAGTGATCATATAAACACCCTCAGCCTTTCGAAATTCAAATGTATCAAATGCGTTTAATATTCTCCTTGAAGTCACTTTATCGAGGTGTTGCAATTTAGGTTAAAAGTCCGCGCGTGTTGATGAATATGAGCAAAACAATGAGGTAGGAAAACGAAGAAGACGGAACAGTTGTAAAAAAAAAACGTTTATCGCACTATAGCTTCAGCAGACAAGTTTCTGACCCATATCCCCATTTATTCCCTCGGTGATCCATAATATCTTAAATCGAGTGTTATAGTGTGAGCATGCTGGAGCATTTCGCGGAGATCGAAGACTTTCGCCAATATCGTCGAATCGGATCCGCGAGCGGTCCGTCGCTTTCTCCGTTTCTTCAAATGGCCATAACTTTTAATTCGTTTGGCGTTACGGAAGCCAAAACATATCAAAACGAAGCTCTTTCCATGTTCTACTTTTCTAATGGTTGGAATCGTCATGGATTGGTTTTTTGTGCAGAATAATTCCATCTTAAGTTTTTTCTACAGCTCGGATGTTTTCATTTATAAATTTATTCCGCGGAGTTTGTGGTATAAATAATCTGACTAAATTGATGTAAACATAAAAGAATGACAAAAAACCAAAAATATACGAAGATTAAAAAAAGGCCATGATAATATTCCGCTAAAAAGATTGAAATTGGATTTAAAATTTGATTAAATATGAAACGGAAAGATATTCGCAGACTGAAAAAGTACGTTACTTACATGCTAAGTAATCATATAACACACCCTCAGCCGTTCGCAATTATAAAGTATCAAATGCATTTAACATTCTTCATGAAATCACTTTGTCGTGATGTAGCAATATTGGTAAAAAGACCGCGCGTGTTGATGAACATGAGCAAAACAATAAGGTCCGGAAAATGAAGAAGACAGAATGGTCGTAAAAAAAGAATGTTTATTGCGCTATATAACTTCTGTAGACAAGCATTTGACCCATATCCTCATTTATTCTCTCGGTTATCCATAATATCTTAAATATATAGTGTTATAGTGTGAGCATGCTCGAGCGTTTCGTGGAGATCGAAGACTTTCGCCAATACCGTCGAATCGAATCAGCGAAGGGTCCGTCGCTTTCTTCCGTTTCTTCAAACGGCCATAACTTTTGACTCGTTCGGATTTACGAGAGCCACAATCTAGCAAAACGAAGCTCTTTCCATGTTCTAAGTTTCTAATGGTTGGAATTGTCATGAATCAGTTTTGTGTGCAGAATAATTCCATCTTACGTTTTTTCTATAGCTCGGATGTTTTCATTTATAAATTTATTCCGCGGAGCTTGTGGTATAAATAGTGGAGCTAAATCGATGTAAACCTAGAAGAATGGCAAAAAAAACCAAAAAATACGAAGATAAAAAAAGAACACGATAATATTCCGCTAAAAAGATTGAAATTGGATTTAAAATTGGATAAAACAGGAAACCGAAAGATATTCGCAGACTGAAATAGTAGGTTACTTACAGGCTAAGTAATCATACAAAACACCCTTAGCCGTTCGAAATTCTAAGGTATCAAATGCGTTTAACATTCTCCTTGAAGTCACTTTGTCGAGGTGTTGTAATTTTGGTAAAAAGTCTACGCGTGTTGATGAATTAAGCAAAACAATGAGGTACGGAAAACGAGGAAGACGGAACGGTCGTAAAAAAAGAACGTTTATTGCACTATAGCTTCAGCAAACAAGTGTTTGACCCATATCCCCATTTATTCCCTCGGTGGTCCATAATATCTTAAATATCGAGTGTTACTATGTGAGCATGCTCGGGCATTTCACGGAGATCGAAGACTTTCGCCAATATCGTCGAATCGGATCAGCGAGCCGTCTGTCGCTTTCTTCCATTTCTTCAAACGGCTATAACTTTTGACACGTTTGGAGTTACAGGAGCCAAAACCTATCAAAACGATGCTCCTTTCATGTTCTACTTTTCTAACGGTTGGAATCGTCATAGATAAGTTTTGTGTGCAGAATAATTTCATCTTAAGTTTTTTCTACAGCTCGGATGTTTTCAATCATAAATTTAATCCGCAGATTTTGTGGTATAAATAATCGGACTAAATGATGCAAACCTAGAAGAACGACAATAAAACAAAAATATACGAAGATTAAAGAAAGGCCACGATAATATTCCGCTAAAAAGATTGAAATTGGATTTAAAATTGGATAAAATAGGAAACCGAAAGATATTTGTAGAATGAAAAAGTAGGTTACTTACAAGCTAAGTAATCAAATAAAATACCCCCAGCCGTTCGAAATTATAAGGTGTAAAATGCATTTAACATTCTTCTTAAAGTCACTTTGTCGTGGTGTTGTATTTATAGTAAAAAGACCGTGCGTGTTGATGAATATGAGCAAAACAATGAAGTCCGGAAAATGAGGAAGACGGAATAGTCGTAAAAAAAGAACGTTTGTTGCGCGATAGCTACTGTAGACAAGCATTTGACCTATATCCTCATTTATTCCCTCGGTTATCCATAATATCTTAAATATATAGTGTTACAGTGTGAGCATGCTCGAGCGTTTTGTGGAGATCGAAGACTTTCGCCAATACCGTCGAATCGAATTATTGAGCGGTCCGTCGCTTTCTTCCGTTTCTTCAAACGACCATAACATATGACTCGTTTAAAGTTACGGGAGCCACAACCTATCAAAACGAAGCTCTTTTCATGTTCTACGTTTCTAACGGTTGGAATTGTCATGGATCGATTTTGTGTGCAGAATAATTCCATCTTAAGTTTTTTCTATAGCTTGGATGTTTTCATTCATAAATTTATTCCGCGGAGTTTGTGGCATAAATAATCGGACTAAATCGATGTAAACCTAGAAGAACGGCGAAAAAACCAAAAATATACGAAGGTCAAAAAAGACCACGATAATATTCCGCTAAAAAGATTGAAATTGGATTTAAAATTGGATAAAACAGGAAACCGAAAGATATTCGCAGACTGAAATAGTAGGTTACTTACAGGCTAAGTAATCATACAAAACACCCTCAGCCGTTCGAAATTCTAAGGTATCAAATGCGTTTAACATTGTACTTGAAGTCATTTTTTCGATGTATTGTAATTTTGGTAAAAAGTCTGCGCGTGTTGATGAATTGAGCAAAACAATGAGGTACGGAAAACGAGGAAGACGGAACGGTCGTAAAAAAAGAACGTTTATCGCACTATAGCTTCAGCAGACAAGTTTTTGACTCATATCCCAATTTATTCCCACGGTGATCCATAATATCTTAAATATCGTGTGTTACAGTGTGAGCTTGCTCGAGCGTTTCGCGAAGATCGAAAACTTATGCCAATACCGTCGAATCGGATCAATGAGCGGTCCGTTGCCTTCTTCGGTTTCTTCAAACGGCCATAACTTTTGACTCGTTTGGAGTTACGGGAGCCACAACCTATCAAGACGAAGCCCTTTTCATGTTCTACGTTTCTAACGGTTGGAATTATCATGGATCGGTTATTTGTGCAGAATAATTCTACCGTAAGTTTTTTCTACAACCGGATGTTTTCGTTCATAAATTTATTCCCCGGAGATTGTGGTATAAATAGTCGGACTAAATCGATGTAAACCTAGAAGAACGACCAAAAAAATATATACAAAGATCAAAAAAAAGCCAGGATAATATTCCGCAAAAAAGATTGAAATTGGATTCAAAATTGGATAAAACAGGAAACCGAAAGATATTCGCAGATTGAAAAAGTAGGTTACTTACAGGCTAAGTAATCATATAAAACACCCTCAGCCGTTCGAAATTCTAAGGTATCAAATGCATTTAGCATTCTCCTTAAAATCAATTTGTCATGGTGCTGTAATTTTGGTAAAAAGAGCGCGCTATTGTTGATGAATATGAGCAAAACAATGAGGTACGGAAGATGAGAAAGATGGAACAGTCGTAAAAAAAGAACGTTTATTGCGCTATAGCTTCAGCGGATAAGTTTTTGACCCATATCTCCATTTATTCTCTCGGTTGTCCATAATATCTTAAATATCGAGTGTTACAGTGTGAGCATGCTCGAGCGTTTTGCGGAGATCGAAAACTTTCGCCAATACCGTCAACGAGCGGTCCGCCGCTTTCTTTCTTTTCTTCAAATGGCATAACTTTTGACTCGTTTGGAGTTTCGGGAGCCAAAACCTATCAAAACGAAGCTCTTTCCATGTTCTACTTTTCTAATGGTTGGAATTGTCATGGATCGGTTTTGTGTGCAGAATAAATCCATCTTAAGTTTTTTCTACAACTTGAATGTTTTCGTTCATAAATTTATTCCACGGAGTTTGTGGTATAAATAGTCGGACTAAATTGATGTAAACCTAGAAGAACGACAAAAAAAATACGAAGATTAAAAAAGGCCACGAAAATATTCGGCTAAAAAGATTGAAATGGGATTTAAAATTGGATAAAACAGGAAAATGAAAGATATTCGCAGACTGAAAAGGTAGGTTACTTACAGGCTAAGTAATTATATAAAACACCCTCGGTCGTTCGAAATTATAAGGTACCAAATGCGTTTAACATTCTCCTTGAAGTCACTTTGTCGTGGTGTTGTAATATTGGTAAAAAGACCACGCGTGTTGATGAATATGTGCAAAACAATGAGGTATGGAAAACGAGGAAAACAGAACAGTCGTAAAAAAAAGAACGTTTATTGCGTTATAGCTTTAGTAGACAAGCTTTTGACCCATATCCTCATTTATTCCTACGGTGATCCATAATATCTTAAATATCGCGTGTTACAGTATGAGCATGCTCGAGCATTTCACGGAGATCGATGATTTTCGCCAATACCGTCGAATTGGATCAGTGAGCGGCCGTCATTTTCTTCCGTTTCTTCTAACGGCTACAATTTTTGACTCGTTTGGAATTATGGGAGCCACAACCTATCAAAACGAATCACCTTCCATGTTCTATGATTCTAACAGTTGGAATTGTCATGCATCAGTTTTATGTGAAGAATAATTCCATTTTAAGTTTTTTCCACAGCTCGGATGTTTTCATTTAGAAATATATTCCATGGAGTTGGTGGTATAAATAGTCGGACTAAATCGATGTAAACCTAGAAGAATGACAAAAAACAAAAATATATAAAGATCAAAAAAGGCCAGAATAAAATTCCACTAAAAAGATTGAAATTAGATCTAAAATTGAATAAAACCGAAAACCAAAAGATATTAGCAGATTAAAAAGTAGGGTACTTACGGACTAAGTAATCATATAAAACACCCTCAGCTGTTTGAAATTCTACGGTATCAAGTGCATTTAACATTCTTCTTGAAGTCACTTTGTCGTGGTGTTGTAATTTTGAAAAAAAGACCGCGCGTGTTGATGAATATGAGCAAAACAATGAGGTACGGAAAACGAGGAAGACGGAACGGTCGTAAAAAAAGAATGTTTATTGCGCTATAGCTTCAGCAGACAAGTTTTTGACACATGTCTCCATTTATTCTATCGGTTATCCATAATATCTTAAATATCGAATGTTATATTGTGAGCATACTCGAGCGTTTGGCGGAGATCGAAGACTTTCGCCAATACCGTCGAATCGGATCAGCGAGTGGTCCATCGCTTTCTTCCTTTTTTTTAAACGGCCATAACTTTTGACTCATTTGGTGTTACGGATCCACAACCTATCAAAACGAAGCTCTTTCCATGTTCTACGTTTCTAATTGTTGGAATTGTCATGGATCGGTTTTGTGTGCAGAATAATTTCATCTTAAGTTTTTTATACAGCTTGATGTTTTCGTTCATAAATTTATTCCGTGGAGTTTGTGGTATAAATAGTCAGACTAAATCGATGTAAACCTAGAAGAACGACAAAAAAAATATACGAAGATAAAAAAGCCACGATAATATTCCGCGAAAAAGATTGAAATTGGATATAAAATTGGATAAAACAGGAAACCGAAAGATATCGCAGACTGAAAAAATAGGTTACTTACAGGCTTAGTAGTCATATTAAACACCCTCAGTCGTTCGAAATTATAAAGTATCAAATGCGTTTAACAATCTCATTGAAGTCCCTTTGTCGTGATGTTGTAATATTGGTAAAAAGACCGCGCATGTTGATGAATATGTGCAAAACAATTAGGTACGGAAAAGGAGGAAGACGGAACGGTCATAAAAAAAGAACGTTTATTGCGCTATAGCTTCAGTAGACAAGCTTTTGACCCATATTCTCATTTATTCCATCGGTGATCCATAATATCTTAAATATCGAGTGTTACAATATGAGCATGCTCGAGCGTTTCGCGGAGATCGAAGACTTTCGCCAATACCGTCGAACTGGTTCAGCTAGCGACCATTGCTTTCTTCCGTTTCTTCAAACCGCCATAACTATTGACTCGTTTGGAGTTACGTGTGCCACAACCTATCAAAACGATGCTCTTCCCATGTTCTACATCTCAAACGGTTGGAATTGTCATGGATCGGTTTTGTGTGTAGAATAATTCCATCTTAAGTTTTTTCTACAGCTCGGATATTTTCGTTCATAAATTTATTCCGCGGAGTTTGTGGTATAAATAGTCGGACTAAATCGATGTAAACCTAGAAGAACGACAAAATAACGAAAATATACAAAGATCAAAAAAGCCCAGGATAATATTCCACTAAAAAGATTGAAATTGGATTTAAAATTGGATAAAACAGGAAATCGAAAGATATTCGCAGACTACAAAGGTAGGTTACTTACAGGCTAAATAATCATATAAAACCCTATCAGCCGTTCGAAATTCTAAGGTATCAAATGCATTTAACATTCTCCTTAAAATCATTTTGTCATGGTGTTGTAATTTTGGTAAAAAGAGCGTGCATGTTGACGAATATGACCAAAACAATGAGGTACGGAAAATGAGGAAGACGGAACGGTCGTAAAAAAAAAAACGTTTATTGCGTTATAGCTTCCGTAGACAAGCTTTTGTCCCACATCTCTATTTATTTCCTCGGTATCCATAATATCTTAAATACGAGTTTTACAGTGTGAGCGTGCTCAAGCATTTCTCGGAGATCAAAGACTTTCGCCAATACCGTCGAATTGGATCAGCGAGCGGTCCATCGCTTTCTTCCTTTCTTCAAACGGCCATAACTTTTTACTCATTTGGAGTTACGGGAGCCAAAACCTATCAAAACGAAGCTCTTTCCACGTTCTACTTTTCTAATGGTTGGAATTGTCATGGATCATTTTTGTGTGCAGAATAATTCCATCTTAAATTTTTTTTCAACAGCTCGGATGTTTTCGTTCATAAATTTATTCCGCGGATTTTGCGATCTAAATAGTCGGACTAAATCGATGTAAACCTAGAAGAACGACAAAAAAAATATATATATGAACATTAAAAAAGATCACGATAATATTCTGCTGAAAAGATTGAAATTGGATTTAAAATTGGATAAAACTGGAAACCGAAAGATATTCGCAGACTGAAAAAGTAGGTTACTTACAGGCTAAGTAATCATATAAAACACCCTCGGCCATTCGAAATTATGAGGTATCAAATGCGTTTAACATTCTCCTTGAAGTCACTTTGTCGTGGTGTTGCAATATTGGTAATAAGACCGCGCATGTTGATGAATATGTGCAAAAAAATGAGGTACGGAAAATGAGGAAGACGGAACGGTCGTAAAAAAAGAACGTTTATTGCGCTATAGCTTCAGTAGACAAGCTTTTGACCCATATCCTTATTTATTCCCTCGGTGATCCATAATATCTTAAATATCGAGTGTTACAGTGTAAGAATGCTTGAGCGTTTCGTAGAGATCGAAAACTTTCGCCAATATCGTCGAATCGAATCAGCGAGCAGTCTGTCGCTTTCTTCCGTTTCTTTAAATGGCCATAACTTTTGACACGTTTGGAGGTATGGGATCCACAACCTATCAAAACGAAGCTCTTTCCATGTTCTACGTTTCTAACAGTTGGAATTATCATGGATCAGTTTTTGTGCAGAATAATTTCATCTTAAGTTTTTCCTACAGCTCGGATGTTTTCGTTCATAAATTTATTCTCCGGAGTTTGTGATATAAATAGTCGGACTAAATCGATGTAAACCTAGAAGAACGACAAAAAGCAAAAATATAAAAAGATTAAAAAAGGCCAGGATAATATTCCACTAAAAAGATTGAAATTGGATTTAAAATTAGATAAAACAGAAAACCGAAAGATATTCGCAGATTGATAAGGTAGGTTACTTACGGGCTAAGTAATCATATAAAACACCATCAGCCGTTGGAAATTCTAAGATATCAAATGCACTTAACATTCTCCTTAAAATCACTTTGCCATGGTGTTGTAATTTGGGTAAAAAGAGCGCGTGTGTTGATGAATATGAGCAAAACAATGAGGTACGGAAAACAAGAAAGACGGAACGGTCGTAAAAAGTGAACTTTTATTACGATATAGCTTCAGCAGACAAGTTTTTGACCCATATTCTCCATTTATTCCCTCGGTCAACCATAATATCTTAAATATCGAGTGTTACAGCGTGAGCATGCTCGAGCCTTTCGCGGAGGTCGAAGACTTTCGCCAATACCTTCGAATCGGATCAATGAGCGGTCCTTCTCTTTCTTCCGTTTTTGCAAACGGCCATAACATTTGACTCGTTTGGAGTTAAGGGAGCCACAACCTATCAAAACGAAGCTCTTTCCATTTCTATGTTTCTAACGGTTGGAATGTCATGGATCAGTTTTATGTGCAAAATAATTCCATCTTAATTTTTTTCTACAGCTTGGATGTTTTCGTTCATAAATATATTCCGTGGAGTTTGTGGTATAAATAGTCGGACTAAATCGATGTAAACCTAGAAGAACGATAAAAAAACAAAAATATACAAAGATCAAAACAGGCCAGGATAATATTCCCCTAAAAAGATTGAAATTGGATTTAAAATTGGATAAAATAGAAAACCGAAAGATATTAGCATATTGAAAAGGTAGGTTACTTACAAGCTAAGTAATCATATAAAACACCCTCAGCCGTTCGAAATTCTAAGGTATCGAATGCATTTTACATTCCCCTTGAAGTCACTTTGTCGTGATATTGTAATTTTGGTAAAAATATCGTGCATGTTGATGAATATAAGAAAAAAAATGAGGTTTGGAAAACGAGGAAGACGAAACGGTCGTAAAAAAAGAATGTTTTTTGCGCTATAGCTTCAGCAGACAAGTTTTTGACCTGTGTCTCCATTTATTCCCTCGGTTATCCATAGTAACTTAAATATCGAGTGTTACAATGTGAGCATGCTCGAGCGTTTCGCGGAGATCGAAGACTTTCGCCAATACCATCGAATCTGATCAACGAGCGGTCCGTCGCTTTCTTCCTTTCTTCAAACGGTCATAACCTTTGACTCGTTTGGAGTTATAGAAGCCAAAACATATCAAAACGAAGCTCTTTCCATGTTAAACTTTCTAATGGTTGGAATTGTCATGGATCGGTTTCGTATGTAGAATAATTCCATCCTAAGTTTTTCTACTGCTCGGATGTTTTCGTTCATAAATTTATTCCGTGGAGTTTGTGGTATAAGTAGTTGGACTATATCGATGTAAACCTAGAAGAACGATAAAAAAAATATACGAAGATAAAAAATGCCACGATAGTATTCCGCTAAAAAGAATGAAATTGGATTTAAAATTGGATAAAACATGAAACCGAAAGATATTCACAGACTGAAAAAGTAGGTTACTTACATGCTAAGTAATTATATAAAACACCCTCAGTCGTTCGAAATTATAAGGTACCAAATGCGTTTAACATTCTCCTTGAAGTCATTTTGTCGTGTTGTAGAAATATTGGTAAAGAGACCGCGCATGTTGATGAATATGTGCAAAACAATGAGGTACAGAAAACGAGGAAGACGGAACGGTCGTAAAAAAGGAACATTTATGGCACTATAGTTTCAGTAGACAAGCTTTTGACCCATATCCTCATTTATTCCCTGGGTGATCCATAATATCTTAAATATCGAGTGTTACGGTGTGAGCATGCTCGAGCGTTTCGCGGAGATCGAAGACTTTTACCAATACCGTCGAATCAGATTAGCGAGAAGTCCGTCGCTTTCTTCCATTTCTTCAAACGGCGATAAATTTTGACTTGTTCGGAGTTACGGGAGCCACAACCTATCAAAACGAAGCACTTTCTACGTTCTACGTTTGTAACGGTTGGAATTGTCATGGATCGTTTTTGTATGCAGAATAATTCCATCTTAAGTTTTTTCTATAGCTCGGACGTTTTCGTTCATAAATTTATTTCGTGGGGTTTGTGGTATAAATAGTCGGACTAAGTTGACGTAAACCTAGAAGAACGAAAAAAACAAAAATATACAAAGATAAAAAAAATGCTCGGATAATATTCCGCTAAAATGATTAAAATTGGATTGAAAATTGGATAAAACAGGAAATCGAAAGATATTCGCATATTGAAAAAGTAAGTTACTTACAGGCTAAGTAATCATATAAAACACCCTCAGCTGTTCGAAATTCTTAGGTATCAATTTCATTTAACATTCTCCTTGAAGTCACTTTATCATGGTGTTGTAATTTGGTAAAAAGAGCAAGCATGTTGATGAATATAAGCAAAACAATGAGGTATGGAAAACGAGGAAGACGAAACGGTCGTAAAAAAAGAATGTTTTGCGCTATAGCTTCAGCAGACAAGTTTTTGACCCATATCTCCATTTATTCCCTCGGTTATCCATAATACCTTAAATATCGAGTGTTACAGTGTAAGCATGCTTGAGAGTTTCACGGAGATCGAAGACTTTCCCCTATACCGTCGAACCGGATCAGCGAGCGGTCCGTCGCTTTTTTTCATTTCTTCAAACGGCCAAAACTTTTGACTCGATTGGAATTACGGGAGCCAACACCTATCAAATGAAGCCCTTTCCATGTTCTACTTTTCTAATGGTTGGAATTGTCATGGGTCGGTTTTTTGTGCAGAATAATTCCATCTTAAATTTTTGTTTTACAGCTCGGATGTTTTCGTTCATAAATTTATTCCGTGGAGTTTGTGGTCTAAATAGTTGGACTAAATTGATGTAAACCTAGAAGAACGACAAAAAAACAAAAATACACGAAGATTAAAAAATGGCCACGATAATATTCTGCTAAAAAGATTGAAATTGGATTTAAAATTGGATAAAATAGAAAACCGAAAGATATTCGCAGACTGAGGTAGGTTACTTACAAGCTAAATAATCATATAAAACACCCTCAGCCGTTTGAAATTATAAGGTACCAGATGCGTTTAACATTCTCCTTGAATTCATTTTGTCGTGGTATTGTAATATTGGTAAAAAGTCCGCACGTGATGGTGAATATGTGCAAAACAATAAGGTACAGAAAACGAAAAAGACGGAACGGTCGTAAAAAAGAACGTTTATTGCGCTATTGCTTCAGTAGAAAAGCTTTTAACCCATTCCTCATTTATTCCCTCGGTGATCCATAATATCTTGAATATCGAGTGTTACAGTGTGAGCATGCTCGAGCGTTTCGCGAAGATCGAAGACTTTCGCCAATATCGCCGAATCAGATCAGCGAGCAGTCCGTCGCTTTCTTCCGTTTTTTTTCAAACGACCATAACTTTTGACTCGTTTGAAGTTACGAGAGCCACAACCTATCAAAATAAAGATCTTTCCATGTTTTACGTTTTTAACGGTTGGAATTGTCATGGATCGGTTTCGTGTGCAGAATAATTCCAACTTAAGTTTTTTCAACAGCTCGAATGTTTTCGTTCATAAATATATTCCACGGAGTTTGTGGTATAAATACTCGGACTAAATCGATGTAAACCTAGAAGAACGACAAAAAAAATACAATGATCAAAAAATGTCAAGATAATATTCCACTAAAAAGATTGAAATTGGATTTAAAATTGGATAAAACAGAAAATGGAAATATATTCGCATATTGGAAAAGTAGTTTACTTACATGCTAAGTAATCAAATAAAACACCCTCAGCCGTTCGAAATTCTAAGATATCAAATGCATTTAACATTCTTTTTGAACTCACTTTGTCGTAGTGTTGTAATTTTGGTAAAAATACCGTGCGTGTTGAAGAATATGAGTAAAACAATATGGTACGGAAAACGAGGAAGATGGAACGGTCGTAAAAAAGAACGTTTATTACGCTATAGCTTCAGCAGACAAGTTTTTGACTCATATCTCCATTTATTCTCTTGGTTATCCACAATGTCTTAAATATCAAGGGTTATAGTGTGAGCATGCTCGAACATTTCACGGAGATCGAAGGCTTTCGCCAATATCGTCGAATCGGATCAACGAGCAGTCCGTCGCTTTCTTCCGTTTCTTCAAACGGCATTCCCTTTGACTTGTTTGGAGTTATGGGAGCCAAAACCTATCAAAACGAAGCTCTTTCCATGTTCTACTTTTCTAACGGCTGGAATTATATTGGATCAGTTTTGTTTGCAGAATAATTCTATCTTAAGTTTTTTCTACAGCTCGGATGTTTTCGTTCATAAATTTATTCCATGGAGTTTGTGGTATAAACAGTCGAACGAAATCGACGTAAACCTAGAAGAACGACAAAAAAACAAAAATATACGAAGAAAAAAAAGACCACGATAATATTCCTCTAAAATGATTGAAATTGTATTTAAAATTGTATAAAACAGAAAACCGAAAGATATTCGCAGACTGAAAAAATAGGTTACTTACAGGCTAAGTAATCATATAAAACACCCTCAGACGTTCGAAATTATAAGGTATCAAATGCGTTTAACATTCTCCTTGCAGTCACTTTGTTGCGCTGTTGTAATATTGGTAAAAAGACCGCGCATGTTGTTGAATATGTGTAAAACAATGAGATATGGAAAAAAAAAGACGGAACGGTCGTAAAAAAAGAACGTTTATTGCGTTATAGCTTCAACAGACAAGTTTTTGACCCATATCCCCATTTATTCACTCGTTTATCCATAATTTCCTAATATCGAATGTTACAATGTGAGCATGCTCGAGTGTTTCGCGGAGATCAAAAACTTTCGCCAATACCGTTGAATTGGATCGACGAACGGTCTATCACTTTCTTCCGTTTCTTCAAATAGCCATTACTTTTGACTCGTTTGGAGTTACGGGAGCCAAAACCTATCAAAACAAAGCTCTTTCCATTACTTTTCTAATGGTTGGAACTGTCATGGATCGGTTTTGTGTGCAGAATAATTCCATCTTTAGTTTTTTCTACTGCTTAGATGTTTTCGTTCATAAATTTATTCTGTGGATTTAGTGGTATAAATAGTCGGATAAAATCGATGTAAACCTAGAAGAACGAGAGAAAAAAACAAAAATATACGAAGATCAAAAAGGCCAGATAATATTCCGCAAAAAAGATTGAAATTGGATATAAAATTGAATAAAAAAAGTAAACCAAAAGATATTCCCATACTTGAAAAGTAGGTTACTTACAGGCTAAGTAATCATATAAAACAATCTCAGCCGTTCGAAATTCTAAGGTATCAAATGTGTTTAACATTCTTCTTGAAGTCACTTTGTCATGATGTTGTAATTTTGGTAAAAAGACCACGCGTATTGATGAATATGAGCAAAATAATGAGGTATAGAAAACGAGAAAGACAGAACGGTTGTAAATAAAGAATGTTTATTGCGCTATAGCTTCAGCGGACAAGTTTTTGACCCATATCTCCATTTATTCCTTCGGTTATCCATAATTTCTTAAATATCGAGTGTTACAGTGAGAGCATGCTCGAGCGTTTCACGGAGATCGAAGACTTTCTCCAATACCGTCGAATTGGATCATCGAGCCTTCCGTTACTTTTTTATGTTTCTTCAAATGGCCATAACTTTTTAATTGTTTGGAGTTACAGGAGCCAAAACCTATCAAAACGAAGCACTTTCCATATTCTACTTTTCAAATGGTTGGAATTGTCATGAATCGGTTTTGTGTGTAGAATAATTCCATCTTAAGTTTTGTCTACAGCTCGGATGTTTTCGTTCATAAATTTATTCCGCGGAGTTTGTGGTTTAAGTAGTCGAAGTAAATCGATGTAAACCTAGAAGAACGACAAAAAAAAAAAATATACGAACATCAAAAAAGGCCATGATAATATTCCGCTAAAAAGACTGAAATTGAATTTAAAATTGGATAAAATAGGGTACCGAAAGATATTCGCAGACTGAAAAAGCAGGTTACTTACAGGCTAAGTAATCATATAAAACACCCTCCGTCGTTTGAAATTATAAGGTATCAAATGCGTTTAACATTCTTCTTGGAGTCACTTTGTCGTGATGTGGAAATATTGATAAAAAGACCACGCGTGTTGATGAATATGTGCAAAACAATGAGGTACGGAAAAAGTGGAAGACGTTATGGTCGCAAAAAAAGAACGTTTATTGAGCAATAGCTTCAGCAGACAACTTTTGACCCATATCCTCATTTATTCTCTCGGTGATCCATAATATCTTAAATATCGAGTGTTACAGTATGAGCATGCTCGAGCGTTTCACGGAGATCGAAGAATTTCGCCAATAACGTCGAATCGGATCAGCGAGCGGTTCATCGCCTTCTTCAGTTTCTTCAAACGGGCATAACTTTTGACTCGTTTGGAGTTACTGGAGCCACAACCTATAAAAACGAAGCTCTTTTCATGTTTTATGTTTCTAATGGTTGGAATTGTCAAGGATCGGTTTTGTGTGTAGAATAATTCCATCTTAAATTTTTTCTATAGCTCGGATATTTTCATTCATAAATTTATTCCATAGTTTGTGGTATAAATAGTCGGACTAAATCGAAGTAAACCTAGAAGAACGACAAAAAACAAAAATATACAAAGACCAAAAAAGGTCAGGATAATATTCCGCTAAAAATATTGAAATTGGATTTAAAATTGGAAAAAATAGAAAACCGAAAGATATTCGTAGATTGAGAACGTAGGTTACTTACAGGCCAAGTAATCATATAAAACGCCCTCAGCCGTTCAAAATTATAAGATATCAAATGCATTTAACATTCTCCTTGAAGTCACTTTGTCGTGGTGTTGTAATTTTGGCAAAAAGACCGCGCGTGTTGATGAATACGAGCAAAACAATGTGACTTCAAACGAGTCAAAAGTTATGGTCGTTTGAAGAAACCGAAGAAACCGACGGACCACTCGCTGATCCGATTTGATGGTATTGGCGAAAGTCTTCGGCCTCCGTGAAACGCTCGAGCATGCTCACACCATAGATATTTATGATGTTGTGGATCATTGGGGGAATAAACGGGGATATGGGTCAAAAGCTTGTCGACAGAAGCTATAGCGCAATAAACGTTCTTTTTTTACGATCGTTCCGTCTTACACGTTCTCCATACCTCATTGTTTTGCTCATATTCATCAACACAGGCGGTCTTTTTACCAAAATTACAACACCACGACAATGTGACTTCAAGGAGAATGTTAAAACGCATTTGATATCATAGAATTTCGAACAGCTGAAGGTGTTTTTATGATTACTTAGCCTGTAAGTAACCTATTTTTCAGTTTGTGAATATCTTTCATTTTCCTGTTTTATCCAATTTTCAATCCAATTTCAATCTTTTTAGCGGAATATTATCGTGTCCTTTTTTGACCTTTGTATAGTTTTGTTTTTTTTCACTTTCAAGGTTTACATCGATTTAGTCCAATTATTTATACCACAAACTCCATGAAATAAATTTATGAACGAAGATGTTCGAGCTTTAGTAAAAACTTAAGATGGAATTTTTCCCCACACAAAGCCGATCCATGGCAATTCCAACCATTAGAAACATAGAACATGGAAAAAGATACGTTTTGATAGGTTGTGGCTCCTATAACACCAAAGGCGTCAATAGTTATGGCCGTTTGAAAAAACGGAAAAAGGCGACGGACCGCTCGCTGATCCGATTAAATGGTATTGGCGAAAGTTTTCGATCTTCGCGAAACACTCGAGCATGCTCACACCGTGGCACTCGATATTTAAGATATTATGGATCACTGAGGGAATAATTGAGGATATAGGTAAAAGCTTGTCTACTGAAGCTATCGCGCAATAAACGTTCTTTTTTTATGATCGTTCTGTCTCCCTCATTTTCCGTACCTCATTGTTTTGCTCATATTCATCAACACGCACGGTCTTTTTACCAATATTGCAACATCACGGCAAAGTGACTTCAAGGAGAATGTTAAACGCATTTGATATCTTAGAATTTCAAATGGCTGGGGGTGTTTTTTATGATTACTTAGCTTGTAAGTAACCTATGTTTTCAGTCTACGAATATCTTTCGGTTTCCTATTTTATCCAATTTTTAATGCAATTTCAACCTTTTTAGCAGAATATTATGTGGCCTTTTTTTATCTTCGTATATTTTTGTTTTTTTGTCGTTTTTCAAGGTTTACATCGATTTAGTCTGGTTATTTATACCACAAACTCCATGGAATAAATTTATGAACGAAGACGTCCGAGCTATAGTAAAAAGTTAAGATGGAAGTTTTATGCACACAAAAGCGATCCATGACAATTCCAACCGTTAGAAGCGTAGAACATGGAAAGAGATATGTTTTGTTAGGCTGCAGCTCCCGTAACTCCAAACGAGTCAAAAGTTATAGCCGTTTAAAGAAACGGAAGTAAGCGACGGACCGCTCGCTGATCCAATTCGGCGGTATTGACGAAAATCTTCGATCTCCATGAAACGCTCGAGCATGCTCAAACCGTAACACTCGATATTTAAGATATTATGGGTCACTGAGGGAATAAGTGGGGATATGGGTCAAAAGCTTGTCTACTGAAGCTATGACGCAATAAACGTTCCTTTTTTACGATCATTCTGTCTACCTCGTTTTCCGAACCTCATTGTTTTGCTCATATTCATCAACATGCGGGGTCTTTTTACTAAAATTACAACATAACGACAAAGTGACTTCAAGGAGAATGTTAAACACACTTGATATTTTAGAATTTCAAACGGCTGAGGGTGTTTTTTATGATAACTTAGCCTCTAAGTGACCTATTTTTCAGGCTTCGAATATCTTTCAGTTTCTTGTTTGAACCAATTTTTAATCCAATTTCAATCTTTTAGCGGAATATTATCATGAACTTTTTTATCTTGGTATATTTTTTTTGGTCATTTTCAAGGTTTACATCGATTTAGTCCGATTATTTATACCACAAACTCCACGGAATAAATTTATGAACGAAAACATCCGAGCGGTAGAAAAACTTAAGATGGAATTTTTCTGCAGATGAAACTGATCCATGACTATTAAAATTGTTAGAAACGTAGAACATGAAAAGAGCTTCGTTTTGGTAGGTTGTGGCTCCCGTAACTCCACACGAGTCAAAAGTTATGGTCGTTTGAAGAAAAGAAAGAAAGTGACGGACCGCTCCCTAACCCGATTCGACGATATTGGCGAAAGTCTTCGATCTCCGTGAACCGCTCGAGCATGCTCACACTGTAGCACTCGATATTTAAGATATTACGGATCACTGAGGGTATAAATGGGGATGTGGGTCAAAAGCTTGTCTACTAAAGCTATAGCGCAATAGAGTTCTTTTTTTTATGATCGTTCCGTCTTTCTCGTTTTCTATACCTCATTGTTTTGCTTATATTCATCAACGCGCGCGGTCTTTTTACCAAAATTACAACACCACAACAAAGTGACTTCAAGGAGAATGTTAAACGCATTTGATATCTTGGAATTTCGAACGGCTGAGGGTGTTTTTGATGATTACTTAGCCGGTAAGTAACCAATTTTTTCAGTCTGTGATTATCTTTCAGTTTCCTGTTTTCTCCAATTTTTAATCCAATTTCAACTTTTTAGCGGAATATTATCGTGGCCTATTTTGATCTTCGTATATTTTTGTTTTTTGTCGCTTATCAAGGTTTACATCGATTTAGTCTGATTATTTATACCACAAACTCCACAGAATAATTTATGAACGAACACATCCGAGCTGTAGTAAAAACTTAAGATGGAATTTTTCTGTAACGAAACCTATCCATGACAATTCCAACCGTCAGAAACGTAGGACATGAAAAGAGATACGTTTTGATAGGTTGTGGCTCCTGTAACACCAAATGAGTCAAAAGTTATGGCCATTTGAAAAAATAGAAGAAAGCAACGGACCGCTCGCTGAACCTATTCGACGTTATTGGCGAAAATCTTCGATCTCCGTGAAACACACGAGCATGCTCACATCGTAGCACTCGATATTTATGATATTATGGATCATTGAGGGAATAATTGGGGATATGGGTCAAAAGCTTGTCTACAGAAGCTATAGCGCACTAAACGTTCCTTTTTTACGATTGTTCCGTCTTCATCGTTTTCCGTACCTCATTGGTTTGCTCATATTCATCAACACGCGCGGTCTTTTTACCGAAATTACAACATCACGAAAAAGTGACTTCAAGGAGAATGTTGAATGCATTTGATATCTCAGAATTTCAAGCGGCTGACGGTGTTTTTTATGATTACTTAGCCGGTAAGTAAACTATTTTTTCAATCTGTGAATATCTTTCCTTTTCCCGTTTTATCCAATTTTAATCTTTTTAGCGAAATATTATCGTGGCTTTTTTGACCTTCATGTATATTTTTTTGTCATTTTTCAAGGTTTACATCGATTTAGTCCGATTATTTACACCACAAACTCCGCGGAATAAATTTTTGAACGAAAGCACCCATGCTCTTAAAAAATTTAGGATGGAATTTTTCTGCACACGAAACAGATCCATGACAATTCCAACCGTTAGAAACGTAGAACATGGAAAGATCTTCATTTTGATAGGTTGTGGCTCTCGTAACTCCAGACGAGTCAAACGTTATGGCCGTTTAAAGAAACGGAAGAAAGAGTTGGACTGCTCGCTGATCTGATTCGACGGTATTGGCGGAAGTCTTCGATCTTCTCGAAACGCTCGAGCAAGCTCACACTGTAGCACTCATTGTTTTAGATATTATGGATCACTGAGAGAATAAATGGGGATATGGGTCAAAAGCTTGTCTACTCTTTTTTTTTACGATCCTTCCATCTTCCTTGTTTTCCGTGCTACATTGTTTTGCACATATTCATCAACAGGCGCGGTCTTTTTACCAATATTACAACACCACGATAAAGTGCATTAGGGAGAATGTTAAACGCATTTGATATCTTAGAATTTGAAACGGCAGAGGGTGTTTTATATGATTACTTAGTCTATAAGTAATCAACTTGTTCAATCTGCAAATATCTTTCGGTTTTCTGTATTACCCAATTTTTAATCCAATTTCAATCTTTTAACGGAATATTATCGAGGCCTCTTTTGATCTTCACATATTTTTGTTATTTTTGTCATTCTTCTTGGTTTACAACGATTTAGTCTTATTATTTATACCACTAAGTCCACAGAATAAATTTATGAATGAAAACACCTGAGCTATAGTAAAAATTTAAGAAGGAATTTTTCAGCACATGAAACCGATTCATGACAATTCCAATCGTTAGAAACGTAGAACATGAAAAGAGATACGTTTTGATAATTTGTGGCTCCCGTAACTCCAAACGAGTCAAAAGTTATGGTCGTTTGAAGAAACGGAAGAAAGCGACGGACCACTCGCTGATCCGGTTTGACGGTGTTGGCAAAAGTCTTCGATCTCAAACGCTCGAGCATGCTCACACCGTAGCACTCGATATTTAAGATATTATGGATCACTAATGGAATCAATGGGGATATGGGTCAAAAGCTTGTCTACAGAAGCTATAGTGCAATAATGGTTCTTTTTTTACGATCATTCCGTCTTCCTCATTTTCCGTACCTCATTGTTTTGCTCATATTAATCAACACGCGCGGTCTTTTTACCAAAATTACAAGACCACGACAAAGTGACTTTAAAGAGAATGTTAAACTCATTTGATATCTTAGAATTTCGAATGTTTGAGCGTGTTTTTTATGATTACTTAGCGTGTAAGTAACCTATTTTTCAGTCTGCGAATATCTTTCGGATTCCTGTTTTATCCAATTTTTAATACAATTTCAATCATTTTAGCAGAATATTATCATGGCCTTTTTATCTTCTTTATTTTTGTTTTTTTGTTTTTCAAGGTTTACATCGATTTAGTCCGATTATTTATACCACAAACTCCATGGAATAAATTTATGAACGAAGACATCCGAGCTGTAGAAAAAATTAAGATGGAATTTTTCTGCACATGAAACCTGACAATTCCAACTGTTAGAAACGTAGAACATGTAAAGAGATACGTTTTGATAGGTTGTGGCTTCCGTAAGTTTAAACGAGTCAAAAGTTATTGTCGTTTGAAGAAACGGAAGAAAGCGACGGACCGCTCGCTGATCCGATTTGACGGTATTGGCGAAAGTCTTCGTTCTCCGCGAAACGCTCAAGCATGCTCACACCGTAGCATTCAATATTTAAGATATTATGGATCACTAAGGGAATAAATGGGGATATGGGTCAAAAGTTTGTCTACTGAAGCTATAGCGCAATAAACGTACTTTTTTTACGATCGTTCCATCTACCTCGTTTTTCGAACCTTATTGTTTTTCTCATATTCATCAACACGCGTGGTCTTTTTACCAAAATTACAACACCATAAAAAAGTGACTTCAAGTAGAATGTTAAATGCATTTGTTATCTTAGAATTTCGAAAGGCTGAGGTTGTATTTTATGATTACTTAGCCTGTAAGTAACCTATTTTTTCAGTTTGCGAATATCTTTCAGTTTTCTGTTTTATCCATTTTTTAATCCAATTTCAATCTTTCCATGGAATATTATCGTTGTCTTTTTTTGATCTTTTTATATTTTTGTTTTTTGTCGTTTTTTAAGGTTTACATCAATTCAGTCCGATTATTTATACCGCAAACTCCGCGGAATAAATTTATGAACGAAAGCATCCGAGCTGTAGAAAAAATTTAAGATGGAATTATTCTGCACACGAAGCCAATTCATGACAATTTCAACCGTTAGAAATGTAGAACATGGAAAGAGATTCGTTTTGGTAGATTATGGCTCCCGTAACTCCAAAAGAGTCAAAAGTTATGGCCGTTTGAAAAAACGGAAGAAAGCGACGGATCGCTCGTTGATCCGATTCGACGGTATTGACAAAAATCTTCGATCTCCGCAAACGCTCGAGCATGCTCGCGCTGTAGAACTCGATATTTAAGGTTATATGGATCACTGAGGGAATAAATGCGGATATGGGTCAAAAGCTTGTCTACTGAAGCAATAGCGCAACTAACGTTCTTTTTTTACGATCGTTCTGTCTTCCTCGTTTTCCGTACTTCATTGTTTTGCTCATATTCGTTAACACGCGTGGTCTTTTTGCCAAAATTAAAAAACTCGACAAAGTAATTTCAAGAAGAATGTTAAACGCATTTAATATCTAAGAATTTCGAACGGCTGAAGGTGTTTTTTGTGATTACTTAGCCTGTAAGTAACCTATTTTTTCAGTCTGCGAATATCTTTTGTTTTCCTGTTTTATCCAATTTTTAATCCAATTTCAATATTTTTAACGGAATATTATCGTGGCCTTCTTTTATCTTCGTATATTTTTGTTTTTTTCGTTTTTGAAGAATTACATGATTTAGTCCGATTATTTATACCACAAACTCTACGGATTAAATTTATTAACGAAGACATCCAAGCTATAGTAAAAACTTAAAATGGAATTTTTCTGCACATGAAACTGATCCATGACAATTCCAACCATTAGAAATATAGAATATGAAAAGAGATACGTTTTGATAGGTTGTGGCTCCCTAAACTCAGAACGAGTCAAAAGTTATGGCAGTTTAAAAAAAGGTAGAAAGTGACGGACTGCTCGCTAATCCGATTCGACAGAATGGGCGAAAGTCTTCGATCTCCACGAAGCACTCGAGCATGCGCACAACGTAGCACTTGATATTTAAAATATTATGGATCACTAAGAGAATAATTAGGGATATGGGTAAAAAGCTTGCCTACTGAAGCTATAGCGCAATAAACGTTCTTTTTTTACGATCGTTCCGTCTTCCTCTTTTTCAGTACCTCATTGTTTTCCTCATATTCATCAACACGTGCGGTCTTTTTACTAATATTACAACATCACGACAAAGTGACTTCAAGGAGAATGTTAAACGCATTTGATATCTTAGAATTTCGAATGGCTGAGGGTGTTTAAGATTATTACTTAGCCTGTAAGTAACCTACTTTTTCAATCTGCGAATATCTTTCAGTTTTCTGTATTAATCAATTTTTAATCGAATTTCATTCTTTTTAGCGGAATAATATCATGGCCTCTTTTGATTTTCGTATATTATTGTTTTTTTGTCGTTTTTCAAGGTTTACATCAATTTAGTCCGATTATTTATACCACAAACTCCACGGAATAAATTTATGAATGAAAGCATCCGAGCTGTAGAAAATACTTATGATGGAATTTTTCTACACATGAAACCAATCCATGACAATTACAACCGTTGGAAATGTAGAACATGGAAAGAGCTTCGTTTTGATAGGTTGTGGCTCTCGTAACTCCAAATGAGTCAAAAGTTATGGCCGTTTGAAGAAACGGAAGAAAGCGACGGGCCGCTCGCTGATCTGATTCGACGGTATTGGCGAAAGTCTTCGATCTCCGTGAAACGCTCGAGCATGCTCACACTGTAGCACTCGATATTTAAGATATTATGGATCACCGAGGGAATAAATGGAGATATGGGCAAAAGCTTATCTACAGAAGGTATAGCGCAATAAACGTTCTTTTTTTACGATCGTTCCATATTCCTCGTTTTTCGAAGCTCATTGTTTTACCCATATTCAACAACACGCGCGGTCTTTTTACCAAAATTACAACATCACGGCAGAGTGACTTCAAGGAGAATGCTAAACGTATTTGATATCTTAGAATTTCGAAAGACTGAGGGTGTTTCTTTATCATTACGTAGCCTGTAAGTAACCTATTTTTTCAGTCTGCGAATATCTTTCGGTTTCTTGTTTTATCTAATTTTTAATCCAATTTCAATCCTTTTAGAGGAATATTATCATTGCGTTTTTTGATCTTCGTATGTTTTTGTTTTTCTTGTCGTTTTTCAAGGTTTATATCGATTTAGTCCGATTATTTATACTACAAACTCCGCGGAATAAATTTATGAACGAGAACATCCGAGCTGTAGAAAAAACTTAAGATGGAATTTTTCTGCACACGAAACTGATTCATGACAATATCAACCGTTTGAAATGTAGAACATGGAAAGAGCTTCGTTTTGATAGGTTGTGGCTCCCGTAACTCCAAACGAGTCAAAAGTTATGGTCATATGAAAAAATAGAAGAATGCGACGGACTGCTCACTGATCCGATTCGATGGTATTGGCGAAAATCTTCGATCTCCACGAAACGCTCGAGCATGCTCACATAGTAGCACTCGATATTTAGTATATTATAGATCACTGAGGGAATAATTGGGGATATGGGTCAAAAGCTTGTCTACATGAGGCAGAAGCCATAGCGCAATAAACGTTCTTTTTTACGATCGTTTCGTCTTCCTCGTTTTTCGTACCTCGTTGTTTTGCTCATATTCATCAACACGAGCGGTCTTTTTTATCAAAATTACAATACCACGACAATATGACTTCAAAAGAGAATGTTAAACGCATTTGATATCTTAGAATTTCGAATGGCTGAGGGTGTTTTTTATGATTGCTTGGCCTGTAAGTAACCTATTTTTTCAGTCTGCGAATATCTTTCGGTTTTCTGTTTTATCCAATTTATAATCCAATTTCAATCTTTTTAGTGGAATATTATCGTGGCCTTTTTTGATCTACGTATATTTTTGTTTTTTCGTTTTTCAAGATTTACATCGATTTAGTCCGATTATTTATACAACATACTCTACGGAAAAAATTTATGAACGAAGACATCCAAGCTATAGTAAAAACTTAAGACGGAATTTTTTTTGCACACGAAACCAATACATTACAACTCCAACAGTTAGTAACGTAAAACATGGAAAGAGATACGTTTTGATAGGTTGTGGCTTCCACAACTCCAAACTAGTTAAAGTTATGGCCGTTTGAAAAAACGGAAGAAAGCGACGGATCGCTCGCTGATCCGATTCGAAGATATTGGCGAAAATCTTCGATCTCCACGAAACGCTCGAGCATGCTCACACCATAGCACTCGATATTTAAGATATTATGGATCACTGAGGGAATAAATGGGATATGGGTCAAAATCTTATCTATTGAAGCCATAGCGCAATCAACTTTCTTTTTTTACAATCGTTCTGTTTTCCTCATTTTGCTTACCTCATTGTTTTGCTCATATTCATAAGCACGCGTGTTCTTTTTCCCCAAATTAAAAAACCCGACAAAAGTAACTTCAAGGAGAATGTTATACGCATTTGATATCTTAGAATTTCGAACGGCCGAGGGTGTTTTTTATGATTACATAGCCTGTATGTAACCTATTTTTTCAGTCTGCGAATATCTTTCGGTTTCCTGTTTTATCCAATTTTTAATCCAATTTTAATCTTTTTAGTGGAATATTGTCGTGGCCTTTTTTGATCTTCGTATATTTTTTTTCGTTTTCCAAGGTTTACATCGATTTACTCCGATTATTTATACCACAAACTTCATGGAATAAATTTATGAACGAAGACATTCGTGCTATAGTAAAAACTTAAGATGGAATTTTTCTGCACATGAAATCGATCCTTGACAATTCCAACCGTTAGAAACATAGAACATGGAAAGAGATACATTTTGATAGGTTGTGGCTCTCGTAACTCCAAACAAGTAAAAAGTTATGGTCATTTGAAAAAATGGTAGAAAGCGACGGACCGCTCGCTGATCCGATTCGACGTTATTGGCGAAAGTCTTCGATCTCCGCGAAACGCTCGAACATGGTCACACCGTAGCACTCGATATTTAAAATATTATGGATCACTGAGCGAATAATTGAGAATATGGGTCAAAAGCTTGTCTACTGAAGCTATAGCGCAATAAACGTCCTTTTTTAACGATCGTTCCGTCTTCCTCTTAGAATATGGATCACACGCGCGGTCTTTTTACGAATATTACAACACCACGACGAAGTGACTTCAAGAAGAATGTTAACGCATTTGATATCTTAGAATTTCGTACGGCTGAGGGTGTTTTAGATTATTACTTAACCTGTAAGTAACCTACTTTTTCAGTCTGTGAATATCTTTCGGTTTCCTATATCATCCAATTTTTAATCTAATTTCAACCTTTTTAGCGGAATATTATCGTGGCCTCTTTTGATCACCGTATATTTTTGTTTTTTTGTCATTTTTCAAGGCTTACATCGATTTAGTCCGATTATTTATACCACAAACTCCATGGAATAAACTTATGAACGAAAACATCCAAGCTGTAGAAAAAGTTTAGATGGAATTTTTCTACACACGAAGCCGATCCATGATAATTCCAACCATTAGAAACGTAGAACATGGAAAGAGCTTCGTTTTGATAGGTTATGGCTCCCGTAACTCCAAACAAGTCAAAAGTTATGGCCGTTTGAAGAAACGGAAGAAAGCGATGGACCGCTCGCTGATCCGATTCGACGGGATTGGCGAAAGTCTTCGATCTCCGCGGAACGCTCGAGCATGCTCACACCGTAGCACTCAATATATAAGATATTATGGATCATTGTGAGAATAAATGAGGATATGAGTTAAAAGCTTGTCTACAGAAGCTATAGCGTAATAAACGTTTTTTTTTTACGATCATTCTGTCTTCCTCGTTTTCCGTACCTCATTGTTTTGCTCATATTCATCAATACGCGCGGTCTTTTTATCAAAATTACAACATCACGACAAAGTGACTTCAAGGAGAATGTTAAACGCATTTGATATCATAGAATTTCGAACGGCTGAAGCTGTTTTTTATGATTACTTAGCCTATAAGTAACCTATTTTTTCAGTCTGTGAATATCTTTTGGTTTCCGTTTTTATTCAATTTTTAATCCAATTTCAATTTTTTTAGCGGAATATTATCATGTTCTTTTTTATCTTCCTATATTATTATTTTTTGTCGTCTTTCAAGGTTTACATCAATTTAATCCGATTATTTATACCACAAACTCCACGGAATAAATTTATGAACAAAAACACCCGAGCTGTAGAAAAAAATTTAAGAATGAATTTTTCTGCACTCGAAACCAATCCATGACAATTCCAATCATCAGAAATGTAGAACATGGAAAGAATTTCATTTTGATAGGTTGTGGCTCCCGTAACTCGAAATGAATCAAAAGTTATGGCCATTTGAAGAAACAGATGAAAGCGACGGACCGCTCATTGATCCGATTCGATGGTATTGGTGAAAGTCTTCGATCTCCGAAAAACGCTCGAGCATGCTCACACTGTAGCACTCGTATTTAAGATATTATGGATCACTGAGGGTATAATGGGGATATGGGTCAAAAGCTTGTCTATAGAAGCTATAGCGCAATAAACGTTCTTTTTTTACGATCGTTCCATCTTCCTCATTTTCTGTACCTCATTGTTTTGCTCATATTCATCAACATGCGCGGTCGTTTTACCAAAATTACAACATCACGACAAAGTGACTTCAAAGAGAATGTTAAATGCATTTGGTACCTCAGAATTTCGAACGGCTGAGGGTGTTTTTTATGATTACCTGGCTTGTGAGTAACCAACTTTTTCAATCTGCGAATATCTTTCGGTTTCCTGTATTTTCCAATTTTTATTCCAATTTCAATCTTTTTAGCGGAATATTATTGTGGCCTCTTTTGATCTTCATATATTTATGTTATTTTTTCGTTCTTCTAGGTTTACAACGATTTAGTCCGATTATTTATATCACAAACTCACGGAATAATTTATGAACGAAAACACCCGAGCTGTAATAAAAACTTAAGATGAAAATTTTATGCACATGAAACCGATCTATGACAATTCCAGCCGTTAGAAACGTAGAACATGGAAAGAGCTTCGTTTTGATAGATTCTGGCTCCTGTAACTTCAAACGAGTCAAAATTTAAAGCCGTTTGAAAAAAACGAAAGAAAGCGACGGACCACTCGTTGATCCGATTCGACGGTAGTTGCGAAATTCTTCGATCTCCGTGAAACTCTCGAGCATGCTCACACCGTAGCACTCGATATTTAAGATATTATGGATCAGTGAGGGAATAAATGGGGATATCGGTCAAAAGCTTGTCTACAGAAGCTATAGCGCAATAAACGTTATGTTTTTACGATCGTTCTGTCTTCCTCGTTTTCCGTACCGCATTGTTTTGCTCATATTCATCAACACGTGCGGTCTTTTTACCAAAATTACAATACCATGACAAAGTGACCTCATGGAGAATGTTAAACGGATTTGATATCTTAGAATTTTGAACGGCTGAGGGTGTTTTTTATCATTACTTAGCCTGTAAGTTATCAATTTTTTCAGCGTGCGAATATCTTTCAGTTTTCTGTTTTATCCGATTTTTAATCAAATTTCAATCTTTTTATTAGAATATTATCGTGGCCTTTTTTCTATCTTTGTATATTTTTGTTTTTTTGGTCGTTTTCCAAGATTTACATCGATTTAGTCCGATTATTTATACCACAAACTCCACGAAATAAATTTATGAACAAAAACATTCGAGCTGTAGAATTTTTTTTTTTTGAAATTTTTCTACACACGAAACCGATCCATGACCATTCCAACCGTTAGAAATGTAGAACATGTAAAGAGCTTCGTTTTGATAGGTTGTGGCTTCCGTAACTCCAATGAAGTCAAATGTTATGGCTGTTTCTTCAAAAATGAAAGAAAACGATGGGTCGCTAGCTAATCTGATTCGACGGTACTAGCGAAAGTCATCGATCTCCGCAAAACGCTCGAGCATGCTCACACCGCATTACTCGATATTTAAGATATTATGGATCACTAAGGGAATAAATGGGGATATGGGTCAAAAGCTTGTCTACAGAAGCTATAGCGCAATAAACGTTCTTTTTTTACGATCGTTCCGTCTTCCTCATTTTTTGTACCTCATTGTTTTGCTCATATTCATCAACACGCGCGGTCTTTTTACCAAAACTACAACACCATGACAAAGTGACTTCAAGGAGAATGTTAAACGCATTTGATATCTTAGAATTTCAAATGGCTGAGGGTGTTTTTTATGAGTACTTCGTTTGTAAGTAACCTACTTTTTCAGTCTGGGAATATCTTTCGGTTTCCTATTTTATCCGAATTTTAATCCAATTTCAATCTTTTTAGCGTCGAACATGGAAAGGTCTTTATTGATAGGTTGTGGCTCTCGTAACTCCAAACGAGTCAAAAGTTATGCTCGTTTGAAAAAATGGAAGACAGCGACGGACCGCTCGCTAATCCGATTCGACGGTACTGGCGAAAGTCTTCGATTTTCGTGAAACGCTCAAGCATGCTCACATTGTAGCCCTTAATATTTAAGATATTATGGATCACTAGGGGAATAAATGGGGATATGGGTCAAAAGCTTGTCTACAGAAGCTATGGTGCAATAACAATTCTTTTTTACGATCGTTCCATCTTACTCGTTTTCCCTACCTCATTGTTTTGCTCATATTCATCAACACGCGCGGTCTATTTACCAAAATTACAACACCACGACAAAGGGACTTCACGGAGAATGTTAAACGCATTTAATATCTAAGAGTTTCGAACTGCTGAGGGTGTTTTTTATGATTACTTAGCCTGTTAGTAACCTCCTTTTTCAGTCTGCGAATATCTTTCGGTTTTCTGTTTTATCTAATTTTTAATCCAATTTCAATCTTTTTAGCGGGATATTATCGTGGCCTTTTTCGATCCTCATATATATATTTTTTGTCGTTTTTCAAGGTTTATATCGATTTAGTCCGATTATTTATACCACAAACACCGCGGAATAAGTCTATGAACGAAAACATCCGAGCTGTAGAAAAACTTAAGATGGAATTTTTCTGCAAACGAAACTAATCCATGACAATTCCAACCGTTAGAAATGTAGAATATGGAAAGAGCTTCGTTTTGATCGGTTGTGACTCCCGTAACTCCAAAAGAGTCAAAAGTTATGGCCATTTGAAGAAACCGAAGAAAGTAACGGACCGCTCATTGATCCGATTCGACGGTATTGGCAAAAGTCTTCGATCTCCATGAAATGCTCGAGCATGCTCACTCTGTAGCACTCGATATTTGAGATATTATGGTTCACTGAGAAGATAAATGGGGAGATGGATCAAAAACTTGTCTACAAAAGCTATAGCGCAATAAACGTTCTTTTTTACGATCCTTTCATCTTCCTCGTTTTCCATACCTCATTGTTTTGCTCGTGTTCATCAACATGCATGGTCCTTTTACCAAAATTACAATACCATGCCAAAGTGACTTCAAGGAGAATGCTAAACGCGTTTGATATCTTAGAATTTCAAACGGTTGAGTGTGTTTTTTATGATTACTTTGCTTGTAAGAAACCTATTTTTTTATTCTACGAGTATCTTTCGGTTTCCTGTTTTATCCAAATCTTTTTTGCAGAATATTATCGCGGCCTTTTTTGTTCTTCGTATAATTTTGTTTTATTGTCTTTTTTCAAGGTTTACATCGATTTTGTCCTATTATTTAATCACAAACTCCACGGGATAAATTTATGAATGAAAACATCCGAGCTATAGAAAAATTTAAGATGGAATTTTTCTGCACACGAAACCGATCTATGACATTTCCAACCGTTAGAAATGTAGAACACGGAAAGAGCTTCGTTTGATCGGTTGTGGCTTCCATAACTTCAAACGACTCAAAAGCTACGACCATTTGAAGAATTGGAAGAAAGCGACGGACCGCTCGCTGATCTGACTCGACGGTAGTGGCGAAAGTCTTCGATCTCCATGAAACACTCGAGCATGCTCACACTGTAGCACTCGATATTTAAGATATTACGGACCGCTGAGGAGATAAATGGGGAGATGTGCCAAAAGCTTGTCTACAGAAGCTATTGCGCAATATACGTTCTTTTTTATCGATCGTTCCACCTTCTTCGTTTTCCGTACCTCATTGTTTTACTCATATTCATCAACACGCACGGTCTTTTTACCAAAATTACAACACCACGACAAAGTGACTTCAAGGAGAATGTTAAACCCATTTGATATCTTAGAATTTCGAACGGCTAAGGGAGTTTTTAATGATTAGTTTTCCTGTAAGAAACCTTTTTTTCAGTCTGCGAATTCGATTTTCTATTTATCCAATTTTTAGTCCAATTTCAATCTTTTTAGTGGGATATTATCGTGGCCTTTTTTGATCTTCGTATTTTTATTTTTTGTCGTTTTTCAAGGTTTACATCGATTTAGTCCGATTATTTATACCACAAACTCCGCGGAATAAATTTATGAATGAAAACATCTGTGTTGTAGAAAAACTTAAGATTGAATTTTTCTGCACACGAAACCGATCCATGATAACTCTAACTGTTAGAAATGTAGAATATGGAAAGAGCTTCGTTTTGATAGGTTGTGGTTCCTGCAACTCCAAACGTGTCAAAAGTTATGGCCGTTTGAAGAAACGGAAAAAACTACGGAAAGCTCGCTGATCCGATTTGACAGTACTGGCAAAAGTCTTCGATCTTCACGAAATGCTCGAGCATGCTCACATTGTAGCACTCGATATTTAGGATATTATGGATCACTGAGGGAATAAATGTGGATATGGATCAAAAGCTTGTCTACAGAAGCTATAGGGCAATAAACATTCTTTTTTTATGATCATTCCGTCTTCCTCGTTTTCCATGCCTCATTGTTTTGCTCATATTCATCAACACGTGCGGCCTTTTTACCAAAATTACAACATCACGACAAAGTGACTTCAAGAAGAATGTTAAACGCATTTGATACCTTAGAATTTCGAACGGCTGAGGGTGTTTTTTATGATTACTTAGCCTGTAAGTAACCTACTTTTTTATTTTGCGAATATCTTTCGGTTTCCTGTTTTATCCAATTTTTAATCCAATTTTAATCTTTTCAGTGGGATATTATCGTGGCCTTTGTTGATTTTCAAATGTTTTTTTTTTGTCGTTTTTCAATGTTTACATCGATTTAGCCCGATTATTTATTCCACAAACTCCGCGGAATAAATTTTATGAATGAAAATATCTGAGTTGTAGAAAAAACTTAAGATTGAATTTTTCTGCACACGAAACCGATCCATGACAATTTCAATTGTTAGAAACGTAGAACATGGAAAGAGCGTCGTTTTGATAGGTTGTGGCTCCCGTAACTCCAAACGAGTCAAAAGTTATGGCCGTTTGAAGAAAGGGAAGAAAGCGACGGACCGCTCACTGATCCGATTCGACGGTACTGGCAAAAGTCTTCGATCTTCGCGAAACGCTCGAGTATGCTCAAATTCTAGCACTTGATATTTAAGATATTATGGATCACCGAGGGAATAAATGGGGGTATGGGTCAAAAGCTTGTCTACAGAAGCTATAAAGCAATAAACGTTCTTTTTTTTACGATCGTTCAGTCTTCCTTGTTTTCCGTACCTCATTGTTTTGCTCATATTCATCAACACGTGCGGTCTTTTTACCAAAATTACAAGACCATGACAAAGTGACTTCGAGGAGAGTGTTAACGCATTTGATATCTTAGAATTTCGAACAGCTGAGGGTGTTTTTTATGATTACTTAGCCTGTAAGTAACTTATTTTTTAAGTCTGCGAATATCTTTCGGTTTTCTGTTATCCAATTTTGAATCCAATTTCAATTTTTTTAGCGGAATATTATCGTGGCCCTTTTTGATCTTCGTATATTTTTATTTTTTTTGTCGTTTTTCAAGGTTTACATCGATTTAGACCGATTATTTATACCACAAACTCCGCGGAATAAGTTTATGAACGTAAACATCCAAGCCGTAGAAAAACTTGAGATGGAATTTTTATGCACACGAAACCGATACATGGCAGTTCCAACCGTTAAAAACGTAGATGATGGAAAGAGCTTTGCTTTGATCGGTTGTGGCTCCCGTAACTCCAAACGAGTCAAAAGTTATGGCCATTTGGAGAAACGGAAGAAAGCGACGGACCGCTCGTTGATCCGATTCGACGGTATTGGCGAAGGTCTTCGATCTCCATGAAACTCTCGAGCATGCACACACTGTAGCACTCGATATTTAAGATATTATGGATCACTGAGGGGATAAATGGGGAGATGGGTCAAAAGATTGTCTAAGAAGCTATATCACAATAAACGTTCTTTTTTTACGATCGTTCTGTCTTCCTCGTTATTCGTACTATAATGTTTTGCTCATATTCATCAACACGCGTGGTCTTTTTACCAAAATTACATGACCACGGCAAAGTGACTTCAAAGAGAATGTTAAACACATTTGATATCTTAGAATTTTGAATGGTTGAGGGTGTTTTTTATGATTACTTAGCATGTAAGAAACCTATTTTTTCAGTCTGCGAATATCTTTTGGTTTCCTGTTTTATCCAATTTTTAATCCAATTTCAACATTTTTAGCGGAATATTATCGTGGCCTTTTTTGATCTTCGTATATTTTTGGTTTTTTTCCGCCTTTCGTGGTTTACATCGATTTTGTCCGATTATTTATACCACAAACTCCGCAGAATAAGTTTATGAACGAAAACATCCGAAATAGAGAAAAAACTTAAGATGGAATTTCTCTGCATACGAAATAGATCCTTGACAATTCCAACCGTTAAAACGTAGAACATGGAAAGAGCTTCATTTTGATTAGTTGTGGCTTCGGTAATTCCAAAAGAGTCAAAAGTTATGGTTGTTTGAACAAACGGAAGAAAGCGACATACCGCTCGCTGATCCGATTCGACGGTATTGGCGGAAGACTTCGATCTCCGTGAAACGCTCGAGCATGCTCACACTGTAGCACTCGATATTTAAGATATTATGGATCACTGAGGGTATAAATAGGGAGATGGGTCAAAAGCATGTCTACAGAAGTTATAGCGCAATAAACGTTCTTTTTTTACGATCGTTCCGCCTTCCTCGTTTTCCGTACCTCATTGTTTTGCTCATATTCATCAACACGCACGGTCTTTTTACCAAAATTACAACACCACGACTAAGTGACTTCATGGAGAATGTTAAACGCATTTGATATCTTAGAATTTCGAACGGCTGAGGGTGTTTTTTATGACTACTTAGCCTGTAAGAAACCCATTTTTTAGTCTGCGAATATCTTTCGGTTTTCTGTTTCATCCAATTTTTAGTCCAATTTCAACCTTTTTAGAGGGATATTATCGTGGCCTTTTTTTATCTTCGTATGTTTTATTTTTTCTATCGTTTTTCAAGATTTACATCGACTTAGTCCGATTATTTATACACAAACTCCGCGGAATATATTTATGAATGAAAACATCTGAGTTGTAGAAAAACTTAAGATTGAATTTTTCTGCACATGAAATCGATTCACGATAATTCCAACCGTTATAAACGTAGAACATGGAAAGTGCTTCGTTTTGATAGGTTGTAGCTTCCCTAACTCCAAACGAGTCAAAAGTTTTGGCCGTTTGAAGAAACGGAAGAAAGCGACGGATTGCTTGCCAATCCAATTCGACAGTACTGGCAAAAGTCTTCGATCTTCGCGAAACGCTCGAGCATGCTCACATTGTAGCACTCGATATTTAGGATATTATGGATCACTGAGGGAATAAATATAGATGTGGGTCAAAACTTGTCTACATAAGCTATAGGGCAATAAATGTTCTTTTTTTATGATCATTCCATCTTCCTCGTTTTCCGTACCTCTTTGTTTTGCTCATATTCATCAATAAGCGAGGTCTTTTTACCAATATTACAACACTACGACAAAGTGACTTCAAGGAGAATTTTAAACGCATTTGATATCTTAGAATTTCGAATGGCTGTGGGTGTTTTTTATGATTACTTAGCTTTTAAGTAACCTACTTTTCCAGTTTGCGAATATCTTTCCGTTTCATATTTTATCCAATTTTTAGTCCAATTTCAATCTTTTTAGTGGGATCTTATCGTGGCCTTGTTGTTTTTCGTATATTTTTTTGTTTTTTTGTCGTTTTTCAATGTTTATATCGATTTACTCTGATTATTTATTCCACAAACTCCGCGGAATAAATTTACGAATGAAAACATCCGAGTTGTAGAAAAAACTTAGGATTGAATTTTTCTGCACACAAAACTGATTCATGACAATTCCAACGTTAGAAACGTAGAACATGGAAAGGGCTTCGTTTTGATAGGTTGTTGCTCCCGTAACTCCAAACCAATCAAAAGTTATGGCCATTTGAAGAAACGGAAGAAAGCGATGGACCGCTCGCTGATCCGATTCGACGGTACCGGCGAAAGTCTTCGATCTTCGCGAAACGCTCGAGCATGCTCACATTGCGGCACTCGATATTTAAGATATTATGGATCATGTGAGAATAAATGGGAATATGGGTGAAAAGCTTATCTACAGAAGCTATAGGGCAATAAACGTTCTTTTTTTACGATCGTTCCATCTTCCTCGTTTTCCGTGCCTCATTGTTTTGTTCATATTCATCAACACGCGCGGTCTTTTTACCAAAATTACAAGACCACGACAAAGTGACTTCAAGGAGAGTGTTAACGCATTTGATATCTTTGAATTTTTAACGACTGAGGGTGTTTTCTATGATTACTTAGTCTGTACGTAACCTATTTTTTCAGTCTGCGAATATCTTTCGGTTTTCTGTTTTATCCAATTTTGAATCCAATTTCAATCTTTTTGACGAAAAAATATCGTGGCACTTTTTGATCTTCGTATATTTTTGTTTTTTTGTCGTTTTTCAAGCATCGATTTAGACCGATTATTTATACCAAAAACTTCGCGGAATAAGTTTACAAACGAAAACATCCAAGCTGTAGAAAAACTTATGATGGAATTTTTCTACACACGAAACTGATCCATGGCAATTCCAACCTTTAGAAAGGTAGAACATGGAAATAGCTTCGTTTTGATCGGTTGTGGCTCCCGTAACTCCAAAGGAGTCAAAAGTTATGGCCATTTGAAGAAACAGAAGAAAGTGACGGACTGCTCGCTGATCCGATTCGACGGTATTGGCGAAAGCCTTCGATCTCCGTGAAACGCTCGAGCATGCTCACACTATAGCACTCGATATTTAAGATATTATGGATCACTGAGGGGATAAATTGGGGGATGGGTCAAAAGCTTGTCTACAGAAGCTATAGCATAACAAACTTTCTTTTTTTACGATCATTTCGTCTTCCTCGTTTTCCGTACCTCAATGTTTTGCTCGTATTCATCAACGTGCACGGTCTTTTTGCTAAAATTACAACACCACTACAAAGTGACTTCAAGTAGAATGTTAAACGCATTTGATATCTTAGAATTTCGAATGGCTGAGGGTATTTTTTATGACTGCTTAGCCTGTAAGAAACCTATTTTTTCAGTCTACGGATATTTTTTGGTTTCTTGTTTTATCCAATTTTTAATTCAATTTCAATCTTTTTAGCGGAATATTATCGTGGCCTTTTTTGATCTTCGTATTTTTTTTTTTATCGTTTTTCAAGGTTTACATCGATTTAGTCCAAATATTTATACCACAAACTTCGCGGAATAAATTTATGAACGAAAACATCCGAGGTGTAGAAAAAACTTAAGATGGAATTTTTCTGCACACGAAACCGATCCATGACAATTCCTATCGTTAGAAACGTAGAACAGGAAAAGAGCTACGTTTTGATAGGTTGTGGCATCCGTAACTCCAAACGAGACAAAAGTTATGGCCGTCAGAAGAAACAGAAGAAAGTGACGGACCGCTCGCTGATCTGATTCGACAGTATTAGCGAAAATCTTCGATCTCCGCGAAACGCTCGAGCTTCCTCACACCGTAGCACTCGATATTTAAGATATTATGGATCACTGGGGGAATAAATGGGGATATGGGTCAAAATCTTGTCTACAGAAGCTATAGCGCAATAAACGTTCTTTTTTTACGATCGTTCCGTCTTTCTCGTTTTTCGTACCTCATTGTTTTGCTCATATTCATCAACACGCGCGGTCTTTTTACCACAACATCGCGACAAACTGATTTCAAGGAGAATGTTAAACGCATTTGATATCTAAGAATTTCAAATGGCTGAGGGTGTTTTTTATGATTACTTAGCCTCTTAGTAACCTACTTTTTCAGTCTGCGAATATCTTTCGGTTTTCTTTTTATCCAATTTTTAGTCCAATTTCAATCTTTTTAGCAGGATATTATTTTGGCTTTTTTTATCTTCCTATTTTTGTAGTTTTTCAATGTTTACATCGATTTAATCCGAATATTTATACCACAAGCTCCGCGGAATAAATTTATGAAAGAAAACATCCGAGCTGTAGAAAAACTTAATATTGAATTTTTCTGCACACGAAACCGATCTGTGACAATTTCAACCGTTAAAAACGTAGAACATGAGAAGTGCTTCGTTTTGATTGGTTGTGACTCCCATAACTCCAAACGAGTCAAAAGATATGGCCGTTTGAAGAAACGAATGTAAGCGACGGACCGCTCGCTGATCCGATTCAACGGTACCGGCGAAAGTCTTTGATCTTCGCGAAACGCTCGAGCATGCTCTCATTGTAGCACTCGATATTTAAGATATTAGGGATCACTAAGGGAATAAATGGGATATGGGTCAAAATGCTTGTCTACATAAGCTATAGGGCAATAAACGTTCTTTTTTACGATCGTTCTATCTTTCTCGTTTTCTGTATCTCATTGTTTTGCTCATATTCGTCAACACGCGCGGTCATTTTACCAAAATTACAACACCACGACGAGGTGACTTTAAGGAGAATGTAAAACGCATTTGATATCTTAAAATTTCGAACGGCTGAGGGTGTTTTTTGTGATTACTTAGCCTGTAATAACCTACTTTTTCGGTCTGCGAATATCTTTCGGTTTCATGTTTTATCCACTTTTTAATCCAATTTCAATTGATTTAGCGGGATATTATCATGAACTTTTTGATCTTCGTATTTTTGTTTTTTTATCGTTTTCAAGGTTTACATCGATTTAGTCCGATTATTTATACCACAAACTCCGCGGAATAAATTTATGAAAGAAAACATCCTACTTTAAGAAAAAACTTAAGATTGAATTTTTCTGCACATGAAACCAATCCATGACAATTCTAACCATTAGAAATGTAGAACATGGAAAGGGCTTCGTTTTGATAGGTTGTGACTCTCGTAACTCCAAACTAGTCAAAAGTTTTGGCCGTTTGAAGAAACGGAAGAAAGCGACGAACCGCTCGCTAATCCGATACTTCGGTACTGGCGAAAGTCTTCAATCTTCACGAAACGCTCGAGCATACTCGCATTGTAGCACTCGATATTTAAGATATTATGGATCACTGAGGAAATAAATGGGGATATGGGTCAAAAGCTTTTCTACAAGAGATATAGTGCAATAAACGTTCTTTTTTTACGATTGTTCCGTCTTTCTCATTTTCTGCACTTCGTTGTTTTGCTCATATTCATCAACACGCGCGGTGTTCTTACCAAAATTACAACACCACGACAAAGTGACTTCAAGGAGAATGTTAAATGCATTCGATGTCTTAGAACTTCAAACGGCTGACGGTGTTTTTTATGATCACTTAGCCTGTAAGTAACCTATTTTTTCAGTCTAAGAATATCTTTCGGTTTCCTGTTTTATCCAATTTTTAATCCAAATTCAATTTTTTTGCGGAATATTATCGTAGCCTTTTTCGATCTTCGTATATTTTGTTTTTTTGTCATTTTGCAAAGTCCGATTTTTTATACCACAAACGCCACGGAATAAGTTTATGAACGAAAACATCCAAACTGTAAAAAAACTTGAGATGGAATTTTTCTGCACACGAAACTGATCCATGACAATTCCAACCGTTAGAAACGTAGAACATGGAAAGAGCTTCGTTTTGATCGGTTGTGGCTCACGTAACTCCAAACGAGTCCAAATTTATGGCTATTTGAAGAAATGGAATAAAGCGACGGACCACTCGTTGATCCGATTCGACGGTATTGGTGAAAGTCTTTGATCTCCGTGAAACGCTCAAGCATGCTCACACTGTAGCACTCGGTATTTAAGATATTATGGATCATTGAGAGAATAAATGAGGATATGGGTCAAAAGCTTATCTACAGAAGCTATAGCGCAATAAACTTTCTTTTTTTTATCGTTCCATCTTCCTCGGTTTCCGTAACTCATTGTTTTGCATATTCTCTTCAACACGCTGGTTTTTATGCCAAAATTACAACACCACGACAAAGTGACTTCAAGGAGAATGTTAAACGCATTTGATATTTTAGAATTTCGAACGGTGAGGGTGTTTTTTATGATTACTTAGCTTGTTAGAAACCTATTTTTCAGTCTGCGAATATCTTTCAGTTTCCTGTTTTATCCAATTTTTAATCCAATTTCAATCTTCTTAGTATGTTTTTGTTTTTTTGTCGTTTTTCAAGGTTTACATCGATTTTGTCCGATTATTTATACCACAAACTCCGCGGAATAAATTTATGAACGAAAACATCCGAGCTGTAGAAAAAACTTAAGATGGAATTTTTCAGCACATGAAACCGATCCATGACAATTCCAATCGTTAGAAACGTAGAACATGGAAAGAGATTCCTTTTGATAGTTGTGGCTTTCGTAACTCTAAACGAGTCAAAAGTTATGGCCGTTTGAAGAAACGGAAGAAAGCGACGGACCGCGCGCTAATCCAATTCGACGGTATTGGCGAAAGTCTTTGATCTCCGTGAAATGATCGAGCATGCTCACAACGTAGCACTCGATATTTAATATATTATGGATCACTGAGGGAATAAATGGTGATATGGTCAAATGCTTGTCTACAGAAGCTATAGTGCAATAAACGTTCTTTTTTTACGATCGTTCCGCATTCTTCGTTTTCGTACCTCATTGTTTTGCTCATATTCATCAACACGCGCGGTCTTTTTGCCAAAATTACAACACCACGACAAAGTTACTTCAAGGATAATGTTAAACGCATTTGATATCTTAGAATTTCAAACGGCTGAGGATGTTTTTTATGATTATTTAGCATGTAAGATGTTTTTTTTGTCTACAAATATTCTTTGGTTTTCTGTTTTATCCAATTTTTAACCCAATTTCAATCTTTTTAGCGGAATATTATCATGGCCTTTTTTTATCTTTATATATTTTCGTTTTTTATCGTTTTTCAAGGTTAACATCGAATTAGTCTGATTATTTATACCACAAACTCCATGGAATAAATTTATGAACGAAAACATCCGAGCTGTAGAAAAAACTTAAGATGGAACTTTTCTATACACGAAACTGATCCATGACAATTCCAATCGTTAGAAATGTAGAACATGGAAAGAAATTTGTTTTGATAGGTTGTGGCTTCTGTAACTCTAAAAGAGTCAAAAGTTATGGCCGTTTGAAGAAACGGAAGAAAGCAATGGACCGCTCCCTAATCTGATTCGATGGTATTAGCGAAAGCCTTCGGTCTCTATGAAATGCTCGAGCATGCTCACAACGTAGCACTCGATATTTAAGATATTATGGATCACTAGGGGAATAAATGGGGATATGGGTTAAAAGCTTGTCTACAGAAGTTATAGAGCGCGCAATAAACGTTCTTTTTTTGTGATCATTCCGCCTTCCTCGTTTTCCGTACCTCATTATTTTGCTCATATTCATCAATACGCGTGGTCTTTTTACCAAAATTACAACATCACGACAAAGTGACTTCAAGGAGAATGTTAAACGCATTTGATATCTTATAATTTCGAACAGCTGAGGGTGTTTTTTATGATATCTTTTGGCTTCTTATTTTATCCAATTTTTAATCCAATTTTAATCCTTTTAGTGGAATATTATTGTGGCCTTTTTTGGTCTTCATATATTTTTGTTTTTTTGTCGTTTTTCAAGGTTTACATCGATTTAGTCCGATTATTTATACCACAAACTCCACGGAATGAATTTATGAACGAAAACATCCAAGCTGTAGAAAAAACATGCGATGGAATTTTTATGCATACAAACCGATCTATGACAATTCCAATCATTAGAAATGTAGAACATGGAAAGAGCTTCGTTTGGATAGGTTGTGGCTTCCATAGCTCCAAACGAGCCAAAAGTTATGGTCATTTGAAGAAACGGAAGAAAGCGACTGACCGCTCGCTGATCCAATTCGACGGTATTGGCGAAAGTCTTTAATCTCCGCAAAATGCTCGAGCATGCTTACACCATAGCACTCGTTATTCAAGATATTATGGATCACTGAGGGAATAAATTGGGATATTGGTCAAAAGCTTGTCTATAGAAGCTACAGCGCAATAAACTTCTTTTTTTACGATTGTTCCGCCTTCCTCATTTTCCGTACTTCATTGTTTTGCTCATATTCATCAACAAGCACGGTCTTTTTATCAAAATTACAAAACCACGACAGAATGACTTCAAGGAGAATGTTAAACGCATTTGATACCTTAGAATTTCGAACAGCTGAGGGTGTTTTATATCATTACGTAGCCTGCAAGTAATCTATTTTTTCATTCTGCGAATATCTTTCGATTTCCTGTTTTATCCACTTTTTAATCTATTTCAATCCTTTAAGCAGAATATTATCGTGACCTTTTTTGATCTTCATATATATTTGTTTTTATTTGTCGTTTTTCTAGGTTTACATCGATATAGTCCGATTATTTATACCACAAACTCCGCGGAATAAATTTATAAACGAAAACATCCGAGCTGTAAAAATATTTAAGATGAAATTTTTCTGCACACAAAACAGATCCTTGACAATTCCAACCGTTAGAAACGTAGAACATGGAAAATGCTTGTTTTGATCAGTTGTGGCTCTCGTAAATCCAAATAAGTCAAACGTTATGGCCATTTAAAGAAACGGAAGAAAGCGACGGACCGCTCGCTAATCCGATTCGGCGGTAATGGCGAAATTATTCGATCTCCGTGAAATGCTCGAGCATGCCCACACCGTAGCACTCGATAATTCAGATATTATGAATCACTGAGGGAATGAATGGGGATATGGGTCAAAACCTTGTCTACAGAAGCTATATCGCAATAAACGTTCTTTTTTTACAATCGTTCCATCTTCCTCCTTTTCCGTACCTCATTTTTTTGCTCATATTCATCAACACGCGCGGTCTTTTTACCAAAATTACAACATCACGACAAAGTGACTTCAAGGAGAATGTTGAACGCATTTGATATTTTAGAATCTCGAACGGTAGAGGGCCGTTTTATGATTACTTAGCCCATAAGAAACCTATTTTTCAGTCTACGAATATCTTTCGGTTTCCTATTTTATCCAATTTTTAATCCAATTTCAATCTTTTTAACGGAATATTATCGTGGCCTTTTTTGACTTTCGTATATTTCTGTTTTTTGTCGTTTTTCAAGGTTTACATCGATTTTGTCCGATTATTTACGCCATAAACTCCGCGGAATAAATTTATGAACGAAAACATCCAAGATGTACAAAAAACTTAGGATGAAATTTTTCAACACACGAAACCAATCCATGACAATTCCAATCATTAGAAACGTAGAACATGGAAAGAGCTTCGTTTTGATAGGTTATGGCTTCCGTAACTCCAAACGAGTCAAAAGTTATGGCCGTTTGAAGAAATGGAAGAAAGCGACGGACCGCTCGCTGATCCGATTCGACGGTATTGGCGAAAGTCTTCGATCTCCACGAAACGCTCGAGCATCCTTACACCGTAGCACTCGATAATTAAGATACTATGGATCATTGGGGAATAAATTGGGATATGGGTCAAAAGCTTGTCTACAAAAGCTATAACGCAATAAACGTTTTTTACGATCATTCCGTCTTCCTCGCTTTCCGTACCTCATTGTTTTTTTCATATTCATCAACACGCACGGTCTTTTTTTCCAAAATTACAACATTACAACAAAGTGACTTCAAGGAGAATGTTAAAGGCATTTGATATCTAAGAATTTCGAATGGCTGAGGGTGTATTTTATAATTACTTGGCCTATTTGTAACCTACGATTTCAGTCTATGAATATCTTTCGGTTTTCTGTTTTATCCAATTTTTAATCCAATTTCAATCTTTTTAGCGTGATATTATCGTGGCTTTTTTGATCTTCGTATATTTTTGTTGTTGTCGTTTTTCAATATTTACATCAATTTAATCCGATTATTTATACCACAAACTCCACGGAATAAATGTGATATCCCAGAATTTCAAACCAAATTTAAATGTGATAATTTTTTAATAAATTAATTAAAATTGATAAAATTGTTATTTTAAACAATAATAATAATTGTGTTTGTATATATATATATATAGATTTTAAATAGAATTATTATATACAAATGGAATTTGGATTTGTTAAAAATTATATGTATATCTCAAATTTGATTTTAAAATTGAATTTGAAATTTAATTTGAATTTGGATATTTAAATTGAAATTCAAAAGATAGTTATTTGTATCTTAAATCATACTTTGGTTTTAAAATGTATTTTCATGATTTTATTTAGAACATAAAATTGTTTATATTATTTACTTTTTAAAGTGATTTATATAACTTAAAATATTTATTTATAAATTAGAAAATCAATTATAAAAGCTTTTTAATACATTTAAAAATCAAATTTTGCATGAAAAGTAACATGTGTTAACTTGCAAATCTCTCTTATAACATGTGTTAAGAAATTAAGTGAGTTTAGTGACAAGTGTCATCTTTATTTTAATTTTTCTTTTGTTTTCAATAAATCTAATTTAAACTTATATAAACAAACAACTTCCTCTACATTTCTTTTTTTTCTATCTTCTTTCCAAATTCTAAGAGCAAAAGCTCTAACCATTTTGCAAATCAAAGAAACTTAAAAATACCAAAATCTGTAAAACAAATTCAGTACAACTAAATCAAGATTCAAGCTATCTTCTTTGCAATTTCAAAGTTTAAAAGCAAAAGGGTCAAACCTTCTAGCCAAGTTAATCTTGGATTTGGAAATCTGCAACCTCAGATCAACTCAGCTAATAAGAACTCTTCAAATTCAAGGTTAAGGCAAATCAAATTCAAGCTTAAAGTAATTAAGTAGTTTAGTTTTAAAAATCACTGCAGTTCAAAGTTTTCCAGTTTGCAAAGTTATTTTTAGTCTCTGCACAATTAATCTGGTGAGTAAACTCTATTTTATTCTGATTTAATCTGGATGCATGAATAGAATTTAGAAGCTTGATGAAAATTTGTTTGCATGTTGTTGTATTGGATGTATTTGAATGTAAATATGGGTGTATGTGTTGATATATCCAAGTCCATCTCTGTTTAAAAAGTACAGAGTTCAAATTTGAATGAAATTTCAATTCCTCTCATTCTAATCCTTGTTAGACTAGAGTATTTAAACAAAGTATGTTTGTTTAAGATTAAAGTAAGATTTAAAAATATATTTAAGTTTAATAAATAAAAATATTATCTGAAAAAAAAACCGAAGAACTGCAGTTTTTGTTAAAAATCAAATACATTGATTTGTAAATTCATTCACATAGTCTGAATTCCGTTACAAAATATGATTTTTAATGCAAAAATCTCGAATTTTAGTTGAGTTTTTGGATTGCATTTCCGTTACAAAATATGTTTGTTTAAGATTAAATTAAGATTTAAAAATATTTTTAAGTTTAATAAATAAAAATATTATCCAGAAAAAAACAGAAGAACTGCAGTTTTTGTTAAAAATCAAATACATTGATTTGCAAATTCATTCACATATTCTGAATTCCGTTACAAAATATGATTTTTAATGCAAAAATCTCGAATTTTAGTTGAGTTTTTGGATTGCATTTCTTAGATGACCAGAAATGGAAGATCGGTCAATTTACGGCGACTGGAGGGATTTTGGGTGTCGTGGCTTTCGTCGAAGCTGGATTGTCATCTGGGGGTGTCGGGAAAAATGGTGAGGGAGGTGACTGATCGCCATGGTGCCAGCGATAGGCCAATAGGTTTTAAAACTCTAGTTTTATCTGGTTTTGAAAAATTGGTCGCACTGGATTCGTCAATGAATCGAACTTGGCCAAGCATGGAGGAGGCGTACCTGAGACGTGGACGAAGGTATGGGCAAAGGCATGGTGGTTTCGGTGGTCGGGATTGCTCAGGCGAAGTGATTTCTGGTGAGGTTGAGAGTTTCCAGTTTCGACTGGAAGACTCAATTTCGTTTAGGGCTTCGTGACATCGGTTCGAAGATCGGAATCGTTCAGATGGTCGATCGGCGACGTGTGCATGGTGTCGCCGGAGGGAGCGATGTCGTTGATGGCCTGTGCACGTGCACAGGCATCAGTTTTGTGTCAAGGGGTTGGGATTGTAATCAAGTTAAAGTGATGTTCGAGTAGGAAGAGAGTTACCTCGGGTTGGAACCCGTGTTCGTGAGTTTACCTTTTCCAGTTTGTTTTTAGCTTAAGTTAAACTTAACCTTATAAAATAAAGAAAGAGAAATGAAGAAGGAAACTCGAGTCAGTACTTGAGTTAGTATCGGGTCGAACCCGAAGTTAAGTTGAATGTTTTAAAGGGTTTTTGAAAACTAGTTTTAAAATTTTAAATTTAAATTGGTTTAAACTTCTATATGATAAATGTTTAAAAACTATTTGATTAAAGAAGTTTTATACTTTGTTAACTAAAATTTGAGATGTTTAAGTATTCTTTTATAAACTTAATTTTTAAAAGTAATTAAGTACAAATAAAGATGAAATGTTTTAAACATGTATTAATTGTAAGTAATTAATGAAATTGTTTTATTTTGAAAATTAGTTAAGTTTTTATGATTAAAGATTACTTTAACTAATAAGGTAATTAAAGTTAAATTAATTAATAATTTTGGATTAATTAATTTATAAAGGTTTAGTTAATTAATTATGGATTTATTAATTGTTAATTAAGAATTTATTTAATTAAGTAATTAAGTACTAATTTATTTGTAATTAATAGTTAACTAATTAAATAATTAAAGATTAATTAATCAATAATTAGTGATTAATTAATTAAGTGATTAGTGATTAATTAATTATTAATTAAGAATTAATTAATCAAGTAATAAGGTTAATTAATTAAGTAATTAAACATTAATTAATTTATAATTAATAGTTGATTAATTAAATGATTGAGAATTTATTAAACAAGTGATTAAGGTTAATTAAGTATGGATGATTGATTGAGTAATTAAGATAAATTAATTTATAATTTGAATTAATTAATTAAGTAATTAAGAATTCTTTAGTTATTAATTAAGAATTAATTAGTCGTTAATTAAGGATTAATTAACTAGTAATTAAGAATTGATTAATTTATAATTAAGTTTTATTAATTAATAATTAAGGTTATTAATTAATAGTTAAAGGATAATTAATTAATTAATTAAAGATTAATTAATTGATTATGAGGTTAATGAAGAAGTGATAATTAATTAAATGATTGTAATTAATTAATGATTAATTAAGAAATGTTAAGTGGTTAATTCTTAGGTAATTAATTTAATTTGAATTAATTAAATTAATTATTATATGGATTAAAGATATGCTTGATTGTGGATGATTGTTTTGAGTAGAATGTTTGGATTTGGTTGATATCTAATGGATGATAACCTGTGATATTTTGTGATGAGATGTTGAATATATCTGTGATAGATGCATGTTATTATCTGTGGATAAGGCTGTGTGAATTCAATGTCTTGAAATGAATTGAATTGTTTAAATCTTTAAACAAACTTGACCTTTAAGATACGTTTGGTTTTCAATGGGACCGGGATCGAAAATCAAGTTTGATTATTCGAAAACCACATTGATCCAAGTTAAACGATAGGTTGTGATATCTAAAGTGAAGAACGAGATGGAGTTTTAGAGTACAAGGGTTATTGTCGTTAACTCTGAGGGCGATTCCAAAATGAGTGTAACGATATAATGCCTTCGGTTTCGTTCAAACCCGGAACGAACTTGTATGGATTGAATGCTTTCAGAACATCGTCAGGTGGACGATGAGCATTCTAAGATAGATGTGTTCTATGAAGGTAATCGTAGCCTCAAGCCTCATCAACCGGAAATGTCTAAAACAGGAGAGGTGCGGCAAGGTTAAGTGGGTAGCACCCAAGTAGGACAAGATTTACCCCTTTCTAGAAGTCCCTTATTATTTCGGCTGTGTGGGCAGTTGTTGGCCACAACTGTAGGGTTGTCTTGTTCGGGACTATCCAGTAAGGAATGGTTCCGGCCTTGTGTTACAGGGAATTTAGGATAGATCCTCGATACGCTGATCTAGGCCTCGTACTGTGACGGGCGGTACCCCAGTAGCCCTACCATTGATGGAAACTCAATATCCAATAAGTGCCCTCGGATTTGATTGTATGCCTATGTATGCTGGAATTTAATAAATGTAACAATTTCGGCTATTTTCTAGTTTATTTGAAAACCCTAGACCCTATTATAATATCACTGGATTTCCTATCAAATGTTTTGGTTAGCGTAAGGTAAAAACTTACTCATGTTTATGTGTGAGAGTCTTACGTGATGCCTTTTGTTATCAAATGATTTTTAAAAGTTAAACAACTTTAACCCATTTACTCACGCCAGACCCATGTATGACCCGGAGTTTATTTTGTTTTTCTTAAACTCTTAGGTAATCAAATTTTTATGAGTAGCCAAGTGATCTGGTCTGGATTGTCAAATATTTTGGAATCTTGAAGCTGGAGCCCAGACGTATCTCTCTATCTATCTTTCCGCTGTGTTATGATCTTTTTGAAGTTGTATTTTGGATGTAATGATTAGGCAGACCTTTATAACAGCCTAATGTAACGAAGTCGTATTATTTTGTGTACTCTGATATGTAAAACTATGTAATGGATATATGCAATATTATATTTTGTTCTGTTTCCGCTGTGAGATTCTGACGTTGTTGTTCTTTCTTTCTATCTTTTCTATTTCTTTTCTTATTGATGATACGTCTTTCTGCGGAATGAAAGGAGGGTCGTCAAAGTTGGTATCAGAGCATAGGTTGAGAAACACCTAGGCTCTGGAATAGTATCTATCTTGAGAGTGCGTATTTGTTATTTTTATATATAACTATATCCCTATCTAAATTGGTTGGGTTACCTGTCCAGGTAGCCAAAATGAGTTCAAGAGGCAGGAGGGGCAGAGTAGTAGGAGGCACATTGACCAATGATAGGCGAGGTCAAACTGATATGAGGCTGTTGATCTAGCACTGCCTTAAGTCAGTTTTGCTGCCTTATGCAAAGGCTTCATTAACCTTGGAGGTAAACCATTTAAAGGTTTAGAGACTATAATTGAGGTCCAAACTTGGTTATGCTCTTGCGAGCATATCTTTAAGAGTATGAAATTGTTTGACGAGCAGAAAAGGGTAATGGCTTCATGGCAATTGCAAGAAGGTGCTGCATCCTGGTGGGATGCAGTGATACAAAATGTCTTTGAGGACGACATTTCTTGGGGAAGATTTATGGAATTGTTTGAAGAGCAATTCATGCCAACAGCAGGGAAAACTTGTTTGTACCGGGAGTTTCTAAATTTGAAGCAGGGAAGCATGACTATAGCGGAGTATGAGACCAAATTCAATGAGCTATCTTGCTATGGATCAGGACTCATATACACTCCTCTCAAAAAGAATGAAATGTTTGTGTTAGGATTAAGGCCAGAATTTCACGAAAAGATGACAGCGCATTTGAAGGGATCTTTTGTGGAGTTGATTGATATGGCTATGAGGTATGAGGATTTGATGAATAAGAGACCAGTGGCACCAGTAGCAGCATCTGGAGGAAATTCTTCCAACCCAAACAAGAGAAAGTTCAATCCCAATTTGAAGAAGCAGAACAAGAAGAAACCCAGGAGAAACAGCGGACCTCGCAAGTGCTATAATTGTCAACAAGCTGGGCATTAGGCTAACCAGCGTCCTCAAGGGAGAAAGCAGCAGCAGTAGTCGCATCAAAGTGGACCAGGTTCGGCCTTGGTTCAGAAATCTCTATGCTTCAACTGCCACCAACCAAGTCATATGATCAAGGATTGTTCGCTTTTTCATAAAGCTCAGCAGAATAAAGTATTTGCTTTGGAGGTTGCACCATCAACTTCATTTAAAGGCAAAGGAGTATTGGAAGGTACATTACTTTTGAATGACAAGTATATTACAGTTTTGTTTGATTCGGGTGCCTCTTTGAGCTTTATTTCTTTGGAATCAGTAGAGAAGTTCTTTCTTACCCCTAGTACTGTAGACCATCCCATCTTTGTATCTAATCCTATAGGAGGGGTAACCAAATTGGATATAATCTGTAAGGATTTGAGAATTTTAAATCTATCCCATAGTTTTTCTTGTGACCCTTATGTGTTGGATTTTAAGGGATTTGACCTTATATTTGGGATGGATTAGCTTGATAAGTATAAGGCTGTCCTGAATTGTGATGAGAGAACAGTTTCGTTGGAAACTGATCTGGGTAGAATTGCTAGAGTGATGTGTGATAATTCTGGAATTCACTTGAGCAGTCTTTTACATGGAGTTGAGACTTCTCAAGAGAGGGTTGAAGATATCGATGTGGCCCAAGATTTCCCAGATGTATTTGAGGAAGTCAAGTGTTTATCTCCGCACTGAGAGATAGAGTTTCACATTGATTTGGTTTCAGGAGCAGTACCAATGATTCAGCCAAGTAGGAGGATGGCTCCTAGAGAGAGGGAGGAGTTAGTTAAGCAAACTCAGGATCTTTTGGAGAAGGGATTGATTAGGCCCAGTTTTTCTTGTTGGGGTTCTACCGTGGTGTTTGTCACCAAGTCAGATGGGTCGCTAAGGTTCTGTGTTGACTATCGAGAGTTGAACAAAGTGACCATTCGAAATAAGTATCCTCTTCCTCGTATTGATGATCTCTTTGACCGCTGCATGGAGCTTCTATCTTTTCCCAACTTGATTTAGCATCAGGTTTCCACCAGTTAAGGACAGCTGAGGACAGTATCCCCTTAATTGCATTTAGGGGACCCAATTGTTTCTATGAGTGGTTGGTTGTGCCTTTCGGGTTAACCAACGCTCCTGCCTACTTTGTCGATCTGATGAACCGAGCTTTTAGAGATGTGTTGAATAAGTTTGTTTTGGTGTTCATCGATGATATTCTGGTCTACTCTAAGTCTGAAGAAGAGCATACGTAGCATTTGGGAATAGTGTTGGAGACTCTGAGAAGGCATGTTCTGAAGGCGAAGTTCTCTAAGTGCCATTTTTGAAAATCGAAAGTCAAATTTTTAGGGCATATTGTTTCCGGAGAAGGCATTTCAGTGGATCCAGCTAAGGTTGAGACTATTCTGGAAAGGAAGCAGCCGCAGACACCGACCAAAGTCCATAGTTTTTTAGGATTGGCTGGCTACTACAGGAAGTTTATCTAGGTTTATTCTAAGATCTCTTCGCACCTAACTAAGTTGACAAGGAAGGGAGATAAATTCAAGTGGACACCTGAATGTGAGAAGGCTTTCCAGAATCTGAAAGCGAAGCTGACAAGTGCTCCTGTGTTGGCTATTGTGGATGGAAAGAGCAAGTTTAAAGTTTATACGGTTGCTTGTATAGTTGGGTAGGGAGTAGTTCTGATGCAAAATGAAAGAATTATTGTGTATGCGAGTCGACAATTGAATCCACATGAAAGGAACTACGCTGCGCACTATCTGGAGTTGTTGGCCATTGTTTTTGCTTTGAAGATCTGGAGGCACTATCTTCTGGGAGAGAAGTTCAAGTTATTCATGGATCACAAACCATTAAAGTACCTTTTCTCTCAAAAGGATCTAAATCTAAGGCAGCAACGATGGGTTGAGTTTTTGGCATCGTATGATTTGGATATCCTGTATACCCCGGGGAAGGCAAATGTTGTGGCAGATGCTCTTAGTAGAAATGCAATTCTGTCTCTTTTGGAAGTTGTTCTCTCTCCAAGAAAGAATCATAGGCAAGAAAATGGAGGATGTGATTTTAAGGATAATTATTCAAGGAACCGAAGAGGGTCAATATTCTGGTTTCGAGATTGACGATCAAGGAACTTTGAGGATTAATGATCGTCTCTATGTGCCGAATGTGGATGGGTTGAAGAAAGAAGTCTTATCAGAGTGTCATTGCTCCCGACCGAATATCCACCCAGGAGTTTCTAAGATGTATAAGGATATGAGAAGGGTCTTCTGGTGGCCAAGCATGAAGAAAGATATTGCTAAATTCGTCAATAGTTGTGCTATATGCCAGCAAGTTAAAGGAGATCAATAGAAGTCGGCCGGATTGTTACAATCTTTGGAAGTCTCGAAATGGAAATGGGAAATGATTTCGATGGATTTAATCAACGGTTTGCGAAGAACCAAGAAAGGAAACGAAGGAATATGGATGATTGTGAATCGTTTAACCAAAAGCGCCCATTTTATTACGGTTAAGGCAACACGTACTGCAGCTTCTCTGGCAGAGATTTTTTTTAAAAGAGACAGTCAGATTGCATGGTGTTCCAGTCAGCATAGTAAGTGATCGAGATCCTATCTTCACCAGCAAGTTCTGGAAGGCTTTGCAATCAGCTATGGGTACAAGTTTGAGACTGAGTACATCATATCATCCCCAGACAGATGGGTAGATGAAGAGGCTCAACCGAATTCTAGAAGATATGCTGAGAGCTTGTGTATTGGATTTTGGTGGATCGTGGGAAGACTATCTGCATCTAGTGGAATTCTCTTACAATAACAGTTACTAAGCAAGTATTAAGATGACTCCCTATGAAGCTCTGTATAGAAGACCGTGTAGATCCCCATCTTGTTGGATAGAGTCGAGAGATCGTCTTGTGCTTGGACCAGAACTGATCCGTGAAGCATCTGCGAAAGTTGAGCTTATCAAGAAGAGGATGAGAGCTGCTCAGGACCGTCAAAAAAAGAATGCAGATAAAAGGCGAAGACAATTGGAATTTTAGATTGGAGATTTAGTCTTTGTCAAAGTTTTCTCGATAAAAGGAGCAGTAAGATTTGGGAAGATGGGAAAACTCGCCCCAAGATATATTGGTCCATTTCGAGTGCTCAAGAGGATTGGTGCATACAGGATTGAATTGCTAGTCCGGATGGCTAGAATTCACAATGTTTTTCACGTATCTTATCTGAGGAAAAACGTGCATTATCCATCTCTTATTGTGGAACCAGCTGTGCAAGAAGACTTAGAGGTTGAGCCAGACTTATCGGTTGTCAGATATCCTGTTCAGATTGTTGATCAAGACGAGAGGCAACTCAGGAGCAAGATACTAAAGCTTATCAAAGTCCAATGGAGTGAGGATCCCAGAGACTGTACATGGGAGACTCTGGATAGTGTTAGGAAGGCTTATCCTGATTTGTGTCCGGATAGCTAGTGATGTTTGTTTGAATGTATTGTTGTTTGGATGAATTGTTTGTTGGTTGCTAATGTATGGATGATATGTTTGCTTGAATTGTTAAAATAAAATGAAAGTTTTGATTATCTTTTGTTTAAATTTCAGGGACAAAATTCTTTTTAAGGGGGAAGGAATGTGATATCCAGGAATTTCAAACCAAATTTAAATGTGATAATTTTTTTAATAAATTAATTAAAATTGTTATTTTAAACAATACTAATAATTGTGTTGTGTGTGTGTGTGTGTGTATTTTAAATAAAATTATTATATACATATGGACCTTGGATTTGTTAAAAATTGTATGTATATGTCAAATTTGATTTTAAAATTGAATTTGAAATTTAATTTGAATTTGGATATTTAAATTGAAATTCAAAAGATAGTTATTTATATCTTAAATCATACTTTGGTTTTAAAATGTATTTTCATGATTTTATTTAGAACATAAAATTGTTTATATTATTTTCTTTTTAAAGAGATTTATATAACATAAAATATTTATTTATAAATTAGAAAATCAATTATAAAAGCTTTTTAATACATTTAAAAATCAAATTTTGCATGAAAAGTAACATGTGTTAACTTGCAAATCTCTCTTATAACATGTGTTAAGAAATTAAGTGAGTTTAGTGACAAGTGTCATCTTTATTTTAAATTTTCTTTTGTTTTCAATAAATATAATTTAAACTTATATAAACAAACAACTTCCTCTGCATTTCTTTTTTTTCTATCTTCTTTCCAAATTCTAAGAGCAAAAGCTGTAAGCATTTTGCAAATCAAAGAAACTTAAAAATACCAAAATCTGTAAAACAAATTCAGTACAACTAAATCAAGATTCAAGCTATCTTCTTTGCAATTTCAAAGTTTAAAAGCAAAAGGGTCAAATCTTCTAGCCAAGTTAATCTCAAATTTGGAAATCTGCAACCTCAGATCGACTCAGCTAATAAGAACTCTTCAAATGCAAAGTTAAGGCAAATCAAATTCAAGCTTAAAGCAACTCAACGGTTTAGTTTTAAAAATCACTGCAGTTCAAAGTTTTCCAGTCTGCAAAATTATTTTTAGTCTCTACACAATTAATCTGGTGAGTAAACACTACTTTGTTCTGATTTAATCTGAATGCATGAATAGAATTTAGAAGTTTGATGAAAATTTGTTTGCATGCTATTGTATTGATTGTATTTGAATGTAAATATGGGTGCATGTGTTGATATATCCAAGTTCATCTCTGTTTAAAAAGTACATAGTTCAAATTTGAATAAAATTTCAATTCCTCTCATTCTAATCCTTGTTAGGCTAGAGTATTTAAACAATATATGTTTGTTTAAGATTAAAGTAAGATTTAAAAATATTTTAAGTTTAATAAATAAAAATATTATCTAAAAAAAAACAGAGAAACCGTAGTTTTTGTTAAAAATCAAATACATTGATTTGTAAATTCATTCACATAATCTAAATTCCCTTTACAAATCTGATTTTTAATGCAAAAATCTCGAATTTATTTTAGTTTTTGGATTGCGTTTCTAAGATGATTAGAAATGGAAGATCGGTCAATTTACGGCGACTGGGGGGATTTTGGATGTTGTGGCTTTCGTCGAAGCCGGATTGTCATCTTGGGGTGTCGGGAAAAATGATGAGGGAGGTGACTGATCGCCGTGGCGCCGGTGATAGGCCAGTAGGTTTTAAAACCCTAGTTTTATCTATTTTTGAAAAATTGGTCGCAGTGGATCCGTCAATGCATCGAGCTTGGCTAGGCATGGAGGAGGCGTACTTGAGACGTGGACGAAGGTTTGGGCGAAGGCATGGTGATTTCGGTGGTCGGGATTGCTCAGGAGAAGTGATTTCTGGTGAGGTTGAGAGTAGGTAGGAATAAATTTATGAACGAAAACCTCCGAGCTGTAGAAAAAACTTAAGATAGAATTTTCTGCACACAAAACCGATCCATGACAATTCCAACCATTAGAAACGTAGAACATGGAAAGAGCTACATTTTGATAGGTTGTGGCTCTCATAACTCCAAACGAGTCATTTTATGGCCGTTTGAAGAAACGGAAAAAAAGGACGGACCGCTCGCTGATCCGATTCGACGGTACTGGCGAAAGTCATCGATCTCTATGAAACGCTCGAGCATTCTCACACCGTAGCACTCGATATTTATGATTTATGGATCACTGAGGGAATATATGGGGATATGGGTCAAAAGCTTGTCTACAGAAGCTATAGCGCAATAAACGTTCTTTTTTTACGATCGTTCCGTCTTCCTTGTTTTTCAAACCTCATTATTTTGCTCATATTTATCAATATGCGTGGTCTTTTTACCAAAATTACAATACCATGACAAAGTGACTTCAAGGAGAATGTTAAACGCATTCAATATCTTAGAATTTCAAACGGTTGAGGGTGTTTTTTATGATTACTTAGCCCGTAAGTAACCTATTTTTTCAGTCTGCGAATATCTTTCGTTTCCTGTTTTATCCAATTTTTAATCCCATTTCAGTCTTTTTAGCGGAATACATGGTCTTTTTTGATCTTCGTATATTTTTGTTTTTTTTCGTTTTTCAAGGTTTACATCGATCGACAGATACGTTGTTTTGATATGGAAAGAGATACATTTTGATAGGTTGTGACTCCCGTAACTCAAACGAGTCAAAATCTATTGCCGTTGAAGAAATGGAAGAAAGCGACGGACCGCTTACAGATCTGATTCGATGGTATTGGCAAAAGTCTTCGATCTCCGCGGAACGCTCGAGTATGCTCATACCGCAGCGCTCGATATTTAAGATATTATGGATCACGGAGGGAATAAATTGGGTATGGGTCAAAAGCTTGTCTACAAAAGCTATACGGCAATAAACGTTCTTTTTTAACAATCGTTCCGTCTTCCTCGTTTTTCGTACCTCATTGTTTTGCTTATATTCATCAAAACATGCGGCCTTTTTTCCAAAATTACAACACTATGACAAAACGACTTCAAGGAGAATGTTAAACGCATTTGATATCTTATAATATCGAATGGTTGAGGGTGTTTTTATGATTACTTAGCCTGTAAATAACCTATTTTCTCAGTCTGCGAACATCTTTCGGTTTCCTATTTTTCCAATTTTTAATTCAATTTCAATCTTTTTAGCTGAATATTACCGTGGCCTTTTTTGATCTTCGTATATTTTTGTTTTTTCTATCTTTTTTCAAGGATTACATCGATTTAATCCGATTGTTTATACCACTAACTCCGTGGAAATAATTTATGAACGAAAATATCCAAGCCTTAAAAAAAACTTAAATTGGAGTTTTTCTACACACGAAATCAATCCATTACAATTCCAACCATTGAAAACGTAGAACATGGAAAGAGCTTCGTTTTGATAGGTCGTGGCTCCCATAACTCCAAATGAGTCAAAAGCTATGGCCATTTGAAGAAACGGAAGAAAGCGACAGACCGCTCGCTGATCCGATTCGATAGTATTGGCGAAAGTCTTCGATCTCCGTGAATTGCTCGAGCATGCTCATAGTGTAGCACTCGATATTTAAGAAATTATGTATCACTGAGAGAATAAATGGGTATATAGGCCAAAAGCTTGTATACAGAAGCTATAAGCAATAAACGTTCTTTTTTTACGATCGTTCCGTCTCCTCGTTTTCCGTACCTCATTGTTTTGCTCATATTCATCCACACACGCGGTATTTTTAGCAAAATTACAACACCACCACAAAGTGACTTCAAGAAGAATGTTAAACGCATTTGATATTTTAGAATTTCGAACGGCTGATGGTGTTTTTTATGATAACTTAGCCTGTAAGTAACCTACTTTTTCAATCTGCGAATATCTTTCGAATTCCCGTTCTATCCAATTTTTAATCCAATTTCAGTCTTCTTAGCGGAATATTATCGTGGCCTTTTTTTGTTTTTTGTATATTTTTGTGTTTTTGGTAGTTTTTCAAGGTTTACATCGATTTAGTCCGATTATTTATACCACAAACTCCGCGGAATGAATTTATGAACGAAAACTTTCAAGCTATAGTAAAAACTTAAGATGGATTTTTTCTGCACACAAAACTGATCCATGGCAATTCCAACTGTTACAAACGTAGAACATGGAAAGAGATATGTTTTGATAGGTTGTGGCTCCCGTAACTCCAAATGATTCAAAAGTTATGGCCGTTTTAACAAGCGGAAGAAAGCGATGGACGCTCGTTGATCCGATTCGACGGTATTGGCGAAAGTCTTCGATCTCCGCGAAACACTCGAGCATGCTCACACCATGGCACTCTTCGGTTTCCTATTTTATCCAATTTTTAATTCAATTTCAATATTTTTAGCGGAATATTATCGTGGCCTTTTTTGATCTTCGTATATATTTGTTTTTTTGTCGTTTTTCAAGTTTTACATCGATTTAGTCCGATTATTTATACCACAAACTCCACGGAATAAATTTATCGTCAAAAACATCCGAGCTGTAGTAAAAACTTAAGATGAAATTTTTCTGCACATAAAACCGATCCATTACAATTCAAACTGTTAGAAACGTAGAACATGGAAGAGATACGTTTTGATAGGTTGTGCCTCCCATAACTCCAAACAAGTCAAAAGTAATGGCAGTTTGTAGAAACGGAAGAAAGCGAAGGACCACTCGCTGATCTGATTCGACGGTATTGACGAAAGTCTTCGATCTCCACGAAATGCTCGAGCATGCTCACACCGTAGCACCCAATATATAAGATATTGTGGATCACTGAGGGAATAAATGGGGATATGGGTCAAAAGCTTGTTTACTGAAGCTATAGCGCAATAAATGTTCTATTTTCACAATCGTTCCGTCTTCCTCGTTTTCCAAACCTCGTTGTTTTGCTCATATTCATCAACACGCGTGGTCTTTTTACCAAAATTACAACACCACGAGAAATTGATTTCAAGGAGAATGTTATACGCATTTGATATCTTAGAATTTCGTACGGCTGAGGGTGTTTTTTATGATTACCTAGCATGTAAGTAACCTATTTTTCAGTCTGCGGATATCTTTCGGTTTCCTATTTTATCCAAATTTTAATCCAATTTTAATCTTTTTAGCTGAATATTATCGTGGCCTTTTTTGATCTTCGTATATTTCTTTCGTTTTTCAATGTTTAAATCGATTTAGTCCGATTATTTATACCACAAACTCCACAGAATAAATTTATGAACGAAATCATCCGAGCTATTGTAAAAACTTAAGATGGAATTTTTCTGCTCATGAAAACGATCCATGACAATTCCAACCGTTAGAAACATAGAACATGGAAAGGGCTTCGTTTTGATAGGTTGTGGCTCCCGTAACTCCAAACAAGTAAAAAGTTACGGCCGTATGAGGGAACGAAAGAAAGCGACGGACCGCTCGCTGATCCGATTCGACGGTATTGGCGAAAGTCTTCGAACTCCGCGAAATGCTCGAGCATGCTCATACCGTCGCACTCGATATTTAAGATATTATAGATCACTGAGGGAATAAAGGAGGTATGAGTCAAAAGCTTGTCTACAAAACCTACAGCGTAATAAAAGTTCTTTTTTTATGATCGTTCCGTCTTCCTCATTCTCCATACCTCATTGTTTTGCCTCATATTTATTAACATGCATGGTCTTATTACCAAATTACAACACCAAGACAAAGTGACTTCAAGGAAAATGTTAAATGCGTTTGATATCTTAGAATTTTGAACGGCTGAGGGTATTTTTTATGATTACTCAGCCTGTAAGTAACCTACTTTATCAGTCTGCAAATATCTTTCGGTTTTCTGTTTTATCCAATTTTTAATCAAATTTCAATATTTTTAGTGGAATATTATTGTGGTCTTTTTTTATCTTCATATTTTTTTGTCGTTTTTCAAGGTTTACGTAGATTTAGTCCGATTATTTGTACTACAAACTCCGGGGAATAAATTTATGGACGAAAACATTCGAGCTGTAGTAAAAACATAAGATGGAATTTTTCTGCATACGACACTGATCCATGACAATTCCTACCGTTTTAAACGTAGAATATGGAAAGAGATACGTTTTGATAGGTTGTGGCTTCCGTAACTCAAACGAGTCAAAAGTTATGGCCGTTTTAAGAAACGGAAGAAAGCGACGGACCCCTCGTTGATCCGATTCGACGTTATTGGCGAAAGTCTTCTATCTTCGCGAAACGCTCGAGCATACTCACACCGTAACACTCGATATTTAAGATATTATGGATCACTGGGGAATAATTAGGTATATGGGTCAAAAACTAGTCTACTGAAGCTATAGTGCAATAAATGTTCTTTTTTACAACCGTTCCATCTTCCTCGTTTTCCAAACCTCATTGTTTTGCTCATATTCGTCAACACGCGCGATCATTTTACCAAAATTACAACACCATGACAAAGTGACTTCAAGAAGAATGTTAAATGAATTTGATATCTAATAATATCGAATGGTTGAGGGTGTTTTTATGATTACTTAGCCTGTAAGTAACCTATTTTTTAAGTCTGCGAATATCTTTCGGTTTTCTGTTTTATCCAATTTTTATCCAATTTCAATCTTTTTAGCGGAATATTATCATGGCCTTTTTTATCTTCGTATTTTTTTGTTTTTTTTTGTTTTTCTTTACATCGATTTAGACTGATTGTTTATACCACAAACTCCACGGAATAAATTTATGAACAAAAATATCCGAGCTGTACAAAAAACTTAAGATGAAATTTTTCTGCACACTAAACCGATCCATGACAATACCAACCGTTAGAAACGTAGAACATGAAAATAGATTCATTTTGATATGCAGTGCCTCATGTGACTCCAAACATGTCAGAAGTTTTGGTCGTTTGAAGAAACCGAAGAAAGCGACGGACTGCTCACTTATCCGATTCGACGGTATTAGCGAAAGTTTTCGATCTCCGCGAAACGCTCGTGCATGGTCACACGGTAACACTCGATATTTAAGATATTATAGATCACTGAGGGAGTAAATGGGGATATGGGTCAAAAGCTTATCTGCAGAAGCTATAGCGCAATAAACGTTTTTTTTTACGATCTTTCCGTCTTCCTCGTTTTCCGTACCTCATTGTTTTGCTCATATTCATCAACATGCGTGGTCTTTTTACCAAAATTACAACACCATGACAAGGTGACTTCAAGGAGAATGTTAACGCATTTGATATCTTAGAATTTCGAACTGCTAAGGGTGTTTTTTATGATTACTTAGCCTGTAAGTAACCTACTTTTTTAGTCTGCGAATATCTTTCGGTTTCCTGTTTTATCCAATTATTAATCCAATTTCAATCTTTTTAGCGGAATATTATTGTGGCATTTTTTGATCTTCATATATTTTTGTTTTTTTGTCGTTTTTCAAGGTTTACATCGATTTAGTCTTATTAATTATACCACAAACTTCGCGGAATAAATTTATGAACGAAAACATCCGAGCTGTAGTAAAAAACTTAAGATGGAATTTTTCTGCACATGAAACCGATCATTGACAATTCCAACCGTTAGAAACGTAGAACATGGAAAGAGATACGTTTTGCTAAGTTGTGGCTCTCGCAACTCCAAATGAGTTAAAAGTTATGGCCGCTTGAAGAAACAGAAGAAAGCGACGAACCGCTTGCAGATCCGATTCGATGGTATTGCCGAAAGTATTCGATCTCCGCGAAAAGCTTGAGCATGCTCACACCGTAGCACTCGATATTTAAGATATTATGGATCACTAAGGGAATACATGGGGTATGGGTCAAAAAATTGTCTACAGAAGCTATAGCGCAATAAACGATGTTTTTTTACGTTCGTTCCGTCTTCCTCGTTTTTCGTACCTCATTGTTTTTCTCATACTCATCAACACATGCGATCTTTTTACAAAAATTACAACATCACGTTAAAGCGACTTCAAGCAGAATGTTAAACACATTTGATATCTTATAATTTCGAACGGCTAAGCGTGTTTTTTATGATTACTTAGCCTGTAAGTAACCTATTTTTTCAGTCTGCGAACATCTTTCGTTTTCCTGTTTTAGCCAATTTTTAATCCAATTTCAATCTTTTTTGCGGAATATTACCGTGGCCTTTTTGATCTTCGTATATTTTTGTTTTTTGTCGTTTTTCAAGGTTTACATCGATTTAGTCCGATTGTTTATACCACAAACTCCGCGGAATAAATTTATGAAAGAAAATATCCGAGCTGTAGAAAAAATTTAAAATGGAGTTTTTCTGCTCACGAAACTGATACATGACAATTCCAACTATTAGAAACGTAGAACATGGAAAAAGCCACGTTTTGATAGGTTTTTGCCCCTATAACTCCAAACGAGTCAAAAGTTATAGCCGTTTGAAGAAACGAAAGAAAGCGACGGACCGATCGCTGATCCGATTCGATGGTATTGACGAAAGTCTTCGATCTCCGTGAAACGCAGAGCATACTTACAGTGTAGCACTTGATATTTAAGAATTATGTATCACTGAGAGAATAAATGGGTATATGGGTCAAAAGCTTGTCTACAGAAGCTATGGCGCAATAAACGTTCTTTTTTAACGATTGTTCCGTCTCCTCATTTTTCGTACCTCATTGTTTTGCTCATATTCATCCACACACGTGGTCTTTTTAGCAAAATTACAACACCACGACAAAGTGAGTTCAAGGAGAACGATAAATGCATTTGATATCTTAGAACATCGAACGGCTGAGGCTGTTTTTTATGATTACTTAGCCTGTAAGTAACCTAGCTTTTCGGTCTGCGAATAACTTTCGGCTTCCTGTTCTATCCAATTTTTAATCCAATTTCAGTCTTTTTAGCGGAACATCATCGTGGCCTTTTTTATCTTCGTATATTTTTGTTTTTTTGGTCATTTTTCATGGTTTACATCGATTTAGTCCGATTATCCATACCATAAACTCCGCGTAATAAATTTACCAACGAAAGCATCCGAGCTGTAGTTAGAACTTAAGATGGAATTTTTCTACATACGAAACCGATCCACGACAATTCCAACCGTTAGAAACGTAGAACATGGAAAGAGATATGTTTTGATAGATTATGGCTCTCGTAACTCGAAACAAGTCAAAAGTTATGGCCGTTTGAAGAAACGGAAGAAAGCGACGGACGTTCGCTGATCTGATTCGACGGTATTGGCGAAAGTTTACGATCTCCGTAAAACGCTCGGACATGCTCACACCGTAACACTCGATATTTATGATGCTATGGATCACTGAGGGAATAAATGGGGTATGGGTCAAAAGCTTGTTTGAAGAAACTATAGCGCAATAAACGTCCTTTTATCGTTCCGTCAATCTCGTTTTCCGAACCTCATTGTTTTGCTCATATTCATCAACATGCGCGGTCTTTTTACCAAAATTACAACACCATGACAAAGTGATTTCAAGGATAATGTTAAATGCTTTTGATATCTTAGAATTTCGAACGGTTAAGAGTGCTTTTTATGATTACTTAGCTTGTAAGTAACCTACTTTTTCGGTCTGCGAATATCTTTCGGTTTCCTGTTTTATCCAATTTCAATCTTTTCAGTGGGATATTATCGTGACCTTTTCGATTTTCGTATATTTTTGTTTTTATTGTCGTTTTTTAAGGTTTACATCGATTTAGTCCGATATGGGTCACTGAGGGAAAAATTGGGATATGGGTCACTTAGGGAATGATTGGGATATGGGTCAAAAGCTAGTCTACTAAAGCTATAGTTCAATAAATGTTCTTTTTTTACGATCGTTCCATCCTCCTCGTTTTTCGAAGCTCATTGTTTTGCTCATATTCATCAACATACGCGGTCTTTTTACCAAAATTACAACACCACGACAAAGTAACTTCAAGGAGAATGTTGAACGCATTTGATATCTTATAACATCGAACGGCTGAGGGCGTTTTTTATGCTTACTTGCCCGTAAATAACCTATTTTTTTCAGTCTGCGAATATCTTTCGGTTTTCTGTTTTATCCAATTTTTAATTCTATTTCAATCTTTTTAGCGGAATATTATCGTGGCTTTTTGATCTCCGTATACTTTTGTTTTTTTTTTGTCGTTTTTCAAGTTATATATCGATTTAGTCCAGTTATTTATACCACAAACTCTAAGGAATAAATTTATAAACGAAAACATCCGACTTGTAGTAAAAACTTAAGATGGAATTTTTTTGCTTATGAAACCGATCCATGACAATTCCAACCTTTATAAACGTAGAACATGGAAAGAGATACGTTTTGATAGGTTGTGGCTCCCGTAACTCAAACGAGTCAAAATTTATGGTCGTTTGAAGAAACAGAAGAAAGAGACGGATCGCTCGCTGATCCGTTACGACGGTATTAGCAAAAGTCTTAGATATCCGCTAAACGCTCGAGCATGCTCAACACCGTAGCACTCGATATTTAAGAAATTATGGATCTCCGAGGGAATATTTGTGGATATGAGTCAAAAGCTAGTCTACTGAAGTTATAGTGTAATAAACGTTCTTTTTTTTACGATCGTTCCGTCTTCCTCATTTTTCGAACCTTATTGTTTTGCTCATAATCATCAACATGCGCGGTCTTTTTAACAAAATTACAACACCATGACAAAGTGACTTCAAGGAGAATGTTAAATGCATTTAATATCTTATAATATCGAATGGCTGAGCATGTAAGTAACCGATTTTTTCAGTCTGCGAATATCTTTCGGTTTCCTGTTTTATCCAATTTTTTTATCTAATTTCAATCTTTATAGAGGAATATTATATTGGCCTTTTTTGATCTTTGTATATTTTTGTTTTTTTTCACGGTTTACATTGATTAGTCTGATTGTTTATACCACAAACTCCGTGGAATAAATTTATGAACGAAAACATCCAAGCTGTAGAAAAAACTTAAGATGCAATTTTTCTGCACATTAAACCGATCCATGATAATTCCAGCCATTAGAAACATAGAACATGGTAAGAGCTTTGTTTTGATAGTTTGCGGCTCTCGTAACTCCAAAAGAGTCAAAAGTTATGGCCATTTGAAGAAATGGAAGAAAGCTAGGTCCGCTCGCTAATCCGATTCGATTCGACGGTACTGGAGAAAGTCTTCGATCTCCGCGAAACACTCGAGCATGCTCACACTGTAGCACTCGATGTTTAAGATATTATGGATCATTGAGGGAATAAATGGGAATATGGTTCAAAAGCACGTCTACAGAAGCTATAGCGCAATAAACATTCTTTTTTTACGATCGTTCCGTCTTTCTCGTTTTCCGTACCTCATTGTTTTGCTCATATTCATCAACACGTGCGGTCTTTTTACCAAAATTACAACACCACGACAAAGTGACTTCAAGGAGAATGTTAAATGCATTTGATATCTTAGAATTTCGAAGGTTGAGGGTGTTTTTTATGATTACTTAGCCTGTAAGTAAACTATTTTTTCAGTCTGCTAATATCTTTCGGTTTCCTGTTTTATCCAATTTTTAATCCAATTTCAATCTTTTTAGCGGAATATTATCGTGGCCTTTTTTTATCTTCGTATGTTTTTTTGTCGTTTTTCAAGGTTTACATCGATTTAGTTCGATTATTTATATGACAAACTCCGCGGAACAAATTAATAAATGAAAACATCCAGGTGTAGTAAAAACTTAAGATGGAATTTTTCTACACACGAAAATGATCCATAACAATTCCAACCATTAGAAATGTAGAACATGGAAAGAGATACGTTTTGATAGGTAGTGGCTCCTGTAACTCCTAATGAGTCAAAAGTCTTGGCCGTTTGAAAAACCGGAAGAAAGCGACGGACCGCTCGCTGATCCGATTGGACGGTGTTGGCGAAAGTCTTCGATCTCCGCGAAATGCTCGAGCATGCTCACACGGTAGCACTCGATATTTAAGATATTATGGATCACTGAGGGAATAAATGGGGTATGGGTCAAAAGCTTGTCTATGGAAGCTGTAGCGCAATAAACGTTCTTTTTTTACGATCATTTTGTCTTCCTTACTTTTCGTACTTCATTGTTTTGCTCATATTTATTGACACGCACGGTCTTTTTACCAAAATTACAACACCACTACAAAATGACTTTTAGGAGAATGTTAAACGCATTTGATATCTTAGAATTTCGAACCGCTCAGGGTGTTTTTTATGATTGCTTAGCCTGTAAGTAACCTATTTTTTCAGTCTACGAATAACTTTCGGTTTCCTGTTTTATCTAATTTTTAATCCAATCTTTTTAGCGGAAATCATCATGGCCTTTTCTATCTTGGTATTCTTTTGTTTTTTCTGCCATTTTTCAAGGTTTACATCTATTTAGTCCAATTGTTTATACCACAAACTCCACGAAATAAATTTATGAACGAAAACATCCGAGCTGTAGTAAAAACTTAAGATGGAATTTTTCTGCACATTAAACCGATCCATGACAATTTCAACCGTTAGAAATGAAGAACATGGAAAGGGCTTCGTTTTGATAGGTTGTGACTCCCGTAACTCCATACGAGTCAAAGACTATGGTCGTTTGAAGAAACGGAAGAAAGCGAAAGACCGCTCGTAGATCCGATTCGACGGTATTGGCGAAAGTCTTCGATCTTCACGAAACGCTCGAGCATGCTCATAGTGTAGCACTCTATATTTAAGTTACTAACCTACTTTTTCAGTCTGCAAATATCTTTTGATTTCCTGTTTTATCCAATTTTCATTCAGTTTCTGTCTTTTTAGCAGAATATTATCGTGGCCTTTTTTTATCTTCGTAAAATGTTTTTTTTATGGTCGTTTTTCAAGGATTACATCGATTTAGTCTGATTATTTATACCACAAACTCCGTTGAATAGATTTGTGAACGAAAACATCCGAGCTATAACAAAAACTTAAGATGGAATTTTTCTGCACACGATACCGATCCATGACAATTCCAACCGTTAGAAACGTAGAACATGGAAAGAGATACGTTTTGATAGGTTGTGACTCCCATAACTCCAAACGAGTCAAAAGTTTTGACCGTTTGAAGAAATGGAAGAAATCAACGGACCGCTCGCTGATCCGATTCGACGGTATTGGCGAAAGTCTTCGACCTTCGCAAAACGCTCGAGCATGCTCACTCCGTAGCACTCGATATTTAAGATATTATGGATCACTGAGGAAATAAATGGGGTATGGGTCAAAAGCTTGTCTACAGAAGCTATAGAGCATTAAACGTTCTTTTTTTACTGTCGTTCTATCTTTCTTGTTTTCTGAACCTCATTGTTTCGCTCATATTCATCAACATGCGTGGACTTTTTACCAAAATTACAACACCACGACAAAGTGACTTTAAGGAGAACGTTAAATGCATTTGATATCTTAGAATTTCTAACGGCTGAGGGTGTTTTTTGATTACTTAGCATGTAAGAAACCTACTTTTTCAGTCTGCGAATATCTTTTGGTTTCCTGTTTTATCCAATTTTTAATCCAATTTCATTCTTTTTAGCGGGATATTATCCTGGCCTTTTTGGTTTTCGTATATTTTTGTTTTTTTGTCGTTTTTCAAGGTTTACATCTATTTAGTCTGATTATTTATACTACAAACTCCGTGGAATAAATTTATGAATAAAAACCTCCAAGCTATAAAAAAACTTAAGATAGAATTTTTCGACGCACGAAAACGATCCATGATAATTCCAACCGCTAGAAACGTAGAACATGGAAAGCGCTTTGTTTTGATAGGTTGTGGCTCCCGTAATTCCAAACAACTCAAAAGTTATGGCTGTTTGAAGAAACAGAAGAAAGCGACGGACCGCTCACTGATCTGATTCGACGGTATAGGCGAAAGTCTTCGATCTCCGCGAACTGCTCGAGTATGCTCACACCGTAGCATTCGATATTTAAGATATTATGGATCGCTAGGGGAATACATGGAGATATGGGTTAAAAGCTTGTCTACAGAAGCTATAGCGCAATAAACGTTCTTTTTTTACGATCGTTCTGTCTTCCCCGTTTTCCGTACCTCATTATTTCGCTCATATTCATCTAAACGCGCGGTCTTCTTACCAAAATTCCAGCATCACGACAAAGTGACTTCAAAGAGAATGTTAAACGCATTTGACATCTTAAGATTTCGAACTACTGAGGGTGCTTTTATGATTACTTAGCCTGTTAGTAACCTACTTTTTCAATCTGTGAATATCTTTCGGTTTTCTGTTTTATCCAATTATTAATCCAATTTCAGTCTTTTTAGTGGAATATTATCATGGCCTTTTTTAATCTTCGTATATTTTTGTTTTTTGGTCGTTTTTCAAGGTTTATATCGATTTAATCCGATTCTTTATAACAAACTCCGTGGAATAAATTTATGAACGAAAACATCCAAGATGTAGTAAAAAATTAAGATGGAATTGTTCTGCACACGAAATCGATCCATGACAATGCCAACCGTTAGAAACGTAGAACATGGAAAGAGATACGTTTGGATAGGTTGTGGCTCCCGTAACTCCAATCGAGTCAAAAGTTATGGTCGTTTGAAGGAACGGAAGAAACAGACGGACTACTCGCTGATCCAATTCGATGGTATTGGCGAAAGTCTTCGATCTCCGCAAAACGCTCGAGCATGCTCACACCGTAACACTCGATATTTAAGATATTGTGGATCACTGAGGGAATAAATGAGGTGTGGGTCAAAAGCTTGTCTACACAAGCGATAACGCAATAAAGATTCATTTTTTACGATCATTCCGTCTTCCTCATTTTCCATATCTCATTGTTTTGCTCATATTCATCAACACGTGCAGTCTTTTTACCAAAATAACAAAACCACAATAAAGTGACTTCAAGGAGAATGTTAAATTCATTTGATATCTTAGAATTTCGAACGGTTGAGGGTGTTTTTTGATTACTTAGCATGTAAGTAACCTATTTTTTGAGTCTGCGAATATGTTTCGATTTCCTGTTTTATCTAATTATTAATCCAATTTCAATCTTTTTAGCGGGATATTATCATGGCCATTTTGCTTTTCGCATATTTTTGTTTTTTTTGTTGTTTTTCATGGTTTACATCGATTTAGTCCGATTATTTATACCACAAACTCCGTCGAATAAATTTATGAATGAAAACTTCCGAGCTATAGAAAAAACTTAAGATAACTGCACACGATAACGATCCATGATAATTCCAACCATTAGAAATGTAGAACATGGAAATGGCCTCATTTTGGTATGTTGTGGTTCCCGTAACTCCAAACGAGTCAAAAGTTATGGTGGTTTGAAGAAACGGAAGAAAGCGACGGACCGCTTGCTGATCCGATTCGACGGTATTGGCGAAAGTTTTCGACCTTCGCGAACCGCTCGAGCATGCTCACACCGTAGCACTCGATATTTAAAATATTATGGATCACTAAGGAATAAATGAGGATATGGGTCAAAATCTTGTCTAAAGAATCTATAGCGCAATAAACGTTCTTTTATTATGATCGTTCGACCTTCTTCGTTTTCCGTACATCATTTCTTTGCTCATATTCATCTATACGCGCGGTTTTTTTTTACCAAAATTACAACATCACGACAACGTGACTTCAAAGAGAATGTTAAACGCATTTGATATCTTAAGATTTCGGACGGTTGAGGGTGTTTTTGTAATTACTTAGCCTGTAAGTAACCCACCTTTTCAACCTGCTAATATCTTTCGGTTTCGTGTTTTATCCAATTTTTAATCCAATTTCAGTCTTTTTAGCGGAACATTATCGTGGCCTTTTTTGATCTTCGTATATTTTTGTTTTTTGGTCGTTTTTCAAGATTTACATCGATTTAGTCCGATTATTTATACCACAAACTCCACGGAATAAATTTAAGAATGAAAACATCCAAGTTGTAGTAAAAACTTAAGATGGAATTGTTCTGCACATGAAATCGATCCATGACAATTCCAACAGTTAGAAACGTGGAACATGGAAAGAGTTACGTTTTGATAGGTTTTGGCTCTTCTAACTCCAAGCGAGTCAAAGGTTGTGGTCGTTTGAAGGAACGGAAGAAAGCGACGGACCGCTCGCTGATCTGATTCGATGGTATTGGCGAAAGTCTTCGATCTCCGCAAAACGCTCGAGCATGATCACACCGTAGCGCTCGATATTTAAGATATTATGGATCACTGAGAGAATAAATGAGGTATGGGTCTTAAGCTTGTCTACAGAAGCTATAGCGCAATAAACGTTCTATTTTTACGATCGTTCCGTCTTCCTCATTTTCCATACCTCATTGTTTTGCTCATATTCATTAACACGCGCGGTCTTTTACCAAAATTACAACACCATGACAAAGTAACTTCAAGGAGAATGCTAAATGCATTTGATATATTAGAATTTTGAACGGCTGAAGGTGTTTTTTATGATTACTTATCCTCTAAGCAATCTATTTTTTCTGTCTACGAATATCTTTCGGTTTCCTGTTTTATCCAATTTTTAATCCAGTTTCAATCTTTTTAGCAGAATATTATCGTGGCCTTTTTTGGTCTTCGTATGTTTTTGGTTTTTTGTTGTTTTTCTAGATTTACATCGATTTAGTCCGATTATTTGTACCACAAACTCCACGGAATACATTTATGAACGAAAACATCCGAGCTGCAGCAAAAACTTAAGATGGAATTTTTCTACATACGAAACCGATCCATGACAATTCCAACCATTATAAACGTAGAACATGGAAAGAGATACTTTTTGATAAGTTGTGCTCCCGTAACTCAAACGAGTCAAAAGTTATGGCCGTTTGAAGAAACGGAAGAAAGCGACGGACCGCTCGTTGATCCGATTCGACGGTATTGGTGAAAGTCTTCGATCTCCATGAAATGCTCGAGCATGCTCACACAGTAGCACTCGATATTTAAGATATTCTGGATTACTGAGGGAATAATTGGGGATATGGGTCAAAAGCTAGTCTACTGAAGCTATAATGCAATAAATGTTCTTTTTTTTACGATCGTTCCGTCTTCCTCGTTTTCGAAACCTTATTGTTTTGCTCATATTCATCAACACGCGTAGTCTTTTTACCAAAATTACAACACCACGACAAAGTGACTTCAAGGAGAATGTTAAATGTATTTGATATATTAGAATTTTGAACGGCTGAGGGTGGTTTTTTATGATTATTTAGCATGTAAGTAACCTACTTTTTCTGTCTACGAATATCTTTCGGTTTCCTGTTTCAATCTTTTTAGCAGAATATGATCGTGGCTTTTTTTTATCTTCGTATATTTTTGTTTTTTTGTAGTTTTTCAAGGTTTACATCAATTTAGCCCGATTATTTATACCACAAACTCCGTGAAATAAATTTTGTTGTAAAAACTTAAGATGTAATTTTTCCGCATACGAAACCGATCTAGGATAATTCTAGGCGTTATAAACGTAGAACATGGAAAGAGATATGTTTTTATAGGTTATGGCTCCCGTAACTCAAATGAGTCAAAGTTATGACCGTTTGAGGAAATAGATGATAGCGACGGACCGCTCGCTGATCCGATTCGACGGTATTTACGAAAGTCTTCGATCTCTGTGACTTGAGCATGCTCACACCGTAGCACTCGATAGTTAATATATTATGGATCACTGAGGGAATAATTAGGGATATGAGTCAAAAGCTAGTCTACTGAAGCTATAGTGCAATAAACGTTCTTTTTTTACGATCGTTCCGTCTTCTTCGTTTTTCGAACCTCATTGTTTTGCTCATGTTCATCCACACGTGCGGACTTTTTACCAAAATTACAACATCACGACAAAGTGACTTTAAGAGGAATGTTAAACGTGTTTTATATCTTATAATATCGAACGGCTGAGGGTGTTATTTATGATTACTTAGCCTATAAGTAACCTATTTTTTCTGTCTGCGAATATCTTTCGGTTTCCTGTTTTATCTAATTTTTTATCCAATTTCAATCTTTTTAGCAGAACATTATCATGGCCTCTTTTGATCTTCGTATATTTTTGTTTTTTTGTCATTTTTCAAGGTTTACATCGATTCAGTCCGATTTTTTATACCACAAACTCCGCTGAATAAATTTATGGACGAAAACATTCGAGTCGTAGAAAAAACTTAAGATGGAATATTTCTGCACACTAAACCGATCCATGACAATTCCAACCATTAGAAATGTAGAACGTGGAAAGAGCTTCGTTTTGATAGGTAGTGGTCCCATAACTCCAAATGAGTCAAATTTATGGCCGTTTGAAGAAACGGAAGAAAGTGACGGACCGCTCGCTGATCCGATTCGATGGTATTGGCGAAAGTTTTCGATCTCCGCGAAACCTCGAGCATGCTCACGCTGTAGCACTCAATATTTAAGTTATTATAGATCACTAAGGGAGTAAGTGGTGATATTGGTCAAAGCTTGTCTATAGAAGCTATTGCGCAATAAACATTCTTTTTTAACGATCGTTCTGTCTTCCTTGTTTTTTGTACCTCATTGTTTTGCTCATATTCATCAACATGGACGGTCTTTTTACCAAAATTACAACACCAAGAAAAGTAACTTCAAGGAGAATGTTAAACGCATTTGATATCTTAGAATTTCGAATGGCTGAGGGTGTTTTTTATGATTACTTAGCCTGTAAGTAACCTACTTTTTCAGTCTGCAAATATCTTTCGATTTCCTGTTTTATCCATTTTTTATCCAATTTCAATCTTTTTAGCGCAATATTATCGTGGCCTTTTTTATCTTCGTATTTTATTGGTTTTTTTTTCGTTTTTCAAGGTTTACACCGATTTAGTCCGATTATTTATACCACAGATCACGCGGAATAAATTTATGAACGAAAACATCCGAGCTGTAGTAAAAACTTAAGATGGATTTTTTCTACACACATAACCGATCCATGACAATTCGAACCGTTAGAAACGTAGAACATGGAAAATGATACGTTTTGATAGGTTGTGGCTCCCATAACTCGAAACGAGTCAAAAGTTATGGCCGCTTGAAGAAAAAGAAGAAAACAACGAACCACTCGCTGATCCGATTCGACGGTATTGACAAAAGTCTTCGATCCCCGCGAAACGCTCAAGCATGCTCACATCGTAGCACTTAATATTTAAGATATTATGGATCACTGAGGGAATAAATGGGGTATGGGTCAAAAGCTTGTCTACAGAAGCTATAGCGCAATAAATGTTCTTTTTTTACGTTCGTTCTGTCTTCCTCGTTTTTCGTACCTTATTATTTTGCTCATATTCATCAGCACGTGCGGTCTTTTTACCAAAATTACAACATCACGACAAAGTGACTTCAAGGAGAATGTTAAACGCATTTGATATCTAGAATTTCAAACGGCTGAGGATGTTTTTTATGATCACCTAGCCTGTAATTAACCTATTTTTTCAGTCTGCGAATATCTTTCGGTTTCTCGTTTTGTCCAAATTTTAATCCAATTTTCAATCTTTTTAACGGAATATTACCATGGCATTTTTTGATCTTCGTATATTTTTTTTTTGTCATTTTTCAAGGTGTACATCGATTTAGTCCGATTGTATATACCACAAACTCCGCGGAATAAATTTATGAACGAAAATATCCAAGCTGTAGAAAAAACCTAAAACGGAGTTTTTCTGCACATGAAACCTATCCATGACAATTCCAACCATTACAAACGTAGACCAAAGAAAGAGCTTCGTTTTGATAGGTTGTGGCTCCCATAACTCCAAATGATTCAAAAGTTATGGCCGTTTGAAGAAACGGAAGAAAGCGACGGACCGCTCGCTGATCCGAGTCGACGGTATTGGCGAAAGTCTTCGATCTCCGCGAAATGCTTGAGCTTGCTCATGGTGTAGCACTCGATATTTAAGGTATTATGTATCACTGAGAGAATAAATGGGTATATGGGTCAAAAGCTTGTCTATAGAAGATATAGCGCAATAAACGTTCATTTTTTACGATTGTTCCGTCTCCTCGTTTTTCGTACCTCATTGTTTTGCTCATTTACATCCACACACGTGGTCTTTTTGGTAAAATTACAATACCACGACAAAGTGACTCTAAGGAGAATGTTAAACGCACTTGATAACTTAGAATTTCGAATGGCTGAGGGTGTTTTTTATGATTACTTAGCCAGTAAGTTACTTACTTTTTCAATCTGCGAATATCTTTTGGTTTTCTGTTCTATCCAATTTTTAATCCAATTTCAGTATTTTTAGCAGAATATTATCGTGGTCTTTTTTTATCTTCGTATATTTTTATTTTTTTGGTCGTTTTTCAAGGTTTACATAGATTTAGTCCGATTATTTATACCACAAACTCCACGGAATAAATTTATGAGTGAAAACATCCGAGTTGTAGTAAAAACATAAGATGGAATTTTTCTGCACAAGAAACCGATCCATGACAATTCCAACCGTTAGAAACGTAAAACATGGAAAGAGATAGGTTTTGATAGGTTGTGGCTCCCGTAAATCTAAATGAGTCAAAAGTTATGGCCGTTTGAAGTAACGAAAGAAAGCGACGGACTCTCGCTGTTCCGTTTCGACCGTATTGGCGAAAGTCTACGATCTCCGCCAAACGCTCGTGCTTGGTCACATCGTAGCACTTGATAATTAAGATATTATGGATCACTAAGGGAATAAATGAGGTATGCGTCTAAATGTCTACAGAAGCTATAGCGCAATAAACGTTCTTTTTTTACGATTGTTCCATCTACCTCATTTTCCAAACCTCATTGTTTTGCTCATATTTATCAACACGCGTGGTCTTTTTACCAAAATTACAACACCACGACTAAGTGATTTCAAGAAGAATGTTAAATGCATTTGATATCTTAGAATTTCAAACGGCTGAGGGTCTTTTCTATGATTACTTATCCTGTAAGTAACCTACTTTTTCAGTCTGTGAATATCTTCCGGTTTACCATTTTGTCCAACGTTTAATCCAATTTCAATATTTCTAGCGAGATATTATCGTGACCTTTTTATTTTCGTATAATTTTGTTTTTTTTGCCGTTTTTCAAGGTTTACATCGTTTTAGTCCGATTATTTATACCACAAACTTCATGGAATAAATTTATGAACGAAAACATGCGAGCTGTAGAAAAAACTTAAGATGGAATTTTTCCGCACATGAAAACGATCCATATCAATTCCAGCCGTTAGAAATGTAGAACATGGAAAGAGATACGTTTTGATAGGTTGTGGCTCCCGTAACTCCAAACGAGTCAAAAGTTATGGCCGTTTGAAGAAACGAAAAAAAGCGATGGGCCGCTCGCTGATCCGATTCGACGGTATTGGCGAAAATCTTCGATCTCTGCGTAACGATCAAGCATGCTCACATCGTAGCACTCGATATTTAACATATTATGGATCACTGAGGGAATAAATGAGGCGTGGATCAAAAGCTTGTCTACAGAAGCTATATTACAATAAACGTTCTTTTTTTTACGATCGTTCCGTCTTCTTCATTTTCCATACTTCATTGTTTTGCTCATATTCATCAACACGCGCGGTCTTTTTACCAAAATTACAACACCATGACATAGTGACTTCAAGGAGAATTATAAACACATTTGATATCTCAGAATTTCGAATGGCCGAGGGAGTTTTTTATGATTACTTAGCCTGTAGGTAACCTACTTTTTCAGTCTGCGAATATCTTTCGGTTTTCTGTTTCATCCAATTTTTAATCCAATTTCAATCTTTTTAGTGGAATATTATCATGACATTTTTTGATCTTCGTACAATTTTGTTTTTTTTTTCGTTTTTCAAGGTTTACATTGATTTAGCCCGATTATTTATACCACAAACTCCACGGAATAAATTAATGAACGAAAACATCCGAGCTGTAGTAAAAACTTAAGGTGGAATTTTTCTGCATACGAAACCGATCCATGACAATTCCAACGTTAGAAACGTAGAACATGAAAACAGAAATGTTATGATAGGTTGTGGATCCCGTAACTCAAACGAATCAAAAGTTATGGTCGTTTGAAGAAGCCGAAGAAAGCGATGGACCGCTCGCTGATCCGATTCGATGATATTAGCGAAAGTTTTCGATCCCCGCGAAATGCTCAGCATGCTCACACCGTAGCACTCGATATTTAAGATATTATGGATCACTAAGGGAATAATTGGAGATATGGGTCAAAAGCTAGTCTACTGAAGCTGTAGTGCAATAAACATTCTTTTTTTACGATCGTTCCCCCTTCTCCGTTTTTCGAACCTCATTGTTTGGCTCATATTTATCAACATGCGCGGTGTTTTACCAAAATTACAATACCACGACAAAGTGACTTCAAGGATAATGTTAAATGCATTTGATATCTTATAATTTCGAACGGCTGAGGATGTTTTTATGCTTACTTAGCCTGTAAGTACCATATTTTTTCAGTCTGCGAATATCTTTCGGTTTCTTGTTTTATCCATTTTTTAATTCAATTTCAATCTTTTTAGCGGAATATTATCGTGGCTTGTTTTATCTTCGTATATTTTTGTTTTTGTGTTGTTTTTCTAGGTTTACATCGTTTTAGTCCGATTATTTATACCACAAACTCCACGGAATAAATTTATGAACGAAAACATCTGAGCTATAGTAAAAACTTAAGATAGAATTTTTCTTCATACAAAACTGATCCATGACAATTCCAACCATTATAAACAAAGAACATGAAAAGAGATACGTTTGACAGGTTGTGGCTCCCGTAACTAAAACGAGTCAAAATTTATGGCCCTTTGAAGAAACGAAAGAAAGCGACGGATCGCTCGCTGATCCGATTCGTCCGTATTGACGAAAGTCTTCGATCTCCGTGAAACGCTCGAGCTTGCTCAGCACCATAGCACTCAATATTTAAGATACTATGGATCACTGAGGGAATAACTGTGGATATGGGTCAAAAGCTAGTCTATTGAAGCTATAGTGCAATAAACGTTCTTTTTTTACGATCGTTCCGTCTTCCTCGCTTTTCGAACCTCGTTATTTTGCTCATAATCATCAACACGTGCGGTCTTTTTACCAAAATTACAATACCACGACAAAGTGACTTCAAGGAGAATGTTAAACGCATTTGATATCTTATAATATTGAATGGATGAGGTTTTTTTATGATTACTTAGCCCGTAAGTAACCTATTTTTTCAGTTTGTGAATATCTTTCGGTTTCCTGTTTTATCCAATTTTTAATCCAATTTCAATCTTTTTAGCGAAATATTATTGTGGCCTTTTTTTATCTTTTTATATTTTTAATTTTTCCTGTCGTTTTTCAAGGTTTACATCAATTTAGTCCGATTGTTTATACCACAAACTCCGCGGAATAAATTTATGAACGAAAACATCCGAGCTGTAGTGAAAACTTAAGATGGAATTTTTCTGCACAAGCAAACGATCCATAACAGTTCCAACGTTAGAAATGTAGAACATGGAAAGAGATACGTTTTGATAGGTTATGGCTCCCGTTACTCCAAACGAGTCAAAAGTTATGGCCGTTTGAAGAAATGAAAGAAAGCGACGGACCGCTTGCTGATCCAATTCGACGGTATTGGTGAAAGTCTTCGATCTCCGCGAAACACTTGAGCATGCTCACACCGTAGCACTCGATATTTAAGATACTATGAATCACTGAGGGAATAAATAGGGATATGGGTCAAAAGCTTGTCTACAGAAGCTATAGCGCGATAAACATTCTTTTTTTACAATCGTTCCGTCTTTCTCGTTTTCTGTACCTCATTGTTTTGCCCATATTCGTCAACAGACGCGGTCTTTTTACCAAAATTACAACACCTCGACAAAGTGACTTCAAGGAGAATGTTAAACGCATTTGATACCTTAAACTTCGAATAGCTGAGGGTGTTTTTTATGATAACTTAGCTTGTGAGTAACCTACCTTTTTAGTCTGCGAATATCTTTCGGTTTCCTATTTTATCCATTTTTTTATTCAATTTCAATCTTTTTAGCGAAATATTTTCGTGGCCTTTTTTGAACTTCGTATATTTTTGGTTTTTTGTCTTTTTTCAAGGTTTACATCGATTTAGTCCGATTATTTATACCACTAACTACATGGAATAAATTAATGAACGAAAACATTCGAGTCGTAAAAAAACCTAAGATGGAGTTTTTATGAACACGAACCTATCCATGACAATTCCAACCATTAGAAATGTAGAACAAGGAAAGAGATGCGTGTTGATAGGTTGTGGCTCCCGTAACTCCAAACGAGTCAAAATTAATGGTCCTTCAAAGGAACAGAAGAATGTAACGGACCGCTTGTTGATCCGATTCGACGGTATTGGCGAAAGTCTTCGATCTATGTGAAACGCTTGAGCATGCTCACACCATAGCACTCGATATTTAAGATATTATGGATCGTTGAGGGAATAAATGAGGATATGGGTCAAAAGCTTGTCTATAGAAGCTATAGAACAATAAACAATTTTTTTTAACGATCGTTCCATCTTCCTCGTTTTCCGTACCTCATTGTTTGCTCATATTCATCAACGTGCACGGTCTTTTTACCAAAATTACAACACCATGACAAAGTGACTTCAAGGAGAATGTTAGACACATTTGATATCTTGAATTTCGAACGGCTGAGGATGTTTTTCATGATTACTTTGCTTGTAAGTAACCTATTTTTTAGTCTGCGAATATATTTCGATTTCCTGTTTTATCCGATTTTTAACCAAATTTCATTCGTTTTAGCGGAATATTATCATGGCCTTTTTTGATCTTCGTATATTTCTTTTTGGTCGTTTTCCAAGGTTTACATCGATTTAATCTGATATTTATTCCACAAACTCCGCGGAATAAATTTATGTACGAAAACATCCGAGCTGTAGTAAAAACTAAAGATGCAGTTTTTCTGCATACGAAAACAATTCATGACAATTCCAACCATTAGAAATGTAGAACAAGGAAAGAGATACGTTTTGATAGGCTGTGGCTCCCGTAACTCCAAAAGAATCAGAAGTTATGGTCGTTTGAAGAAACGGAAGAAAGCGATGGACCGTTCGTTGACCCGATTCGACGGTATTGTTGAAACTCTTCGATCTTCGCAAAACGCTCGAGCATGCTCACAACGTAGCACTCGATATTTAAGATATTATGGATCACCGAGGGAATAAATGGGGATACGGGTAAAAAGCTTGTCTACAGAAGCTATAGCGCAATAAACATTCTTTTTTTATGATCGTTCCGTCTTCCTCATTTTCCATACCTCATTGTTTTGCTCATATTCATCAACACACGCGATCTTTTTAGAAAAGTTACAACACCACGACAAAGTGATTTTAGGAAGAATGTTAAACGTTTTTTATATCTTAGAATTTCGAACGGCTGAAAGTGTTTTTTATGATTACTTAGCCTGTAAGTAACCTATTTTTTTCAGTCTGCGAATATCTTCCGATTTCCTGTTTAATCCAATTTCAATCTTTTTAGCGAAATATTATCGTGACCTTTTTTAATCTTCGTAAATTTTTTTGTCGTTTTTCAAGGTTTACATCGATTTAATTCGATTGTTTATACCACAAACTCCATGAAATAAACTTATGAATGAAAACAGTTGAGCTATTGTTTAAGCCAATATTGGTCACAAACACCCAATTATCGATGAAAGCATCCGTTTACAATCACAGATCACAGATAATAAGTATGTAGAGAATTAAAAATGAAGAACACTAAGAAAATTAAGAAGAAAGCAGTAAAGAACACAGAATTTATAGTGGTTTGGCAATCTGGCCTACGTCCACTTTGAATTTGATGATTTTATTGATGTATAATTGCTGGTTATGGCAAGTGACAACTTATTACAATAGCAAAATTCGAGGATAGTGAAGAATCCGACAGAATCTGGATGTAGAAGAACAAAGGTCCCTTTTTTGTATCTGAGATGCTATTTATAGGCGTAGGCTGCAAATATCTCGCTCAGATCTCGGAAGACCTCTTCTGGTACGTGTGCGGGCACAGGCGATCGATCCCATGTGATTTTGACTCGATCAGTGATCGATATGAACGAATTCCGTATCGATCAATATTTTGCTCAATCGAGTCCAAATCGAGCATGAACATTCTTTAGATTGTACGTAAGCTCCAGTGAAAATTTCATAGCATTTGGACTTGTAGATTGTGAGATATGATCGATGCAAGTTCATGTTTTTCGAAGGCTATCTCCTTCGTATCGATCGTTGTTTCACTTTTTGCACTCGATCGCTGTTATGCTGTTCGTACTCGATCGCTGCAGCACTATTCATACTCGATCGCTACTGGACTGTTCGTATCGATCATTGATGCACTGTTCGTACTTGATCGCTGCTGCACTGTTCGTATCGATTGCTACTGCACTATTCGGTTCGTACTCGATCGCTGCTGCACTGTTCGGTTCGTACTCGATCGCTGCTGCACTGTTCGTATCGATCGCTGCTGCACTGTTCGTACTCGATCGCTGCTGCACTGTTCGTATCGATCGCTACTGCACTGTTGTATCGATCGTTGCTGCATTGTTCATACTCGATCGCTGCTACACTGTTCGTACCGATCTTTGCTGCACTGTTCGTACTCGATCGTTGCTGCACTATACGTACTCGATCGTTGCTGCACTTGATGGATACGAACAAGACCCTTCAGTTGATGGATATGAACAAGACCCTTCAGTTGATGGATACGAACAAGACCCTTCACTTGATGGATACGAACAAGAACCTTCACTTGATGGATACGAACAAGACCCTTCACTTCATGGATACGAACGGTTGATTGCTTGAATCGCATCGATCATATCTTGAGCATAAGTACTCCGATTGACCTGAAATTTGGAGCATTGGCTTTCATAGTTTTGCTTGTCATGTCCTGTCAATTTTAGCCCGATCCGACCTCGGATAAAATTCATCGATATCCGTAGCGAAACAGTGTTTAACCAATCTTTGGGACGAACTGTTCTTGATTTCCAGTCAGCTTTTTGGTGTCACGGCCTTGCCAAAAGATGGGATAACACTTGCCCCCCAAAACATGCCTTACGATAGGAAGGTGTATTTTGTAGTTCAATAAGCTGGATGTTCGTATCCTGTTAATGGTCTGTAAAGAAATTGATAATCTTGTCTGACTGTGAATAGTGATTGTTCGCCATCGGATGTCGTTCGAGGAGAATGATGACCGTTCGAGGTCGGGTGCCGTTCGCCGTGAATGGTGACCGTTCGCAGTCAGGGTACTGTTCGAGGCGATTTGTGACCGTTCGTGGTCGGATGTCGTTCTACACGAATCGTGACCGTTCACGATCAGGTGTCGTTCTAGACGAATTGTGACCGTTTGCGGTCGAGTGTCGTTTGAGGCGAGTTGTGTGTGCCCAAGGGGGGACTTAGTATCATTATTGTCAGATTTCACGTTCGAGTGAGTTTTCGAGTTGTTGGTTATGGCGGTTTATCGCCATTTTAGAGCGTGCCTAAGGACCGTTCGCGATCCCTTACATGTGTAAGTGGCTTAGCCGTTATGGAATCACAAATAGCATATTTACATTCAAAATAAGTCTTTCAACAGAAATGTCTAACAAAATCAAGTCCAAACATGATAAATAGAAAACAAAAGCAAAACAGGGACGTCAAAGTGCAAACACCTACACTGATGCGATTTATAGTCGCATCAGAGCATGCCTGAGGATCGTTCGTGATCCTGTACATATGTAAAATGACTTTATCGTGTCGGTGTGGAGTTGGCCACTTATTCGTCATTATTTCAATCAGTTGATGATAAGCTGACGCCTTGATCCAAAGTCGTCCCCAGTTGGTGCAGGCGATGGTCGTTCTTGTTCCACCGTCGTTGCTCCCTTTCTCACATACCGCGATAGCGGACCATTCCGGATATGCCCCTCAACCTCATCCTTCAAGTGCCCGCAATCATTTGTGTTATGACCATTCAGCTCATGGAATAAGCAATACTTGTTGGATCTTCTTTCATTGCTGGTCGGATCCCTTCTCATTGGCTTCCGATAAGGAATCTGCCCCCTTGTATCCCCGTATATTCGCTCCAAACTCTCATTCAACTTTGAATATGTGGTTAAGTGCGGCTCCCTCCGCGGTCACTTTGACCTATGGTCATTATTTTCTGATTTCCTCTTCCCTTTATCCTTGCCAGAATCCTTCCAAGATGGGTCTCCACCTTTTACTGCATAAACATCAACTTCTTCTCCTTCCTCTCTTTCAGCATTAGCATCTTCCAATCATAGAAACATTTCGGCTTCATGATAGAACTCTCCCAGATCTATAGGTGGAACTCTAGTCAATGTATTCTTGAACTCTATGCCATCAGCTATTCCGGATACAGCTTCCATCATAACCATGGATAGATTTAGTCGATCCACTGATGATGCCGCTGCGTTGAATCGTGTCAGAAAACTTCTTAAAGATTCTCCTGCCTTCTGCTTCAATGTTGTCAAACTCATCACATTATTGGGCCTTGAAATATGAACTCTGAACTGTCTCATGAATTTTTCAATCAACTCGTCCATGTTCCAATGGAACCGCTCTCTAACTGCCTAAACCATAGTGACGCTATGTCTGTCAAATATAATCGGAAACACCAAGCCATGACCCCCTCCGATGCCCTCTATTACCTCCATATGCCTCATGTATCTGGTCAGATGAACTGTAGGATCTGTCCTCCCATCAGACGTTTCCAATGTTAGTAGTTTGAACTCTGGTGGCTTTCTAGCCATTCTAATCACAGGAGAGAAAGGACTCATGCTCACATCTTCTAGATCTCTGTTTACTAATCCGCCTCTCATGGCTCGTCTAACCATTTCTGCCAAGCTATCACTATCTCCAAGCTATAATCCTTGTATATTGCCTCCGATCTGCCTCCCGATTTCGCGAGGGTTTGCTGGAATCTGCTCTTCCGGACAAGCATCCGCTCCTCTGTTAGCTCCTTGCGGTCTAATCTCAGCCGGTATCCTGCCTAAGGTTGGATCAACACGCTCTTGGGGGGTGCCCCCTAATTTAGGGGCTGCCCCCGATGGTCCCGCTCTATCTGGTTCCCGGTTTGGTCCTTCTAGTCTTGCTTCATTGGTCTAAACTCCAATAGCTCCAGCTGATTCCACTTGCTCAATTCGTCTAAGAATGTTCTGCATCATCTCTTCTTGCCTTTTGAATAACTCCTCATGCATGGCTCCCATCATCATCTCCATCTCATCCTTGGTGATGAAAGCTGAAGTCTGATTAGCCCCTGTGGAGCTTCTTGACTTCCATCATGATGACTCCTCTCCATTCTTTGTCTTCTTGCTGATTTCCTCGTCATAGTTGTCCAGATCTTAGTCTTCAAGCCTTCAAATTTGAAGTCTAAGCGGTAGAATTTCTGAGTGCTGGCCTTCTCGGTGGAAGCACCAAAATGTTGGGCCAAAATTGGTCACAAACACACAATTGTCGATGAAAGAACCCGTTTACAATCAAATATCATAGATAATAATTATGTAGAGAATTAAAAATAAAGAATGCTTAGAAAATTAAGAAGAAAGCAGTAAAGAACACAGATTTTATAGTGGTTCGACAATCCGGCCTAAGTCCACTTTGAATTTGATGATTTTGTTGATGTATACTTACTGGTTATGACAAGTCACAACTGATTACAATAGCAAAATTCGAGTATAAAGATGAATCCAGCAGAATCTGGACATAGAAGAAAAAAGGTCCCTTTTCTATAGACTCTGGGATGCTATTTATAGGCATAGGCTGTAAATATCTCGCTCAGATCTCGAAAGATCCATTCTAGCATGTGTGCGGGCCTACGCGATCGATCCCGTGTGATTTTGACTTGATCCATGATCGATATGAACGAATTTCACATCGATCAAGATTTTGCCCGATCGAGTCAAAATCGAGCATGAACATTCTTTAGGTTGTATGTAAGCTCCAGTGAAAATTTTGTAGCCTTTGGACTTGTAGATTGTGAGATATTATCGACGCATGTTCGTGTTTTTCGAAGGCTGTCTCCTTCATATCGATCGTTGTTGCACTTTTTGCACTCAATCGCCGTTGCACTGTTCGTATCGATCACTGTTGCACTGTTTGTATCGATCGCTGCTGCAATGTTCGTACTCGATCGCTGCTGCACTGTTCGTATCGATCGCTGCTGCACTGTTCCTACTCGATCGCTGTTGCACTGTTCGTATCGATCGTTGCTGCACTGTTCGTACTTGATCGCTGCTGCAATGTTCGTACTCGATCGCTGCTGCACTGTTCATACTCGATCGCTGCTGCACTGTTCGTACCGATTGCTGCTGCACTGTTCGTACTCGATCATTGCTGCACTTTTCGTACTCAATCACTGCTTCACTTGATGGATACGAACAAGACACTTCACTTGATGGATACAAACAAGACCCTTCACATGATGGATACGAACAAGATCCTTCACTCATTGGATATGAACAGTTGATTGCTTGAATTGCATCGATCATATCTTGAGCATACGAACTCCGATTGACCTGAAATTTGGAACTTTGGCCTTCATAGTTTTCCTTTTCAAATCTTGTCAATTGTATCCCAATCCAAACTCGGACAAAAGTCGTCGATATCCATAGCGAAACAGTGTATAACCAATCTTTGGTACGAACTTTTCTTGATTTCCAGTCAACTTTTTGGTGTCACGGCCTTGCCAAAAGGCGGGATAATAGCTGTAGAAAAAACTTAAGATGGAATTTTTATGCACACTAAATCAATCCACGACAATTCCAACCGTTAGAAACGTAGAACATGGAAAGAGCATCGTTTTGATAGGTTGTAGCACCCGTAACTCCAAACAAGTCAAAAGTTATGGCCGTTTGAAAAAACGGAAGAAAGCGACGGACCGCTCATTGATTCGATTCGACGGTATTGGCGAAAGTCTTCGTCCTCCACGAAACACTCAAGCATGCTCACACTGTAGCACCCGATATTTAAGATATTATGGATCACTGAGGGAATAAATGGGGACATGGGTCAAAAGCTCATCTACAGAAGCTATAGCGCAACAAACGTTCTTTTTTTACGATCGTTCCGTCTTCCTCGTTTTCCGTACCTCATTGTTTTGCTCATATTCATCAACATGCGCGATCTTTTTACCAAATTACAACACCATGACAAAGTGACTTCAAGGAGAATGTTAAACGCATTTGATATCTTAGAATTTCGAACAGCTGAGGGTGTTTTTTATGATTACTTAGCCTATGAGTAACCTACTTTTTTAGTCTAAGAATATCTTTCGGTTTCCTGTTTTATCCAATTTTTAATCCAATTTCAATATTTTTAGCGGAATATTACCGTGGCCTTTTTTGATCTTCGTATACTTTTGTTTTTTTGCCGTTTTTCAAGGTTTACATCGATTTGGTCCGATTATTTATACCACAAACTCCGTGGAATAAATTTATAAACGAAAACATCTGAGCTGTAGTAAAAACTTAAGATGGAATTTTTCCGCATACGAAACCGATCCAAGACAATTCCATTCATTAGAAATGTAGAACATGGAAATAGATACATTTTGATAGGTTGTGGCTCCCGTAACACCAAACGAGTTAACAGTAATGGTCGTTTGAAGAAACGGAAGAAAGCGACAGACTGCTCGCAGATCCGGTTCGACGGTGCTGGCAAAAGTCTTCAATCTCCGCGAAATGCTCGAGCATGCTCACACTGTAGCACTCGATATTTAAGATATTATGGACCACCAAGAGAATAAATGGGGATATGGGTCAAAGCCTTGTCTACTGAAGCTATAATGCAATAAAAGTTCTTTTTTTACGATCGTTTCGTCTTCATCATTTTTCGTAGCTCATCGTTTCCTCATATTCATCGACTTGCGCGGCTTTTTAACCCAAATCACAACACCACGACAAAGTGACTTCAAGGAGAATGTTAAACGCGTTTGATATCTTTGAATTTCGAACGGCTGAGGGTGTTTTTTTATGATTACTTTGCCTGTAAGTAACCTATTTTTTCAGTCTGCGAATATCTTTCGGTTTCCTGTTTTATCCGATTTTCAGTCCAATTTCAATCTTTTTAGCGCAATAATATCGTGGCCTTCTTTGATCTTCGTATATTTTTGTTTTTTTTCGTTTTTCAAGGTTTACATCGATTTAGTCCAATTATTATACCACAAAATCCACGCAATAAATTTATGAACGAAAACATCCGAGCTGTAGTAAAAATTTAAGATGAATTTTTTTTGCACAAGAAACCTATCCATGATAATTCCGACCGTTAGAAACGTAGAACATGAAAAGAGATACGTTTTGATAGGTTGTTGCTTTTGTAACCCCAAACGAGTCAAAAGTTATGGCCGTTTGAAGAAATGGAAGAAAGCGACGAACCGCTTGCTGATCCTATTCGACGGTATTGGCGAAAGTCTTCGATATCCACGAAACGCTCGAGCATGCTCACACCATACCACTCGATGTTTAAGATATTATGGATCACTGAGGGAATAAATGGGTATATGGGTCAAAATCTTCTCTACTGAAGCTTTAGTGCAATAAACGTTCTTTTTTTACGATCGTTACGTATTTCGCGCTTTCCGAACCAAATTGTTTTGCTCATATTCCTCAACAGTGCAGTCTTTTTACCCAATTTACAACATCACGACAGTGACTTCAAGGATAATGTTAAATGCATTTGATATCTTAGAATTTTCAACGGTTAAAAGCTTTTTATGATTACTTAGCCTGTAAGTAACCTATTTTTTCAATATGCGAATATCGTTCGGTTTCCTGTTCTATCCAATTTTAAATCCAATTTCAATCTTTTTAGCGGAATATTATCGTGGTCTTTTTTTATCTTCCTAAATTTTTGCTTTTTTGTCATTTTTCAAGGTTTACATCGATTTAGTCCGATTATTTATATCATATACTCCTTGGAATAAATTTGTAAACGAAAATATTCGAGTTGTAGAAAAAATTTAAGATGGAATTTCTCTGCACACGAAACCGATCCATGACAATTCCAACAGTTAGAAAGGTTGAACATGGAAAGAGCTACGTTTTGATAGGTTGTGGCTCCAGTAACTCCAAACAAGTCAAAAGTTATGACCGTTTGAATAAACGGAAGAAAGCGATGAACCGCTTGCTGATCCGATTCGACGGTACTAGCGGAAGTCTTCGATCGTCGCGAAACGCTCGAGCATGCTCACACCATAACACTCGATATTTAAGATATTATGGATCATTGAGAGAATATATGGGGATATGGGTCAAAAGCTTGTCTATGGAAGCTATAGCGCAATAAACGTTCTATTTTTACGATCGTTCTTTCTTCCTCGTTTTTCGTACCTCATTTTTTTGCGCATGTTCAACAACACGCGCAGTCTTTTTACCAAAATTGCAACATCACAACAAATGACTTCAAGGAGAATATTAAACGCATTTGATATCTTATAATTTCGAATGGTTGAGGGTGTTTTTTATGATTACTTAGCTTGTAAGTAACTTACTTTTTCAATCTGCGAATATCTTTCGGTTTTCTATTTATCCAATTTTAAATCCAATTTCAATCTTTTTAGCGGTATATTATCGTGGCCTTTTTTGATCTTCGTATATTTTTGTTTTTTGTTTTCAAGGTTTACATCGATTTAGTCTAATTATTTATATCACAAACTCCACGGAATAAATTTATGAACGAAAACATCCGAGCTGTAGTAAAAACTTAAGATGGTATTTTTCTGCATAAGAGACGGATCCATGACAATTCCAACTGTTATATACGTAGAACATGGGAAGAGATACGTTTTGATAGGTTGTGGCTTCCGTAACTCCAAACGAGTCAAAAGTTATGGCCGTTTGAAGAAACGGAAGAAAGCGACGAACCGCTCGTTGATCCTATTCGACGGTATTGGCGAAAGTCTTCGATCTCCGCGAAACGCTTGAGTATGCTCACACCGCAGCACTCGATATTTAAGATATTATGGATCACTGAGGGAATAAATGGGGATATGGGTCAAAAGCTTGTCTACTGATGCTATAGCGCAATAAACGTTCTATTTTACGATCATTCTGTATCCCTCGTTTTTTGAACCTAATTGTTTTGCTCATATTGATCAACACGCGCTGTCTTTTTACCAAAATTACAACATCACGACAAAGTGACTTCAAGGATAATGTTAAATGCATTTGATATCTTCGAATTTCGAACGGCTGAGGGTGTTTTTTGTGATTACTTGGCCTTTAAGTAACCTATTTTTTCAATCTACGAATATCTTTCGGTTTCCGGTTCTATCCAATTTCAATCTTTTTTAGTCGAATATTATCGTGGCCTTTTTTGATCTTCCTATTTTTTTGCTTTTTTTTCCTTTTTCAAGGTTTTCATCGATTTAGTCCGATTATTTATATCACAAACTCCGTGGAATAAATTTATGAACGAAAACATCTGAGCTGTAGAAAAAACATAAGACGGAATTTTTCTGCACACGAAACCGATCCATGACAATTCCTACAGATAAGAACGTTGAAAATGGAAAGAGCTACGTTTTGATAGATTGTGGCTTCTGTAACTCCAAAGAAGTCAAAATTTATGGCCGTTTGAAGAAACGGAAGAAAGCGATGGACCGCTCGCTGATCCGATTCGACGGCACTAGAGAAAGTCTTCGATCTCCACGAAACGCTCGAGGATGCTCACACCATTGCACTCGATATTTAAGATATTATGGATCATTGAGGGATTATTTGGGATGTGGGTCAAAATCTTGTCTACATAAGCCATAGCTTGATAAACGTTCTTTTTTACAATCGTTCCATTTTCCTCGTTTTCCGTACCTCATTGTTTTGCTCATATTCATCAACACACGCGATCTTTTTGCCAAAAATTACAACACCATGACAAAGTGACTTCAAGGAGAATGTTAAACACATTCGATATCTTAGAATTTCAAACGGCTGAGGGTGTTTTTTATGATTACTTAGCCTGTAAGTAACCTACATTTTCAGTTTGCAAATATCTTTCGATTTCCTGTTTTATCCAATTTTTAATCCAATTTCAATCTTTTTAGAAGAATATTGTCGTGGCATTTTTGATCTTTGTATATTTTTGTTTTTTTTTCATTTTTCAAGGTTTATAATGATTTAGTCCGAATATTTATACCATAAACTCCGCAGATTAAGTATCTGAACGAAAACATCCGAGTTGTAGTAAAAACTTAAGATGAAATTTTTCTGCATGCGAAATCGATCCATGACAATTCTAACCGTTAGAAACGTAGAACATGGAAAGAGATACGTTTTGATAGGTTGTGCCTCCTGTAACTCCAAACGAGCCAAAAGTAATGGCCGTTTGAAGAAACGGAAGAAAGCGATGGACCGCTCACTGATTTGATTCGATAGTATTAGTGAAAATCTTCGATCTCCACAAAACGCTCGAGCATGCTCACATCGTAGCACTTGATCTTTAAGATATTATGGACCACTGAGGTAATAGTTGGGGATATGGGTCAAAAGCTAGTCCGCTAATGCTATAGCGCAATAAATGTTCTTTTTTTACGATCGTTCCGTCTTCCTCGTTTTCTGAACGTCATTATTTTGCTCATATTCATCAACATGCACGGTCTTTTTACCAAAATTACAACACCACGACAAAGTGAATTCAAGGACAATGTTAAATGCATTTGATATCTTAGAATTTCGAATGCTGAGGGTGATTTTTATGATTACTTAGCCTATAAGTAACCTACTTTTTCAGTCTGTGAATATCTTTCGGTTTCCTATTTTATCCAATTTTAAATCCGATTTCAATCTTTTTAGCTGAACATTCTCGCGGCCCTTTTTATTTTCGTATATTTTTTTTTTGTTTTTCAAGGCTTACATCGATTTAGTCCGATTATTTATACCACAAACTCCGCGTAATAAATTTATGAATGAAAACCTCCAAGCTGTAGAAAAAATTTAAGATGGAATTTTTCCGCACACGAAAACGATCCATGACAATTCCAACAGTTAGAAATGTAGAACATGGAAAGAGATTCGTTTTGATAGGTTGTGGCTTTCATAACTCCAAACGAGTCAAAAGTTATGGCCGTTTGAAGAAACGAAAGAAAGCGACGGACCGCTCGCTAATCCGATTCGATGGTATTGGCGAAAGTCTTCGATCTCCGCGAACCGCTCGAGCATGCTCACACTGTAGCACTTGATATTTAAGATATTATGGACCACTGAGGGAATAAATGGGGATATGAGTCAAAAGCTTGTCTACAGAAGTATATAGCGCAATAAACGTTTTTTTTTACGATCGTTCCGTCGTACTCGTTTTCCGTACCTCATTGTTTTGCTCATATTCATCAATACGCACGGTCATTTTATCAAAATTACATTACCACGACAAAGTGACTTCGAAGAGAATGTTAAACGCATTTGATATCTTTGAATTTCGAACGATTGAGGGTGTTTTTTGTGATTTCTTAGCCTGTAAGTAACCTATTTTTCAGTATGCGAATATCATTCAGTTTCCTTTTTACCCAATTTTTAATCCACATTCAATCTTTTTAGAGGAATATTATCGTGGCATTTTTTGAGCTTTGAATTTTTTTTTGTCGTTTTCCAAGATTTACATCGATTTAGTCCGAATATTTATACCACAAACTCCGTGGAAAAAATTTATTAACGAAAACATCCGAGCCGTAAAAAAAATAAGATGGAATTTTTCTGCACATGAAAACGATCCATGACAATTCCAACCATTAGAAACGTAAAACATGGAAAGAGCTTCGTTTTGATAGGTTGTGGCTCCCGTAATTCCAAACGAGTCAAAAGTTATGGCCGTTTGAAGAAAAAAAGAAAGCGACGGACCGCTTGCTGATCCGATTCGACGGTATTGGCGAAATTCTTCGATCTCCGTGAACCGCTCGAGCATGCTCACATTGTTTCACTCGATTTTTAAGATATTATGGATCACTTAGGGAATAATTGGGGATATGGGTCAAAAGCTTGTCTACAGAAGCTATAGCGCAATAAACGTTCTTTTTTTACGAATTTCGTCTCCCTCATTTTTCGTACCTCATTATTTTGCTCATATTCATCAACACACTTGGTTTATTTACCAGAATTACATTACCCCGACGAAGTGACTTCAAGAGAATGTTAAACGCATTTGATATCTTAGAATTTCCGATTTCGAACGGTTGAGGGTGTTTTCTATGATTACTTAGCCTCCAAGTAACCTTACTTTTCAGTCTGCGAATATCTTTCGATTTCTCATTTTATCCAATTTTAAATCCAATTTCAATCTTTTTAGCTGAATATTATCGTAGCCTTTTTTTTATCTTCGTATATTTTTGTTTTTTGTCGTTTTTCAAGGTTTACACTGATTTAGTCAGATTATTTATAGCACAAACTCCATGGAATAAATTTATGAACGAAAACATCCAAGCTGTAGTAAAAACTAAAGATGAAATTTTTCTGCACACGAAACCGATCCATGACAATTCCAACCGTTAAAAACGTAGAATTTGGAAAGAGATACGTTTTGATAGGTCGTGGCTCCCCTAACTCAAAGCGAGTCAAAAGTTATGGCAGTTTGAAGAAACATAAGAAAACGACGGACCGCACGCTAATCCGATTCGACGGTATTAGCGAAAGTCTCCGATCCCCGCAAAACGCTCGAGCATGCTCACACTATAGCACTCGATACTTAAGATATTATGGATCACTGAGGGAAAAAATGGGCATATGGGTCAAAAGCTTGTCTACAGAAGCTATAGCGCAATAAACGTTCTTTTTTTACGATCGTTCTGTCTTCCTCGTTTTCCATGCCTCATTGTTTTGCTCATATTCATCAACATGCGCGGTCTTTTTACCGAAATTAAAACTCCACGACAAAGTGACTTCAAGAAGAATATTAAATGCATTTGATATCTTAGAATTTGAATGGCTGAGGATGTTTTTTGATCTTCGTATATTTTTGTTTTTTTGTCGTTTTTCATGGTTTACACCGATTTAGTCTAATTAATTATACCACAACCTCTGCGGAACAAATTTATGAACGAAAACATTCGAGCTGTAGAAAAACTTAAGATGGAATTTTTTTTGCCTAAGAAACCGATCCAAGATAATTCCAACCATTAGAAACATAGAACATGAAAAAAGTTTCATTTTGATCGGTTGTGGCTCCCATAATTCCAAACGAGTCAAAAGTTATGGCCATTTGAAGAAACGGAAGAAAGCGAAGGACCGCTCCCTGATCCGATTCGACGGTATTGGCGAAAGTCTTCGATCTCCGCGAAACGCTCGAGCATGCTCATACCGTAGCACTCGATATTTAAGATATTATGGATCACTGAGGGAATAAATGGGGATACGGGTTAAAAGCTTGTCTACAGAAGCTATAGCGCAATAAACGTTCTTTTTTTACGATCGTTCCGTCTTCCTCGTTTTCTGTACCTCATTGTTTTGCTCATATTCATCAACACGCGTGGTCTTTTTACTAAAATTACAACACCATGACAAAGTGAATCCAAGGAGAATGTTAAACGCATTTGATATCTTTGAATTTCGAATAGCCTGTAAGTAACCTTTTTTTCAGTCTACAAATATCTTTCGGTTTCCTATTTTATCTATTTTTTAATCCAATTTCAATCTTTTTAGCGAATATTATCATGGACTTTCTTGATCTTAGTATATTTTCGCTTTTTTGTCGATTTTCAAGGTTTACATCGATTTAGTCCGATTATTTATAACGCAAACTCCGTGGAATAAATTTATGAACGAAAACATCCGAGCTGTAGTAAAAACTTAAGATGGAATTTTTCTGCATATGAAACCGGTCCATGACAAATCTAACTGTTATAAATTTAGAACACGGAAAGAGATACGTTTTGATAGGTTGTGGTTCCCGTAACTCCAAACGAGTCAAAAGTTATGGCCGTTTGAAGAAACTGAAGAAAGCGACGGACCGCTCATTGATTCAGTTCGACGGTATTGGCGTAAGTCTTCGATCTCCACAAAACGGTCGAGCATGCTTACACTGTAGCACTCGATATTTAAGATATTATGGATCACTGGGGGAATAAATAGGGATATGGGTCAAAAGCTTTTCTATAGAAGTTATGGCGCAATAAACGTTCTTTTTTTACTATTGTTCTGTCTTCCTCGTTTTCCATACCTCATTGTTTTGCTCATATTCATCAACACGTGCGGTCTTTTTACCAAAATTACAATGCCACGACATTGTGACTTTAAGGAGAATGTTGAACGCATTTGATATCTTAGAATTTCAAATGGCTGAGGGTGTTTTTTATGATTACTTAGCCTGTGAGTAACCTACGATTTCAGTCTGCGAATATCTTTTAGTTTCCTGTTTTATCCAATTTTTAATCCAATTTCAATTTTTTGCTGATTATTATCGTGGCCATTTTTTATCTTCGTGTATTTTTTTGTCGTTTTTCAAGGTTTACGTCGATTTAGTCCGATTATTTATATCATAAACTCCGTGGAATAAATTTATGAACGAAAACATCCGAGCTGTAGTAAAAACATAAGATGGAATTTTTCTGCACACGAAACCGATCCATGACAATTCCAACCGTTAGAAAGGAAGAACATGGAAAGAGATACGTTTTGATATGTTGTGGCTTCCGTAACCCCAAACGAGTTGAAAGTTAAGGCCGTTTGAAGAAACGGAAGAAAGCGACGGACCGCTTGCTGATCCGATTCGATGGTACTAGCGATAGTCTTCGATCTCCATGAAACGCTCGAGCATGCTCACACTGTAGCACTTGATATTTAAGATATTATGGATCACTGAGGGAATAAATGGGGATATGGGTCAAAAACTTGTCTACTGAAGCTATAGCGCAATAAACGTTCTTTTTTTACGATTGTTCCGTCTTCCGCGTTTTTCGTACCTCATCGTTTTGCTCATATTCATCAACACGCGTGGTCTTTTTACCAAAATTACAACACCACGACAAAGTGACTTCAAGGAGAATGTTAAACGCATTTGATATCTTAGAATTTCGAATGGTTGAGGGTGTTTTTTATGATTACTTAGCCTGTAAGTAACCTATTTTTTCAGTCTCCGATTATCTTTCGGTTTCCTGTTCTATCAATTTTAAATCCAATTTCAATCTTTTTAGCGAAATATTATCGTGGCCTTTTTAAATCTTCGTATATTTTTGTTTTTTGTCATTTTTCAAGGTTTACATCGTTTTAGTCCGATTATTTATACCACAAACTCCACGGAATAAATTTATAAATGTAACCATCCGAGCTGTAGTAAAAACTTAAGATAGAATTTTTCTGCATATAAAATCGATCCTTGACAATTCCAACCATTATAAAAGTAGAACATGGAAAGAGATACATTTTGATAGGTTGTGGCTCCCGTAACTCTAAATGAGTTAAAAGTTGTGGCCGTTTGAAGAAACGGAAGAAAGTGACAGACCGCTTGCTGACCCGATTCGACTTTATTTGCTAAAGTCTTCGATCTCCGCGAAACGCTCGAGCATGCTCATACCGTAGCACTAGATAATTAAGATATTATGGATCACTGAGGGAATAATTGGGGATAAGGGTCAAAAGCTTGTCTACTGACGCCATAGCGCAATAAACGTTCTTTTTTTACGATCGTTCTGTCTTCCTCGTTTTCTATACCTCATTATTTTGCTCATATTCATCAACACGCACGGTCTTTTTATCAAAATTACAACACCACGAAAAAGTGGCTTCAAGGAACATGTTAAACGCATTTGATATCTTAGAATTTCGAACCGCTGAGGGTGTTTTTTATGATTATTTAGTTTGTAAGTAACCCACTTTTTCAGTCTCCGAATGTCTTTCGATTTCCATTCTATCCCATTTTTAATCCAATTTAAATCTTTTTAGCGATCATTATCGTAGACTTTTTTATTTCCGTATATTTTTTTATTTTTTTCGTTTTTCAAGGTTTACATCGATTTAGTACGATTATTTATACCACAAACTCCACGGAATAAATTTATGAATGAAAATATTCGAGCTGTGGTAAAAACTTAAGATGGAATTTTTCTGCTTATGAAACTGGTCCATGGCAATTCCAACCGTTATAAACGTAGAACATGGAAAGAGATACGTTTTGATAGGTTGTAGCTCTCGTAACTCCAAATGAGTCAAAAGTTATGGCCGTTTTAAGAAACAGAAGAAACCGACGTACCGCTTGTTGAACTGATTCGACTGTATTGGCGAAAGTCTTTGTAACGTCCCGCCTTTTCGCACGATTTAAATAGACATACATGCCGATTCAATCCATACGGAAGGGCGGATTGCTATGGGGTAAACAAGAAAAATAAGAAAGAAATAAAAGAAAACAGAATCTCGCAGCGGAAGGAAAAAATATAATAATAAAATATACAGTTTATAAATCTGTTCGCAAAACATCTATATAATACATATCAGAGTTACACATACCAACAACAATGCAGCGGAACAGTGTGTAGTGCACTAGTATAAATAATAATAATATACATCTTCGTCTTCGTCCTCCAGAGCTAAATCTTCAAATCCTGAAACGCTCGGACTGACCCGAGCGAATTGAAAAGACAAAACACTCGAGTCAGAACTAGAAGATCTTATGTAAGTTAAATTAACAGAAATAAATATGAGTGCAGTAACTCAAGAGATGCTTGGGATTTACATCTCCTAAGGATCCGTTAAACTATTTACTATATAGTATATTGCGCTATTATAATAGTGTCTATTTGTAAAATAAGCTTACTTTTAAATAGCGTTAAGGCTTTACATTTTCCACCTCAACACAGTTATATATTCCCATAGTCTATACAGTACCGTAATCTCCCCCGTACTGGGCGTCGTCAGAGGGCACTCCATAGGTATGGTACAAAACCAAAATCGTATAAGGCGCGCTAGGGTAGGTGACACGGCACAACTAGGCAATGCCAGGGTAGATATACCAATTACGCTTCCGGGCCGATGGAAATGCGCAGCGCGCAGCTGCCGCCCACCTCGGACAAACTCCCCACATCAAAGAAATCAAAAGTGAAGGTGGCCACCGAATACAATCCAAAGTCATAGTATAGTATCGAAGGGAAGTGTCCGATCAGAGGTGCTACCTCATTAACCCGTCGATCGCTCTTGTTTTAGCCACCTTATGCCAACTCACGGGAGTTGGGTCCACATACTTACCTTACAGGAAACGCCGCCACCAACCTACTTCATTCTGGAATCTCTACCGCGTACACGGTTAGTCAAAGTGGTTTTCGATATCGACAGAGAGTATGTCCATATCCGACCCCGGTCTCTTTGCTAACCAATCGTTATTATAACACCGCGGTCATTTAAAAAAATAATTATTCTTTTAAAACCAAAATAAAATATCCATTTAAAACCCATATAAATACGATATCATTTATTCTTAAAACCCCAAATCAAGACGATATCATTTTATTTTCCAATATATATTCTTTTCAAAACGATAGGGTTTTCCAAAATAAAATATTTAGAAATCAAAACTCTTGAATATAATATTTCCAAATTATACTACCTTGACAATCATAACTTTGAAACAAGTTTCCATCTCTTAAGTGGTTAAATATCAAACTACTTTTATAAAACAAAATAGCTTCTTTAGATTTCACAAATCAAATTCAAATATCGATTTAAACTTCCAAATACCATTTCAATTCTTATGTTCCAAAGCTTTAATTATTTCACCATTTCAAAAAACAAACTCATTTAAAAATCCCATATATATTAAATTCAATTACTTATTATTTAGACTTGAAATCTTTACTTAATGAATTCAATATAATTTAAGAAAACCTTTAATTTCACATAACTGGAAAAAATCTTTCAATTTATTTTATATTCATTTAAATAAACCTGATATTCATTCATTTAAATCATTCTACACAAAAATCAAGTTATAAAATCATATCCTTTAAAAATTCTAACATTTTATTAAATTTCCAATTTAACTTAATATTCAACTTCAAATCTTATTCTCTTTTAAGTGATTTAAAACTCCAGAAATTTAATTTTAAAAAAATTCTTAATCATATTAATCTCGAAAATCAACTAAATTTTATACTTCAAATCAAATTCATTCAAAGCTTAAAAAAACCGAAAATTACTATATATATATAAATAACCAAATCAATATCCCATAAACCATATATATAGCTTTACAACACCATGAAATCATTTCAAAAATAATTATATATATATATATATATATATATATATATACCGCGGTGCCTGTATAAAATTTTCTACCCTATGGTCAAGTGATACGGATGTTTATCATTTCAATACGCAATTTAAAAATAAAAATGCGGTTGTATATCATTTCAAACCGCAATCCCGAATGAATGAAATGCATAGCAACTTGCAATTAATAAAATTAATCATCCATTCATCCATTAAAACATACATCCATTTATCAAAGTCATCATCTAATTTCAAACAATCATCAATACATAACAGGTGATAAATAATGGTATCAATTATCAGTTTATACTCAAAATAAATTTAATAACTGTTAATTGGCAGTTTATATGCAAAAATAAACGTAAATTTAACTGGCATTTAATATGAAATAAAAATTTAACATAACTATGACTGGCAGTTAATATGCAATTAAATAAATTCTAACTGTCAAATTTATGCAATAAATAAAATTAATTTACAGTTATGAATGCGATTTATCAGAGATAATGAATAAAACATGCCAAACAGTCATAAATAAATTTCTACTCATATCTAAAATTAATTTAACAAACACAAGAAATTTTAGAAATTGTGAGTGGGTTAAAACACTCACCTTTTGAATTTAAATCGAATTTAAATCCGATTTAAACCCAAAAATTCGACGGTCTCCAAATCTGTCCAAACCAGCGTCAAAAAATCTGGAATTTAATTACGATCCTAACAAAAAAAATTGCGCATGAAACGGAGTTCGTATTTGGAAGTTAAATGTATTAACGCGTTTGAAAAATCAAAATTAAATTAAATTCAAACAAAATAAACCTACCTATTACCACCTGCCACGTCAACGTTTCCTGCGCACCCCTAGTGACAAATCTCACCAAACCCATGTTCCAATTTCGCAAATAGATGAAGAAATCAAAAAGCCCCAATTCAACCTTTTGGGTTTCGAATTTTACACGTTTGACCGTGATTTATGGTTGACTCAAGTGACTATTGCAAAAACAGAGACTACGCTTAGATCCGTAGATGAAAACTACAACATAATTTTTGAAATTTTCTGAGAACTTTGAATTTTATTTGATTTTTGAATAGAATTGGATCTGAAATTTGCATCCATTTAGGAAAAGAAAGAATTGAAGAAAATGAACGCACAAATAAAAGAGAATAGATGGAGGCTAGGGTTTATATAGATAGGTTAGAATTAGAGTAGATGGATCTGATAAACAAACGCGCTAAACGATAATTTAAATTAACGTAATAATTACAAATCACCATACTATGAAGACATTTACATTATTTCCCATTTATTACTTTATTTAACACAACCCTTAATTTATATCTATTGCAATGTTTTCAAATTTAATTGAATGAACTAATTATATCACTCCTAATAATTGTTGTAAGACTCTAAATCCCACAATTGTAAGTATACATTATTTCCACTCAAATATTATAGATATATACAGAGTATAGGTTTCCATTAAATCATTATTTATTATATATATTCAAATTAACTAAATTCACTATTGAAGTCCATTTATATTTATTACCAAATATCCATTTACCTTTCCCAATAAATTTGAATCCCATTCGTTTAATATAACAAATCAAATTTCCATTCACACCTTATTATCAACCCACAATTTATTGAAATTCATTATCTTAGATAGATTTTATACAGTTAATATCAACTTTACATCAAATTTCTATCCAATGAATACTTATTCATTAATCAATTCAATATTTACTTTTCTTTTCCTCTATTTGATACTTAACCTAGTATACATTTAATGGGTAAACAAAACATTGAATTATAATGCATTTCTCATGCATGCTTCATTTCATATAAATTCCTCTTTATTAACCAAGTCACATTAACAAAACAAAATAATTAAAAAAAAATTTATTTCAATCGATTACCAGTCTAGACTTAATATGTTAAATAAACGGTTAACCTAAAACGATTGTTACCCCTTTAGCATTCAAATTCACTTACGACTATTATTAACACAATGTTGCCATTTGATTTATATATATTTAAATAAATTATATGAATGGGTAAAACTTTAAAAATTATCTTACCTGCAAATTTACTCACAAACATCCTAAATTACCAACTTGCAATTTATTTTTAATTACTATATTTGCATTGATTATATCAAGTTGAGATTTAATACGTATTATTTCCTCAAATAAATAAATCTTTGGATTTAAATTCCTAAAACCATAAATTATGTGCTACCATAAATCTATGCTTTTATTATTTTACGTTCACACTCCCGTTACTCTATAATAAATCACCAAGTAACGATATCCTAAACCAACATTAATTTATATATCAATCCTTATAACTCAATAAATTTGTCAAATATGAATAACCTTAACAATACTTACACATATTATCTTACTTACAATAATTTAATATTAAACGTTGAATTTCATTTATTTTTCAATACTTCAATTTAATTAATAAATACTGCTCCTATACTTAAATCTATATTAACAAATCGTTAGATTTGGATCGATAGAAATGGGTTTACCAAAGCTTACGTACACATTACGTAAATAAACAACTAAATAAATTTGCCACCTATTAGCTCTAAATTTTATTCTTAAGTTTGCTACCTATCAATTTAGATTATACTTCCATCTATATTGCAAATCCAAATCTCCTCTAACTGCATAAATTAGGGCAATTTATTGCAATTGATTTCCCATTAAACTTCATAAATTAACAAATTGAAACTTAAATAAAAACGTTTATTTATTTAAAAATCTTGTTGTTTAATTGAATTGACCATTCACGGATATAATTTACATTGTTCTCCAATTATTACTTAAATACATCACACAACGTTAAATCTATATTCAATACAATTTGTTACCAAAATTAATTTAACGAAAACAATTACGCACTTAAAATTTCTCTTCATTCATTAATTGCTAATTGTTATTCAATTAAACAAATTCATTTGAATTCCCTATTATGCATCAATTATAAACCCATCATCTTAAAGGTGATGCCTACATTTTATACTATAAATTTACCCTTTTATATTCCAATATCAATGAATGCTCACATAAAAATTTAGATCTTAACTCCAATTAATTATTCCATTTAATCCATTGATTTATTAACTTTAATTACTGCAATTCATTGTCTTACATAAATTTGAATCTATTTCCAAATTTTCACTATTCCAATTAATTGAAATATAAAATTAAATTTGTAAAATTTTAATTACCCTTGATCCATCAAATTTCAACATTCTCTTTCATGTAAACAAATAAGATTTCTGTTTCTTCCTAAATTTAAATTAGAAATCCTATAATTTAATTCATTTTAAACATCGAATTTACACCGTTCGTTACACTCTCCCCTACTCAAAACTTTTCGTCCCCGAAAAGGAAAAGAAGGGAGAAGGAAGAATTTAATAATAGTACATCTTATTCAAATATTAACTTATAAACAATAATTTACAACATTTGTTACCTTAAATAAAATATACCATTTTAAAATCATTATGTTTGTAAAAAAAAATTCTAAGTCCAAAATTTATGGAAATTTTTTTGGCAGAGTCTCCTTTGTACGGGGAGGCTCAAGAGAAAATACAATATCAAAATATAACAATTATATTACATATATTATCCAAAATATTATATTCCAACTCCCGAAATATATATAAATAGCGCTATAAACCATAATCTGAAACGTACCTATTTGTCGGGCATTTTACGCTTAAGTTATGGAACCAAAAGCAGCAGCAATTGCTTCCACAACCTGCATTTCACTTATAAAGATCCAAAGGGTTAACAATTTATATAAAGTGAAATTAAGCGGTTTCAAACACTAACAACCAATCAGTACAACAACCATCAAAACAGCATACACAACAAATCCAAAGCACCATTCAACAAACAAACAAATAGTTGTTCGGATTCAAAACTTAAAATTGTATGGAATGGAAATAACTATCAAGTGCATCATTTACTCAACAGTCTTAGATGGAACAAAATAGATTATTTATTCATCCAACAATTTCAAATTCCCTTACCCAACCAACCATAAATCAAATAATAGAATTCAAACCAACAAACCAAATTAACTTATTATAAATTTATTTCATACTTTAGCTGTTTAATTTCCTTTCTTTCATTACGTCATTTATTTTCATTATATTTCTTTCTATTTTGTTTAGAAATTAACTTCAACCCTTTTTCTTAAGTTTGCAATTTCCCTTTATTATTACACTCGTTTATTTTCACTTACTAATTACTATTATTCATTCATTTATTATTGCATGACCTCTTTTATTTACACTTTAATTACTTAAGTTTATAATTATTTATTTGTCATACTTACCTTTATTATATTATACTTGGTAAAATTTCGATTATAACTTAAGTTTATAACATTAAATTCTCATTTAACAGCAATTTCATTGAATATTTTTACTACTTGTATAATATTCTATCACAATCTCTTATTAAACATTTCAACTTTTAATATTTGGTAAGTTATATATATATGTTATTTAAGGATGTAATTGAAAGTTATGCAAATTTTTTCACAATTCTTTTAATTAATTAATGGTTCAATAATTATATCTTTGTTTTATAAGTTACATATTTCAAATTACCTTCAATTCCTTTTATTCTATTGTTTTTAGTTATAGTAACATTTTAATTACACTTAAATTTATAACCTTATAACATCAATTCTTATAAATAAAGAATTTCATTAATTCATTTACTAAGGTTTACAATCATTTATATACATTACTTATCTCCCTATTATTAAAATTTTACTTTAATTAAGGGTTCCAATTATTAATTACTAACCTTTCATTTCACTACAATAATGAAACAATTTATTAACAGAAATTTAAGAATTTAGATACCGGGTTAAATTTCAAATTATTTTAAAATAACAGATAAATATATTCTTACACTTATATCTCAATTTATATTTAAAACAATTCAAAATATATATAAATATTTTTTTTCAAAAAAAGAATCGGTAGTAAAACTACTACAGTGGCCTTTCCCCCTCGAAACTCGAAAATGAATGTCGATGATGCGTGCACTCATCACCGAAATTATTTTCCAACGACAGAGAGGAAAGTACAAAACTTATTTTCTCCAAAATCTCCTTTAAACAAATCTTCCGGATTATATTGAAATATTTATATAAGAAAATACTTATAAACAATATTATTATATTCCAAAATTTATTCGAAAGAAATTTCAAAACCCCGGATCTTAAGTCCTAAATTTCCAAATTTCATTGATTTTATTTTTCAATCTTATTTCTATTATTAATTATACACTTTATTACCTAACAACTAATCTATTACAGCCAAATATAAATATTATTTTGAAAAATTATTTTATAGAAATATAATAGGTAAAATTATTTCATTCACCAATATTAAAACAAATATTATGTCGGTCTGTCCTATTAAGTGTTTAGAAATCCCTATTGATGTCATAGCGTCCCATGCACCAACCAGAATTTATAAATAGGAAACGGAACAGATTAACACAATATAAAAACCTTTTTATAACACTAACAAATACGCTCCCTCATATATATACACTCAGCGACTCCCATAGGGTATTACTACCCTATCAGTAAAGAGTCAAACCCCACAAAGCTAAGGTTTATCGCTAACCCAAAGCTCTGATACCAGATGTAACGTCCCGCCTTTTCGCATGATTTAAACAGACACACATGCCGATTCAATCCATACGGAAGGGCGGATTGTTATGGGGTAAATAAGAAAAACAAGAAAGAAATAAAAGAAAACAGAATCTCGCAGCGGAAGGAAAAAATATAATAATAAAATATACAGTTTATAAATCTGTTTGCAAAACATTCATATATAGTACATATCAGAGTTACACATACCAACAACAATGCAGCGGAACAGTGTGTAGTGCACTAGTATAAATAATAATAATATACATCTTCGTCTTCGTCCTCCAGAGCTAAATCTTCAAATCCTGAAACGCTCGGACTGACCCGAGTGAATCGAAAAGACAAAACACTCGAGTCAGAACTAAAAGATCTTATGTAAGTTAAATTAACAGAAATAAATATGAGTGCAGTAACTCAAGAGATGCTCGGGATTTACAACTCCTAAGGATCCGTTAAATTAGTTACTATATAGTATATTGCGCTATTATAATAGTGTCTATTTGTAAAATAAACTTACTTTTAAATAGCGTTAAGGCTTTACATTTTCCACCTTAACACAGTTATATATTCCCATAGTCTATACAGTACCGTAATCTCCCCCGTACTGGGCATCATCAGAGGGCACTCCATAGGTATGGTACAAAACCAAAATCGTATAAGGCGCGCTAGGGTAGGCGACACGGCACAACTAGGCAATGCTAGGGTAGATATACCAATTACGCTTCCGAGCCGATGGAAACGCGTAGCGCGCAGCTGCCGCCCACCTCGGACAAACTCCCCACATCAAAGAAATCAAAAGTGAAGGTGGCCACCGAATACAATCCAAAGTCATATAGTATCGAAGGGAAGTGTCCGATCAGAGGTGCTACCTCATTAACCTGTCGATCGCTCCTGTTTTAGCCACCTTATGCCAACTCACGGGAGTTGGGTCCACGTACTTACCTTACAGGAAACGCCGCCACCAACCTACTTCATTCTGGAATCTCCACCGCGTACACGGTTAGTCAAAGTGGTTTTCGGTATCGACAGAGAGTATGTCCATATCTGATCCCGGTCTCTTTGCCAACCAATCGTTATTATAACACCGTGGTCATTTAAAAAATAATTATTCTTTTAAAACCAAAATAAAATATCCATTTAAAACACATATAAATACGATATCATTTATTCTTAAAACCCCAAATCAATACTATATCATTTTATTTTCCAATATATTCTTTTCAAAACCATAGGGTTTTCCAAAATAAAATATTTAGAAATCAAAACTCTTGAATATAATATTTCCAAATTATACTACGTTGACAATCGTAACTTTGAAACAAGTTTCCATCTCTTAAGTGGTTAAATATCAAACTACTTTTATAAAACAAAATAGCTTCTTTAGATTTCACAAATCAAATTCAAATATCGATTTAAACTTCCAAATACCATTTCAATTCTTATGTTCCAAAGCTTTAATTATTTCACCATTTTAAAAAAACAAACTCATTTAAAAATCCCAAATATATTAAATTCAATTACTTATTATTTAGACTTGAAATGTTTACTTAATGAATTCAATATAATTTAAGAAAACCTTTAACTTCACATAATTGGAAAAAATCTTTCAATTTATTTTATATTCATTTAAATAAACCTGATATTCATTCATTTAAATCATTCTACACAAAAATCAAGTTATAAAATCATATCCTTTAAAAATTTTAACTTTTTATTAAATTTCCAATTTAACTTAATATTCATCTTCAAATCTTATTCTCTTTTAAGTCATTTAAAACTCCAGAAATTTAATTTTAAGTAAATTCCTAATCATATTGATCTCGAAAATCAACTAAATTTTATACTTCAAATCAAATTCATACAAAGCTTAAAAAAACCAAAAATTACTATATATATATAAATAACCAAATCAATATCCCATAAACCATATATATAGCTTTACAACACCATGAAAATCATTTCAAAAATAATTTTACATATATATATATATACCACGGTGCCTGTATAAAATTTTCTACCCTATGGTCAAGTGATATGGATGTTTATCATTTCAATCCGCAATTTAAAAATAAAAATGCGGTTGTATATCATTTCAAACCGCAATCCCGAATGAATGAAATGCATAACAACTTGCAATTAATAAAATTAATCATCCATTCATCCATCAAATCATACATCCATTTATCACAGTCATCATCTAATTTCAAAAAATCATTAATACATAACAGGTGATAAATAATGGTATCAATTATCAGTTTATACTCAAAATAAATTTAATATCTGTTAATTGGCAGTTTATATGCAAAAATAAACGTAAATTTAACTGGCAGTTAATATGAAATAAAAATTTAACATAACTATGACTGGCAGTTAATATGCAATTAAATAAATTCTAACCGTCAAATTTATGCAATAAATAAAATTAATTAACAGTTATGAATGCGATTTATCAAAGATAATGAATAAAACATGCCAAACAGTCATAAATAAATTTCTACTCATATCTAAAATTAATTTAACAAACACAAGAAATTTTAGAAATTGTGAGTGGGTTAAAACACTCACCTTTTGAATTTAACTCGAATTTAAATCCGATTTAAATCCAAAAATTCGACGGTCTCCAAATCTGTCCAAACCAGCGTCAAAAAATCTGGAATTTAATTACGATCCTAACAAAAAAAATTGCGCATGAAACGGAGTTCGTATGTGGAAGTTAAATGTATTAACGCGTTTGAAAAATCAAAATTAAATTAAATTCAAACAAAATAAACCTACCTATTACCACCTGCCACGTCAACGTTTCCTGCGCACCCCTAGTGACAAATCTCACCAAACCCATGTTCCAATTTCGCAAATAGATGAAGAAATCAAAAAGCCGCAATTCAACCATTTGGGTTTCGAATTTTACACGTTTGACCGTGATTTCTGGTTGACTCAAGCGACTATTGCAAAAACAGAGACTACGCTTAGATCCGTAGATGAAAACTACAACATAATTTTTGAAATTTTCTGAGAACTTTGAATTTTATTTGATTTTTGAGTAGAATTGGATCTGAAATTTGCATCCATTTAGGAAGAGAAAGAATTGAAGAAAATGAACGCACAAATAAAAGAGAATAGATGGAGGCTAGGGTTTATATAGATAGGTTAAATTAGAGTAGATGGATCTGATAAACAAATGCGCTAAACGATGATTTAAATTAACGTAATAATTACAAATCACCATACTATGAAGACATTTACATTATTTCCCATTTATTACTTTATTTAACACAACCCTTAATTTACATCTATTGCAATGTTTTCAAATTTAATTGAATGAACTAATTATATCACTCCTAATAATTGTTGTAAGACTCTAAATCCCACAATTGTAAGTATATATTATTTCCACTCAAATATTATAGATATATACAGAGTATAGGTTTCCATTAAATCATTATTTATTATATATATTCAAATTAACTAAATTCACTATTGAAGTCCGTTTATATTTATTACCAAATATCCATTTACCTTTCCCAATAAATTTGAATCCCATTCGTTTAATATAACAAATCAAATTTCCATTCACACCTTATTATCAACCCACAATTTATTGCAATTCATTATCTTAGATAGATTTTATACATTTAGTATCAACTTTATATTAAATTTCTATCCAATGAATACTTATTCATTAATCAATTCAATATTTACTTTTCTTTCCCTCTATTTGATACTTAACCTAGTATACATTTAATGGGTAAACATAACATTGAATTATAATGCATTTCTCATGCATGCTTCATTTCATATAAATTCCTCTTTATTAACCAAGTCACATTAACAAAACAAAATAATTAATTTTTTTTATTTCAATCGATTACCAATCTAGACTTAATATATTAAATAAACGGTTAACCTAAAACGATTGTTACCCCTTTAGCATTCAAATTCACTTACGACTATTATTAACACAATGTTGCCATTTGATTTATATATATTTAAATAAATTATATGAATGGGTAAAACTTTAAAAATTATCTTACTTGCAAATTTAATCACAAACATCCTAAATTACCAACTTGCAATTTATTTTTAATTACTATATTTGCATTGATTTTATCAAGTTGAGATTTAATACGTATTATTTCCTCAAATAAATAAATCTTTGGATTTAAATTCCTAAAACCATAAATTATGTCCTACCATAAATCTATGCTTTTATTATTTTACGTTCACACTCCCGTTACTCTATAATAAATCACCAAGTAACGATATCCTAAACCAACATTAATTTATATATCAATCCTTATAACTCAATAAATTTGTCAAATATGAATAACCTTAACAATACTTACACATATTATCTTACTTACAATAATGTAATATTAAACGTTGAATTTCATTTATTTTTCAATACTTCAATTTAATTAATAAATACTGCTCCTATACTTAAATCTATATTAACAAATCGTTAGATTTGGATCGATAGAAATGGGTTTACCAAAGCTTACGTACACATTACGTAAATAAACAACTAAATAAATTTGCCACCTATTAGCTCTAAATTTTATTTTTAAGTTTGTTACCTATCAATTTAGATTATACTTCCATCTATAATGCAAATCCAAATCTCCTCTAACTGCATAAATTAGGGCAATTTATTGCAATTGATTTCCCATTAAACTTCATAAATTAACAAATTGAAACCTAAATAAAAACGTTTATTTATTTAAAAATCTTGTTGTTTAATTGAATTGACCATTCACGGATATAATTTACATTGTTCTCCAATTATTACTTAAATACATCACACAACGTTAAATCTATATTCAATACAATTTGTTACCAAAATTAATTTAACGAAAACAATTACGCACTTAAAATTTCTCTTCATTCATTAATTGCTAATTGTTATTCAATTAAACCAATTCATTTGATTTCCCTATTATGCATCAATTATAAACCCATCATCTTAAAGGTGATGTCTACATTTTATACTATAAATTTACCCTTTTATATTCCAATATCAATGAATGCTCACATAAAAATTTAGATCTTAACTCCAATTAATTATTCCATTTAATCCATTGATTTATTAACTTTAATTACTGCAATTCATTGTCTTACATAAATTTGAATCTATTTCCAAATTTTCACTATTCCAATTAATTGAAATATAAAATTAAATTTGTAAAATTTTAATTACCCTTGATCCATCAAATTTCAACATTCTCTTTCATGTAAACAAATAAGATTTCTGTTTCTTCCTAAATTTAAATTAGAAATCCTATAATTTAATTCATTTTAAACATCGAATTTACACCGGTCGTTACACTCTCCCCCACTCAAAACTTTTCGTCCCCGAAAAGGAAAAGAAGGGAGAAGGAAGAATTTAATAATAGTACATCTTATTCAAATATTAACTTATAAACAATAATTTACAACATTTGTTACCTTTAATAAAATATACCATTTTAAAATCATTATGTTTGTAAAAAAAATTCTGAGTCCAAAATTTACGGAATTTTTTTTGGCAGAGTCTCCTTTGTACGGGGAGGCTCAAGAGAAAATAGAATATCAAAATATAACAATTATATTACATATGTTATCCAAAATATTATATTCCAACTCCCGAAATATATATAAATAGCGCTATAAACCGTAATCTGAAACGTACCTATTTGTCGGGCATTTTACGCTTAAGTTATGGAACCAAAAGCAACAGCAATTGCTTCCATAACCTGCATTTCACTTATAAAGATCCAAAGGGTTAACAATTTATATAAAGTGAAATTAAGCGGTTTCAAACACTAACAACCAATCAGTACAACAACCATCAAAACAGCATACACAACAAATCCAAAGCAACCATTCAACAAACAAACAAATAGTTGTTCGGATTCAAAACTTGAAATTGTACGGAATGGAAATAACTATCAAGTGCATCATTTACTCAACAGTCTTAGATGGAACAAAATAGATTATTTATTCATCCAACAATTTCAAATTCCCTTACCCAACCAACCATAAATCAAATAATAGAATTCAAACCAACAAACCAAATTAACTTATTATAAATTTATTTCATACTTTAGCTGTTTAATTTCCTTTCTTTCATTACGTCATTTATTTTCATTATATTTCTTTCTATTTTGTTTAGAAATTAACTTCAACCCTTTTTCTTGAGTTTACAATTTCCCTTTATTATTATATTCATTTATTTTCACTTACTAATTACTATTATTCATTCATTTATTATTGCATGACCTCTTTTATTTACACTTTAATTACTTAAGTTTATAATCATTTATTTGTCATACTTACCTTTATTATATTATACTTGGTAAAATTTCAATTATAACTTAAGTTTATAACATTAAATTCTCATTTAACAGCAATTTCATTGAATATTTTTACTACTTGTATAATATTCTATTACAATCTCTTATTAAACATTTCAACTTTTAATATTTGGTAAGTTATATATATATGTTATTTAAGGATGTAATTGAAAGTTATGCAAATTTTTTCACAATTCTTTTAATTAATTAATGGCTCAATAATTATATCTTTGTTTTATAAGTTACATATTTCAAATTACCTTCAATTCCTTTTATTCTATTGTTTTTAATTATAGTAACATTTTAATTACACTTAAATTTATAACCTTATAACATCAATTCTTATAAATAAAGAATTTCATTAATTCATTTACTAAGGTTTACAATCATTTATATACATTACTTATCTCCCTATTATTAAATTTTTAGTTTAATTAAAGGTTCCAATTATTAATTACTAACCTTTCATTTCACTACAATAATTGAAACAATTTATTAACAGAAATTTAAGAATTTAGATACCGGGTTAAATTTCAAATTATTTTAAAATAACAGATAAATATGTTCTTACACTTATATCTCAATTTATATTTAAAAAAATTCAAAATATATATAAATATTTTTTTTCAAAAAAAGAATCGGTAGTAAAACTACTACAGTGGCCTTTCCCCCTCGAAACTCGAAAATGAATATCGATGATGCGTGCACTCATCACCGAAATTATTTTCCAGCGACAGAGAGGAAAGTACAAAACTTATTTTCTCCAAAATCTCCTTTAAACAAATCTTCCGGATTATATTGAAATATTTATATAAGAAAATACTTATAAACAATATTATTATATTCCAAATTTTTTCGAAAGAAATTTCAAAACCCCGGATCTTAAGTCCTAAATTTCCAAATTTCATTGATTTTATTTTTCAATCTTATTTCTATTATTAATTATACACTTTATTACCTAACAACCAATCTATTACAGCCAAATATAAATATTATTTTGAAAAATTATTTTATAGAAATATAATAGGTAAAATTATTTCATTCTATTACAGCCAAATATAAATATTATTTTGAAAAATTATTTTATAGAAATATAATAGGTAAAATTATTTCATTCACTAATATTAAAACAAATATTATGTCGGTCAGTCCTATTAAGTGTTTAGAAATCCCTATTGATGTCATAGCGTCCCATGCACCAACCAGAATTTATAAATACGAAACGGAACAGATTAACACAATATAAAAACCTTTTTATAACACTAACAAATACGCTCTCTCATATATATACACTCAGCGACTCCCATAGGGTATTACTACCCTATTAGTAAAGAGTCAAACCCCACAAAGCTAAGGTTTATTGCTAAACCAAAGCTCTGATACCAGATGTAACGTCCCGCCTTTTCGCATGATTTAAACAGACACACATGCCGATTCAATCCATACGGAAGGGCGGATTGTTATGGGGTAAATAAGAAAAACAAGAAAGAAATAAAAGAAAACAGAATCTCGCAGCGGAAGGAAAAAATATAATAATAAAATATACAGTTTATAAATCTGTTTGCAAAACATTCATATAATACATATCAGAGTTACACATACCAACAACAATGCAGCGGAACAGTGTGTAGTGCACTAGTATAAATAATAATAATATACATCTTCGTCCTCCAGAGCTAAATCTTCAAATCCTGAAACGCTCGGACTGACCCGAGCGAATCGAAAAGACAAAACACTCGAGTCAGAACTAAAAGATCTTATGTAAGTTAAATTAACAGAAATAAATATGAGTGCAGTAACTCAAGAGATGCTCGGGATTTACAACTTCTAAGGATCCGTTAAATTATTTACTATATAGTATATTGCGCTATTATAATAGTGTCTATTTGTAAAATAAACTTACTTTTAAATAGCGTTAACGCTTTACATTTTCCACCTTAACACAGTTATATATTCTCATAGTCTATACAGTACCGTAATCTCCCCCGTACTGGGCGTCGTCAGAGGGCACTCCATAGGTATGGTACAAAACCAAAATCGTATAAGGCGCGCTAGGGTAGGCGACACAGCACAACTAGGCAATGCCAGGGTAGATATACTAATTACGCTTCCGGGCCGATGGAAACGCGTAGCGCGCAGCTGCCGCCCACCTCGGACAAACTCCCCACATCAAAGAAATCAAAAGTGAAGGTGGCCACCGAATACAATCCAAAGTCATATAGTATCGAAGGGAAGTGTCCGATCAGAGGTGCTACCTCATTAACCTGTCGATCGCTCCTGTTTTAGCCACCTTATGCCAACTCACGGGAGTTGGGTCCACGTACTTACCTTACAGGAAACGTCGCCACCAACCTACTTCATTCTGAAATCTCCAACGCGTACACTGTTAGTCAAAGTGGTTTTCGGTATCGACAGAGAGTATGTCCATATCCGATCCCGGTCTCTTTGCCAACCAATCGTTATTATAACACCGTGGTCATTTAAAAAATAATTATTCTTTTAAAACCAAAATAAAATATCCATTTAAAACCCATATAAATACGATATCATTTATTCTTAAAACCCCAAATCAATACGATATCATTTTATTTTCCAATATATTCTTTTCAAAACCATAGGGTTTTCCAAAATAAAATATTTAGAAATCAAAACTCTTGAATATAATATTTCCAAATTATATTACCTTGACAATCATAACTTTGAAACAAGTTTCCATCTCTTAAGTGGTTAAATATCAAACTACTTTTATAAAAAAAATAGCTTCTTTAGATTTCACAAATCAAATTCAAATATCGATTTAAACTTCCAAATACCATTTCAATTCTTATGTTCCAAAGCTTTAATTATTTCACCATTTCAAAAAAACAAACTCATTTAAAAATCCCATATATATTAAATTCAATTACTTATTATTTAGACTTGAAATCTTTACTTAATGAATTCAATATAATTTAAGAAAACCTTTAACTTCACATAACTAGAAAAAATCTTTCAATTTATTTTATATTCATTTAAATAAACCTGATATTCATTCATTTAAATCATTCTACACAAAAATCAAGTTATAAAATCATATCCTTTAAAAATTCTAACTTTTTATTAAGTTTCCAATTTAACTTAATATTCATCTTCAAATCTTATTCTCTTTTAAGTCATTTAAAACTCCAGAAATTTAATTTTAAATAAATTCTTAATCATATTGATCTCGAAAATCAACTAAATTTTATACTTCAAATCAAATTCATACAAAGCTTAAAAAAACCAAAAATTACTATATATATATAAATAACCAAATCAATATCCCATAAACCATATATATAGCTTTACAACACCATGAAAATCATTTCAAAAATAATTTTACATATATATATATATACCGCGGTGCCTGTAAAAAATTTTCTACCTTATGGTCAAGTGATACGGATGTTTATCATTTCAATCCGCAATTTAAAAATAAAAATGCGGTTGTATATCATTTCAAACCGCAATCCCGAATGAATGAAATGCATAACAACTTGCAATTAATAAAATTAATCATCCATTCATCTATCAAATCATACATCCATTTATCACAGTCATCATCTAATTTCAAAAAATCATCAATACATAACAGGTGATAAATAATGGTATCAATTATCAGTTATACTCAAAATAAATTTAATAACTGTTAATTGGAGTTTATATGCAAAAATAAACGTAAATTTAACTGGCAGTTAAAATGAAATAAAAATTTAAGATAACTATGACTGGCAGTTAATATGCAATTAAATAAATTCTAACTGTCAAATTTATGCAATAAATAAAATTAATTAACAGTTATGAATGCGATTTATCAGAGATAATGAATAAAACATGCCAAACAGTTATAAATAAATTTCTACTCATATCTAAAATTAATTTAACAAACACAAGAAATTTTAGAAATTGTGAGTGGGTTAAAACACTCACCTTTTGAATTTAAATCGAATTTAAATCCGATTTAAACCCAAAAATTCGACGGTCTCCAAATCTGTCCAAACTAGCGTCAAAAAATCTAGAATTTAATTATGATCCTAACAAAAAAAAATTGCGCATGAAACGGAGTTCGTATGTGGAAGTTAAATGTATTAACGCGTTTGGAAAATCAAAATTAAATTAAATTCAAACAAAATAAACCTACCTATTACCACCTGCTACGTCAACGTTTCCTGCGCACCCCTAGTAACAAATCTCACCAAACCCATGTTCCAATTTCGCAAATAGATGAAGAAATCAAAAAGCCCCAATTCAACCTTTTGGGTTTCGAATTTTACACGTTTGACCGTGATTTATGGTTGACTCAAGCGACTATTGCAAAAACAGAGACTACGCTTAGATCCGTAGATGAAAACTACAACATAATTTTTGAAATTTTCTGAGAACTTTGAATTTTATTTGATTTTTGAGTAGAATTGGATCTGAAATTTGCATCTATTTAGGAAGAGAAAGAATTGAAGAAAATGAACGCACAAATAAAAGAGAATAGATGGAGGCTAGGGTTTATATAGATAGGTTAGAATTAGAGTAGATGGATCTGATAAACAAACGCGCTAAACGATAATTTAAATTAACGTAATAATTACAAATCACCATACTATGAAGACATTTACATTATTTCCCATTTATTACTTTATTTAACACAACCCTTAATTTACATCTATTGCAATGTTTATATCAATCCTAATAATTGTTGTAAGACTCTAAATCCCACATTTGTAAGTATATATTATTTCCACACAAATATTATAGATATATACAGAGTATAGGTTTCCATTAAATCATTACTTATTATATATATTCAAATTAACTAAATTCACTATTGAAGTCCGTTTATATTTATTACCAAATATCCATTTACCTTTCCCAATAAATTTGAATCCCATTCATTTAATATAACAAATCAAATTTCCATTCACACCTTATTATCAACCCACAATTTATTGCAACTCATTATCTTAGATAGATTTTATACAATTAATATCAACTTTACATTAAATTTCTATCCAATGAATACTTATTCATTAATCAATTCAATATTTACTTTTCTTTCCCTCTATTTGATACTTAACCTAGTATACATTTAATGGGTAAACATAACATTGAATTATAATGCATTTCTCATGCATGCTTCATTTCATATAAATTCCTCTTTATTAACCAAGTCACATTAACAAAACAAAATAATTAATTTTTTTTATTTCAATCGATTACCAGTCTAGACTTAATATATTAAATAAACGGTTAACCTAAAACGATTGTTACCCCTTTAGCATTCAAATTCACTTACGACTATTATTAACACAATGTTGCCATTTGATTTATATATATTTAAATAAATTATATGAATGGGTAAAACTTTAAAAATTATCTTACCTGCAAATTTACTCACAAACATCCTAAATTACCAACTTGCAATTTATTTTTAATTACTATATTTGCATTGATTATATCAAGTTGAGATTTAATACGTATTATTTCCTCAAATAAATAAATCTTTGGATTTAAATTCCTAAAACCATAAATTATGTCCTACCATAAATCTATGCTTTTATTATTTTACGTTCACACTCCCGTTACTCTATAATAAATCACCAAGTAACGATATCCTAAACCAACATTAATTTATATATCAATCCTTATAACTCAATAAATTTGTCAAATATGAATAACCTTAACAATACTTACACATATTATCTTACTTACAATAATGTAATATTAAACATTGAATTTCATTTATTTTTCAATACTTCAATTTAATTAATAAATACTGCTCCTATACTTAAATCTATATTAACAAATCGTTAGATTTGGATCGATAGAAATTGGTTTACCAAAGCTTACGTACACATTACGTAAATAAACAACTATATAAATTTGCCACCTATTGGCTCTAAATTTTATTCTTAAGTTTGTTACCTATCAATTTAGATTATACTTCCATCTATAGTGCAAATCCAAATCTCCTCTAACTGCATAAATTAGGGCAATTTATTGCAATTGATTTCCCATTAAACTTCATAAATTAACAAATTGAAACCTAAATAAAAACGTTTATTTATTTAAAAATCTTGTTGTTTAATTGAATTGACCATTCACGGATATAATTTACATTGTTCTCCATTTATTACTTAAATACATCACACAACGTTAAATCTATATTCAATACAATTTGTTACCAAAATTAATTTAACGAAAACAATTACGCCCTTAAAATTTCTCTTCATTCATTAATTGTTAATTGTTATTCAATTAAACCAATTCATTTGATTTCCCTATTATGCATCAATTATAAACCCATCATCTTAAAGGTGATGTCTACATTTTATACTATAAATTTACCCTTTTATATTCCAATATCAATGAATGCTTACATAAAAATTTAGATCTTAACTCCAATTAATTATTCCATTTAATCCATTGATTTATTAACTTTAATTACTGCAATTCATTGTCTTACATAAATTTGAATCTATTTCCAATTTTTCACTATTCCAATTAATTGAAATATAAAATTAAATTTGTAAAATTTTAATTACCTTTGATCCATCAAATTTCAACATTCTCTTTCATGTAAACAAATAAGATTTCTGTTTCTTCCTAAATTTAAATTAGAAATCCTATTATTTAATTCATTTTAAACATCGAATTTACACCGGTCGTTACAGTCTTCAATCTCCGCGAAACGCTCGAGCATGCTCAACCACTTGATATTTAAGATATCATGGATCACTGAAGGAATAGTTGGGGATATGGGTCAAAAACTTGTCTACTGAAGCTTTGGCGCAATAAACGTTCTTTTTTTACCATCGTTCTGTCTTCCTCGTTTTCTGAACCTCATTGTTTTGCTCATATTCATCAACATACCGGTCTTTTTACCAAAACTATCACGACAAAGTGACTTCAAGGGGAATGTAAAACGCATTTGATATCTTAGAATTTCAAACCGATGACGGTGTTTTTTATGATTACTTAGCCCGTATATATACTTCAAAACTAAAATATCAATTTCATTGCAAATATATCTATTTCCCAAAATAGTGTGTGTTTGTGTGTGTATATTTATTAAGTAATTTATAAAGTAAAGTATTAGTAATTTCATAAATCGCTTCAAAATCAACTCGACTTTCCCGATCAAATTAAATTGAATCTCAATTTATCAATTTCCATTAAATTTAGTTTTCTAAATAACCGATTCAAATTATATTGATTTCAATTACAGATCTGAATCACAAATTAACAATTGAATTCCAGTATATTTCAAAGCTTAATATTCAATGTTTCAAAGTTCAATTTAACAGCTTCCTATAGATCTCAATTTAACCTTATATTATTTAGTTTTGAAATATTCACTTAATAAATTCAGTATTATTAAATAACCTTATTTTACCGTTAGACTACATATTCCTTCCGATTTATTTAAACTTGAAATATCCATTTAATCACTTTAAATCAAAAATCAAGTAAAAAAAATCAAAACTTAAACTTCAAGTTCAGTAGTTCAAATCGATTTAACTAAGTAGAATTTATAATTAGATACAATTTTACTTAATTCAACCTTATCTTCCTTAACTTATACAAATCCTTGAAAAATCCGTTCAAAGATATAATACTTAAACAAGTTATATTAATTAAATCAAACTTTATTATATTAAAGTTTATTATTAAATCCACTTTATATAAAATTAAAAAATATTTCCAATATTAAATAAAACCCTATATATATTCCCTTTCAAAACCATAGAAATCATTTTTAAAATACTTATATGTAGACTAACGGTGTCTACATATAATTTCTTATCCTATGGTCAATTGATACAGATATTTATCATTTCAATCTGTAATTTAAATATATACGAATAGATATCATTTCGACCCACAATCTCAAAACAATTCAAGTGAAAATCGCTTGGGTCTATCATTTCAACCCATAACGATTTTCTCCTATTCTAAAGTCCGTTCGGGTATGTATCATTCCAACCCATAGTGAATTCTATACTAACAGGGAACTTCCAAAGTGATAACAGATAATAATATAACAGATAATAATATCATAGGCATATATCATCAGAAAATAAATAAAATATAAATAATAGAATATGGTGTCATATCCTACATGTGAACAGATACAAATAATAGCATATCTAACAATAATTAAAATTTTAACAGTTCAAATTAGCATCATATTTCAATTGTCGTTTCAATTGAAATCAAATTTAATAAATATAAGAACGTTAATCATGAGTGATTGCTCACCTTTCGAGGCTAGATAGATTTGACAAAGAAATAAGCTATGAATCCAGGCACAAATTTCAAAGCAAAGCACGATTGAACACAAATTCAACAATCAAAGCTGAAAATGAGGAATCGATGAGAAAATCAATCAGTTTAATATATACAGAAAATATATATATTATTATTATTTTGTAAAAATCAATATCTTAATTTCAGAAAATATTAAATAATATGTGTATGTATATATATATACACACACACAATTAAAACACGTATTTTTAAAATATTATAACCAAAATCTTATATATATATATATATATATATGCAAACCCATATTTTAATAAGTATATGTAGTGCGAATATACATATATGCATAAACAAAAGAAGAGAAAGCTTTATATTCAATATACAAATATGCATAGATATTAGAGCTATATACTTTACAGTATCCTAAACATTTACTATAGGTATATAACATGGGAAAAATATAAACACATTATATGTAGCAGTAATTAAAAATAAAATAAAAGAATCAAAACAGCCTGAAATTCACATACTTATGAATATATAAGTTGCTGATATAAATCTCATTTACCCTAACACAACGTGTTATATAATTCTTTAATATAAATATTCTAAGCAAATTTTTATTACACATATAAATAATTCACAGATTTATGTGTATAGGCTTTTACATAAATGAATAATGAATGATATAAACTTATATAGTATATGCAAACTATATATAATATATCAATACCAAAATCTGCTATAATACAACCTATCATAAAAAGGAAATATTTGAAACACAAATATAGTAAAATTATATACTTTGAAACAGCTTTAGATATATATATATATATATATATATATATATATATATATATGTGTGTGTGTTGTATATATCCTGAAACCACCTACTAAATATATAACACAAAAATCACAAAAATCTTCAGATCTAACTTAAATAAAATCAATTAACTCATTTTATTAAAGCTTATATCCATTGACCGATCCAATACCAACTTATAAAATTTATATACTTTAAAACAATAATTTAAAGCATAGATTGGCAGAGAAATATATATACATAAACCCATTATAATTTTAGACATACCTCTATATATATATACACAGAAAAACATGGCAAGGACAGATGTGGAGGATGGCATGGCATACGAGGAGGTGGGTGGGCGGAGAAGGTGGTGAAGGGGTTAGGCCGGGCAATCATAAGAAGAGATCAAGCAAAAAATGAAAAAATCAACAGAAAAATAAAGAGAAAAAATAAAATTGGAGGAAGCCATTGCCTATTTTCATTTGTGGCCGTGAGAAATGAAGATGGGAAGTAAAAAAAATTCATATGGAAAAGTGATATAGGCGGCTAGGGTTAAGGAATGTATGGAAAAATTTGTGCAGAAATTATGGTAGGAAATCAAAGGCATGGAAAGATATAAAGGCAAGAAATCAAACGTAACGTATTGCTATAATTAAAACAGGTAACGTATCTTAATTGATGCATTTCCTATATATTAAAGAAAGATGTATACAAAATGCTTCACTATACAAGTAAATACAATAACATTTAATAAATACATTTTAAAAGATATGCCCTTTGAGGCAATAACGTACATCTATTTGAAATTTCTTTTCAAGAAATAAATAAGGAATCTTAATACTTAACCATTTAATTAATAAATGAATGTCTAAATAGGAAAATAGGGTAGAGATAGATATTATGAAAAATAAACAAATAGTTTTAGGAAAAGTACGAGATAAATAAAGAAAATACTTTATTCAATGGAAACTAGAATTAAAAATTGTAAATAAAATTCAACTTACTTTGAAAAATTTTAACAACACTTCTAAACAAATAAAAGTCAAGTAAATAAAATAAATGCTGAACAAAATAAAGTGTAAATGAAAATAAAATAAGGTCTTAAGAAAATAGAAAAATAAATAAACAATTACTTTAATTAATTGAAACTAGAAATTAAAAATTGTAAACAAAATACGACTGATGTTGGAAAATTTCAATTACACTTTTAAAAATGTTTTTAAAACTAAAATTTATACATCACATGTCATGTTACACATGTAAACCTAAATTAGAATATGACATGACAAACAAAAATATTATTTATATATAAATAAAACAAACATTTTGTTAAATACAACAAATTACATCCAACAGTGTAAAAAGTATAACTTTCACAATATTAATCAGATTTCAACGAAACGAAAAGCAGTATCCTTAGAATTTTATTTACTTTCATAAAATAAAGATAAAATTCAAAATTTAATTTTTAAAAAATTAAAGTCAAAGTTTGACCATATTGACCAAAATTCACCTTTTTGGAAAATATTCTATTTATTCATGTTTGGAATCCTAATTCACATCAAAATCAAAATTTATATTTAAAATAACAAAATTATCTATTTTAATAAATAAAATAAAGTTTTTAAATCAAAGTTCAATTTAAAATAATTAAAATACATAATTAACATAATCACAAAATATAGGGTTGTTACACTCTCCCGCACTCAAAACTTTTTGTCCCCGAAAAGGAATGAGGTACGGGAAAACACAGAAAGGATAAAAATGGAATAAGGTTAAGACAAGATGACAAGAAGATTGAAATTATACCTGATAACTATAGTTATAGGTAAGTTTATCAAGGTGGAGAATAAGAATAGCTAGAAGGGAAAATAGAAGAATAGGAATATCTAGGAAGGAAAATAGGTTGAAAGACAAGGATAAACCATTATTTTAAAACCATATAAATGTAAAGACCAGTTTTCCGTACTCTTTGAATTGCCAATAAACCGCACATGTCCAACTCAAATTGCACGAAAAGACGGATCTTTAAGGGTAATTAAGAAAAATAGACAGAACAGAATCTCACTCGAATGGGATAACATATAATATTGAACAAATATTTTTACAGCGGAAAACTTTTAAATACATATATCAGAGTCTAACCTAAATTCAGGTTGGACAGTTATAAAACCTTCCCTTACAAATGCTGACAAACATCAAACAAAATACAATAAGTACAACGGATAATAGAATATGTTCATACGTCGATGAACATCTCCAGCTCTCCTCTGGAAACTCCAACCATCTTCGACTATCCTGAAACTACTCGGATATGACTCGAGTATTGAAAATATTCGGATCAGGCTTGATAAACCAGCGTGAGAAAAACTCAATAATTAATGATAGTGTCATATATCAGCCTTTGAATAAAATCATTTGAAAACAAAGAATATATCATAAGACCACGCCCACACATAAACACGGAAGGGTTTTTACCTTATGATAACTAAAACACTTTTATATCAAAACGTTTGATATTATTTCTAAAGACATTCTTTGAAAACATTTGCAAATAAACTTATTAATCTTAGCCGAAATTGTTACATTGATTAAATTCCAGCATAATAGGTTTACAATCAAGTCCGTATGTTCTTATTGGAGAATGGATTTCCAAACAAATGATCATGCGCAGGATCTACCTTCCGAAGGGGTACACCTCTAGATGGATGTCCCGAGGACCATTACAAAGGATCATCTACCAAAACAAGACCGACCCACCTCTATAACTAGATGGTACCAAATATGACATCCTTCGGTCGTTACTGACCTTTATCGAGGGCCCTCTAGCATACACCACAATAATTTACACCCCGACGTCATAGCGGGAAGAAATATATCTAGAAGAGGATGACCATATCCTAATTGGAAATGACCTACTTAGCCTTGCTGCATCTAATCATGTTTCGGTCATTTTTGGTTTGATGAGGCTTGAGGCAAACGATTACCTTTTCTCACAGTACATATCACACCTTTGAATGCCACATTGCAATTTCTGTTTAACTACTAATTGTCTTCCACACAAATATAACCCTTGAGCTCGTATGTCACAAGGAGGGTGTTAAGCTAAGAGAAGTTGCCTTCTCCGCCACCACTGATGTACGTTTGTAAAAACCAATGTACGTAATCGTTAGAAATGCAGTGTCAGACAAACGTCCATACAATTTTTCCAGGAACAGGACAAACCGAAGGCACTCTCCTACTACCACTAGTAACGAGTAGTCCTTGCAATCCGAAAAATCTCCATCACGAGGAGACCACTACTATAAATAACTCTATATTTGGGAGCTACCCAAAGCATGTTGTAACGACCGCCCATGACTCCCGCACGAAACAAGGGAATGGTGCGATGAAAAGTGTGCCAGGCAGCCATGGACGATAGTCAAGGTAAGGTAAAACAGAATAGTCTATCGTATTACTCACAACGCATGGATAAAATACAATAGAAAATATACATAGTGAAGCTCTATAGAACAGAAGTCTCATCATATAAACTCATAATAGTTTTATACAACCATCTGAATAGTCAATACACCAAGCCTCACTACATAACGCTCAGAGTATCAAACAAACAGCGGAACATCCAGTACATATAGTAAGAAAAAAATATGCAAAAGCCACCAGCTCGTCTTCGTCATCAACAGCGTTGGTAGCCAAGAACAGCACCTGTCACCTGCTACATAGTCTGCCCATCCCAACATGGATGAACGGCCCAAGGTAATAAGAGTTGAACATAAAACCTTGAGTCAGACAACAGTCTTAGTGAGCAGTAAATTAACTATCAAACATATCAAAAGAGCATAAAGGATAAAAGGAATAGGAACTCAACCATCCCACTCCACCTCATTCTACAGTGATAGCCCCCAGACACACTAAGCAGAAACAAGCATAACAAAGCAGACATTTAAAGTAAAGTAATTATCACTCGAGTCAAGGTCAATGTTTTCCAAGTACAAACCCCCAAGGCCTAAACCAAGATCAGATAAGCACTCCGAAAACATCACTCTTGAGTCCGAATGACGATACAACCAAACATCCATGACTCTGGCTATCACTGTTATCATTGCCTCGATATCACCGTTAATTGAATGATCGGCACCTTCTTTCAGCCGTCCGTCAAGGGCTAATGGCAACCCCGGTTCTAGATATAACTCCGCACGTCGTCATGACCCGTGCCTAGGACTATCGCATCTCCCCAGAGTACTAGCACGTCATCGTGACCCGTGCTTGGAACGTCATCGTGACCCATCCCAACGTACTCTTGCTTTGAGCATGCTAGAACCTTCAATAACGATAAGATCCAAGCCTCCTAGTCATCCTCCTCGACGACTATTCTCATACTAGCTCAAGCGCCTCTCGACCCCACCATTATCCACAAACCCGGACCGCATCACCGAGTTATCAACATGCTTGGGATGATCCCGTCTGTTAAACCAAGGCTTTCACACATCATGCTTTGCTTCAACGCATCATAGCAAAGTCCCATCTCAACATCATGGTTTGCCTCATCGCATCATGGCAAAGTCCATCATCATCAAATCTATCCATATGAGCTTCCACATCCGCTTCATATGCCACAAGCAGCTTTCACCATTCAAGAGCCTTTCCACTTAGCTTTTGAATCATCTTCGACCAACTTGTCCAAATCAAGTTATCAATCAACTAATCAATCAAATCAAACATTAATCCAAGTAATCAATCATTCAAACAAGAACTAAATAAACAATTACAACAATAATGGCAATTTCGTAAATAAAGAGTTCAAGTCTAACATGCATTCTAACAAGCATGAATTATGAACAATATCTCTACAACTTGATGAATGAACTTGCATAAGTGAACATGTAGTAAAATGGATATCAAAACTTCATAGATGATGGATCTACATTCAGACTTAGGGAAAATGCAAGAAATCACTATCTTTAACACATAAACAAACCACCGATCCAATATACTCCTTTGGGTCCGTGTGAGAGATAACTACCACTCACCGAATAGCCTAAACGCCTCAAAAACAACCAACTTCAGATCTAGACAGCAAGGAATCAAGCTTGATCCTCCAAAGCTTTGCTTCAAACAATGAAATCTCTCTTCAACGGATGGAGATCTTCAACTTTGGCTCTTGGATCTTCGATTTGATCTTCAATTTAGATGGAAGGAATCACTAGATTAGAGAGGAGAAAAGAAGTGAAGAAGTGTTGTAGTCGAGCTCTCAAAATGGCAGCACTTCGTCGCTTCAAAATCCGGTGCCAAAAAGTGAACCAAACCCCTCTATTTATAGGCTGGAATTCCCTTAAGTCGCCGCCCCCATGAGTCGTCCACGACTCAACAGACCCCCACGGCTTACGACCTAGGCCACCTCATGACTCAACGACCTATCCAGATGCGACTCAACGATATACGGCATAGCGACTTAACCTTATGAGCGACTCAACACCTAGCCGACCTATCGACCTAAGCCTTAACACTAAACCAAACTGGGCACGACCTAACGACTTATACCTTCATGTGACCTAACTAGGTCGTCCCACGACTTAACAGCCCTTGCCGACCTAACACAACTACACTCACGCGACCTAACGACTCAACACACTCGCGACTTAACGGTCCAACGACCTAACGCACTCACGATCTAACGGCTTAACACCAATGCACGACCTAACTGTAACCCCATCACTATAAGTCGATTACGACTTAGGCCTGCAAGTCGCTAACTCCTATAGGTCGTTAACCTTCTTAGGTCGGTCTCATCTATGAGTCGTTAGCTCTTAAGTCGTTGAAGCTAGTCCTAGGCTGCTAACTCCTAAGCCGGCCAATCCCCTAAACCGTTAGCTCTTAGGTCGGTCAATTCTCTTAACTCGGTCACCTTTATGAGTCGGTCCAACCCACTAACTCGTCCCATCTTAAGTCGGCCCAACTCCTTAAGTCGCTCACACGAGCTAACTTCCACACGACCTAAGCTAACTTCCACATGACCTAAGCTCCATACAGCTTAACAACATCAACGACTTATCAACAATACGACTTAAAGCATATAGTTTAGAAATGTTTCGATCCGTAAAAATACGGGTCGTTACACATGTTCAACAAGCAGTCTTCACGCTATAAAGATCCACGGTCTTCAATCATCTTCAATATGTCTTCACATTCGAACATATACATTGGTTTGAAGTGGGTTTCGGATAGGAATTATCCAAATCCGACCCCGGTTCCTTCGAAATCCAATATCGATAGAAAGTGAATATGAGTATACAGGATTTATTAAGTCTCTTTTCACTTTAATTCTTTTCAGATGATTTCGAAATCTCTTTCTTTTGACTTAGGATAATTTCTAATAAATTTATTCTTTTTCTTTGGAAAATATCTCAAATTTCCTTACTCAATTCTTGATCAAATTCTTTAACTTTTTGGCGGGTCAAAAACAATGTTATTTAAGACATTGTTTACCATAAATCCTAAATCAATCTTAACAAACATTTTGAAGTAAATAGGATCATAGAAATCATTCATTTTGGGAGATTGCTTAACTTTTGGATAATACCAATCCTCTTTTATTTTGGAAAACTTAACAGAATCTTTTTTATTTAAGAGCACCCGGGCTTTCCTTTCGATCTGTTCCACCCCTCGCCTAAGAAAATAAAACATAGGACATGTAAGTTCAGGGCACTGGTTGCTCCATCCTTAACCTTAGCTAAACACCTTGTTTTATCTTCCCAGATCTCACAGGCGGGACAAATGTACTAGTCATTTCCGCATACTCAGATTTTCAACTTTATTTTGGAATCGCTTATAAATATCTCAAATTATCTTTCAAAACGCTTAATTATCCTTTTAATACATTCACAATTTATTCTGGGAAACGTCGTTACATTTAAATTCATATTCCAAAAGTTATAGAATTCGCAGCAGAAAAGTGCTGCGGAAAGTGCCATATAAGCTTATTTGAGTTTAAACAACTTTTAAATATTTGAAAATTCATATTTTTCGATCCAAATCTCTTTTAAATTATTTAAATAGATTTATCAAATTTATTCCATATTTTTCCGTAATTAAAATCGTTCATTTAAACAAATTTCTTGTTATGGTCACTAAACTGCACTAGCGCGATTTTTATAGAAAATTGATTTGGTCTTAATTCAAAATCTACTTATCGAAACTTTAATTTTCTTTCTTCGTTTAGAAGATATAGATATAATAGTCCGGAATTTTCTTATCTCGAAGAATTCCGAGCCATACTCCACTCTACACATTCATTTGAACTTTTTGGCGCAAAATCGCGAACTACCGTTGCGCGACGCGTTTAGTTTTAACTTATTTTTCAATATTTGAAATAATTTATTTAAATTGTATTTCAACACTTATAAAATTATTACAAATCATTTTAAATCAATAATTTAAAATTTTAAAGTATTTAAAATATATTTTCGCTATTACCACATTATAATATTATTATATTCCTATTATTTTAATATTAAATTTTAAATTCCAATTTCCACTCAATTTCAGTTCTAATCTCAAACTAAACTAATTTAAAACTTAGATTTTAAATCCAATTTCAATTTAAACTTCAATTCAATCTTAAACTAAACTCACTTCCAAAAGAAATAGACTTATTTTTCCACAATATCTCATATTACTAAAATATGGTATTTTTAAACAAAGGGATTACTAAATTAATAGAAATTTGATGTCCAAATTATCATCACAACCATACAACAATCATATACATTAACATATACAATACGGTAAATGTCATAACATTACTACGGATTATCCAACATATCCAAACAATCAACCAAACATCCATATCATCAAATAGTGATTATCTAACAAAAAAATTAAGCATGATAATCAATATAATTTAAAAAGAGGTGAGAATTTATCACCTTCATATCCACTCCGTCAAACTTTAAGGTAAGATTTCCGTCTCTCGCTAACGTGTTATTTCCAACGTCTCGCCTTTTGTCGTTTCCTTTCCGAACGCTTTTGTTTTCCTTTTCTTTTCCTTTTCTTCTCTTTTCTTTTTTATTTTCTTTTGTTTTTTTTATATGGAAGAGAGGGAGTACGACCTTGGTATGGAGGAGGGTGTGGCCTTGGATATGTCATGTAGGAGGTGTAGGAGTGTATGGGTCAGGTTTTTGGTGTGTGGTGCTCAGTTTAGAGTGTAGGGGCTCGGCTTGGCTAGGGTGGCTCGAGTTTGTGGTGTGTGGGCTCGGCCTTGGGGTGTAGGGGGTGGGTAGTGGAAGCTAGGCTCAATTTTGGTGTGTAGGGTGATTTTGGCCGTGGATGGAGAGGGTTTTGGTATTTTGGAGGAGGAGTATAAGTGGTAGAAGGTGAATGGCTTAGAGGTAGAAGAAAAATGGAGGTGGGAAGCCATGGAAATGGAGGTGAAGAGGAAGGAGAAAGTGAAGAAGAAGGTAGAGAATGAAGTGTGAAAAATAAAAGGTATGGATGCATATTTATACTTGAGCTTTGGATAGCAAATGACTAAAATATCCTTCTCTACTTTTTGACTTTTTAATTTACCTTTCCATCCTTGATTTGAACAATGCTTAATGGAGAAGAAATGGTTTGATTTGAATTTGTACTTAATAAATGATGTTTACCTTATTTTTTTTAAAATTTAAAAGGACTTTTGCTTGATTTGATTTGCATTAAATGCATGGATGTATGTGTCATTAATTCCTTAAGTTAGCTTTCTTTTCACTTTTTCATTTGCTCCTTTTCTATGAATAAGCATAACATCTCATTAATGAGATGAAAAGTAAGGTAATGATGTTATTTTATAAAAACTTTAATTATTTTTAAATATGTCAAATCATACTTTTCACTTTTTATACATTTATTTAAACTTTTCAAAAGTAAACTCCTTTTGTCTTTTAGTGCTAAATGTAAAGTTTTTAAATAGTTTGTAAACTTGTATTTATAAGTTAGAAAATGCATCAAGTTGCAACAATTTGTCGACAACTTGTCTTGGTTAAAAACGGTGTTTTTTGACGATAAATTTTACAGTCAAAATTTGACTTTTTATTAAGCCATATATTGAAGTAAACCAAACTTTAAAATGAACCTTTTACTTCTTTAAATAAATAAAAACATGTCTCTTTATATTTTAAAATCATATTTAATTAATATCAAAATCTCTATTTTTATAGTGTATGTAAAACTGACAAACTGCGATAAATTTTGGTTATTTTTGTAAAACGATTATTAACATACTTTTAAATATATAAATTTACTTTTATTATCTTTATTAGATGTTTTAAATAAGATTTACCTTTTTAAAGAAATATTTAAATTCATTTATTTAAGCCTTTATTTATTATTAACAAAACTTAACTTTGTCGATTTGTTCTAAAATCCAAATTTATACTTTTCAATTTATTAACTATAAGAATAGATAATTATTTATTATATATAATATATTTATTTTAATATTTAAACTCCTTTTTAAATTTAAAATGAACGAAATCTCTTATTTTCGAAGTAGCGAAATTACGTGTCGTTACATTCTCCCCTACTTAAAAGCATTTCGTCCTCGAAATGAAAGTTTGATAAAGGAATCCATCTCGTACCCATCTCCTCAAGTAATTTGACTTATTTCTATTGATGATAGAAAAGAAGAAGGTCGATATCATAACAACACTAAAAAAATGATGCCAAACATACATATAAAGATTCTCCACATTAACCTGAGTATCTATCACGTACTTACGGTTATATATACATTAACTCAAACTTCTATCCTACCCATCCTAGTGCATACTATACACTTAAGATAATATATACAACAACCAAACAAGACTATGCATCCAAAACAACCACACTGATACTATATCAAGATAAATGAATACCACCACATAACTCATTATCTGACCTGGGCATGTACTTTACCTGACGTCTATATATACATACCACAACATCAGTCCAACCACTATATCTTAGTGCCTGCTATTTGAGATAACTATCCAACTACTAAGTAGACAGACCCAACACATCATACTATATGTGATATTTGATTCGATCTATTATTCAAATCCATAACTTTTCTTTTGAATCAGTATCGATCCCTCGATTTTCTAGTGCGTACTTTGATCAGACTTCTTGATCACAAGCCCTTGCTTTCCTTGCATAGCTCTCAACTATGATAGAAAACTCGTGTACATAATCATAAACTCCCATCAATGCTCGCTGTCAAGAATCGAGTGATAAATTCTTTTTCGGATTTGTATAAACACCTCAAAGTTCTGTACTCAAAGCTTAGATCAAAATTTATGTGCCAAAATGATCTACGTTTAACTTATGTACATATTCACATTTATCTTTACCTAATACATTTCTTCAAAATTTCTATTAATCCAAGTTTATTTCATAACCATTTCTTTCTTCTAAATATATTATTACTTAAGCATACAAGTATGACTTAAACTTGTATAATATATCTTTACTTCCTAAGAGTATATATACATATCCCCAAACTTTAAATTGTTATTACTTCAACTAAGGTGTTTAACTAATATGAAACTCTACTATTATCTCAAATTAATAAGTTATAGAACTCAACCCTAAGTTTTCTTTACCTAAGGTTTTCATTTAGCTAATATTATTTATCCAATCCATATATTAATAAGGTGACTTTACTAAGTGTACACCTTTTTCTCACTGATTCTATGATTAACTATTTAAGTTATTTACCTATCCATTTTCTAAATCAAATTTCTTAACCTTAAATCCATCAAATACTTTATTGTCAAATTATGAAACTTAATTCACATGGTATTTGTTACTTAAACATTTTCATCCAACAATCAAACTACTAACCATATTATTCAAAAATATCCACTTCTATTCTTACTTCATTTTGAATTACAAATGTTACCCTAAATGTATCACTAATTCAATGTTTTTATATTAGGATGATATTTCTTATATCTCTCATTTCTAAATTTTACTTTGACTTTTAACCTAATCAAAGTGTCTAAATTTCAAATTAACTTAACTCCTTTATAAGTTATACAACTTATCATTTTATATTATATTTAGTAAAAAGTCTCAATTTAGGTTTATCTTTTTCTATCTTATTGATAATATTTTTTTTCTAAGTATGCATTTTTTCTTTACTTTCTCCAATTACACTTCTAGCTTCAGTATTATCATCAAATACCTTATAATCAAATTGTGAATTTTACTTCACAAGATATTTGTACTTAGCTGTTAAACTCATCCATTATGATAATCACTTGATCATTATTATTTCTTAATATCAAATACCTAAGGGTATATGATTAAAGTTCTAAATTCTAGCTTTCAACATGTTGATTCTATATGGAAAATCTTATAGTAAAATTGTGCAATTCTAATCACAAGATATTCATTTAAGTTTTACTAAGCAAAATTACAATCAATTCTTAATTTCTAATCCAAAAATAATAATATCGCATTTGATATTTATAATATAAACCCAAGGTAAAATTATTTCATCTACCAATTTCTTTAAAACAAAATAATTTTTATAAAATTAACAAATACGCGCTCGTATCTATAATACTCTCATTACTCATTCTAGGGTGTTGCTAACCCCATCTCTAATGAGTTACTCATCCTAGGATATTACTAGTCCTATCTCTGATGAGACTTTATCCATAACAGAGCCAAGGTTCTTGCTTAACCTTCAGCTCTGATACCAAATGTAAAGACCGCTTTCCCGTACTCTTTGAATTGACAATAAACCGCACATGTCCAACTCAAATTGCACGAAAAGACGGATCTTTAAGGGTAACAAAGAAAAATAGACAGAACAGAATCTCACTCGAATGTGATAACATATAATATTGAACAAATATTTTTACAGCGGAAAACTTTTAAATACATATATCAGAGTCTAACCTAAATTCAGCTTGGACAGTTATAAAACTTGCCCTTACAAATGCTGACAAACATCAAACAAAATACACTAAGTACAGCGGATAATAGAATATGTTCATACGTCGATGAATATCTCCAGCTCTCCTCTAGAAACTCCAACCGTCTTCGACTATCCTGAAACTACTCGGATATGACCCGAGTATTGAAAATACCCAGATCAGGCTTGATAAACCAGCGTGAGAAAAACTCAATAATTAATGATAGTGTCATATATCAGCTTTTGAATAAAATCCTTTGAAAACAAAGTGTATCCCATAAGACCACGCCCACACATAAACACAGACGGGTTTTTAACTTATGATAACTAAATCACTTTTATATCTAAACATTTGATATTATTTCTAATGACATTCTTTGAAAACATTTGCAAATAAACTTATTAATCTTAGCCGAAATTGTTACATTGATTAAATTCCACCATAAAAGGTTTACAATCAAGTCCGTAGGTTCTTATTGGAGAATGAATTACCATACAAATGATCAGGCGTAGGATATACCTTCCGAAGGGTACGTCTCTAGATGGATGTCCCGAGGACCATCACAAAGGATTGTGACGCCCCACCTCTATGCTCAAAATAAGAAAGAGTATTAAAGAAAATACTGTCTGTTATCACGAAGAATAAGGCTGGATAGGAGCGGCCATCCGTAGTTAGGCCTTACACTAGTATTGGTTATTTCGATAGGAGTGGTATATATTTTTAATTTTCATCTCTTATTTATTTACTCCCATCGACATACCCAATTCCAGTATAAAACGAACTACGATGATTCATAATAGTTTAGGACAATAAATTTAATAATAACACATAATATAAATGTGGAACACAGATAATAAAAAGTCTCATATATATATATATATATATATATGTATATATATATATAACTGAAATCAGTTACAATACATGTGATACAGTACATATGATACAACTACAACTGTCAACTCAGGAAGTTATATACACAAGTACATTATCGCGATTAATATACATGAATACATAACAACTTATATAAATATACTAACTACTAAATGACAGCAACTACTCCAAAAGATAAGAACTGACTTCATAGCTCAAGCAGCAACCCAAAGCAAGATATCTACAACCTGTAATAACTCGGTCTGACCCGAGTATTACATTCAAAAGAAAATAATACACGGGTCAGTCTAATTCAAACTCAGTTATTAATGCATGGAAGCAATAATAAATAAATAATTAAATAGACGACAGTCACATAAATCTCATCTATCCAATCCTTTACTAAGGAAATCGGACAACGGTAAATATAACACGTAACAGTGTTAAATACAAATCAACAGATTCAAATCATCAACAAAGATAAGTGAAAAGAATATCAATGAAGATAATTTGGGAAACATCAAAATTTCCTAATCGGCAATTAACAACAAAATCATCAAATTAAACCAATCAAAATACAATTCAAATCATATTGAATTGAATTGAATAAACGAAATAGTTCAAACAATTGAAATATTAATTAAAATAACAATACGGGTAGGGCTGCAGTACACGCACGCGTGCACTGCCTCGCCACTACAGCATATGGAATACGCAAAAGATCAATAAATCAAAACAAAATAGGATATCGATAAAAACAATACCGTGTGGCTGCAGTTCACGCTTGCGTGCACTGCCTTGCCGCTACAGTGATGATGTACACAAAAGCTCAATACCGTGTGGCTGCAGTTCACGCTTGTGTGCACTGCCTTGCCACTACAGTGATGATGTACCCAAAAGATCAACGAACAAAAATCATATGAAGAATCAAATATCGACGCCACGGCCTCAACGGTCAAAGCAGACAGACATGGACAATGTGCACGGCCACTAGCACATACAAATATACAGTATGAACTAAAAGAAATAAGGACTCAATGCACTAATTTGAAGAACAATGGACAATAGATTATACATGATGGCAGCAAAACATCAAGACAGTAACCCAAAGAAAACAACAAGGTCAGGTGTGGACAGCATGAAGAGATAAGCACATGTATGCAACAGTGTAAAGCAAGGCTACTACAGGGTGCAACAGACACAATTGTAGACTGTACATGATCAGTGCAGTGAAACCAACGCATGGATGTAGACAGAACCACACATGAAGTTCTAAAGTGAAGACACTACATCATAAAAGTATGTGCAGACAGACTCGAAGCTTGTAAACCAGACACAAATACAACATAGATCAATTCACATACACTCTCAAAGTGAATCGTGAACAACGGTGAAGTACCACATCAAGACCATAAGCTACCTGATAACAGTAAATGCTACATGAAGTCAAAAGGAAAAAGTGAAGACTACATGAACTTCATGCCTCGAAGAACAGGCAATAACGGAGGCAAAAATATGCAAGCTCAATGAATCAAGTATACATATACAGGCAACTGAAGTGAGGCCACAAGTGTGTAACTACACCAGACCAAATGCTATCTACATGGAAGTGAGACCAAACCAGTTCATGCGCAAACTGACCAAAACAATACAGTGAAGCCAGAGGCAATCACAGCTACACCAAGTTTCAAGTGCCAAGAGAAAATGTCAACAGTGGTACAACTACAGGAAGACAGCAAACTGAAGGAGAGAGCACCAAGAATATGGCACCACAACACACAATAGAAAATGACACAGAGCAAATTCAATTGAAATAATGTCAAGAAATACAGTGACCAAATGCAAATGAATACAATGCATCAATGCAATGTATCGGACTTGAGCACAAACAAAGACAATGTACAAATCATGCGATGCGCTGGTATCACAGGGATAAACACCCTTGACTATAGGGTAAATAAAGATCCAAATGAAACACAGTAACTAACCACATAGACCACATAAGTCGACAATGCAAATAGTGGACAACAAAAAGACTTCAAACCAGTGTACCAATGGATACCAGACTCGAGTAAAACAAGTGACTTGATAAATTTAACACAAAGGCCATAAGTATAAACTGAACAGAGCAAAAGCACAAAAATAAATGAGCTAATGAACACTACAGGTTAGTGAACAACCAAGACTTCTGAACCAGACTTGACCCATGACCAAAGCTACAATGTGCCGAGAACTGATGCCAGAGAACTGCTCAAACCAACAAGCCAACATGGCAATACAAATGCACCAGAGATGAACTCAGGATCATGAAATATAAAATTGACAAATGAAAATCATGGGATGGCAGTATCAATGTCAGGACAATTGCCAAAGTTCAGATAATCAAAAATTCCAAAAATAGCTGAGCATTAAAAATAACACAATAGGTTTAACAGTGTTAACAAAATCGACATCAAACAAATTCTTGCAGAGAAAAATTCAAAGCAAGTACATAGCAATGTGAATAGAAAAATAATTGTAGCTGAAGCCGTGAGTCGAACAAGTCAAGCTATAATAAAAAATCAAAAACCAGACCAATATCAAAGAAACAGCTCCCTATGCTCAACTGGACCTCAAATGCAGTTATGACCGAAAAAACAACAAACCAATTCATCAAGTCAGAGAAAGTCACTGAACCAAAATCAAAAGTCACAAATTCAAACCAAGAAACCAAGACGAGAAATCATTGCCGTGAAATTCAGTTAATCAAGCAACAAAATCATGAATTTGAACAGGCTAGCAGTCACTAAAAGCTTGAATTAGATGTGAGTGAAGGATTCACTCACCTTTGCCACGAATTGGAGCAGCCGTTCGAATTGAGGAAGAGTCGAAGCCGTGGTCCTCAAAAGACGAACGAACACGAGGATGAGCGAAGGTAAGAATGAACGAAACCCTAATTTGCAGCGAGCCGCCATTTTTCGCTCGTATGTTTTTGTTAGGGTTTGTAATTGAAAAAAAAGAAGGAACGGTATGGTTTGCCTAAATATCACCGCACCAACCAAAAACATGGGCCAAAATTACTCTAAAGCCCACACAACTTATTTAAATTTTTAAACGAATTTCGATTGGTTAAATGCCAAAAGCAATTAACAACCAAATTAAATCATCAATGACGATAATAAAATAATTGCGAAATCCCGGGTTGTTACAGACTCCCCTCCTTATAAAAATTGCGTCCCCGCAATTTTCATAATTAAGGTCGTCAAAAAAATAGAGGTCGGGAACACAAACACCAAAGAAATCTTTTAATTTCATAAAAGAAATTCACAAATTCTCAACAAAGTCTAATTATCAAGTAGATAATCAGAAAACAACAAAACTAAATTAATGCAATTATCGGCAATATTCAATTATCAATTAGATAATTAGAATACAAAATAACAAAACAGCAATATCTAATTATCGATATGATTATTAGAAGACAGCAAAATCTAATTATCAACAAAGATAATTATAAAACCCAATTGCAAATCGCAAAACCGCAATTATCTAGTTACCAAAACGGTAATCAGAAAAAAACAGAGGTCTAATTAACAAAAAACGATAATCAGTGTTATCCCGCTTTTTGGCAAAGCCGTGATACCAAAAGATTGGTCGAAAACGGGAAACAGTTCAGAGATTGGTTATACTTCACTTAGCTATGGATATCGATGAATTTTGCCCGAGTCCGGATCAGGCCACAATTGATAGGACACGACAAGAAAGGTTGTAGGAGCCATCATTTTAAGTTTCAAGTCAATCCGAGTTCGTACGCTCAAGATATGATGGATTCAGTGTGAAGAGAAATAGTCATTGTCTGGTTCGAAACCATGAAGTTCGAACCCATCTTGTTCGAACCCATACTGTTCGAACCCATCCACGCCCTCTCCTTCGAACCCACCTAGTTCGAACCCATCCACGTCCTTGCCTTCGAAGCCATGAAGTTCGAACCCAAGCCACGTTCGAACCCATCAGCTAGTACCTGCCTCGACTCCATCGCCTTCGACTCCATCACCTTCGAATCCACCACAGTGGCCTACCTTCGAATCCATGACTTCACTCGGCCTCGCATCCTCACTTCGAACCCATCGAGTGACCCAGTTCGAACCGATCAAGTTCGAACCCATAAGGATTCCTGGATTCGAATCAGTCACGTTCGAAACCAGGAATACTTCCTATTTCGAATCCACCGAGTCAATTGGTTTGGATGACGTGTTCGCCGTAGTTCACGGAGTCGAAGCGGTCCATTCGGAGATAAGTTAGGATCGATTCGAAAAATGCGCGCCACGTCACTGCAAGCCCACGTGCACTGATGGATTCGAAATCATGGGTTCGAACTCATGGGTTCGAACGACACAGCCAACCGAAAATGCTAATTTCGAACCGAGCATATCTCCTTAACCACACATCCAAATGCAACCAAATTTTCACAGTAGCTTCCATATGAGGTAAAGATTGTTCCTGCCAAGTTTCAGCTCGATTGGACCATTTCTTGATGGGTTCGAAATCACTTCGAACCGATGTCAGATCGAGACGAAACTTGGTGGGGTCGGTCGCGTGGGCCCACTCACGTGCCAGAAGAAGTCTCACGAAGTTTCAGCAAGATCTGGGCCTCCAACGCCTATAAATAGCACCCTGAAGCCTTCAGAAAGGGGGGCTTCTTCGAAGAACTTCTGCCATTGAACGCCAAGACTCTGCCGGATTCAAGTCTATTCATCATAATCACTGTTGTATTCAGATTTCAAAGCAATCGTCAGCTGTAATCTGTTGTAACCATTCTAATCAAGCAAAGCAATAAAAAGAAAACCTTCGAAGTGGACGTAGGCGCGAACGCCGAACCACTATAAATCCTGTGTTTGTGATTGTTGTTCGTGAATTACTGTGATTTGGTACTTAGAACCGATTTCTATATTGATTGTTGCTGAGTTCTGTGTTGATTATTAGCAAGTTGAGTACGTAAACGGGTGCTTTCGTGATATTGGGTGTTTGTGACCAATTTTGGCGCAAACATTTTGGTGCTTTCACTGAGAAAGTAATTCAGGAAGAAGTTGAATTTAAAAATCCAAGAGTTCAAATCTAGGAATTATGGCAAGACAATCGAGTAGGAGGCCAAGGCCTGAGAGAAGCGAACAACAAGGAAGCCAAGAGGCTTCCTCAGGAGCAAATCAACCATCGATATACATCACTAGGGACGAGATGGAAACTATGATGAAGAGGCAAGAGGAAATGATCCAGAGTTTATTCCAACAGATAGGACAGCTTGGAGCACAAAATAGGGAAGCCAATGGAATCCAGAACGGAGCGGGACCATCCGGCGTAGCACCAGAGCTAGGGGGCACACATAGGGACAATGTTGACCCAATCTTGGAAAGAGAGAGAGAAGGATCTGCGCAACCTAGGAGCAGTAGAGGAGTGAACGCTCCGTCAAGGGGGCAGATTCCGGAGTTACCTCGTGAACTCGGGGGGCAGGTTGGAAGTAGTGAACAAGGATTACATCTCGGAGACAATGACCGATTAGCAGAGATAGTTAGGAGAGCTTTGAGAGGCGGTATGGTGAACAAAGATTTGGAAGATGTTAATAGAAGTCCTTTTACTTCAGCAATCAGGCAAGCTAGGAACCCACCTGATTTCAAACTACCATCGTTGGATATGTATGACGGGAGAACGGACCCCACGGTCCATCTGACAAAATATATGAGGCATATGGAAGTACTGGGGGCATCGGAGGAGGTTATGGCCCGGTGTTTTCCATTGTACTTGACAGATATCGCTGCACTATGGTTTAGACAGTTGGAGAATGGATCCATCGGAACATGGAATGGTTTAGTTGAGAGATTTATGAGGCAATTCAGGGTTCATATTACCAGACCCAAAAACGTGATGACTTTGGCAACCCTAAAGCAAAAAGCCGGAGAGACCTTGAGAAGTTATCTAGCACGATTCAATGCAGCAGCAGCTTCAGTGGATAGAGCGGATCCGTCCATGGTGGTAATGGCAGCTGTGTCCGGAATAGCTGACGGCACAGAGTTCAAGAATTCATTGACTAAAGATCCACCCATTGATCTAGAGGAATTCTATCATGAAGCAGAAAAGTTTTTACGATTAGAAGATGCGAACGCCGAGAGAGAAGAAGGAGATGGGATAGAAGTTTTTGCATTTAGAGACGAAAAGCCTCTTAAAAAAGATTCGGATAAAGGTAAAAGAAAGATTGAGAATGACAGAGACAGATCAAAGCGGCAACGGAGGGAGCCGCGATTCACCACCTACGCTGAGTTGAACGAGAGCCTGGAACGAATTTATCAGGATACCAAAGAACAGATTCCGTATCGCAGGCCAATGCGAAGGGATCCTACTTCTGACGAAAGGAAATCAGATAAGTTCTGTGTATTCCATGAATTAAATGGTCATAACACTAACGATTGTAGGCACCTGAAGGACGAGGTGGAAGGGCATATCAGGAACGGTATGCTCCTTCAATATGTAAGGAGACGAGCTCCTGCGGCGGAACCAGAGCGACCACCGTCCACATCAGCTAGAGGCGACCCCGAATCAAGGCGCCGTATGGTTATCAATTGAATGAAATAACGATGAACAAGTTGTAAACTTCCACTACCGCAAATAAATCATTTACACATGTGCGGGATCGCGAACGATCTTCAGGCATGCTCTGAGTGATCATTGACCGTTTCGTAGTGGAAACTTACACTTTGACATCCATGCTTTACTTTCATTTCGTTTTGATTTGAACATTTGGACTCTGTTTGTTTGGACAATTGTTTTTGAAACTCATCCGTTTAATAGATATTTGATTCTAATAACTCTCGAATGACCAAGCTACTTACACATGTATGGGGTCGCGAACGATCCTTAGGCATGCTCTGAGATGGCGATGAACCGCCCTGACAAACGATCCGGGATCTCACCCGAACGTGACCCTGACATCGATAACATCAAGCCCTCCCGGGCACACAATCCGCCTCGAACGGCACCCGACTTCGAACAGTCATAACTCGCCTTACCTCAACGGCTTGATCGCGAACGGTCGCCACTTGAGGTCCAACACCCGATCGCGAACGGTCACAAATCTGCCTTGAACGGCACACGATCGCGAACGATCACTTTCTGTCTTGAACGGCACAGACCGCGAACGGTCACAGATTCGCCTCGAACGGCACACGATCGCGAACGATCACTTCCTGCCTCGAACGCCATCGATCGCGAACGGTCATGGCTCACTGATTATGAAATCCGACCTCGAACGGTCACCATTCGCCTTGAACGGCACTTGGTCGCGAACGATCATCATTTGCCACGAACGGCAGTCGACCGCGAACGGTCCCATCTCATCATTTGCCGCGAACGGCATCGACCGCGAATGGTCCCATTCCATCTTATGCCACGAACGGCACGGACCGCGAACGGTCCCGATTCACTTCAAGCAGCATACGATCCCGAACGATCGAAGCATGAATTTATACGCTCGACCGCGCACGGTCGCACTTCACCTCGAATGACTCAATCACGAACGATCGTCATTTGAAGTTGAGCGCTTGACCACGAACGGCCGCACTTCATCCCAAATGGCTCGATCCCGAACGATCGTCATTTGAGGACATATGAAACTATTGAGTTCTTTGCAGGTTGATAATCGGATACGAACATCCAACTCAAGGCATTACAAAACACACCTTCCTACAGCAAGGCATGTTTTGGGGGGCAAAGTGTTATCCCGCTTTTTGGCAAAGCCGTGATACCAAAAGATTGGTCGAAAACGGGAAACAGTTCAGAGATTGGTTATACTTCACTTAGCTATGGATATCGATGAATTTTGCCCGAGTCCGGATCAGGCCACAATTGATAGGACATGACAAGAAAGGTTGTAGGAGCCATCATTTTAAGTTTCAAGTCAATCCGAGTTCGTACGCTCAAGATATGATGGATTCAGTGTGAAGAGAAATAGTCATTGTCTGGTTCGAAACCATGAAGTTCGAACCCATCTTGTTCGAACCCATACTGTTCGAACCCATCCACGCCCTCTCCTTCGAACCCACCTAGTTCGAACCCATCCACGTCCTTGCCTTCGAAGCCATGAAGTTCGAACCCAAGCCACGTTCGAACCCATCAGCTAGTACCTGCCTCGACTCCATCGCCTTCGACTCCATCACCTTCGAATCCACCACAGTGGCCTACCTTCGAATCCATGACTTCACTCGGCCTCGCATCCTCACTTCGAACCCATCGAGTGACCCAGTTCGAACCGATCAAGTTCGAACCCATAAGGATTCCTGGATTCGAATCAGTCACGTTCGAAACCAGGAATACTTCCTATTTCGAATCCACCGAGTCAATTGGTTTGGATGACGTGTTCGCCGTAGTTCACGGAGTCGAAGCGGTCCATTCGGAGATAAGTTAGGATCGATTCGAAAAATGCGCGCCACGTCACTGCAAGCCCACGTGCACTGATGGATTCGAAATCATGGGTTCGAACTCATGGGTTCGAACGACACAGCCAACCGAAAATGCTAATTTCGAACCGAGCATATCTCCTTAACCACACATCCAAATGCAACCAAATTTTCACAGTAGCTTCCATATGAGGTAAAGATTGTTCCTGCCAAGTTTCAGCTCGATTGGACCATTTCTTGATGGGTTCGAAATCACTTCGAACCGATGTCAGATCGAGACGAAACTTGGTGGGGTCGGTCGCGTGGGCCCACTCACGTGCCAGAAGAAGTCTCACGAAGTTTCAGCAAGATCTGGGCCTCCAACGCCTATAAATAGCACCCTGAAGCCTTCAGAAAGGGGGGCTTCTTCGAAGAACTTCTGCCATTGAACGCCAAGACTCTGCCGGATTCAAGTCTATTCATCATAATCACTGTTGTATTCAGATTTCAAAGCAATCGTCAGCTGTAATCTGTTGTAACCATTCTAATCAAGCAAAGCAATAAAAAGAAAACCTTCGAAGTGGACGTAGGCGCGAACGCCGAACCACTATAAATCCTGTGTTTGTGATTGTTGTTCGTGAATTACTGTGATTTGGTACTTAGAACCGATTTCTATATTGATTGTTGCTGAGTTCTGTGTTGATTATTAGCAAGTTGAGTACGTAAACGGGTGCTTTCGTGATATTGGGTGTTTGTGACCAATTTTGGCGCAAACAATCAGAATTCTTAAATAAACAAATATTCAATTATCAAAAACGATAATCAAATCTCAAATCAACAAATATTCAATTATCAAAAACGATAATTAAATCTCAAATCAACAAATATTTAATTATCTCAAATGATAATCAAATCTCAAATCAACAAATATTCAATTATCAAAAACGATAATCAAAATCAACAAATATCCGATTATCAAAAACGATAATCAGAAACAAAAAATATTCGATTATCAAAAACGATAATCAAAATCAACAAATATCCGATTATCAAAAACGATAATCAGAAACAACAATTATTCGATTATCAAAAACGATAATCAAAATCAACAAATATCTGATTATCAAAAACGATAATCATAAACAACAATTATTCGATTATCAAAAACGATAATCAAAATCAACAATTATCCGATTATCAAAAAAGATAATCAGAAACAACAAATATTCGATTATAAAAAACGATAATCAAATTTCAAATCAATAATTATTTAATTATCTCAAACGATAATCAAATCTCAAATCAACAAATATTCAATTATCAAAAACTATAATTAAATCTCAAATCAACAAATATTTAATTATCTCAAACGATAATCAAAAACATCAAATATCCGATTATCAAAAACGATAATCAGAAACATCAAATATCCGATTATCAAAAGCGATAATCAGAACTCATAACATCAAATATCTAATTACCACAAGCGATAATCAGAAACAACAAATATTCGATTATCAAAAATGATAATCAGAACTCATAACATCAAATATCTAGTTACCCCAAGCGATAATCAGAAACAACAAATATCCGATTAAAAAAAACGATAATCAGAACTCATAACATCAAATATCTAATTACCACAAGCGATAATCAGAAACAACAAATATCTGATTATCAAAAACGATAATCAGAACTCATAACATCAAATATCTAATTACCTATAGATAATTAGATTCAACAAATATCTAGAAATCAATTAAGATACTCTAGAAAATCAACATAAAAGGTTCGATCGATCCCATCAGATGGCAGTTTTTAAGCTACGCCGCACGTGCATCTCAGAGTGGCCGAAGCCTACCAAGTACTACAATTTTTGGCGCCCATCTGATTGACCCGGAGGTCCGCAGAGTGACCCGAAGGTCTAGTACTGGTATTTGACCCGAAGGTCCAGCAGAGTGGCCCGAAAGCCCAACAAATGACCCGAAGGTCCATCATATGACCCGAAGGTCCATCAGAGTGGCTCGAAAGCCAAGTAAAATCATCAGAATCATCAAACAGCAAATATTTCAATTAACGAGTCCGGAATTAACTAAAATAGCAAACGCACATGTCCCATAACCACGAGTTTTACTAAATCGTTTAATTCTCTTCATCGTTTCCTTGAAAGTGCAAAATTGTGTATTCAAAAATAACATTTCACATTCTCAAACGAACAAGTTCGGGATTAAGCGAATCAGTAAAAGAAAGGGGTCATAGTCCTCGATTTTGCTGAAACGTTTAAGTCACTTTCTCATTCTTCTGAAAGCGTAAACTGCAAAACTTCTGAAAACAGTTTCATTTATTTTATAAAAGTAATAATTTACATTCTCAAACGAACAAGTCCGGAATTAAGCGAATCAGTAAAAGAAAGGGGTCATAGTCCTCGATTTTGCTGAAACGTTTAAGTCACTTTCTCATTCTTCTGAAAGCGTAAACTGTAAAAATTTTGAAAACAATTTTTATTTTGAAACAATTTTTAAAACACATGATTAAAACAGCAACATCAGTAGCAACTTCGACAAGGAAATTGCACTACTCAAAATACCGTAAAAACAGACGACAAAATCAGCATTGCGGAATAACCGCTTGAAAATCCACTTTAAAACTTGACGGTTACTGAAGCCAAAGTGACAGTAATATTCATATGTCAAAGTCTCATCAAAATAATTTGCATCAAAATATAATATTAGTGAATTTCCATTCATCAAAATGTCAACAAAACACCGTGCTTCAAAAATTTAGCATCGATGTAAAAATCCCGTTATAAAAATAACGGCAACAAAATACGTTTAGAACCAAACGTTTGTTTAACGTAAAAATAATGCAGTAACGTGAAACTTAAATTTGCACGTATACTACAAAATGAACAAAGAAATCAGTCGAATATATCTTCAATGAAGATAATTCAAAACAACAAAATCTTAACAAAATCACATAACTGCAATCGCTTCGAATCCTCAAATCGGATTCGAAATTTTCAAAGAAAACAAAAAACACAGCTACGTAAACAACAAATGAAATTTATTTCAATTTCATATTTTGATTTTTAAATCAAAAGGCTATCAGCCGTACTCAGCGAAGACAGTCACTGTTTCCGCTGCGCACTCTGATAAACAGAACACACTCGATCAAATCATCAAACACAATTTCACTTTTTATTTTTAAATAAAGATATTTAAAACTTCCAACATATTTTCAAAACTTTAGTTTTGACTCAAAGCACAAATAAAACATCGACTGATAGTTGTAACACATGTTCCACCTAAGTTATGTTTTATATTATGTCCATAAACCCCAAGCCCTGATACCAACTGTGACGCCCCACCTCTATGCTCACAATAACAAAGAGTATTAAAGAAAATACTGTCTGTTATCACGAAGAATAAGGCTGGATAGGAGCGATCATCCGTAGTTAGGCCTTACACTAGTATTGGTTATTTCGATAGGAGTGGTATATATTTTTAATTTTCATCTCTTATTTATTTACTCCCACCGACATACCCAATTCCAGTATAAAACGAACTACGATGGTTCATAATAGTTTAGGACAATAAATTTAATAATAACACATAATATAAATGCGGAACACAGATAATAAAAAGTCTCATATATATATATATATATATATATATATATATATATATATATATATATATATATATAACTGAAATCAGTTACAATACATGTGATACAGTACATATGATACAACTACAACTGTCGACTGAGGAAGTTATATACACAAGTACATTATCGTGATTAATATACATGAATACATAACAACTTATATAAATATACTGACTACTAAATGACAGCAACTACTCCAAAAGATAAGAAAAGACTTCATAGCTCAAGCAGCAACCCAAAGCAAGATATCTACAACCTGTAATAACTCGGTCTGACCCGAGTATTACATTCAAAAGAAAATAATACACGGGTCAGTCTAATTCAAACTCAGTTATTAATGCATGGAAGCAATAATAAATAAATAAATAAATAGACGACAGTCACATAAATCTCGTCTATCCAATCCTTTACTAAGGAAATCGGACAACGGTAAATATAACACGTAACAGTGTTAAATACAAATCAACAGATTCAAATCATCAACAAAGATAAGTGAAAAGAATATCAATGAAGATAATTTGGGAAACATCAAAATTGCCTAATCGGCAATTAACAACAAAATCATCAAATTAAACCAATCAAAATACAATTCGAATCATATTGAATTGAATTGAATAAACGAAATAGTTCAAACAATTGAAATATCAATTAAAATAACAATACAGGTAGGGCTGCAGTACACGCACGCGTGCACTGCCTCGCCACTACAGCATATGGAATACGCAAAAGATCAATAAATCAAAACAAAATAGGATATCGATAAAAACAATACCGTGTGGCTGCAGTTCACGCTTGCGTGCACTGCCTTGCCGCTACAGTGATGATGTACACAAAAGCTCAATACCGTGTGGCTGTAGTTCACGCTTGTGTGCACTGCCTTGCCACTACAGTGATGATGTACCCAAAAGATCAACGAACAAAAATCATATGAAGAATCAAATATCGACGCCACGGCCTCAACGGTCAAAGCAGACAGACATGGACAATGTGCACGGCCACTAGCACATACAAATATACAGTATGAACTAAAAGAAATAAGGACTCAATGCACTAATTTGAAGAACAATGGACAATAGATTGTACATGATGGCAGCAAAACATCAAGACAGTAACCCAAAGAAAACAACAAGGTTAGGTGTGGACAGCATGAAGAGATAAGCACATGTATGCAACAATGTAAAGCAAGGCTACTACAGGGTGCAACAGACACAATTGTAGACTGTACATGATCAGTGCAGTGAAACCAACGCATGGATGTAGACAGAACCACACATGAAGTTCTAAAGTGAAGACACTACATCATAAAAGTATGTGCAGACAGACTCGAAGCTTGTAAACCAGACACAAATACAACATAGATCTATTCACATACACTCTCAAAGTGAATCGTGAACAACGGTGAAGTACCACATCAAGACCATAAGCTACCTGATAACAGTAAATGCTACATGAAGTCAAAAGGAAAAAGTGAAGACTACATGAACTTCATGCCTCTAAGAACAGGCAATAACGGAGGCAAAAATATGCAAGCTCAATGAATCAAGTATACATATACAGGCAACTGAAGTGAGGCCACAAGTGTGTAACTACACCAGACCAAATGCTATCTACATGGAAGTGAGACCAAACCAGTTCATGCGCAAACTGACCAAAACAATACAGTGAAGCCAGAGGCAATCACAGCTACACCAAGTTTCAAGTGCCAAGAGAAAATGTCAACAGTGGTACAACTACAGGAAGACAGCAAACTGAAGGAGAGAGCACCAAGAATATGGCACCACAACACACAATAGAAAATGACACAGAGCAAATTCAATTGAAATAATGTCACAGTGAAATACAGTGACCAAATGCAAATGAATACAATGCATCAATGCAATGTATCGGACTTAAGCACAAACAAAGACAATGTACAAATCATGCGATGCGCTGGTATCACAGGGATAAACACCCTTGACTATAGGGTAAATAAAGATCCAAATGAAACACAGTAACTAACCACATAGACCACATAAGTCGACAATGCAAATAGTGGACAACAAAAAGACTTCAAACCAGTGTACCAATGGATACCAGACTCGAGTAAAACAAGTGACTTGATGAATTTAACACAAAGGCCATAAGTATAAACTGAACAGAGCAAAAGCACAAACATAAATGAGCTAATGAACACTACAGGTTAGTGAACAACCAAGACTTCTGAACCAGACTTGACCCATGACCAAAGCTACAATGTGCCGAGAACTGATGCCAGAGAACTTCTCAAACCAACAAGCCAACATGGCAATACAAATGCACCAGAGATGAACTCAGGATCATGAAATATAAAATTGACAAATGAAAATCATGGGATGGCAGTATCAATGTTAGGACAATTGCCAAAGTTCAGATAATCAAAAATTCCAAAAATAGCTGAGCATTAAAAATAACACAATAGGTTTAACAGTGTTAACAAAATCGATATCGAACAAATTCTTGCAGAGAAAAATTCAAAGCAAGTACATAGCAGTGTGAACAGAAAAATAATTGTAGCTGAAGCCGTGAGTCGAACAAGTCAAGCTATAATAAAAAATCAAAAACCAGACCAATATCAAAGAAACAACTCCCTATGCTCAACTGGACCTCAAATGCAGTTATGACCGAGAAAACAACAAATCAATTCATCAAGTCAGAGAAAGTCACTGAACCAAAATCAAAAGTCACAAATTCAAACCAAGAAACCAAGACAAGAAATCATTGCCGTGAAATTCAGTTAATCAAGCAACAAAATCATGAATTTGAACAATCTAGCAATCACTAAAAGCTTGAATTAGATGTGACTGAAGGATTCACGCACCTTTGCCACGAATTGGAGCAGCCGTTCGAATTGAGGAAGAGTCGAAGCCGTGGTCCTCAAAAGACGAACGAACACGAGGATGAGCGAAGCTAAGAACGAACGAAACCCTAATTTGCCGTGAGCCACCATTTTTCGCTCGTATGTTTTTGTTAGGGTTTGTAATTGAAAAAAAAAGAAGGAACGGTATGGTTTGCCTAATATCACCGCACCAACCAAAAACATGGGCCAAAATTACTCTAAAGCCCACACAACTTAATTAAATTTTTAAACGAATTTCGGTTGGTTAAATGCCAAAAGAAAATAGCAACCAAATTAAATCGTCAATGACGATAATAAAATAATTGCGAAATCCCGGGTTGTTACAAGGATCCTCTACCAACACAAGACCGACCCACCTCTATAACTAGATGGTACCAAATATGACATCCTTCGGTCGTTACCGTCCTTTATCGTGGGCCCTCTAGCATACACCACACTAATTTACACCCCGATGTCATAGCGGGAAGAAATATATCTAGAAGAGGATGACCATATCCTAATTGGAAATGACCCACTTAGCCTTGCTGCATCTAATCCTGTTTCGGTCATTTTCGGTTTGATGAGGCTTGAGGCAAACAATTACCTTTCCTCACAGCACATATCACATCTTTGAATGCCACATTGCAATTTCCATTTAACTACTAATTGTCTTCCACAAAAATACAACCCTTGAGCTCGTATGCCTTAAAGAGGGTGTTAAGCTAAGAGAAGTTGCCTTCTCCGCCACTACTGATGTACGTTTGTAAAAACCAACGTACGTAATCATTAGAAATGCAATGTCAGACAAACGTCCATACAAGTTGTCCAGGAACATGACAAACCGAAGGCACTCTTCTACTATCACTAGTAGTGAGTAGTCCTTGCAATTCGAAAAATCTCCACCACGAGGAGACCGCTGCTATAAATAACTCTATAATTGGGAGCTACCCAAAGCATGTTCAACAAGTAGTATTCACGCTATAAAGATCTCTTCAATCATCCTCAATATGTCTTCACGTTCTAACGTATACATTGAATCGAAGTGGTTTTTGGATAGGAATTAACCAAATCCGACCCCGGTTCCTTCGAAATCCAATATCGATTATATGAGTATACATGATTTATTAAGTCTCTTTTCACTTTAATTCTTTTCGGATGATTTCGAAATCTCTTTCTTTCGACTTAGGATAATTTCTAAGAAATTCATTCTTTTTTTTTTTGGAAAATACCTCAAATTTCCTTACTCAATTCTTGATCAATTTTTTTAACTTTTTGGTGGGTCAAAAACAATGTTATTTAAGACATCGTTTACGATCCTAAATCAATCTTAACAAACATTTTGAAGTAAATAGGATCATAGAAATCATTCGTTTTTGGAGATTACTTAACTTTTGGATAATACAAATCGTCTTTTATTTTGGAAAACTTAACAGAATCTTTTTTATTTAAGAGCATCCGCGCTTTCCTTTCGATCTGTTCCACCCCTCGCCTAAGAAAAGAAAACATAGGCCAGGTAAGTTCAGAGCACTGGTTGCTCCATCCCTAACCTTAGTTAAACGCCTTGTTTTACCTTTCCAGATCTCGTAGGTGGGACAAATGTACTAGTCGTTTCCGCATACTCAGATTTTCAACTTTATTTTGGATTTGCTTATAAATATCCCAAATTATCTTTCAAAACGCTTAATTATCCTTTTTAAAACATTCATAATTTATTCTGGGAAACGTCGTTACATTTAAACTCATATTCCCAAAGTTATAGAATTCGTAGGTGAAAAGTGCTGCGGAAAGTGCCATATAAGCTTATTTGAATTTAAACAACTTTTAAATATTTAAAAATTCATATTTTTCGATCCAAATATCTTTTAAATTATTTAAATAGACTTATCAAATTTATTCCATATTTTTCCATAATTAAAATCGTTCATCCAAACAAATTTCTTGTTATGGTCACTAAACTGCACTAGCGCGATTTTTCTAGAAAATTTATTTTGTCTTAACTCAAAATCTACTTATCGAAACTTTGATTTTCTTTCTTCTTTTAGAAGATATGGATATAATAGTCCAGAATTTTCTTATCTCGAAGAATTTCGAGCCATATTCCACTCTACACATTCATTTGAACTTTTCGGCGCGAAATCGCGAACTACCTTTGCGCGACGCGTCTAGTTTTAACTTATTTTTCAATATTTGAAATAATTTATAGAAATTGGATTTCAGCACTTATAAAATCATTACAAATCATTTTAAATCAATAATTTCACTTTTTAAAGTATTTAAAATATATTTTCACTATTACCACATTATAATATTATTATATTACCACTATTTTAATGTTAAAATTTAAATTCCAATTTCAACTCAATTTCAATTCTAATCTCAAATTAAACTAATTTAAAACTTAGATTTCAAATCCAGTTTCAATTTAAACTTCAATTCAACCACAAACTAAACTTCACTTTTTCAAAATCGATTTCAATTTTAATTTCACTATTCATCTCAATTTCAATTTCTATCTAACTATCCTTTTCAAATCCATTTTACTTCAAATTTCAAATTCTCTTTCATTTTAACTTTAATTTCACTTCTAAATGAAAGAGACTTATTTTTCCACAATATCTCATATTACTAAAATATGGTCTTCTTAAACAAAGGGATTACTAAATTAATAGAAATTTGATATCCAAATTATCATCACAACCATATAACAATCATATAACATTAACATATTCAATACAGTAAATGTCATAACATTACTACGAATTATCCAACATATCCAAACAATCAACCAAACATTCATATCATCAAATAGTGATTATCTAACATAACGATTAAGCATGATAATCAATATAATTTAAAAAGCGGTGAGAATTTCTCACCTTCATATCCACTCCGTCAAACTTTAACGTGAGATTTCCATCTCTCGCTAACGTGCTATTTCCAATGTCTCGCCTTTTGCCATTTTCTTTCTGAACGCTTTTGTTTTTCTTTTCCTTTTCTTTTCTTTTCTTTTCTTTTTTCTTCTCTTTTGTTTTTTATATGGAAGAGAGGGAGTACGGCCTTGGTGTGGAGGAGGGTGTGGCCTTGTGTAGGCATGTAGGAGGTGTAGGAGTGTATGGGTCGGGTTTTTGGTGTGTGGTGCTAGGGTTTGGAGTGTAGGGGCTCGGCTTAGCTAGGGTGGCTCGGGTTTGTGGTGTGTGGGCTCGGCCTTGGGTTGTGGGGGGTGGGTAGGTGGAAGCTAGGCGTGATTTTTGTGTGTAGGGTAATTTTGGCCGAGGGTGGAGAGGGTTTTGGTATTTTGGAGGAGGGGTATAAGTGGTAGAAGGTGAATGGCTTAGAGGTAGAAGGAAAATGGAGGTGGGAAGCCATGGAAATAGAGGGGAAGAGGAAGGAGAAAGTGAAGAAGAAGGTAGATAATGAAGTGTGAAAAATGAAAGGTATTGATGCATATTTATACTTGAGCTTTGGATAGCAAATGACTAAAATACCTATCTCTACTTTTTGACTTTTTAATTTACCTTTCTACCCTTGATTTGACCTTTGCTTAATGGAGAAGACATGGCTTGATTTGAATTTGTACTTAAGAAATGATGTTTACCTTATTTTCTTAAAATTTAAAAAGAAGACTTTTGCTTGATTTTATTTGCATTAGATGCATGGATGTATGTGTCATTAATTACTTAAATTAGCTTTCTTTTCACTTTTTCATTTACTCCTTTTCTATGCATAAGCATAACATCTCATTAATGTGATAAGAAGTAAGGTAATGACGTTGTTTTATAAAAGCTTTAATTATTTTTAAATATGTCAAATCATACTTTTCACTTTTCATACATTTATTTAAACTTTTCAAAAGTAAACTCCTTTTGTCTATTAGTGTTAAATGTAAAGTGTTTAAATAGTTTGTAAACTTGTATTTATAAGTTAGAAAATGTATCAAGTTGCAACAACTTGTCGACAACTTGTTTTGGTTAAAAACGGTGTTTTTTGACGATAAATTTTACAGTCAAAATTTGACTTTTTATTAAGCCATAAATTGAAGTAAGCCAAACTTTAAAATGAACTTTTTACTTCTTTAAATAAATAAAAACACGTCTCTTTATATTTTAAAATCATATTTAATTAATATCAAAATCTCTATTTTTACAGTGTATGTAAAACTGACAAAATGCGATAAATTTTGGTTATTTTTGTAAAACGATTATTAACATACTTTTAAATATATAAATTTACTTTTATTATCTTTATTAGATGTTTTAAATAAGATTTACCTTTTTAAAGAAATATTTAAATTCATTTATTTAAGCCTTTATTTATTATTAACAAAACTTAACTTTTGTCTATTTGTTCTAAAATCCAAATTTATACTTTTTAATTTATTAACTATAAGAATAGATAATTATTTATTATATATAACATATTTATTTTAAGATTTAAACTCCTTTTTAAATTTAAAACGAACGAAATCTCTTATTTTCGAAGTAGCGAAATTACGGGTCGTTACATTTCAATTAGAAGTTTTAATATTTAAAACATTTTAAACAATTTATAATATGATGAATAGTCATTTTCAAATTTGTTAGTTTGAAGTAAACAATATTTAAAACATTTTAATTTATTTAGAAAGGCAAAATAAATGATCAAAATATATAATACTTTATCAAATACTTTTATAACTCGATGCCTTAACAAGTTTATCCTTGTTCCTATAGGCTCTGGCTATGCGTTGATCAGGTGCAAAGCTAGAATTCTCTAGGTATTTATTAGACTTGTTTCAACACCCAATGAAAATACTGGAAAAACTTAAAAAAAAAACAGATATGGAAAGTAAAATCCAAACAAATAAACAAAACCTTTGTCTAACCATGGATCGGAGATACACAATGGTTATGCCTGGATTCCTTAGGAGATAATCCATATCCGTAAGCTTTCTCAGGCCTGCGAATTATGCCATAATGACTAGTAGACCGCAGATACACAATGATTACGCCTGGATCCCCTAGGAAACAATCCATAACCGTAAGCTTTCTTAGCACTACGGATTTCGCTACTAATACGAGCTACATAGATCGCAGGATACACAATGGTTACCCTTGGATCCCCCAGGAAACAATCCGTACCCCTAGGCCATCTCAGCCATGCTAATTGTGCTATGAAGCCGCGCTCAAAAGACCATGGGTTACGCCATGGTAGAACACTCGAGTATCACATCCGGAAAACCAAAACCAGAGAGAATAATATCGATAGAATGAATTCACGATGTGGCCACGGAGCGGATATCAAGCAGAAGGCACTTCCCATATCTTTACTTCAAAAATATATATCATATAGTACATTTCAAATCAATTTCAAATACCATACTTATATAAAGTCCATTATATATAAGATTTCATTTTCAAATCGAGTACTTTCCAAAATCAATAGTATATCAAATCACTTCATACTTATACAAATCACCTTAATATAAGTTCGATAACTTCCAAACAAGTATTTCATAAAATGAGGTTCTCAATTTCAATTCCTTTCAATATCAGTACAGTTTTCAAAAGGAAAAACATATATGATTTCACCAAATCATTTGTTCCAAATCGATTATCTTCGGTTTGAAGTTTCCAAAATAATAAGTTCAGAAAACAATCCAAATCAACATAATTTATGTCAAACAAATCCATTTCCCAAAAATCATCATAAATATACTGGATTTTAAAATTTCAATCTATTTCCAAAACCAAGTCTTTTCCTCAAGAATCACTTATCCTCAAAACGATTACAATTCTATACCTTTGAAAATTATTATTATTATATATAGTTTTATAAAAGATGTTACTAAGTTAAATCATTTAAACTAAATTTTATTCAAAATATTTTGAAAACTAAATTTCTCTTCAAAACGTTTCAAAACTAAATTTCATACTAGTATAATTCAAAATAGTTTTATTCATTTCTTAACAAACTAGTTTCAAACTTATTTAAATCATATTATTTCATACTTAAACGTACAAAACTATACTTATATACTTTATCAAATAATTTCTACTTTTCAAAATTACTTAGCTTTGAGAGGTTAACCTTGATTTGGAAGTGCTCGAACCTTCAAAATAGTCAAAGAAATCATATTTTCAATCCAAGAGTTGGAAATCACCAACAAAACAATAAATCAATTTCAAAAGATAGGGTTGTATGATTCAAATTCGAAACTCAAGAACTGAACACCAGCTCATTTCAAAACTGTGTCATATATATATGAATATCTTTTCGAAAATCAAATTATACTCTGGTATTTGAAATCAAAAATGGTTTCGTAATCAATCGCATAGCAAAGCTACCGAAGTGGCCTCTCCCCCACTCAGAAACTCGAAAATCAATGTCGATGATGCATGCATTCATCGTCGAAATTATTTTCTAGCGACATAAGTGGGTTTTGGACTTCTATTTTCTCGAAGACTTCTTTTGAAATTTCTTCGAAATCATTGGAATTCATTTGAAGTCATTTGAAACATTTCTTATTCAGAAAATACTTTTGAATAGTATTATTATATATTTTCCAAAATCTTAAAACCAATTTCAAAACATCGGAATTCAATCTCTTGTATTTCAAATTAAAACCCTTCAGTTATAATAATTTTTATATAAATCCATTTCTTATATAAAATCTTCAAAATTTCAAGTCCTTTCGAAATTTCAAATTCTCATTTTTAAAAGGTATATAATCCTTATCGAAAACATTTTCACTTTTATATATAGAACAAAATCATACTTATCAAAATAATAATTCGATATATAAAACAATTTCTAAAATACAAACAAACCCGATTTTCAAAGGATGATTCAAGAATGGATTTCCAAAACAAAGATAGGATCATATGAACCGAGGGTATAGAATTTTCCGGTGAATCAATACCAATTGTAAAGGAGTTTCACCCCTTTACAAATCGTCCAAAGACTGGCAGGATCACGTATTCTTATAGAGATCATTCGAAGTGGAGTTATGGGATACTCCAGAATCAAGAAACACGAATAGGGAGAGAAGATAATGGATTTTGGAACCGCGGGTCACATTCCAAAGCAATGGAAAAAAACCAAATCAAGAGGAAGAAATTAAAGCTCGAACGGAAATGATTCTATAAATAAATTTACTATATATGCTAAGCTTGTCTAGAGCCAAAGCTCTAATACCAACTGTAACGACCTAATATTTTGAACCATTCAAATCGACAATAATCCACCCATGTCAGACTTGAATTGCTCAAAATATCAGATTGTTAATTAAAATTTGGCAAAGCTCAGCATATACAGTAAATAAATCAATCACAGAATCACAGATACAGAGTAATATAATAGTAACGCAGCAGAATAGATAAATAGTAGTTCATGAAGCTACTATATAACAACATAATTCGAAATGAAATACAACAGAATATCTCAAATACAGTGAAGTCTCCCATCCAAATAGACGACTTCTGTAAATGAATCAACAGAAAGCTGGAAGCTAAATCAATAGTTCGATCTCCAAGCGAAGCTTCAAACTCCTAAGGTGAGTCTCAAATGCTGAATTACTCAGTCTGACACGAGCGTAAAGCAAAACACAAAACACTCGAGTTAGGATTAACATTCTTATATCAATAAATCCAACTCAAGTAAAATATCAACTGAAATATAATTAACTTAAAGGATGTTTGGGATAACCATCCTCTAAGGATCCGTGGAACTATCAACAATGTTGAAAATATACACTATAACACCGTGGTCATTTTAAATTAATTTATATTTCAAAACTAAAAAATCAATTTCATTGCAAATATATCTATTTGCCAAAATAATGTATATATATTAAGTAATTTATAAAGTAAAGTATTAGTAATTTCACAAATCGCTTCAAAATCAACTCAACTTACCCGTTCAAATTAAATTCAATCTCAATTTATCAATTTCCATTAAATTTAGTTTTCTAAATAATCGATTCAAATTATATTGATTTCAATTACAGATCTAAATCACAAATTAACAATTAAATTCCAGCATGCTTCAAAGCTTAATATTCAACATTTCAAAGTTCAATTTAACAGCTTCCTATAGATCTCGATTTAACCTTATATTATTTAGTCTTGAAATGTTCACTTAATAAATTCAGTATTATTAAATACCCTTATTTTACCCTTAGATTAAATATTCCTTCCGATTTATTTAAACTTCAAAATATCCATTTAATCACTTTAAATCAAAAATCAAGTAAAAAAACCAAAACTTAAACTTCAAGTTCAATAGTTCAAATCGATTTAATTAAGTAGAATTCTTAATTAGATACAATTTTACTTAATTCAACCTTATCTTCCTTAACTTATACAAATCCTAGAAAAATCAGTTCAAAGATATAATACTTAAACATATTATATTAATTAAATCAAACTTTATTAGATTAAAGTTTATTATTAAATCTACTTTATATTAAACTTAAAAATATTTCCAATATTAAATAAAACCCTATATATATTCCCTTTCAGAACCATAGAAATCATTTTAAAATATTTATATATAGACCAACGGTGTCTGTATATAATTTCTTATCCTATGGTCAATTAATACAGATATTTATCATTTCAAGCCGTAATTTAAATATATACGGGTAGTCATCATTTCGACCCGCAATCCTAAAACAACTCAAGTGAAAATCACTTGGGTCTATCATTTCAACCCATAACGATTTTCTCCTATTCTAAAGTCCGTTCGGATATGTATCATTTGAACCCATAGTGAATTCTATACTAATAGGGAACTTGCAGAGTGGTAACAGATATGATAATAATATAATAGATAATAATATCATAGGTATATATCATCAGAAAATAAATAAAATATAAATAGTAGAATATGTTGTCATATCCCACACGTGAACGGATATAGATAATAGCATATCTAATAATAACTAAAAATTTAACAGTTCAATTTAGCAGCATATTTCAATTGTCGTTTCAAATGAAATCAAATTTAATAAATATAAGAACGTTAATCGTGAGTGATTGCTCACCTTTCGTGGCTAGATAGATTTGACAAAGAAATGAGCTATGAATCCAGGCACGAATTTCAAAGCAAAGCACGATTGAACACAAATTCAACGATCAAAGCTGAAAATGAGAAATCGATGAGAAAATCAATCAGTTTCATATATACAGAAAATATATATTATTATTATTATTATTTTTATAAAAATCAATATCTTAATTTCAGAAAAATATTAAAATAATATGTGTGTGTATATATACAATTAAATCACTATCCTTAAAACACATATTTTTAAAATATTATAACCAAAATCTTATATATACATATACATATTTTCGAACTATATATAACACAGTATATATGCAGACCCGTATTTTAATAAATATATGTAGTACGAATATACATATATGCATAAACAAAAGACGAGAAAGCTTTATATTAAATATACAAATATGCATAGATATTAGAGCTACATACTTTACAGTATCCTAAACATATACTATATGTATATAATATGGGAAAAATCTAAACACATTATATGTAGCAGCAATTAAAAATAAAATAGAAGAATCAAAATAGTCTAAAATTCACATGCTTATGAATATATAAGTTGCTGATATAAATCTTATATACCCTAATACGGCGTGTTATATAACTCTTTAATAAATACTCTAAGCAAATTTTTATTACACATATAAATAACTCACAGATTTATGCACATAGGCTTTTACATAAATGAATAATGAATGATATAAACTTATATAGTATATGCAAACTATATATATAATATATCAATACCAAAATCTGCTATAATACAACCTATCATAAATGTAAATATTTGAAACACAGATATAGTAAAATTATATACTTTGAAGCAGCTTTAGATACATATATGCTGTATATATCCTGAAACCACCAACCAAATGTATAACACAAAAATCTTCAGATCTGACTTAAATAAAATCAAGTAACTCATTTTATTAAAGCTTATATCCATTAACCGATCCAATAACAACTTATAAAATTTATATACTTTAAAACAATAATTTAAAGCATAGATTGACATATAAATATATATACATAAACCCATTATAATTTTACACATACCTCTATATATACACAGAGAAACACGGCAAGGACAGATGTGGAGGAAGGCGAGACACACAAGGAGATGGGTAGGTGGAGAAGGCATTGAAGGGGTTAGCCGAGAAATCATAAGAAGAGATCAAGCAAAAATGGAAAAATCAATAGTAAAAGTGGAGGAAGCCATTGCCTATTTTCTTTTATGGCCATAAGAAATGAAGATGGGAAGTAAAACAAATTCACGTGAAAAAGTGATAAAGGCGGTATGGTTAAGGGGTGTAAGGCAAAAAATTTGGAGAAGTTATGGTAGGAAATCAAAGGCGTGGAAAGATATAAAGGCAAGAAATCAAACGTAACGTGTGCTTATAATTAAAACATGTAATGTATCTAATTGATGCGTTTCCTATATATTAAAGAAAGATGTATACAAAAAGCTTCACTAAACAAGTAAATACAATAACGTTTAATAAACACATTTTAAAAGATATGCCCTTTAAGGCAATAACCTATATCTATTTGAAATTTCTTTCCAAGAAATAAATAAGGAATCTAAACACTTAACCATTTAATTAATAAATGAATGTCTAAATAGAAAAATAAGGTAGAGATAGATATTATGAAAAATTAGTTTTAGGAAAAGTAGGAAATAAATAAAGAAAATACTTTATTTAATGGAAACTAGAACTAAAAATTATAAATAAAATTCAACTGACTTTGGAAAATTTCAACAACACTTCTAAACAAATAAAAGTCAAGTAAATAAAATAAATGATGAACAAAATAAAGTGTAAATGAAAATAAAATAAGGTATTAAGAAAATAGAAAACTAAATAAACAATTACTTTAATTAATTGAAACTAGAAATTAAAAATTGTAAACAAAATACGACTGATGTTGGAAAATTTCAATTACACTTTTAAAAATGTTTTTAAAACTGAAATATATACATCACATGTCATGTTACACATGTAAACCTAAATTAGAACATGACATGACAAACAAAAATATTATTTATATAAAAATAAAACAAACAATTTTGTTAAATACAACAAATTACATCCAATGGTGTAAAAAGCATAACTTTCACAATATTAATCAGATTTCAACGAAACGAAAAGCAGTATCCTTAGAATTTTATTTAATTTCATAAAATAAATATAAATTTGAATATTTCAAAATTAATTTTTTTTAAATTAAAGTCAAAGTTTGACCATGTTGACCAAAATTCACCTTTTTGGAAAATATTCTATTTATTCATGTTGGAATCCTAATTCACGTCAAAATCAAAATTTATATTTAAAATAACAAAATTATCTATTTTAATAAATAAAATAAAGTTTTTAAATCAAAATTCAATTTAAAATAATTAAAATATACAATTAACATAATCACAAAATACAGGGTTGTTACAACTCTTTGCATAATTTTAATTAGTCAAAGTATACTACTGACCATAAAAAAATAGATCTTAAATCATCTATTTAAGTAGCAAAACTGGCTATAAAGTTCATGCTTTTTCTATACTTTTATTTGTCTACGACTTTTAACAACACATATAAATATTGTCTTTGAGATGCAGCAGCACTTTTGGTCTTCTATTGGTGTACTTTGTTACAAGTTTTGAGAATTTAAATGTGTTTAAATGATGATTAAATTAACTACTTTCATGAAATCTTTTTATGAGTATTTGATAACATTAGATGGAGGATTATAAAAGTAGTTTCAAGTTTAAGTATATTTTCAATCATTATTCATGAATTTTTAAAAAAAAAGGTTTGGAAATGTAAAACATGCTTTTTATTGATTTTTGTTAAATTTGAAGTTAGTTATTTTAAAATGATATTTTCTATAGATATTTAAAACCTATTTGTAAGTGTTTTTAAAGTGTATATATAAGTTTGGAAAAGTAAGTTAAGTATTTTATAAAAGGATAAAAATGGTTTTTATTGTAACACTTAATTATAACGAATGGTTTTGGAAAGTTATTAAAAATACCTTATTAAATGGGTGTAGATGTAATTAGATCTTTGAAAAGAATTTTTAGGGATAATTTTAAGTATAAAATGGTTTTGGGTTCATAGTAAGAATGTTTTTAATAATAATTGTTTTTAACCATTTGATTAATCTTTTGGAAATGCGAAATCTTGTTTAAGATTATGAATATTCTTATACCATTTGGGAAAAGAATATGAATACATTTATAGGTTTTGAAAAGAGTATAAATGAATTGGGAAATAATAGTATACATCTATATATCCTTTATAAAGGTATTTTAAATATATGTACAAGTATTTACAAAGAAGTTTTAACTAACAAAGGAATTAATTAAATAAAAAGGGGTTTAGAAGTCACTCATGGGACTAAATCATGCTTTTTGTGTTTACTTGTTATAGAAATTATTTAATCCAATACTTGCTAGTAAAAACCAACAAATTACATTTATTCAATCTGTTCGAGTTAAGAATGATGTTTAAGTAGGGTTTAGAACCAAACGGTGCTCTAACCTACCGGCTTCACTCTTGATTAAGGGAAAGCATAAGTTGAAGAGGTCAGAAACGTGATAAGTATATGAGACTTGGTTTCCATACGCAATAGTTTTTGTTTTATAGTTGATAATTGATTAGTCGACTATCGAATTTGACCAAATTAACTTTGGTGTATATAAGCATCATGTATTGATATGGTTTGTGATCCCTATGGGAGGACACATTCATATGAATCGTCTCTTACTCTAATAACATATATATACACGCTAGATCCTTAGGAGGACTCCTTTATATCATTTATTTACTTCTTAAGGAACCGAAATTGAGTTAACCAGTAATTCACCGATTTAGTTTTGAAGAACCGAAATCAGATAAGTTTATTATTTATCAAAACCAATTCAAAATTGATATATAAGTTCTATGTTTGTGAAGAGGTTATGGATTATAATGTGATAGAGTTGAACTATCTATCATAAGTTTAAGCCAAGGGAGAGGTCAGTGTTAGCATTCGTCAGATGACTTATGTTAAGATCTATGGAGAGATTCTCGGAAGGTTCGAGAAGCTAGAATCCAAAAAGTGATTCAGGATCTGTTCGAGTGATGAAGACTTGTGTGTTGAGATGTTGAATGTGACTTCGTCATTATTAATGGAAAAACACAGAGTGTGGTGCATAGCTAAGGGGTCTAGCTAACCAAAGAAGGTACATTAACTCTAAATAAACATCTAGAGATGCTTTCAACTTAGGCATACAGGTGATGATGGTATTTAGTAACACATGCCTGAGCATGGACCTGCTATGTTTACCTTTGTGACATATTTTATCAGTTATGCGCGTTGTTCGGAAGGTACTTTCTAACCCTTGTGCAGGAGACAGCTTTGGTTTACCGAGGAGATCTTCATGGAAATCCATATGTGAATGTATCTTAGCGGTTTTAGTTGTACTTCTAATATTATTTTGTTGTGAGATGCAAGTAGCATTGCTATTTTCTAATTTATATTCTACACTCTAGGCACTATCTATTATATCACCATATGCACTTATTAGATGGTTTTGATTCTTTAGAGGAAAACAGTTACGGATGTTCGAATGGTCTGTTATATGGTGCATTATAATTCTTGAGTTTCACACACCAGGCTTATGTCTGACTCATGGTTTTATCTTTCCCTTAATCCCTCGAGTTCTCTTTTGAGGAGTGTGAAATGCAAAATTTCATTGGTATTCTTTGGAGCTTCAGGAGATAGGATGGATGCTTCAATTTTCCTGCTATGGAATTTTATTTCCACTACACTACTGTTATGTGTATATATTAGAATTTGTGAGATATGTCATATAACTGTCTAGGCTGATGATAGTACTTAGGATTATAACTTTGAAATGCTTTGTATCTTAAAGTAGCCCTTTGTACCGTCTTTCGATATTATATATTATCGTTCGGTTATGAGATTCTGATGATATATTATCTTCTCTCTTGTTTGTTTTCTTTTTGCTTTTTATTTTTACCCTAACAATCTGTCCTTTTGGCACTTGGATGCTCAGCATGTGAATACCATGGATTTATTAATATCGATGAGGGTCATTACAACGGGTATCAAAGCTGAAGTTAAGGGTGAAACATGGCTTTTGTTGGTTATACCTCACTAGAGATAGGTTAAGCGATGCCCTAGAATGTGTTGAGTGTACTATACATATGAAGCATATTTGTACCTGTCACAAACGTATTCCTTAAAGGTATTCCAAATATAAAAATTAAAGATCTTATATAAGTACGAATTATTAAAGCATAGTTTAATTAATGTAGGAATTAATGATGTTCATTCATTACCCATCATTAATTAGTTTAGCTGTGTTCAACCTTTTTATGAGCAGTTCTTTCCTCTACAGAATGATTTTACATGTTTAACCAATATATAAGCATTATTATCATTTATAGATTTATCAATTTATTCTTACTCAGCTAGTTTATGAGTACCATTATTATTTATTAGATTAATCATGCTTCATTAGTTTATGAGAATTATCATCATTTATAGATTGATTAGTTATGCTCGGCTAGTTTATGAGCATTTAGTATTGTTTATTGATTATTGATTATTGATTTATGGTCAACAAGTTTGTGGGAATTTATTATCATATACCGATTCTTGATTTGTGCTCGATTAGTTTATGAGAAATTTACCTTTTTACTGCATCGGTTGGGTAGACAATATTTATTGGTGCTTAAAAATGAACACCTTGAGAATTGAGTTTAATAGTTGACCATAAGGTGTCCGGTGACAATGTTTGGTTAGAAGTTGACTTTAAAATAAGTTGTTCTTTTATAATCTAAAGGAAAGATACAATATTTTAAAAACGAATATTCATGAAATAGTTTTATATATGAAAGTGATTTTATACAAGTAGTTATAAAATATGATTTATAAAAGAAAAGGATTTAAAATGATATTTTGTGAACTTAAATCCTAGTATCTTTGAAAATGATTTTAAAAAATTTGGAGAAAATAATAGTAATATTATTTGAAAGTATTTATGAATACTAATATTTTGCAAAGAGTTTAAGATTTGTTCGAGTTTCGAGGTTGCTCAACAAATTGACGAGAACAAACTATTTTTATGATGTCTAGTTCGAGTGGCTTCAAAGTGGCTAAAAATGGACAAGAGATGTGTTTAGTTGGAAGCACTTCTCGTGGGCTTTGCCCTTTTTAGTAAGGGAATATATCATATGACTTAGTAGGACCCATTTCCATAGTATCACTTTTGTGTTACTCGATCTATATGTATATTTTCTATAAATTTAAAGGTAAATATTTAGGAAATTGGTTTATGAAATTAAGACCATAATACTTAGTACTATAGTATGAAGTATTTGATACTGCTTGGAAAATGATTTTGGTTAAGTCCTAAAAGTGTAATTTAAGTCTATTTAACTCACTTCTGTCACATGAAAATAATTCCGGCGATGACTACAACATCATCGACTTTCATTTTTGGTTAAAGTGGGAGAAGCTATAAACAATAACTTCTTGCATAATAGATTTGGTAAAATAGATTTTGATTTATCCCAAAAGTATGATTTGATATACAAAATATATATGCTTATATTAGGTCAAATAATTTTAAATAAAACCCGGAATCTATTTCTAATTTTTTCTTTAAAGAAGTTTGATGTAAAATATAGAGTAATTTAATAAAGGGTAGTTTTTAGTAATACATATTTTGATATGGACTTTTTTATAGAAAAGTTTTACATCTGTGCTATGTAGGGTGCCCAAGTGTTAGTGACATAACCCAAATAACTAAGAAACCCTTTTCTATTTTCTCTTTATAGTAAAGTGAATCCAGTAAATAAGTGAAACTTTGATAAGTTACTTCATCGATGCATGTATTCTCTGCATTAGGATAGTGTGACATGTTCATCCATTTACGTTATAATTGTTTGAATTTTTTTTGGAATAAAATGGATTTTTCGATGATTTTGGATAGCCTGGAACTTCCAGATCATTATAGAACCTAAAAATAAGTGCTTTTGGGAATATGAAGATAAGTTTATATAACTCTAAATGGAGAAGGCAGTAAGTTAAAGCATGCTTTGATTTTACTAAACATTCATGTTATTAAATCATTCAATGTTATTGGGCCAACTAATCAACGTCTTTAACTTAAGGTTGTAACAACCCGCATATTTTTCGACTGAATATCTAAATATTTTTGTTTAAATATATTATCGTTAGTCGGATTTTAGTCCGAAAAGTTACGTTTTGCATACGATCGTATTAGGACTCAGGACCACTTCCATTGAGTTCAAAACGCCGTTTGCGATCTTTTTGAGTATAAACTTTGATATGTTTGGAGTTAGTGGAATTTTGCCATTTTTTCACTTTGGGCTTTGGGTTTGGTTAAGCCCATTAGCCTAAACTATTAACTCTAGCTCAACCCCCTCTTCTCTTCATTACTTCGCTTTCATTTCCTAACACTTAAGCTTCATCAAAAATGGAGAGAGGAATGAGAAATTAAAACTCCAAGCCCTAGTTCATTTGCAAAATCCAAACCTAGCTCCAAATTCTATGAGAAGCCATTGATTCAAGCTTCTTGTGTTGAGATTGAAGTGTGGTTGATTCTTCCTTAACTTTCAAGCTTCTCCTTCATTGATTTTGTGAAAAAGAGAGATTTTTATCTCACATCTAAGTCTATGATTATCATTGATTGTTGGGTATGAATTCCTAACACTTATTCATGTGCATTGGATTTTGGTTTGGATTGGTTTGGTGAAAATTCCAATTTTTATTGTTTTGGGTTCAAAACTTTAAAAATCCTAACTTTGAGGTTTGAACATGTTTTGGTGATGCATCGAGGAGCTAATAGGACCAGGTAGCCGATGGGCGTAACCCCTAGCGTCCATGCTCGACCGGTTGCAAAATGGAGACGGTTTGCACTTCTACCAGTCAGGTCGCTCGGCCTGCATATAGGTCGCACTAACATAGGTCGCGCCATGTTTAAGTCGCACATGCTATGAGTCGGCCATGTTAAGTCGCACCTACATATAGGTCGCACCAACACAGGTCGCGCCATGCTTTAAGTCGCACATGCTATGAGTCGGCCATGTTAAGTCGCACATGCATATAAGTCGCACCACTTAGGTCGCTCGGCCTGTTCATAAGTCGCTCGGTCTGTTAAGTCACGCTCCTTGGTCGCTCGCCTCGCTAATGACTCGGCCTGTTAAGTCGCGCTCCTTAGGTCGCTCGCCTCGCTAATGAGTCGGCCTGTTAGGTCTCACCTCCTTAAGACGCTCGGCTTGCTTTAAGTCGCAACCAATTAGGTTGCTCGTTCCTTAAGTCGCTCGGCCTGCCGCTATAGGTCGTACCAACTTAGGTCACTCGGCCTGCTTCAAGTCGCACCTGCTTTAAGTCGCACCTGCTATGTTGTTGATCCTTTATGTCGTATGCCGTGGAGTCGCATGAGTTGAGCCGCTGATTTCTTATGTTGTATTGTGTTAAGTCGTAAGTCGCGGCTGTTAAGTCGCAAGGGTATTTCCACCTTGATGGATTTGGAATCGATTTCTTTGGGTTTTATTCACGTCTTTGAATGTGATTTTTTGTGATTTATTGTTTCTACAATCACTTTTGTGATTTGTCACTTTAAAAATATAAAGGTTTCAATACTAGTAGTAAAGCTCGTTCCTTAAACCGTTTTCCAATCTACTAGTATATGCAAACCTTTACCTCACTAGTATAAGAAATCTAATTAAACTACTTTGTAAAACAAGTGGTATGAAATGCTTGTGTTTACTTCGTTGGTTAATTCTTGGACTTGTTCGATTGAATCTCTTGTGACAATTTTCTAGTGGAAACTTACAATTTGTTCGTAAATATTTAAGTTAAGCTAGTGGTTGTGGGACATGAGGCCAAGCTCGTATATTTACTATCTTACTGTAATTGACACTTCTTGATGATCGTCGATGATCATTTTTGTGATTTAGACTAGCAAATGTGCGATGTCTCTTTGTCTACAAGGGAGACTAAACCCCGTTTCTGTGGAGCTTCGGCTCAATTTGGTGGGTTACCAACCCATGGTCCTCGAACCGTTTTTGTAGAGCCTCGGCTCAAAAAAATTAATGGTTAGCAACCATGGAATAGCGTTCCATTTTGTGATACACGTGTTGGTGAGTTTTCATGCTCCCTTTTTGTGATAGGCCTCCCCCTTTTTGTGATTTCTGGATTTCCATTGATGATTTCTAGAATTTGCGTTTCACTAATTTTCGTGATTTACATTTGATAAGTTTTATCAATATTTGTGCGTTGGTGAATTTGTGTGTCATTGACTTTTGTGATTGGCATTGATATAATTGTCAATATTTATGGTTTGGTGAATAAAAATAAAGAGTATGACATTCTTTGATCTTTGAGAAGATTCTTGTGATATTGATTAATCTCTTGTTGATTTTCAATTACGTACTTATCATAGTATGGCATTTTGGTTATTATACGATTTTGTCATATCTCTTATTCTATATCATTTCATCTGATATTTATAGTGAGACTGATCCATTTTTTATTTTCTTATTAAATAATACTTGGGTCAGACCGAGATGTTACAGGAGCTTCTGCTTGACTTCTCATCTGGGATTATTATCCTGACTTTTGGCTAACTACTTAGATTAGTAGTTTTTGGTTGTATACATTTGAGATATAGACTCATTGATGTATACTTATTCTTTTGTGAAGCTCTTGTAACTATTCTTTTGTGATATTGTGGATCTTGTTTGACCACTACTCGGATGCACACTTTCATGTGTTATATTCATATCTTTTTCCGCCTTTGTGATATGATTTATCTGTGACTGATTTGTGTTATGATATTTCTATATTTGTTTCCGAAGATATTATAGCCACTGTGTAGCAGCTTTGAGTTTGCGTCGGCATGTCGGATTCCCTCTTGAAAAGAAAATGCATGTTATACTATCTGACATATCGGTGCTCGCACAAAGCCATTACTTGGATGGTCGCTCCTCAACAGCCTTATTCTCCGGGCTAGTTGACGACATTACTCCGTAGTGTTCTTGGCTAGCAAGGGTATAGAGGTGGGGCCTCACAGCTTGGTATCAGAGCGAAACTTCGGAACAATGTAGAATAATCAAGCAAGGATCATCGTCCTAAGTCCTTCTTAGGAGTCGTGCTTTAGGATTTAATTCTAGTCTTCATACCGATTCATCCTATTTTCTTTATGATTCCTTGTTTTATCTTTCAAGATTGCTTGATATTCATTTGGCGAATAACCTTTTCCTTCTCCTTTCTTTCTTTCTAAAGGAAGAGAAATGGTTAGACCTGGCCGCCCCAGCGTCGGTCAATCTAGTGCTACTCCCCAAGATGGAGTATTTATGTCTGCCCAGAAGCTTCTTGATCTAGTAAAGAATGCTCAAGCAGCCGGATCTAATCCGGAGTCTACTCACCCTAAGTCTGGATTTGCACGTTTGTGCAACGATTATACCAATTTGGGTGGGAAGCCATTCAAAGGATCTGAAACTATTATTGAAGTCCAGACTTGGCTGAGAACGTGCGATCGAATCTTTTCTCGCATGAATCTTATTGATCTTCATCGTGTTCAGGTGGCCTCTAGTATGCTCCAAGAAAGAGCATTAGATTGGTATGAGCTTCTGATTTCTGAAATAAATGAAGCGGATCTTACTTGGGAGAAATTCCGGAAACGCTTCGAGTTAAAATTTGTGCCAGAAGCTAAGAAGGTGACTTTGGCTCGTCGTTTCATAGACCTTGTCCAAGGTGAATCTTCCATGGCAGACTATGTCACATCATTCGAGTCACTTTCTAAATACGAGGTCGAGTACATAAACACCCCATTGAAGAAAAACCAAAGATTTGTCTATGGCTTGAATAAAAATCTCAAGAAGCCATTACTTCTAAAATTAGAAGTTTCTTTTGATCAGCTCATTGATATCGCTCTTCGACTTGAAGAGGCTGATAGAGTAAGTGATGTTGAGGTTGGGAGTGCTAAACCGAACTTCACCAACAAGAAAAGGCCTAATAAGTTCAAAGGTCCTCATCCCAACAATAAGAAAGGAAAGCAAGTCTCTCCGACAACCAAAACTTCTACCTCAAGTGGTGGGCAATGCTACAACTGTGGTTCTAAGGACCATTATGCGAATAAGTGTTCAAATCCCCGTGCTTGTTGCTATTGCAAAAGCCCGGACCATTATATATCTTCGTGTCCCAAACTTCAAAACAAGAAGGAGGGAAAGCTTAATGTGGTGCAAACTCCTAGTAACACTTCTCGTGGTCAAGGTATTTCTCATTCTATCCTTGATGGCATTATTTTGTTTCATGATCATCCTATTCGAGTTCTTTTTAACACGGGTGCGTCCCACTCTTTTATTTCAAAAGAACTTGTTGATACTTTTTCTTTGGATGTTTTGTGTTTAATGACTTCTTTGAGAATTGCGAATCCGGTTGGTGGATCCACAACAATCAGTTTATTGTGTAAAGATGTTGGGATTATTTTTTGTGATTTTTCCGAGCCGATTTGCATGTTATGCGCTACTTAGGCTTTGGAATGATTTTGGGAATGGATTGGCTTAACCGCTATGAAGCTCAAATCCTTTGTCCTAAGCGGACTATTCATCTTCGACATCCTCAATCTGTTAACCAGATTACTATTGATCTTAAAGATTCGGATTCGTGCTTGGCTGCATCTTTATATTCTCTAAATCCTCATGATGATGATGATGAGGAAGATGTCATTTCTCTTATTCACGTTGTTCGTGAATTCTCCGACATATTTGAGCCCGTTTTAGCATTACCACCTAAGCGAGAAATTGAGTTCAGAATTAATCTCATCCCTGGAGCTCAACCTATTACTCGTCCTCCTTATCGCATGTCCAATAAAGAAAATGAGGAGATGCGCAAACAATTATCCGAATTGGAGATGAAGCAATTTATTCGCTCTAGTTCCTTGCCTTGGGAGCTTCGGCTATTTTTATGAAGAAATCCGACGGTACACTTAGGCTTTGCGTTGACTACCGCAAGCTTAATGATCTTACTATCAAGAATAAATATCCTTTACCTTGGATTGATGATTTATTTGATCAGCTTAGTGGTGCTAGAGTCTTTTCACAATTAGACTTAGCAACCGGTTTTCCTCAGCTTCGTATTGCAGATGATAGCATTCCTTTGACATCGTTCTATACTCGTTATGGATCTTATGAATGGCTTGTTATGCCATTTGGTTTAATGAATGCTCCGGCTTATTTCGTTGACCTTATGAATAGAGTTTTCAAAGACTTCCTTGACCGATTTGTTCTTATCTTTATTGATGATATTCTTGTGTATTCTAAAACCAAGGAGGAGTATTAAATGCATCTTCAGATTGTGTTGGAAACTCTTAGGAGCAATCAATTGAAAGCAAAATTTTCTAAATGCCACTTTTGGCATTCTCGTGTGAAGTTTCTTGGTCATATCATTTCCGAATCTGGAATTTCCGTGGATCCTTCAAAGATTGAAGCGATTCGAAATTGGAAGAGACCGGAGAGTGTGACGGAAATCCGTAGCTTCCTCGGATTGGCAGGCTATTACCGTCGTTTTATTAAAGACTTTTCTAAAATTGTCGTGCCTCTTACTAGCTTAACAAAGAAAGGAGTTAGATACATTTGGTCGGACAAATGTGAAGCTTCTTTTCAGAAATTAAAAGAACTCCTTTCCGATGCTCCTATTCTTGTGATTCCTGAAGGAAACCAAGATTTTATTGTTTATACCGATGCTAGTCGCGTTGGTTTGGGTGTCGTTCTTATGCAAAGAGAATGTGTTATTGCTTATGCTTCTAGGAAATTGAAGCCCGCTGAGTCTAAATATGCTACTCATGATTTAGAACTCGCGGCTATTGTTTTCGCCCTTCGAATTTGGCGTCATTATCTTTTGGGAGATAATTTTATTCTCTATACCGATTATAAATCTTTGAAGTATTTATTTTCCCAAAAGGAACTTAATTTGCGTCAACAACGTTGGCTCGTGTTCCTTGCATCTTATGATCTTGATATTCTTTATACTCCCGGAAAGGTAAATCGTGTTGCCGATGTACTTAGTCGCAAGCAACAAGCGGTTGTTTCTATGATGATATCCGAATGGAATGATCTCGAAATTTTATCCACTTGTGAGATTCGAGATCGTGTTTCCGATTTATGTTCATCTCTTGTTTTATGTAGCCTTGAGGCTCATCCTTCTCTTTTAGACCGCATTCTTGAAGCTCAAAATCTAGATCCCAAATTGGCTCTTCTTGGCCAAAATTTTAGGGATAAAATTGATATTGAAGGTTTGAAAGACTTTGATATTGATTCTCGTGGCGGCATTCGAAAATTTGGTAGACTTATCGTGCCAAATATTAGTGATCTTCGTAAAGATATTTTAGAAGATTCTCATCGTTCTAAATTTACCATTCATCCCAGTAGTAGTAAAATGTACGTGGATATGAAGCGAATTTATTATTGGGAGGGAATGAAATCTGATATTGCTAACTTTGTTAAGTGTTGCACGACTTGCCAACTTGTCAAGGCCGAGCATCAAAGGCCCGGTGGGTTATTGCAACCTTTAGAAATTCCAATTTGGAAGTGGTACCAAATTTCCAGGGATTTTATAGACGGCCTTCCCCGTTCTCGTTCGGGTCATGATAGCTTATGGGTGATAGTTGATAGACTTACTAAATCCGCCCATTTTATTCCCGTTTGGTCTAATCGAACCGTACCTCTTTTGGCCAAACTTTTTATCAAAGAAATTGTTAAATTGCATGGAGTTCCTACTTCTATTGTTAGTGATCGAGATCCATTGTTTACTAGTGGATTTTGGAAGAGTCTTCAAAAAGCTTTGGGGACGAAGCTTAATTTTAGCACCACTTATCATCCTCAGTCCGATGGACAAACCGAGTGTGTGAATCAAACTCTTGAAGATCTTCGTCGTGCATGTGTTCTTGATTTTGGTGGAAGTTGGGAAGATCATATTTCTCTTGTTGAGTTTTCCTATAATAATAGCTTCCAATCTAGTATTGGTATGACACCTTTCAAGGCACTCTATGGAAGGCCATGTCGTTCTCCTTCTTGTTGGCTTGAGGCCGGTGAGAAGCTGGTTTTAGGTCCAGATTTTATTCGTGATTCCAGAGAAGATTGATCTTATTCGTCATAGGATGAAAGAAGCCCAAAGTAGACAAAAATCCTATGCCGATAACCAGAGAAGGAAATTAGAATTTTCTGTGGGAGATCTTGTGTTTATTCGTGTTTCACCTATGAAGGGTGTTGTACGTTTCAATCGATCGGGAAAATTAGTGCCTCGATATATTGGGTCATTTCCTATCACCGAACGTATTGGTTCAGTAGCTTATCACCTTTTACTATCGTCTCAGTTTTCTGCTATTCATGACGTGTTTCACGTTTCTCAATTACGGAAATGCCTTCAATATTCTGATTCTATTCTTGAGCCCGGTGTTGTGGAAGAAATTGAAGTTTCGCCTAATTTAACTTATGAGCGACATACTATTCGTATTATTGCTTTAGAGGTCAAACGCCTTCGAAATAAAGATGTTCCGCTTGTTAAAGTTCAATGGTCCTCAAATCCTAAGGATTGCTCTTGGGAATCTAGAGAGTTCATCGAACGAACGCATCCGGACTTACTTTCCCGTGCCCTTTGAGGTGAATATCTTATTTCAAATTTCTTTTGTGTTGATATGCTTTCATGATTGTTACCTTATATTTTCTTCTTAAATATTGCGAGGATGCAATTTCTTTAAGGAGGGGAGTCTGTAGCAACCCACATATTTTACGATTGAATATCTAAATATTTTTGTTTAAATATTTTATCGTTAGTTGGATTTTAGTCCGAAAAGTTACTTTTTGCATACGGTCGAAGTAGGACTCGGGACCACTTCCATTGAGTTCAAAACGCCGTTTGCGATCTTTTGAGTATAAACTTTGATATGTTTGGAGTTAGTGGAATTTTGCCACTTTTTTACTTTAGGCTTTGGGTTTTGTTCAGCCCATTAGCCTAAACTATTAACTCTAGCTCAACCCCCTCTTCTCTTCATTACTTCACTTTCATTTCCTAATACTTAACTTCATCAAAAGTAGAGAGAGGAATGGGAAATTAAAACTCCAAGCCCTAGTTCATTTGCAAAATCCAAATTCTATGAGAAGCCATTGATTCAAGTTTCTTGTGTTGAGATTGAAGTGTGGTTGATTCTTCCTTTTCTTTCAAGCTTCTCCTTCATTGATTTTGTGAAAAAAGTGAGATTTTTATCTCACATCTAAGTCTATCATTATCTTTGATTGTTGGGTATGAATTCCTAACACTTATTCATGTGCATTGGATTGGTTTTGTGAAAATTACAATTTTTAGTTTTTTGGGTTCAAATCTTTAAAAATCCTAACTTTGAGGTTTGAACATGTTTTGGTGATGCATCGAGGAGCTAATAGGACCGGGTAGCCGATAGGCGTAATCCCCTAGCGTCCGTGCTCGACCGGTTGCAAAATGGAGAGGGTTTGCACTTCTACCAGTCAGGTCGCTCGGCCTGCATATAGGTCGCACCAACATAGGTCGCGCCATGCTTTAAGTAGCACATGCTATGAGTCGGCCATGTTAAGTCGCACCTGCATATAGGTCGTGCCATGCTTTAAGTCGCACATGCTATGATACGACCATGTTAAGTCGCACCTGCATATAAGTCGCACCACTTAGGTCGCTCGGCCTATTCATAAGTCGCTCGGCCTGTTAAGTCGCACTCCTTAGCTCGCTCGCCTCGCTAATGACTCGGCCTGTTAAGTCGTGCTCCTTAGGTCGCTCGCCTCGCTAATGAGTCGGCCTGTTAGGTTTCTCCTCCTTAAGACGCTCGGCTTGCTTTAAGTCGCAACCAGTTAGGTCGCTCGTTCCTTAAGTCGCTCGGCCTACTGCTATAGGTCGTACCAACTTAGGTCGCTCGGCCTGCTTTAAGTCGCACCTGCTTTAAGTCGCACCTGCTATGTTGCTGACCCCTTATGTCGTATGCCATGGAGTCGCATGAGTTGAGCCGTTGATTTCTTGTGTTGTATTGTGTTAAGTCATAAGTCGCGGCTGTTAAGTCGCAAGGGTATTTCCGCCTTGATGGATATGAAATCGAATTCTTTGGGTTTTATTCACGTCTTCGAATGAGAGTTTTTGTGATTTATTGTTTCTACGATCATTTTTGCGGTTTGTCACTTTAAAAATATAAAGGTTTCAATACTAGTAGTAAAGCTCGTTTCTTAAACCGTTTTCCAATCTACTAGTATATACAAACATTTACCTCACTAGTATGAGAAATCTAATTAAACTACTTAGTAAAACAAGTGGTATGAAACGCTTGCGTTTACTTCGTTGGTTAATTCTTGGACTTGTTCGATTGAATCTCTTGTGACAATTTTCTAGTGGAAACTTACAATTTGTTCGTAAATATTTAAGTTAAGCTAGTGGTTATTGGGACATGAGGCTAAGCTCATATATTTACTAGCTTACTGTAATTGACACTTCTTGATGATCGTTGATGATCATTTTTGTGATTTAAACTAGCAAATGTGCGATGTCTCTTTGTCTACAAGGGAGACTAAACCCCATTTCTGTGGAGCTTCGGGTCAATTTGGTGGGATAGCGACCCATGGTCCTCGGACCGTTTTTGTGGAGCCTCGGCTCAAAAAAATTAATGGTTAGCAACCATGGAATAGCGTTCCATTTGGTGATACACGTTTTGGTGAGTTTTCATGCACCCGTTTTGTGATAGGCCTCCCCCTTTTTATGATTTCTGGATTTCCATTGATGATTTCTAGAATTTGTGTTTCACCAATTTTCGTGATTCACATTTGATAAGTTTTATCAATATTTGTGCGTTGGCGAATTTGTGTGTCATTGACTTTTGTGATTAGCATTGATATAATTGTCAATATTTATGGTTTGGTGAATAAAAATAAAGAGTATGACATTCTTTGATCTTTGAGAAGATTCTTGTGATATTGATTAATCTCTTTCGATTTTCAATTACGTACTTATCATAGTATGGCATTTTGGTTATTATACGATTTTGTCATATCTCTTATTCTATATCATTTCATCTGATATTTATAGTGAGACTGATCCGTTTATTATTTTCTTATTAAACAATACTCGGGTCAGACCGAGATGTTACAGGTGCTTCTGCTGGACTTCTCATCTGGGATTATTATCTTGACTTTTAGCTAACTACTTAGATTAGTAGTTTTTGGTTGTATATATTTGAGATATAGAATCATTGATGTATACTTATTCTTTTGTGGAGCTCTTAGTAACTATTCTTTTGTGAGATTGTGGATCTTGTTTGACCACTACTCTGATGTACACTTTCATGTGTTATATTTATATCTTTTTCCGCCTTTGTGATATGAATTATCTGTGACTGATTTGTGTTATGATATTTCTATATTTGTTTCCGAAGATATTATAGCCACTGTGTAGTAGCTTTGAGTTTGCGTCGGCATGTCGGATTCCCTCTTGAAAAGAAAATGCATGTTATACTATCTGACATATCGGTGCTCGCATAAAGCTATTACACGGATGGTCGCTCCTCAACAGCCTTATTCTCCGTACAAGTTGACGACATTACTCCGTAGTGTTCTTGGCTAGCATGGGTATAGAGGTGGGGCATCACAAAGGTCGTCCAAGGAAAGTAAACTCTAGTCTTGGATTTGGATAAAAATGTCCTGCTCTTCCTAGCTACTTGCCTTACTAGACTGTCAAAGAAATCTAAAATGTTGATACCCAAATTTATTTTGGGCCTTCGTCGAAATTTTAGGAAGTAAAATGAATTTTTTGTGTATACGTTTTAAATTGTAGCAGAGTATTATACGAGTAATATTGAAGTAAGTTTTTATGATATGTTTTATAAATAAATCATATCTTTATAAAATGTTTGTAAACTTGAGTTATGTTTTTTGAAATGCTTCATATGTGATTTTTGTAGTGAATGATATACTATATATATAAATGCGATGAAAAATAAATTATTGTAGTTAAGAAATCAATTGAATAAAAACACGTAAGTTATACGCAGATCATTTTAAATACATGACTATTCTTGATTGAGGATTCGGTTACATGATTTCTAAGTTATTTACATCGGTTCGAAAATTAAATTTTACTTGATTCTTAATGGTGAATACTTGACGCGGAATCTTAATATGATCCTGAGCTTTTCTATTACAATATTGACAATGTAAGGGAAATAAAAGTTTCTACTCAAGGAATCTGATCAGAATCTACACTAGAGTGGCCAAGTAATCTATACTAGTTTGGAAGTAAAATTTGCGTAATCGAGCAAGTAATCGTTTTGAATTTTGCAAACAAGTGACCTATGCACATTATATGGGCTTAGGTATATGCTAATAGAGTTAGGGGTATGCCCTAGGGGCAAATATGCATTTTTTTTTACATATATCTAACTTGATAACCTCAAATAAAAGTTGTTTTCTTTCTATTATATACTTGATATGATATGTTATATTAATTAATCAAGTTAAAATTATATGTAATTGAAAATCTATAAATGGTATGTTTTGTGATAGTAGTTATAAAGTGGTATAACCATGAGTAATTTATCACAGTGAAAATAAAAATACCATTTTAAACATTCCTATTCAAAATGTATTAAGAACGGATATCGATAGTCATTGATACTAGAGTAGGTAACACTCTCCAAATGTTGGGCATTGAATTACTCATGGCTGTTGGAGAACCAAGAGGTTACGTACTGATAGTTATTGGATAACTATGAAATAACTCAGTCAATAGTTTTCTATTGGTTAACTTAACCTATGACTTCAAGGAGAATGTTAGTTATTGAATTACCATGACAAAGTGACTTCAAGGAGAATGTCAAACGCATTTGATATCTTTGAATTTCGAACAATTGAGGGTGTTTTTTGTGATTACTTAGCCTGTAAGTAACCTATTTTTCAGTCTGCGAATATCATTCAGTTTTCTGTTTTACCCAATTTTTAATCCACATTCAATCTTTTTAGAGGAATATTATCGTGGAATTTTTTGAGCTTTGAATTTTTTTTTGTCGTTTTTCAAGATTTACATCGGTTTAGTCCTAATATTTATACCACAAACTCCGCGGAAAAAATTTATTAACGAAAACATCCAAGCCGTGAATAACTTAAGATGGAATTTTTTTGCACACGAAAACGATCCATGACAATTCCATCAAAGTTAGAAACGTAAAACATGGAAAGAGTTTCGTTTTGATAGGTTGTGGCTCCCGTAACTCCAAACGAGTCAAAAGTTATGGCCGTTTGAAGAAAAAGTAGAAAGCGACGGACCGCTTGCTGATCCGATTCGATGGTATTGGCGAAATTCTTCGATCTCCGTGAACCGCTCGTGCATGCTCGCATTGTTTCACTCGATTTTTAAGATATTATGGATCACTTAGAGAATAATTGGGGATATGGCTCAAAAGCTTGTCTACAGAAGCTATAGCACAATTAACGTTCTTCTTTTACGAATTTCGTCTCCCTCATTTTTCGTACCTCATTATTTTGCTCATATTCATCAACATGCATGGTCTTTTTACCAAAATTACATTACCACGACTAAGTGACGTCAAGAGAATGTTAAACGCATTTGATATCTTAGAATTTCTGATTTCGAACGGCTGAGGGTGTTTTCTATGATTACTTAGCCTATAAGTAACCTACCTTTTCAGTCTGCGAATATCTTTCGATTTCCTGTTTTATCCAATTTTAAATCCAATTTCAATCTTTTTAGCTGAATATTATCGTAGCCTTTTTTGATCTTCGTATATTTTTTTTTTGTCGTTTTTCAAGGTTTACATCGATTTAGTCAGATTATTTATAGCACAAACTCCATGGAATAAATTTATGAACTAAAACATTCAAGCTGTAGTAAAAACTAAAGATGAAATTTTTCTGCACACGAAACCGATCCATGACAATTCCAACCGTTAAAAACGTAGAATATGGAAAGAGATACGTTTTGATAGGCTGTGGCTCCCGTAACTCAAAACGAGACAAAAGTTATGGCAGTTTGAAGAAACGGAAGAAAACGACGGACCGCTCGCTAATCCGATTCGACGGTATTAGCGAAAGTCTTCGATTCCGCGAAACGCTCGAGCATGTTCACACTGAGCACTCGATACTTAAGATATTATGGATCACTGAGGAAAAAAATGGGCATATGGGTCAAAAGCTTGTCTACAGAAGCTATAGCGCAATAAACGTTCTTTTTTTACGATCGTTCTGTCTTCCGCTTTTTCCATGCCTCATTGTTTTTCTCATATTCATCAGCATGCGCGGTCTTTTTACCAAAATTAAAACTCCACGACAAAGTGACTTCAAGAAGAATATTAAATGCATTTGATATCTTAGAATTTTGAACGGCTGAGGATGTTTTTTGATCTTCGTATATTTTTGTTTTTTTGTCGTTTTTCATGGTTTACAACGATTTAGTCTAATTAATTATACCACAACCTCTGCGGAATAAAGTTATGAACGAAAACATTCGAGCTGTAGAAAAACTTAAGATGGAATTTTTCAGCACAAGAAATCGATCCAAGACTGTAACGCCCCGAAAATTTTCGACTTTCGAAAATTCGACATCGACACTCACTTTATCGACTGTCGAGAAATCGAAGGCCAAAAACCGGAATGTTATGGGTTTTAAAAAGAATTAAGAAAAAGAAAGAAGAGAGAAGAGAAGATAGAAAATTTTGATAGGGAAAAGAAAATAGGAAATTTGAAAATAGAAGATAGAAGCATTTTAATAATAGAACGGACAGAAAGGAAACAACAGAACAACAACAGAATCTCACAATTCGCAGCGGAACAACATATAATAATAAATGAATAATATTTAAACAAAGGACTATATCAGTTATTACATTATCATCATATTACATCACATCATATCATCAGAGTGTACAACAACATACGACAACAAACAGTGCAGCGGAAAAAGAAATACTATATAAACTAGTAATACGCCATGCCATCCAGCTTGCCTCCAGCAACTCCTGAATATCCAGAATATCCTGATAAACCTAACTCTTAACTGCCCGTGTGGAAATTGGTGGGCACCCAGAGTTTAGGAAGGAAAACAATAAACTCCAAGTCAGTCATGTGACTGGTGTGAGAACTCAAAACAGTTTATTTAACTTTAAAATCAAAATAGGAATATATTTTTATCAATTCGCAATGCTTTTAAAAATGAGACTACCATAAGGCCTCCCGCACACACACACAATGCAAACGCAGAATCGGAGGAGATTTCTCCTTATGATAGTCAAAGATGCTTGATACGCATTTAAAATAACATTTGATATTATTATTAGTGTATAGTGTAGAAAAAATTCATTTCGAAAGTAGAATATAAATCTTAGCCAGCATAGACATTTCGAACTATGCCTACTATAGCTACCATCCAAACAGTGGTGACCACCATAAGTGAATAGCAGGTTCTACAACTAATACCGTACAAGTTTCGTATTGGGAATTGGATTTCCAACAAATGGTCAGGCCAAGGAACTTCCCATTGCCACTGAGAATGCCTCTGGAAAGACATCCCCGAGAACCAAACCGGATCTCTGCCAACACAAGGCCGGGTTACCCCTAACTGGGTAACTACTGACACGAGCACGCCATTCCCCGGTCCTTTAGGACCTTTTCAACCGAGCGCTCGATATCCAACATCACACCATAATAAATAGAGTGTTTTCAACATGAGTAAGTATCTGGGCTCCATACCATGATACCACCCTTTTCCAGAAGGAAATGCACATACCCTAAGGGGAGCTACAGCAACCCCTAATAACCTTGCCGCATCTTTCCTGTTTTGACCATTTCCGGGATGTGAGGCTCGACGAATTCACGTCCACAAAAACATACTTTATACAAAAGCCATGCTTTGGGTCAATAAATGATCAACACAATGATCACTAAGATAGACGATCAAATAAATGATCCTATCACAAATAATCAACACAATGATCATTTCAGCATCACTCAGCATGTCACATTACCAAAATGGGATATATTGCTGATAACTTCAACTATATAACCTTTGAGCTCGTACGTCTCAAAGAAGGGTGTTAAGCAAAGAGTAAATTCTCCGCCACCAACAGAAATATATTTGAATGAAATCGGCTTTATATCTCAAATTGTAATGTCAGGCATACAATCCATACAAGTCTGTTCCGGGCTCGAACAGAACCGAAGGCACTTACAAAGAAGTCCTTGCAATCCGGATATTCACAATCCTGATCGGATTTCCCATCACTTAGGGAGTCTCTATACCGTTGCAACTCAGTGCAGAGACAATCGATAGGTCATCCTATCGCTTTCGCAAATACCGGGTCTTCAACACCGATCTTCAATGCAATTCACAATGACGTATCACATATTCGGAATGGGTTATACGACCCCATGGTCCTTTCCCGGTTAACCCCAATAGTGAGCGCTTATTCAAAAATAAGTGTGCATTCAAATTCAAACAATCATATCAAATACCCAATCAAAGGGAAATATTGATAGTCGGCTATTGAACTATCAATTGATATGTATACATCACCAGATTCCAAATAATTTTCCAAATTATTTATTTTCCAAAATATCTTTACTATATATATAGTTTCAACACTTCAAAAATAAATCAATATTTATTTTTAACCAATTTCACTTTTCACATATAAATTCCATAATGAATTTGTATTTCAAAATATTCGTGCATATACGATTTCAATAATTCATTTCCATTTATCTTTAAAAAGATAAATTCTAATTTTTCACTTCATATTGGAAAACATTTCCATACTTATTTATTCATAAGTAATTCACAAATCTTTTTATTTTCAACACTTAGAAAATATTCAATATACTTAAATCGAATTAAGTATATATTTCATTCTATTAAGGAAATCATCCACTTAAACCTATTTATTTGGGCCAAAACGAATGTTACGTAAAACATCGTTACGACAACCCAAAATCACTAGTATAGGGATTCGAAATTAAAATAGATATATAAATCCCAATACTATACAAAAACATTTCCTTTCGGAAATCATTTACTATAACAACAGTGTTATAGTCCATCATCTCCTTTCATTTCTCGAAACATCTATTTCAACAATAAATGTTGAAATCTATGGTTTCGAATCTCAACATGTTTAAAAACATCGTTAGATTGTTTTAATTCTATTTAAAACATTCACATTCTAAACAATTTCTTTAACGTGTTATTCACTGTTCAAAAACGTGAATAAACTACGTTAACAAACTTCATCATTTCTATTCACTTTAACTTAAAGGATTATTCACTGTTCAAAATGTGAATATAACTCTATCTCTAAGTTATAACAATTAACTTATCAAAATAAGTCATTTGCGGATTTATAAAACAACGTTTATAAATTCCGTTTCTATTTATTTATAAAAACTTCCTTTTTATAAATTCCTTTATTAACCTATTCCAGTTTATAACTCAATTATAAACTACAAGTTCATATTATAAGTTAATTACTTATAAAACGATTATTTTACAAAATCGTTCATTTAACTTCCCAAATTATTAATCTTAACTTATAAGATTGTTTATTTATCCAAAATTCATTCTTTCGATAACTTTATAAATTTTATAAACCTATTGCTTATAAAATTTCATTTATAACTTCACAGTTTATAATTTCATAAATTTCATTCATTTAGGAAATTCATTTTCACTACATTCAAACACTTATAGAAACTCGTTTTATAATGTCCATAATTCAATTTATAAATATCCATTTATAAATCTCTTAATATAAATTAATTTATATTATTCTTTTAAACGTCTTTAAATTCCTTTAAAATTTCACCGTTCTCTTGATTTATAAAATAATCAAATTTTATAAATCTTATATTCAAACTTTTAATAATAAACTCAAAAATCCAGTTTAAACCATTTTATAAAATCATTGGTTCATATTTCTCAAAAACCAGCTTTTAACTATATTTCACAAAACCATAATTTTATAACTTTAAAAATTATAACGTTTATTTATTTATAATGGATCAATTCCAAAAATATAGTATATTTTCAAAATCACTTTTAAAATCATTTTAAAATCCCAAAATCTGGGTCCAATGATGCTACACACCAAATAGTCAATCACGACTACAACGATATCATATATCAATATGAAAATCCATCAAATATCAAAATATCTGAAATAAAATAAAAACTGTTGAGGAATCCTGTTGGATCCCTCCAACCTGTTTTCCTGCATCACAAACATTAGCACAATACCAATTTCGCTCCAGTACGAAATTATCGCGGTACATGTTCTTATTAAATATTATCCGCTTACTAACGGCGTAATAGGGTCTCATCCGCTAAACAAAAAATGCGGGAAATCAATCAACTGCAATATATACATATGCCAATATATATATATTGATATTATATATATAATACCAATTTCACTGTTTATGAAATATTCGCGGTATATGTTTTTACTAAATAACATCCGCTTACTAACGGCGCATAATGTCTATTTTAACAATCAATAATTAACAGTCATCATTCAAACATGCATTCTAATATTTTAAATCTAACTATTTAAAATAAAATCGAAATCTATTCGATTGAGTGAGAAATTCTCACCTTGGTTTTAAATTTCCGTTTAAGCTTTTATTTCGAATAAAATTAAACGCGCGTTTAATTTTACCCGAAATTCTCACTAACTCCAAACGACTCCAAACCAACTCCATCGCGTAGTGCTCGTCCATACGATTCCAACGCAACTGGGTTTGCATTTTTTCGACCTCGTATGAAAAAGTTATTGATTTTACAAGATTGAACGTGATTTATATAAACAAATTTACAACATAACTTAATAAATTTAAACCCTCATCACACCAGAGCCATTGGATCCTTGCACCCCCTGATCTCCACCCTAGAACGCAACCTTCTCCTTCCCTCCACATACACGCACGCAACTCTACAGGTTATGGAACGCAACAATCAAACCCATTTAGCAAAGTTAGGTTTTGACTTCACCGTCTCCTCGCTCAACGAAACATCATCACACCTCCGCCATTTCGAAGCCCTCGACACGAGCTAGGTTCGGCCCCAAGCCTATAGAACTCGGCCTCCCCCTCTCCCTGAAAAACGTGCACAAAGCCGGCCCCCCTATACACAAATTCGCGTCAATTCAAAGCTTGAAATCACATCTCAACCGTATGGATTTAAAGCCCTTGCGAAGCTCTACAAGTTTGCAGTAGAAAGTATTACGAATTGGTGTGTGGATTTGAATGAATTAGAGGAAGAAAAAGATGAATTTTCGGCCTTACATTTCTGAAGGTGGCGGCCACGTTTAGAAATTAGGGTTTTACATATTTTTTTTATTTTAGATTTTTAACTCCTATTTATAGAAAAAGCTAGCGTAAACACTATTCATCCCGGGAATTCCGAACTCCGATTTAGGCGCCGTAACCAGCGTACCTAGGGTTTATCCCGCGTTTCGGACACAATGGAACAGGTTTCGGAAGCTAATTCAGAAGTATGTGCGAGTTATGGCAACAAACGCTCAATTTAAATTAAGCCGATTTAAATCGATTTCTAGGCGTTTTAATTTGTACAGGACAAACCGTAAATCCAATTGACTTGAAATTTGAAATCTTACAATAATATCACATTACGGATCTGATGAAACTGGTTTCGTCGAAATCCGAGACTTTTTGAAAAATGGCTATTTTGACTCGCCAAATTTAAATTAAAAATAAATCGATGCGTTTCGAGCTGCCACGATCAAACGATAACTCCGATTGACACGAAATTTGAAATCCGGTAATAACTAACTATTACGGATCCAATGGAACTGGTTTCGTTCAATTCTGAGACTGTTCAAAAATTGACTATTTTACAGTCGATTATTAAATATTAAAATATTCAATTTTCACAAATTAACTTTTAATTCGATTTTAAAAGTTCTAAAATATCATTCTAACTTCAATATGATTAAATAAAATTTTACAAATCATTTTCAATCATATTTAACTCAATTTTCAATTATTTCCATAATTTAACATATTAAATTATCGATTTAATTATCCAATTAAATCCAATAAATCAAATAAAAATTTATTCGACTTATAAATTCACTTATTAATATTTAAAATTAATTAAATATTCATATTTTTAATTAATAAAAATTCTGGGTCGTTACAATCTTTCCCCCTTAAAAGAATTTCGTCCTCGAAATTACAAGTAAGAAAGGCTACAGAATTTATTAACTTTCCAAAATTTATAATTAAACTTTTTACCAATCTTTACTAAGTTTTCAAATCATACTTGGTTATCTTTTCAAAAACAACTACTATTGTTTAACTTTCAATTCCAAAACAAAGTTAAAGTTTTCAAAAATTTTCCAAATTTTCTCAAATTTTTCTAACGCCTTAAATTTCCGGAAAAATTCGCCATGTCTCCTTTGCGCGGCTCGATCCGAAAAAAAAATGACAGTATATATATCACAAATATACATCTCATCAAGTAATGAGGCATCCCGAAGGGAAAAAAGTGTAAAAGTACGATATTTAATCCGAGATATGTACCTTATATTTTATTAGCAAGCATATACGGCTAATATAGCGCAAAAGCGAACTCCAAATGCGAAGCAAACGCGATCTGCACCTACTAAACTCAACAAACAACATGAGAATCATGCACATATGCAAATAATCTCAATATACAACATATAGCAACATAACTATACATGTCACATAGCAAATGCAACTAAAGCAATATATATTCAACCATCAACCAATTACATCCATAATCAATAATATTCTTATATATTCTCATTCATATTCAATGAATTTGGGTTTTCACTTTAAATCATATTTGATTTATTTACATTGGATTTTATCACATTCATTCTCAATTCAATTAGTTATCATTTACTAATTTAAATCTAATCCACATTCAATTCTATTCAAATTTATTTACTTCTAATTTGAATTCAATTACATAGCTTCCAATTTCATTAACTCTTAATGAATTTTATACAACCAATCAACAATCATATAACAACCAAAGTATATTAATTTCAACCAAATTCCTTTGCTTAAATTGATTTTCATTCAATTTTATTCAACTTCTAATAACATTAGATTTCAATGAATTTACACTTTCATTCATTATTCCATATCAATTTAATTCACATTCAATTGTTTTAACATTCAATCCATTCATTCAATTCAATTACAAAGTTGAATTCTATTACATAACTCAAGTTCATATTCATTTAATCCACTTGATTATTTACTTCGATACCAATATCAATTCCATTCAACTTTAAATCACTTCTTATATATATAAGTTTATTTCACAATTGTAAACACTTTAATTATAATTCAATTCTTATAATTCATTTGCTTATACAATTATTCTTTTATTTAGATTATTCAAACAACCTAACAATCAACTTATATACTATTTAATAATTCTGAAAAATTATTCCTTTATATATAAATTATAATCAAGGTAAAATTATTTTATTTACCCAATTTAAAACAATATTATGTCGAATTGTTCTATTCAAGTGTTTATAGATCCCTATCAATAACGTTAATTACTCGCATTAACCAGAATCTATATACCACTCAATAAACCAATCATCACAATATAAAACAATTTCATATTCACTAACAAATACGCTCTCATAGCTATTATTACACTCAAACTCATTCTAGAGTACTACTGACTCTATCTCTAATGAGTAATACCCTACAGAACCATGGTTGTCGCTTAACCATCAGAGCTTTGATACCAAATGTAACGCCCCGAAAATTTTCGACTTTCGAAAATTCGACATCGACACTCACTTTATCGACTGTCGAGAAATCGAAGGCCAAAAACCGGAATGTTATGGGTTTTAAAAAGAATTAAGAAAAAGAAAGAAGAGAGAAGAGAAGATAGAAAATTTTGATAGGGAAAAGAAAATAGGAAATTTGAAAATAGAAGATAGAAGCATTTTAATAATAGAACGGACAGAAAGGAAACAACAGAACAACAACAGAATCTCACAATTCGCAGCGGAACAACATATAATAATAAATGAATAATCTTTAAACAAAGGACTATATCAGTTATTACATTATCATCATATTACATCACATCATATCATCAGAGTGTACAACAACATACGACAACAAACAGTGCAGCGGAAAAAGAAATACTATATAAACTAGTAATACGCCATGCCATCCAGCTTGCCTCCAGCAACTCCTGAATATCCAGAATATCCTGATAAACCTAACTCTTAACTGCCCGTGTGGAAATTGGTGGGCACCCAGAGTTTAGGAAGGAAAACAATAAACTCCAAGTCAGTCATGTGACTGGTGTGAGAACTCAAAACAGTTTATTTAACTTTAAAATCAAAATAGGAATATATTTTTATCAATTCGCAATGCTTTTAAAAATGAGACTACCATAAGGCCTCCCGCACACACACACAATGCAAACGCGGAATCGGAGGAGATTTCTCCTTATGATAGTCAAAGATGCTTGATACGCATTTAAAATAACATTTGATATTATTATTAGTGTATAGTGTAGAAAAAATTCATTTCGAAAGTAGAATATAAATCTTAGCCAGCATAGACATTTCGAACTATGCCTACTATAGCTACCATCCAAACAGTGGTGACCACCATAAGTGAATAGCAGGTTCTACAACTAATACCGTACAAGTTTCGTATTGGGAATTGGATTTCCAACAAATGGTCAGGCCAAGGAACTTCCCATTGCCACTGAGAATGCCTCTGGAAAGACATCCCCGAGAACCAAACCGGATCTCTGCCAACACAAGGCCGGGTTACCCCTAACTGGGTAACTACTGACACGAGCACGCCATTCCCCGGTCCTTTAGGACCTTTTCAACCGAGCGCTCGATATCCAACATCACACCATAATAAATAGAGTGTTTTCAACATGAGTAAGTATCTGGGCTCCATACCATGATACCACCCTTTTCCAGAAGGAAATGCACATACCCTAAGGGGAGCTACAGCAACCCCTAATAACCTTGCCGCATCTTTCCTGTTTTGACCATTTCCGGGATGTGAGGCTCGACGAATTCACGTCCACAAAAACATACTTTATACAAAAGCCATGCTTTGGGTCAATAAATGATCAACACAATGATCACTAAGATAGACGATCAAATAAATGATCCTATCACAAATAATCAACACAATGATCATTTCAGCATCACTCAGCATGTCACATTACCAAAATGGGATATATTGCTGATAACTTCAACTATATAACCTTTGAGCTCGTACGTCTCAAAGAAGGGTGTTAAGCAAAGAGTAAATTCTCCGCCACCAACAGAAATATATTTGAATGAAATCGGCTTTATATCTCAAATTGTAATGTCAGGCATACAATCCATACAAGTCTGTTCCGGGCTCGAACAGAACCGAAGGCACTTACAAAGAAGTCCTTGCAATCCGGATATTCACAATCCTGATCGGATTTCCCATCACTTAGGGAGTCTCTATACCGTTGCAACTCAGTGCAGAGACAATCGATAGGTCATCCTATCGCTTTCGCAAATACCGGGTCTTCAACACCGATCTTCAATGCAATTCACAATGACGTATCACATATTCGGAATGGGTTATACGACCCCATGGTCCTTTCCCGGTTAACCCCAATAGTGAGCGCTTATTCAAAAATAAGTGTGCATTCAAATTCAAACAATCATATCAAATACCCAATCAAAGGGAAATATTGATAGTCGGCTATTGAACTATCAATTGATATGTATACATCACCAGATTCCAAATAATTTTCCAAATTATTTATTTTCCAAAATATCTTTACTATATATATAGTTTCAACACTTCAAAAATAAATCAATATTTATTTTTAACCAATTTCACTTTTCACATATAAATTCCATAATGAATTTGTATTTCAAAATATTCGTGCATATACGATTTCAATAATTCATTTCCATTTATCTTTAAAAAGATAAATTCTAATTTTTCACTTCATATTGGAAAACATTTCCATACTTATTTATTCATAAGTAATTCACAAATCTTTTTATTTTCAACACTTAGAAAATATTCAATATACTTAAATCGAATTAAGTATATATTTCATTCTATTAAGGAAATCATCCACTTAAACCTATTTATTTGGGCCAAAACGAATGTTACGTAAAACATCGTTACGACAACCCAAAATCACTAGTATAGGGATTCGAAATTAAAATAGATATATAAATCCCAATACTATACAAAAACATTTCCTTTCGGAAATCATTTACTATAACAACAGTGTTATAGTCCATCATCTCCTTTCATTTCTCGAAACATCTATTTCAACAATAAATGTTGAAATCTATGGTTTCGAATCTCAACATGTTTAAAAACATCGTTAGATTGTTTTAATTCTATTTAAAACATTCACATTCTAAACAATTTCTTTAACGTGTTATTCACTGTTCAAAAACGTGAATAAACTACGTTAACAAACTTCATCATTTCTATTCACTTTAACTTAAAGGATTATTCACTGTTCAAAATGTGAATATAACTCTATCTCTAAGTTATAACAATTAACTTATCAAAATAAGTCATTTGCGGATTTATAAAACAACGTTTATAAATTCCGTTTCTATTTATTTATAAAAACTTCCTTTTTATAAATTCCTTTATTAACCTATTCCAGTTTATAACTCAATTATAAACTACAAGTTCATATTATAAGTTAATTACTTATAAAACGATTATTTTACAAAATCGTTCATTTAACTTCCCAAATTATTAATCTTAACTTATAAGATTGTTTATTTATCCAAAATTCATTCTTTCGATAACTTTATAAATTTTATAAACCTATTGCTTATAAAATTTCATTTATAACTTCACAGTTTATAATTTCATAAATTTCATTCATTTAGGAAATTCATTTTCACTACATTCAAACACTTATAAAAACTCGTTTTATAATGTCCATAATTCAATTTATAAATATCCATTTATAAATCTCTTAATATAAATTAATTTATATTATTCTTTTAAACGTCTTTAAATTCCTTTAAAATTTCACCGTTCTCTTGATTTATAAAATAATCAAATTTTATAAATCTTATATTCAAACTTTTAATAATAAACTCAAAAATCCAGTTTAAACCATTTTATAAAATCATTGGTTCATATTTCTCAAAAACCAGCTTTTAACTATATTTCACAAAACCATAATTTTATAACTTTAAAAATTATAACGTTTATTTATTTATAATGGATCAATTCCAAAAATATAGTATATTTTCAAAATCACTTTTAAAATCATTTTAAAATCCCAAAATCTGGGTCCAATGATGCTACACACCAAATAGTCAATCACGACTACAACGATATCATATATCAATATGAAAATCCATCAAATATCAAAATATCTGAAATAAAATAAAAACTGTTGAGGAATCCTGTTGGATCCCTCCAACCTGTTTTCCTGCATCACAAACATTAGCACAATACCAATTTCGCTCCAGTACGAAATTATCGCGGTACATGTTCTTATTAAATATTATCCGCTTACTAACGGCGTAATAGGGTCTCATCCGCTAAACAAAAAATGCGGGAAATCAATCAACTGCAATATATACATATGCCAATATATATATATTGATATTATATATATAATACCAATTTCACTGTTTATGAAATATTCGCGGTATATGTTTTTACTAAATAACATCCGCTTACTAACGGCGCATAATGTCTATTTTAACAATCAATAATTAACAGTCATCATTCAAACATGCATTCTAATATTTTAAATCTAACTATTTAAAATAAAATCGAAATCTATTCGATTGAGTGAGAAATTCTCACCTTGGTTTTAAATTTCCGTTTAAGCTTTTATTTCGAATAAAATTAAACGCGCGTTTAATTTTACCCGAAATTCTCACTAACTCCAAACGACTCCAAACCAACTCCATCGCGTAGTGCTCGTTTATACGATTCCAACGCAACTGGGTTTGCATTTTTTCGACCTCGTATGAAAAAGTTATTGATTTTACAAGATTGAACGTGATTTATATAAACAAATTTACAACATAACTTAATAAATTTAAACCCTCATCACACCAGAGCCATTGGATCCTTGCACCCCCTGATCTCCACCCTAGAACGCAACCTTCTCCTTCCCTCCACATACACGCACGCAACTCTACAGGTTATGGAACGCAACAATCAAACCCATTTAGCAAAGTTAGGTTTTGACTTCACCGTCTCCTCGCTCAACGAAACATCATCACACCTCCGCCATTTCGAAGCCCTCGACACGAGCTAGGTTCGGCCCCAAGCCTATAGAACTCGGCCTCCCCCTCTCCCTGAAAAACGTGCACAAAGCCGGCCCCCCTATACACAAATTCGCGTCAATTCAAAGCTTGAAATCACATCTCAACCGTATGGATTTAAAGCCCTTGCGAAGCTCTACGAGTTTGCAATAGAAAGTATTACGAATTGGTGTGTGGATTTGAATGAATTAGAGGAAGAAAAAGATGAATTTTCGGCCTTACATTTCTAAAGGTGGCGGCCACGTTTAGAAATTAGGGTTTTACATATTTTTTTTATTTTAGATTTTTAACTCCTATTTATAGAAAAAGCTAGCGTAAACACTATTCATCCCGGGAATTCCGAACTCCGATTTAGGCGCCGTAACCAGCGTACCTAGGGTTTATCCCGCGTTTCGGACACAATGGAACAGGTTTCGGAAGCTAATTCGGAAGTATGTGCGAGTTATGGCAACAAACTCTCAATTTAAATTAAGCCGATTTAAATCGATTTCTAGGCGTTTTAATTTGTACAGGACAAACCGTAAATCCAATTGACTTGAAATTTGAAATCTTACAATAATATCACATTACGGATCCGATGAAACTGGTTTCGTCGAAATCCGAGACTTTTTGAAAAATGGCTATTTTGACTCGCCAAATTTAAATTAAAAATAAATCGATGCGTTTCGAGCTGCCACGATCAAACGATAACTCCGATTGACACGAAATTTGAAATCCGGTAATAACTAACTATTACGGATCCAATGGAACTGGTTTCGTTCAATTCTGAGACTGTTCAAAAATTGACTATTTTACAGTCGATTATTAAATATTAAAATATTCAATTTTCACAAATTAACTTTTAATTCGATTTTAAAAGTTCTAAAATATCATTCTAACTTCAATATGATTAAATAAAATTTTACAAATCATTTTCAATCATATTTAACTCAATTTTCAATTATTTCCATAATTTAACATATTAAATTATCGATTTAATTATCCAATTAAATCCAATAAATCAAATAAAAATTTATTCGACTTATAAATTCACTTATTAATATTTAAAATTAATTAAATATTCATATTTTTAATTAGTAAAAATTCTGGGTCGTTACAAAGACAATTCTAACCATTAGAAACGTAGAACATGAAAAAAGTTTCATTTTGATCGGTTGTGGCTCCCATAATTCCAAACGAGTCAAAAGTTATGGCCATTTGAAGAAACGGAAGAAAGCGAAGGACCGCTCCCTGATCCGATTCGACGGTATTGGCGAAAGTCTTCAATCTTCGCGAAACGCTCAAGCATGCTCATACCGTAGCACTCGATATTTAAGATATTATGGATCAATGAAGGAATAAATGGGGATACGGGTTAAAAGCTTGTCTACAGAAGCTATAGCGCAATAAACGTTCCTTTTTTACGATCGTTCCGTCTTCCTCGTTTTCCGTACCTCATTGTTTTGCTCATATTCATCAACATGCACGGTCTTTTTACTAAAATAACAACACCATGACAAAGTGACTCTAAGGAGAATGTTAAACGCATTTGATATCTTAGAATTTCGAATAGCCTGTAAGTAACCTTTTTTTTCAGTCTACGAATATCTTTCGGTTTCCTATTTTATCTAATTTTTAATCCAATTTCAATTTTTTTAGCGAATATTATCATGGACTTTTTTATCTTAGTATATTTTCGCTTTTTTTGTCGATTTTCAAGGTTTACATCGATTTAGTCCGATTATTTATAACACAAACTCCGTGGAATAAATTTATGAACGAAAACATCCGAGCTGTAGTAAAAACTTAAGATGGAATTTTTCTACATATGAAACCGGTCCATGACAAATCTAAATATTATAAATTTAGAACACGGAAAGAGATACGTTTTGATAAGTTGTGGCTCCCGTAACTCCAAACGAGTCAAAAGTTATGGCCGTTTGAAGATGGAATTGTTCTGTCTTCCTCGTTTTCCATACCTCATTGTTTTTCTCATTCATCAACACGTGCGGTCTTTTTACCAAAATTACAATGCCACGACATTGTGACTTTAAGGAGAATGTTGAACGCATTTGATATCGTAGAATTTCAAATGGCTGAGGGTGTTTTTTATGATTACTTAGCCTGTGAGTAACCTACGATTTCGTCTGTGAATATCTTTTAGTTTCCTGTTTTATCCAATTTTTAATCCAATTTCAATTTTTTACGGATTATTATCGTGGCCGTTTTTTATCTTCGTATATTTTTTATGTCGTTTTTCAAGGTTTACGTCGATTTAGTCCGATTATTTATATCACAAACTCCGTGGAATAAATTTATGAACGAAAACATCCGAGCTGTAGTAAAAACTTAAGATGGAATTTTTCTGCACACGAAACCGATCCATGACAATTCCAACCGTTAGAAAGGTAGAACATGGAAAGAGATACGTTTTGATATGTTGTGGCATCCGTAACCCCAAACGAGTCGAAAGTTATGGTCGTTTGAAAAACGGAAGAAAGCGACGGACCGCTTGCTGATCCGATTCGATGGTACTGGCGATAGTCTTCGATCTCCACGAAACGCTCGAGCATGCTCACACTGTAGCACTTGATATTTAAGATATTATGGATCACTGAGGGAATAAATGGGAATATGGGTCAAAAACTTGTCTACTGAAGCTATAGCGCAATAAACGTTCTTTTTTTACGATTGTTCCATCTTCCGCGTTTTTCGTACCTCATCGTTTTGCTCATATTCATCAACGCGCGTGGTCTTTTTACCAAAATTACAACACCATGACAAAGTGACTTAAAGGAGAATGTTAAACGCATTTGATATCTTAGAATTTCGAATGGTTGAGGGTGTTTTTTATGATTACTTAGCCTGTAAGTAACCTATTTTTTCAGTCTTCGAATATCCTTCGGTTTCCTGTTCTATCCAATTTTAAATCCAATTTCAATCTTTTTAGCGGAATATTATCGTGGCCTTTTTAAATCTTCGTATATTTTTGTTTTTTGTCATTTTTCAAGGTTTACATCGTTTGAGTCCGATTATTTATACCACAAACTCCACCGAATAAATTTATGAATGAAACCATCCGAGCTGTAGTAAAAACTTAAGATAGAATTTTTCTGCATACAAAATCGATCCATGATAATTCCAACCGTTATAAAAGTAGAACATGGAAAGAGATACGTTTTGATAGGTCATGGCTCCTGTAACTCTAAATGAGTTAAAATTTGTGGCCGTTTGAAAAAACGGAAGAAAGTGACAGACCGCTTGCTGACCCGATTCGACTGTATTTGCTAAAGTCTTCGATCTCCGCGAAGCGCTTGAGCATGCTCATACCGTAGCACTAGATAATTAAGATATTATGGATCACTGAGGGAATAATTGGGGATAAGGGTCAAAAGCTTGTCTACTTACGCTATAGCGCAATAAACGTTCTTTTTTTACGATCGTTATGTCTTCCTCGTTTTCTGTACCTCACTATTTTGCTCATATTCATCAACATGCGCGGTCTTTTTACCAAAATTACAACACCACGAAAAAGTGGCTTCAAGGAACATGTTAAACGCATTTGATATCTTAGAATTTTGAACCGCTGAGGGTGTTTTTTATGATTACTTAGTTTGTAAGTAACCCACTTTGTCAGTCTCCGAATATCTTTCGATTTCCATTCTATCCAATTTTTAATCCACTTTAAATCTTTTTAGCGATTATTATCGTAGACTTTTTTATCTCCGTATATTTTTGTATTTTTTCGTTTTTCAAGGTTTACATCGATTTAGTACGATTAATTTTACCACAAACTCCACGGAATAAATTTATGAATGAAAATATCCGAGATGTGGTAAAAACTTAAGATGGAATTTTTCTGCTTATGAAACCGGTCCATGGCAATTCCAACCGTTATTAACGTAGAACATGGAAAAAGATACGTTTTGATAGGTTGTGGCTCCCGTAACTCCAAATGAGTCAAAAGTTATGGTCGTTTTAAGAAACAGAAGAAACCGATGGACCGCTTGTTGAACTGATTCGACTATATTGGCGAAAGTCTTCAATCTCCGCGAAACGCTCGTGCATGCTCAACCACTTGATATTTAAGATATCATGGATCACTGAAGGAATAGTTGGCGATATGGGTCAAAAACTTGTCTACTGAAGCTTTGGCGCAATAAACGTTCTTTTTTTACCATCGTTCCGTCTTCCTCGTTTTCTGAACCTCATTGTTTTGCTCACATTCATCAACACACCGGTCTTTTTTCCAAAACTACAAAAGCACGATAAAGTGACTTCAATGAGAATGTAAAACGCATTTGATACCTTAGAATTTCGAACCGATGACGGTGTTTTTTATGATTACTTAGCCTGTATATATACTTCAAAACTAAAATATCAATTTCATTGCAAATATATCTATTTCCCAAAATAGTGTGTGTTTGTGTGTATATATATATATATATTAAGTAATTTATAAAGTAAAGTATTAGTAATTTCATAAATCGCTTCAAAATCAACTCGACTTTCCCAATCAAATTAAATTTAATCTCAATTTATCAATTTCCATTAAATTCAGTTTTCTAAATAACCGATTGAAATTATATTGATTTCAATTACAAATCTGAATCACAAATTAACCATTGAATTCCAGTATATTTCAAAGCTTAATATTCAACTTTCAAAGTTCAATTTAACAGCTTCCTATAGATCTCAATTTAACCTTATATTATTTAGTCTTGAAATATTCACTTAATAAATTCAGTATTATTAAATAACCTTATTTTACCGTTAGACTACATATTCCTTCCGATTTATTTAAACTTGAAATATCCATTTAATCACTTTAAATCAAAAATCAAGTAAAAAAAATCAAAACTTAAACTTCAAGTTTAGTAGTTCAAATCAATTTAACTAAGTAGAATTCATAATTAGATACAATTTTACTTAATTCAACCTTATCTTCCTTAACTTATACAAATCCTTGAAAAATCCGTTCAAAGATACAATACTTAAACATATTATGTTAATTAAATCAAACATTATTAGATTAAAGTTTATTATTAAATCTACTTTATATAAAATTTAAAAATATTTCCAATATTAAATAAAACCCTATATATATTCCCTTTCAAAACCATAGAAATCATTTTTAAAGTATTTATATATAGACCAACGGTGTCTGCATATAATTTCTTATCCTATGGTCAATTGATACAGATATTTATCATTTCAATCCGTAATTTAAATATGTACGAATAGATATCATTTCGACCCACAATCTCAAAACAGTTCAAGTGAAAATCGCTTGGGTCTATCATTTCAACCCATAACGATTTTCTCCTATTCTAAAGTCCGTTCGGGTATGTATCATTTCAACCCATAGTGAATTCTATACTAACAGGGAACTTCCAGAGTGATAACAGATAATAATATAATAAATAATAATATCATAGGCATATATCATCAGAAAATAAATAAAATATAAATAATAGAATATGGTATCATATCCCACATGAGAACAGATACAAATAATAGCATATCTAACAATAATTAAAATTTTAACAGCTCAAATTAGTAGCATATTTCAATTGTCGTTTCAATTGAAATCAAATTTAATAAATATAAGAACGTCAATCGTGAGTGATTGCTCACCTTTCGAGGCTAGATAGATTTGACAAAGAAATAAGCTATGAATCTAGGCACAAATTTCAAAGCAAAGCACGATTGAACACAAATTAAACAATCAAAGCTGAAAATGAGGAATCGATGAGAAAATCAATCAGTTTAATATATATAGAAAATATATATATTATTATTATTTTATAAAAATCAATATCTTAATTTCAGAAAATATTAAAATAATATGTTATGTATATATATACACACAATTAAAACACGTATTTTTAAAATATTATAACCAAAATCTTATATATATATATATATATATGCAGACCCATATTTTAATAAGTATATGTAGTGCGAATATACATATATGCATAAACAAAAGAAGAGAAAGCTTTATATTCAATATACAAATATGCATAGATATTAGAGCTACATACTTTACAGTATTCTAAACATTTACTATAGGTATATAACATGGGAAAAATATAAACACATTATATGTAGCAGTAATTAAAAATAAAATAAAAGAATCAAAACAGCCTGGAATTCACATACTTATGAATATATAAGTTGCTGATATAAATCTCATTTACCCTAACACGACGTGTTATATAATTCTTTAATATAAATATTCTAAGCAAATTTTTAATACACATATAAATAACTCATAGATTTATGCGTATAGGCTTTTACATAAATGAATAATGAATGATATAAACTTATATAGTATATGCAAACTATATATAATATATCAATACCAAAATCTGCTATAATACAACCTATCATAAAAAGGAAATATTTGAAACACAAATATAGTAAAATTATATACTTTGAAACAACTTTCGATATATATATATATATATATATATATATATATATATATATGCTGTATATATTCTGAAACCACCTACCAAATATATAACACAAAATCACAAAAATCTTCAGATCTGACTTAAATAAAATCAAGTAACTCATTTTATTAAAGCTTATATCCATTGACCGATCCAATACCAACTTATAAAATTCATATACTTTAAAACAATAATTTAAAGCATAGATTGGCAGAGAAATATATATACATAAACCCATTATAATTTTACACATACCTCTATATATATACACAGAAAAACATGGCAAGGACAGATGTGGAGGATGGCATGGCATACGAGGAGGTGGGTGGGCGGAGAAGGTGGTGAAGGGGTTAGGCCGAGCAATCATAAGAAGAGATCAAGCAAAAAATGAAAAAATCAACAGAAAAATAAAGAGAAAAAATAAAATTGGAGGAAGCCATTGCCTATTTTCTTTTGTGGCCGTGAGAAATGAAGATGGGAAGTAAAAAAAAATTCATGTGAAAAAGTGATATAGGCGGCTAGGGTTAAGGAATGTACGGAAAAATTTGTGTAGAAGTTATGGTAGGAAATCAAAGGCGTGGAAAGATATAAAGGCAAGAAATCAAACGTAACGTATGCCTATAATTAAAACAGGTAACGTATCTTAATTGATGTGTTTCCTATATATTAAAGAAAGATGTATACAAAATGCTTCACTAAACAAGTAAATACAATAACATTTAATAAATACATTTTAGAAGATATGCCCTTTAAGGCAATAACGTACATCTATTTGAAATTCTTTTCAAGAAATAAATAAGGAATCTTAAGACTTAACCATTTAATTAATAAATGAATGTCTAAATAGAAAAATAGGGTAGAGATAGATATTATGAAAAATAAACTAATAGTTTTAGGAAAAGTACGAGATAAATAAAGAAAATACTTTATTTAATGGAAATTAGAATTAAAAATTGTAAATAAAATTCAACTTACTTTGAAAAATTTCAACAACACTTCTAAACAAATAAAAGTCAAGTAAATAAAATAAATGCTGAACAAAATAAAGTGTAAATGAAAATAAAACAAGGTCTTAAGAAAATAGAAAAATAAATAAACAATTACTTTAATTAATTGAAACTAGAAATTAAAAATTGTAAACAAAATACGACTGACGTTGGAAAATTTCAATTACACTTTTAAAAATGTTTTTAAAACTAAAATATATACATCACATGTCATGTTACACATGTAAACCTAAATTAGAATACGACATGACAAACAAAAATATTATTTATATATAAATAAAACAAACAATTTTGTTAAATACAACAAATTACATCCAACAGTGTAAAACGTATAACTTTCACAATATTAATCAGATTTCAACGAAACGGAAAGCAGTATTCTTAGAATTTTATTTACTTTCATAAAATAAAGATAAAATTCAAAAAAAAATTAAATTAAAGTCAAAGTTTGACCATATTGACCAAAATTCACCTTTTTGGAAAATATTCTATTTATTCATGTTTGGAATCCTAATTCACATCAAAATCAAAATTTATATTTAAAATAAAAAAATTATCTATTTTAATAAATAAATAAAGTTTTTAGATCAAAGTTCAATTTAAAATGATTAAAATACACAATTAACATAATCACAAAATACAGGATTGTTACACTCTCCCCCACTCAAAACTTTTCGTCCCCGAAAAGGAATGAGGTACGGGAAAACACAGAAAGGATAAAAATGGAATAAGACTAAGACAAGATGACAAGAAGATTGAAATTATACCTGATAACTGTAGTTATAGGTAAGTTTATCAAGGTGGAGTATAAGAATAGCTAGAAGGGAAAATAGAAGAATAGGAATATCTAGGAAGGAAAATAGGTTGAAAGACAAGGATAAACCATTATTTTAAAAACATATAAATGTAAAGACCGGTTTTCCGTACTCTTTGAATTGCCAATAAACCGCACATGTCCAACTCAAATTGCACGAAAAGACGGATCTTTAAGGATAATAAAGAAAAATAGACAGAATAGAATCTCACTCAAATGGGATAACATATAATATTGAACAGATATTTTTACAGCGGAAAACTTTTAAATACATATATCAGAGTCTAACATAAATTTAGCTTGGACAGTTATAAAACCTTCCCTTACAAATGCTGACAAACATCAAACAAAAAACACTAAGTACAGCGGATAATAGAATATGTTCATACGTCGATGAACATCTCCAGCTCTCCTCTGGAAACTCCAATCATCTTCGACTATCCTGAAACTACTCGGATCTGACCCGAGTATTGAAAATATTCGGATCAGGCTTGATAAACCAAAGTGAGAAAAACTCAATAATTAATGATAGTGTCATATATCAGCCTTTGAATAAAATCATTTGAAAACAAATAGTATATCATAAGACCACGCCCACACATAAACACAGACGGGTTTTTACCTTATGATAACTAAAACACTTTTATATCAAAACGTTTGATATTATTTCTAAAGACATTCTTTGAAAACATTTGTAAATAAACTTATTAATCTTAGCCGAGATTGTTACATTGATTAAATTCTAGCATAATAGGTTTACAATCAAGTCCGTAGGTTCTTATTGGAGAATGGATTTCCATACAAATGACCAGACGCATGATCTACCTTCCGAAGGGTTACACCTCCAGATGGATGTCCCGAGGACCATTACAAAGGATCCTCTACCAACACAAGACCGGCCCACCTCTATAACTAGATGGTACCAAATATGACATCCTTCGGTCGTTACCGACCTTTATCGAGGGCCCTCTAGCATACACCACATTAATTTACACCCCGACGTCATAGCGGGAAGAAATATATCTAGAAGAGGATGACCATATCCTAATTGGAAATGACCCACTTAGCCTTGCTGCATCTAATCCTGTTTCGGTCATTTTCGATTTGATGAGGCTTGAGGCAAACGATTACCTTTTCTCACAGCACATATCACATCTTTGAATGCCACATTGCAATTTCCGTTTAACTACTAATTGTCTTCCATAAAAATATAACCCTTGAGCTCGTATGTCCCAAGGAGGGTGTTAAGCTAAGAGAAGTTGCCTTCTCCTCCACCACTGATGTACGTTTGTAAAAACCAATGTATGTAATCGTTAGAAATGCAATGTCAGACAAACGTCCATACAATTTGTCCAGGAACATGACAAACCGAAGGCACTCTCCTACTACCACTAGTAGCGAGTAGTCCTTGCAATCCGAAAAATCTCCATCACGAGGAGACCACTGCTATAAATAACTCTATAATTGGGAGCTACCCAAAGCATGTTCAACAAGCAGTCTTCACGCTATAAAGATCCACGGTCTTCAATCATCTTCAATATGTCTTCACGTTCGAACATATACATTGGTTCGAAGTGGGTTTCGGGTAGGAATTACCCAAATCCGACCCCGGTTCCTTCGAAATCCAACATCGATAGAAAGTGAATATGAGTATACATGATTTATTAAGTCTCTTTTCACTTTAATTCTTTTCGTATGATTTCGAAATCTCTTTCTTTTGACTTAGGATAATTTCTAAGAAATTCATTCTTTTTCTTTGAAAAATATCTCAAATTTCCTTACTCAATTCTTGATCAAATTCTTTAACTTTTTGGCGGGTCAAAAACAATGTTATTTAAGACATCGTTTACGATAAATCCTAAATCAATCTTAACAAACATTTTAAAGTAAATAGGATTATAGAAATCATTCATTTTTGGAGATTGCTTAACTTTTGGATAATACCAATCCTCTTTTATTTTGGAAAACTTAACAGAACCTTTTTTATTTAAGAGCATCTGGGCTTTCCTTTCGACCTGTTCCATCCCTCGCCTAAGAAAAGAAAACATAGGCCAGGTAAGTTCAGGGCACTGGTTGCTCCATCCCTAACCTTAGCTAAACACCTTGTTTTATCTTCCCAGATCTCACAGGCGGGACAAATGTACTAGTCGTTTCCGCATACTCAGATTTTTAACTTTATTTTCGAATTGCTTGTAAATATCCCAAATTATCTTTCAAAACGCTTAATTATCCTTTTTGAAACATTCACAATTTATTCTGGGATACGTCGTTACATTTAAATTCGTATTCTAAAAGTTATAAAATTCGCAGCAGAAAAGTGCTGCGGAAAGTTCCATATAAGCTTTTTTGAGTTTAAACAAGTTTTAAATATTTAAAATTCATATTTTTCAATCCAAATCTCTTTTAAATTATTCAAATAGATTTATCAAATTTATTCCATATTTTTCCGTAATTAAAATCATTCATTTAAACAAATTTCTTATTATGGTCACTAAACGCACTAGCGTGATTTTTCTAGAAAATTGATTTGGTCTTAATTCAAAATCTACTTATCGAAACTTTAATTTTATTTCTTCGTTTAGAATATATAGATATAATAGTCCGATATTTTCTTATCTCGATGAAAACCGAGCCATACTCCACTCTACACATTCATTTGAACTTTTTGGCGCGAAATCATGAACTACCGTTGCGCGACGCGTTTAGTTTTAACTTATTTTTCAATATTTGAAATAATTTATTTAAATTGTATTTCAACACTTATAAAATAATTACAAATCATTTTAAATCAATAATTTCAATTTTTAAAGTATTTAAAATATATTTTCACTATAACCACATTATAATATTATTATATTCCTGTTATTTTAATATTAAATTTTAAATTCCAATTTCCACTCAATTTCAGTTCTAATCTCAAATTAAACTAATTTAAAACTTAGATTTTAAATCCAATTTCAATTTAAACTTCAATTCAATCTTAAACTAAACTTCACTTCCAAAAGAAATAGACTTATTTTTCCACAATATCTCATATTACTAAAATATGGTCTTATAAAACAAAGGAATTACTAAATTAATAGAAATTTGATGTCCAAATTATCATCACAACCATACAACAATCATATAACATTAACTTATTCAATACGGCAAATGTCATAACATTACTACGGATTATCCAACATATCCAAACAATCAACCAAACATCCATATCATCAAATAGTGATTATCTAACATAACAATTAAGCATGATAATCAATATAATTTAAAAAGTGGTGGGAATTTCACCTTCATATCCACTCCGTCAAACTTTAACGTAAGATTTCCATCTCTCGCTAACGTGCTATTTCCAACGTCTCGCCTTTTTCCGTTTCCTTTCCGAACGCTTTTCCTTTTCCTTTTCTTTTCCTTTTCTTCTCTTTTCTTTTTTATTTTGTTTTGTTTTTTTATATGGAAGAGAGGGAGTACGACCTTGGTGTGGAGGAGGGTGTGGCCTTGGATATGTCGTGTAGGAGGTGTAGGAGTGTATGGGTCGGGTTTTTGGTGTGTGGTGCTCGGGTTTGGAGTGTAGGGGCTCGGCTTGGCTAGGGTGGCTCGGGTTTGTGGTGTGTGGGCTCGGCCTTGGGGTGTAGGGGGTGGGTAGGTGGAAGCTAGGCTCGATTTTGGTGTGTAGGGTGATTTTGGCCGAGGATGGAGAAGGTTTTGGTATTTTGGAGGAGGAGTATAAGTGGTAGAAGGTGAATGGCTTAGAGGTAGAAGGAAAATGGAGGTGGGAAACCATGGAAATGGAGGTGAAGAGGAAGGAGAAAGTAAAGAAGAAGGTAGAGAATGAAGTGTGAAAAATGAAAGGTATGGATGCATATTTATACTTGATCTTTGGATAGAAAATGACTAAAATACCCTTCTCTACTTTTTGACTTTTTAATTTACCTTTCCACCCTTGATTTGAACTTTGCTTAATGGAGAAGAAATGGTTTGATTTGAATCTGTACTTAATAAATGATGTTCACCTTATTTTCTTAAAATTTAAAAGGACTTTTGCTTGATTTGATTTGTATTAAATGCATGGATGTATGTGTCATTAATTCCTTAAGTTAGCTTTCTTTTCACTTTTCCATTTGCTCCTTTTCTATGAATAAGCATAACATCTCATTAACGAGATGAGAAGTAAGGTAATGATGTTATTTTATAAAAGCTTTAATTATTTTTAAATATGTCAAATCATACTTTTCACTTTTTATACATTTATTTAAACTTTTCAAAAGTAAACTCCTTTTGTCTTTTAGTGCTAAATGTAAAGTGTTTATATAGTTTATAAACTTGTCTTTATAAGTTAGAAAATGCATCAAGTTGCAACAATTTGTCGACAACTAGTCTTGGTTAAAAATGGTGTTTTTTGACGATAAATTTTACAGTCAAAATTTGACGTTTTTATTAAGCCATATATTGAAGTAAACCAAACTTTAAAATGAACTTTTTACTTCTTTAAATAAATAAAAACATGTCTCTTTATATTTTAAAATCATATTTAATTAATATCAAAATCTCTATTTTTACAGTGTATGTAAAACTGACAAAATGCGATAAATTTTGGTTATCTTTGTAAAACGATTATTAACATACTTTTAAATATATAAATTTACTTTTATTATCTTTATTAGATGTTTTAATTTTTTTTTACCTTTTTAAAGAAATATTTAAATTCATTTATTTAAGCCTTTATTTATTATTAACAAAACTTAACTTTGTCGATTTGTTCTAAAATCCAAATTTATATTTTTTAATTTATTAACTATAAGAATAGATAATTATTTATTATATATAACATATTTATTTTAATATTTAAACTCCTTCTTAAATTTAAAATGAATGAAATCTCTAATTTTCGAAGTAGCGAAATTACGGGTCGTTACATTCTCCCCTACTTAAAAGCATTTCGTCCTCGAAATGAAAGTTTGATAAAGGAATCCATCTCATACCCATCTCCTCAAGTAATTTGACTTATTTCTATTTCTATTAGACTTGTTTCAATACCCAGTGAAAATACTGAAAAAACTAAAAAAAGACATATATGGAAAGTAAAATCCAAATAAACAAACAAAACCTTTGTCTAACCATGGATCGGAGATACACAACGGTTATGCCTGGATTCCCCAGGAAACAATCCATATCCGTAAGCTTTCTCAGGCCTGCAAATTATGCCATAATGACTAGTAGACCGCAGATACACAATGATTACACCTGGATCCCCTAGGCAACAATCCATATCCATAAACTTTCTCAGCCCTACGGATTTCGCTACTAATACGAGCTACATAGATCGTAGGATACACAATGGTTACCCCTGGATCCCTTAGGAAACAATCCATACCCCTAGCCATCTCAGCCAGGCGAATTGCGCTATGTAGTCATGCTCAAAAGACCATGGGTTACGCCATGGTAGAACACTCGAGTATCACATCCGGAAAACCAAAACCAGAGAGAATAATATCGGTAGAATGAATCCACAATGTGGCCGCAGAGCGGATATCAAGCAGAAGGCACTTCCCATATCTTTGCTTCAAAAATATATATCATATAGTACATTTCAAATCAATTTCAAATACCGTACTTATATAAAGTCCATTATATATAAGATTTCATTTTCAAATCGAGTACTTTCCAAAATCAATAGTATATCAAATCATTTCATACTTATACAAATCACCTTAATATAAGTTCGATAACTTCCAAACAAGTATTTCATAAAACAAGGTTCTCAATTTCAATTCCTTTCAATATCAGTACAGTTTTCAAAAGGAAAAACATATATGATTTCACCAAATCATTTGTTCCAAATCGATTATCTTCAGTTTGAAGTTTCCAAAATAATAAGTTCAGAAAATAATCCAAATCAACATAATTTATGTCAAACAAATCCGTTTCCCAAAAATCATCATAAATATACTGGATTTTAAAATTTCGATCTATTTCCGAAACCAAGTCTTTTCCTCAAGAATCACTTATCCTCAAAACGATTACAGTTCTATACCTTTGAAAATTGTTATTATTATATATAGTTTTATAAAAGATGTTACTAAGTTAAAACATTTAAACTAAATTTTGTTCAAAATATTTTGAAAACTAAATTTCTCTTCAAAACGTTTCAAAACTAAATTTCATATTAGTATAATTCAAAATAGTTTTATTCATTTCTTAACAAACCAGTTTCAAACTTATTTAAATCATATTACTTCATACTTAAACGTACAAAACTATACTTATATACTTTATCAAATAATTTATACTTTTCAAAATTACTTAGCTTTGAGAAGTTAACCTTGATTTGGAAGTGCTCGAACCTTCAAAATAGTCAAAGAAATCATATTTTCAATCCAAGAGTTGGAAATCACCAACAAATCAGTAAATCAATTTCAAAAGATAGGGTTATATCATTCATATTCGAAACTCAAGAACTGAACACCAGCTCATTTCAAAACTGTCTCATATATATATGAATTCGAAAATCAAATTATACTCCGGTATTTGAAATCAAAATTGGTTTCGCAAATCAATCGCATAGCAAAGCTACCGAAGTGGCCTCTCCCCCACTCAGAAACTCGAAAATCAATGTCGATGATGCATGCATTCATCACCGAAATTATTTTCCAGCGACATAAGTGGGTTTTGGACTTCTATTTTCTCGAAGACTTCTTTTGAAATTTCTTCGAAATCATTGGAATTCATTTGAAGTCATTTGAAACATTTCTTATTCAGAAAATACTTTTAAATAGTATTATTATATATTTTCCAAAATCTTAAAACCAATTTCAAAACATCGGAATTCAATCTCTTGAATTTCAAATTAAAACCCTTCAGTTATAATAATTTTTATATAAATCCATTTCTTATATAAAATCTTCAAAATTTCAAGTCCTTTCGAAATTTCAAATTCTCGTTTTTAAAAGGTATATAATCCTTAGCGAAAACATTTTCACTTTTATATATAGAATAAAATCATACTTATCAAAGTAATAATTCGATATATAAAACAATTTCTAAAATACAAACAAACCCAATTTTCAAAGGATGATTAAAGATGGATTTCCAAAACAAAGATAGGATCAGCTGAACCGAAGGTATAGAATTCTCCGGTGAATCAATACCAATTGTAAAGGAGTTTCACCCCTTTACAAATCGTTGAAAGACTGGCGGGATCGCGTATTCTTATAGAGATCATTCAAAGTGAAGTTATGGGATACTCCAGAATCAAGAAACACGAATAGGGAGAGAAGATAATGGATTTTGGAACCGTAGGTCACATTCCAAAGAAAAGGAAAAAACCAAATCAAGAGGAAGAAATTAAAGCACGAACGAAAATGATTCTACAAATAAATTTACTATATATGCTAAGCTTGTCTAGAGCCAAAGCTCTAATACCAACTGTAACGACCTGATATTTTGAACCATTCAAATCGACAATAATCCACACATGTCAGACTTGAATTGCTCAAAATATCAGATTGTTAATTAAAATTTGGCAAAGCTCAGCATATACAGTAAATAAATCAATCACAGATACAGAGTACTATAATAGTAACGCAGCAGAATAGATAAATAGTAGTTCATGAAGCTACTATATAACAACATAATTCGAAATAAAATACAACAGAATATCTCAAATACAGTGAAGTCTCCCATCCAAATAGATGACTTCTGTAAATGAATCAACAGGAAAGCTGGAAGCTAAATCAATAGTTCGATCTCCAAGCGAAGCTTCAAACTCCTAAGGTGAGTCTCAAATGCTGAATTACTCAGTCTGACCCGAGCGTAAAGCAAAACACAAAGCACTCGAGTTAGGATTAACATTCTTATATCAATAAATCCAACTCAAGTAAAATATCAACTGAAATATAATTAACTTAAAGGATGTTTGGGATAACCATCCTCTAACGATCCGTGGAACTATCTACAATGTTGAAAATATACACTATAACACCGTGGTCATTTTAAATTAATTTATACTTCAAAACTAAAATATCAATTTCATTGCAAATATATCTATTTGCCAAAATAGTGTATATATATATTAAGTAATTCATAAAGTAAAGTATTAGTAATTTCACAAATCGCTTCAAAATCAACTCGACTTACCCGTTCAAATTAAGTTCAATCTCAATTTATCAATTTCCATTAAATTTAGTTTTCTAAATAATCGATTCAAATTATATTGATTTCAATTACAGATCTGAATCACAAATTAACAATTAAATTCCAGTATGTTTCAAAGCTTAATATTCAACATTTCAAAGTTCAATTTAACAGCTTCCTATAGATCTCGATTTAACCTTATATTATTTAGTCTTGAAATATTCACTTAATAAATTCAGTATTATTAAATAACCTTATTTTACCCTCAGACTAAATATTCCTTCCTATTTATCTAAACTTGAAATATCCATTTAATCGCTTTAAATTAAAAATCAAGTAAAAAAATCAAAACTTAAACTTCGAGTTCAATAGTTCAAATCAATTTAATTAAGTAGAATTCTTAATTAGATACAATTTTACTTAATTCAACCTTATCTTCCTTAACTTATACAAATCCTTGAAATCATTTCAATTTAGCAGCATATTTCAATTGTCGTTTAGATAATAGCATATCTAATAATAATTAAAAATTTAACAGTTCAATTTAGCAGCATATTTCAATTGTCGTTTCAATTGAAATCAAATTTAATAAATATAAGAACGTTAATCGTGAGTGATTGCTCACCTTTCGTGGCTAGATAGATTTGACAAAGAAATGAGCTATGAATCCAGGCACGAATTTCCAAGCAAAGCTCGATTGAACACAAATACAACGATCAAAGCTGAAAATGAGAAATCGATGAGAAAATCGATGAGAAAATCAATCAGTTTAATATATGCAGAAAATATATATATTATTATTATTTTATAAAAATCAATATCTTAATTTCAGAAAAATATTAAAATAATATGTGTGTGTATATATACAATTAAATCACTATCCTTAAAACACATATTTTTAAAATATTATAGCCAAAATCTTATATATACATATATATTTTTTCGAACTATATATAACACGGTATATATGCAGACCCATATTTTAATAAATATATGTAGTGCGAATATACATATATGCATAAACAAAAGACGAGAAAGCTTTATATTCAATATACAAATATGCATAGATATTAGAGCTACATATTTTACTGTATCCTAAACATATACTATATGTATATAATATGGGAAAAATCTAAACACATTATATGTAGCAACAATTAAAAATAAAATAGAAGAATCAAAATAGTCTAAAATTCACATGCTTATGAATATATAAGTTGCTGATATAAATCTTATATACCCTAACACGACGTGTTATATAACTCTTTAATAAATACTCTAAGCAAATTTTTATTACACATATAAATAACTCACAGATTTATGCACATAGGCTTTTACATAAATGAATAATGAATGATATAAACTTATATAGTATATGCAAACTATATATATAATATATCAATACCAAAATCTGCTATAATACAACCTATCATAAATGTAAATATTTGAAACACAGATATAGTAAAATTATATACTTTGAAGCAGCTTTAGATACATATATGCTGTATATATCCTGAAACCACCTACCAAATGTATAACACAAAAATCACAAAAATCTTCATATCTGACTTAAATAAAATCAAGTAACTCATTTTATTAAAGCTTATATCCATTAACCGATCCAATACCAACTTACAAAATTTATATACTTTAAAACAATAATTTAAAGCATAGATTGACAGAGAAATATATATACATAAACCCATTATAATTTTATACATACCTCTATATATACACAGAGAAACACGGTAAGGACAGATGTGGAGGATGGCGAGACACACGAGGAGATGGGTAGGTGGAGAAGGTATTGAAGGGGTTAGCTGAGCAATCATAAGAAGAGATCAAGAAAAAATGGAAAAATCAATAGAAAAATGAAGAGAAAAGGTAAAAGTGGAGGAATCCATTGCCTATTTTCTTTTATGGTCATGAGAAATGAAGATGGGAAGTAAAAAAAATTCACGTGAAAAGGTGATAAAGGCGGTATGGTTAAGGGATGTACGGCAAAATTTTTGGAGAAGTTATCGTAGGAAATCAAAGGCGTGGAAAGATATAAAGGCAAGAAATCAAACGTAACGTATGCTTATAATTGAATCATGTAACGTATCTAATTGATGCATTTCCTATATATTAAAGAAAGATGTATACAAAAAGCTTCACTAAACAAGTAAATACAATAACGTTTAATAAACACATTTTAAAACATATGCCCTTTAAGGCAATAACGTATATCTATTTGAAATTTCTTTCCAAGAAATAAATAAGGAATCTAAATACTTAACCATTTAATTGATAAATGAATGTCTAAATAGAAAAATAAGGTAGAGATGGATATTATAAAAAATAAACAATTAGTTTTAGGAAACGTAGGAAATAAATTAAGAAAATACGTTATTTAATGGAAACTAGAACTAAAAATTATAAATAAAATTCAACCGACTTTGGAAAATTTCAACAACACTTCTAAACAAATAAAAGTCAAGTAAATAAAATAAATGCTGAACAAAATAAAGTGTAAATGAAAATAAAATAAGGTCTTACGAAAATAGAAAAATAAATAAACAATTACTTTAATTAATTGAAGCTAGAAATTAAAAATTGTAAACAAAATACGACTGGCATTGAAAAATTTCAATTACACTTTTAAAAATGTTTTCAAAACTAAAATATATACATCACATGTCATGTTACACATGTAAACCTAAATTAGAACATGACATGACAAACAAAAATATTATTTATATAAAAATAAAACAAACAATTTTGTTAAATACAACAAATTATATCCAATAGTGTAAAAAGCATAACTTTCACAATATTAATCAGATTTCAACGAAACGAAAAGCAGTATCCTTAGAATTTTATTTACTTTCATAAAATAAAGATAAATTTCAAAATTTCAAAATTAATTTTTTAAAAATTAAAGTCAAAGTTTGACCATATTGACCAAAATTCACCTTTTTGGAAAATATTCTATTTATTCTTGTTGGAATCCTAATTCACATCAAAATCAAAATTTATATTTAAAATAACAAAATTATCTATTTTAATAAATAAAATAAAGTTTTTAAATCAAAATTCAATTTAAAATAATTAAAATATACAATTAACATAATCATAAAATACAGGGTTGTTACAACTCTTTGCATAATTTTATTTAGTCAAAGTATACTACCGACCATAAAAAAATGGATCTTAAATCATCTATTTAAGTGGCAAAACTGCCTATAAACTTCATGCTTTTTCTATACTTTTATTTGTCTATGACTTTTAACAACACATATAAATATTGTCTTTGAGATGCAGCAACACTTTTGGTCTTCTATTGGTGTAATTTGTTACAAGTTTTGAGAATTTAAATGTGTTTAAATGATGATTAAATTAACTACTTTCATGAAATCTTTTTATGAGTATTTGATAACATTAGATGGAGGATTATAAAAGTAGTTTCAAGTTTAAGTATATTTTCAATCATTATTCATGAATTTTTAAAGAAAAAGGGTTTGGAAATGTAAAACATGCTTTTTATTAATTTTTGTTAAATTTGAAATTAGTTATTTTAAAATGATATTTTCTATAGATATTTAAAACCTATTTGTAAGTGTTTTTAAAGTGTATATATAAGTTTGGAAAACTAAGTTAAGTATTTTATAAAAGGATAAAAATGGTTTTTATTATAACACTTAATTATAACGAATGGTTTTGGAAAGTTATTAAAAATACCTTATTAAATGGGTGTAGATGTAATTAGATCTTTGAAAAGAATTTTTAGGGATAATTTTAAGTATAAAATGGTTTTGGGTTCATAGTAACAATGTTTTTAATAACAATTGTTTTTAACCATTTGATTAATCTTTTGGAAATGCGAAATCTTGTTTAAGATTATGAATATTCTTATACCATTTGGGAAAAGAATATGAATACATTTATAGGTTTTGAAAAGAGTATAAATGAATTGGGAAATAGTAGTATACATGTATATATCCTTTATAAAGGTATTTTAAATATATGTACAAGTATTTACAAAGAAGTTTTAACTAACAAAGGAATTAATTAAATAAAAAGGGGTTTAGAAGTCACTCATGGGACTAAATCATGCTTTGTGTGTTTACTTGTTATAGAAATTATTTAATCCAATACTTGCTAGTAAAAACCAACAAATTACATTTATTCAATCTGTTCGAGTTAAGAATGATGTTTAAGTAGGGTTTAGAACCAAACGGTACTCTAACCTACCGGCTTCACTCTTGATTAAGGGAAAGCATAAGTTGAAGAGGTCAGAAATGTGATAAGTATATGAGACTTGGTTTCCATACGCAATAGTTTTTGTTTTATAGTTGATAATTGATTAGTCGACTATCGAATTTGACCAAATTAACTTTGGTATATATAAGCATCATGTATTGATATGGTTTGAGATCCCTATGGGAGGACACATTCATATGAATCGTCTCTTACTCTAATAACATATATATACACGCTAGATCCTTAGGAAGACTCCTTTATATCATTTATTTACTTCTTAAAGAACCAAAATTGAGTTAACCAATAATTCACCGATCTAGTTTTGAAGAACCGAAATCAGATAAGTTTATTATTTATCAAAACCAATTCAAAACTGATATATAAATTCTATGTTTGGGAAGAGGTTATGGATTAGAATGTGATAGAGTTGAACTATCTATCATAAGTTTAAGCCAAGGGAGAGGTCAGTGTTAGCATTCGTCAGATGACTTATGTTAAGATCTATGGAGAGATTCTCGGAAGGTTCGAGAAGCTAGAATCCAAAAAGTGATTCAGGATCTGTTCGAGTGATGAAGACTTGTGTGTTGAGATGTTGAATGTGACTTCGTCATCGTTAATGGAAAAACACAGAGTAGGATGCAGAGCCAAAGGGTCTAGCTAACCCAAGAAGGTACATTAACTCTAAATAAATATCTAAGATGCTTTCAACTTAGGCATACTGGTGATGATGGTATTTAGTAACACATGCCTGAGCATGGACCTGCTATGTTTACCTTTGTGACATATTTTATCAGTTATGCGAGTTGTTCGGAAGGTACTTTCTAACCCTTGTGCAGGAGGCAGCTTTGGTTTACCGAGGAGATCTCCATGGAAATCCATATGTGAATGTATCTTAGCGGTTTTAGTTGTACTTCTAATATTATTTTGTTGTGAGATGCAAGTAGCATTGCTATTTTCTAATTTATATTCTACACTCTAGGCACTATCTATTATATCACCATATGCACTTATTAGATGGTTTTGATTCTTTAGAGGAAAACATTTACGGATGTTCGAACGGTCTGTTATATGGTGCATCATAATTCTTGAGTTTCACACACTAGGCTTATGTCTGACTCATGGTTTTATCTTTCCCTTAATCCCTCGAGTGCTCTTTTGAGCAGTGTGAAATGCAAAATTTCGTTGGTATTCTTTGGAGCTTCAGGAGATAGGTTGGATGCTTCAATTTGCCTGCTATAGAATTTTATTTCCACTACACTACTGTTATGTGTATATATTAGCATTTGTGAGATATGTCATATAACTGTCTAGGCTGATGATAGTACTTAGGATTATAACTTTGAAATGCTTTGTATCTTAAAGTAGCCCTTTGTACCATCTTTCGATATTACATATTATCGTTCGGTTATGAGATTCTGATGATATATTCTCTTCTCTCTTGTTTGTTTTCTTTTTGCTTTTTATTTTTACCCTAACAATCTGTCCTTTTGGCACTTGGATGCTCGGCATGTGAATACCATTGATTTATTAATATCGATGAGGGTCATTACAACGGGTATCAAAGCTGAAGTTAAGTGTGAAACATGGCTTTTGTTGGTTATGCCTCACTAGAGATAGGTTAAGCGATGCCCTAGAATGTGTTGAGTATACTATACATATGAAGCATATTTGTACCTGTTACAAACGTATTCCTTAAAGGTATTCCAAATATAAAAATTAAAGATCTTATATAAGCACGAATTATTAAAGCATAGTTTAATTAATGTAGGGATTAATGATGTTCATTCATTACCCATCATTAATTAGTTTAGCTGTGTTCAACCTTTTTATGAGCAGTTCTTTCCTCTACGGAATGATTTTACATGTTTAACCAATATATAAGCATTATTATCATTTATAGATTTATCAATTTATTCTTGCTCAGCTAGTTTATGAGCACCATTATTATTTATTAGATTAATCATGCTTCATTAGTTTATGAGAATTATCATCATTTATAGATTGTTTAGTTATGCTCGGCTAGTTTATGAGCATTTAGTATTGTTTATTGATTATAGGTTTATGGTCAACAAGTTTGTGGGAATTTATTATCATATACTAATTGTTGATTTGTGCTCGATTATTTTATGAGAAATTTACCTTTTTACTGCATTGGTTGGGTAGACAATATTTATTGGTGCTTAAAACGAACACCTTGAGAATTGAGTTTAATAGTTGACCACAAGGTGTCCGGTGACAATGTTTGGTTAGAAGTTGACTTCAAAAAAAGTTGTTCTTTTATAATCTAAAGGAAAGATACAATATTTTAAAAACAAATATTCATGAAATATTTTTATCTACGAAAGTGATTTTATACAAGTAGTTTATAAAATATGATTTATAAAAGAAAAGGATTTAAAATGAAATTTTGTGAACTTAAATCCTGGTATCTTTGAAAATGATTTAAAAATTTTTGGAGAACATAATAGTAATATTATTTGAAAGTATTTATGAATACTAATATTTTGCAAAGAGTTTAAGATTTGTTCGAGTTTCGAGGTTGCTCAACAAATTGATGAGAACAAACTATTTTTATGATGTCTAGTTCGAGTGGCTAAAAATGGACAAGAGATGTGTTTAGTTGGAAGCACTTCTCGTGGGCTTTTCCCTTTTTAGTAATGGAATATATCATACCACTTAGTAGGACCCATTTCCATAGTATCACTTTTGTGTTACTCGATCTATATGTATATTTTCTATAAATTTAAAGGTAAATATTTAGGAAATTGGTTTATGAAATTAAGACCATAATACTTAGTACTATAGTATGAAGTATTTGATACTGCTTGGAAAATGATTTTGGTTAAGTCCTAAAAGTGTAATTTAAGTCTATTTAACTCACTTCTGTCACATGAAAATAATTCCGGCGATGACTACAACATCATCGACTTTCATTTTTGGTTGAAGTGGGAGAAGCTATAAACAATAACTTGTTGCATAATAGATTTGGTAAAATAGATTTTGATTTATCCCAAAAGTATGATTTGATATACAAAATATATATGCTTATATTAGGTCAAATAATTTGAAATAAAACCCGGAGTCTATTTCTAATTTTTTCTTAAAAGTCGTTTGATGTAAAATATAGAGTAATTTAATAAAGGGTCGTTTTTAGTAATACATATTTTGATATGGACTTTTTTATAGAAAAGTTTTACATCTGTGCTATGTAGGGTGCCCAAGTGTTAGTGACATAACCCAAATAACTTAGAAACCCTTTTCTATTTTCCCTTTATAGTAAAGTGAATCCAGTAAATAAGTGAAACTTTGATAAGTTACTTCATCGATGCATGTATTCTCTGCATTAGGATAGTGTGACATGTTCATCCATTTACGATATAATTGTTTGAATTTTTTGGGAATAAAATGGATTTTTCGATGATTTTGGATAGCCTGGAACTTCCAGATCATTATAGAACCTAAAAATAAGTGTTTTTGAGAAATTGAAGATAAGTTTATATAACTCTAAATGGAGAAGGCAGTAAGTTAAAGCATGCTTTGATTTTACTAAACATTCATGTTATTAAATCATTCAATGTTATTGGGCCAACTAATAAACGTCTTTAACTTAAGGTTGTAACAACCCGCATATTTTACGATTGAATATCTAAATATTTTTGTTTAAATATTTTATCGTTAGTCGGATTTTAGTTCGAAAAGTTACTTTTTGCATACGGTCGAATTAGGACTCAGGACCACTTCCATTGAGTTCAAAACGCTGTTTGCGATCTTTTTGAGTATAAACTTTGATATGTTTGGAGTTAGTGGAATTCTTCCATTTTTTCACTTTGGGCTTTGGGTTTGGTTCAGCCCATTAGCCTAAACTATTAACTCTAGCTCAACCCCCTCTTATCTTCATTATTTCGCTTTCATTTCCTAACACTTAAGATTCATCAAAAATGTAGAGAGGAATGGGAAATTAAAACTCCAAGCCCTAGTTCATTTGCAAAATCCAAACCTAGCTCCAAATTCTATGAGAAGCCATTGATTCAAGCTTCTTGTGTTGAGATTGAAGTGTGGTTGATTCTTCCTTTGCTTTCAAGCTTCTCCTTCATTGATTTTGTGAAAAAGAGATATTTTTATCTCACATCTAAGTTGTGGCGCCCCACCTCTATACCCACGCTAGCCAAGAACATTACGGTGAATGATGTCGACTAACATGGAGAATAAGGCTGTTGAGGAGCGACCATCCGTGTAATTTCTTTGCGCGAGCACCGATATGTCAGATAATATAACATGCATTCTATTTCAAGAGGAAATCCGACATACCAACACAAACTCAAAGCTACTACACGGTGGCTATATAAATCCTTCGGAAACAAATATAGAAATAAACATAACACAAATCAGTCACAGACAATTCATATCACAAAGGCGGAATAAGATATGAATACTACACTAGGAAGTGTACATCAGAGTAGTGGTCTAAAAAGATCCACAATATCACAAAAGAATAGTTACACGAACTACACAAAAGAATAAGTATACATTAAGGAGTCTATATCTCAAATGTATACAACAAAATAACTACTAATCTAAGTAGTTAACCAAAAGCAAGAGAAATCAATCCCAAGAGAGAAGTCAAGCAGAAGCACCTGTAACATCCCGGTCTGACCCGATTATTATTTAAGAAGAAAATAATAAACGGATCAGTCTAGCTATAAATATCAGATGAAGTGATATATATAATAAGAGATATGACATAAACATATAATAATCACAATGCCAAGCTATGATATATAAGTAGTTGATAATCAACAAGAGATTAATCAATATCACAAAAATCTACACAAGAATCCAAGAAGTGTCATACTCTTTATTTTGTTCATCAAACCACAAATATTGACGATAATATCAATGTCAATCGCAAAAGTCAATGACGCACAAATTCCAGAAGACTACACAAGAAATCCAGAAATCACAAGGAAAGGATCAACGACGTCGTACAGCGGGACATCCGATGAACCAAATCACAATCAAAAGAGAACAACGACGTCGTACAGCGGGACGTCCGATGAACCAAATCACAAAGACATAGCACGATGCTAGTCTAAAACCTAAAATGATCGTCATGATCAAAGAGAAGTGTCGATTACACTAAGCTAGTAAATATATGAGCTTAGCTTCATGTCCCATAACCACTAGCTTAACTTAAATACTTACGAACAAATTGTAGATCTCCACTAGAAAATTGTCACAAGAGATTCAATCGAACAAGTCCAAGAATTAACCGACGAAGTAAACGCAAGCGTTTCATACCACTCGTTTTACTAAGTCGTTTAATTAGATTTCTCATACGAGTGAGGTAAAGGTTTGTATATACTAATAGATTGGAAAACGGTTTTATAAACGAGTTTGGTATTAAAATAGTATTGAAATCGTTTGAGGAAAGGGTTTTGATATTTACTACTAGTATAGAAAACCTTTATATTTTTAAAGTGACAAATCACGAAGAAGATTGTAAGAACAATCAATCACAAAAATTCACATACGAAGACGTGAATAAAATCCAAAGAAATCGATAAAGAATCCATCGAAATGGATATTCAAAAATCCCTAAAAAGAGTCATCAAAATCATAATAGATGATAACAACAAATAGGATTATCACAAATCGATTTAAATTGGAATTCCAATCCAAAAAGGCAAATTGGACTCAAACAGCAGGTTCAGTCGACTGAACAGAGAATTTCAGTCGACTGACCCTGTACATGGAAATTTTCGAGGTTCAGGAAACTTTCTGTTTCCAGTTTCAGTCGACTGTGCAGAGTTTTTCAGTCGACTGAATCATGCCTGGAAACTCTCGGGTTTCAGGTTCAGTCGACTGAACAGAGTTTTTCAGTCGACTGAATCATGCCTGGGCTGTTTTCCAGCCTTATACAAATGAAGAGCAAACTCTTCCAAAATGCACCCGGACGAACATTGGCACTAAGGGTTTATGCCAATCGGCAACCCGGCCCTATATGCTCCTCGATGCATCACCAAAAGCATGATCAAACATCCATAAAAGGATTTTACACAAATTTGACTTAAAAACCCAAAAATTGGAATATTCACAAAACCAATCCAAATCAAGAGCAAATGCACATGAAGAAGTGTTAAGAATTCATACCCAACAACCAAAGATAATTATAGTCATAGATGTGAGATAAAAATCTCACCTTTGAACTAAATTTAAGAAGATGAAGCTTGAAAGCAATGGCAAGAACAAGCACTCTTCAATCTCAACACTAGAAGCTTGAATCTAAGCTTAAAAGAGAAACATTCCCAAAATTAGGTCTAGGAAATTTCTGAAATTGAATGGAGAAAGAGTTGGAGAAGAAGAAGGAGATGCTTACCAAGGGGTTCTTCTTGAGTTTGGAGCAAGGAGATGGATTTTCTAAGGAAGTTAGGGCTTGGAGTTTTAATTCTTTTTCCTCTCCACCATTTTCAGTTGGAGCTTGAGTTTGAGGAGTTGGAATGAAGTAATGAAGAGGAGAGGGGGATTGGGACTGAATACATAAGTGGTTAATTGGCTCAGCCCAAACCAAAACCCTAAGCAAAAAGTAGCAAAATTCAACTTTCTCCAAAGATATCGAATCTTATACTCAAAAAGGTCGCAAACGACATTTTAAACTCAATGGGAGTGGTCTCGAGTCCTAATTCTAACATATGCAAAAAGTAGCTTTTCGGACTAAAATCCGACTAACGATAAAATATTTAAATAAAATATTTAAATATAAAATCGATAAATATGCGGGTTGTTACAGACTCCCCTCCTTAAAGAAATTGCGTCCTCGCAATAAGTAAGAAGGAAATATAAGAAGTAACAACCACAGAAGCATATCAACACAAAAGAAAATTTGAAATAGGAAGTTCACCATAAAGTACACAAAAGAGTTAGCAAGAAATCTGGTGAAACTTCAATTTCCACAATAACACCGGGCTCAAGAATGAAATCCGGAATCCCTAAGGCATTTCCGTAGATAAAAGACGTGGGGGACGTCAAGAATAGCAGAAAATTGAGCCGGTGCAACGGCGTAGTACAAAAACGGTACGCCCGAAAAACTAGAAACTCAAACAATTTGGGACATCAGCGTAGTACAAAAACGGTACGCCCAATGAACCAAATCAAAGACATCGATGTAGTACAAACGGTACATCCGATGAATCAAATAGCAAAGACATCGATGTAGTACAAACGGTACATCCGATGAATCAAATAGCAGAGGCATCGATGTAGTACAACGGTACATCCGATGAATCAAATAGCAAAGACATCGATGTAGTACAACGGTACATCCGATGAATCAAAAGAAAAGACATCGATGTAGTACAACGGTACATCCAATGAATCAAACAGCAAAGACATCGATGTAGTACAACGGTACATCCGATGAATCAAATAGCAAAGACATCGATGTAGTACAACGGTACATCCGATGAATCAAATAGCAAAGACATCGATGTAGTACAACGGTACATCCGATGAATCAAAAGCAAAGACATCGATGTAGTACAACGGTACATCCGATGAATCAAAAGAAAAGACATCGATGTAGTACAACGGTACATTCGATGAATCAAAAGAAAAGACATCGATGTAGTACAACGGTACATCCGATGAATCAAAAGCAAAGACATCGATGTAGTACAAACGGTACATCCGATGAATCAAATATCAAAGACATCGATGTAGTACAACGGTACATCCGATGAATCAAAAGCAAAGACATCAATGTAGTACAACGGTACATCCGATGAATCAAAAGAAAAGACATCGATGTAGTACAACGGTACATCCGATGAATCAAATCCCAAATAATTCGGAACACTGACGCAGTACAAAAACGGTACGTCCAATGAACCGAACACAATAAAAGGACATCGGACGCTAGTCCTTAAAAGGAACGAGATAAAGCTCAATAAAATGAAGTATACCAAAACGTCCGATGAACTTGATAGAAAAATAATTCCATTCAGACAACATCAAAGAATCAACCACTTGTTGCCTACGACAAAGCGCATTGGCAACACGATTCCCCCTTCGGGAATAAAAAGGAATATCAAGATCATAAGATGTCAAGAACTCGAGTCAACATGAAGTTCCTTATGAGAAAATAATTGTTCCAAAGATTTATGATCGAGGTAGAGAACAAATTTCTTCCCCAAAGATGATGATGCCAAATTCCAAAAGCAAAAACATTAGCCGAGAGCACTAGATCATAAGTGGCTATCTAGTCTCGAGAAGCTATAATGATTTAGAAGCACAAGTGATAGCACGTTCTCTATGGAAAGAGAATGGCATCCAAACCAATACGACCAGTATCGGTACAAATAGCAAAGTCTTGGTTCCCCTTCAGGAATCACAAGAAGGAATAAGAGTATCGAAAAGAAAGAACTTCTTTTAAAATAATTCTCTTCTCCGAAAAGTTAAAACTTCCAAAATTACATTTATCATTATGTAATAATCTTTCTAGAAAAATTTACATTTTTACAAGTCAATATATCGTGTCTGACTGTCTCATCAAAGCGTTTAGGAGATTCCTATCGATAACGTTGATCAAGCGCATCGACCAAAATTCTTAAAGCACTCAACGGGCAATACAATCACAAAATCATATTTTATAGGATAAATAAATCTCTTAAAAAGTTTTAAGAATATTCTTTGTTCGTTTCAAGAACAAAATCAAATTGCACTTATAATTAAATCTTATGAAAAAGATTTGCAAAATTTTAAATTTCTATTTTCATCCAAAATCAATAAATACAAGAATGGTCTCATCGAAATATCCATAGAATATTCGATTTATAAAATGGATGAAATAAGTTGGACAAATTGAATGACAAAATAAGTCATTCATAAGAATCATAACGAGTGCGGAATGCGGTAAGTGGAATGCTAATTTCCGCAACTCGTAGCAAACGAAAACCGGTGGTAAAGTCAAACTGAAAAAACCTTAACACCACACAAAAGATTTCTTAGGTGATAATCCTAAGACAAACTCAAAAATACCGGAAAATTTCTCAAACTACATGAATGAGAGAAATAACACTTTCCTTATAAGTGGGCTTAAGGAATAAAATGATGCCATCAAGTTGGAATCAAAATCATAAAGGAAAAATAGAAATCTGCTTAACAGATTGAAAATGTCGAAGATGAATAGTCCACTCGGAAAATAGGATATGGACTTCATAATGATTAAGCCAATCCTTGCAGAAAGGTCAATTCCGAAGCCAAAGCAAAAATATCGGCTCGGAAAGAAAAGTCACATAAAACAATCTTGACATTTAAACAAAAACAAATTGAGTGTTGCGGATCTACCATCCGGATTCACAATACTCAAAGAAGTCATCAAGCCCAAAATATTCAAAGAAAAAGAATCGACGAGTTCTTTTGATATAAAAATAATGAGATGAAACCCATATCAAAAAGAACTCAAATAGAAAGTTCACGAATTAAAATAATGCCATCGAGGATTGAATGAAAATACCTTGACCAAAAGTTGCAGCTTTCCCTCTCACTTGCTTGGAGGCTTAGGACACGAAGATAAAAGATGACCCAAACCTTTGCAATAACGGCAAAAGAGGGGTTTAGGGCACTCCCTTACATGGTGGTCTGTGGAACCATAATTGTAGCATCGTCCACGACTAGAGGTAGGAACATTTGCTACCAGAGTTTGTTGCTTCCCTTTCTTATTAGAATCGGGGCCCTTGAATTTGATAGGCCTCTTCAAGTTATTGTCGAAGTTTTGTTGGGCACGCACAACTTCAACATCACCTTCATTATCGGCCTCTTCAAGACGGAGAGCGATATCAATAAGCTGATCAAATGAAACCTCAAGTTTCAGGAGTAATGGCTTCTTAAGATTCTTATTCAAGCCATAGACAAATCTCTGATTCTTCTTCAATGGGGTATTAATGTACTCAACCCCGTATTTAGACAAAGATTCGAAGGACGCGACATAGTCTGTCACAGAAGATTCACCTTGAACAAGGTCAATGAAACGCCGGGCTAAGGTTACTTTTTCAGCCTCCGGCACAAATTTCAATTCGAATCTTCCCCGGAATTGCTCCAAGTAAGATCTGCCTCGACGATTTCAGAAACTAAAAGCTCATACCAATCCAATGCCCTTTCTTGGAGCATGCTAGAAGCTACTTGGACTCGATGAAGGTCAATAAGGTTCATGCGAGAAAAGATGCGATCGCATGATTTGAGCCAAGCTTGAATTTCTATAACACTCTCGGATCCTATGAATGGCCTTCCACCCAAATCAGTGTAGTCTCTGCACAAGCGTGCAAAACCGGATCTAGGATGAGTAGGCTCCTGATTGGGACCCGCAGCTTGAGCGTTCTTCACGAGATCCAAAAGCTGCTGAGCAGACATGAATACTCCATCCTGAGGAGTAGCGCTAGATTGACCGGCGCTGGAACAACCTGGTCTAACCATTTCTCTTCTTTAAGAAAGAAAGAAAGAAGAGGAAAAAGTTATTCTCAAAATGAATATCAAGCAATCTTGATAGATAAAACAAGGAATCATAAAAGAAAGTAGGATAGAACGGGACGAAGACCCGAATAAAATCCTAAAGCACAACTCCTAAGAAAGACTTAGGACATGATCCTTGCTAAATTATTCTATATTGTTCCGAAGTTTGGCTCTGATACCAAGCTGTGGCGCCCCACCTCTATACCCACGCTAGCCAAGAACATTACGGTGAATGCTGTCGACTAACATGGAGAATAAGGCTGTTGAGGAGCGACCATCCGTGTAATTTCTTTGCGCGAGCACCGATATGTCAGATAATATAACATGCATTCTATTTCAAGAGGAAATCCGACATACCAACACAAACTCAAAGCTACTACACGGTGGCTATATAAATCCTTCGGAAACAAATATAGAAATAAACATAACACAAATCAGTCACAGACAATTCATATCACAAAGGCGGAATAAGATATGAATACTACACTAGGAAGTGTACATCAGAGTAGTGGTCTAAAAAGATCCACAATATCACAAAAGAATAGTTACACGAACTACACAAAAGAATAAGTATACATTAAGGAGTCTATATCTCAAATGTATACAACAAAATAACTACTAATCTAAGTAGTTAACCAAAAGCAAGAGAAATCAATCCCAAGAGAGAAGTCAAGCAGAAGCACCTGTAACATCCCAGTCTGACCCGAGTATTATTTAAGAAGAAAATAATAAACGGATCAGTCTAGCTATAAATATCAGATGAAGTGATATATAATAAGAGATATGACATAAACATATAATAATCACAATGCCAAGCTGTGATATATAAGTAGTTGATAATCAACAAGAGATTAATAAATATCACAAAAATCAACACAAGAATCCAAGAAGTGTCATACTCTTTATTTTGTTCATCAAACCACAAATATTGACGATAATATCAATGTCAATCGCAAAAGTCAATGACGCACAAATTCCAGAAGACTACACAAGAAATCCAGAAATCACAAGGAAAGGATCAACGACGTCGTACAGCGGGACATCCGATGAACCAAATCACAATCAAAAGAGAACAACGACGTCGTACAGCGGGACGTCCGATGAACCAAATCACAAAGACATAGCACGATGCTAGTCTAAAACCTAAAATGATCGTCATGATCAAAGAGAAGTGTCGATTACACTAAGCTAGTAAATATATGAGCTTAGCTTCATGTCCCATAACCACTAGCTTAACTTAAATACTTACGAACAAATTGTAGATCTCCACTAGAAAATTGTCACAAGAGATTCAATCGAACAAGTCCAAGAATTAACCGACGAAGTAAACGCAAGCGTTTCATACCACTCGTTTTACTAAGTCGTTTAATTAGATTTCTCATACGAGTGAGGTAAAGGTTTGTATATACTAATAGATTGGAAAACGGTTTTATAAACGAGTTTGGTATTAAAATAGTATTGAAATCGTTTGAGGAAAGGGTTTTGATATTTACTACTAGTATAGAAAACCTTTATATTTTTAAAGTGACAAATCACGAAGAAGATTGTAAGAACAATCAATCACAAAAATTCACATACGAAGACGTGAATAAAATCCAAAGAAATCGATAAAGAATCCATCGAAATGGATATTCAAAAATCCCTAAAAAGAGTCATCAAAATCATAATAGATGATAACAACAAATAGGATTATCACAAATCGATTTAAATTGGAATTCCAATCCAAAAAGGCAAATTGGACTCAAACAGCAGGTTCAGTCGACTGAACAGAGAATTTCAGTCGACTGACCCTGTACATGGAAATTTTCGAGGTTCAGGAAACTTTCTGTTTCCAGTTTCAGTCGACTGTGCAGAGTTTTTCAGTCGACTGAATCATGCCTGGAAACTCTCGGGTTTCAGGTTCAGTCGACTGAACAGAGTTTTTCAGTCGACTGAATCATGCCTGGGCTGTTTTCCAGCCTTATACAAATGAAGAGCAAACTCTTCCAAAATGCACCCGGACGAACATTGGCACTAAGGGTTTATGCCAATCGGCGACCCGGCCCTATATGCTCCTCGATGCATCACTAGAAGCATGATCAAACATCCATAAAAGGATTTTACACAAATTTGACTTAAAAACCCAAAAATTGGAATATTCACAAAACCAATCCAAATCAAGAGCAAATGCACATGAAGAAGTGTTAGGAATTCATACCCAACAACCAAAGATAATTATAGTCATAGATGTGAGATAAAAATCTCACCTTTGAACTAAATTTAAGAAGATGAAGCTTGAAAGCAATGGCAAGAACAAGCACTCTTCAATCTCAACACTAGAAGCTTGAATCTAAGCTTAAAAGAGAAACATTCCCAAAATTAGGTCTAGGAAATTTCTGAAATTGAATGGAGAAAGAGTTGGAGAAGAAGAAGGAGATGCTTACCAAGGGGTTCTTCTTGAGTTTGGAGCAAGGAGATGGATTTTCTAAGGAAGTTAGGGCTTGGAGTTTTAATTCTTTTTCCTCTCCACCATTTTCAGTTGGAGCTTGAGTTTGAGGAGTTGGAATGAAGTAATGAAGAGGAGAGGGGGATTGGGACTGAATACATAAGTGGTTAATTGGCTCAGCCCAAACCAAAACCCTAAGCAAAAAGTAGCAAAATTCAACTTTCTTCAAACATATCGAATCTTATACTCAAAAAGGTCGCAAACGGCATTTTAAACTCAATGGGAGTGGTCTCGAGTCCTAATTCTACCGTATGCAAAAAGTAGCTTTTCGGACTAAAATCCGACTAACGATAAAATATTTAAATATAAAATCGATAAATATGCGGGTTGTTACATAAGTCTATGATTATCTTTGATTATTGGGTATGAATTCCTAACATTTATTCATGTGCATTGGATTTTGGTTTGGATTGGTTTTGTGAAAATTCCAATTTTTAGTGTTTTGGGTTCAAATCTTTAAAAATCCTAACTTTGAGGTTTGAACATGTTTTGGTGATGCATCGAGGAGCTAATAGGACCGGGTAGCCGATGGGCGTAATCCCCTAGCGTCCGTGCTCGACCGGTTGCAAAATGGAGAGGGTTTGCACTTCTACCAGTCAGGTCGCTCGGCCTGCATATAGGTCGCACCAACATAGGTCGCGCCATGCTTTAAGTCGCACATGCTATGAGTCGGGCATGTTAAGTCGCACCTGCATATAGGTCGCACCAACATAGGTCGCGCTATGCTTTAAGTCGCACATGTTATGAGTCGGCCATGTTAAGTCGCACCTACATATAAGTCGCACCACTTAGGTCGCTCGGCATGTTCATAAGTTGCTCGGTATGTTAAGTCACGCTCCTTAGGTCGCTCGTCTTGCTAATGACTCGGCCTGTTAAGTCACGCTCCTTAGGTCGCTCGCCTCGCTAATGAGTCGACCTGTTAGGTCTCACCTCCTTAAGACGCTCGGCTTGCTTTAAGTCGCAACCAGTTAGGTCGCTCGTTCCTTAAGTCGCTCGGCCTGCCGCTATAGGTCGTACCAACTTAGGTCGCTCGGCTTACTTTAAGTCGCACCTGCTTTAAGTCGCACCTTCTATGTTGCTGATCCCTTATGTCGTATGCCGTGGAGTCGCATGAGTTGAGCTGCTGATTTCTTGTGTTGTATTGTGTTAAGTCGTAAGTAGCAGCTGTTAAGTCGCAAGGGTATTTCCACCTTGATGGATTTGGAATCGAATTCTTTGGGTTTTATTCACGTCTTTGAAAGTGAGTTTTTGTGATTTATTGTTTCTACAATCATTTTTGTGATTTGTCAGTTTAAAAAATATAAAGGTTTCAATACTAGTAGTAAAGCTCGTTTCTTAAACCGTTTTCCAATCTATTAGTATATACAAACCTTTACCTCACTCGTATGAGAAATCTAATTAAACTACTTAGTAAAACAAGTGATATGAAACGCTTGCGCTTACTTCGTTGGTTAATTCTTGGACTTGTTCGATTGAATCTCTTGTGACAATTTTCTAGTGGAAACTTACAATTTGTTCGTAAATATTTAAGTTAAGCTAGTGGTTATGGGACATGAGGCTAAGCTCGTATATTTATTATCTTACTGTAATTGACACTTCTTGATGATCATTGATGATCATTTTTGTGATTTAGACTAGCAAATGTACGATGTCTCTTTGTCTACAAGGGACACTAAACCCCGTTTCTGTGAAGCTTCGGCTCAATTTGGTGGGGTAGCGACCCATGGTCCTCGGACCGTTTTTGTAGAGCCTCGGCTCAAAAAAATTAATGGTTAGCAACCATGGAATAGCGTTCCATTTTGTGATACACGTGTTGGTGGATTTTCATGCTCCCGTTTTGTGATAGGCCTCCCCTTTTTTGTGATTTCTGGATTTCCATTGATGATTTCTAGAATTTGCTTTTTACCAGTTTTCGTGATTTACATTTGATAAATTTTATCAATATTTGTGTGTTGGTAAATTTGTGTGTCATTGACTTTTGTGATTGGCATTGATATAATTGTCAATATTTATGGTTTGGTGAATAAAAATAAAGAGTATGACATTCTTTGATCTTTGAGAAGATTCTTGTGATATTGATTAATCTCTTGTTGATTTTCAGTTACGTACTTATCATAGTATGGCATTTTGGTTATTATATGATTTTGTCATATCTCTTATTCTATATCATTTCATCTGATATTTATAGTGAGACTGATCCGTTTATTATTTTCTTATTAAATAATACTCGGGTCAGACCGAGATGTTACAGGTGCTTCTGCTTGACTTCTCATCTGGGATTATTGTCCTGACTTTTGGCTAACTACTTAGATTAGTAGTTTTTGGTTGTATACATTTGAGATATAGACTCATTGCTGTATACTTATTCTTTTGTGAAGCTCTTGTAACAATTCTTTTGTGATATTGTGGATCTTGTTTGACCACTACTCTGATGTACATTTTCATGTGTCATATTTGTATCTTTTTCCGCCTTTGTGATATGATTTATCTGTGACTGATTTGTGTTATGATATTTCTATATTTGTTTCCGAAGATATTATAGCCACTGTGTAGCAGCTTTGAGTTTGCGTCGGCATGTCGGATTCCCTCTTGAAAAGAAAATGCATGTTATACTATCTGACATATCGGTGCTCGCACAAAGCCATTACACGGATGGTCGCTCCTTAACATCCTTATTCTCCATGCTAGTTGACGACATTACTCTGTAGTGTTCTTGTCTAGCATGGGTATAGAGGTGGGGCCTCACAGCTTGGTATCAGAGCGAAACTTCGGAACAATGTAGAATAATCTAGCAAGGATCATCGTCCTAAGTCCTTCTTAGGAGTCGTGCTTTAGGATTTAATTCGAGTCTTCGTACCGATTTATCCTATTTTCTTTATGATTCCTTGTTTTATCTATCAAGATTGCTTGATTTTCATTTGGTGAATAACCTTTTCCTTCTCCTTTCTTTCTTTCTAAAGGAAGAGAAATGGTTAGACCTGGCCGTCCCAGCGTCGGTCAATCTAGTGCTACTCCCTAAGATGGAGTATTTATGTCTGCCCAGCAGCTTCTTGATCTAGTAAAGAATGCTCAAGCAGTCGGATCTAATCCGGAGTCTACTCACCCTAAGTCTGGATTTGCACGTTTGTGCAACGATTATACCAATTTGGGTGGGAATCCATTCAAAGGATCTGAAACTATTATTGAAGTCCAGGCTTGGCTGAGAACGTGCGATCGAATCTTTTCTCGCATGAATCTTATTGATCTTCACCATGCTCAGGTGGCCTCTAGTATGCTCCAAGAAAGAGCATTAGATTGGTATGAGCTTCTGATTTCTGAAATAAATGAAGCGGATCTTACTTGGGAGAAATCCCGGGAACGCTTAGAGTTAAAATTTGTGCCAAAAGCTAAGAAGGTGACTTTGGCTCGTCGTTTCATAGACCTTATCCAAGGTGAATCTTCCGTGGCAGACTATGTCGCATCATTCGAGTCACTTTCTAAATACGGGGTCGAGTACATAAACACCCCATTGAAGAAAAACCAAAGATTTGTCTATGGCTTGAATAAAAATCTCAAGAAGCCATTACTTCTAAAATTAGAAGTTTCTTTTGATCAGCTCATTGATATCGCTTTTCGACTTGAAGAAGCTGATAGAGTAAGTGATGTTGAGGTTGGGAGTGCTAAACCGAACTTCGCCAACAAGAAAAGGCCTAATAAGTTCAAAGGTCCTTATCCTAACAATAAGAAAGGGAAGCAAGCCTCTCCGGCAACCAAGACTTCTACCTCAAGTGGTGGGCAATGCTACAACTGTGGTTCTAAGGACCATTATGCGAATAAGTGTTCAAAGCCCCGTGCTTGTTGCTATTGCAAAAGCCCGGACCATTATATATCTTCGTGTCCCAAACTTCAAAACAGGAAGGAGGGAAAGCTTAATGTGGTGCAAACTCCTAGTAACACTTCTCGTGGTCAATGTATTTCTCATTCTATCCTTGATGGCATTATTTTATTTCGTGATCATCTTATTCGAGTTCTTTTTCACAGGGGTGCGTCTCACTCTTTTATTTCAAAAGAACTTGTTGATACTTTTTCTTTGGATGTTTTGTGTTTAATAACTTCTTTGAGAATTGCGAATCCGGTTGGTGGATCCGCAACAATCAGTTTATTATGTAAAGATGTTGGGATTATTTTGTGCGATTTTTCTTTCCAAGCCGATTTGCATGTTATGCGCTACTTAGACTTTGGAATGATTTTGGGAATGGATTGGCTTAACCGCTATGAAGCTCAAATCCTTTGTCCTGAACGGACTATTCATCTTCGACATCCTCAATCTGTTAACCAGATTACTATTGATCTTAAAGATTCGGATTCCAGCTTGGCTGCATCTTTATATTCTTTAAATCCTCATGATGATGATGATGATGATGATGAGGAAGATGTCATTTCTCTTATTCATGTTGTTCGTGAATACTCCAACATATTTGAGCCCGTTTTAGGATTACCACCTAAGCGAGCAATTGAGTTCAGAATTAATCTCACCCCTGGAGCTCAACCAATTACTCGTCCTCCTTATCGTATGTCCAATAAAGAAAATGAGGATATGCGCAAACAATTATCCAAATTGGAGACGAAGCAATTTATTCGCTCTAGTTCCTCGCCTTGGGGAGCTTTGGCTATTTTTATGAAGAAATCCGACGGTACACTTAGGCTTTGCGTTGACTACCGCAAGCTTAATGATCTTACTATCAAGAATAAATATCATTTACCTCGGATTGATGATTTATTTGATCAGCTTAGTGGTGCTAGAGTCTTTTCACAATTAGACTTAGCAACCGGTTTTCATCAGCTTCGTATTGCAGAGGATAACATTCCTTTGACATCGTTCTGTACTTGTTATGGATCTTATGAATGGCTTGTTATGCCATTTGGTTTAACGAATGCTCCGGCTTATTTCGTTGACCTTATGAATAGAGTTTTCAAAGACTTCCTCGATCGATTTGTTCTTATCTTTATTGATGACATTCTTCTGTATTCTAAAACCAAGGAGGAGCATTAAATGCATCTTCAAATTGTGTTGGAAACTCTTAGGAGCAATCAATTGAAAGCAAAATTTTCTAAATGCCACTTTTGGCAATCTCATGTGAAGTTTCTTGGTCATATCATTTCTGAATCTGGAATTTTCGTGGATCCTTCAAAGATTGAAGCGATTCGAAATTGGAAGAGACCGGAGAGTGTGACGGAAATCTCTAGCTTCCTCGGATTGGCAGGCTATTACCGTCGTTTTATTAAATATTTTTCTAAAATTGTCGTGCCTCTTACTAGCTTAACAAAGAAAGGTGTTAAATACATTTGGTCGGACAAATGTGAAGCTTCTTTTCAGAAATTAAAAGAACTCCTTTCCGATGCTCCTATTCTTGTGATTCCCGAAGGAAACCTAGATTTTATTGTTTATACCGATGCTAGTCGCGTTGGTTTGGGTGTTGTTCTTATGCCAAGAGAACGTGTTATTGCTTATGCTTCTAGGCAATTGAAGCCCGCCGAGTCTAGATATGCTACTCATGATTTAGAACTCGCGGCTATTGTTTTCGCCCTTCGAATTTGGCGCCATTATCTTTTGGGAGATAAGTTTATTCTCTATACCGATCATAAATCTTTGAAGTATTTATTTTTCCAAAAGGAACTTAATTTGCGTCAACAACATTGGCTCGAGTACCTTGCATCTTATGATCTTGATATTCTTCATACTCCCGGAAATGGAAATCGTGTTGCCGATGTACTTAGTCGCAAGCAACAAGCGGTTGTTTCTATGATGATATCCGAATGGAATGATCTCGAAATTTTATCCAACTTGTGAGATTCGAGATCGTGTTTTCGATTTATGTTCATCTCTTGTTTTATGTAGCCTTGAGGCTCATCCTTCTCTTTTAGACCGCATTCTTGAAGCTCAAAAGCTAGATCCTGAATTGGCACTTCTTGGCCAAAATTTTAGGGATAAAATTGATATTGAAGGTTTGAAAGACTTTGATATTGATTCTCGTGGCGGCATTCGAAAATTTGGTAGACTTATCATGCCAAATATTAGTGATCTTCGTAAAGATATTTTAGAAGATTCTCATCGTTCTAAATTTACCATTCATTACGGTAGTAGTAAAATGTACGTGGATATGAAGCAAATTTATTATTGGGAGGGAATGAAATCTGATATTGCTAACTTTATTAAGTTTTGCATGACTTGCCAACTTGTCAAGGCCGAGCATCAAAAGCCCGGTGGGTTATTGCAACCTTTAGAAATTCCAATTTGGAAGTTGGACCAAGTTTCCATGGATTTTATAGACGGCCTTCCCCGTTCTCGTTCGGGTCATGATAGCTTATCGGTGATATTTGATAGACTTACTAAATCCGTCCATTTTATTTCCGTTCGGTCTAATCGAACCGTACCTTTTTTGGCCAAACTTTTTATCAAAGAAATTGTTAAATTGCATGGAGTTCCTACTTCTATTGTTAGTGATCGAGATCCATTGTTAACTAGTGGATTTTGGAAGAGTCTTCAAAAAGATTTGGGGACGAAGCTTAATTTTAGCACCGCTTATCATCCTCAGTCTGATGGACAAACCGAGCATGTGAATCAAACTCTTGAAGATCTTCTTCGTGCATGTGTTCTTGATTTTGGTGGAAATTGGGAAGATCATATTTCTCTTGTTGAGTTTTCCTATAATAATAGCTTCCAATCTAGTATTGGTATGGCACCATTCGAGGCACTCTATGGAAGGCCATGCCGTTCTCCTTTTTGTTGGCTTGAGACCGGTGAGAAGCTGGTTTTAGGTCCAGATTTTATTCTTGATTCCACAGGAAAGATTGATCTTATTCGTCATAGGATGAAAGAAGCCCAAAGTAGACAAAAATCCTATGCCGATAACCGAAGAAGGAAATTAGAATTTTCTGTGGGAGATCTTGTGTTTATTCGTGTTTCACCTATGAAGGGTGTTGTACGTTTCAATCGATCGGGAAAATTAGCGCCTCGATATATTGGGTCATTTCCTATCACCAAACATATTGGTCCAGTAGCTTATTGCCTTTTATTATCGGCTCAGTTTTCTACTATTCATGACGTGTTTCACGTTTCTCAATTACGGAAATGCCTTCGATATTCCGATTCTATTCTTGAGCCCGGTGTTGTGGAAGAAATTGAAGTTTCGTCTAATTTAACTTATGAGCGACATCCTATTCGTATTGTTGCTTCGGAGGTCAAACGCCTTCGACATAAAGGTGTTCCGCTTGTTAAAGTTCAATGGTCCTCAAATCCTAAGGATTGCTCTTGGGAATCTAGAGAGTTCATCGAGCGAACACATCCGGACTTACTGTCCCGTACCCTTTGAGGTGAATATCTTATTTCAAATTTCTTTTGTGTTGATATGCTTTAATGGTTGTTACCTTATATTTTCTTCTTAAATATTGCGAGGATGCAATTTCTTTAAGGAGGGGAGTCTATAACAACCCACATATTTTACGATTGAATATCTAATATTTTTGTTTAAATATTTTATCGTTAGTCGGATTTTAGTCCGAAAAGTTACTTTTTGCATACGGTCGAAGTAGGACTCGGGACCACTTCCATTGAGTTCAAAACGCCGTTTGCGATCTTTTGAGTATAAACTTTGATATGTTTGGAGTTAGTGGAATTTTACAAGTTTTTCACTTTGGGCTTTGGGTTTGGTTCAGCCCATCAGCCTAAACTATTAACTCTAGCTCAACCCCCTCTTCTCTTCATTACTTCACTTTCATTTCCTAATACTTAAGCTTCATCAAAAATGGAGAGAGGAATGGGAAATTAAAACTCCAAGCCCTACTTCATTTTCAAAATCCAAAAATCTAGCTCCAAATTCTATGAGAAGCCATTGATTCAAGCTTCTTGTGTTGAGATTGAAGTGTGGTTGATTCTTCCTTTGCTTTCAAGCTTCTCCTTCATTGATTTTGTGAAAAAGTGAGATTTTTATCTCACATCTAAGTCTATGATTATCTTTGATTGTTGGGTATGAATTCCTAACACTTATTCAAGTGCATTGGATTTTGGTTTGGATTAGTTTTGTGAAAATCCCAATATTTAGTGTTTTAGGTTCAAATCTTTAAAAATCCTAACTCTGAGGTTTGAATATGTTTTGGTGACGCATCTAGGAGCTAATAGGACCGGGTAGCCGATGGGCGTAATCCCCTAACGTCCGTGCTCGACCGGTTGCAAAATGGAGAGGGTTTGCACTTCTACCAGTCAGGTCGCTCGGCCTGCATATAGGTCGCACCAACATAGGTCGCGCCATGCTTTAAGTAGCACATGCTATGAGTCGGCCATGTTAATTCGCACCTGCATATAGGTCGTGTCATGCTTTAAGTCGCACATGCTATGATACGGCCATGTTAAGTCGCACCTGCATATAAGTCGCACCACTTAGGTCGCTCGGCCTGTTAAGTCGCGCTCCTTAGGTCGCTCGCCTCGCTAATGATTCGGCCTGTTAATTCGCGCTCCTTAGCTCGCTCGCCTCGCTAATGAGTCGGCCTGTTAGGTTTCACCTCCTTAAGAAGCTCGGCTTGCTTTAAGTCGCAACCAGTTAGGTCGCTCGTTCCTTAAGTCGCTCTGCCTGCTGCTATAGGTCGTACCAACTTAGGTCGCTCGGCCTGCTTTAAGTCGCACCTACTTTAAGTCGCACCTGCTATGTTGCTGACCCCTTATGTCGTATGCCGTGGAGTCGCATGAGTTGAGTCGTTGATTTCTTGTGTTGTATTGTGTTAAGTCGTAAGTCACGACTGTTAAGTCGCAAGGGTATTTCCACCTTGATGGATTTGGAATCGAATTCTTTGGGTTTTATTCACGTCTTCGAATGTGAGTTTTTGTGATTTATTGTTTCTACAATCATTTTTGTGATTTGTCACTTTAAAAATATAAAGGTTTCAATACTAGTAGTAAAGCTCGTTTCTTAAACCGTTTTCCAATCTACTAGTATATACAAACCTTTACCTCACTAGTATGAGAAATCTAATTAAACTACTTTGTAAAACAAGTGGTATGAAATGCTTGTGTTTACTTCGTTGGTTAATTCTTGGACTTGTTCGATTGAATCTCTTGTGACAATTTTCTAGTGGAAACTTACAATTTGTTCGTAAATATTTAAGTTAAGCTAGTGGTTATGGGACATGAGGCTAAGCTCGTATATTTACTATCTTACTGTAATTGACACTTCTTGATGATCGTCGATGATCATTTTTGTGATTTAGACTAGCAAATGTGCGATGTCTCTTTGTCTACAAGGGAGACTAAACCGCGTTTCTGTGGAGCTTCGGCTCAATTTGGTGGGGTAGCAACCCATGGTCCTCGAACCGTTTTTGTAGAGCCTCGGCTCAAAAAAATTAATGGTTAGCAACCATGGAATAGCGTTCCATTTTGTGATACACGTGTTGGTGAGTTTTCATGCTCCCGTTTTATGATAGGCCTCCCCCTTTTTGTGATTTCTAGATTTCCATTGATGATTTCTAGAATTTGCGTTTCACCAATTTTCGTGATTTACATTTGATAAGTTTTATCAATATTTGTGCGTTGGTGAATTTGTGTGTCATTGACTTTTGTGATTGGCATTGATATAATTGTCAATATTTATGGTTTGGTGAATAAAAATAAAGAGTATGACATTCTTTGATCTTTGAGAAGATTCTTGTGATATTGATTAATCTCTTGTTGATTTTCAATTACATACTTATCATAGTATGACATTTTGGTTATTATACGATTTTGTCATATCTCTTATTCTATATCATTTCATCTGATATTTATAGTGAGACTGATCCGTTTATTATTTCTTATTAAATAATACTCGGGTCAGACCGAGATGTTACAAGTGCTTCTGCTTGACTTCTCATCTTGGATTATTATCCTGACTTTTGGCTAACTACTTAGATTAGTAGTTTTTGGTTGTATACATTTGAGATATAGACTCATTGATGTATACTTATTCTTTTGTGAAGCTCTTGTAACTATTCTTTTGTGATATTGTGGATCTTGTTTGACCACTACTTTGATGTACACTTTCATGTGTTATATTCATATCTTTTTCCGCCTTTGTGATATGATTTATCTGTGACTGATTTGTGTTATGATATTTCTATATTTGTTTCCGAAGATATTATAGCCACTGTGTAGCAGCTTTGAGTTTGCGTCGGCATGTCGGATTCCCTCTTGAAAAGAAAATGCATGTTATACTATCTAACATATTGGTGCTCGCACAAAGCCATTACACGGATGGTCGCTCCTCAACAGCCTTATTATTAATCTCTTGTCGGATTTGAGAAGATTCTTGTGATATTATTAATCTCTTGTCGATTTTCAATTACGTACTTATCATAGTATGGCATTTTGGTTATTGTACGATTTTGTCATATCTCTTATTCTATATCATTTCATCTGACATTTATAGTGAGACTGATCTGTTTATTATTTTCTTATTAAATAATACTCGGGTCAGACCGAGATGTTACAGGTGCTTCTGCTTGACTTCTCATCTGGGATTATTATCCTGACTTTTGGCTAACTACTTAGATTAGTAGTTTTTGGTTGTACACATTTGAGATATAGACTCATTGATGTATACTTATTCTTTTGTGAAGCTCTTGTAACTATTCTTTTGTGATATTGTGGATCTTGTTTGACCACTACTCTGATGTACACTTTCATGTGTTATATTCGTATCTTTTTTCGCCTTTGTGATATGAATTATCTATGACTGATTTGTGTTATGATATTTCTATATTTGTTTCCGAAGATATTATAGCCACTGTGTAGCAGCTTTGAGTTTGTGTCGGCATGTCGGATTCCCTCTTGAAAAGAAAATGCATGTTATACTATCTGACATATCGATGCTCGCATAAAGCCATTACACGGATGGTCGCTCCTCAATAGCCTTATTCTCCGTGCTAGTTAACGACATTACTCCGTAGCGTTCTTGGCTAGCATGGGTATAGAGGTGGGGCGTCACAAAGGTCGTCCAAGGAAAGTAAACTCTAGTCTTGGATTTGGATAAAAATGTCCTGCTCTTCCTAGCTACTTGCCTTACTATACTGTCAAAGAAATCTAAAATGTTGATACCCAAATTTATTTTGGGCCTTCGTCGAAATTTTAGGAAGTAAAATGAATTTTTTTGTGTATATGTTTGAAATTGTAGTAGAGTATTATACGGGTAATATTGAAGTAAGTTTTTATGATATGTTTTATAAATAAATTATATCTTTATAAAATGTTTGTAAACTTGAGTTATGTTTTTTGAAATGCTTCATATGTGATTTTTGTATTGAATGATATACTATATATATATATATATATATATAAATGCGATGAAAAATAAATTGGTGTAGTTAAGAAATCAATTGAATAAAAACACGTAAGTTATACGCAGATCATTTTAAATACATGACTGTTCTTGATCGAGGATTCGGTTACATGATTTCTAAGTTATTTACATCGTTCCGAACAATGAACTTTTACTTGATTCTTATTGGTGAATACTTGACGCGGAATCTTAATATGATCCTGAGCTTTTCTATTACAATATTGACAATGTAAGGGAAATAAAAGTTCTACTCAAGGAATCTGATCAGAATCTACACTAGAGTGGCCAAGTAATCTATACTAGTTTGGAAGTGAAATTTGCGTAATCAAGCAAGTAATCGTTTTGAATTTTGCAAACAAGTGACTTATGCACATTATATGAGCTTAGGTATATGCTAATAGAGTTAGGGGTATGCCCTAGGGGCAAATATGTATTTTTTTTACATATATCTAACTTGATAACCTCAAATAAAAGTTGTTTTCTTTCTATTATATACTTGATATTATATGTTATATTAATTAATCAAGTTAAAAGTATATGTAATTGAAAATCTATAAATGGTATGTTTTGTGGTAGTAGTTATAAAGTGGTATAACCATGAGTAATTTATCACAGTGAAAATAAAAATACCATTTTAAACATTCCTATTCAAAATGTATTGAGAACGGATATCGATAGTCATTGATACTAGAGTAGGTAACACTCTCCAAATGTTGGGCATTGAATTACTCATGGTTGTTGGAGAACCAAGAGATTACGTACTGATAGTTATTGCATAACTATGAAATAACTCAGTCAATAGTTTTCTATTGGTTAACTTAACAAATGTCAAATAGAAAATATTGATGCGACTAATTTACACAAGTCTTTTGACTTGGGAATATTGTTAATATTCAATGTGGAAGCTCCCTTAGATTATAGTAAATCTTGGCATGGCATCCATCAAACGACTATAGTTCGATTGAGTGGAAGCATTGGAAGTGATATACTATTCAAGAGAGGATCCGTCTCCTCGTTTATGTGAGGTTAGTATCGCGGTTAACTAAAGTTAGCTTAAAATCGAAGTCTCAAGCTATATCATTTTGGTTAATAACAATTGTTATTACTAAACCAAGGACTTTGTGTTTGGATTATAGAGTTGAATAGGACGATATTGGAATTTTGACTATTACCAAATTCAATAAGTCCAAAAGTGGTATAGTTTTGATGAAGAGAATTGGTGTAAATAATAAGCAGTATCGTGTTATGCTTGTATAAGTAAAATTGGATTTTACTATTAAAGATGTGTAGCGGTAAATTTAGCCAGAATGTCATATCATTAACTAAGGCGAAGCGTGAACGTTAATGTTTGAATTGCTCGACATTAATTGCTGACTGAATTTACACATTCGAGTCACGCAACTATATTGTGAATTCTTCAGAAAAACACATGATTTAATTAATTTACAAATTTTTGTAAGTTAATTATTTGAGAAATATTAATTATTCAAAATTTATCAACTTTAATAGCAACCTCTCCTAGTCACCTTACCTTTCTGGTCCTTCCTTCTGCTCCACTCATTCCTTTTGACCCAGCCATTCCTCCTCCCTTGACTTCACTCGACCCTCGGCCAACTCCTCTGCTTCTTCTTCCTGACCTTTCCCCATCTATGCCTTTAGATCCTCTTTCTTCCCTCTCTGTTCAGCAACCTTTTCGTCTCTTCCTTCTTCACTCCCTTCTTTATCTCCTTATTTCTCCTCTCCTCCTCTTAACTGGTCATCTTTGTTTAAAAGTAAACCTAAAAAAGCCAGTCCATACTCTCCTCGTCACTTTGCTATATCATACACTAGAACTCCATTGGCTTTACCTCTAGAAGTGGTCAACGAAGGCATTGAAACATAGTCCGAGTATCTTATGGGTTTCTTATGACAATCTGCCTTTCTTAAACTCAAGAACAACATGTAATACATCCTCGGTATTCATGTGCCCATCGTCTAAGTGTCTGAAAGATAGATCGTGGAGTAAAGAAAATAAAAGAACAAGGAAACAAACATAGATTTTCTCACAATGATAGTGTTACATATACATCATCATAGGATAGTACATATGGTTACTCCAAAATACTACATCAAAGTTACAATAAGTACTATTCCTACTAAGGACAGCTACATCAGCCTGCCCAAGCTACTAATACATAATTTATAGTCACAGATATAGAATCCTACAAGATGTTAATGAAAGCTCCTACTCTATACGACTTCCCAAAATGCTCTAATGAAACCTAACTACTTGGCTACTCATAAAAGGTTAAGTGCCCAAGAGTTTGAGGAAAATAAATAAAACTTTAAGTCAGATATAGGTGTGGTGTGAGTAAAGCATATGTTTAACTTTATAAAAACCTTCAAACCAAAGGTATCTTGTAAGACCACGCCCTGCATAAACACGGATGAGTAGTTACCTTACAATAACCAAAACATTTCTATATAAAATCCTTTGATATTATCCTAATGTATAGGTTTAAAATAAATACTTAATATAGCGGAAATGCTTGCATCTCACATTTCAGTAGTTGGGTACAACTAAGTCCGCAAGGCTCATAGTGGAAAATGGATTCCAACATGAAAAGTTAAGATTCTACCTTCCGAATCAGTACATCTTTAGATAAAATGTATTGGAGGCTACAACCCGTTGCATCTTTGATACTTAAGACCGGCCCTACCCCTTACTGGGTAGCACCGAATATGATCGCCCCTTGGTTGTGATCAACAACCATAGAAGGGATCCCAAAACATACATAGATATCGCTCTAGATTAGGCGATGATCATACCGTAATGGAAGTGACCCACATAGCCTTATTGTATGTCCCTACTTTAGTCATTTACCGGTTGTGAGGCTTGTGGCTACGAATTTACCTTTCCTCCAAGAAGACCATCTTGGAATGCTAGCATTGCCCTTCAAACATCCAATGCATGATAGCATTCATCCATACAAGCTGTTTCGAAATCGAAAAAATATTCAACAATTACTATCTTCCATTTTGTAATTACCCACAAGAAGAATAATACATCCCCATAACATACTTCATAACGATCCATCACGAACCTTATTAGTTTGGAATGGTTCTGATAAATCATACTTATCTGAAACCAGTGTCTCCAAAACTAAGCAATAATTCCCAACCAACTCTATACTGGTTCTTTTGGAAGTATGCAACCAGTATTTGAGTCCTTATCAGGAAACTTAAATATACACAATATAAGAGTTAAAATATGTCATGTTATAAATAGCAAACAATCTGCTACATAGAGTAACTATACAGAGTTCACATATGGACAAATATATTCCTAATTTAAACATGACCCATTGATAAGAATTAATCCTTCCATATTGATCATGTTTCCAATATTTCGACCTTACTCTATCCCTTGTCCAGAAATAAACTCTAAATCTCATATATGAAGGATCAGCTTCCTTATCGGCCTTTAGTGCTAACTATGGGATGGCTTATTTCCCATAATTGTGTCACCATATTAGCATGGTTTCATATTTGTTCGAGGTTACTTAAGGTTAATCGATAAAAAATCCCTTGATTTTAAATACATTTGCAAAATAGAACAATTTTAAACAAAACCGATATTTAGAAATAAAGTGATTTAAAATTTAAAACCTTGTCGATTAATTTAATAATAAATTAAACCCTTAAATAGTAATTAAACATTAATTAAGTGCTAATTAAAATATTAATCAAATTTAATTAAATCCTCTTTTAAATAAAAATTTAATTAATAATAAACCTTAACTAAATATTAAATAATAATTAAACCCTAATGAATAATTAAATAATAATTAATTTTAATTAATAATCTAACATAAGTTATCTTATTTGATTAATACTTAAATATTAATTACCTTTATTAACCAATGATTTAGTACTAATTACCTTAATTAATTAATAATTAAGTAATTAAATAATTACTTTTTAAAACTTATATTATGTTTTAAAACATTTTCCAAAAGATTCCAAAGTGAAAACACTTTTAGATTTCAGAATGAGTTCGTTTTCATAAACTGAAACTATAGCGACTATCGCTATACGACCCAAAATTTTAAACTTTGTTAAATGTAGAAAATAGTTTTTTAAAAACTTCCCTTTTATAATTAAAACTACTTTACAACTTTATATGAAGTTTTTGAACTAATAAAAAGTGAAGCTAAAACTTTATGGAATCTTTTCCAATATCACATAAGTAAAACAAGTTAAAGCAAGGGAATTTCGATGTCTCGCTAACCACAAAATAAATGCTAACTAATCTTTAGCTTATCATAGTATAAGCAACTTCATAGAACATATATACATTCCATAATCAACATATACAAGCAAGGAGTATAACTTGTAAAGTAAGTTGATTTTTAACTTCTAATTTCAAATCCAAACATCATCACATCCAAGTATTTATACATACATACAAAACATCATTTGCTTTTCACCCAAATAAGCATCATATTTGACATTTAGTCAAGCCATAATATAAGTTCAAAAACTTAGTTAATAGTAAGAGCTTTACTCACCAAAAGTCAGCTATAAGGCTTAATTTTTCTAGAACGCGAATACAACCTAAATCTTCACTTCTAGCTTAGAAAAGTGAAGTACTTAGTGACTTAAGCGAACAAAGGGCTCGGCCTAAGGGAGGTTAGTCCTTGGCCTGAATTGGATAAGGGGTGTGTTGGCTTGTTTTGTAAAGGAGTGTTGAAATGGTAGAAGGAGACTTTAAACAAGGATTTAAAAGTTTTAAAATGGAAAAGAATTGAATTTCTTAAAACTTCAAAGCCATGAAATTATTCATGAAAGATTGGAAACAAGAATGTAAGTTTTTGAAATGGAGAATGAAATGGAGAATGAAATGATAAAATGAAAATAAAATTAGGAATTTGGTTTATATACAAGAGGAATTTACTAAATTACCAAAACAACCTTAGGGTACATACACTCCATTCTTTGTTCACCACATCAAAACCTTGCCTCCCTCCCTCCCTGCTCACATGAATCATTGCTCCCCTTCTCACTTGTTTGAGCTAACATGCCTAATCACTTTATGCACTTAATGTTGTTAGAGAACTGAAATTTTATGTCACTTTATTTTACATATAATTTGATTTTAAAATTTCAAAATAAGTCATATCATATCTTATTATACTACTTAAGTTATATTTATATATATATATACATACACACACACACACACACACACATATATATATATATACACTCATACACATTATAAAATCCTAATTTATAAATGTGTGTATATGTTTAATTCAAGTGTCCATAATGTTTTCGACAACTTTTAAGCATTGAAAAGTTGAAATTCCGGAAAACGATTCTCGGTCACATTTCTATTTTTCTTTGAACTAATTATTTTTTAAGCAAAATTAGAAATCTATTTCACTATTATTAGTTATTATTTAAAAGAGTTTTATTTTGAGTTATAATATCGATTAATTAATTATTTAAAATATATTTAAATATCCATATTTAAAGTGATTAAATTCTGGGTTGTTACACTCTCCTCCTTAAACGAATTTTGTCCTAAAATTAGAAAATAAGAAGATAACTCAAAATAACTCAAAAAGCCTTATATTATATATCATTAAATCCGTACAAAAGACATACACTTAATTATCCACAACACAAACTATGTAGATATAATACATACAAACAAACAACCATCCTAACATCAACTCAAGATAGGCTTCTCTCATATGATTTATAGCCTTTTAAGTACCATCTCTTGGATCATCACTCCAATGAATCTTAACTAATTTCGCCAACTTATTTCACGAATTCTTTGCATCCTAATCTATGATATGACGTGAATGCCTAATCACTATCAAATTCAATTTTATTTTCAAATCCTTTTGAACCGTCGTCTCTACAGTCAACGATGGATCATTAACATACTTTCTCAAATGAGACATGTAAAAAACATTATGGACTTCCAACAACCTTTCTGGCAACTGGAATCTATAGGTAAGCGGTCCAATCCTTTCAATAACTTTAAAAGCTCCAATATACCTTGGTGCTAACTTCCTAGTTCTTTGAATCGAACAACTCCTCTGATTGGGGCAATCTTCACAAAAACGGATTCTCCGACTTCATATTCCAAATTTCATAAACTTTTATCAGCTTAACTATTCTGTTGATCCTGAGCTTCTTTCATCCTTATCTTGATCACCGTAACCTTTTCTGTAGATTTTCAAACCATGTCTGGTCCAAGTACTAGCCCATGTCCAGTCTCAACCCAACTTGCCGGTGACTTACGTGGATATCCATAGAGTGCTTCGTACGGTGTCATGCCAATGCTCGCTTGATAATTATAGTTATAGGAGAGTTCCACTAAGTGCATGTGATCTTCCCATGATCCTCTAAAATCCAAAATATATGCTCTTAAGATATCTTCTGGAATCCAGTTTACTTTTTCTGTTTGTCCATCCATTTGGGGATGATATGGCATGCTCAAACTTAGCCTTGTTTTTGAAGTTACTTGTAATGCCTTCCAAAACTTGCTGGAAAATATGGTATCTCAATCACTTATAGTACTCATTGGGACTCTGGGCAATCGAACAATCTCCCTCATATAAGTTTTGACCATAGAAGCTGTAGTTCTTGTCAGTTTTACCGGAATAAAATGAGCACTCTTCATTAGCCGATCCATGATAACCCACACACCATCGTTCCTTTTTCTGGTTTTGGGTAAACCATTGATAAAATCTAATAATATCATCTCCTATTTCCATTTTGGAATTTTGAAAGGTTGAAGTAAACCAACCATCTCCTGGTGATCACCTTTTATTTGTTGGCAGTTCAAAAATTTGCCGACAAAGATTGGGAATTCCTTCTTCATTTCGAGCCACCAAAATACTTGTTTCATACCCTTATACATCTTGTTAATTCCAGGATGGATACTTAACTTAGACTTGTGGCATTATGTTAAAACTAGTTGTCTAAGACCATCCACATCAAGAACGCAAATTCGTCCATTCATCCTTACAGTGCCATAGTTATCAATCCCAAAACTAGAACTTTGACCCTCTTCAATTCCTTGAATAAATTCTAATAGAAGACTATCTTCCTTCTGTTTGCTTGAAATCCTTTCGAAAAGAGTCAGAGTTACTTCTAAGAGAGCCAATAGTGCATTCCTACTAAGAGCATCTGCCAACACATTTGGTTTTCTTGGCATATAGAGAATTCCAAGTTGTATATTGCCAGGAACACCAAACATCGCTATTGCCTTAGGTTCAGATCCTTCTGAGTGAAAAGATACTTCAGTACTTATCATCTATGAAGTGCTTGAACTTTTCGCTTATTTAAAGAAGGAAATTATTAACTAGGGTCCTTAAAGATTAGAATTAAAAAATAGGGAAAGAAGGATTCTTATCCAAAAATTAATGCCTTAACATCTTCAATGCAAAACTAGGACTAATAGCTCCAAGTCATGCGTTGCATAATTCTTCTCATGAGGCTTTACCTATCTACTTGCATAGGCTATAACCTTCCCATATTACGTCAATACTGCACCCAAATCAACTCTACATATGTCCCATATAAATAGTTAACCCTTCTCTGCCATCTATAATAGCCAAAACAGGGACACTTGTCAAACTTTCTTTTAACTCAAAAAGTGTACCCACACACTTTAGAGTCCATTCAAACTTAACATCCTTCTTTGTTAGCTTGGTCAAGTGCTAGGCGATCTTGGAGTAATCCTTTATGAACTTTCTATAATAACCCGCTATCCGTAAAAAGCTTCTCACTTCTGTGGGAGTTTGGGGTCTCTAGAAATTTTGCACAGCAGCTACCTTTGCCGGATCAACTGAGACGTCATCACTCGATACGATATGTCCTATGTATCTTACCTCTGGCTGCCGAAAGTTGCAGCTAAAATACTTAGCTTTAAGAATATTTTTCCTTAACATTTCCAACACCACTTCCAAATGATGTTTACGCTCTTCCTCGATCTTTGAGTAGATAAGAATGTCGTCGATGAAAATCAACACAAACTTATTCAACACATCCTTAAAAGCACGATTCATGAGAATTAATTAAAATTAATGGTACATTGGTTAGCCCAGTAGGCATAACCAACCACTTATAGAAAGAGTCTGGCCCTCTAAAAGCAGTTAGTGGTATGTTATCCTCCACTACCCTTAACTAATGGAAACCTATAGCAAGGTCCATTTGGGAAAATACTCTAACCCTACGAAGTTTATCAAACATATCGTCTATGCATGGTAAGGGATACTTATTCCAAATGGTATGCTTGTTCAACTCCCTCTATTCCATGCATAATCTTACAGAACCATCAGACTTAACTGCAAAAACTATTGCTGATCCCTAACTCGAACAGCTTTCTATAATCAATCATCTTCTTAACAAATCAACGGTTTAGCTTACTAGCTCCTACTTCTCTCTTTGGGCCATTTTATGCCAATGTTGAATGACCAGTCTCACATCAGGAACTAAGTTAATAAAAATTTCAATTTCCTAATTAGAACGGAAACTGGTAATCGGCTAAAAAATACCAAGGAAGTCTTTAACAACTTCTGTTGATCCTAACTCTTCCTCAGATGATTCCAAGGAATAAAGGAAACTACTTATATGTTTGTTACACTTCTTACAAACTATCCTTTCCAATACTTTTTCGCAGTTGGGTATCAACACTACCCTTCTCTTACCGTAATCTAGAATAGCTCCATGTTTTGACAACCAATACATACCCAGAATAACATCAAACACTTTAAAATCAAAGACAAATAGGTCACAGAAGAAATGATGTTTTCGAAAATTAATTTGTACTTTCTCACAAACCAAGCATAGATTTGTTATACCACCTATGGGGTTGGACACACAAGTAGGTTATTCTACAAATTTTGGGGTAGGCTACCAATTCTTTAGAGATAAAACTATGAGAAGCTCTGGTATCAAAAAAAACATGAACTAAACTACCATTAATAAGTAAAGTACCTTCTAAAACTCCCTTCCCGTTTACATCTTCAGAAGTTGGGGCTATTATAGACCTTAATCTACCAACCCTTCTTCAATAGTGGGCGGTCCTTAACCATGTGTCCAGGCTGGTGGAAATTATAGCAAAGTATCTTCTGGAACATTAGAGAGAAAGACTTGGCTTGCTGACAGTATGTTAGAATATGCCCCTTTTTCTTACAATTATAACCAACAACATCTTTATACCCATTTCCCTTACCTCCTCCTTCACGTTTTCCCTTACTTCCCTTCTTTTTACAATTTGGGTTAAACTTCCTTTTATTTGTGTTATTCGTATCACCACTAGGTGCTGCTGCTACTGGCTTCTTATTCAAAAGCACATTATATCTTATGGCCATGTTTACCAAATCTATAAATGATTCCTTCACATAAGCGGTCATCTTTTCATGGAAATCTTCTCTCATTACCCAATACAAACATCTCGTCTTTCTTTTGCGGCGTGTCAATAAGTCAAGGACCAAAATAAGATAGCTCACTAAACTTCTCTCGTACTCCACCACTATATATCTTCCTACTTGCGATCCATGAAACTTCTATATAATTGAGTTTTTCTACAACTAGCATGAATTGGTCATTGAATACTTCTTTGAATCTAACCAATGAGAGCTCATCTTCTAGAACATTTGCGGTGATATAATCCCACCATGTAGTTGCACCCTCTTGAAAATTGCCATGATGCCAAGAACCATTTCAGATCATTAGAAATGTCCAAACCTTTGAAAATCTTCTCACATGACTGTAGCCAAACTTGTACTTCAATAATGGATTCAATACCCTTGAAAAGTTTTCCGCACATCTTTGTAAAATCCTTGCACAAAGCTACGAAGTTTACTCGAGGCTGCATTGAGGTTGCTTCTTCCATTCTTCCAACCCTTCTAACATTCAGGGTACGACCATTTGTGGTTGTTATGCTACTGTTTCCTCTTCCTTGTCCCCTTCTCATACACATTCTTACTACCTGAATAAAGTAAGATATATTTTTAGAATACATAAATGAGATTAACTAGGGGAAAAAATATAAAACCAAACATAGAAATACTGATTGGAACAACATAGAAATGCATTCTCAAAGATTGAACTCATTCTAGTGTACTACTAACCCTATCTCTAATGAGTTGACCTCAACCAAGGCTTTCGCTCAACCTTATCTTTGATAGCAAGTGTGATGATCTTCCTTTCTTACACCTAAAGATGATACTTAATACATCCTCATTATTCACGTATCGATCATCTAAGTGCCCAAAAGATAGGTTGTAGGGTAAAGAAAATAAAAGGATAAGGAAACAAACATAGATTTTTCTTACAATGACAGAGTTACATATACATCATCACATGATAGTACATATGGTAACTCCAAAATATTACATAAAAGTTATAACAAGTACTATTCCCAGCAAGGGCAGCTATGTCAGCTTGCCTAAGCTGCTAATACATAATATACAGTTATAATGGAAATATAATCAACTACAAGATGATGATGAAATCTCCTACTCCATATTGCTTTCTAAAATGCTCCAAACAAACATGACTACTTTGCTACTCCTAAAAATTTGAGTATTCAAGAGTTTAAGGGAAAAAAAATAAAACTCCGGGTCAAACAGGGGTCTAGTGTGAGTAAGTATAAGTTTATCTTTATAAAAACCTTCAAACCAAAAGTATCTTGTAAGACCATGCCACACATAAACACCGACATGTTTTATCTTACATAACCAAAACATTGCTATATAAAATTCTCAGATATTATCATAATGTCTAGGTTTAAAATAAATATTTGATATAGCTGAAATGCATGCATCTCATATTTTAGTAGTTGGGAACAACCAAGTCTGTGATGCCTGTAGTGGAAAATGTATTCCAACATGAAAAGGTAAGGTTCTACCTTCCGAACAGTATACCTTTAGATAAAATGTACTGGAGGCTACAACCCATTAGATCTATGATACTTTGGACTGGTTATACCCCTTGCTGGGTAGCACCGAATATGATAACCCTTTAGTTGCAATTAATAACCATAGAAGTGATCCTGAAGCATACATAGATATCGCTCTATATTAGGCGATGGTTATACCTTAATGGGAGTGACCTATATAGCCCTGTTGCACGTCCCTGCTTTAGTCATTTACTGGTATCAGGTTGGAGGCTATGCATTTACCTTTCCTCGTAGCATACCATCTTGGATTACTAACGTTGTCCTCTAGGCATCTAATCCAATGATATCATTCATCCACACAAGTTATTCTAGGATAAAACAAACATTCAACAATTAATATCTTCCATTTTGGAATCACCCTTAGGAAGAATAGTACATCTCCATAGCATAATTCTTAACGATCCATCAAGAATGTTATTAATTTGAAGTGGTTTGAATAAATCATATTTATCCAAACCAGTGTCTCCAAAACTAAGCGATAATTCCTGGCTAACTCAATTTGGGTTCTTTCGGAAGATTGCAACCAATATTCGAGTCCGCACCGAGGAACTCAAATATACACAACATACTTCCTGAGTTAAAACATGTTAAGTCACAAATAGCAAACAATCCGCTACTTGGGGTAATTATCCAGAGTTCGCATATAAATTTCCATATGCTTAAATAAAACATGCCCATTGATAAAAATTAATCCTACCATATCTATTATGTTTTCGATATTTCAACTTTACTCTATCCTTCACTTAGAAATAAATCATAGATCTCATAGATAGAGGATTAGTCCACTCATTGGCTTTTAGTGCTAATTATGGGATGACTGACTTCTCATAAATGTTTCACTGCATTAGCATTAGTTTCATATTTTTTCAAGGTCACCTAAGATTAATTTACAAAGAATCCCTTAATTTAAAACACCTTTACAAAAGAAAACAGTTTTAAACACAGTCGTTATTTAAAAATAAAGTGATTTAAAATTTAAACACTTATTAATTATCTTAATAATAAATTAAGCCCTTATTAAATAATAATTAAATATTAATTAAGTCTTAATTAAATCTAAATTAAATTTGACTGAATCGGTAATTAATTAATAATTAAACCCTCTTTAAATAAATAAATAATAATTAACCTCAAATAAATAATCAATTAATAATTAATCCTAAATTACTAATAAATAATAATTAACTTTTAATTAATAATCTAATTAATAATCTAATTAAAATTATCTTATTTAATTAATACTTAAATATTAATTACCTTTATTAACTAATGATTAAGTACTAATTACCTTACTTAATTAATTAATAGTCATTGATTAAATAAATAAATAAATAAACAAATAACTACTTTTTGAAACTTAAATTATGTTTGAAACGTTTTCTAAAAAGATTCCTAAGTGAAAACACTTTTAGATTTTGGAAGAAGTTCGTTTTCACGAACTGCCCGAAATTTTAAACTTTGTTAAACATACCTAATAGTTGTTTTACGAAAGATTTCCTGTTATATTTGAAACTACTTTACAACTTTATATGATGTTTTGGAACTAATAAAAAGTAAAGCTAAAACTTTATGGAATCTTTTCCAAAATCACATAAGTAAAACAAGTTAAAGTAAGGTATTTCCGATGTCACACAAAGCAAAAAATAAATACTAACTATTCTTTAGCTTATCACAACATAGGCCAATCCACAAAAATTATATACATGCCTTAGTTAACACATACAAGCAAGAACTATAACTTGTAACTAACTTGATTTTTACTTCTAAATTCAAATCTAAACATTATCACATCCAAGTACTTATACATACATACAAATCAACATTTGTTTTTCACCAAACGAGCATCATATTTACTATCCAAGTCAAGCCATGATATAGGTTTCAAAACTTAGTTAAAGGCGAGAATGCTTTAGTCACCAAAAGTCTACTAAATCAAGCAAACTTTTTCTAGAAATCGAACACAACCTAAGTCTGCACTCTAGCTTGGAAAAATGAAGTTTCTGGTGACTTAAGCAAGCAAAGGGCTCAGCCTAGGGGAAGTTGGTGGTTGGCCTTGATGGGATGCGGGGTATCTTCAATTGATTTGTGAAGGCAAAGTTTTGAGATGGGTGAATGAGGCTTTGAACAAGGATTTAGAAGTTTTTAAATGGAAAAGGATTAAATTTCTTAAAACTTTAAAGCCATGAAAGTGTTCGTGAAAGCTTAGAAACAAGAGTGTATATTTCTGAAATGGAGAATGAAATGACATAATGAGAATAAAATTAGGTATTTGGTTTATATACAAGAGAAATTTATTAAATTACCAAAACAACCTTAGGGTACATACCCTCCCTTCTTTGTTTGCCACATCACAACCTTGCCTCCCTCCCTCCTTGCTCATGTGAATCCTTGTCCCCCTTCTCACTTATTTGAGCTAACATGCCTAATCACTTTATGTACTTAGTGTTGTTAGAGAAATGACATTTATAACACTTTATTTTACATATATATTTTGTTTTTATATTTTAAAAATAAGTCATATCATATCTTATTATACTACTTTATATATATATATATATATATATATATATATATATATATAAACAAACGCACACATACTTATACATACATATTACAAAATCCTAATTCATTTATAAATGGGTGTATATGTTTAGCTCAAATCTGCACAACATTTCTGACAACTTTTAAACACCAAAAAGTCAAAATTTCGGAAAATGATTTTGGATCACAATTTCTATTTGTTTTAAACTACTTATTTCTGTAAACAAATTTTGAAAACTATTTCGCCATCATTAGTTATTATTTAAAAGAGTTTTATTTTGAGTTATAATATCAATTAATTAACTATTAACAATATATTTAAATATTCGTATTTAAAGTGATTAAATTCTATGTTGTTACACTTCCTTTTGTGTTTTGTGATTAATTACATGGCAGTTAAGTCTGATCTTGGTAGGCACTGGAAGCTTAATGGTAACTACACTATGCTCTCAGATAAGCAAAACTTTTACTTTAAGTTCTCTTGTCAGGAGGACAAGACGAAGGTATTAAAAATGGGTCCCACATTTATTAGTTACCAAATGTTCATAGTAACAGCTTGGAATCCTAGTTTTAGGTTAGCTTAATTGAAGATTAAGTCTGTTCCAATATGGATACACCTTTACAAAATTCCTCTAAAGGCATGGACCCTTATAGGGATAAACTCGCTTTCCTATCACGTAGAGAAATTGATATGTTATAATGAGAGTACATAGAAAATGAAAAGGTTTGAGTATGCCAAATGCCTAATAGATTTTACTCCTGATAAGGAACTTTTTGATTTTTTATGTGTTGGTGATGATTAATGTGATAGTGTGCAAGTTGAGTGCTCGTGGAGGCCTCTTATATGCACTCACTGTAAAAAAATTCGACATTCTACTATGAACGTGAGATGGTCAATGAAGAATTGATAGTTGGTGAGGATGATAATTTGAATGGGAAAAGTATGTACTCGGTGTGTGAGGATATGGCAAAGAAAACTACAAACAAATTGACTGAAATGGAGAAAGGTAAAGCTCAATTTAATGGAGATTCAACTGTAAATGAAAATGGTTTTGTTTTTGTCATCCATAGAAATCAAGTGGCCAAAAAGAAAAATACCGATCAACAAATGAAATGGAGGAAAGTTAGACAAAGTGTATCTGGCTCTTCTATTGTTGGAACCTATAATGTTATGGAAAAATAATTCTATGTTGCATAATTTAGAAGGACAATTTAATAAGAGTTCTACTAGTCAAATTGATGTACACAAGAACAATTTTGAAGTTCTAGAAGTCATTGAAGAAGGATAAATTGATGATTCAGAAGATAATGTGGTTGGTGATGCATTTATTCCCTCTGTTCCAAACTCTACTGACCATGCAAATGAATTTTAACATGCACATGCAAATCCAGTTACATGTGCACACGCTATTTCAAATGAAAATGTTCCTTCTCGCAGTACTAAAGCTACTAATATTACACCTAATGTTGTTGCGAATGAAATCTTTTCCTCTGAACTGCGTTCCTCCTACATCTGTGCAAATCAATCAATCTCCGCATCATTTACCACTCTTGATCTTGTCAATCATTCTGTGCTCTCTGATATGCACTATGATTCTATTAGTTTTCTTAATATGCACAATGTATTGCACAATTCTCAAGTTCAACCCTCTTCATCTTCTAAACGAATACACTTGTCCAATGCAAATCTTAATCATCCTGGTATTCGTTCTTCTGATAAATCCTTATCACTTATTAGTCCATATATTCATATCTGACCTCATCAAACATCATTCAAACTGATCATTCATCTGCATCTTCTGTTCATTCTAAATCTTCATTAAGGAAACATGGCAGACCTTAGAAACTTCCAAATTCTAATGCTCCTTCAAATACTGGTAATGAGATTAACTTCACGCTTGAACAAACTTGTCTCAGTCGATCAGATATTCATCCTCATTCCCCTGTTGATATCATTACCAGATCTAAAACGCCAACTGTTTAATGATACACAATATTGCTTATTGGGATATAAGAGGAGCTCATTCAATTGATAGGCAACTTGAACTTAAGAATCTCATTAAAACCTTCTCTTTGCAATTATTAGAAGTGGCTGAAAGCAAACTTAATCATGAACTAACTTAAAAAGCCTAAAATTTTATAAATCTATCTTGGCCCATTCTCCACGACCTATCCCAAGCTCCCAATGGCAGATTACTTAACCCCTTCATCTTCTCCAATTCTCCCATCCTCGTCCATAGACAATCATCGAATCGGTTATCACTCACCTCTCTTCTAAGCTAACTTGTCATTTAACTTGTGTTTATGCTGAAAATAATAAAGAGCATAGATATGTTATGTTACATATCCTCCCCGGTTTATCTTCAGTAAATTCCCCATCGCTATGTATTAGGGGCTGGAACTGTATGCAATATGCAAAGATAAACTTGGTGGTGTTCCTTTCTTTATACAAGCCATAATACCTCTTAGCAATACTACATGCAGATGATCTCCTCCCTATTATTTCTTCTGGATGCTTCTACACATGGAGTAACTGCAGTTGATCTAGAAATAGAACCTTAAGCATGTTAGATAGAGCATATCAAAACATGCAAGCTATTCTTTCATAGCCTAATCTTGCTGTCTCTTTCCCTCCTCCATCTCTTTCTGATCACTCTGTAATTATCTTAGACCGGGAAAAAGTTGCCACTAAAAGTCCATCCTCATTTTCATGTTTTAACAATTGGATTGAGCATCCTGATTTTTTGGGCATAGTTAATGATTGTTGGAGCACTAATATTTATGGTAACCCCATGCATTTTTTTAAGGTTAAACTTAGGTTGTTTAAGGTTGCTTTGAAGATCTGGGCTAATAATATATTTAGTAATGGTTCTAAGTTATCTGTTGACATTAGACTTAAGCTTTATGATACTGAAGTTGCTCTCCTCTCATCCCCATTGAATAGTTTGCTTGCTGTTGGTAAGCATGACCTTAAATATTCCCTCCATCATGCCTTATTGGATGAGGCTATAATGACCATGCAAAAATCAAAGGATCTTTGGTCTGTGCATGGTGATAAATATACTTCCCATTCCCACAATTTCCTAAGAGTCAAGCAATATCAAAGTAATATTTCTACAGTCCTTGACATGAACAATATCACTTGTAATACTTCTGAGAATATTCAAAAAGCATTCACTACTGGAACTACAGTGTATTCCAACGCGCAGTTTCCAACGGCCTCCAACGACTTTTTTAACAGCTTCCAACAGCGCGTTGGATTTTGTCGTAACCGTCTGAAGCCGTTGGAAATTAGCCGTTTGCGGCCGTAGAAAGCCGTTGGAAAATTTTCAACATATTTTCCAGAGAACCGACCTGCAGCTCATTCTTCTTCCCCAAGCACATTTTTTACCCAATTCCCCCATTCACCACCTCCTACCTCCTACCTGCTACCGCTGCCCCAAACACCATCCCAACCACCTCCGACGCCATCTAGAAGCTGTTGCAGCCCATCTCCACCATTCTAGCTCTCCAAATCGGTAATTTTGCTAAACCTAATATTTAGGTTTTTTATTTAGGATTTAATTTGAATTGTGATTGATTCCTACTTGTTAGTGTATACATATTACATTATGTTATCCCCTAATTGCAACTATTATACCATAATGAACAAGTTATTATCGATTGAAAATTTTGTAATTTAGGATATTGCATTAGTTTATATTGATTTGGTTGGTATATCAAACATATGTGTGTGATAGAGTTTATTGCATTTTGGGAGCCGTTAGAACGGATATTTGACGCAGCGGATAAATCGAAACAAACTTCAATCGATGGAATGTAGCAATCGGTGAGTTGAGAATACTGCAAGGCCCAAATCCGTTGATCCAAAGATACCGGATTCTAGCTATCTTCGTCTCGTTGATCGCGCACGATACCGAGAAAGAAGATCTACGATTCTTCGTACGTTGATCTAGCGCACTAGATACCGTGAATCGGCTTCTACGATCGTTGAATCGAGCGCACTCGATTAACCGAAAGAGGAGATAGGAGATCACACTCAACTACCAATTTGTATGAAAGCACAAAGCTAACAAAAGAGAATTTTATTCAAGAATCAACAACCATTACAAATGATATCACCCGCCTATTTATAGGTTTTACAACTCAACTCCCACGACTCAACACAACACATAGGTCGTGAACGACCTATCAAACCCGCGATCTAAAATTTACAACACAACAACACTCTAGGTCGTACACGACCTATCAAACAAGTACAACACCAAACACGACTTATATATATGTACAAAATCACGACCTTGCAACCTTCAGCAGCGACTTAAGAATGCGCGTCTTGAAATCGGTCGTTGAACGACTTAAGCATTTGAGCGGCATAGCGACTTATGTATCTCAGCGACTTAAAATATACGGCATAAGCTTGGATGACATAAAGAGTGTAGCGACCCAGAATGAGCGACCTAAAAAAAATCAGCGACCTAATATGTCTTCACACGACCTATCTTCGCGCGACCTAAAAAGAATACGCGGCAACACTCTTCAGCGACTTAAGAGTTAGGTCGTTCGCGACTTATAGAAGTTAGGTCGTTCGCGACCTAGGGAAACTGTAACCCGCCTTCCCCAGCACTCTTCATACGACCTAACTAGATCGTAGGTCGTTGCACGACCTATCACTATGTAGCTTTCTGAACCTCCTTCCTTGTAACGACCTATCCCCAAACGACTTAGCAAATTAACTCGTTCTTCATTAAATCGCGAAATCCCACTAGGTCGTTGCCGACCTAAAACTTGTTGCACTGAATCATGTAACTCGATAGGTTGATCTCTTTGGTCCGTTAGGTCGGTTGGACGACCTATCAACACACTAGGTCGCAGCCGACCTAAATACAACACAAATGGCACATCTCGGCTTTCACTAGGTCGTTCACGACCTTTGCTAGGTCGCCGGCCCCCATATGATTGTAGAATCTGACGTATTCCATCATCTAACACATTAGGTTGTAAGTCGTTATGGACTTCACGACTTGAAGCAATCGAACCCACCTCCTGGCCTGCATCATCCTCCCCTGGTTGAGGAAAATTCGACCTCGAATTTGTAAATTCCTCCACCTCAGATTGTTCATCCCCATAATATGGTATAAGATGCTTAACATTGAACACGTCAGAAGTGTATATGTCCTCCGGTAACTTCAACTTATAAGCATTCTCATTAATCCGTTTCACAACTTCTACATGTCCAAATTTTCTGGCTTTCAACTTATTATAAGTGGCCACTGGAAAACGATCCTTTGTTAATACAGCATACACCAAATCGCCTTCGTTAAATTCAACATTTCGTCGCTTCAAATCTGCAGACTTCTTATACTTCTCATTCGACTTTTCCAATCGTTCCTGAACGATCCTATGGCACTCCGTCAAACCTTCAACAAAATCAGCAGCTCGTTTAACCGTCCCCTTTGGTTGTGGTACTACCGCTAAGTCCAACGGTCCCCTGGGTAAATTTGAATATACAATCTGAAATGGACTGAATCCCGTGCTACGATTCACTACATGATTATGAGCAAACTCTGCTTGGCATAACTTCATGTCCCAACTTTTCAAATTGTCTTTTACAAGACATCGCAACAAATTTTCCAATGATCTGTTAACAACTTCTGTCTGTCCATCAGTTTGTGGATGATAAGCACTGCTGAAATTCAACTTCGTTCCCACCATCTTCCACAAACTTAACCAAAAGTGACTCAGAAAACGAGTATCTCTATCCGGCACAATAGATTCTGGCAATCCATGAAGTCGATAGATCTCCTTGAAAAATAACTGAGCAACACGAACAGCATCTGTCGTCTTCTTGCAAGCGATAAAATGTGCCATTTTAGAAAACCTGTCAACCACTACATATATAGAATCATTACCACGCTGCGTTCTCGGCAATCCCAATACAAAGTCCATACTCACATCAACCCATGGTTTAGCCGGTACATGCAACGGCATATACAACCCAGCATTGGTCGCGGTTCCTTTCGAAACTTGGCAAATATGACATCGCTCCACAAACCTTCCCACTTCTTTCCTCATCGACGGCCAAAAGTAAGACTGTGAAATCAATTGCAAAGTACGATCACGGCCCACATGCCCTTCCTCGTGCAACTCCTTGATAATTTTCAATCTCAAACTACAATCTGGAATACATAATTGATTTCCCTTGAACAAGAATCCATCAATCATCACAAATTCATCCGAACTTCCATCCTTAACTTTCTCAACAAACTTTGCAAAGTAAGGATCCTCCCCAAACAATTCTGGCAACATTTCAAACCCTGTCACTTCAACCTTCATTGTCGTTAATAAATGACTCCTCCTACTCAAGGCATCAGCTACCCGATTCGTCACCCCTGATTTGTGCTTAACGACAAAAGTAAACTGCTGTAAATAAGCAATCCATGATGCATGTCTCGCTGAAATCTTGTCCTGCCCCTGTAAATGCTTCAATGCTTCATGATCAGTGTACAGAACAAATTCTTTCTGAAATAGATAGTGTCTCCAATGCTTAACAGCTTGTACAACAGCATAAAATTCAACGTCATATGTATTGTATCTCATCTTTGCCCCTGACAACTTTTCACTGAAATATGCAATAGGTCTTCCCAGCTAACTCAACACTCCTCCAATTCCAACCTTTGATGCATCAGTGTGTAGCTCAAACAACAACTGGAAATTAGGTAAAACAAGAATTGGTGCTGTCGTCAACAGTTCTTTGATTCGTTCAAAAGCAATCCCGGCTTCTTCTGTCCACGAAAACTGTTTACCCTTCATGCAATCAGTAACTGGAGCCATCACACTACTGAAGTGTGGAATGAATCTTCGGTAGAATGACGCTGGCCCATGAAAACTTCTCACTTTCGTAATTGTCTTTGGTTGTGGCCAATTCCTGACTGCTTCAACTTTACTCTGATCAACTTGAATACCTTCTCCTGAAACAACATAACCCAGAAATAAAACACTGTTCGTCATAAACACACATTTCTTCGTAGCAGCATAAAATTGTTCCTCACGAAGAATAATCAATACTTCCTTCAAATGATGAACATGCTCCTCCGTACTCCTGCTGTAAATCAGAATATCATCGAAATAAACCACGACGAACTTCCCAATGAATGGTCTAAAGATTTGATTCATCACCCGCATGAATGTACTAGGTGCATTTGACAAACCAAATGGCATAACCAACCATTCGTATAACCCCTCTCTTGTCTTGAAAGCTGTCTTCCATTCATCTCCATGTCTAATCCGAATTTGATGATAACCACTCTTCAAGTCAATCTTTGAAAATATAGTTGCCCCACTCAACTGATCCAGCAAATCATCCAACCTCGGCATAGGAAATCTATAACGAACAGTAATCTTGTTCAAAGCTCTACTATCTGTACACATTCTCCATGTTCCATCCTTCTTTGGTATCAACAAAGCTGGTACTGCACAAGGACTCAAGCTTTCCTGAACACGTCCCTGCTCAAGTAACTCTTCCACCTGCCTTCGTAACTCTTCATGTTCCTTCGGACTCATTCGGTAATGTGGTCGATGTGGTAACACTGCTCCTGGAACAAGATCAATTTGATGTTGAATGTCTCTCAATGGTGGTAACTTCTTAGGCAACTCCTCTGGAAATACATCTTCAAATTCTTGCAAAACTGCCTTGCTTCTTCAGGAATTTCAACCTCTTCACTGCTCTCTCTCCCAATCAACAAAAATACTTCAGGTTCCTCTTCAACCTCCTTAACAAACTCCTTCAAAGTCAACAGAGTTTTCAATTCCTCAATTTCCTCCAGCTTGCTCTCCTTCTGTTGTTGCTTCTTGGGAACCAAAGTGATTTTAGTACCCTCGAACATGAAACTGTAACTATTAGCACGACCATCATGTTGCACTGCTCTATCAAACTGCCATGGTCTTCCCAACAACAGATGACATACGTCCATATCTACAACGTCACACCAAATTTCATCTTTGTACTTCTTCCCAATAGAAAAATTCACACAAGCTCTTCGACACACCTTCACTTCACCACCCTTCCTTAACCATGCTAACTTGTACGGTTTAGGATGTTTCTCAGTTTTCAAGTTCAACTTCTTCACAGCCTCGGTAGAAATAATATTATCGCAACTTCCAGCATCAATAACGAACTTGCAAACTTTTCCCAGAATAGTGCATGTCGACTGAAATATGTTACTCCTCAACCAACTACAATCCTCCTCTTGCTTTGGTGTAAGACATGACCTCCTCATCATAAGATTACAACTTTCATCTCCAGATAATTCTTCTTCCTCCTCAACATAAGGGGTATTTGAACATTCTGCCTCCTCACTATCATCCTCAACCTCAGCAACCATTGCTCTCTTCTTCGGCTTCGGACATTCATTGCTTTTATGACCCAACTCCTGGCAATTGTAACATTTGAAACCACTGTTAACCTTCGTCTTCTCAGCCTCTTTCACCACTGGCTTATTGACAGGTTTAGGTACATTAGAACCTCCACTAACACCCCTTGCTTGATTATTGGAATTAGTAAACACACCACCTCCACGTCTTCCTTGCTTCTCCCAAGCCAACGCTTTCTGATGTGCCTCTGCCACTGATCTAGGATCAAACATATTAACCATATCCTGGATCTGCATTCTCAATCCCCCAATGAATCTAGCAGTTAACTGTTCTTCCGTTTCCATGATATCATTTCTGGCAATGAGTTGGTAAAATTCGTCAGCACAATCACTAACAGACTTCGTCCCTTGCCTCAGATTCTGCAATCTCTGGTACATAAGTGATTGATAGTTGTATGGTAAGAATGTAGCCCTCATCAATTTCTTCATCTTCTCCCAAGATTCTATCTTTGACTTCCCCATTCTCTCCCTGGTAAGTTTAGTTTGCTGCCACCACGCCAAAGCTCTCCCCCTCAACCTAGTAGCAACTAACTTTACTCTCCTATGCTCAGGAACCTCCTTGAAATCAAAGATCTCTTCAATATTTGACACCCAATCAAGAAATTCTTCAGCTACCATCCCTCCTTTAAACTCCGGAATCTCCATCTTTATACCCGATTCCCAACGTCGATCATCATCAATAACCCGATACTGACGTTGTCCCTGATCTCGGTCTCTGAAATGAATACTTCCCCTATCACCGTCAAACTCCTCATCAAAGTCTGATGCATATCGTTGTCTTTCACGCCCTCCAGCATCTCTACCACCACTCCTACTACCAACATCTCGTCTATCATGATCATCAACATTCCTCCTACTTCGTTTATCAACACTCCTAGGCTCTTGACTTTCTCTCCTCTCCCGTTCTGAATGTGATGACACTCTACTACCCCCACGGATGGATTCAGGTGAATTTCTTCTTCTACTTTGATTCATATCAATCATAAGCTTCTCCAACCTACCAATGCCTTCATCAATCTTCTCATGCATACGTTGTTCCATTTGATCGGCCTCTTCCCTTCTATACAACGCTTCCATATTTTGATGTCGGTTAGCTCTCCTTGGTGGCATGATCGGAAAACTTCACAAATTCAACAATTCACAAATAACAAGTCACGGCTTAAACTTCAAGACCCTTCACTAGGCTCGGCTACTTCACAAGTATACACGGCCTAACTTCGATTTCAAACACTTTCAAAATAGAATGGATCGAAAGTTCTCCCTCTTGTTGGAACTTCAATAAGAACACAAAGAACTCCAACTTCAAACTTCAACTTCAAATACATGGCTCCAAGAATCAACTTAGCTATGATTGGCTAAGTATCGCTCTGATACCAAACTGACGCAGCGGATAAATCGAAACAAACTTCAATCGATGGAATGTAGCAATCGGTGAGTTGAGAATACTGCAAGGCCCAAATCCGTTGATCCAAAGATACCGGATTCTAGCTATCTTCGTCTCGTTGATCGCGCACGATACCGAGAAAGAAGATCTACGATTCTTCGTACGTTGATCTAGCGCACTAGATACCGTGAATCGGCTTCTACGATCGTTGAATCGAGCGCACTCGATTAACCGAAAGAGGAGATAGGAGATCACACTCAACTACCAATTTGTATGAAAGCACAAAGCTAACAAAAGAGAATTTTATTCAAGAATCAACAACCATTACAAATGATATCACCCGCCTATTTATAGGTTTTACAACTCAACTCCCACGACTCAACACAACACATAGGTCGTGAACGACCTATCAAACCCGCGATCTAAAATTTACAACACAACAACACTCTAGGTCGTACACGACCTATCAAACAAGTACAACACCAAACACGACTTATATATATGTACAAAATCACGACCTTGCAACCTTCAGCAGCGACTTAAGAATGCGCGTCTTGAAATCGGTCGTTGAACGACTTAAGCATTTGAGCGGCATAGCGACTTATGTATCTCAGCGACTTAAAATATACGGCATAAGCTTGGATGACATAAAGAGTGTAGCGACCCAGAATGAGCGACCTAAAAAAAATCAGCGACCTAATATGTCTTCACACGACCTATCTTCGCGCGACCTAAAAAGAATACGCGGCAACACTCTTCAGCGACTTAAGAGTTAGGTCGTTCGCGACTTATAGAAGTTAGGTCGTTCGCGACCTAGGGAAACTGTAACCCGCCTTCCCCAGCACTCTTCATACGACCTAACTAGATCGTAGGTCGTTGCACGACCTATCACTATGTAGCTTTCTGAACCTCCTTCCTTGTAACGACCTATCCCCAAACGACTTAGCAAATTAACTCGTTCTTCATTAAATCGCGAAATCCCACTAGGTCGTTGCCGACCTAAAACTTGTTGCACTGAATCATGTAACTCGATAGGTTGATCTCTTTGGTCCGTTAGGTCGGTTGGACGACCTATCAACACACTAGGTCGCAGCCGACCTAAATACAACACAAATGGCACATCTCGGCCTTCACTAGGTCGTTCACGACCTTTGCTAGGTCGCCGGTCCCCATATGATTGTAGAATCTGACGTATTCCATCATCTAACACATTAGGTTGTAAGTCGTTATCGACTTCATGACTTGAAGCAATCGAACCCACCTCCTGGCCTGCATCAATATTGCATTTGTGCGAACACGGGTTTTGTATTTGTGCGAACACGCGAATTGATTTAGTATATAAATGAATTTGTAATAAATGAAATTTGTGTACAAATTTTGTGTATAAATGAATTTAGTACTTATGTAATAAAAAGGTAAAATATAAACCAATATTAATTAAACGAGTTATATATTTAAATTTAATATAAACAAAGATTTAAATCGTTAGATATATTTGACCCCGTCTGACAAGTGTTGCATATGATCGTTTTAGGAATTTTCATTTTTTCCACAAAACGGACAACTCTATTCATCTGATACATCATTTGTCGGATTTGTCCCTGTATTGGACAAGTTACAAACACTATAAAGTAATTATATTTCGTCAATCATATCACTTTAAACGGTTCACAAAATTTCAACGGCATTTCCTTTACGTTCCTTGTGTACACACATTTGTGTACGATACAAGGAACACAGGGGAAATGCTGCCGAAATTTTGTAAAATCGTTTAAAATGATATGATTTACGGAATATAATTACTATTTTGTTTGTAATGGAAAGTAGGATGACCGGCCATCAAAAAAGACATGTAAGTGGCAATGAATCAATAGTTGTTTATTTAAAATGAAGCTTGTAGAAAAAATATAAAATTTAGTACATGTTTGCTAAATCAGTAAATAAAATTTAAACAAAATATAAAATGAACGATTTATAATTTTTTTACTTTATCATAGGTTTTCAAGTAGGAAAAATGATCAATTACTTTAATGATCGGAGCTGGATGTATCAAAGAAGGGAAATTGATGACGCAATAAGTGAACATTTTCTAAAAGGGGTATAAGTGTTTATCGAATTTGCTATAAGTAATATTGCAAACGATGAAGAAATTCGTTTTCCATGTAGTAGATGCAAATTGTTGAACTATTTAGTACCTAATATAGTTAAGGTTCATTTGCGCCAATATGGTTTCGTACCTAATTATTTGCTGTGGGATCGTCATGGAGAAATTGTAGCCCCTAATAATCAAGAACAGTCAACGGAGGTCATTAGTGATGAAGTTAGTACGAATCTCAGAGAACATATGGTCGAAGATGCAGCACGATCAATGTTCCATACTGTTGAAATTGATAACGGCGATGTTAATGTCGAAGAAAAATCAAATGTTGAAGCTAAAAAATATATATGATTTATTGGATCATGCTAAAAAACCCTTTGGAATGGATGTTTAAGCGGCTCTCAATTATCGGTAACTGCAGAATACATTGCAATGAAATCAAAATACAACCTTACAGAAGCTGGATTTACGGTTGTTGTTAAAGCTGCTAAAAGTCATATGCCACCCGATAATTTAATGTGCGAAAATTATTATGAAGTGGAAAAACTCATGTCATCTTTCGGTTTGCCACATCAAAAAATAGATACATGTTTAAAGGGTTGCATGTTGTATTGGAAAGAAGACATCAATCTTAGAAATTGTAAAATATGTAATCAAGAAAGATACAACCCGAGGAAAAAGAAGGGAAAAGAAGTTCCGTACAAGCGTATGCATTATTTACCCATCACCCCTAGACTTCAACGGTTATATGCATCATCTGTAACCGCGCATCATATGAGATGGCACAGTGTGAGAACACCTCAAGAAGGTACGTTGACACACCCATTCGATGGAGAAGGATGAAAATATTTTGACAAGAAATATCCCGATTTCGCAGCGGAGAGCCGCAACGTTAGACTAGGTTTATGTACAGACGGTTTCTCACCGTTTTCTCAGTTTGATTCTAAATATTCATCTTGGCCTATAATAATCACACCTTACAATCTACCCACGTGGATGTGTATAGAAACTCCATATATGTTTCTCACAATGATCGTCCCTGGCCCTGATGATCCGACACAAGGCATTGATGTTTACTTACAACCGTTAATCGAAGAGTTGAAAATATTATGGTATGAAGGAGTTGAAACATACGACATTTCAAAAAAGAAAATTTTTCGGATGTTCGCTTCTCTGTTATGGACTATTAGCGATTTTCCGGCATATGCAATGCTTTCGGGTTGGAGTACGGCCGGTCGTTTTGCTTGTCCTTATTGCATGGAAGAAACACGAGCATTTTCCTTACCGCGTGGGAAGAAAATTTCATGGTTTGATTGTCATCGATGTTTTCTTCATATTAATCACCCTTTTAGAAGAGACAAAAAAACTTCATAACTAATAGGCATGAGACTCCACGACCACCAACGGTTTGGTGAAGCGAGGATATATATGAACTTGTAAAAGATTATCCAAAGATACACGAGACCGGACAACAAATTGAAATTCAAGGTAAATCGACGTTTCATAATTGGTACAAACAAAGTATATTCTGGAAATTGCCTTATTGGAAAAATCTATTACTCCGTCATTACATTGACGTGATGCATAACGAACAAACGTATTTGATAATCTGTTTTATACAGTTTTGAATGTGAAGGGCAAGACTAAGGATGATTTGAAATCTAGACGTGATATAGAGGAAATATGCAATCGTCTTGAGCTTCTTATGAAATCCAATGACAGTAAAAAACCCAAAGCATGCTACGAACTAGACATCAACCAAGTTAAAGTGCTGTTAAAATGGGTGGAAGGATTATGATTTCCCGATGGAATTTCCTCTAATCTTTGTAGATGTGTCGATTATAAAAATGGAAGACTGAGTGGAATGAAAAGCCATGATTGTCATACCGGTAAAAGTTTGGACGGTAATAACAGAACTTAGTTTATTTTACAAGGAGCTTTGTTCAACTACGTTAAAAGTTAACCGTCTACTTAAACTTGAAGAAGAAATTCCTATACTGCTCTACAAAATGGAGAAAATATTTCCTCTGGGTTTCTTTAATGTAATGGAGCATTTACCTGTTCATCTTTCATATGAAGCATGTCTTCGAGGTCCTGTGCAATATGGATGGATGTATCCATTCTAAAGGTATGTTACTATACTGAGTATGTAAATGTTAACTTAATTTTAAATAGAAGTTAATACTTAACCGAAATATTTTTTATTAGGTACTTAAATCATTTAAAGAAAAAAGTGAGACAAAAAGCTCGAGTTGAAGGTTCTATTTGCAAATCATATATCGAAGAAGAAGCTTCTTTCTTTTTCTCTCGTTATTTTAATGATCATGTGAACTTATCATTTGTAAGTGTTCCGCGTAACGATGAGGCCGTTGAACAAAATTCTTCTTCTGAATCAATATTATCTATTTTTAAACAACATGGCCGACATGTTGGAAATGTGTGAAAGTATGGCTAGATGATAAAGATTACCATGTTGCACACACATATATTCTTCTTAATTGTCCTGAAGTTGCACCATTTGTTAGGTAATTATCACCTTCCAAGTTTTGTTAAATTTAATACTACACGTGTAAATAAATAATAATGTAATATATCATGTTTGTGTTTGTAGTATTTTGAATAACAAAATCCAAGCGGCGATTTAACCAAAGATTTCAGTACTTGGTATTCGAAATATGTTTCTGATCCCACAAATAATGTGCACGATGAAGGACTGAAACATTTGGCGTTTGGACCGAAAAGAAAAGTTAAAACGTATCCAATATTTTTTGTTAATGGATATAAATTCAACACCAAAGAATTCGGTGTTGAAAAATTAACAAACAATACTGGTGTATTTGTTAAAGGCAGTGATGATCCTAATAATCATATAAATGATTTTTATGGCGTGTTAACTCAGATTTTGCAGTTGATATATTTTACAAGACCCGCGGAGGATGTTTATTTGTTTAGATGCAACTGGTTCAGCAATGTTCCAGGTTCTGGTATTAACGTGCATCCAAATTATAATCATATAGAAATTAAACATACCTCGCGTTATCAAAAGTACGACCCTTTTATACTAGCCAAACAAGCCCTACAAGCTTATTATGTCCCTTATCCATCTCTAAAAAGGGATAAAGCAGATTGGTCTGCGATTTTTAAAACCAAAGCAAGATTTACGTTCGATGGACAGAATATTCTAGACGAACAAGCCCATCAAGCTGATGTGGAGGAAAATGTTGAAATAGCAATTACAGACGATCAAACTGATTTTGGACCATTAAATGATGAGACAAATGTATTAGTCGAAGCATTTGAGAGTGTAGAGGAAAATGACATAGAACACGAAACCGAGTCTGAATCAGAAAACGAAGAGGACGACTGAGTAATTCCAGTAATTTTTACAATTATTCACATTACATTTATCTCTGATTAATAATGCATTTATCCAAAGTTATACAATTTTAATGACAACAAGTGTATACTCACACACTCAACACATACACACAACATGACACATTTGTGGCATATTGTATTACATTTTTTAATGGTTCATCATATCATAATTATTATGAATTGTATATGTATGTATATGGCAGGTATATTATGTCTGGCTCTGGTTCTGGCTCTCGGCGACGTGGCTCTTCCCAGCAGATTGGAGAGAGTAGTGGTGAGCCACCAGCTCGTCCAGTCGTTTACTTACAGCCAAAGGCTGATCAGGCGTAAGTATCATAATTAGCAGCATAGCAATTTATTTTTTTGTAGATGATATATCTATAATTGTCTAAAGTTCTATTTTATATTTAACGCAGTGAGTTTGAGTTGGAGCCATCTAAAGTGGTTCTGAACATTTCTAAGCAGGCGTATATGAGTAGGATGAGCGATTGCTGACCCAAGTGGAGCAAGATCCCCGATGATGTGAGGGAGACCATTTGGCAAGATTTTCTAGTAAGTTTATACCGCTTTACAAAATGATTAATTAAATACAAATAAATAATTAGTAATATTTTCTCATTGTACAGGGCGTAGTAGATTTGCAAGAGTCTGACATCAACTTAGTTCAGCGACACTGGAACTCAAAGATCGCTAAGAACTATAGGGAGAAGATGTCAGAGATTAAGAAAGTGGGGAAGAAACCAAAGTGTATGAGCGCGGTTGTATGGGATAAGTTGGTTGACTGGTGGAACTCTACGGAGTATGTGCAGAATCATGGTACATTTCCTTCGTCATCCGATGCTTCCGGAGGCGACGACGAAGATATGCTTTTTAGTGTTTGTGTTTGAACGATGTATATATTGACTTGGAGATGGTTATTATGTGTTTTGATGTTGTATATATTGGTACGGAGTGGATGAGAATGATATTTTGATGGTATGTATGAGGTTTGTTGACACGTTTTGATGGTATTTACGTTGATGGATGTTTGAATGGTTTGGTTTGTTTATATTGGTGTTTAATTGATTTAAGTGTGTTGTTTATATTGATATTGATATATATGTGTGGAATGGATTGGAAATGTATTGGAAATGGAATGGATTGGAAATGGTGTGGCTGGAAGGTAAATAGGTTTGCTGTTGTACAGCAAAATAAACCCAGATTTCCAACGGTTTCCAAAGGCTTGTTGGACATTTTATTCAAACAGCCTGTAACTTTTTCCAACGGCACCCGACTGTTGGCGGCCGTTGGAAATTTCGTTGGAAAGTAGCCGTTGGTTCCGTTGAAAAGTATTTATTCTATTCCAACGGCTATTCCAATGGTTTCCAACGGCCTCCAACAGCACCGTGCCGTTGGAATAGCCGTTTAATCTTATACTGCTTCCCTAACTATTACCACAACTTTCTTGCTAATCAAGAACCAATATCCCCATCCTTTTCATCTATCTCTTAGTTTAACCTTTCTAAGATTTCTGAACATGATAAACAAGCCCCGATCTAAGATGTTTCTTCTCTGGAAATTAAGAAATCCACTTTTTCTATGTATTCATCTAGTTCCCCTGGATTAGATGGGTTTACTGCCCACTTTTATCATTCTGGGATATAATTGGGCAGGATGTGATCAAGGAAGTTAGAAATTTTTTCAGGAGCAATAGAATGTTTGGGGGCATTAATGCCACTAAATTTGCTTTAGTCCTTAAGATATCTTTGCCTTTAAATGTCTCCCATTTTCAACCATTGCATGTTATAATGTGATATAGAAATGTATTTTTGAGATCATGGTTGGTAGAATGAAACAAGCCCTTGAACTAATTATTTCTTCAAATTAGTGTGCATTCCTCCCTAACAGAAATATCATTGACAATATTCTTTTAACTTAAGAGCTAACAAGAGGTTATTCTAGATCTAATACTTCTTCTAGTTGCCTCCAAACATTTGACATTTAAAAGCTTTTGATACAATTTAGTGGAAGCTAATTATAAACATTCTCTATGCTATAAACTTCCTTCTGCCCTTTTTAGCTTGGATATATACTACTATTTTGACAATGACTTGTTCTCTTTCTATAAATGGTGGAAGTTTTGGATATTTTAAAGGAATCAAGGAAATATACAAGGAGACCCTATTTCTCCTTATCTTTTTATAGATGTGATGTAGCTGTTAACTTGTATAGTAAACAAATCTATTAGTGAGAAAGCAACTGAAATTCACCCTATGTGAATGTTCCCAAAAATCTCTACATTGAAATTTGTAGATGATTTAAAATGTTTCTTGAAGCCTAATGTCAAATCCCCTACTAATGCAATGTCAACTCTTGATCAATTCCAATCATTAACTAGGCACTCTGTCAATAAATCCAAATCTAAAATTCTATCAGCCGGTATCACTCAATCTTCTTTGTTTATGCTCTATAACATTTCATCATTACTGATTCTTCCTCCCAATGACTTATACATCAGTTCCCCTCTTGTATTTTCTAGGATCTCCTTTTCTCATTGCTTTCACCTATACGATAAGATGATTAGCAAATTGTCCTCTTGGCCCAATGCAAAATTATAAAATACTAGTAGGCCTATGGTACTAAAGTCCATAGCTTCATCTATATATTTGTATTATGCCAGAATTTATGTGCTCCCATGTAAATTGATTTGCATGATTATTTTAGGTTTAAACCATTACCTATGGCATGGTAATCCACATTCTTCCAAGCTTATCCATATTGCTTTTAATAGATTCATGCTACCTTATGGAAATGGAGGCTAGGATATTTGAAACTTAAAATTATGGAACAAGGTTGCTTGCTCATCCCTAATAAGTAAATTGCTCACTGGATCAATTCCAATCTTATAAAGAAATCCAAACTTCTGGACCTTACATATTTCAATTCGTTGTAGCTTGGCATATAGAATTATTTTGAACCTTAGAGATGTGCTTCTTCCATCATTTCAATACTCTACTATGAATGCTTCTTCGGTTTCCTTTTGGAACGATCCTTGGTATGCTAAGGTAGTGATATTTTCCAAATATATTAACTGTGGCTTAAGGAATCTATCAAGCATACCCGAATCTACTGAATTAGCAAATTTCATGCACGATGGCAGGGTTTCTTTGCCATATTTCAGTTCATCTCTTAATCAAGCCTTCTGATCTATTATGGAAAATGCTACTTTTTTAGTTCTGTTTATATTGCAGTTGGGCTTATAAATCCTACTCCATAAAGAATGTTTATAAGCCCATTTTTGTTCCTCCTGATAATTATTATTTTCCCTAGCATTATAAGATCTGGGATTTTGGTAGTAGGCCTGAAGAAAACCTTTTTCTTTAGAAGATTATCTCCAATGTTGTTCACACCCAGAATAATTTGGTCATTTAGGGTATGTTGAAGACTTCCTCTTACTTGCTTTGTCAGCATGCTGCTTAAAGCACTATGCATTTGTTCTTCTCTTATGACAACTCTCACTACATATGGAAAAGTATTTTGTCTATGTTGAAAATACACTATTCTTTGGCTGAATCTAAAGTTGAATGGCACACTATCTTCAAAGCTTCAAGATGGAGAATTGTGAAAGGAAAACTTCTCAAAATTTTAAAGAATTTTTTTTACTTAATTTGGGAAGAGAGGAATTCGAGGGTGTTTACTGGAAAGAAGAAATTAAACTCCAAAGTTTCTGTTATTCTAGCTAGAAATATATAGGGCCATATTTGAAACCCTCTTTAATACATTATTCATGTTAAACAGGGTTTCTAGTTCCTCTATTGTTTAGTCTTTTTATGTTTATTTACAATATTCCCCTCTTGTAATTTTATTTTCTCTGAATAAAATGATAGGGGACCATTTAATGCTGCTTGTTTTACTAAAAAGTAATATTAATTATTATTTATTTATTTGATGTTTGGGAGTTATTTTGAATTATTTTAATGCATATATAAAAGCTATATTTGCAGTCATCGATATATGATATCTGTGTATTTTAAACATATTTAAAGATAGCATGAAAAGATTTGTGGAAATTATGTACTGTTTGATGGAAATAATTTCAGCCATACCATATGAAAAGGGAAGAATGGAGAGAGAGAGAGAGAAAATTAAGGGAAATTATTTAGGAAGTTTTAATTAAAAGAATGGAAAATGCTTAATTTTTTCAATTAAAACATATCCACTAATATATTTTTCTATAACAATTTTCATTCTTTCTTATTCATATTTCTCTCCTCTCCTCCTAACCTTACATGGCTAAAAGTCAAATCAATATTTCCAAAATTTCATCAAATCCAACACAAAATGCAAACATCGAATAAAAATAAAAATAAGCTGTTTATCCTTCTCTTGTAAAGTTGGGTGATGATCTTCTTAAGATCTGAGGAGAAATCTCAAATCAGGCTATTTTCCTAGCTTCGTCTAAAAGGCGAACTCCTGCTTTACTTATATATTAATACATGATGATTATTATGAGTACCAAAAAGTGGCACAAACACCTAAGAAATTAAGTAGAGAATGAAAGTAAAGAAACATAAATGGAAAATGAGTAAAAACAAGACACCAAACATTTATAGTGGTTCGACAAACTATTGCCTACGTACACTTGAGATTTGTATTGATTATATTATTATTTTGCAAGTACAATTCTTATGGTTTGGTACTATTCCATAGGTGATTACAAAAATGTATGCAATAATTGCAAAAGATCCTCAAAAATGAGCCTCCTATCTATAATTGTAGGATGCTAGGAAATGCTCCACTATGTCTTCGTCCACGATCTCCACTATCTAGCACCAGTTGTTCTTGAGAAAACGTGGCTACATCAGCAAAGTTAATGGATCGGTACCAATCCATAAGATCTTCACATGGACCATTCTTGCTACTCTAAGATGAAGTGACATGTCGTTAACTTCATGAGTTCAAACTTGTTTATTCTAATATAAGCTTATTTCTAAGTCCAAGTGATGGATAGGCAGAGGATTAGAGTTTGTTGATTTTAGGTACTTGAATCATTCACAACAAACAACATGCAATCGATCGATTAATGGAGCCTAAATTAGTTCGCTGGGATCATAACTTGGTGGTAAAGGAAAATTGGGCATTTGTGATGGAATTCTATAGAATGGTACCGGTCCAACACCTTGATTATTCCTACCTTGGAATCTTTTGGAATGGTCATGTTTTCATTTGTAATCATAGTTGTACTTGGTTTTTAGATTTTGTCGCTATCTCTTTAGGATTCCTGCCTTGATAACCTTCAAGTTTTCCTCGTCTGGTCCGTTCAGATATTGTGTGGTCAAAAGAATAAATAATACTTGCCCTCTAAAGTACAACTTGTTTCAATCATAATGCACTTTGAACCTACATAATTCAAGATTGCAATATCGGACTCCAATCCATACTTCGAATAGTTGTTATCCTTCCTTTGAAGCTTTTCGGTAAAGTGTCATGTCTAAGTTATTCGTTACAACACTTCACTAGTATCTGGCACTATAAAACTGGAGTGTGTTCCCATGATCCACCATTACGAGTTAGGTAATTTTGAACTGGTGCCTTTTTTGGATCTTTCAGGTTTGAATCTACTTTCTTTCGATTTCAGATATGGATGTTGGATATGCACAATTACATGTATATACATGCACATTCTCATGGAGTTCCCTGAGCATATACATATATATATATATACACATGCATATATGGGTCTTTATCCTTTTTTAAATACCAATTATTCGGTATCGATCCATGGGCATGGATAGGTACCCATCTAGCCTTTGGAAAAGCGGCTATTTTGTTGCCTGATAGTGTGGGATTGGGGGTATTATATATCGTATCCTTCCCATTTCCTCTTCACTCTACTCTTGTCATTGAGTTGGAGCTTTAAGCTACCACTAAAGGACTTTGCTTCCAAAACTGAACTTTACATTGTCGTCCCCTTACATTCGAACGACCACCGCCGCCCACCTTTAACTCGTTTCTAAAAACATCAACTACCTTATTTCGCTCAGACTCGATCCATTTTGAATTCGTACCAACCATTGATTCACACTCCAAATCGATGCTTTCCTTATGATTTGACACTCATAGGTAGGTGGTGATGTCGATGGAGATGTTGGATATGCTTCATGTTAGCGGTAGCGATTGGGATTAGGAGATGGTAGGAAGAATGACCAAGATCCAACCAAAGGGATGGATTGGTACTGATCCAACCCTTGGTTGATTGTAGGCATCAACTCACTTAGGATATTTGCATTAGCGAACAATGTTTGTGTTCTCCTCGATGCCATCTCTCAAGTTCCGAGACATTTTTAATGCATGGCTAATTGCGTGAAATCCATTTGGACGGTTAGTGATGACGATCGCTTCGGATGACATCTAGACTTTCAAATCAATTGTTGTATACTATTGGAAACTGATATTGCACTACACTGCACAATACTATAATCTAAACCATAATAGGAAGTCTTTTAATCCTTTTGATATAACTTATATGTTGAGTTTTGATAGTTATAGGTCATAGATGTTCTGAGCATGTCTCTAGTCAAGTTGCAAGCCCATCAATTTCTAGATACATTGAATCTGATATTCAAGTCAAGCTCGACTATGGTTCCACCTTCATAGATAACTCTGGCATAGCCACTCAAGCATAAGAATCCGTAAGTAGGTTAACCTGCTCAAGTTATTCTAGTAGAGCATGTGGAAGGCCTAGCATCAAATATGCTTCCGACACCCTTGAAGATGCTATTATATTAGACGATTCGGTAGATTTCATATCATCTAAAGTGGAAGAAGGATCACTCTGGAGGATCTGCAACAAATATAGTATCTTGTTCAAGGATTTTCTAGTTCCTACATGCCACCAGAGGGCACATCAATCCCTAAACGGGTATATAGCGTGCAATAAATAAATGTGCTTGGTAAGATGTATCCTATCATTTAATCGGTTTATCCAATGAGTCCTACACTTTATTAGGCTGGCTCCAACTCAGCTCCATCCAAACATCTACACATTCCTTCATAACTTGTTTGTCATCTTCGCTTACTGTTTTAACAAGGTTCCCAATAATTAAGAGAGTTAATATCTATTTAGCTTCAAGCACCGCAAGGGAAATCCTTCCCTTATTTTCGTAGAGCCATATAAAGGTTTTCGAATTGTGGTTGGCATATGGAAGAAACTGAGCTATTTCAAGGATGAATTTTTTTTTTTCACTGTCCACTTGGATTTGCATAGCGATAGTTGTCTGCATGTAAGTTCCATTATTTTCCTTGTCATACAAGCCCAAGTTCATAGTTTTGATATCGCCGAACATCTTTGTCGCTCTTTTTTTAGGTGTACAATGTATGCCCAACAATATTGCTCTGGCAGAGACTCTCTGATACCCTACAAAATTCCAAAGGCAGAGAGAGGCTAGGACATTGCTTAGTGATGGGAATTTGCACCTATAAATTGTTAGACCCGGATTGTAGTGTTGATCTTGCTCCTGAATCCACCGATAGTGATGAGGACGATTCTTCGTCCGGAGATAATGGGGATCATTCACTCGTGCCCCAAGTTTAAAGTCCATTTGTTAATCTCGAAGGAGCAGCAGAACACTTTGATGAAGGTAAAGGTAATGTAGCTGGTGTTAATGATGATGATGTAGACCATAATATATCTTTTGATCAGGGTGATGATGACCGACAACCTCTTCAAATAAGAAGTCTCAAGATCAAACTCACCAAGAGGCAGATTCCGACTCTAGCTCCACCGGCCACAACTGCATTTGAAACTCCATGGAGCCCTCTGAGGATATATTTATTGGTTTGGGGCCAATTTTGGATGATATTCCTCCTTACGAGCTCAATAAAAAATGCATTGAGGATGTTGGACCCCACATTCTTTTCCAAGAAGACGTGCCTTCAACTAAAGCAGAGGAGATCACCACTGTCAAAAAAATTCTAACACATGGTCTATTGGGGGGACACTAGGACACTTACATGCATGCACATATGCATTGCACTTTGATTAGCTTTGGGTCGCATTCTTTTATTGTCAATGATGAATTGTCTTTGTTTCATCTGCGGGTTTAAGGAATGATGTGGTATGTATTAGGATCTCAAGGATCAGATGGCTTATCAGCCTTGGCGCAAACCGAGCATGTATCCCCATAACTAGCCATGATTCGATGTCTAACCGGCATTTGAGTTGTGATCTAGGAGGTAGGAAGAAGGTTTATAGGTCATACAACTCATCATTTAGGCTTCGATCGAGATCCAGACCGCCTGCGTCCAAGGGTTCGAAAAGGCACTCCCACCACCAGGACGACATTCCTCATGATGACCCTCTCGTTCTTGCCTCTCTGCTAAGCAAATAACATTGTATCATACTTCCCAACATTCTGATCGACAACTAAAACCCTTCGCTTTTAAATCTTCCTGATATAGAGCTGGTAAAATGCCTATTGAGATCCTAGTAAACAGCCTATTATTAAACTGGAGAAGCTAGTCATTCTAACCCTCAAATAGCTAATTTGCAATGTTGCTTCCCAAAAATCAATTTAAAAGGCTGTAATTTTATTTATTTGAAAGATATTCCTCTAGAGGTAAAAGACCAAACATTGGCATATGCAGATGACATGTATGATCAGTGTTACATTGGAGGAGGTTGGCTAAGTAGATCTCCAAATATGCTGAGAGTATGGAGACTGAGGCTATACGATTGCAACTTACAGCAAGATAGAATGATGAGAGCATTGCTTACCTTGACGAAGAGGTTGCTGAGCTGAAGAAGATAAAGGAGGATGCCAAATAAAAAGTCAAGAAATTAATTGCAGTGATCGAGAGGGAAAGAAACGATCAGTTAAGCCAAGTTTAATCTATCCATCAGAGGTATTATAAGCTAGATGGAAAGGTGAAGGAGCTAAAGGCATAGCTCAAAAAGGAGAAGAAAGAGAAGGACATAGCCCTTCAAACACTTAAGGTTACTATGTGGAGTTGCTTGATGCTCGCTAGCAAAGAGACGATGCATTGGACATAGCTAAAAAGGTGGATGAGTTAGTGGCAGCTGTGGATAGATAGGTTAAAGATGGGTTCGAACCACTCATCACTAACTACAATGCCGATGTACACAAGTTCGAAGATTTAGCATGGCTTGGTAAAATTTATCCCTAAGCACTAGCTTTGGCCTGGGAGTAAATTCAGCGAGAAGAGAAACAACATTTAGAAGGAGGTGAAATAAATCTGATAGAGCTAGGGAGCGCGATTCTAAGCCCAGCAAAAATTGAGGCACTCAGGGAAGGTGATCTTATCTTACACTCGGAGTTGGCTGTTATAGTTTAGAAAGATCAAACCGATGGCTCTGGCACTTCTCCTCAGGAGCTTGCTATAAGTCTCACCTCTGGACTTCCAGCTGCATCTGTTGCTTCGTATGTCCCTCCATATAATCCAGATGCGCTGCAAATGTAGAAAACAAGCGTATTATTTCCCATTCATGAAGGAAATTCAAATGGTATGCCTATTAACCCAAAAAATGCATCAACACCCTAGAGTACGATGTAAAAGCAAGAACAATGTTAGAATAGAGCAAATATAATAGAAAATAGCAGAAAAGTAAAAGAGACACTAAGGTTTTCATAGTGGTTCGGCTATTAACTAAATCTACATTCACTTTATAGCTTTGATTTTATTGGTTTGACCTCGATAGGGTAAGATTACAAGGAGATTGAAAGAGAATTAGTCACAAGTACAAGTGTTAGATGATTCTAAGTCCTAAAATTACATAAAGGAACTGGCATGGTGACTACGGAGTAAAGAGAGAGTTGAAGATATGATAAGCTTTTATATAGTAATGGCAGAAACTAGATGCCCTCTTTGTTGCTCTTTGCTTTGTATTGGTAGTGGTAGTCATATTGGATCAGAAGCCTGCTACCAGAGAAGTTCAGGGACTGGCCCAAGATAGCATAAGAAGTGTCGTGACAATAAGAGCTAAGGTCTAGATTCAGGGCCGAATTAAGCCATTAGATTTGGTACCGAATCTAATCCTTGGCCTTAGAATGGCCAAATCCTTTATGTTGAGTTTTAGGCTTCGTCTAGATGTCCTCCATGTAATTCGATAGATTGTTGATGGGTATTGAACTTCCTTTTTTCCTGACTTGGACTATCCTACAATTTAGACCATCACATCTTCATTCTTGATGATAGGCTCTTTGGAAATCTACGAAACTTCACGAATATGCATAAGAGGAGGACTAGGGGATCACTTACCAAGAGTATGGATATGCCAAGGCTGGGAATTTAGATACAGTATCGAATTAATGTCCTTAATTCGGGGATGAATTTAGATGCTTGACCTAATCATTGTAAAACTTTCCCAAGTCCTTCTTTTGCCTTTTCCAAGTGCTCTTGAAAAATTTCAAGTCATTCTGATTCCATTTCAATGTTCTCGTTAATGTGGAATGAGTTAAGGTCTTTAATTTGACGGTGAATCTAATTGGTGGGGCTAAACCACTCTAAACCTTTTATTAGCCCTTCTTTATGTTTTTCTAAGGACAAGTCATTTTAACATAAGACCTAAATTCTGAGTTGATCTAAGGTCTTAATTTGGAGGGCCGACCTAAGGCCTTAATTCGAGGGTAAATTAAGGACTTAGCCAATTTTCGACCAAATTTACTGAGCTCAATTCTCTAGTCCTTATGAGAATATTTTTTAAGTTTCTAGTCGTTCCATCTATGTACCGATGTTCTAACTCCTATTGACTTTTGCTTGGTTATAAACCTAAACAAAAATGCTTGCCCATATGGAACCTCAATCAAATAGAGATATATTATTGACCTTACCATATTTGAGAAGGCGTAAATGACACTAATCGATGTTGCTAATATCTCCTTTCACCTTCCTTAAATTTTAGTTCAACTAGCGTTTTCTATTCTCCCAAAGGAGGGCTCAAAATTAGGATAGCAAGCTACAATGACTGATTCAATGGTCGTGACTATTTCCAGAATGACTTTGAGTATTCCAATTGGTGACATCTGGCTCTTAGCATGTAAATTATTCATGCTTTGAAAAAAGAGGGGCATGGTGACCTCTAGAGTATGCGTACAAACGATGATGTTCAGATCACCAGGTCGATTAATCTTGCTTAAGGGCTTTCAATGAGAAAGCTTCTTGAATGAAAACTCAAGTCCATTGTAGATATTAAGAAGGAGCTGATTGACTTCATCCCTCCTCCTTTATCTATCGCTTTGCCTAGCAAGGCCATTTTCATTCCAGTCATGCTACCTATGGCCGAAAGCACTCAAGGAGCATCTACCGCCTCGTTACATAGTACACATTCAAAGGGCAAAGGAAGAGGAGTTTGATTAAGGGAGAAACCATAGGGGTTTGGTACACCATCTTCCATGGAGGAGAAGAACTCCAAGAAGTGATCATTTGTCTCCTTCATGTTTTTAGTCACATAGCTGTATGACCTATTTTGGTTTTTGTATTCAGGCTGGCTTTGTGCGGGTTTGGCCCCGCTTCTGCTTTCAATTTAGATGTCAATGATACTTACACTTTTCTTCCAAGTCTTATTTTGACTGTAAGTAATATATACATTTTTTTTCAATTAGATCTTGTGTGAATTTGACTAAGTGTTTGAGAAACTCACTTAATATTTAACACGTTTACGATCCACTCATCATCATTGTCATTGGACTAAGTTACTAATCTATTCGGCGGGCAAGCGATGATTATCAGAGCATCTATCCCCACATACCCGCAGACGATGATGTCCAACTCTGGAACTTTGTTGGATTCTGATCACTTGGAGAAATAACTTAAACATTCCTTTTGGGGATGTTTTAAGTGCAATCGCACCTAATTCCAAGCATCAATCGAAAAGATTTATCTCCGAATGGAAATTTAAGCATCCAACTTCAGGATGTGTGCTTTGGCCATGCCAAACTTGGGCGTTGGTTGAGAGTTAGCCACTTAAGATAGTGGTTTGCACATCCCTATCCAAGATGTTTATTATGATCATGCCTACTCTGGGCATTGATCTAACTTTGTAGGAGATCCTGCCAAACTCCGGGCGGAGACCTTTCATCTTTCCTACTTTGGGCATGGTATGGATGCTTTTCCAACTTTAGGCATAAGCTATAAAGGCAAACTATCTCATTTAGCCATTGAATATTTATACTCCTACCCATAGCCTTGGATTAGAGGAGTTATTAGGTATCTATCTCTGGATATCAAGTATGATTGGGCTTCGTGCATCTGATCATGGATTGCAGAAGCTTAGTTGGAACCCATCTCTGGGTACCTACACACCAGCATTTTGCACATGAAGGTTCATTTAAAAAAAAATTGTTCATAGTGTAAAATCAAGCATAAAAGATTCAAAAGCTTCGAAAGTCACTTCTTTTATAAACACTAGAAATGATAAATTCTATCTGGCCACATAGCTCTGATTTACAAATTTACATCCAAGTGTAATAGTGATCGCAAGTGCTCGCTATTCCATGCACATGGGAGTAAGATACCATCACCATTGCTAGCTGGAAGGTGTTATCTCCAAGCTTATGTTCAATTGTGTATGGACCTTCCCAACTCGGGCCTATGCTCTCAAGGCTAGGGAAGATTCATTTAAGAATGAGATTGCTAATTTCAAAGGTCCAAGCTCTAACCTTGGTGTTGTAGTATCGGGCGACTCGTTTTCAACGTGTGATTGCTCTTAAGTCAGTTTCACCATACTTCTCATCGATTATATCAATAGACTCCAGCAGGAGTTTCTCATTTTTTTTATGGATTATAGTGAATCACAAGATGAGAAGGTACTTAAAGTTCAACTGGGATCATAGCCTTTGACCCATAAGCCAAGGTGCATGGAGAGTGGCCAGTCGTGGACTTGTAGGTCGTTCGATAAGCCGAAAGTGCTAATGGAAGTTCATTAACCCGCTTGCCCTTGGCCTTCTCTAGTCACTTCTTAAGAAGGGACTTGATAATCTTGTTCACCGCTTCAACCTGTCCATTCGCCTTAGGGTGTGCCACCATTGCAAATCTCTTCTCGATGTGGCATTTATATAGAAATCCTTGAACTTGGTGCTGTCAAAGTGGGTCCCGTCATCGGAACTAGTCATTTGCAAAACTCAAAAAAGGCAGATGAGCTTTTTAACCACAAATTTGATTACTTTATTTGTGATGATTGTGATTAACAACTCTAACTCAACCATTTAGTGTAGTAATGAACAATGACGATGGCATAATTTGCTCCACCATTAGATATTCGTAGCACATCAATGATATCAATTTCTGAACTGCAAACATCTAGAGACTTAACATTTAAGTAATCTATATTAGAGGGGCTCTCAGAATCTTAGCGAATCTCTGGCACTTGTCACACTTTTTGGTGTAGTCAGCTGCATTTCGATTGACAGTTGGCCAAAAATATTTGCAACGAAGGTTCTTCCTTACCAGGATTTTCCCCGATGTGGTAGCTGCAGGCCCCTTCATGTACTTCTCTTAATATTTGCTTGGCTTCATTGTTGGAGACACACTGAAGCATGGTAACTGAGAATCCTTTCTGGTAAAGTACTTCCTCTTGCATGATGAATCTTGATGCTTTACGAAGGAGTTGACACCATTCATTCTTCCTATCCGGAAGGATTCCTCTTTATGGACTTTATACCAAAAATTCTCAATAGTAAAAACAATGGTAATCTTTTAAAGGAAAGTCCAACACTCTGAATCCATATGTATTACAAGAGTTATGGTGCTTAGATATTTAAAGAATGAATGGTTTGACCCCATGTCGAAAGAATAATATTATAAGCCAAAGAGGAATTGCCCATTAGCGGATCCAAAGCCTAAAGCACCAATCTATAGCAAAAGGAATCAATGGTCGAAATGATCAATGAGACAAAATGTGGCTCAGATGTAGGAAGCTGTTTAGGCGAGAAAATAAGTCATCAATCCACACCTCTTAAGAAACAATGCTAGGTGCTTAGAGAAAACTCCAATTATAGCCGCACATCAAGCAACCTTGGTAATCCAAGAAGAGGATTCTCTATCAATGGTGTTATAGCTTGCTGGCTGTAAATAGGCGACATTCCCAAGACACAAGGGATCTTTTGGCATAAAAAGAACTTACACAATCATACAGTACTTTCCTATATTAGAACTTTATTCAAAAACTCATTAATGGTGGAAACGTATAGATTCAATGTAATAACCCTCTTGGCTAAACAAGATTAACTAAATGAGGAAAGGATAGTGGACATAGGGACTTTTGTCCCGAACCACTATAAAAATCTCCGTGTTATTTACTCTCTGCACTTTATCTTCCTTTCGTTTACCAGCACAACTTTATAGCTTAACCTTTTGTAACTCCAACTTATTTACTTTAATTTCTGGTTACCTTATGCCCAAGATCCATAACTCAAATAACTTTCGGCTTTATATCTTCGAAACTCAAGGTGTAGATGTAGACGATATTCTGCACTAACATTTTTAGTTGTAGAAGGAGGGCCCAAACCTCCGTCATTTGTTCCTTGTTGGAAAATCCGGTAACATCATCCCTCCAATCATTACTATCTTTGATAAGCTAACCTTAGAGTTCCCCATCACCATTGTATTCGGCTCATTGAAGTGGACAACAATGATAGGTTGATTACCTTCATCTTAGAGAAAGCGAGTAGCAAAGAATATGATCTTGTTTATGAAATTCAAGCTCTACAGATCATACAAATTTTGTATTATCTTCAAGAGTTTCTCCAGGAGTCTGCACAACTTTGAGGGATGGTAAAGGTTATGGAAAAAACGATCTGAGAATTACAATAATAAAAAATAATGGTTCTTCTCTCCCTGCTAAATGAGCCATTCTGGTCACTTCTATATGAAAGAAGGCCTAACGATACCAAGTCTTCACTCCCCTCAATCAGAGCCTGTTTCATATCTTTCTGAAGACATGTGGAGAACTCCATTATCTAAACTATCCCCTACATCAAAGAAGACCTGAAAAGAAAAATTACCATGTTTACCATCAAGCGAATGGTTATGAAACAGACGAGTGTCGAAGACTTTCTCAAGCCATAGGAAACTTCATAAAAAAGGAGATTAACTGAGTTTATTAAACAATCACTTAAATATATCATCCTTGTAAATGTCTAACTTTGTTTCCATGTTTCAAGATATTCGTGTAGGCTTATTTAACCAAATATATACAGATATGCACACACACGTCCCCTTTTAAAAATAAAGAATGCTATATGGATCTTTATATTTAAAGAAATCTCTTACCTTACCAAAGGCGCTCCTTTTGGCGTTTAGCTCATGCTTCTCTCCGTAAGTACAAACTAGTCTCGCTATCCATAACATTTTACATAGCATGTACTTTTTTAGTTATTTTCAATTATTGTGTATGCATTTAGAGTCCAAGGGTCGGAATTCTTTTATTGATCTGATGAGGTCAATAAAGAGTTTCACCTTTTTATTAAAAATGTTAATTTACTGGATAATTCTCTTTATCAAACTTAAATTAAATATGTTTTCTACATAACAATAAAGTCTAGTCATTACTCAATTTCAAAAGTCTTTTACAAAGTAATCTGAAAGCACTTCTACTTCTCTTTTATCAAGTTAAATTAACTTTCCATATAACCAGTAACATAAAATAGTTTTAGATAGCTGATACCAAACAAAAGTGTTCGTAGATGGCTGACACCAACCAAAAATGGTTATAGACGGTCGACGCCAGATGGATGTAGATTGGGACCAATGACAAGTTGACAGACCTCGCCATAAGAGCATCCCCATAGTGTTCCACAACAAAGTTTAAGGACAATATCACCTGGGTTTAAAAAGATGTTGAAAAGTAGAATACATACTGATAGTGAGTCATAGTCAGTGGAATCATGCATAAGGTAGATCCCTAGTTAGATTAGAATATTAGGTAATGTTACCACTAATTCTCATTTTAACCTTATCAAAACCAAAATAATAGAAGAAAGGAATTACAAGAGATGATAGCACCAACAAAGCTTTTTGAAGGAGTTGAAAGGATGCTACAGCCAAAAGTCAGATGTGTTATAAGTTTTCAAGGGGGTCGAAGGGGTCGATAGCACCCTTTCGCTTCAATTGCTTCCATTCGAAACAGATGCTTTCGCCTACATGAAGATGTTTCAAATAAGTGGAGGAATATCTTTCAAAAGCAGATAATAATAGTCACTCACATATGCGCCAAACCTTTTGAAACCAAAGATTTCTCCTTCATTCAAGTTACTCAGAAAGAGTTTTTGGTGGAGCAACCCTTTTGAAAGCATGACTAAGCCTTTCGAAACCAGATAGAACCTTTCACAACAAAGAGGGGTACCACATCAACTCGCAAAGCGTGTGTTCGAAAGTTACCTTACGCGTTGAAACCATTAACATTTCAACACCTTTAAAACCCCAAAGAATTACCCCGTTGGCCGAGTCGAAAGCTCATGCCTCTTCTTACTTGCGACAACAAAGTAACGCTAGGTCAAAAAGCGTATCTACCCCTTTCAATGAAGACAGAAGCATTTAGATCCATTCAAATAAAATGTAGAAGGATGCGCAAATGTCAAAGGTGACGTAAGTTCTACAAGGCTACCTTTCGACCAGATTGAAAGCACTGAGCCGAAAGGTGCCAACCCGCACCTATAAATAAGACCTTAGGGATTTGGTTTTGAGGATCCTAATTTTTTCACTCTACTCTTGTATTTTCTAAAAGTTGTAAACCCTAATTTTCAAATTAGATTGGAAATTTGACAAGTTTTTACTACTTGAGTTTAATGAAAGCATCGTTATGGAATTTTGGGATATTCGGCCGATTTGATATCTTTATTAGAGTTAGCTCATAATTTTCTTGGGTCAACTTGATTGAAGGGTCATCTTTAGAGTGAGTCAAAACCCTTAGTTTAACCAATATCCTTAGTGCCTTAACACATACTTTCAAGTTGTCGAAAAGTTAGCTTCTAAAGAAGTCAAAAACAATCTATCCAACCGACATCCTTAACTCATTAAAGACAACCTTAGGGTCTCTTCAACTGATTCAACATGGGGGTTTCGACAGAGTACTAAAGTAGATTAACTGGTTCGAAAGGCAATATAAGAAGAGTTTTCAGTGTTTCATCAAAATCGAATGGTCCAATAAGGAGTTTCAACCATAATAACCTATGCAAAAGGAAAACTAAAGAGAATAGAATGGATTATAACCATCTTAACCTGATTAAGAAGTGTTGACTACTTTCATCTTTTTAAAAGAAGGTCTCGAAAGAGTTGTCTGCACTTTGAATTCAACTTTGGGGTGTTGATAAGTTTTCTTATTAACGTTTTAGCGATAGAAGGAGGACTCGAACCTCCGACCTTCCTGAACTATCAACTCCACTTACGACTAACTCGATCTTATTCCAATCCTACTTACTTTAAATTTTACATCATCATATTTAGCAAAGTCAAAAAATCGGAGAAAGGATCCTCGAAACCACATCTAATTAGATTCTCCCATGGAACAGTTAATGATTCAAATCTACATGAAGAACAATTGTTAAGAATGGAGGCTTTAAGGATCATAAGGAAAAAAAGTTGAATTCTATGATCCAAATAAATGGATTTAAAACCCTTTTCATATTAGTCCACTCCTATCTTTGCCTTAGGAGAAAAAAAATGAAAGTGATAACTTGTTTGATCAAATGAGGAAAACAATTCAATATTACACCAAAGGCACAATCTTCGAAGAAGGATGTGGCTGATTACAACGCCTTTGCACACAAATGGCACAAGTAACAAGTGGGACACTACCAACATAGGAACTTCAAAGGGTTCTAAAAAGAAAACTAGTTGTTGAGGGTAAAACTCCAAAACCAAGTAATAAAAGATCTAGAAACCATCATCAAAAGACAAGCTTCAAGTTAAGACTTTCTAAGGAATGCAATTTGACAACATTAATTGAGAATGTTTATCTGTTAACCAAGAAAGAGCTCAACTATTAGTCATCACAAAAGAAAGAACCTAAATATGAAAGGAATCTAGGCGGACCCTATTGTCACTACCATATGATGAATGGTATGACACAAATCAATGTAGAGCACTCGAAGGAATTATAATCAACTTTTTCAGACAAGGAAATATTAATGGATTTGTAAAGAGATCCAATGTGAAATCAATAAAGAATTATACTAAGAAAAATCTACATAGTCGGGAGTAGAATTCTCCTTACACTTGGACATTACCTTAAATGGTCAAAGCCTTTGTCCGCGCCGAGTTGGTAAGTCAAAGTGCCTCCTGAAGGGAGGTTAGAGTAAGCCTTTATCCGTGTCACGCTATGGCCAGGTTAAAACATCGACCAGCCTTTGACGATGCCACACTATGGCCATGTCAAGGTGCCTCCTAGAGAAAGAACGGAGTAAGCCCTTGATCCCGCCACGCTAAAGCCTGGCCAAGGCACTGAACAAGCCCTTGATTGCGTTGTGCTATGTACAAGTCAAGACACCTCCTGGAGGGAGGATGTAGTAAGCTCTTGGTTTTGCCATGTTATGGCCTGGCCAAGACATCGAACAAGCCCTTGATTGTGCCACGCCATAGCCAGGTCAAGTCGTTTCCTAGAAGGACGTTGGTAAGTCCTTAGGTCCTGCTTATGGATAAGTTAACATTACAAGAAAAACTAGTAGTAGTAGCATATGTGCTGCTATTGTTTATCATAGACATATTGATGAAAAATGAAATGCAACTTACACTAAAATTGTTTGGAGGGACATGACATATTACGCAGCTACGTTTATTTTGGTCAGTGGAATTCATTTTCATTCTCATAGTTTATAGTTCTTAATTTCCATCCAAAGAAATGAGCTAAAGAACAGCTAACTCTCTAGACTTTCCCAATCCAAATCCTGACATCCCTAATATCACTCTATCGATTCTAAGGGAAAACTTCTAGATTTGGAGGAGCATGGCTCTCTATAGTCTAGGGTAGGCGAACCAGACTCCTTAGCTCCATAATTTTAGTTCCATATAGGGTTTCTCGCCAGTGAAGGCCAATTAACTCATCGTCGATCTCTTCATATCAAATGGGAAAGCTTTTTATCTAGGGTAGGTGAACATACGAGCTTGCCTCCATAGCTATCTCTCTTCAAATCTAAAGAACCTTTGCTATCATTCAACGCTCCATGGAATTCTCTAAGGTACCGTTCCCATTATTACTCACCTTAACTTTCTATTTTTATTTGTTTTATGCCAATTAGTTATATGATTGATCGATTTTCCTTAATCTGTTCAATTTATGATTTCTTTCCATGTATTATGTTAATGTGCTAATTTTTATCACCATAGAAACTGGAGTAGAGGGAGGTGGAAAGTATGTAGGGAATTATTCGGGGATGATGATATGCATGACATTGGTGCAATGGGCTGTTGTAGTGAAATTGAATGTAAGTAATATTGTTGGAAAAAGGTTGTATCTTTGTACATGGACATTTATTATATTTCATCTTATATTCTAACACAATTTTTCATGGGAATGGCTGTATGCAATGCTTGTAAATATATCTGGCTAATAACAGTTCTTAATCCAATGTGTGCTGAAGTACAACAGTTGTACTTGTATAATAAATCGCTGATGTTAGAATGATTATTTGGTAGACCTGATATATCTTACTACAGAATTTGTCAACTTAATTGATGTTGTAGCTGCAAGAACGATTCTCTTATCTATCTTTTGCTTGTTAACTGATATGCCTTTTGGGAATGGTTTTCTTTGACACTTTCTACAAATTTTGTCAACTTAATAGATGTTGTAGCCACATGACAGATTCTCTTATTTGTCTTTTGCTTGTAACTGATATGTCTTTTGGAAATGGTTTTCTTAGACATTTTTTTCTAGAGGTATTATAGAGATCCTTTAATCTTGGAAATTTAACTAGTACAGTCGATTCAAATTTACACATGATTAATTACAAATAAAATTGCAAAGTGATCTTTATAATATTGGCATGCATGTCATGCGATGTAACTTATCTTTGTGTTTTAAATTACATGGTGGTGCATATTTTTATTGATCTTACTATTACGTCATTTACTTTTCAAGCTTGCCCCACAGGACAAGATAATTTCACATATATTCAACATTTGCTGTAATTTTGGGAACAAAGGAAGTAGCACTAATGGAGCTACTAAGTTTCATGTACAGTGGAAAGTTGTAAATCACCGAAGCACCCTTAGTTCTTGATGTACTTATGGTTGCCGATAAGTTTGAGGTTGCTTCTTGCATCAGGTAAGTTATTAAGAAGTCAGCCAATGATCCCTGAATCTGCATTGCTTTATTTGGATCTCCCTTGTAGCGTCTCAATGGTTTCTGCTGTACAACCATTGACTGATCTGCCAGACTCTTTCTTGCCAATAAATAGCATGACATAAGCAAGTAAGATTTCATTTATTTTGTAGTTTATTGAGGCGCCCAGTAAATTATACCAGCCTTCTATGTATACACAGGTTTCAAGATAAAGTGATGAACCTTCCTTTTACAGCAATAGAAGCAATACTTGGCAGCGACAACCTTCAAGTAGCATCATAAGATACGGTATATGACTTTGTGCTGAAATGGGCATGCATTCAGAACCCAAAACTAGAAAAGAGGCGTGAATATTGGGGTCTCGGTTGGATCGTCTGATCTGTTTCCCTTTCATGACATGCAAAAAACCGAAGAAGGTCCTACAATGCAATGACCTGGATCAAGAATTTACATCAAAGGTAGTCCAAGAAGCACTCTTCTTCAAAGTAGAAAAGCCCCATAGACAAAGAGCCCTAGCCTTAGACGATGTCTCATTTAACCACAAGTACATGGAGTGCACGTATAAATAACGACCTATAAAAGTCGTGGAGTTTGAAGTTCCTCATCCTCAGTGTTTGTATATCCTAAACTAAAGAAAGAAGAGTGCACAAATCTATACCCAAGTGGGTGTGTATACTCACAAGCTTTTTATTTAGGTGGTCAAGAGTTTTTCTTATTTGCTCATTGCAATATGGATCAGCAAAGAGCATTCCATTGCTTTGGATTTTTTGGGTATGCAGGAAAAAGGTATCGTTATGGTCATTGTCGATTATGAATTTTCTATAAGAACCAAATTGGCATGGCTGAGCTAAGTGGAGATGCCTTGGTCTGTAGTGTTGTGTCCAAGTCATCGTCGTCCAAGAGAATGTCTTAGTCATTACAAAAGTCTTGGTAGGCAGTGCTTGGAGATGAGAGTTAGCAGTTATTGGAACTTGATAGTTGAATGAAAGATAGTTTGTTGGGCTGGAGCTTCTAAGTGTCGGTTGGGGGTTTGGGCCAACTTCAAAATTGAAATTACTTTAAGCTAAGTAATTTGCGAAAAGGGGGATCATGTTAGTTTGGGGAAAATTAAGTAGGATAATGTAAGGTAATATATTGCCATAACAAAATTTGGAACCATACCTCTTTTAAAAACATATTTTTTTTCTGTGATGTTTACCTACATCCATTTTAATTTTTTCTTAGTTTTCAATTTATGTGATATTTGAAAATTCACCATTTCTTTTACTTTGGATAAAAATTTAACTTTTATCCACATATCAAATCCTATTTTGAAACTTTATTTCTGTATGCATTAATAGCAAATACATATAACTAAGAACCAAACTTACCACAATGCAAATTCCTAAATTTTTCATTGAATTCTTTTCAATGCAGCTATGTGAAAATTTGGATATTCAATCGTCCTGGAATGCCACATTTAGATCAAACTTCGACTAAACTGACCTTCATTTAATAAAGGTGTGAAATTTCAAATGTTGCTCCTAATAATTTTATATTTGTAGGAGATGTCATGGACTCAATGTCACAAGGCACTTTCATCAATTAAATCCATCAAGCCAAAGAAACTAAAATAGTCATTAATTCGTCTGTTTCTTGATCCAATGGTTATGCAACTTGTCGGACTTAGAGCTGATAAAGAAAAAGCATAAGCAATGAGTGTTATCAATGGTTTCCCGGAATCTCGATCTAGCAGAACTATGTGTATTTGTGTTGCAATTCCAAGGAACTCGGGTATGATAACTGTACTTGAATTGTACATTTTAGTGTTGCATGGTGCCCCTGAATCCTTAATCATGCATTCGTTGTTGTATGTAAGTGTATAACCTTTTGATCTAATTTAAAACTAAACTATTATACTAAGTTTTATGTTTTTACATAATCGATTATGTGTTATTAACAAATAGATTAAATACTTTGATGTTGAAATTGCACGATATGATGTCGATCTAAAGAGATCTTGTGCATCAGAATTGAGAAGGTGGGAGGTGGATGAGAGGTCGCATAGAGGTGTAGGAAATAATTTAAGCTACTAAAAATAGGAATTCAGGCACAGCCAAATAGTTTTGCATAAGGTTTATTTTTTGATTCGATATATTTGGTTTGTAAACTTGATAAAATGATATTGCTAATGCACCCATTTTGGTCTTGAACTTACTATTTCACTTTCAAATTTCATTTGATGTACCATAGAGTGTGACTATCACACTACTACTAGTAACCTTACATTTGAGCATAATCTTGTGGACTACCTATGCTTTAGAATTCCCAAATAATCCTTGGACATGATTAATTACATTTGCATAGTAAACATATTTGCATACAACTCCAATTTTCTACCCAATGGTTACTACTATATATACATTTCTCCATACAAGGTAATATTATTTATCATTTATATTTAACATCTAGTATTCTATCTTTAACACTCATTTTTTTGGCTGCATGAACAGGACTCTCAGCTTTTTTACTATTAAATGAAGCAAATATGTCTTATGAAAATACTAGAAGCTTTATGATGATCATGATATAGATAAATAATTTGTCTTTTGTATCCATTTTAAGACAAGCGTGTGCAAATTTGTGAAGCTTGTATGAGTTGAAGGTATTTCTTTTGACAAACTCAAAAGGTTTTCTTGATTTTGCATGACAAAAGAATAGAAGCAGCAATTTATGTTGTGTATTTTTAATATCTCATCATAGTTAATTTGATCATAGAAATCTCATAGATATAAAAAAATTAAAGAACAAGTTAATCATATCATTAAATAAGGCGATCTTTAACCTTTTGTTAATTTTTTTATTAATATTGCAAGAAAGGCCAACACAAAGAATGGACAGGAACATTTGTCTTAAAGATTTATCGGTGTCTTTAAATGATACTTTTTTCATGAAATCATAGAAGAAACAAATAAATGCCTTCAAAGCTCAAACTTAATTTCATAAATTTTTACTGCTCAAAATAGTTATAGGGAAACTTAAGACTTTATGTATCAGTAACCTAAATCAAGATGTTACCTTAATATTGTTGCATTTAACTTAAAACCCATATTTTATCATTGTATTCACATATAAAATCAAATCTTTCCTTCGTATCCAGTAAACTTATTCAAGATTTTATTTTATTTTATTTTATTTTCTTATTTGATTATTTCCATTCATTTATGTAGTAGTGGTTTTCAAAAGTGTATAAAATTAAACACAAGACTACATACATGATTTGCCTAGAAAATATTTGCATTAGTCTATTATATATATTGTTGCTGCTTTACCATTTGTATATCTTTTTTGTGAGAACATTCAACTTCTAGTATATCTAAATCTACTTTGCGAGTCCTGCATATAGTTTAAAATTTGTGACAGTTCTACCATAATTAGTTTGAGAGTAACTATCATAAACAACGGATGATAGCAGTTTGTATGCAGCTTGTGCACTAAACTCCTATATTATGATTCATTTAACATTCATTGGTTCTGCCAATAATCTTCATAATGTATCCTCATCTTAAAGCTAAACTCAATGCATGTACCCGTAAAAAAATTATTTTTTAACAAGCATTGAAGAATCTTGATTCAACAAACTAAATACGTCAAGGGTTAAAATAGCAAACAAAGCCATGGTGCATGTAAATTGATATTTATATGAAATTGGCTAAACAAGAAAGCCTAAACTTTATTCACTTGTAAACATGATTCAAGATATCATCTAAAGTTTAAAACATAAACTGTGTGGTCATGAATTAGATTTTTCATTTGCCTTGACATTCCTATATGCAACATCTTTATTCCTTGATATAGATGTTAATTTGTGTTTAGAAAGAAAGATTAGCTGCCTTTATATATGCAATGGCAGCTATATGATTCTACTATTTTTGTTATTTCTGCATTTGAGCCAGTGCAACTATTTCATTTGTCTTTGGGATTTGGAACAAGGTGACAAAAATTTAGAAGAAAGCTAAAGTCAACAAAGATGGTTGTTGTTGTCAAGGAAAGATGAGTTTTGATTAAGCATTTTTTTCTTTTCCTTTCCTTTTTTATTTATTTCAATCGAGTGTACCCTTTTTCTCAAGTTCAACATCCTGGTGTAGAATACTTGATGATGGTTGACATGAAAAACGTGCAAAATTTTGTTATGTTTTGCTACAAGTTGCCAAAGAAGTCGAGAAGTAGGTACGCTTTCATTTCTTAATAGTGCTTACCAATTTATGGAAATTGTTTGTTTCACTGTTGATTTGTTTCTTTTGACTGTATGCTAAAGACTTATGCTCTCTAATATTCATTTATACCTTCTGGATAAAAATCATGATAATAATCTTTATAGAAACAATGATACTTTAAGTAGAAATAAGTCGAGCAACGCTTCAATATGGCTTAAGTTATCAGTGAATTACTTTTCGAAGTCTCTCAATCAAGGATTGCTCAAACCTTAATTTAGTTAATGCAATACACGTATATGGTTTTGACACTACTTATGGGATAAACTTCACTTGTAATTCTTATTCGAGCACACTACTTCATTACAGAGGACAAACTCGTTGTTTCGTTGTTAATCTTCATGTTCTTTCGTAGTTTAGTGTATGATCTTCAAGTTAGTTTTCCCATCATATTTTGTTGTTGTTTTCACATTTAATATTTGAGGTTTTGACTCTGGGATAAGTTATATGTTGTAAACCATCAATTCTAAGAATTTTATTTTATAATTTTTGATGCTATATAATTACATTTTCAACTGGAAAAAAGGGACTGATTCTTCTATTTAAAAGAAAATGACTTGCATGTTGAACGATAAACCACAAGATCCACTTATAACTTTTACCCAAGGTACGTTTTTATAATGGTATAGTAACAACAACAACAATAAACAGTTATGTTTATAAAAATTAACAAGTTTGTAATTATAAAATAATAATAGTTAACTTTGATAAAATTAATTAAATTTACAATAATAATATTATTAAAAAATAACTAAGTTTATAAAAGTTAACTAAGATTTATAAAATTAACTAAGTTTGATAAAAAAATAAATAAGTATATAAAAATCGACTAAGTTTGATAAAATTAATTAAGTTTGATAATAAGTTAATCGATATTTATAAAAACTCAACAATTTTATAACAATTAACCAAAATTTTAAATATTAACTAAGTTTTATAAAAATTAAATAAATTTATACAAATTAATGTAGTTTTATTATGATTTAACTAAGTTAATAAGTTTTTAAAAGTTAAATAAGTTTATTATAAAAATCAACCAAGTGTATAAAAATTCAATAAAATTAACTAAGATTTATAGAAATTATTTAAATTTAATTTAATTTTGATTAAGGATGTTTGATATACTTTAAATATGTAAAACAGTTTCATAATCATTTGTTGATTGTTAAATTAGTCTACATGTAATTAGTTTTTAAGGAGCAAAGACAAGCTGCAGCAAAGAATTGTGGGCAAACAAGTAATGAGCATGGCTTTAATTGTTGCACATATTATAACATTTTGTTAGTATTTGTGTAAATTTATTCATGAATGGTTATGGATTTTATGTGAAATTGCTTATTTTTTTGAAAAACTATTATAGAAACGGTTATGGATGTCATATGTGATTATGCAATCAAATTGTTTTTTCAGTTGTTTGAATATGATAATTATGTGATTGATTGTTGGTTTTATACGATGATAATGTGATTGATTGTTGGTTTTATTAAGACTATTATGCGAGTGATGGTTGGAAATGGTGCAAGCCATTAATAGAAAATGATAGTGTTTAAAGTATGCTGCAAAACAGTTAATAATCTTTAGCTTTTTTAAAATGCTATGGAATTAAATGTAAACGGCTGCGATTTTACTTTCGTAGCGTTGAAAAAAATGCTAGTAGAACTTTTTGTAGCGTTTCGGTTAAACATTTTAATACGACATGTTACTAAAAGTCTGAAACTTTTTGTAGCATTTCTAAAACCCTACAGTATGTCAAGTTTTGGTAGTGTTTTCTACAACGCTACAAAAAGAAATAGACTTTTAGTTGCATGTCATATCGCAGTGTTAACCGAAAGGCTGCTAAATGCTTTTGGTAGTGTTTTTTCAACGCTACGAAAGGCCATGGTGTAGTGCAACCAAGCACACCAAACAATAATGGACTAAGACGTCTGAGCCTAAAAAGCGGCATATCAAGCAATGGACGAAGACGTCCGAGCCCACGAAGCGGCATATCAAACAATGGACTAAGATGACTGAGATTAGGAAGTGGCATATCAAACGATAGGCTAAGACGTCCAAGCCCGAGAAGCGGTAAATCAAACAACGACTACATACAAGGCCTAAAGGTTAAAGCATGTCAAGAGAGTCAAAACCAAAGGAGTGGTATACAATAGAATGCTTAAGTAAGAATCTTCAGCCTCCAACTAATCATCAAAGAAGAATTTCTGAACTTCACTTATTAATACCAAATTTGGGTTTTGGGTCTTTCATTACTAAATTCAAAACTTCACTTATTAATACCCGAATCAGGGTTTCTGGTCTTTTAATCCATGGTCTTCATCATACCCGAATCTAGGTATTGGGGCTATTACAATTAATTACTAAACTTCACTCATTAATGCCCGAATCTGGGCTAAAGATCTCTATTAAGAAGATTATTATAATGAACTTCTGGTTATCATCCACTAATACCCAAATCTGGGTTTCGGATTTCTAACTTCTCAATTTTATTTATGCCAGAATCTTGGTCACTGGACTTCTACTACAAACTTTCAGACAATAGTTTTTGGACCTCTATTACTCAATTATTATCGACTATCTTTGGAAGATGAATTTCTAAACATCAATAATTGAATCTAGAATTGAATTTTTGGTTCTCTGTTATTGGATTTCTTGTATTCTATCATTATAACAGAAGTTGAATTCCTAGTTTTCTCTCATCCTTACCAAATATGGGTTTCAAAATATTCAACTGTATTCAATTCTAGAATTACTTTTCACCTATTATCATTTGATTACATAATGATCTGTTAACCACCGCTAATAATGTAGATAAACTTCTATATAGATTTCAAGTTAACGATAAAGAATATTTCTTCTTTATACTTTTTAGGGAAATAAGATTGGAAAGGAAGACCGAATGGATCGGCAAATACAAAAACCGTAGAACAAGTAAACAAAAAGTTGATTCAGAAACAACATTATAGGATAGGACTACAGACCAGCTGATATTTACAAAATTTTCATAATTTACCTAATTTATGAAATTGCTTACACATATACGTTACAAATATATATTTTAGAAATATTGAACAGCCTTATCTAGATTTATTTCAATTAAAGGATCAATGACGTGATGAATTGCAATACGAAGAACTTCCTTAAGCTTCGTCTCTTTTTTCCTTATCTTGTCGGCGTAATCAATAGATTCGATACGAGTCTTTAAAACCCGATTAAAGGCTTTATTTACAGCTTTGACAATTTTATTTTCCCTTTGTAAATCAGCAAAGTTCTTCTGAAGAAGATACTTTTCTCATTCGAGTTTCTGAATTCTTTATTTATGCGCTATGAGTATCTCACTTTCTGTTGTTCATCAAAGTATTTTATCATCTCAAGTTTGACTTTCCTACACCATTTTCCTACTACCTTCACGTCTAAGCTTGGAGGAGGATTAGTCATAGTAGGAAACTTTTGGATGGCAAGGGAAGTAGACCTTGTGGATTTTGCGATAGATGAAATGATGGGAGAAGCTGGTAAATCGATTTTTGAAGTGTTATTCCCTATAATGAATTCTAATTCACACAAAGTTTGACTATCTTTTAACTTAATCTCCAAATAGCTTATTTTCTGGAGAATTTCGGACATCTTATGGTCAAAACTAATTGAAGGATTTGATTTAGTTTAGCGCTTCAATATGGAATTTTTTTCATTCTTACTCTTAATGTCTGCTTCAAGGTTCCATTGAGATTTCTAACGATTTTCTTTTGAAGCAAATATCTACTGTGCTATTCTAGAGCTTCAATATTGTTTTGAAAGTGAGTAACTAAAGGATTGTTAAGGAGTTTTCTCTTTTTAACGTATACTATCAACATATCTCTGATACTGATGAAAGGAGATGGTGAATCTAACGATAATGGCATGATAGATAACTGTAACTCCTATTTAAAAAAATAAAAAGAAAATAAAGTCAAGACTCAAGTAATCAAACTCATTTATTATAATGATAAAAGATTACAACTTAAGTAGAAATGAGATAAAAACAAAGAGTATAATTGGACATGTGTTTCACGCTTAAAGTTGAGAAACCACGTTTTTGACATTATTCATGGAATTAGCTGAAAGAATGATTGTTGAATCAAAAGGAGCGTTAAATCCTTCCAGGGTAATAACTGGAGGATATTTACTATAGTCCCATTTCCCGGCAAGAAGACTATCACGACCACATATTAATTTGGCATGACATGTCCGAACATCCTTAAGAAGCTTTTGTTTTTCTTCGCCAAGAAAATCGAAACAAAGGCGAGGATATTCAATGTAAAGTCTTTGCAAATCTCTAAGAAAGCAATATCTGGCTAGTTTTGAAGATTTCCAAAGTGAAGTGTTTTCTAGATAATCTCTGCTTAGTTTAACGTACTTGCATAAATAATCTCTAGAAACAAGGTTGTCTGGGGGACATTTATTATGTGATAACGAAATAAATTACAACTAAGTATAAAAGGAAACTAGACTAGGAAATTCACAATCTAATATTATTACATAATTATGTATGTTCATCCAGTTCATACAAAATTAACCTTTTGAATAATTCTAAAACAAATTTGTCCTTCTAATATTTGAGTTTTTTATAAGATAACTCATGAAGAGTCGATTCGACTCGTGGTAAGTTCCAACAAGCTTCTGGATGTGGATCAGATCCAAATTCATCCAAATATCTCTTATATAAGCGCCTAAGTAAACCCCCACTAAAATCACCTAAATATGAAAAATCTATAGTTGGATGCCTGCAATAGTCTTTGTATAAGAAGTCAACAAGGACGTCTCTCTCTTTAACCAACATCCAAAAAAGTGTAATTAACCCTTGATTCTCTTTCAAAAGGTTATTATATTGAAGGCGTGCCCTCCTCAGTCGTGGGGAAGCTTCTTGGTTTTTAAAAGATGCTAACACCGCCGCACTTTTATTAAGCCTATAATACTTGTTGGAGAGGGTATTATGTTACTTTAACTGCTTATCTAACTCTCTATACAAGCTATTTATTTCTACTTCATTTCTTTCAAGCTTGGTTTTATAAAGGTGGATGGATCTCTTCCTTATCTAAAATAAAATATGTAAATTATTATTATCTTGGAAGTGAAAGCCATTTAGACAAGGAGTCTCATACTTGAGAAACGGGAATTGTAATACGAGAGACCTGCATTTTCTCTCTTTGTCCTTCAACATTGATGTCCGCAGTCTCTTCTTGAAGGTCAAAAGGCGCTAAGGGTTCAGATTAGTTTGCTGTATGGATAATTGAATCGGGGTTGATATTTTTTGAAGCTCCAGTGTAGTCATCATCATCTTTTACATGAACATCGGTGTGACCACCTCCGTCACCACCTGAACCCTGTCCCTCCATCTTCATTACCATCACCATCATCGTCATCATCATTATCGTTGTTACCTTCATCATTGCAGCCTTCTTCCTCGACGGATCCATCTTTATCACCTTCATCCTTAGAACCAGAATCTACGTCGAGGGAACGAACTTCGAAGGATAAGATTTTGAAGGCATCAATCTCCTCTCTCTCACGTACTTCAACCCTTTGCTCCATTTCTTTGACTTTGGCCATAAACCTATTGACAAGAGTAGTGTCGAGTGAAGGAAAGCTCAAATCTGGGCATTTTTCTATGTTATTGGCAGAAGCACGCATTAGGAAGTCCTCATAAGAGTTAACAACGATGACTTCTAGGGAAGTGTTCAAAAATTGTGACACTCTTTTCTTAGCATTAGAAATAATATCGAGAGCCAAATTTAGAGAAATTTTCTTCTTCAACTCTTTTATGAGAGAGGGTTGTTTAGCTACCATTTGAGCTTTTTCATCATTAGATTCTTTCAAAGCCATCTTTAAGGCTAGATTTTCATCAGCTAGAAATTGGTATGCTTTTCTTCCCTTAGAAATTATAGACTCTAATTGAGCAAGAGAGGATCTCAATCTCTCCATTTCCACCATAGCTTCATTTTTACCAGCAGACAAGGAGATGGCTTGGCTGTTTAAGTTTGAAATTTCCTCTCGAAGCTTAGATGTTTCTATGGAAGATTTTAATGTGTTTTCTTGCAAAGAGAGTCAGCTTTTGGAAATCTGAAGGGGAAAGTACAATGCAAGTCAACATTCAGAGAGAAACAATGATAAGAAGGATAAATAATATGAAATGTACCATAAGTTTTTGTATAAAAACCAATAGTGACCCGCTGGGTTAGGAATGGAAGATGGCGGGTTGAATATAAGCAAAGATGAAGAGTTCAAGATAGATTGAACTATATTTTCAAAATCAATTGTAGGCATGGGTGATGTTGGTTTAGAAGGGTTCAACTCCTGGAGGGAGTTGAAGTTTCCAAGTCTTTTTGCATCTGCTCAATGAGGTGAGGAGAGCAAGAAATGAAAAACGCGAGAGAAGGGATTGTCCTTTGAAGGAGTCATATTTGGTCAATCAATAGAAGCTTCAAAAATTGGACTCTCGGAAGTTTTATTCTCGTATCAACGGTCTTAACCTATTCTAGTAGTGGAGAATCTGGTACTTCAACGATCTTGGCCTTCTTGAGGGATGGTTCCACCATGGCCACTTTACCTAATTTTCTTTCAGCGGTCATCTTTGACCTAGAAATCGCCTAAGTCAAAGATGAAGCATGAGATATAGAGGTTGGGAGCCAGATCATTGTGAATGGTTCAACCTCAGGAGCAGTTGTTGAAAATTCAAAAAATTACAAGTTAGTGAAATAATTTAAAAACTAACACAACAACAAATTACAAGTACTATGTTTAAGCCTAACGGAGTGATCGGAAAAAATTGGAGACATTGGGGATAAGTTCTTCGGATCACCTAAAGATAGGAAGCGATTGCTCCAAGAAGTGTGTTGAACTAGGGAAGGTTGACCAAGTACCCTTTGACCTGCTGGTAGGAGGGAATACTTTTGAAGGTTTGAGGAATTCAACAAAGTAAGCATATTCCCAATGCTACTCGAAGCATCAATCAATAAATTAATAGTTCTTTTATCCTTGCCATTTAAATCTTTAGCGGAAGAAATTGATAAGGAAGTGTAGATTAGCAAAAGAAAGTAACTGGATAAAAAATAAAGACCGTGATCAATTTGCGAGCGGAAGAGAAGGCTTCAATGATATTGGGAAAGCATTTGACAAAGAAGAATTGCGTTTCCCAATCTTTGAATTTGTTTACCCCCTCGAAAATTAGCTTTTCTGGGGTTGGCTCTAAAATTTTATCGTTTAGGTTGCCGAGTTTAACTAATCGAACTAGATAGTTCAAAACTTCAGCATTTAGTGATAGAATCCCTGACTCCAGAGCCATAAGTTAGAAGATACGTAAATACATTTGGAGATAGATGGATGGGAGCAATGTCCAGGGAGGTTAGGAATTTTGCCAAGAAATCCGAGAAAGGTAGGAAGCCACCATGCCATATATGGATAACAGTGTGGGCGAAATATCCTTCAGGAGGATTTTGAATGGAGTCGCTGTCGTCTCGGGGGAATAGGTTCTACCCCAGTAATGCCGAAGTCATTTAGACTAGCGTCCACCTCATCTTGGGAGGATACTAAAGAATGTTTAGAAATTTCTTCAATCTTCTTTGGAGAAGATTCCATCATCGGTAATATATCTTTTTCTGGTTTTTGATAAGCCTTGTTCATGCCCATGATCTTGCCAGGTGAAATCATTGCTGTAAAAGGTTATAATTTGTTATATATAATCAACATTTTTCAAGAATATCGAAAACCTTACTTAAATGTCAACCAAAATATGAAATTTCATATCCTTTAAAGAATTTTAGAATTAGTTTAGGAAAATGAATTTCATTGATCTTTCAACAATGTTGAAAAGGAAAATGGAAGTGGACCTCCAACAAACACCCTTAAAAAAATGTCGAAAGCTCAAGGAAAACTTTATTATTGAAAGGAGTAGTTAAAGCCTACACAACTAATTCAGATATAAATATGCACTAACAACATTCAATAAATAAGATAAGTAAACCTTTCGACATCGTCAAAACCTATGAACTTTGTTTTACTAGGAGAATATGAATGCTGTCGAAACCCTATATTCCAATTGAATCGGAAGGTTTGGGTTTGAGTAACATTAATATAAATGAAAAGGCTTTGGCACATTTCGAAAGTATTTATATAAAATGATCATCGAATCCCAATTAGTTACAAAGGGTGTCGAGAAAGTCGAAAGGAGTACATGGTTTAGAAAGCATACCAAAAACCAAACCTGATTCGATATAGCAGGTTTTGATCGAGTCGAAAGGTCTTATTTGATTTACAACTTAAACATAGTATGTTTTTCTCAATCCAATTTATAAAAAAAAATGAATGAATCTCTGACTCCGCACATCACCTAAAATAAATTAGAAGTAGGCATGCACTAGAGGTTTCGAAACCTGTAAAATAAAAATTATGCTTCCAAAAGTATGCACTAGGTAATCATTTAGTAAAGCACATCAAGAAACTTCTTCGAAAGGTATCAGAATATACTAAAGCATAGTTATGCTATCAAATAAGTCCACTTCATATTAACTACATCAACCTTTCGAATAGATCAATTAATAGATAGGCGTTGAACTTCCTTTCGACCCCTTTTGAAGAAGCAGAACAAAATTTGCAGCCTTAACCCCTTTTGGAGGGGTAGAAAGGTAGAATTACAATGCCAAATTATGATTCATACGGTTTAAACTTCTCTGTGAAGTAATTGGAAAACTCTTTCTTCCCCATATTCAATTTTAACCAATACTTTAAAAAATTAAAACAAAATTAATTTGAGCGCATATTTACAATCAATAATCCTAATCCCCAAAATGTAAATTTGAACCATTAGAAAAAAAAGGTAAAGAAGAAAAAAACCAAGTCAAATGAATCCAAAGATTAAATTGATGTGAGAAATCGAACAAAAGAAGCCAAAGAAATGGATCGAATGATATTTTCATGAATGATAAACTTAAATTATCTTTGTGATATTAGAATAGTAATTCAAATTCAAACCTAGCGAATGTTAAAATCGAAATTTAGCATGGAAAGTTAGTTCTAAAAGTAGAAATAATGAAAACTTACTTTGAATTTGAGTTTATGTTTGTTGGAAATTGGAATTATTTAAAAAATTAAAGCTTTGGTTCTTACTAGAAGTTATTTTTAATCGCAGATAAATGAAAGAGCGGAAGAAAGGAACGTGATTTGTAAGAAAAATCAGTATGAAGGACAGACCGTACGATCGAATTTAAATAAACGGACCGGATTTATGCAAGAATATGAAAGGGCGGGAAATTTCAACGCTAAAGTAAATAGTGGTACCGAAGTAGATGACTTGAAAAGTTAAAGGCATCCCTTTGCAAGGGGGCAAGTGTTACCACCAATTCTCACTTTAATCATGTCGAAACTAAGATGAATAAAAGAGAAGGAAGTACAAGAGATGACAGCACCAACAAAGCCTTTGAATGGAGTCGAAGGGATGCTGCATTCAAAAGTCAGATGTGTTATAAGTTTTTAAGGGGGTTGAAGGGGTCAAAAGCACCTTTTCGCTTCAATTGCTTCCTTTCAAAACAATGCTTTCACTTACATGAAGACGTTTTGACTAAGTGGAGGAATACCTTTCGAATGCATAAAATAACAGCCACTCATATGTATGTCAAACCTTTCGAAACCAAAGATTTCGCCTTCATTCAAATTACTAAGAAAGATTTTTTGATGGAGCAACCCTTTCAAAAGCATGACCAAGCCTTTCGAACCGGATGGGAACTTTCACAACCTGGAGGGAACCACATCAATTCGTAAGCATGTATTTGGATATTACCTTCTACATTGAAACCCTCAACATTTCAACATCTTTGAAACCCCAAAGAATTACCATTGACACAGTCGAAAGCTCATGCCTCTTCTTACTTGCAACAAAAAAGAAACATAAGGTGAAAAGGCGCACCTACCCCTTTCGACGAAGATGAAAGCATTCTAATCCATTCAAATGCAACGCAGAAGGATGTGAAAATGTTAAAGGTGATAAAAAGTCTACAAGGCCACCTTTTGACTAGGTCGAAAGCATTGAGTCTAAAGATGCTGACCCGCACCTATAAGACCTTAAAGGTCTTGTTTTGAGGATCCGAATTCTTTCACTCTACTCGTATTTTCTAAAAGTCGTAAACCTGAATTTTCAAATTAGATTAGGAATTTGATCAGTTTGTATTACTTGAGTTTAATGAAAGCAAGATCATGGAATATTGGGATATTTGGCTGATTTGGTATCACTGCTAGATTCTGTTTATAATTTTCTTATGCCAATTTGATTAAAGAGTTACCATTAGAGTGAGTCGAAACCCTTAGTTTAACCAATATTCTTAGAGCCTTAACACCTTCTCTCAACTTTTCGAAAGGCTAGCTTCCATAGAAGTCAAAACCAATATATCCAACCTACATCCTTAACTCATTAGAGCCAACCTTAAGTCTCTTCAACCGATTTGACAAAGAGGTTTCGATAGAGTATTAAAGTAGATAACTAGTTTGAAGGGCAATATAAGAAGGGTTTTCAGTGTTTCATCCAATCGAAAGGTCAAACAAGAAGGAGTTTCAATGACAATAACCTATGTGAAAGGAAAACCGAAGAGAACAAAATGGATTATAACCATCTTAGCCTAATTAAGAAGTGTTAGCTACTTTCATCTTTTTGAAAGAAAGCCTCGAAAAATTTATCTACACTTTGACTTCAATTTTGGAGTGTTGACAACTTTTCTCGTTAATAGGTAGATTCCCAATAATAGTGAGCTATGGTCAAGTAGTACCATGCATTGTGTAGATTCCCTATTAGATTAGAATATTGGGTAGATTCACAATAATAGTGAGCCATGGTTAAGTCATACCACGCATTGGGTTGACTTCTAATTAGATCGAATGATTAGGTAGATTCCCAACTAGATTAGAATGTTGGGTAAATTTCCAATTAGATTAGAATGTCGATAGATTCCCAATTAGACTAGAATATCGGGTAGATTCAAAATTAGATTAGGGTGTCGAGTAGATCCTAATAATAGCAACCATGGACAAGTAGTGCCGTGCATTGGGTAGATTCCCAAGCATAGTGAGCCACGATCGAGAAGTATCATGCATAAGTTTGGAATCATAAAGAATTCGTAATATGATTGGAGTTCTAGGAGAAATGTTCCTAAATAAGAATGATTATTTGGCAAGAATCCCTAGTTCGAACTACGAGAATAAACATCAAACACCTGAGTACTACCAGGAATGTCCATGGCATTAAGTACTTAGGCTAATGGAGAATTCCTCTCTGGTTGAGGACGAGGCCCAGAAGGGACAATAGTGGTTCTATGAGAAGAAGAAAGTCCCATGTGGCACGACCTCTACCCCTTCCGTGAGCTGGAGAGGTAGTAACTGTAACTTTCGCTTATTTTCAATTTAAAGTTTTTGTAATTTGATTGCTGAAAGCTCTCAATGAGCTTCATCAGTTTGTTGTCAAAGAATAGACGTGGACTCCCATAAACTAGAAGCAACAAATTCTAAATCCTGACCAGCAACCAACACTACCTCTCGAATAATGGACATCTTCTTGGATAACTCTTCGAGAATTTGCTTTAAAGATTTGTTATCTTTCAAGACAGCATGGATATTGGTACTAAGATCGGGGCTGCACTTTGTTAGTTTGGCTATTTTATCATCAAGACTTTGTTGTAAGGAGGCGCGGTCTCTCTCTAGTTCTAAGTAGTTGGGACATGATTGCCGCTAAAAGAAATTCAAATTAAAACTAGAAAAGGTAGATCATCGTAAAGATAATACTATTTTATTCTATTAAAGATTAGTACAGGTAAAAAAAGGATACAAAATTTATAGCCCCCAAAGATTTGTAAATTTCTCCTTGGTAGCCAAAATAATCCTAAGAACTCTGCTTCTATTATCAGTAAAGGAGCCTGAGGGTCTAGCCATGTTAGAGAAATGGTGTCCTTGCTTAAACCACCCTTTGGTATAGAAAGCTTTAAAGCGGAAGAATCTACTAGGGACAGCTTAAGGTTAGCTTTAAGAACATATTGGGGAATGTATTTCGAAACATGGTCACGTTTAGGAGTCTTCCCTTAGCAATAGCTAATTTGGATGGAGTTATGCTTCGATAACTAGGTAGAACATCCGGAGTTATAGTTAGCTTGGATCATAGAATTTCCTGAGGAAAGATAGCATTTTGTTCTTTAACTGAAGGTATATCAGATGTAGTTTAGAGAGTCGGCAAAACTTTTGAAAGACCTCGTCCCTTGGTCATCTAAAGTAAGCTTTAATTTACCACTAAGATCAAGACTTGGTTAATTAATCTACTGCCCCTAAGCCTTAGGGATTTAATTAATGTGGTACAAGTTCGATAGTGTGTTTCCTATACCTCCTTGATCTTATTATATAAGCTTACATTCCTTAGTCTACAGGATGTTAGCTAAGATTTAAGGGCACCTATGATTGCTAACAATTTCAAGTTTCTAGTTTGAGTCCTCTTCCAAAATACATCATGGTGAGAAGCAAAATCTAACATTATTTATTTAAACATGGGTAAAGGAATAGGTACTTCAGAATAGACATGATGAAATTAATAAGAAAGTAGTTGACCAAAAATCCAAACATCGAATAAATGTGCCACCAAAGCCAACAACCACTATAGCCAAAAATACAGAAAGGAAAAGTACCAAAAGTATTACAAACTTAAAGCTCAAACATTATCTACAATAGATTTCTAGGAATTGGAATAATGACTTACCTTTTCTTGATAAACATTCTCATACACTAGAACCAAGCATCCAAATCCTGCCAAGGCTCGAGCTTTTTCATACTTCTGGGAAAAACTCTCTTCAATCCTTTTGCCATTATAATTAAAGCTTGTAGAGAGAGTTATGCCTTTATCTTGGTTGAATTTGTAGGCATTATAGGGGTTCTTGAAGGCTTCATCTGTAGCCACCTTATCGGCCTTTTCCTTTGTGACCAATCTCGAGACCCCTTTATTCGCTTTTGCCAACTTTTCTTTATGCTTATCCTTTTGACCTTTAAGGTCTTCTCTAATTCTGCAACTTCAGAAGCTTTCACTTCCAAAGCCTCTTCTCCCTCTCATCCTATGCATCCTTCTCGGCCTTCTCCTTATATTCAGCAAACCGCTTCTTGATGGACTCGGGATTTTCCTTATATTCAGCCAATTGTCTTCCAACAGCATCGGCCTTCACCAACTCTCCCTTTGGCTTTTGGAACCTTCAATGGAGAACCGAGAAGTCGGTTTGGACCTAGAAAAAGAAGGTCATTATGAAACTAGAGAGACAAATATTTCATAAGAGAGAATAGGTCTTTACCCTGAGGTAGTCCTCCATCCCTGTGCTCATCATCCTCCCAAAGCTTTCGATGTCGTTAGCTAACTTCACTTGGGAGTTCCTACAACCTTGGGATGGTGATCATCAATAATAGAATGGGTGGCATCGATCATTTGGTCCAAAAGGAAGAATTTATTAATTTAATTAAGTTTATGAAATCAAAATCTTTTAGTGAATAGAATTTAATTATCTAAAATTTATTTTTAAAATATTAATCATCAAATATCAAATTCGAATAATTTTTATTTTAACTAAATTTATATATATATGCGGCATAGAGTACAGAGTTGTTATAGACACCCCCCCTTAACAAAATTGCGTCATCACAATTTTTTATAGAGAGACGTCAAACAACTCGCACCCTGACTTCTTCGTATTCTACAACTATCAAACCAAACTCATACGTCTTCTCTACGTGGCTATCACATTCCAACTCATCTTATCGTATGCTACTATTCCAAATATATTCAATTCATAACTTTTTATTTTTCGCATAAAATAAATTTTGTGAAAATATCCTACGTGTCTAAAATTTTGGATAATTTCGACAGAATCTCTTTTGTATGAAAAGTGTTTCGAAAAATTACAATATGGTAAAATAGATATACATCAACCAAAAGTCGGAAGCAATATATAGGAAAAAAAGGTTTGGCACACGACATATATTTCATAATATATCACTCTTTTAAGTTAAACTACACTTCTGTTAGCAATTTTTAAAGCGTGTTTACTTAATTTCAAAGCAAGCATGAGCATGTAAACGCCAAAAGAGCCTTGTCTACGTATCCCAACCTCAAGTAAGCAATATTAGTCGCAAATATAAAAAGAAACACGGTAAGCAACCACGAGTTAGTATGCTGTTCTTTTTTTTCTTTTCTTTTTAGGGGTATTTATTGTAAAGGACAAAATATCCAAATAATTTATCCTCAAGGACACATGCCTATAATTTTATCCTCAAGGACAGGCCCAAAGCCCATTTTTTCTCAAATGCACAAATCTCTCTTCCCCGTGCCTATTCAATCCCGTTTTCAGCTCCGACCACCTTATCCTGCGTCAACGCCATCTCCTCACCAGCGCCGCCGCCTCCTCACCAGCGCCACTATTGCCACCTCCTCCTTCACCCGTTTTGCAGCAACCACCTTGTGCCACCTTCTCCACCCGTTTTGTGTTCACCATCGCCGCAGCGTCACCTCCTCACCAGCGTCGTGCAACTACCCCATGTCATCTCCTCCACCCGCCAACGCCACCCCCTCACCAGCACCATGCTCTTAAAAGCTGATACTGATACCAGTTTTTAGGTATCAGTTTTGAAATTTTAGGTATCAGTTTTCAAATTTTAGGTATCAGTTTTTAAATTTTAGGTATCAGTTTTGAAATTTCTTCTGATGCAAACCCTACAAATCGCTTCCAAATACCACACACTATACCACCACCTTCACAGTTTCGTCAAACCAATAACCCATCAGAAATTTTCCACCACAAATCCATACTATTTCCTAAACCACCACAAATCCACTGATACCACATCGCATACAAAACTGATACCCAAAACTGATATTATGTTATTTTATTAAAACTGATACCATCGCATACAAAACTGATACCCAAAAACTGAACACAGTAGAATGATTTCCATCCTCTCGTCATCGCTTCCTCCTCTCGTCCACGGTCTCCTTCATCGTCTTTTCGAAATCCTCACTCACGTGCTTGATCTCCATCCCTAACTTTTCATAGTCGCTCTCCGCTTCCTCACGTGCTCTTTTCTTCTCCGCAAGCTCCTTCATCTCAGATTTTTTTCACAGACTCCATCTTCTTCCGAATTCGTCTCTCGAGCTCGAACTCCGCGCGCAGGTCCTTGATTTCTACCAAGGTGTTGTCGAGATCTGAGAGGTCGACGTCTCGGTCGGAGTTTATCGGGTTGGAGAAGGAAGCGATGGTGTGGGTTTTGTAGCAAGATGTGGAGTTGGAGAGGCAAGTTGCAGTGATTTGTCCTTGAGGATAAAATTTTAGCGGGCTGTCCTTGTGATTAAAAAAGCCCTAATTTTTGTCCTTGAGGAAAATTTCCTGTTCTTTTTAATGGTGAAATATTATCACTAAGTTAATAACTACTAACCTAAAATAAATAATGCAACTGTGTATAGCATTCATTTTCTAAATCCAAAGCAAGTATATAAAGCCACAGATCCAACTTATTGGATATCACCAATACAATGTAAATAATGTATGCAAGGTTACCTTTAGTCTATATACTGGTGGATATGTTCATCCATGAGAAGAAAAAAAATTATAGTGCTGGACCAAAACTGGCCAGGCCTACCACAAACAGTGGACTGCACGTCCATTGGGCCTCAGCCCACAACTCACTTGCATGCGCAGGTGATAAAATTTCTCACCTGCATATGCAACTGAATCACTCCCCTGCGTCGGCGTTTCCTGGTGAGTTTTCTCACCTGCACACAGCAGGTGAGTGCACTACTGCCATTAGGTAGTATGCAGCTGGCTTATAACTTACTACATAGCTGCTATGTTATAAAATTGTGATAACCATACTATCAAAAATATGCATGTTGCTTTGTCCGCTTCTAATAGATCCACGTCATGTAGATGTGCATGAAGTTTAATGATTGAGCAACAAAGAATTTTTGGTTTATATATATATATATATATATATATATATATATATATATATATATATATATATATATATATATATATATATATATATATGATAATGTAGGGTAATGGAACCAACTCCAAATGGATCATTGCACATATGTTTAATTAGCTTTCTATGTAAATTATGGATCTTTGTATATGTGGTAGTATCTTCTGTGACACAAAAAAAAGCAGACAAAAAATTGCTCGCTCTGCTCATAGCATTATGGATTTATATGCAATAGCACAAATCAAAATCTTCAGTACATATCTAGATTTTGTTTATAAAATAAGAAGAAATGGACAAACTAATATCTTTTTTTCTTCATAAAAATGTATAAGTTATATGATATGCAATAACAAAAGTATCGGATTCAGAAAATAAAAAGGGAAAACATAATAAATTGCAGAATTTGAAGATAAAAATAAAAATTCAAAGTCACATTTAAGATCTCTTCTTGGTGGACCTTACAAATTGCACTAAACAAACAGCTCTGAATCTTGTATTATCACCATTTATGCTATAATTACTATTTACATTAATGTAAGCTCAACTTTGTAGATTTCATATAATGCTTTCAATGTATAAACACTTGCTATCTGCATTACAAACATGATTCTTTAAATACAACTGATCGATCAAAATACAACCAAGATACGCTACATTTCCTTTAGTAGTTTAGTTTTTTTTTCCCATGGCCTGCTAACAGTTTATGTTTATGATTTAATACGCAAAGACGTGTGGCATAAAATAGAGCAAATCAAAAGTAAAGATATCTCAATAAGAATAGTAGGCTGGCTATAATTTTTGTGATTTATAATAAAACTATCCATAAATTAATTTATATTAAAGAATACATAGCTGCCACGCCATAAATTTTAGTGATTTGTTGCACCAATTGGCTGCAATGTTGACTATCAAGGATAATGTAACACTGCATGGCTAGTGACTTCAACTTCACCCTAATATCCAATGGCTTCATACGTTGTTCAAAAATATTTAAATCTCGAAAAATATTATATTAGTTCATAAAACAACGCATAATTCTAAATAAAAATAATTCTTCTACAATTTCCAATATATTGTGTCTGAATGTCTCATATACGCGTTTAAAAATGCATATCGATAACGTTGATTAGACGTACCGACTAGAATTCTTAAATCACTTCACGGACAAACTAACACCAAACAAACTATTAAAACAATTTTAAATCACTTTACAAAGTCAAATCCATGTTTTTCTAGAGAAATATGTGACCATCTAAATAGAGGAGTACACATATGTGTGTCTACACACACATATACGTCTATATATGTGTGTGTGTGTCTATTTATATATGTATGTATGTATGTATGTATATCACTAAAAACAAAGATGCTGCAAATATGCCTGAGAGGTAGCTAATCATGATACAAAAAACAATGAAAAAGACTTAGGAACAACTAGAATGAGCTCCGGCTAGGCCACTGCCCATTACACCTCTTTATCGAGCTCTGGCAAGGCCAACGCCCATAATGAGATGTTAGAAGTGCTCAAAAAACCATGAATCAACTCGGTGTAGATAATATCAACGGACAGCTCCAGTTGGGAGATGGACACATCACAACAAACTCTAAAATCTAGAAAGAACGCCTCACTGCATATATGGATGATCCAGAATGGAGTACGCCGCTTTGAAGACGTCGAAGAACTAGAAAGAACGCCTCACTGCAAGTGCGAATGATCTAGAATGAAGAACGCCATCGTGCAGATGTCGAAGGACTGGAAATAACTCCTCACTGCGAACGCGGATGATCCAAAATGAACACCTCGTTATGATCTTGTCACCAACAAACCTGAGAACCTGCAAATAATAATCTAACACTATTTCTCGCTTGAACCCGTATCTGTAGATGGAACTAAAGAATATAAGAATTATATATATATATATATATATATATATATATATATATATATATATATATATATTAATGAAGTAGAAGTAATAGTACTATAGCTAAAATTATAAGATGGAAAAGCAACACAAATAAGAAATAGTACAATATATTAATCCAAACACAAACAGGCTAAAAAAGAATTCAAGCTCGGTATGCTATAATTATTAATATTATAATCAAAACAAATTGAAACAAAACAAAAATGTTATTAATATTATAATCCTATAATCAAAATAAATAATAAAATTATCCTTATGCTCCTTTAATCAAAAGGGCATTATGATAATCTATAAAATCATCATTCAAATTAGAAAAAATATCAATGCTATAATTGTTAATATTATAAATATTGTTACTATGTTTAAATATCTTAATACTATTACTAACCTTATTAAGATTCTTTGACATGATTATTTTTAGCTAATCTATATCTAGGATTTGAAATCCAATTAAAACAAAATGATGATATTATAAAAATCAATTTATTAAAATGATGATTATTATTGTTAAAAAGTCACTGGTTTCTCTCAAACCAAATATGCCAACAAATTATAATAAATAAAGTATCAATAAAATTCTACTTTCCTTTTTAAACTTAAATCTTAAATTATCCCAATAATAATTATAATCAGTAACTTTAGTTGTAAGGCTAAATTTAAAGAATTTGAGAGTATTATTCGGAATAAAGTAAGTATCCATGCAATCATAATACACATGTATAATATCTTCAAAATAAAGATTACAAAAAGAACATTTATTATCAATTTGCATATTTTTTCTTTTTAAAAATTCTATAGCATTTAGTTTTCCATGCATGATTAATCACATATGAATTTTTGATTTAGGAGGAGCATTTGTTTTCCAAATAAGTTTAAAAGAGTTATCAGCGACACCCGAGAAATTAAGAAATTTGTAAAAAGAATTAGTGGAAAATTGCTTACTTTTATCCCATTCTCAGATAATATTAACATTTTCGCTATCAAAATTATATAAATTCAATCTAACATAAAGTAAAGAAAGTTGCCTAAGAGTTGTACCCTCTAAAATTCTATTAAAACTAATATTCCAAGGGGATAATTATTCGGAGAAAAAATATCTAAAATTATAGCATTCTTAAAATTGTAAATTTCGTAAAGCTTTTTAAATTCTATCATAAGAGGATTGATAGAAATCCAACGATCATGCCACAAAAGTATTATTTCATGAATGAAAAATTGTATTAGTACCAAGGTTAAAAAACTCATGACATTTTAAAATTGATTTTCAAAAATTAGACAACTTATTAAAAACTGAAGGAGTGATTTGGTATAGATTATTACTACCATTATAATAATGTTTAGAAATAATTTCTTTCCAAATAGAATTGTCATTTGTATCCTTAAACTTCCATAACCATTTTCCTAATAAAGACAAACTCATATTACGTAAATTGATAACTCCTAAACCACCTTCCTTCTCGATTTATAAACTGTTTCCCAATTGGCTAAACATTTAAGATTACTATTGGAATTATAACCACTCCATAAGAAGTCTCTTCTTATTTTGTCTATTTTATACACATTCAATCTAGAAAAAAATGCATAGACATCCAATATATCAGGAGAATAGATAAAACAGAGTTGATAAGAACTAATCTACCCACTTTTGATAAAAATCACCCGTTCCAATTAGAAATTCTAGTTTTAATCGTATCTATTATAATTAACCAATCTTTATGCTTAAGTTTAGTTGTTCTAATCGCAAAACCAAGATAATAAAAAGGAAAGTCATAGTTTTACAGTTAAGTGTATTAGTACCTAAACCTTCAACTTTGTCAACATCGTTTAATACAAAAGCCGAACTTTTATCAAAATTAATTTTTAGCCCTAAAAGAAATTTAAAGCTGTATAAAATAAATTTAAGGGTAATGATGTGGTTAGGCAAATGTGAAGTAAATATTAATGTATCATCCGCAAATTGGAGAATAGAGAGACCATTGCGAGAGATTTCACTACCAATTCTTCCCAAAGATCCATTATCAACCGCTTTTTTTAATTATCATAGCAAAGACATCTGTGGCTAAGTTAAACAAAAGAGGCGATAGAGGATCACTTTGCCTTAAACTTCTTTTAGGTTGAATTTTATTTTCTAAAATACCATTAACCATTATACAAGAATTACCAGTTTCAAGAAAAGTCATAATCCAACCAATCCATTTACGACTAAGACCTCTAGCCCATGACATGTCAACTAGAAAATCTCAATCAACCGAATCAAAAGCTTTCGCAAAATCTAGTTTTAGTAAAGCACATGTAATATTATTTTTACAATAATGATTAATGTATTCTTGAACATCAGTCATTTCATTAGTGATATTTCTACCCTTAATGAAGGTAAATTGTGAACAATCAATTAGATCATTCATTCTTCTGTTAAGTCTATTAGCATAAAATTAGAAATAATTTAACAGAACAATTAATTAAAGAAATAGGTCTAAAATCTTTTAAATTATTAGTACTAATATTTTTATGTAATAAAATTACGTTTGCAAATTTAAATCTTCCTAATTGTAATTTTCCATTATAAAAATCATCAAACTTTCTAATTAAATCGAATTTTAAAACATCCCAAAAAATTTTATAAAATAGGGAACCCACAGGACCTGGGGCTTATCACTAGGAAAATCATTAATAGCCTTTAGAATTTCCTCTTCAGAAAAAGGATTATCAAATTCTGAAATATCAATTCTAGAATCAGTTGGATATATAACATTCCATCTAACATTAATTCTTGTTTATTCTTAATACCAAAATATTCTCTATAATAATCGGTAAATGCCTTATTAAGATCCCTTTATTCGACCAATTCTATATTGTTCACAAAAATAGAATAATCGTGTTACTACGTTTTGTACCATAAGTCATATTATGAAAGTATTTTGTATTATTATCACCTTTATTAATCCATTGAATTCTAGATCTCTGTTTCCAAATAATCTCTTCTTTTTCTAAAATTTAACTAAGCTCTTCTTTTAAATTAGCTAGAACGTTACGCTCACCTAGAGTTAGATGTTTAATTTCCCTATCTTATTAATCTTAAGCATTTCATAAAGTAAAATCATTAAAATCACTAGGCAAATCATTAATCAAAATCATGTTTTATTAAATCGTATACCTGTTTAATTAAAAATATTTAAGTTCAAATTTTATATACATTTTCAATTCACATCCATTAACAACAGTACACGTTACTACACATCTATAATAACAATCAACCATCCAATCAATTTAATTTAATTTTCTTTCCACATCTTTATTATATTAGTATTATTTTATTATTAATTATTACTTAAACGAATTTTTACTATCCCTAGCAGTTCAGATTTGAACAAACTGCTAGCTTCCATTAATATTTGCTCAATCCTGATTCAAGTGGGTTTAGAAATATTTGAGTAATAACTTCTACTCAATTCCACATTCTAGACTGAGCCATTTGAAAACAAAAATTAATACAATCAAACACATCACAAATAGACAAATAAACAAACGCCTTCAGCGAAAAGCTATTTATCATTATCTACTGTGCATTCTGATCAGTACTGGATCACTTCATTCATATGCAAGTCACATAAAGGTTTATTCACCTTCACCAATGACAACATTACTAGTCTAGCTAATAATCCCTTATTTCTTTACCACCTTTAACGACTCTAATTTCCTTTCAGAGACAAACACACCAAAATGACAGGGGAATGAATAATAATAACAGTAATATATATATATATATATATATATATATATATATATATATGAAAGATAACAAATACGTCCCTTGATGATTATTCTTATAATTAGCATATACTCCTATCACTTAGTGTTTGCACTAAAAGTAGGCACAAACATCTAATAGATAATATATAGAGAAATAAATGAAGAAATCAAAATTAACGCGGTGATAACAAATAGAAAAAAGTGTAAAAAAAACAATAGCAAACGGATTTACAGTGGTTTGGCGTTGAATTCTTGTGTCAACTTTGATGAAATAGCTTTATTTATTACTTGAATTTTTGAGTACAAGAGAAATCAAATTGGAATCCATATTTACAATGGAGTATGAAGAAAACAACAACGTAAAGATCCTTCAAATGAGCTATGAACCCTGTATTTATAGGCGTAAATGATCGAATATCTTCTTAAAAATTCACTTATAGAATCTTTAGATGCAGATGAGGTAATCTAGAAAGTTTCAAGGTCCAATCCCATTATGGAGCAATCGACCCCGATCGGCCAAGATGCCCAAGTGGCATGCTGCGACCGGTATGATGGGTCCCTCTCCATGTTGGCTTCATCTTTTCAAAGTTGCTTTCGTAGTTTCTTTCATGTTTTTTAGAGATATCGATCGATCCTCATTGCGTGGAACTGCTGCTTCAAGCTATTCATAGCTATAGTGGTCTGATCTAATCCTCTTCCAAGGGGAAGCACTAATCCAAACTTAGAATGTTCCGTAAAGTCTATCTCTTGGCTTTGCTTGATCGTTGCTTCGCACTACTATTAATTCTTGTTCTCTCGTCTTTGTGATCCCCTCTCCGGTATGCTTGCCTTGTCTATCATCGCTGTTTAACTTGCAAAAGAAGTTTGAACATAGCCAGATCAAAAGGCCGGATAACACTTGCTCCCAAGATACGTCTTATTTCAAACATAACGTGCTTTGAATCGAAGCAAGTAAGAGTCATCGAGAAAAATTTCATTCAGTTTCCTGAACAGTCATTATCTTTCCGTTGAATTGTATTTTTAAAGTGTCGTATATCTCTCTCCATTCATCATGGTGCTTGATTGATATTTGTCAATATAAATTCGAAGTGTAATCCTCAGTATTTGTCTATGCTCGGTTCCATTTAGCTTGTTGATCAAGTTAGCAGGCCTCGACTATCTATAGTAACAACTTTTCTACGAGATCTAGGAAATAATTTAATCTTTGTCGATTCAAGAACCTGAATATTGGGTATGCTCATAAATACGTTCATGGGTCATGCAGTTGAAGTAAAGAGCATTGTATTTTTTATTTTCTCTTTTTTTTTAAAATTGGGAAGGGATCGGTGTTAATCCGTTAGGTAGGGGATCAGATGTCATCCCTTCACCTTCATATTCTTAGTCAATTATCAGGTCTAAAGAAGGGCGGGACTCATTTGTATATAAGATAAACATTTAGCTTATTTTCTTCATTTCATTTGGTTTGTTTGACAACCAAACCGATCCTCCTTCCTCCTCAATAGCCGCCATTATAAAGCTTGAAAATTCAATATTCTCATCCACTCTCTTGTCGATCTATTCAATCTCCAAGTCGAACCCTTTCTTTATCCTGCAAGAATCCTTTGCTATCACCCCAAATAAATTGTCCTTCCAATCTCAAAAGCTTAATTTTAAGTCTAAGCTTGAACCCAAACCATACCTATCCCTTTCCTTGATCCTTATTCATGTTCATCCTTGCATACATATATGGGTTTTCGACCTTGTAATATGTTGTTTAGTATTTTAACATCATGAGATAATAGGATGAACCGTGTTGGTGGATGCAAACCTAGGGCTTGTTGATGGATCAGAAAGAATTGAAGAGGTGATGTGGTTAATGAAGGGCCAATGTGGAAATAAGGAGGATGAAGTGGAATTGCATACAACCATGGGATCGATTGTAGTATCAGATGAAGATGAGATGGAGCGGTGGAAGGCGATCGGTGATGGAGCGATTAATTGTGACATGGAGTGGAGCAAATGTAGGGTTCGGTGTTAGTATGTTGGAGATAAACTAAAATATGGGATCAGTTGCATGAGGGGATCGGTCGTAGATATGACCGGAGGGAAGGAAGTCGAATGATGGAAGGCGATCAGTGATGGAGGGAGACGGTTTCATGGCACTGAGGGATCGATGGTAGGAGGAAATCGGTTGTAGTTGTTGAGGTGATGAATGTAGGGATCAGCTTACGCATTTGGGAGTTCAAAGATGCATAAGGAAAAACTTCCTAGGAGAAGGATCGGGTACGACCCCTCTGCCTAGGAGGAATTAGCCATTTTCAGCCGTTGGATATGTGCACTTGAATTTGAATACTTGAACTCACTCGAACATAAGTATTTTCCTTGTAAACTTGCATATGACATAAGATTTGAGCACATGGAACCTAAAGCCACACACTTAGGAATCTGACTTGAACTTGAACAAGTATAACTTACGGTCTCAAATGAAGTTGAATGCAAATATCGTACTCCATTATGCTGATGACTGATTGTGGGGCTTAGATAAAATCCACAACCGTTCAACGTGAAAGCCGATTGGGATGGTCAGCAATGACGGTCAATCCGATCGAATCCCAGAGTCTAGTCACAATTGTCGTTTTAATTCTGAATTGTTTATCACTGTGTTGCATAATACTGCAGCACACCGCACTAGATTACACTTAGCAAGGGGAAATAGGTTAATTTCTCTAATGATTACTATCTACTGAGTTTGATAGCTATGAGTTTTAGATGCTTGGAGCGTTTAGCTGCTATGGATACCGAACAAACTATTTATTGTGACAGTTCTGATGCCAAGTCAAGTTCTACAACAATACCTGCTCAAGGCTCTCCAAACCATCAATATGAACAAATCAAAAGTTCACAACGAGTGCTAAAAATTCCTTTGAGCTTAGGAGCAGAGATCAAGCCAGCTCCTATACCACTAGAAAATGCCATATTTCTAAATTATTCGAAATATTCAGCGGCTTCAAAGATCGATGAAGCCTCTCTCTACAGGCTGTGCATTAAATACGAGATTCAGTAGGAGGATATGCGAGTCCTGTCCTGTAAAAATAGGACACCCTTGCCCTCGGAAGGTATACTCAATGCAAGAAGTTTATATGCTAGGCTAGTTGCATTCCTCCTTTCTCCCCTCATTCGAAAAATGTTACATTATTTAAGATATATGTCGACTTAGCTGCATCTGGGTAGCTATGCAATTCTACACTTCACGTACATGATATTCCTTGAATATACCGTGAGTCGACCCCAAAAGACATCAAGTTCATTTACAACCTTAAACGGTGAAGGGGAAGCCTATCGCACACTTTCCTCGAGTCTGTCAAAAACTACAGGTCATAACCAGTGCTTGGAATAAACTTAGCCTTCGAAGAATGAATGGTTCTTTGGGCACTGCCCACCTGGTTTTGCAGGACGATGGCTAGAAGGACATATGTGTTGTTTCAAACTTAACCTAAAGTGCTTTTATTCAACTCGTATCCTGACTTAAGCAGTTTTTTTATTGAACATTGTAAGAAGCAATCCACATCCCATCGGTGACATGTACTCGGAGGCGGTTTCACGCTAAAAACATTCCAGTAGCAGATAGAGACATCGTATCTCTCCTCACCGATGAGTGCCTTTTTGTATTCGGCTTACTAGTAGAAGGCCACAACACGAGACTACCTAAAAACACAAAGGAGGAAGTTATAGAGAGAAGAGGCACTGTCGGGCAAAGAGGTGATGAAGTCGATCTTATCGTGCCCTCAGTCGAAGGGGCTCAAAATATCATTGAGGAAGACTAGGTGAGGGGCGATGCTAATGAGCCCGGTCATGAAATTGTGAGCCCAAGCCATGAGCCTATGGTCGGATCCTACTAAGGCCCACAGCTCCCTACCTCGGAGAAGAGAAATTGAAAAATGCTCATTTATAAGTTTCGTGGAGGAATGGTTTCTAAGAAATCAAAGTCAATCTCTGCTTCTATAGATCAATCTAGTTCTTTTCCTCTAGAAAATCTATTGAGGGGTTGTCGGACATCTCGCTCTCGAATGATGTCAGAAAGTATGACTTCGCCAATATAAGCCTCGGGAGGTTTGAATCTCCTATTCGATTTGGTGCTGACATTCCTCCTACTAGCATGGGGGAGATTACTCCAACAAGTAAAGCTCTAGTAATGGTCTGTTAGGGGGACACTAGTACACTCATGAATATGTGCATTGCACCACATGACACTTATTCATCTTTAACTCCAGTAATTCTTATGCACTTTCATTTTGTTTGCAGGCTCAATAGGACTCCCCCGTAACTATGATGGCTTGAAGAGATCCACATACTCTCAACTATCTTATGTTGGGTCCAGTCGAGGTCCAGATCCTGGCCGAGACTAAGAAGGGTATGAAGGAAGAGAAGACCGAGACCGAAGCCACCAATTCAAGGACTCATCGTCCAAACATAAATCAAAATCCTAGTCTTCTCACCATAAGGGTGCCGGTCAACACCCAACTACACATAGTAGTAGTAAGTCATTGCCTAATGCTCCCACTTTGACTACTGCGCTTGAGAAACATCCGTGTTCTTCTGGAATCAGTTGATCTTCGAAATGCCAGTCTAGCATTGAAGGTCCTGATATTTCATCCCACAAGCACAACAGATGGGCCCTCTCATCCCCAACCACTCTTGATGCCACTACTACTGAAAAGATGGCTGAGCTTAAGGTTATGTTTCCTAAGTTATGCTTTGATGAATTCAAATTTGTTCCCCCTTCGCATTCAATTCCTCCAAAGACCAAGGACACTGCTCTCTTATGTTAATGATGTCTATGTCTAGCACAGTACAACTCTCCGCATGGCTGAGATAATTTCTGAGGTGTCGATGGAAAGGAAACATGATATTGATCACTTAACTCTTGAGGTGATCCATAACAATGATATCATTAAGTACTTGGATGAGGAGATCAAGCAAATAGGTATAAAGCTGGTCGATGCTGAGAAAAAATCAATGAGTCTTTTGAAATCGTCGAGCGTTTAATAAAGGTGCGTCAGGTTGAACTGGACACTGCCATTCGTCGCAGTGATACTTTAGCCCATGAGAAAGACATTTTACAGAAGGAGAAGGACATGCTGAAAAAAGGAAATGATGCTTTGGCCCTTCGTATTAAGCAGCTTAAGGAGGATCTCGAGATGGAAAAACGGGAAAAAACTTAAGGCTCACTTGGAGTCTCAATGATACTATAAGGTGATCGTTAAGGCCCGCTAAGCTAAAGTAGAGGCCGATAATCTCATTTCTCATATAAAGGCCCTTAAAGAAGAGGCTAAGGAGGCAAGCCAAATAGAGATAAAGGATGAGTTCGATCCATTGTTGATATATTACAATGCATGCGTCCTCATGAATCGCAACCTCCCCTTCCTTGGAGTGCGGTATCTCGAGTCGCTCGTCGAAGCCTGGACCATATTATATATCTAAAAAAGAAGTCTTTTGGTAGTGTTGAAGTAGATGAAGAGAAGCTCATGCATGAAATCCTATGTGATGAAGAGCCCGATGAACTCAAGGCGGCTTGGCTTAGTTTAATCAGTAATTCAGTGATCATTGAAATGGGAAAAGATGGCGGCGAAGCCTCTGGAACTGGTCTAGAGACCCTCCACAACTCAAGCAATTAGCAATTCAATTTCTCATACCCTAGAAAAGGATGTAGGCTACAATCTAGATCATCCAGGGATGCACAAATCTTTTGGGCTATCTTCGATTTTGGAAGGCGGCACTCTAGCTACAACTGATGTCCAATCTAGTAAAGGTATATCTCTCACTTCTCTGATACTCGAGAAGGTTTACACCTCATGTCTAATTTTCGTAGACTTACCCATTAGTTTTCATGAAATTGTAGGTCCGTCTGCATTTTTCCACATCCCTAATGGTGATGTTTCCCCAGGACAATAGGTGCCGACCACAGGGTCTACTGCGACCGTCACTATAAAGATGGCTTATACCGATCAACCTTTTGAAACTCTCGGCCTGGATGCTGAAGTAAAAGGGGCTATTGATGAAGAAAAGAATGACGATCAACAGGACCAGGATGAAGCAAAAGAAGCCATAGTGACCCATGCCTCCGAACACATAGATAAACTTAGCATGAAGGAGTGCATTGAAAAGGAGGAGCTAGAGTTGCAAGCCAAGAAGGAGAATGCCAAAGTGAATATTACTCCGCTTCAAGTTATACTACCGGGCGACGTCACTCTTAAGGAGGTCGATCTTTCAATATTCTAAAGTGAGACAGCCTTTATTTCTAAAAGCATCTCTTCTAAGGGTAGCAAGGGTAAAAAAAGGGCGAAGAGGATAGGATGAGACGGTACCTCCAAAGAATCCTCCTCGAAGAAGCCCCAAAATGGGGGAAAATAGCCATCGAACTAGCTTAGGTAGTTCATAGCTATGTAGCTAGTTTTTTAATTGGCCGCATTGTGTGGGTATGCCCTCCGTTTTTAGCTTTTAGTTTTCGAAATAAACTTGCACTTAGTTTTTAACTTTCAATATAAATATAAAGATTCTTTCGATTTTGTTTATCTTTTGTACAAAATTTGTCCAAGTGTTCTAGCTATTACGTTTCCCATTCAATGAACTTATGTTCATTGCTCGTCGTTCAAGTTGCAATGTCTTTCGATCACCCATTGATTTAGATGTCAATCTGACAAATCCATCTTAAGGCCTCCTTTCGGTTACGGTCATAAGTCGTATCAAACTCTAAGTGTGTAACAACCCTTATTTTTTCGGTGTTGTTAGAATAAATAAATAAGATTTAAATTAGAAATTTAAATTAGAAATTTAAATGAGAAATTTAAATGAGAAAATTTGTTTTTCCTTAAGAAATAAAATTGGAGAAATTAGAATTTAAGTGTTTTAATTGAGTAATCATTGAAATTAGAAGTTGGAATAATGATTTTAAAAATCTGTATAATATTGGAAAGGAAAATGTATAGTTTATTGACGTAAATATCTTGTTTTAAACTTATTAATGAAGAGATTAGTGTATTGTAAATATTTTGAAATTCATTTGGAATAAAAATTAAATTATATGCTATTAAATTTGTTAAAAACAATTTAACAAGCTATTTACTTATGAAGTGTTTTGATATTATGTTATAACCCATAGCCAATTTATTTGTGAAGTCATTAATTAGTAAATCAATTAGAAGAGAGAAAAAGGAATAAAAGAAATACATTAATTTCTTATTGGGTCTTATAATAAAACTTAGCCCATTTAAGACCTTAAGTAAAATATGGTATTACCTTATCATTCTTCTCATTATCCAAGTGTTATACGTTCACAACTAAAAGAAAGAAATCAAAAGTTGGGTTTTCTACTTGCAAGCAAAAATCTTAATTTTTAAATGGAAACAAAATTTTGAAAATTAAGAGAAAATTCAAGGTTTATTAATAAAACCCCATTTCATCTCCTAGCCCTATTGATTTCAGTTCTTTAGTTATAATTTTTGTTGTCTTTATTTTATTTTAAGGCAATGGTCAGGGTTAATGAAGTCTAAGCGCGAAAATTGGTATGAATGTGTTGTAGCATGCTAACTAAAGGAGAAAGGTCGGTTCAACCCTCACAACTATCTCTATTTGAATTCAAATTGCTGATTGTGTTGATTGAATGAATTGTTATTGAACGATCTTAAGTTTGGTTGTGATGTTTGCATAACTAGTTGCTAGATTTTCTATTTTTTGAAAACCTTTGACATTTAACCTTTTATCATATTAATTCCATGATGTTTGAGTATTGCATATTGCCAAATTTGTTACCTAGGAAGACTATAGAGGCTGTATTTTGAAAACCGATGGAAACAGACCACCAAGGAGGCCGTAGCATTGCTTGGAACACGTTCTCGACAGCGCAATCGGTGGACCGGCCCACTTGGGCTGGTGTACCAGTCGTGGCCTGGAATGTGCTCTAGGCCATATTATGTGATTTCCCGATAGCCATTCGACTTCCTCATTGGCCTATGTATTATTGACATCTTATGTTGTGAGCTAGTACCTTAGTTGTGATGATTTGGATGCTTATTATGAAGTTTTAAGTTGATAAATTGATGAATTCATTTCGATGATTTAATTACATAAAGATGCTACTATGGATATATGAAGTTACACATGACATTGCACACAATTTATTGCACAATTTCAACTAGTGTTTTTAAAAGAAATGTTTTCTAATCCAAACGCTTTCTAAATTATTTTAAGTATGAATATTTTCTACAAAAGAATGTTTGGAAAATTATATATATATATAAGATATTTAATTATAATATCAATGATTTTAAATGGTTTTAGAATGATGGTTTTAAAAGTGTATTTATAAATACTGATGTATAAATCTATAAATGCTTTCTAATATATATAGATATGCATGAATGTATACATGTATATATGTATTCTAGTTTATAAAAAGGATAGTTTCAAGAAGGATTTCAAAGCAAATTGTTTTCTTAGAATTGCATGATGTTGACTAGATAAGGAATCGATTTAAACGGTTTAATAAAATGAGTGGTATGAAACACTCACGTTTGTTTTACAGATTAATTCTTGCACTTGTTCGAACGAACATTTATTTGCATGAGTGGGATTTATAATCACTTTGTAAATAATTAAGTAATGCTAAGTGGTTATGGGACATTGCACGATACTTATCTAGTTACTAATTGGAAGTAGATTATGCTTGTCGAGTGAAGTTTACTAACTTATAGTAAACATTTGAGTAAACCCATGTAGTCATGGAACATTCAGTTGTTACTTGAATGATTACTTATAGGAAGTATATAACACTTATCTCGTTGAGTTTTAGACTCACACGTGGGTAGGCTGCTTTATGCAGATTTTGTAGGTTTTCAAGATTCATATATACTGTTACTAATTTACTAATGAGTTATTACTTGCGATGTGCTTGTATTTGTATTGACATGTGATGCACTTGTCTATTAGGCTAGCTATTGATGTCGACAAGAGATGTACTCGTATTTAATGTTGAATTGTGATGCGCTTGTCTTATAGTCGACCAGCAAAGTGCTTATTTTACGTGCGGTGTGCACGTCGTTGATAATAAATTAGTGAAGTGCTTATTTATTATATGCAAAGTGCGCGACGATGATTATTGACTTGCAAAGTGCTTGTCTCTTACTTGCATTCATGATTGAGAATTATTATTCTTTTAATAATGGTTGATATCACTTTGATGTTCCATACTGAATTAGTGTATCCTAACATTAAGTCATGAAGTTCATATGAAGTATTAAGTAGATTAGTGAAGTACAACCTATGATATTTTACCCCTGATGTTTATGTAGGCTGTTATTACAATGGACTAACCTTTTTGATAATTAGAGATACTCTGACATCGGTGCTATTTTAATGCTAGGGTCAGACCAAGATTTGATAGGAACATAGACTCAGCGGCTTGGATATGGGCTAACTCAAGGAGTTTTATTTGATGTTATCTACATTTGTGATGTATCATTTGCATGTAGTTACATGCTTGACTTATGTTAAGATATATCTATTGTAGATTTTGTAAATATGTATAATTGAGAGTGTTGTATTCTCTTTTGTATACTCATTCTTTTGAGAAGATATTGATGTTTATTATTTCTGTTGCGATGTTTGATTCTATGATGTATATTATTGTGACGATCCAGAATTTTTGAGCATTTGAAATTGGAATATTTAGTTGATTTTAAATATTTGAAAGTTAATTTTTAACTTGAATTCAATTATTACTATTATTTAGCAATTAAATTATTGGAATTAATTACTGGAAATTGGGTCAAATGTGAATCTGGAGTTTTAAGCCTGTTAAAAATAATTGGAAGGCTTGTAAAATTTATAGTGATAGTACTGAAGATAGTAAGTGTTAAAATTGAATTTGGAAGTGCTTTGTTAAGTTTTGAAATTTTATCGTTTAAATCGATTTTTAAAAATAGCCTTCCGAGGCACAGTCTCGGAATTCGACGAAAGCAGTTCCATTGGATCCGCAATATTGTATTATTATTGGATTTCAATTTAAGTAATGTTTGGAGTTGTTGTGTGAGTGTATGATATATAAACGTGCTGAAATCATATCAAAAATTCAGTATAATAATAAGGTCCAAAAAGTTATCTTCTCCATACGATCGAATTAGGACACGAAACTTTTTCCATTGCGTTCGAAATAGGGGTATAACATTATAAACGCCTAGTGACATGCCTTGATAGGAGTTTGAAATTTTAAGTTGCATTTGAATTTAAATTTGAAATTTATAAATATATATTGTTGGACTGGTCAAACTGTTTCAACAACTGCCTTCCTTTCCTATCACAACTTTTTCCTATCACTGCAGCAAGTTTATCCCAACACGCAAGCCAACGCGCAAGGCATCTTCCTTTGTTTTACAATAGAAAATAATAATAATAACGATTTCCTTCATTCTATCAACAAAGGAAACCGCAAAGGAAATGGCGACAGTTTCTCTCCTTATCCATTTATTTTACCCCCCGTTCTTCCCTCTACCTTTCCTTTGGTTATCAGATTCATCATTCAAAAAAAATCGAATTTAAAAAGTTAATGGCCATAATTCGAAAATCGCGATGGCATGGAGCTCGAATCGAGCAGGGTCGCGGCGAGCATCGCGAATAGGGGAGCAGGTGCTCGCACGTGCTGAGGCATCCACAGCATGTCGTCATCGTCGGGAAGCTAGGGTGGCTCGCGAGGTTCGTCGGCAATCGAAGGGGCTCTCGTACTAGGGTTTTCGAACAGGCAGTGGCAATTTTGATCGACGTGGTGGTGGACATTGTTGAACGAGGCAAGCTGAGTCGCGTACTAGGGTTCGCATTGATTTTGGAGGAGACGCGATTTAAGGGAGAAGGGAAAACGCGAAGCAGTTGGGGGTTCGTCAGTGGAAGGCTGGCGATATTGGTTGGGTAGTGCAGCGACGATGTTCGACGACGAGGTGAGGTTTATCTGCCCTATTTTAATTTAACTCAATTAGTGTATATGCAGATAAAAAAAACCAGGGGTGGTGGCCCAGGACTTAATTCGAAAACAAAACTTGTTTGTCTCAGTAAATGATAGAGATTAACAAGTTTTTAAGTTAAAACAAAATTCAAGTTTTAATGCTAATTTTTCTTAAAAACGATTTCTTTAATAATAATGGATTAATTAAAAGATTGGTTTGGGATTATTTGTGTATTAGACCGGGGTGTTGTTCGAAGTATCTATGGATTGGTCTCGGCTTGTTGTTATAATAGTTTTGTAACATGGGGAGTAAGTGTTATCAGGTTTAAGTTAGATGACCAAAGATCTAAAATATATGGAAATAAACAAGTTTCAATGCAAAGTGAATCCTAAGACAAGCTTTCAAAGTTTTAAAATGTTAGAGATTGTTTGTTTAAAATAATTATGTAATAGGTTAATTTTTAAATGTTTCAAAAGTAATTTAATTAATGGAATTAAATCAGGGATTAATTATTTGAGGATGGTTAAATAGTTAATCTAATCAGTTTAAGGAGTAATTAATCAATTTATTAAGATAATTAATTAAAAGGTTATAAATTTGTGTTATCAATTTTAAGGATTGATTTATTAATGTGATAAGTTAATTAAGGTAATTCAAGATGATTAATTTATTTAAAGTTGAATTACTTAATGTAATTAATTCATGATAATTACTTAACTTAAGTAATTTAAGGGTTAATTTGTTAATGTTAATAATAAATCAAAGAATAATTAATATAATAATTTAAGGGATAATTAAGTTATTGAGGATAATTACTTAAGTTGGATAAGAAGGGATGATAAATTAATTTTATTTATTAAAGTAATAGCTAAGGCCTGTAATTAATATTAATCAAGTATGGTTAGGTAATTTATTTGATTTAAATTAATTGTGTGGTTAATTAACCTTACTTATAAATGATTGGAGTTTATTGAATGCCTTAAATTGGTTGATATCTCTGATAAGAAATGTTTGTGATATGATATGTTGGATGGATAGTGATAATGTGACTATCTATCAATTATGAATTGCTGTATAAAAGTGTTGTCCGGTAATTAAAATTTAATTGTATTTAATTGAATAACTTGGGTTTAGATGACATTGGATTCGAAGAGACCGGAGTCGGGTATTAGTAAATGCTCGAAACCACTTCGAATTTTTATAGATTGATATGTTAAATCAATAGGCTGGAATGAAATGATTTGAGTGAATTAGACTATTTAATCTAAATTTCGGAACTTGGAAAATTGATGTGTGAAATAAATGATACCTATAACAAATTGAGAACTTGTAAATTGATACGAGTTACCCCGGGTTTTATATAAGTTGTATGCTTTGAATTCTTTATTAGATGGGTTACTCACGCTGGTTTCTAGCCTGACCCGGGTGTTACTTTGATGTAATGCTCGGGTCAGACCGAGTATTACAGATTTTCAGGTAAGGACGTTCTGGAGCTCAAGAGGCAAACTGGATGGCCAAAACGTATGAAATGTTTCCGTTATATTATATTGTTGTTTATCTGAGGCAGGACGAATGGGTATATCCAGTGTCTGTATATATGTGTAACTTTGATGTACTATAAATGTAACTGATAGATACAAAATTATTTTGTAAACTGTTATTATTTGATATTATTTTTTCATCTGCTGCGAATGTGAGAATCTTTGTGGTGTTTTTTCTTCTTCTTCTATCTCTTTCTTATTTTTTTCTAACTATCTGGAATTCTTGGGATCGAAAATTACGGGTCGTTACAGTTGGTATCAGAGCTGAAGGTTAAGCGAGAACCTTGGCTCTGTTGGGTTTACTCATTATGGATAGGGTCAATGGTACCCTAGAATGAGTTTTTTTTTGTGTGTATGAGCGCGTACTTGTTATTTTCTTATATAAAGGTTTTAAATGATTTTATATAAGAATATATTTTGATATATAAGCAATATTTCTTTCTAATAAATATTAAGATAATTGTTTGTTATATTATTTGAAAATTTAATGATGAGAATTAGGTGGTAATAGAAATACAACCAAATTAAATGAAGATAAGTTTGAAATGGATTCAGAGTTAAATGGTATAAAGAGATAAGTTGATTTGATTTAAAGGATTAAATCAACATTTAATAATTTAACTCGAAATTATATAATTCAGGATGGTTTAAATTTGAAATTTGAATTGAATTCGTTCAAATTGAATCTGATTTAAATAATTGGGTTTGTGATTGAAGATGGATAAGTTTAAAAAATTCAAATGGAAAATTTGAGTTGGATTGAATTGAATCTGATTTCAAATTGAAGTGGTTCAATTGATATTAATCCAAATTGATTGGAATAATTTGGAATTGAAACTAAAGTTGAGTAGGGTTAAAATCAAATGGAATTTGATTTGAATTTGGAAAGAAATCAGGATTGATTCAACCTAAATTGGGGTTAAATCAATTTCAATAGAAATTTGAGTTATTCAAATTGGAATTGAGTCAATTTAAGTGGAAGTGAAAATTTAAATTAAACTGATAGGGAAGCGAACAGTTTTGACTTTGGACTATTTTCAATATAAATTGTTTTAATATAAACTTATTTTTCCAAGCTATTTAATATATACAACCTTTCTTTTTAAAGCCAAATTATTATTTTTGGAACTATTTAACAATTTTTCAACTGTTTTGTAAACTAATTACTGTTTTTAAACTATATTACAAATTAATTACTGTTTTACAACTATTTTGCAATTATCTAAAATTTCTGAGACTATTTAACTATTTTCCAACTATTTTACAGCTATTTTGCAAACTACTAACTATTTTTCAACTACTTATCTATTTTTAAAATTTTCAAGCTATTTTCCAAAGATAAATTTGTCGGAGTTCAAACTGTTATTGATTAAATACCCAACTGAGGTAAGAATTGAAGTGATAATCCAAATGGGGATTAAGGCAATTGTGATTATGTGGATAGAAATCAAAGGAGACGTGAATAGAAAGAGAAATTGATTTAGTTAATAATCAACGAAAATAAATACGTAGGATGTACGTATATTATTCTATTCGCATAGTGATTTGATTTGGATTCGAACATAGAATTTCGAGATAGTTATATCAAACCGAGTTAGAATTTTTCACTCGATTTTCGACGGCGAACCTGGATATGGATTGTTGATTGATTCAGGATATTCTCTATCATAGTTATGGCTATGCAAGGAGAATGACGGTTTTTGAAAAAGAAACCAGATCTGTTTCTGCACTAGGAAGTCGGGTGGACGATACTAGTTCGGAAGCGAAATTCTGTGATCGAGTGAGCGATCGGATTGGTATAGCGTACGGATGATATATGTACATCGTACGGGTTTAAATGATATTGATATTCAAAATTTGCGAATAAAAAAAATGTGAAATGATTTCTTTTGAAATGAAAGTATATTTTGTGAAATATACAATGGATAAAAGTGAAAGTTGGATATTTTTATGATGATAAGTAAGATGGAAACAACTTTGTAAAAAAACAAGAAGAGTAATCAAATTTGAATATCTGATTTTGAATAAATAAAGTTATATATCTTTGTTATATAAGATAAATCTCCCCTTATTGAATCTACTGCCGGAAGAAAAGGATTTTGAAAGTGTTTGAAGTATAAAAAGAGTTTTATGCAAGTTTGAAATGATCCAAATATTTTTTTTAGAAAAAAATAATAATTATATATATATAAAGGATCTTATAAGGATTTTGGGAAGGTTTTGGGAACCTTTGGATTTGGAAAAGCTTTTGATTTTTGGGTAAAATCAATATTAGATTTGGAAAGCCTAGTTTGAAAATTATCGATTTTGGGATAATCGATTTTGAGAAAGGAAATTTATTTGAGATTCATACTAGATGTATGATTTGGAAGATACTATATGTGTATAGTATAAAGTGTTTTGAAAATGGCTCTAGGGAAAAAGGCGCTCCCTTGAAAATGAACTTCTTAGGAGTGCCGTAGGTTGGTACTGCCTTGAACCCTAAGGGAGGGTTCTAAAGTTGATCCTGTGAGGAGTCTGGACAAAACTAGTTCATGAGGATTATGAGCAGTGTGTAGTGAAAGTCGAGGGAGCTGATGCCTACAGAGGCATTTGGGTTATGTTGTGACGACAGTGTAACTCAATGTCACTGCGATTTACTGCAGACCATAGCGAAAGTCGTGTGTGCCGCTGAGAGCCAACAGTCTACGTTTGATTTTATATCGGTAGACTGCGACCTATGGTAACATAGCGAAAGTTATGTGTGCCACTGAGAGCCAACAGTCTGCGTTTGATTTTACATCGGAAGACTGTGACCTATGTAGGAGTGGAGAAGTTTCATTTTGACAGTGAAAATCGAAGGCGCTGATGCCTACAGTTACATGGACTTTTGCTGCGATGACAACGTAACCCTGAAATGTAACCGCGGTCTGTTGTGGATTCCATGGCGTAATCGAGGGGCGCGGAGTGCCTACAGTTACATAGACTTTTGCTGCGATGGCAACGTAACCCAGGATGTAACTGCGACCATGGATGAGGGTGATGATTTCCATAGCATTCTCACCAAAGGTATTTCCTCTATTTTCAAAAATTGTTTTCTATATTTTCAGTAAAATTATTTTCCCAAGTATTTTCACTGGGTGTTGAAAACGGGTTTAACAAGTACTTATAGATTTTTAATCCTACGCCTGATCAATGTATGACCGAATTTCTATGAGAACAAGGATGGACTGATTGAGACATCGAGTTATAAGAAGTATTTTTTATAAAAATCTATTTTAATAGTATTATGTAAATTTAGAAGTATTTCTAAAATTTTAAAATAAAAATGTTAGAATTTTGGAAAAGGAAAGAAAATCCAAACTGGAGTTATGAAAAACAAAATTTGAACTCAGGAAAATTTAAAGAAGTGATTTTTGAAATAAATTTGAATATTGATATAAAAATTAGAAATAAGCTAGTTAGCCAAATAAATTAGTCAAGTGAATATGCTAATAAAATTTAAATTGGTTATATAGAAGTTGAATTGGGAGTTAATAATGGAGTTTGGAAATGAACTCGAATTATAAATAGAATTCGACATGGATTTGATAATGAATTAAAATAAGTGGAGATGTTGTAAAATTAAAATGGAATTGAATTATAATAGAAATGGTTTGAGTTGCAAACAAAACCCAGATGAGTAGAAATAAATTGAGAATGGCTTTGTATTAATAAAATAAATTCGAAAATGAATTAAGTAGGTGAATTAAAAATTTAAAATGGGATGAATAAATGGGTTAATTGAATTGAATCATAAATGGATGAAGTCTGATTGAATAAAAAAATTAAATCAAAGTTTTAATTGGAATTGGGTTATCAGAATGAACTTAAGTTACGAGGCATATTAATTCGAAGTAAAATAACTTAAGTCAATAAAAGCTTGGTTTCGAGTAAGAATGGAAGATCGTTAAATAAAAGTTTGGGTTAAATTTATGTGGAAAATGGATATTAATATAAGCATCGAATGTTGTCAAACTCAATGAAATAGTTTTAAAATGAAACCAATGTGGATATGAAATGAAATGCAAATGTATGGTTGGTGAATAAATTAGAAATGAAATGGAATTAAATGCAGGATGAGTTGAAATTAATTTGAAGTAGTTATAAACTAAAATGGATACTCTATTAAGCGAATATCGCCGAATTTGCATAAAAATAGTTGTCGTTTAACGTAAACGAAGGTAAAGATATTCTATGAATTAATAGAAGCAAATAAAATTGATTTTTTAATCATTTGAAGTGAATATGAGCTGTTGGGTTAAAATAAATTGAATGCAAGCAATTGAGTTGTAAACCAATAAAATTGAACGAAATGGTATATGAATTGGTTGAAAGCAATTGAATTAGTTTTGAAATCATATAAATTGCTCGTGGAAGTTATTTAGAATGCATTTCTTTTAGAGTTGATGTGTTGTAGTTGTTTAAGTAAGAGAAATGTTATAAACTTCATATATATAGTGCTTATATGTTTAAATTGAGTAAGTGCAGATACCGGGAAGCCGTTTGGCTGGATTTGGACGCGTTAATTGCTAAAATATTAAGCCACTTGCTTAAAATGCTAAATAAAGGTACGCTACGCAAAAAATAGAAATATGAACTGTTTTTGTTTTTCCGACCATGTGGGTCGATGTATATATGTTTATATCTCTTGTTAAATTGCAAAAGCTCCTCCGTACAAAGGAGACTCTGCCAAAAAATTTCGAAAATTTTGAGAGTTCGAAAATTTTTGGAAAATTTTTATTAGCGACAAAACGATTTCAAATTTGAAATTGAAATAAATTAGTGGATGAAACTAATTTAAACTAATGATATGAATCAGATATAAATGGAAGATAAAATTCAATATTCAGAATTGAATATAAATTGAATTCATATGGAAATGGGAAAACTAATTTGAATAGAAGTGGATATGAAAACTTCTGTAAGAAAATGTATAAAATGATTTTAAAAGTTATGATTGGATGTTAATGCTGAGCAGGATATGCAGGTATTATAAAGGGAAAGGAAAATTAGTTTCAATTTAAGAAGATAAATTTTGAATTGCTCGACAAAAAGGTATGTATTAAAATTTTTGTATGAAATTTGATTGGGTTTTTGATCTTGCCACTTGGCTTTTTGTTTCTTTTAGAATTTGGGAGCCTGTAGAGCATTTTGTAGTTGTACCGAGCTAGCCGTGCAAAGGAGATGCTGGCGAAATTTTTCGAAAATTTAGGGAGTTAGAAAAATTTTGAGAAAATTTTAATAATTCAAAATTTGGTTTTAATTTCAGATTTGAATTGTTAAGTAAATAATATTATTGGAACTTATGGATAAGTTTGGAAAGCTAGAAAAGGATTAGTGTGTCTCTAATAAAAAGATTGCTTTGAGAATTGTTTGGAATTATTTGGTTTTGGTAAATAGTAATGGGTATTGGATCTTTCTTCTTAACTAGTAATTTCGGGGATGAAATTCTTTTAAGCGGGAAGGAATGTGACGACCCACAATTTTTGAGCATTTGAAATTGGAATATTTAGTTGATTTTAATATTTGAAAGTTAATTTTTAACTTGAATCCAAATATTATTATTATATGGCAATTAAATTATTGGGATTAATTACTGGAAATTGGGTCAAATGTTGAATCTGGAGTTTTAAGCCTGTTAAAAATAATTGGAAGGCTTGTAAAATTTATAGTGATAGTACTGAAGATAGTAAGTGTTAAAATTGAATTTGGAAGTGCTTTGTTAAGTTTTGAAATTTTATCATTTAAATCGATTTTTAAAAATAGCCTTCCGAGGCACAGTCTCGGAATTCGACGAAACCAGTTCCATTGGATCCGCAATATTGTATTATTATTGGATTTCAATTTAAGTAATGTTTGGAGTTGTTGTGTGAGTGTATGATATCTAAACGTGCTGAAATCATATCGAAAATTCAGTATAATAATAAGGTCCAAAAAGCTATCTTCTCCATACGATCGAACTAGGACACGAAAGCTTTTCCATTGCGTTCGAAATAGGGGTATAACATTATAAACGTCTAGCGCCACGCCTCGATAGGAGTTTGAAATTTTAAGTTGCATTTGAATTTAAATTTGAAATTTATAAATATATATTGTTGGACTGGTCAAACTGTTTCAACGGCTGCCTTCCTTTCCCATCACAACTTTTTCCTATCACTGTAGCAAGTTTATCCCAACTCGCAAGCCAACTTTTACATGCAAGGCACTTCCTTAGTTTTACAATAGAAAAAAATAACAATAATGATTTCCTTCGTTCTATCAACAAAGGAAACCGCAAAGGAAATGGCGACAACTTCTCTCCTTATCCATTTATTTTATGCCCGTTCTTCCCTCTACCTTTTCTTTTGCTTTCAGATTCATTCATTCAAAAAAAAATTGAATTCAAAAAGTTAATGGCCGTAATTCGAAAATCGCGATGGCATGGATCTCGAATCGAGCAGGGTCGCGGCGAGCTTCGCGAATAGGGGAGCAGGCGCTCGCATGAGCTGAGGCATCCACGGCATGTCGTCATCGTCGGGAAGCTAGGGTGGCTCGCGAGGTTCGTCGGCAATCGAAGGGGCTCTCGTACTAGGGTTTTCGAATAGGCAGTGGCAATTTTGATCAACGTGGTGGTGGCCATTGTTGAACGAGGGAAGCTGAGTCGCGTACTAGGGTTCCATTGATTTTGGGGGAGGTGCGATTTAAGGGAGAAGGGCAAACGCAAAGCAGTTGGGGGTTCGTCAGTGGAAGGCCGGCGATGTTGGTTGGGCAGTGCAATGACGATGTTTGACGACGAGGTGAGGTTTATCTGCCCTATTTTAATTTAATTAATGTATATGCAGATAAAAAAACAAGGGGTGGTGGCTCGGTACTTAATTCGAAAACAAAACCTGTTTGTCTCAGTAAATGATAGAGATTAACAAGTTTTTAAGTTAAAACAAAATTCAAGTTTTAATAATAATTTTTCTTAAAAACGATTTCTTTTAATAATAATGGATTAATTAAAAGATTGGTTTGGGGTTGTTTGTGTATTAGACCGGGGTGTTGTTCGAAGTATCTATGGATTGGTCTCGGGTTGTTGTTATAATAGTTTTGTAACATGGGGAGTAAGTGTTATCAGGTTTAAGTTAGATGACCAAAATCTAAAATATATGGAAATAAACAAGTTTCGATGCAAAGTGAATCCTAAGACAAGCTTTCAAAGTTTTAAAATGTTTGAGATTGTTTGTTTAAAATAATAATATAATAGGTTAATTTTTAAATGTTTCAAAATTGATTTAATTAATGGAATTAAATCAAGGATTAATTATTTGAGGATGGTTAAATAGTTAATCTAATCAGTTTAAGGAGTAATTAATCAATTTATTAAGATAATTACTTAAAGGTTGATAAATTTGTGTAATCAGTTTTAAGGATTGATTTATTAATGTGATAAGTTAATTAAGGTAATTCAAGATGATTAATTTATTTAAAGTTGAATTACTTAATGTAATTAATTCATGATAATTACTTAACTTAAGTAATTTAAGGGTTAATTTGTTAATGTAAATAATAAATCAAAGAATAATTAATATAATAAAGGGATAATTAAATAATTGAGGATAATTACTTAAGTTGGATAAGAAAGGATTATAAATTAATTTTATTAATTAAAGTAATAACTGAGGCCTGTAATTAATATTAATTAAGTATGGTTAGGTAATTTATTTGATTTAAATTAATTGTGTGGTTAATTGACCTTGCTTATAACTGAATGGATTTTATTGAAGCCTTAAATTGGTTGATATCTCTGATAAGAAAGTTTGTGATATGATATGTTGGATGGACAGTGATAATGTGATTATCTATCAATTATGAATTGCTATGTAAAAGTGTTATCCGGTAATTAAAATTTAATTATATTTAATTGAATAACTTGGGTTTAGATGACATTGGGTTCGAAGAGACCGGAGTCGGGTATTAGTAAATACCCAAAACCGCTTCGAATTTTTATAGATTGATATGTGAAATCAATAGGATGGAATGAAATGATTTAAGTGAATTGGACTATTTAATCTACATTTCGGAACTTGGAAAATTGATGTGTGAAATAAGTGATGCCTATAACAAATTGAGAATTTGTAAATTGATACGAGTTACCCCGGGTTTTATATAAGTTGTATGCTTTGAATTCTTTGTTAGATATGTTACTCACGCCGTTTTCCAGCCTAACCCGGGTGTTAGTTTGATATAATGCTCGGGTCAGACCGAGTATTACAGATTTTCAGGTAAGGGCGTTCTGGAGCTCAAGAAGCGAACTGGATGGCCAGAACGTATGGAATATTTCCGCTATATTATATTGTTTTATATCTGAGGCAGGACGATTGGGTATATCCAGTGTCTGTATATATGTGTAACTCTGATGTACTATAAATGTAATTGACAGATACATAATTCTTTTGTAAAATGTTATTATTTGATATTATATTTTCGTCCGCTGCGAATGTGAGAATCTTTGTGGTGTTTTTTCTTCTTCTTCTATCTCTTTCTTCTTTTTTTCTAACTATCTGGAATTTTCGGGATCGAAAATTTTGGGCCCTTACAATTATATTATGTATTGTTCAAAATTAGATTAAACCATTGTATTATTGTTTTTTGCCTGGATCGGATATGTCGAATTACCACTTGTTAGAAAAGAAAAGAAAAACATAGCCATATTATTTGACATATTCGATACTTGACCAAAGCAATTTTATATCTGGTCGCTCCTCCTAACCGACCCTAATCTCTGCCCTAATAGACAATATTATCCAGTAGTACCCTTTGTTAGTGTGGGTCTCAGGGTAGGGTGTTAACAAAGTGCGAGCCATAGTGTTACGCTATCATGTTTAGTGGCTAAGTGATTATACACCTTCCTCTAGTCTTGGGTTGGAGGACTAAGTTTGTGGACGGTAGGGTCCCATCCGTGATGAGTTTATACTCCTCCTATCTGGTTCTGGCCAGAGGTGGAGAATGAATGGTCGAATCACACTCAATCAATTTGCTTATAATTTTATCTGCACTTTGGGGATCAGAGTTAGTCGATGCGAGGCAAATCACACTAGTTTGATGTTCATAATCCAGCCACACTTTGGGGACTGAAATTTTTCTAGGAAATGATCGAATTACATTTACTTTGATTAATTCCCCTACCCTCAAGTCTGAGGCAAAAGTCGAAGAGTGGTCGGTCGTATCACGACCACTTTTACTTCACATTTGTCCCATCGAATCAGGAGATGGAGTTAGTTAACTGGTGGTCGAGTCACACCCGCTCTCTATTTTATACTCAGCCTGTCAGATTGCAAGTGAGTGTTAATGGATGAACAGTCGAGTCACGTTCATTTTGTTTAATTCAAGTATGGACCCAAGCACTTGGTTGGCACCAAACTTTGGGTACTTGTTAGTTTATATTATGCATATATGGATGTAAGTTGGTGGTATATCATACTCATTATATTATGCATAAATAATTCATAGATGTGGAAGGAACTTCCAATTTTATTGCAAATCGAAAAAGAAGCGACATAATCTGTCTTATTACATGGCTTTGAATTAACTACAAAAGCAAATTATAAACAAAATACAACTGAATGAAACAAAATTAATTGAATTAGCTTCGTAACAAAATGCAGTCGTTAGCTTGAAAGTTCCATCTCCAAGCTTTCGATTGATAACATACTGTCCTTCCCATCTCAGACCTATGCTTGCAGGGATAGGAAAGGTCCATTCCATGACAAGATCCCCATTTTCAAAGTTCCTAGATCGTACTTTAACATCATAGTATCTGACAACTCGGTGTCGGTGCATGGCTGCCCTCAAATCAGCTTCTTCATTCTTCTTATCGACCATATCTAGAGATTCCATAAGGAGATCTCTATCTTTTCCGGGGTTATAATAAGTCACCCTATGACAAGGGACTTCAAGTCCTACAGGAGTCACGACATCGGAGCCGTAAGCAAGAATGAATAGGGTATGACCAGTTACGGACTTATGGGTGGTTCTACATGCCCATAATGCTAGCAGGAGTTGGTCAACTCACTTGTCTCTAGCTTTTTTCAAATGCTTCTTTAGAATGGACTTTATGATTTTGTTCATAACTTCAACCAGTCAATTAGCTTGAGGGTGAGCAACTACTACAAATCTTTTCTTGATATGATGTCGGTGGTAGAAATCTTCGAACTCAATGCTATCGAAGTAGGTCTGTTTGTCGGCTATAATTGTTCGGGAAAACCAAAACAACAAAATTGGTTACTTTTTTCATAGTGATCGTGGTTAAAGGTTTAGCTTCAGCCTATTTACCGAAGTAATCAAATGCTACGATGGCGTACTTCACACCACCTTTGGAACTTTGCAAGGAGCCGATAATGTCAATACCCCACATAGCAAACGACCATGGACTGACCATCTGAGTGATTTCCATCGACGAGGCTCTCGGATTTTTTGAAAAAATCCAACACTTGTCGCATAATCTAGCATATTTAGCTATGTCTCGTGATGTGCATGTAAAAGTGTATATTTTTACTTTCATATTTTTTTTTAATTAAACAAATGAGCATATTATGGTATTTTACATGTTTAAACCAAAATTTAATTTTTTTTTCAAATCTTCATTCATTCATCTTCATTTAGGGGTAAAATGATAATTTTGTATATGATTTAATTTTGAGAATTTTTTTTATAGATATTTATTTTTATTTGTAGCCATGGAAGTGCAAATATGAAGTGGTTTCATGGATATATGCATGTATATATGTTAAAGACAAATGGAGAATGGAAATAAAAGAATTCATGCAACATGGAGAGCCCACTTACCCACTTACATATGATCCATAATAAGAAGCACATGCACATGTTAATGGAGGCTTAGAGGCATGTTTATAAAGATTAATTATTTCTCTAATGATTACTTGGAGGTTACACTTTCACAAGGGCATTTTAGGTGGTCCCTAAAATATGAATTAGGGGTTTATGCATGTATAAATATCTCTTATGTTTCATGTAATGATCCTCTTCTTTTTATGCAATATTGTAGCTACAAATTAAAGTTAAATAAAGATTTCTTTAATGGCTTCTTAGCCTTGTTCTTTACTTTCATGCAAATTTCATTTTATGCTTTCTTTTCATGCAATTTTTATTTCAAGCTCTCCTACTTAATTTATGCTTCTCTTATTTCATGTTAGTAGCATAGATTTAATTCTTATAGTTAGTTTTATTTCATGCAAGTAGTTAGATCTCTTTTCTTTTAATTAGCTCTCATTTTCCCTTTTCTAACTTTGAAATCATTTTAGGTTAACATGTTCTCAGCTATGAGTAGCTAAACCCCTTCACTTTAGGGATAATGAAGCTCTTATTGAAACATATGAAATTGATATAATGATTTTATTTGTGATTTCTCTTTTATGCTAAATGGAAATTTTGAATGATGGTGGTTTATGTCTTTTTTTAGTGAATTTGATAGTCTATGTTGACATCTCGCAGAGGTTCGACGTGAAGCGGCGCAGCCGCGCAACGGTTATGCTTATTCCTTTATAAACATAAACTATTTGATCATTTGTCTAAGTGATTTTGATGACAAAAGTTAAGGTAGAATCAAAACTTGATGTTCTATGTTACTGATTCATAGTAAATAGATCATGCTTAAAATAGATTTTATTATTAATTTCATGAACGTTGATAAATGGGTTTGAATAGTATGTTAGAGTTTGACGATTTAAGTTGTACTAATTAATAGCACAAATAAATCATACTTATAATAAGCAAATCTATCACTTCTACTAATATTTCAATGAGAGATTCTAAGTGAACTTTGTGTTGATTTATATGAATGATTGGAAATGAATTTGCCTCTAAATTGCTCCTTAATTTCATACTTTTATTTACCTTTGCTCTAATTTATTTTCCACGATTTTTCTTAGTTCAAAACCACTTCAAAACTTAGGACTAATTTTATTGAGTATTATTGAAATTTAATTCTTTCCCCGAGGATCGACCCGTGCGCTTGATGTTTTATAACGATTATATTTTTCGACGACTTTCTAATCGATGGAAAATTCATCGTCTATTAAATTTTTAGCGACGTTGCCTGGGAACTGAAATTAATTTCAATTTTACTCTTTGAATTAATTTTCATTTTTTTTCATTTTCTGTTTTAGTTTTTTTGTTAAAAAAAACATGCATTTGTATTGAGTAAATTTCTGAGTAAATAATTACTGTATTCAGGGTGTTGTTTGCTACATGCATTTGTTTTTTTACGTTTAGTTCTCTGCTATTACATTTATCAAAACTTTTCACCAGCATTTTGCAATTTGTATTTCATTCTTGCAAAAAACACTACAATTTGTTGGTTATATGCATTTAAAAAAAATCATTGCATATGTCCTATTCTCAATGATCTCATTGTGTACATTTCTTCTACTGTTTGCACATCACCTTCAATCTTCAATTTCAACTTCTGCCAATCACCTGAGACTCCTCCACCACAAAAAACTTCACCTCCTCCAATCCATCAACCACCTCATATTGCCTTCATCTTCAACCAACTTGCCAAATTCACCTGCCAAGCACCTACAACAAACACTGCCTCTGTATGCAATCATCAACCATTTCAAAACCTCTACAACTAATAATTACACTGCCTTGCCAAAACTTCATCACCAAAACTTCAACACCCCATCTCATTCCCTTATCCCAAACTCGACTACAATCCATATAACTTTGCCTTCACATAGTTTCTGTACATTGCAGTTTCAACATACATTATTATGTTCATTTTTGCACTACATTTTCACTGTTGTTTGCATTTCTGCATTTCATTTTGTACTACATTTCGCTACATTTTCTTTTGTTTACATTTCTGCTATTTCATTTTGTTTTCTGTTCTACATCTTCCTTGCCTTCTACTCTTCTGCCCAAACCCACCTGAATACTCTCACAACAAACAGAAATTCAGCAATCATCAAGTTCTGCCTACTTCAAAGAAACACTATCGCCATTTCCCTACAACATCGCCAACCTTCCCCTAAATCCACTCACACAATACTTCCTCCTCCACAGCTGACATTTACATCTAATACAACTTCCTGTTAATTCGTAAGTACACAAAAGTGTAACGAATCTGATAGTAACTTCAATAACGTTACTTATCCCTTTATAAGATTTGTAACAGCAGAAAAACGTTACTAAATGTCCGAGTCCAGATAATATCTGTTTCCTTGAAACAATATTGCCCCCTTATACGCACCAAAGGATATGAGCAATTTATCTCCCAGGATGAAATGGACCGGCTCTGATTGCTGTGCGGGCAGACGGAGTGACGACGAACAGAAGTAATTATAGATTTGAGAGTAGTGAAGTGGGAAGAGGAGCAGGAAGAAGAGAACTGTTTCTGTCCCTTTAATCTCGTTCTGCGGGCCCCTATACATAGGCTGGAGGAGGTGCCTATTCGGAGCGGCGTGACTGTTGGAAAGGTTGCGACCCTTTAATCGACAGGCGCGCGCGTACAGGTGCAACGGTCTGATTTTGAAGTCCAAAATTAGCCGTTTAAGCGCAGCAGGCCCAAGAGGCAGATGGAGGCCCATCTAATCACGAGACCCCAAGAGCCCCAAGGCCCAAGGCCCAATCTTTGACATTTTAAATTTAATATGAAGGCCCAAGGCCTACATTGCTACTAGTCTTCATGTTTCCTTCTTCTTTTCTTTTGATGAAGTATAATGGGTTGTGATATATAAAGTGATATTGAAACAAATATCCCATGATGTGGGACTTTGTTTCAATACACACTCTAATTATTCCTCTTCCCCACTTTCTCATTCATTCATTTTTAACAATCCCCCACATGAATGAGCAGTTGTTCTTAGTTTCACGAACCATTTATCGTATCGGTTAAAGTAGCATAGGGGCCTTGAACTTTCCTAGTGTTTACCTATTTGAGTTACAGGTGAATCAGTAGACATAGAATGTCCTTGAACTGTAAACCTTTTGTGTAATTCTACAATAGATAACACACGACAAATGTTTCTTATAATCCTTCGTTCTCTGTTTGTGTTCATTTTTGCCTTGAACACCTGCCTGGTCTCATAAGTGCTTAGAGAATTAGGCCTATAATTCTCTTTGAAGCGGCGCCTTCGCACTTACGTAGGTGATTCTGTAAGGATTATTCGTAATTCCTCAAGTACAGACATCATTAAAAGTACTAATACTTATCCTATTTTCCAGCAAATAATGCACTGACTTATCATAGGAATGGTTTGTGTGTAACAGTGCTATCAAGTTTCTCTTGAACTTAGTTGTCCATTTGAACCTAGATCTTGGGATCTCCAGTCAGCTAGGTGGGGTTTCCATTTTAGAAATTTTTTTAGTCTATCGGCCTTAACCCCATTCCCATCGATAAGGTTTGAACTTTCTCTCTTTGCAAGCCTTTTGTTAGTGGATCCGCTATGTTATCCTTAGACCTTATGTAGTCTATAGTGATAACTCCGTTAGAGAGAAGTTGTCTTATTGTCTTGTGCCTACGACGAATGTGCCTAGATTTACCATTGTATAGTGTACTATTAGCTCGTCCAATTGCTGATTGACTATCACAATGTATACATATTGGAGGCACGGGTTTGCTCCAATTTGGAATATCTTCCAAGAAGCTTCAAAGCCAGTCTGCTTCTTCTGCGGTCTTATCTAGTGCAATAAATTCCGATTCCATCGTAGATCTAGCTATACAAGTTTGTTTGGATGATTTCCATGATATTGCTCCATTTCCTAATGTGAACACATATCCACTTGTAGACTTTGTATCTTGTGATCCAGTTATCCAATTGGCATCACTGTATCCTTCCACTGTTGAAGGGTAGTTTGTATAGTGTAGGCCATAGTTCTGTGTATACTTTAGGTATCCTAGAACTCTGATTATCGCTTTCTAGTGATGTTTACCAAGATTACTGGTAAATCTACTCAACTTACTTACAGCGCATGCGATATCTGGCCTAGTGCAGTTCATAACGTACATGATACTTCCTAGTATACGAGAGTATTCAAGCTGGTAGATACCATCACCAGTGTTCTTTACCCAATTTTGGTTCATATCCACGGGTGATTTTGCAATAGTTATATTATATTGCTTGAATTTTTCAAGTATCTTACCGATGTAATGTGATTGGGATAATGCATATCCCTGTGGTGTTCTCAAAATTTTGACACCCAATATTCACATCAGCCAGTCCTAGGTCTTTCAAATCGAATCTAGAGGACAACATATTATTTGTAGAGGTTATTATGGCCTTGTTATTTCCTAGGATCAACAGGTCATCAACATAAAGGCAAACAATGACATATCCTAAATGTGTGTGTTTCGTGTAGACACATTTATCTGATTCATTTTTTGTGAATCCATTTGATAACATAGTTTCATCAAATTTCTCATGCCATTGTTTGGAGCTTGTTTGAGGCCATAAAGCGACTTTACTAATTTGCATACTTTATTTTCCTTTCCATAGCTCAGAAACCCTTCAGGTTGCTTCATATACATTTCTTCCTTTAGGTCACCATTTAAAAATGCAGTTTTTACGTCCATTTGATGTATTTCTAAATCAAGTATGGATGCAATTGCAATTAGCATCCTAATTGATGTTATCCTTGTCACTGGTGAATATGTATCAAAATAGTCCAGTTCTTCCTTTTGTCTGAATCCTTGGACTACAGGACGAGCTTTGTACTTGTCTATTGAACCATCAGGTTTCAATTTCTTTTTAAATATCCATTTATTACCTAAGGTCTTGCATCCTTGAGGTAAATCAACTAACTCCCAGGTATGGTTAGCCATAATAGATTCTATCTCATTGTTAATAGCCTCTTTCCAGTAAGGGGCATCGCTGAAGGACATAGCTTGTTTGTATGTCAATGGATCATTTTCTAACATAAATGTATAAAATTCTGATCCAAAGGTCCTAGAGGTCCTTGACCTCTTGCTCCTTCTTGGTTCCTCCACTTGTTGATCAGCACTAGTTTGCCGAAGTTTATTTTGTTCAGTAATCTCAAGAGAATCAGTAAATTCATCTTCTCTTGGTCTCTTTTGAGTATCATTATCAGTACCCTGTTTTAAGGGGAATATATGTTCGAAAAATCTTGCATTTCTCGATTTGATGATGGTATTTTCACGAATATCGTCAATTTTAGATTTGTGTACTAGAAATCGATAAGCAGCACTGTTTTGTGCATATCCAATGAATACACAATCGATTGTTTTTGGTCCAATTTTGACCTTTTTCTGGTTTCGATATCTCTACTTTGGCAAGACACCCCCACACTTTTATGTATTTGTAGGATGCCGGTCTATTTTTCCAAAGTTCATGAGGAGACTTTGATATTTTCTTTCGTGGTATTTTATTTAAAATATGGTTTGTCGAAAGAACAACAGACACCCCCACACTTTTAAGCATTTGCAGGATGCCGGTCTATTTTTCCAAAGTTCATAAGGAGACTTTGATATTTTCTTTCGTGGTATTTTATTTAAAATATGGTTTGCCGAAAGAACAGCTTCTCCCCAAAAGTTTTCTGGTAAGCCAGAACTGATTAATAAAGCATTCATCATTTCTTTAAGAGTTATATTTTTCCGTTCGGCTATACCGTTGGATTGAGGTGAATATGGTGTTGTAGTTTGGTGTATAATACCGTGCTCAGCGCAGAATTCCTCCAAAGGAAATTCATATTCTCCTTCTCTATCACTTCTTAAAGCTTTAATTTTCCTGTTGAGTTGATTCTCAACTTCTGCTTTATACTGTTTAAACATATCGAATGCTTTATCCTTGCTTCTAAGGAGATACACATAGAAGTACTTAGTACAATCATCAATAAACGTAATGAAATACCTTTTCACACCTCTAGTTTGACACATTTTCAAATCACATACATCAGTGTGTATAAGCTCTAGAGGTTCGGTTTCTCGTTCAACATGACGAAACTAGGTTCTTGTCAATTTTTCTTATGCACAAATTTGACATTTATAGTTGGAGTCTATGTTATATTTTGGTATACATTCTAGATTAATCATTTTTCGCAGTGTATCAAAATTTACATGCCCTAATCTAGAATGCCATATGTTAGAAGAATCAACAATACAAGCAGAAGATTCACTTTTATTCATATTAGTGTTTGGTACAATAATTGTTACATTTGCTTTGAATAAACCATCACATACATATCCTCCTCCTACATACACTCCATTCTTTGATAATACAAACTTATCGGATATAAAGGTTAATTTGAAACCATGCTTGCTAAGCAAGGACCCTGATATCAAATTCTTGCAGATTTCTGGAACATGAAGAACATCACTCAAAGTAAGCTCCAGAAGTTAATTTCAGCACAACTTTTCCCTTGCCTTCGACCTTTGATGCAGATGAATTGCCCATGAAAAGTTGTTCATCATCAGTAGCAGTTTTATAGGTTGTAAACATCCACTTATTAGCACATATGTGTCGAGTGGCACCTGTGTCTACAAACCATTCCTTTGAATTGCCAACAAGGTTGCATTCTGATATTACTGCACATAAATCCATATCAGAAATGCCATCAGTAACTTCAGTCGTATTTGCTTCTAATTTCTTCTTTTTGGGAGCACGACATTCGGCTGCTTTATGCCCCTTCTTTCCACAGTTATGGCAAGAACCCTGAAATTTCTTCTTCGACTTCTGAGGCGCAATCTCACGTTTCCTCTTGTTAGGTTTGTCTGACTTAACAACATTTGCTTTTGGCAGCCATATTATGAGATATCTTTTTCTCAGAAATTCTGTTATCTTCCTCAATTCGCAAACGAACTATGAGTTCTTCCATTGTCATTTACTTACGTTTATGCTTAAGGTAATTTTTAAAGTCCTTCCACGATGGAGGAAGTTTCTCAGTGGTTGCGGCAACTTGGAAAGATTCGCTAAGCATCATCCCTTCATCTTGCAGTTGACGGATGATCAGTTGTAGTTCTTGAGTTTGGTTGATCACAGTCTTTGAATCAACTATTTTGAAGTCGAGAAATTTGCCAGCGATGAATTTCTTCATCCCCGCGTCTTCGGTCTTGTACTTTCTATCCAAGGCCGTCCAGTGTTCCTTGGATGTTGCAACAGTACAATAGACATTGTAGAGGCTATTATCCAGACCATTAAGAATGTAGTTTTTACACATAAAGTCAAAAATTTTGCAGATATTTGCAGCCTCCACTTTGGTTGCATCGGGTTCGAGTTCGCAAACATCAGAAGCATCCTCGGTTAGAAATTTGGCGAGGCCTAATGTTGTTAGATAAAACAACATCTTCTGTTGCCAACGCTTGAAGTCCATCCCGTTGAACTTTTCCGGCCTTTCTCCATGAGACAGTGCCATTGTCGGAACCAGAGGCGCCGGCTGAACGTTGGTCACCTCTGAGTTGGTGCGGCGTTATTGTTGCTGTTTTGTGACATCGTCGCCTAACAACAATAATATTGTTTCAAGATTGTTAATTCGTAAGTACACAAAAGTGCAATGAATCTGATAGTAACTTCAATAACATTACTTATCCCTTTATAAGTTTTGTAACAGCAGAAAAGCGTTACTAAATGTCCGAGTCCAGATAATATCTGTTTTCTTGAAACAATATCGCCTCCTTATACGCACCAAAGGATATGAGCAATTTGTCTCCCAGGATGAAACGGACCGGCTCTGATTGCTGTGCGGGCAGACGGAGCGACGACGAACAGAAGTAATTATAGATTTTGAGAGCAGTGAAGTGGGAAGAGGAGCAGGAAGAAGAAGAGAACTGTTTCTGTCCCTTTAACCTCGTTCTACGGGCCCCTATATAGGCTGGAGGAGGTGCCTATTCGGAGCGGTCGTGACTGTTGGACCAAGGCCCAATCTTTGACATTTTAAATTTAATATGAAGGCCCAAAGCCTACATTGCCACAAGTCTTCATGTCTCCTTCTTCTTTTCTTTTGATTAAGTATAATAGGTTGTGATATATAAAGTGATATTGAAACAAATATCCCGTGATGTGGGACTTTGTTTCAATACACACTCTAATTCTTCCTCTTCCCCACTTTCTCATTCATTCATTTCTAACACTTCCATCATCTACTTCAACCATACCCTTAAACCCGCCACCAACCAATCCAACCTGAAACCATCCACTACACCACCTGTACACCATCTCTCCCTTCTGCTTGAAACATGCACAAGTCGTGCACATTATCATCACCTTCCTACCCTCACGACCTTACTGCAACTAAACCCATTTTCAAAACTGCAACCACAATTTGAGCACACCTGTAAACCAAACCCGAAGCTTGCTAAAATCTACCATCGTTGCTAGTCACCAAGTTTGACCTCAGCAAAAGCCACCCCCTCCTAGCCCGAACCCAAAATCGCCTAAACATCGAATCTGAACGACAAATCGCGATTTTGATTTGGGTATGTTTCGATTTTTAGATATAAGCCGCTGAGATATAGGTTAAAGGTTCAAATTACAAAATTGTGATTGCGAAATTTTGATCTACGGTTTACTTTGAATTCGCAATTTCATTCTTTCATTATATGTCAATTTTTTTTAGAAGACTGAATACGGATATTAATACTTGGTAGTTTGCAAATTGGGCTAACTTTTCTTTCGTTTAGCCTTGTGATTTAAAAAAATAAAAAAGAGAAAGAATTGTTTTTGGTTTGTCTTTGGTTAATTGGGCTATAATGGGCCATTCTTGTCTTATTTTATTTTGTAAAGTCCTTTATTTCAAAAAAAATGAGGTTTTACTTGGTTTGAATAATAGTATTGAATTCGATTTTTTGTTTTAAGCTTTGTTTTGTTTTATTTTTTTTTTCATACTCAAAACGCTTTTTCAGTTGCAAATTTTAGGGTGTAGAAAATCAAAAGGAGAAATTGCTTACTTTACCTGGATTATTAAATGCTACTTTGCTTGCTTATAAATAAAAAAAATCACCGCTTAAAAATAAAATTGCTAATAATTCTGCACGTTTTGATATCGTGCTCTTATATATTATTTTTATTTTTATCGCATTGTTGGTTACTTCCATTTTAAATATCCAAAAACAAAAACAAAATAAATTTTCATTTGTAGTTGCATTGCTAATACAGGGTTAATTTCTGTTTTCCATCATTTCATCTTTTTTTATTCTCTAAGGCCAACACCCAAATCCAAGGTGGGAAAGTTTATCACACTTTCCTTGGCCACAAACTGCATGTCATCTTAGAATTTGACTAATAATAACAATTGGACATTGGACTTAAGGGTGCCGCAAGCTCATCTAGGGCTAATTGTATCTTGACAAGTTGTTTTCTTTCGATTATCTAACTTCTTGGTGTCTAGACTACGACAGAGCAATAATCATTTATAAATATTACGATGACTCGTAAATATTATAGTGATTGTTTCTCTAAAGGTACTTAAACCTTCGTTGCATTGCTATGGTGATTCCTGATGCATCGATAACCCCTGGCCATTACCTGGCTAAGAACTATTTTGTTGGATTAAGTCAAAGTGTGATGATTATACAATTTTGGGTTAGAAGCTACTAAAAATTTGTAATTAACTTCTTGCATTCATTTAGTTGCATTAGTTCATGCATATATAAAAGGAAAAAAAATCCATTTTTTTTCTTTTTTTACTTAACTTAGTTTTTGTTAAAATCCAAAAAAAAGTAAAAAAATCGAACAAAATCAAAAATCCAAAAACAAGCATTTTACTTAAGTTGGTTTTTTTAAGAAAACAAAAACCCAAAAAAAAAAATTCAAAAACAAAAAACAATTTTTTTTAAAAAAGTTCAAAATCCAAAAAGAATCAAATCTCCCTTTTGAAAAATAAATTCTTTTTGGTAAATATTTTTCCTATAAAATAAAACAATTTTCACTTCATTTCATCTTTTAAACCTTATTTCATTCTCTTAAACTTGATTCTCACTTCTTTCTCTACTTGACCTTTTCACTTGTGCATTAATACCTGGACTTGTGACACAACAACGAATCGTTTAACTCGAATGAACAACCCTCCAACGATGGCTAATGAAAACACTCCACAAACTCTCATAGATAGAAACTTTCCCGATAGAGTTTCTACTTGTTCTTGTATCACGCTACCTACTTCAACGAATAATCACTTCGAAATTCATTCCAATCATATTGCCACACTTCCGAAATTTGGCAATTTTGAACATGATGACCTATACATCTTCTTAACGAAATTCGAACAAATATGTGAAACCATTAAACTCCAACAATTATGTGATGATGGATTCAAATTTCAGTTAATTCCATTCACTCTTGCTGATTACACTGAAAAATGGTTATATAGCTGACCATCAAACTCAATCAAAACTTGGGAAGAATTCTTTAACGTTTTCATAAAAATTTTCTACTCCCGGCAAAAAAAACAACCAAAATCCGAAACGAAATTATGAATTTTCATCAATTCAGGGATGAACCTTTCGAAAATATTTTGAAAGATATGAATAGCTTTTGATAAAATGTCCACACCATAATTTTGAAAAATGGATTCTTAGCCAAATCTTATACGATAGACTTGAAAATAGCTCGTGATCCATGCTTGAATCTATGTGCCAAGACAATTTTCTCGCCAAACATCACAACAATGCTCGACAATTCCTTGAAAGCTTGGCCAAAAAATCATCTCAATTGAAATGTTCTAATGAAATCCATTTATCATGATCAAGCGCATACTTGATAGGATCATCGTTGGGTTTGGAAGCTAAAATCGATGTAATGATCAATAAATTCGATAATATTTTCTCATCCAAACAAATGAACCAAGCTCCCCAACCAATGTGTTATATAAGTACAGCGATCTAAATCACATAGCTCTTCAATGTCCTAATTCAATAGAATAAGTCAATGCTTTCAAAAAGGTTAAGAAGAACCTGATTTCTCTAACATACAATCCTGGTTAAAGGAATCATCTTGACTATGCATGGAACCAAGATAATTCTAGCATGAATTTGGTTCGTCCCAATTTTCAAGCATTTTCGAACAATGCTTCGAATCCTCCATTTGAGCCCAATCACTTTCAACAAAATTTTGCGGATCCATCTCAAAATCAACGACGGCTACCTAAGATAAAAAATGATTGATATCACTTAAGAAAAGTCTTTAAACTTTTGCTAAAGTAACTACTCAAGCCTTCCATCAAACAACCATTTGCAAAATTTGTTAACCTCATACATGTAGCATATGAGTCAGTCAATGGCTAAACTTGAAATGCAAATGAGTCAAGTAGCCACGTCTGTGAGTGAACCTGAATGAGGAATAATCCCAAGTCACACGGTTTTGAATCCCAGAAATAAAAATACGAATTCGAATCAAGCCCCTGTTGTTCAAGATAGTAACGTAAACCAAATGAATGCTAACACGACTTTGCATTTCGGTAAATAAATCGATAACCAAGCTGTTAATCCAAACGATTTACCGAAAACTCCTCTTGACACTTCTAAAATGACAACCGATTCAGAACAAAACATTGTGCCAAAACATTGAATCAAATTCCATTCCAAATTATTCTTCTACTCAAGTAAACCAACCTACTGAGTATCATGTTCCATTTCCACACCACCTTCGACCTAAGAAACATTTAGTCAAATGGAAAAATGTTGGAAATTTTCAAAAAAGTGAAAGTGAACATTCCTCTTCTTGATATTGTTCAACAAGTCTCGACTTACGCTAAATTTCTAAAGGATTTGTGTACTCAAAAACGACACACTCATGTACCAGGAAAGTTTTCTTAGCTGCAGACTTGCAAAGTCTTGTCCCAATCAATTCTCGTCAAATACAAAGATCATGGATGTTTGACAATCTCGTGCACAATTTGATTCCTAGACTTGGATGCGAGTGTCAATTTGATTCTTTATTCAATTTATCAACAAATTTCTTAGGTGAACTAAAATCGACAAAAGTAGCTCTTCAATTTACTGATTGTTTGATAAACGAACCCATGGGAGAAATTGTTAACGTACTCATCAAAATCGGTCAATTCATATTCCCTATCGATTTCATCATCCTTGAAACACAACCTGTGGATAATCCGATGAGTCAAATTCCATTGATTTTAGACTGATCATTCTTGGTTACTTCAAATGCTGATGAATTTTTTTGGAAACATGACTTTATATCTTAACATCTTCTATCTTGAAAACCAATTGAATGAATCACTTGACCAAACGTTGGAAGTTAGTTCATTAAAGAAAATTTTAACTATGAAATAGGTGACCTTAACAATGAACGCGAAACTGAATACAAATAACTATTTCAAGACGAGCCTAATAAGATTTAAAATGCACTCCCATTTGAACCCCTCACGGTTGAGTCAAAACTTCAACCAAATTCTTCGATTAAGCAAACCCATATGTTGGAACTCAAACCTCTTCCTGATCATCTTAAGTATGCATATTTAGGTGACAACGAAACATTTCCTGTCATAATTTCTTCAACTCTCTCTTGATCAAGAAGCTTCTCTTCTTTCAATTTTATCGAAAAATGAAGAGGCAACTGGATGGTCGATTACTGATATAAAGGGAATTATTCCCGCTCTTGTTCATCATCACATCTACTTAGTCGATGATGCCAAGCCTGTCCGTGATGCACAACGAAGGCTTAACCCAAAAATGAAGGTTGCAATTTGAGACAAGATTCTTAAACTTCTCGATAATGGAATCATGTATCCTATTTCTGATAGTTCGTGGGTTAATGTGACGATCCGCATTTCAAGAGGTTTAAGTCGATAATAAACCAAACATGTCTAACTCAAAACAATCCGTAACACAGATAATGAATGGGGTTAATTAAAAAAATAAGAAACGAAGAAAACAAACACAGAATCTCACAGTAGAATGACAAAATATAATAATCAAGTAAACAGTTCATGAAGCTATTTACACTATACATTTGTTATACTTTTACAACATCAATCAGAGTTTTACATACAACATAGACAAAATAAACAATGCGGCAGACAACATGATGCAGGGAATAATACTAGTAATATATTTTACCAAAATTTTGTCTTCGTCCTCCAGAATAACATGATCTTCGATACACTGAAAATTCAAGGCTGATCCAAGCATAAGTAAAACAATACACTCGCGTCAGAACTAAAATATCCTTATGTAAGTCAAATCAATATCACATATGACAGGAGTGTAACAGCATTAGAGATGTATATGGGGTTTTACATCTCCTATCTACTGGATAATGTGCGTGCCATAACTCAAGGGATGTTATGAGAATTTACATCTCTTAAGAATCCATCAAAATTTCTATATATATAGTATAATACACTATATATGCAATGTCTAATCAATAATATAAATATTTTTCCTGGCATTAAGGCTTTACATTAATCCCTCTTAATGCATTTTTAAGCATTAGCGTACAGTTTGCGTATAACACACCAGTAGAACGTTGAGGGATAGGGATGCGCCATGATACGGCAACACTAAACCAAACTTGTAGTGGTCTCATATAAGGATAAAAGTATGACAAGGCACTTGAGACAATGCCCAAGGTAGGATACTACCAATTCGGGTCGTAGGGCTGGTGGTAACGCATCGTAGCATAACCGCCCACCACATAGATACATCCCATATCGAGTCAAAGGGAAGTCATTCCAAATCAAAGTGCACCAATCGAAACCAACATCAAGGGTAATAGTATGGGCCGAGACCAAAAAGAAAATCGAACAACATATGTCTGCTAGAGGTAGCTACCCTAATTGGCCCTGTCAAGCCATCCTGTTGTAGTCATTTCAAATTGACATAAGTGTCGGAGCTATCCATCATCAATCTCTTTATTCAAATCCAACAATGTACACCAAATCCAACCACTTCATTCTGAAGTCTCCTCGTGTACTTAGTTGCTAAAGTGGTTCCAACATTGACAGAGAGTATGCCAATAATCGAGCCCGATCTCTTTAACAACTAAACATCGTTTTACATGCCAGTTGGTTTTTTACATTTCAAAAGTGAATCATTAATTGATATAAAAATACCATATTTGCTTTAAAATACCTTATTTACTTCAGTATGTCATATTCACTCCAAAATATCATTTTATTCACCACGAAATCAATTTCACTTCAAAATCATTATATTCACATCGAAATCAATTTCATTTCAAAATCATTTCGAATTTCGACTTAGGTTATAACTTCATTTAACCTCATCCACATTTTAAATTAATGATTTAAACATAATGATTCCGACCATAAACAACTTGAATTTTGAATATTGTTTTGATAATTTAAATAGCTAATAGTTTAAATAGTTAAAATAGTTTAAATAATTTAGAGTTTGAAAACAAATTGATATAAAATAGTTTGAGTATTGAAAATGGGTTATATATTAAAATGGTTTGAAAATTAAAATAATTTAAAATTCAAAAAGATGAATTGTAAAATAATTTATAGTAAAATAGTTTATAATGAAAACAGTTTCAAATGTTAAACCATTTCTTTCCATTTCCCATAAATCTAGACTCAGGTCTTAATTTCAATCAAACTGATTCAATTCCAAATCTTCCAGTTCAAATCATCTTCAAGCTCAATGAACTCAAATCGACTCAATTTCAATTTCAATTCAAATCAATTTCAATCTCGATTTCAATTTGAATCAATCTAATTTCGATTCCAATTCGAATTAACTTCAATTTTGAAACGTTCATTTTTAACTTCAAATCCGATTCAACAATCGATTCGATGGATTAAGTTTCAATTCAATTCTCATTTTAAACCATTTCAATTTATATATATTTCAGGTGCAATTCTAAAATACTGATTTAAAATCATTTTATTCCAATTAAATTTCGATGTTCGACTTTAGTTCCAAGTCTTTAAATTAATTCAATTTCGAATATTCCAATTCCGAGCCTAAATTTAAAATATCAATCTAAATTACTTTAACCAAGATAAATTTTCAAAGTTCGAGTAAATTTCAATCCTTTACAGCAATTCAACTCCCATAATTCAAGTCGTATATTGATTATAATTTCAAATTCCAAAATAAATTCTTTAAACGATTTCTTTTAAAAATTTCACCTTCAACATTTCAAAGCTCAAATTTGAAAATAATTCAATCTTTATAATTTGATTTTTATCTCTTTAAAACAAAATCATATAAATAGATTCAAATTTAATTCCATTTAATTTAACCAATCCGGTGTCCTTAAAAAACTTTCTGTCCTATGGCCATGTGATCAATTATTTCGATTTTAATTTAAGGGATGGATATATATCATTTCAATCCAAATCAAAGTATCATAGGTATGTATCATTTCAACCTATTTTTTAATTTATTTGAAATAATTCAAACAACAGTTTTATATACTGTCAGCAACATATAGGGTAACAACAGGATATATATAAACGTCCGATCATCTAATATATCAATCAAAAGCATCCAGTCTCAATCAACATCAAAATCAACCAATAAATCACAAACATTTGCTAGTTATCAATATCAAGTATTTAACTAGCAATTCAATTTCAAATTTAATAGTCTATGACAAATTCCTAACAGTTCAATTCATATGTCAATTTAAATGTGAGTTAATTTACCAAACAATAGTCAATAAATCACTTCATGATTTTTAACTAAAATAAAAATATTTTAGTATTTTATGAGTGGTTTAAAACACTCAACTTTATTTGAAATTAAATTTTTTTCAGAGTCAAAAAAATTCAAGTCCAACTCCAATCGTAGATGACTTCGATACAAATCCAACGCAACTCGTTTTGCTCGAATTAGACCTCGTATGAAAAAGCTATAAAATTATAAACATTCAATACAATTAATTATAATTAACCTAATTAAATAAAAAGTTTAAAACAATAACCTTTGTTCCCTTCTCATTGTTCACGAATGAAACCAGGCCACGACCTTCGTTAGTTCTTTTTTTCAAACTGCGATCGAACGCGCCACCATGAGCGGTGCCGCCTCTGATGCCCCCTCCCCCGAGCGCCACCGCCTTGCCCAGCTCCACTACAGTCGACTTCCATCGCGTGCGCAAACATGCGAAAATTATGATCGAACCTAGGTACCGCGCTTCGAACGCAAGCCAATTTCCATCGCCTCAAGCCATCGTTCGTCAATTTAACCATCCACCCCTACATCTCATCGCAATGAACAAGTTTGTTATTGGGTGCACCCCTCAAATCACCCTCCAGTAGCCCCTATTAATCATAGCCATAAGATAATGGGAAATTCAAAACAACGACTAAGGTTAAGAATTTGGTGCGAGCAAAAGAATGGGCCGAGGGTCCCTTTATAGGGCTTTCTAACCGGTAGTAATCACGCTAAAAAATTTGGACTCCAATCAAAGCATGTCGTCTGGCATTCTATAGGTTATACCCCTATTCTGAATACAATAGAATATATATCGAAAGCCAATTCCATTATATATAGAAGTAAAAATTTCAAAATTAGATTATATAAATCTAAATTCCTTTAATAAATTTCTATGCATTTCGAACTCGCATGACCAAACGATATGCTCGATCGCCACAAAATTCAACATCATATAATAATTCGCTATTATGGATCTGATGAAACTAGTTTCATTAGAATCTGAGACAATGCCTCAAAAGACTATTTTACACATTAATTAAAACAAGAAATTTTCAAAATCAATTTAATGATTTTGAATTCAAATTTAAAAGTTTACTATATTCCTTCTTATTTAAATAGAATTTGAATCAACTTTTGAAATCATTTTCATTCACATTAAATTCAAGATTCAATTATTTAAACAATTTCAAATATTAAATATAACAATTAAATTATCAAACAAACTACTGTGTTTGTATCTTATAAAATTTCTTTTAAAATGAATTCAAATAATAAAACAACTGCTTCCACTTTATAGTAGTTCAACATCAATCCAATTATTGTATATAGCAAAAAAATTCATTTCGTACCAAATAAATGTTTTCTTATTTTTGAAATATATACTTATCATAAATACAGTTTCATATAAATAAACTTATGCTTTCACTTTTAATAAACATTCATTCGATTCTTTATCAACTAAACATTGAATATTTCAATTTCTGTTATCAATTACTTACAATTCAATATCATTGAATTTACTTTCTCATATAGGTTACCATCTTTTATATTATTGAATTTTTTATCTAAGTTCATAAAATTACATTCATAAATCATTAAATTTTTATTTCTAACCATTTTTGTTCAATAACTATATTCATTTAATAATTTAGAAAGTTAAAAATACGAGTCATTACAGTTAGCCCAGTTCATGTCGTGCCTAAAATTTTGGACTTAGCATTATCAAGAACAATGCTAACAAACTCATTCCAACTCATACTCAAATGAGTTGGCATGTTTGCGTTGATTATCGAAAATTAAAATTTGCAACACGAAAAGATCATTTCCCTCTTCCTTTCATCGATTAAATGCTTGAACGTTTAGCCAGCCACGTATTCTATTGCTTTCTTGATGGTTATTCCCGTTATAACAAAATTCTAATCGCTCCCGAAGATCAAGAGAAAATGACTTTCATATGTTCCTTTGGCACTTTTTCATGTCGACGTATGCCGTTTAGCTTCTGCAATGCTCATGCTACTTTTCAAAGACGCATGGTCTGCATCTTTTTTGACATGATCGAACGCTTCTGGAAGTGTTTATAGACGATTTTTCCATCTTTGGAAACTCTTTTTTCGAGAGCTTACATTATCTTGAGTTGGTTCTTAAACTATGCAAGGACAAAAACTTAACGTTAAATTGGAAAAAATGTTATTTCATAGTCAAACATAACATTATTCTTGGGCATGTCATTTCAAACAAAGGCATTGAGGTGGATAAAGCAAAAATTGGCATAATTGCGAATCTAACCACTCCCAAATCTGTCAAGGACATTCGTTCATTTCTTGTACACATTGGTTTTTATCGACGCTTTGTGAAGGACTTTAGTAAAATTGCTCGACCTCTGATGACTCATATAGGAAAGGACATTCCATTTGACTTTAATTCTGATTGTCTTTCTGCTTTTGAACATCTCAAAAATAAATTTATTTCTGCTCCCATCATTTTCTCAGCCAATTGGGATCTTCCTTTTGAAATAATGTGTGACGCTTCTAACTTTGCGGTAGGTGTTGTCTTAGGATAACGAGTTAACAAAATTCTTCACGTCATCCATTGTTCTAGTATGACTTTAAACGATGCTCAGCTCAATTACACAACCATCAAAAAAGAGCTTCTAGCGGTAATCTTTGCGCTCGAAAAAATACGACCTTATTTTATTGGCTCACAGATTACGGTTTACACTGACCACTCTACTCTTAGATACCTTTTCGCTAAAAAGAATGCTAAGTCTCATTTGATCCATTGGATCCTGTTACTCCAAAAATTTGACCTTATGATCAAAGATAAAAAAAGCTCGACAATGTCATTGCTGATCATCCATCACGTCTTCTAAATGCACCACCTTCTTTACCGATCAATGAGAACTTTCATTATGAGCGACTCTTTTCCGTTTCCATCAATCCATGGTATGCGATATAGTGAACTATTTAGTCACTAGGGAACCTCCTTTATTTTTGTCGAAATAGGATAAATATAAATTTCTTTCCTAAGTCAAGTACTTCTGTTGGGATGATTTATGCTTTTTATGTACTATTCTAACCAAATTATTCGACGTTGTATCCCAGATTGTGAAATCAAAGGTGTTCATTAGTTTTGTCATGACCAAGCTTATGGTGGTCATTTTGGCTGGAAGAAAACACGGAAAAGGTGCTTTAATGTGGTTTTTACTGGCCTACACTTTTCAAGGATGCATTTGAGTTTTGTAAAACTTGTGATCGCCGCCAAATGTTAGGGAAAATCTCCCAAAGAAATATGATGCCTTTGAACCCTATTCTTACGATCAAAATCTACAACGTTGGGGGTATTTACTTTATGGGACCATTTTCCAACTATTTTGGAAATTCATAAATTCTCCTTGCTTTTGATTAATCTCTAAATGGATTGAAGCCATTTCTTATAAAACACATAACCACAAAATTGTCATGAAACTCATAAAAGAAAACATCTTTTCGAGATTTGGAACACCTTGCACAATAATAAGCGATGATGGAACCCATTATGCGATCATTCATTTGAAACTCGAATGAAAAATACTAGATAAACCATAAGTTATCCACTCCTTATCATCCTCAACTTATGGTCAAGTTGATGTTTCAAATCACCAAATCATTTTGGAGAAAACTGTGAATAAATATCTTGTCAAGTGTGTCATTTGACCATCGTATTTGAACATAAAGCATTATGGGAAATTAAGAACATAAAACTTTGATCTTGTAAAATCAGGCGAAAAAAGAAAATTGCAACTCAATGAATTAGTGGAGATTAGGACTGACGCGTACGAATATAAGAAAATTTAAAAAGAAATAACAAAAGTTTTTCATGATAAGTCAATCCTAAGGAAAATATTTTTGCCAAATCAAAAGGTTAATTTTGTATGACCCTCCGCTTCATTTGTTCACTGGGAAACTAAAATGAAGGTGGACATGACTATACGTTGTACGTACTATCTTCCACATGGTGCTAAGAAATAGAAACCCTAGGGATGAATTGATTTTTAAAGTCAATGGTCATTGTTTGAAGCCTTACTTGGAGTTAGTGAGCGATTAAGAGGTGGAGCTCATGATTCTTCATCGGTCATACTACGTCTAGTAAGAAATATTAACCCTCTCTTGTAAATATGTACATATATTTCTCTGTTTCACTCATTATATTATGTACTGACTTTGGGGACACAGTCAAAATCAAGTGTGAGGGGGAGTCTCATGTTTATTTTGATTTTTCATTAATTATTTTTGCATTCTCTTTTCAAAAAACAAAAATCAAAACAAACTAAAAACAAAATATTTCCCAAAACAATTTTCTTTTTTTTAGCATATTGATTTACTCTTAAAGAAACACTATGGGATAAGTATACGTTTTGGTCATTGTTAGCACCAAAATTGGTCACAAATACCCTTGAATAGAGTTATATAGAGAGATTAATGAAGAAAGTAAATTAAAACAGAGAAATAATGCAATAAAATGCAAAATCAACAGAAAAGTAAACAACAGATTTATAGTGGTTTGGCGTAATTGCCTACGTCCACTTTGAATATGGTCTTTATTGCTTTCCAATTACTTGAGTATAGATACAATCCATAAACAAACAACTTGCATGCAAGTTTGAACAGAAAAGAAGTGAGTACCTAAAAAATGGCAGAGTATCTTTGTAATTTTCGACAAAAGGTCTCTTCAACTGGACCCCTGCCCCTCTATTTACAGATGAAGATAGGTTGCTTTGCCTATGTAGGCCCATGACTGAGATAGTTCGACCCACGGACGTCAATTCAAACTGACCGACCCGGGCAATGTCGAACCACTCTGGCCAAACCACGTGTTGCCAACCCTCTATGACCGAACTGGAGTCGTCATGTAGCTGGTTCGAAGCTCTCAAGGGACCCGGAGTGGCTTGCAATGTATCTTGAAGCTAAACAATGCCGATCGCATCACCTTGCCGTTAACCCTAAAAATATGCTAACTCCCTTATTGTGCACCGAACCGGGTCTGTTGATCCACACATGTTAAATCATTATGACTGAACCACAAGCATCAAACCAGACCCGAGCAATCTACCTTGGCCGACCCATGCATGACCTTTCTTCCTCGACCGAGCGGTGACTTTTGAACCACCTATACCAAGCCACGTGTGACAATCGTCTCTGGTTGAGCCATGTATTCCGACTCACCTAGGCCAAGCCAACATTTCCAAACCACTCCATCCTATCTACTATGACCGACCAACTTCCACTTCATCTACCTTGACCGACCCATTAAGGCTGAACATATCATGACTGACCCATTAAGTCCGAACCAATCATGGCCGACCCATCTAATGTCGAGCTGCATGTGATCTAGTTTCAACACCGAACCATGCAAATAGGCCGAACCATGCATATGTGGCGATCGTACCAAGTTACACCGATCCCTTACAATTCCAATCTTTCCTCGGTTCGAGTCTCGTCTAGGTCCAACCATGGCCTCTACGATTATCGCCTCGTAGCCAGGCTAGGTAGCCGAGTAACATTTGCCCCCCGAAGCGCGTTGTGTGAATTAACATGATGCGCTTTGAATAAGCGAGTAATCCATGCTTTCAGAAGCTAGCTGGATTAGAATTGTAACCGATTATCGCTTTTTTACTGTCCTTCGAAGAAGCTTCACGTAGTCTAATTGTATTGGCTCAATTTCAATGAAATTCTTGAATTCCTATTTTAACTTTTTAAAAGCCAAATGTATACAAACTTTCAATGACTGAATCACGGTAGACTTTACAAACCTATGCTTCTTTATTTATCTGGTAATATCTGTCTCTCTATCACATATGATTCCCAATCGTCAGTGTGCATGAACCTATTCATGTGTATATACATAGATATGTCCTTTATTATTATTTATTTTATTATTTTTTATCTATTTTTATATTAAAAAAAGAGGGTGAATCAGTATATAAAGGCCAACCCACACGGCCGGTTCACTTACCGAACCACAAGATCAGTATGCTTACTTACTGATCCACCAAAGTACAGTGACCGGTTTTTATAGAAGAAAGCCTGCTTACCTCCCCTTCCTCCATTTAAAAATCCATTCCTTCATTCATTTCTCCCACTTCTCACTTCATGTCTTATTTTCCCTAGTACTGCTCCAAACCTCATCCCTTCACTCCACTGAACTACCTCGCCTTTTCGTTCTAACATTCTTCAAACGTGCTTCCACCACACCCCTTGACTCCAAACTCCAAGAATCACTCGCCCCAACCCCCGAATTAACACATATATAGGTGAGATTCCACGTATTATTATGAGCTCCCGGGCCATCCCCTTTTGAATTCGAACTAGATTCGAACCTTAGGTGCATACAGCCCTGCGCAATGAAAAGGGAGAGGAGAAAAACATGGAGAGATGCGAGATAGGAATGGACAACAGAGTTTTTTGATGTAGTTTTACACCAAGTTGAGAGGAGTTAACATAGGCATCGATAGGAACTGAGGTTGGTGATGCATAGCAGAAGAGAGTTAATGTTTCGTAAGAGAGAGTAGTTCTGCACTTTGAATGGGAGTGAGTCAGTAGGTCGTCCAAGGAGGTCTAGGTCGGTAGGATTCTATCAATAAAGCATGTCGGCATGAGCCTAGAAGAATACAGGGTCGACATAGGTTAGATGATGCTGGTTTGGTATAAGTTGATTGAGCGAGTGGATCGGTACTTCATAGGTGAGTGGATCGGTTATCTTTGATCTAGGTAGGCGGTCGGTAGTCTGTAGGAGAGTGGGTCGGTGAATAGAGAGAGAAAGAGGATAGGAGTGAGTGGATCAGGATAGATTTTAAAGGTTAGCTCGGTAGTTAGGGAATGAGTGGGTCGGTACCGAGCGAGGGAGTATGGCTCTGCATATATAGACTTGAATGGATGAACGGTTCTTTGTATGGGGATCGGCATTGGCAATCAAAATCATCTCACCTTGAATCATAGAATATAATAGGACCACATATTTTCATGCCTAATCATATACCAATGAATCAATGATAAGAACCTAAGTTTAAGGGCACATAGAACTGATTAGGACTAATAACTTCACAATTTGAATAATGGTAAATGTGAACTTAAAGCTTTTAGAGATGACAACTTAAATCTTGTCGCACTATATTTTACTCTTTAGAACTCCAACCTATCTATGCTCTTTGCTTGAATCATCGCACTAGCTCACACACCACACGGGGGAATATTTTGTTGTTATATCTGATATCTATTATCTTTCAACTATAGCTTAAACAGGTATCTATCCACATCGATCGTTCTTTGGAGATGTCCAATAAATCAAGCTCGGCTATAGTTTTTGACAAGCCTAAGCCAAGTTTTCGGCAGGAGGCAGTGGGAACTTCGAATCCATCACCAACTCCCCTTCCTAGCGCGTCACATCCGCCTGTTGCGGCTATAGGCCCGGCTACCAGTGCCATAGACAAGGCCGTCATTCTGGATGATCCTTTCGTCTCTCAAGCCTTGAAAATTGGTGAATCTTCTCTCCATCGATTATGCTCTATCCACGGAATCCTCTTTGACAACGTTCTGGTTCTGTCAGCACAAGATCAGCCCGCCTTGCCCCTAGCCGGGTATACCGTGTGCAACAAATTTATGTGCTGGGATAAAAGCATGCCACCTTTCAAATCATTCCTATGTGAATTGTTGCGGTATATAGGGATTGCTCCAGCACAACTACAACCTAATAGCCATGTATTTATTCACGGTACATGCATTCTTTTCATGAGCGTCTTATTCAGACCCCATACTCCTGAGGATATCCGTTATATTTACCACTTCAAGAGACGTACTGACAGTCCATCCTTTATATTTCTTGAGCCATACCCCAAATGCCAAATCCTAGCGGGTGCGTGGAGTAAATTTTTCCAGTATAAAAAAGAGTGGTTTTACGTACGATGTCCTCCTGGTTTTGCGAGAAGATGGCTAGAAGGGAGTAAGATTCATTTTTAGCCAAATCTTTGTCCTAGGGCTCGAAGTGTATCCTTTCTGAACTTCTTTCAACTCTTGTAGGTATCCGCCTATGATCTAAAGGTGCCGAATATTCTGAGGCCGTCGGGGCCATTCGAGTTATTCCCGTAAGAGACCGGGACAATAAATCTGTTATTTTCGATGAACCGCTTTCAAAGTTCGGATTACTGGAAGAGGGCCATCGAACTAGCCTTACAATCGGCGCTACTACAACAAGAACTGCTATGGATATTGACAAAGAGCAAGCTGGACCTTAGAAGCCCCATACAAGAGGGGGCCCCGATAACCGATGAAGGTGAAATCAAAGAAATTAAGGTGCTAGAGGCGATTGATGAAAACATAAGTTCTGGCCAAGTGCCAGTATCTGATGCACTCGGTGCTGATGAACTACTGCCTCCTTCGAAGAAGGAAAAAAGTCTAGCTTATAAGCTAAAAAAGAAGAAAGTTGGCAGAAACTCAAAGGTTACAAAAAATCTGATTGAGAAGAAGTCTTCTTCCCCGAACTTAGAAGGCTCATTAAAGGGCCTATCTGACTTGACCATCCCTGACGACATACTGGATTATGGTTTTACTAATCCCGAGGCAATGGAATTAATTCGCCCGTAAGGAGCGATGAAGGTGCTCAAACTCATCATCAAGGAGAGAAAACTCCAATGAGTAAAGCGAAAAATTCCGGTCCATCGGGGGGAATACACTAGGACACACATAAACACTCACACTCCACCACACATTTGAATTCCACTCATCGCGTGATTCCAACTGATTCGTTCTCGTTCTCTATGTGCAGGTGACATAGGATGTACACATGGCATTGACCGCCTTCGCGGATCTTCCATCTTTTATCATTCCAGTCGAGACTCTGGATCAGGGAAACGACGAGACAGGGACGATAGCTGTGATAGAGATTACTGTCCCAAAGAGTCGTCGTCTTCTAGAAGGAGAACTAATAGCCATTCTTCATATCCAAGCGATCCTCCCCCTCACTCGGAGCATAGTAGAGGGAAGACCAATTAAAAGGGATCTCATTCTGAAGTTCCTCATGACTAACATTCTGGTTATTCGATCACTAATCAATCCCATGAACCCTATAAGAAATCTATGAATCTAGCTAGGCGAACTCCTCCAGCTTCCGCACACGATCCATCAACAACAGAAAAATTAGCTGAGCTCAAGGCTACATTCCTGAAGATCTGTTTCGATGGATTGAAATTTCTCCCCATGATTCATCCTATTCCTAGACATATCAAAAAAAGGCCATTGCCTACAACAATGACATTTATGTTCAGCATGATACGTTCGTACACTTGGTGGATAAAGTTTCAAAGGTTTCCATGGAACGTCAACACGAAACTGATCGCCTGAAAATCAAAGCTATTTATGACAAAGATATCATTAAAGCCCAGTATGAAGAGCTATCATCATACAAATCTCAACTCGAGGTCGCCCAGAAAAATGCCAAGGAGACGACCGAGGTAGTTAGTCACTTGGAGGCCACTCACAAGAAAGAAATCGATGATGCAATCAAACGCAGTGGTGCTCTAGCTTTAGAGAAAGACTCTATCTAGAAAGAAATGGATATTCTCGCTCGACGGGTTAAAGAGCTGGAGGAGCTGCTCTTTAAAGAGAAAGAAGAGAAAATTGCTATGTAGGAAGAGTGACAACGATATTGCAATGAAATTGTCGTAAGATGACTTCTAAAGACAAAACTCGATGAGGAGCTTTCCAAGGTTGAAGTACTAAAAGAGGCATCTCGCGAGAAGGGTAAGAAAATAGCGCTTACAGAATTTGATTCTCATCTTGAGGCAGCTACTGAGGCTGGTAGAGAAGAAATTAAATGCTTATTTGATTTGCTAATTGTTGAGTACAATGCACGAATTCTCATGCACCATGACTTATCTTTTCTAGATGATGGTTATCTCAAATCATTGGCCGAAGAATGGGATACTTTGATAAAAATTAAAAGAGTTGAGATGGGCGTCTAAGAGGTTGATGAAGAAGCTCTTGTGAGGGAAGTGCTTCGAGAAAACGAGCCTTCAGACTTATCCGCAGTAAAAACCCTCTTTGGAAGAGACTCCTCATCATCAAAGGGTAAGGATGATATTATTGACCTGTCCGGCACTGAGTCTCTAGTTCCTCTTACCAAGCAGCATGTTGGTTATGACCCGGAGAAGCCCGGGCTTGGTGTTCACATTCTATCCTCTATTCTGGAGGGTGATACTCCCTAGACGACTGAGAGTCAAATGGAAGCCGGTATGTAGCTTTTCCTTTTAGAGTTCAGGAAACCATGGCTTTTGGAGAATAACAGATTTATTCTAACATTTGCCTTTTATGACTTCACGAAGGCCATTCTGATCCTGAACCAATTCCAAGGAGTGATGTCACCATGGAGCGAGAAGAGAAAGTGGCTGAGGAACTTCACACTGGGGATACCCCTGGACCCGATGCTCAAGTTATCGGGGAGCTAGATGAGGGTAAACTTGAGAATCCCTCGCTTGTAGATGAACATGACGAGGTCAAAATCATAGGCGCTTACGAACATACTTCTAAGCTTAGCATGAAGGAGCAAATCGCGATAGAGGAGAAAAAGAAAGCCAAAGTTAAGATAGAACCTCAGGTGGTGGAACTCGATGACCCCGTAAATAGGCCTCTGAAGGTCATTCTCCTCGGTGGGACCATACCTATAGAGGTCTCTTTTCGTTCCTCGGATACCACATCGCCGGGAAGCAAGGGGTCCAGGAGAAAACATTCAGCTGAGGAGACTTCGGAGAAGCCGAAGAAGGAGGAAAAGTCAAAGAAGTAGCTGTCATCTGGTCATGCCTTGCTCATCTTAAATAAGCCAATATCATGTAATTGTTTCCTTTTTTATTGTCATTGTAGATAGACTTTTGGCTCCGGACTCCGGAGACATTGTACCGGAACTTAATTTCTGACTAGTAAATAAAATTTTGTTTCTCTGTATTTCCCAAACTCTCATCGCTTAGTTTATCACCGAACATGTAATTGATATTCGGAGTCTTATGGGTGACGTAAACTCATGTCCGCATTTACAGGACTTGGGGATTATTTGAATTATTTATACTCTAGTCCATGCTCCTGGGACTTTGGGATTATTGAATCATTTATACCTTGGTCCGCACTGCGGGGGCTTAGAGATTTATTGAATCATTTATACTCTAGTCCGCACCCCTGGGACTTAGAGATTTATTGAATCTTTTATACTCTAGTCCGCACTCCGAGGCCTCAGAGTACTCTAGTCCGTGCTCCGGGGACATAGATTTATTGAATCGTTTATACTCTAGTCCGCACTCCAAGGGCTTAAAGTACTCTAGTCCATGCTCTAGGAACTTAGAGGTTTTTTGAATCGTTTATACTCTAGTCCGCACTCCGAGGACTTAGAGTACTCTAGTCCGCGCTCAGGGAACTTAGAGGTTTTGGAATCGTTTATACTTTACTCTATACTCTAGGGACTCGGAGTAATCTAATCCGTGCTCTAGAGACTTAGATATTTTTGAATCGTTAGCCGGTCGACTTTTAGTTTTGGGTGTGCGTTTATACACCAGACAGATTAATGCAATTTTGTTCTGCTATGAAATTACAAAACAAAACACTAATAGTATATAGAAAAACAGCTTCAAGCCATTATTGATTGTAGAAAATAAGGATAAAGTGAATTGTCTTATTACATGTCGGAAACAAAGAGCAACAAAAGAAACATATTCTGGAAACAGTTGCTACTAAAATGCAGAAGAAATAAACTAGGTGTAATAACGACGCAAATGCTCTCTATTTCATGCTCCGAGGAGCGTCACGCCATCAACGGTCGCTAGCTTGAAGATTCCTTCTCCTAGCTTCCATTCGATGACGTATGGACCTTCCTTTGCGGGATTCATACGTGACATGACTGGAAAAACTCGCTTCAAAACAAGGTCACCCACATCAAAAGTTCTTGATTGAACTTTTCATTATAATATTGGGCGACTCGGTGCTGATATACGGCTGCCCTTAAATCGGCTTCTTCACGCTTCTCATCGATAAAGTCCAATGATTGCAGTAAAAGATCTCGATTCGTCCTAGGATCATAATGGGTCACCCAGTGAGAGGGAACTTCAAGTTCCACGGGTATAACAACATCAGTGCCGTATGCCAAGGTGGATGGAGTGTGGCCAATCGCGGAATTATGGTTGGTTTTGTAGGCCCAGAGTGTTGTTGGAATCTCATCCATCCACTTGCCTCTAGACTTCTCCAAACAATTTTTCAATATGGACTTGATTATCTTATTTACGGCTTCAACCTGTCCAATGGCTTTAGGGTGAGCGACTGCCGTAAACCTTTTCTCGGTGCAATATTTTTGGCAGAATTCTTTAAACTCTCTACCCTCAAATTGAGTTTCGTTGTCAGTAACGATAGTTCGTAGGAGGCCAGAACGGCATATAATATTTCGCACAACAAAATTAATGACCTTTTTGGTGGTGATCGTAGCTAAGGGCTCCGCTCCTGCACACTTGGTGAAATAATCGACCGCAACAACTGCGTATTTTGCATCACTTTGGAGATTGGTAAGGAATCGATTATATCGATCCCCCATATTGCAAATGGCCATAGACTAACCATTTGCATGAGTTCCGTCAGCGATGCTCTCAGGATCATTGCGTACTTTTGACGTTTTTCGCATCTCCTTACGTATTCCACGACGTCTCGATTCACGGTCGGCAAATAGTATCCATGGCGGAGGATCTTTTTGGCTAGTGTCCGCCCTCTAGTATGGTCCCTATATTCTCCTTCGTGAACTACTTTTAAGATCCGCTTTATCTCATCGTGGGCGATGAATCTACGTAAGGGAACTGAGAATCCTTTTCGATACATTATTCCATCCTGCATTATATACCGCAAGGCCTTGCGAAAGACTTGTTGTCTCTTGTTCTTTCTCTCAGGCAAGGTTCTATGCAGCAGGTGTTCTTTGAATAGGGTCATCCACAACTCCCTTTCATTTTCCGTCCCTAACAAAAAATCTACTTCCATTTCGTTTATACTCGGGGAATGTAAGGCTTCGATGGGAACCAAGCCCATTTGTTGTGCATCATCAGTGCTTGCGAATTTGCCAATGAGTCAGCTTCCCCATTTTGTTCACGCGGGATATGCGAAATTTCATAATATTCAAGGTCCGCCAACGGCTCTTGAACCCGAGCGAGGTATAGGGCATAACTTTGCCTGTTTTCCTAATAGTCTCCCTGTACTTGATACACTACCAATTGTGAGTCACAAAAGATTTCGATCGATTTCACTTCAAGTTCTTTGGTAAGTTCCAAGCTCGTGATCAATGCTTCATATTCAGCCTCATTGTTTGTAGCGGGAAATCCAAGTTTCAAATCATAACAAATCGAACGGTTCTTGAGAGTTACAAGAATAAAACCAGCCCTGAACAATGGTCATTGGATGCTTCATCTGTATGTAGCTTCCATCGAATAAATGGAATTACATCACTACCACTTGGCTCATCTGATATGGTGAACTCTGCAATGAAGTCTGCTAGCTCTTGCCCTTGGATTGCCCTCCATGGAAGGTAAGTGGTATCAAACTGACTCAGCTCAATGTTCCGTTTGAGTAGCCTTCCAGAGGTTTTTTGTCATTGAAGCACCTACCGCAGAGGTTGATCGGTATAAACACTGATCGGGTGTACCTGAAAATACGGATGGAGCTTGCATGATGCAATCACCAAGCATTGGGCCAGCTTCTCAATCTCAGGATAATTTCTCTCTGCACCCATCAAATGCTTACTAACATAGTACACTGCCTTTTGGATTAGGTTCTCTTTGTGAATCAAAGCTGCACCGATGGCATGCTGATATACGGCCAAGTACACATATAACCCGTCATGGTCTACAGGCTTTGACAGAAATGAGGGCCTCTCTAAGTGTCTTATCAGAGCTCGAAATGCATCCTCATAGTCAAGCGTCCATTTAAAATTTCTCTTCCCTTTTTTATCACATCAAAGAAAGAAATACACTTGTCGGTCGCTTTGGATATAAATTGACTCAACGCGATGACTTTTCCACTCAGGCTTTGTACTTATTTTATAGTCTTGGGTGCTTTTATGTCTCAAATATCCTTAATCTTTTCTAGGTTTGCTTCGATTCCTCGTGCATTAACAATAAAACCCATTCCCGATGCAACACCAAAGGAACATTTTAGTGGATTGATTTTCATTCCATAATACTTGAGTATATCAAGCATATCCACTAAGTCTCGAATGTGGTCGTTTGACTGTCGTGACTTCACGAGCATATCATCCACATAGAGTTCCATCGTTCTACCAATCTGGTCCTTAAACATCCGATTCACCAAATGCTGATAAGTTGTCCCTGTGTTCTTCAATCCGAAAGGCATCACTACATAACAGTACAGTCCGATGTCTATAACCGGTATGCTCCTGATCTGGATGTGCATCGAGATCTGATTGTATCCCGACTATGCATTTATAAATGACAATAATTCGTGTCCTGCTGTCGAGTCAAATCTGGACAAAGGAAAATATCCTTAGGGCACGCCTTGCTTAGGTCTGAGTAATCAATACAGGTCCTCCACTTTCTGTTTGCCTTCCTCACCCGTACGAGATTAGATGCCTATTTAGGATAGATGGTATCACGGACAAACCCATTGGCCTTGGGTTTATCCACCTTCTCTCTGAGAGCAGCGGACCTCTCCGGTTCCATGCCTCTCCTTTTTTACTTCACTGGCATATACTTTGGATTAATGTTCAACATATGACTCATGATGGTGGGAGAAATCTCACACATATTGGAATGGGTCCAAGCAAAAAAATCCTGATTTACTCGGAGGAAATTGGTAAGATCCTCTATCATCGAGGGGTTGAGCTGTGATCCAATCTTAAGCTTCCGCGATGGGTCATCATGACTGACTGGAATGTCAATCGTCAATTCAGCAGGTGCTGCCTTAGCCTCCTTGGGTTCTTCATCATCATCTCTTGGATCTACGTCTCTATAGATCCAACCCTGTTACCCAAGCCAAGGCTCGGGCATTACTTGTCGATTTTCTACAACATGGATCTGGACAGAGTTATCCGCACCCTTGCCCTTCTCTCTTCGCCGGGCCTTTCTCAGATCAGCCACATAACATGCACGACCAGTAGCATGATCGCCATGCACTACACCAACTCCTCTGTCCGTTGGAAATTTCAAAGTCAAACAGCACGGTCTAAATTCCGCAAGAGCCGGTCATCCCAGGAAAAAATTATACAAGGAATCAACTTCCAAAACAATGAATGGTAGGATCCATACCCTCTTACGTTCACCTTTCCCTAGTTCAACTAGAAATTCAACAAAACCCGCTACATCAGTAGCCGCACCATTAAAGCCATGATTGCGGGATTTAGATGGTTTTAGATTCTTCCTCTCCATCTTTATTTGGTCATACGCATTTTTGAAGATAATATTAATAGGACTCCTACAATCAATCATTATCCATCTCACAAGCGCCAGCCCAATCGTGACTGAGATAACCATCGAGTCAATGGTAGGTGCCCCAACCTGATTGGCATCCCTGCTCCTGAATACTATATCATCCGTCATCATTCGCTGCTGTTTTGCTGGAGTCCCTATTGTGTTCGAGCAGCACTGGAAATCTGGATGCTTTAGGGAACTAGCATAGAGTTCCATTTCTTGCCAACTCTTGTCTACTAGATGTGGTCCACCGATTATCATATTTATGACCAGCCTTCCTCCAGTCCAAGTGGGTTCCTTAGGTCGATGTAAAGCCTGCCCGTGATTGGGTTCAGATGTCACCTTTCCACCTACCTGCGGATTCTTAACAAACTGCTGTAACTTCTTTGGTCGAATCAGTTTTTCTATAACATCATAGAGGTGCCTACATTCCTCAGTATTGTGCCTGTAGGTCTCGTGAAACTGACAGTACTTCCCAGCCTATGTTTGTTCCACAGTTGATTCCTTTGGGCGTAGCTTTTGATATTGGAATGTATTACAAGTTGATAAATAAATATTCTCCAAAGATGTGATCAGAGTCGTCCATAGGTTGAGATTCTTGGTTTTCATTTTCCTGCTTCCTTCTTTCTTCCAGAATTTCCTCCTTCGGATCCTTTAAACCGCTCTGTCTTATTTTGAACATTGACCTGGACCTTGCTAGAGTTTTTGCCAGATTGCTTTACTGCAATGTTGCTTTGCACCGCTTCCTTGCTGGGCTCGCACTGCTTCGCCTTAACCACCTGACCTCTTCCCTTCTCATGAATTGGTTCGCCTTTGAATAAAAGCGTTCCAGGGTAGTCGGTGGTTTTCCCGCCAGCCAATCACCAAAATTTGAGTCAAGATCTACTCCTAGCATCACGACCATAAGAATACCATGATCATTTGGATTGCCAATTTTGGTAGCAACAACATGAAATTTATGAAAATAATCCTTTAACGACTCCCTCGAAGCCTGGATCACACTGGATAGAGCCATCATGTAACGACCCGCAAATCCGTACCCCATGAGTCAATACTATTTTACCTAAATCAACTCAACTTGTACAGAAATACGAACCATTTGGGTTAAAGAAGAGGATGTAGAAGAAGGAAAATAGAAAACAACATCAGAATCTAACCATCGCAGCGGAAATAAATATAATAGATAATAATTAATCTTTACTCAAAAAGCAAATATGTCTGTTTACATATTACATTATCAGAGTACATTAATCACAGCTCAACATCAATAACATACATCTCGATACACAGCTACGCTACACAGCGGAATATATATATAAAACAAGTACGAGAGTACGTATCGTCATCCAGCTCGTCTCCTGAGCTCCATAGCATCAAATCTTGTATCCTATAATACTCGGTCTGACCCGAGCATTACAGTTAAATAACACCCAAGTCAGTCTGGAATACCAGCGTGAGAAAATCACACTCAATTGATTATTAAAGTTTCAAAAATCCTTTGAAAACAAAAGCATCTTGTAAGACCACGCCACAAATAAACATGTCGGGTTTTTACCTTACGATAGCTAAAACAATTTTTATATAAATCCTTTGATATTATAATAGGGTCTATATATAAATACTTATAAAATAGCCGAAATTGTTACATTCGTTAAATTCCAACTACTAGCCACAGAGTGGGTAATACAAACAAAACTCGTACAAGGCTCGTAGGGAGAATGGATTTCCAACTAATGACTAGGCACTGGGGTACCACCTGTCACAGTACGTGGCCTAGATCACAGTACCGAGGAGTACGCCCGCTCCCTTGCAACACAAGACCGGGACTACCCCTTACTGGATAATCCCGAGTGAGATCACCCCGCGGTTGGGGTCAGCAACCGCCCACTAAGCCGAAATAAAAAGGGACATCTAGACAGGGATGACCTCACCCTGCTTGGGTGCTACCCACCTAGCCTTGCTGCATAACCCCTGATTTTCAGTCATTCCCAATTGATGAGGCTTGAGGCTAAGCGTTGCCTTTTTAGAACATATTCCTTAAAATGCCCATCGTCCACCTGACGATGTTCCGAAAGCATTCATCCATACAAGTCGGACCCGGGTTCGAACAGAACCGAGGCACTATTCCTACTACATTCATTTTGGAAATATCCTTAGGATTAGTAGCGACTAGCCCTTGCACTTCACTGCTCCATCTTCGAATCCACACTCATTTCCCATGAAACGTACAAACCAGATCGAAGTGGTTTTCATGAAATAAATCTCGATCCCGGTCTCTTCGAAATGATCAATGTATTTGTCCAATATTGATAGTCGGTGATTTAACTATCAATTTATATTCACACACATCCATCAAACAATAAATAATTTCCCAAATTATTTATTAACCTCAAAAATATTTTCACAAGATATATTTCTATTTTCAAACCTTTGAAAACAGTTTCAAACCATCTTTCTTTCAGAATAAACTTTTCCAAATATTTTCTATCTCCACTGAAATCACCAAGCACAAAACTAGATTTTTTTTAAATAATAATAATTTAAAACACTTTACTTTGAAATGTACTTTAAAACATTTAAGTTAAAACTACTTCAATAATTTATTAAAAATACGTATTATATGAATATTTGAAAATAAGGTTACTTTATAAAATATAAAACTAGGTTTTCACTTTTTAAAACCAAATAATACGATAATTGATTTAAAAAAATATTTACTTTAGAATTTAAACATTTAAAATAATAAATTTTCTAAAACATACTTTTTAAAACAACAATACAACTTTTATCTTATATTTAAAAATTTACTTTGAAAACGAACTTGGCTATCCAGGGAAATATACTTCTCTTCGCATTCTTTAAAAATAAATCACTATTTGTTTTTAAAAAAATTTTCCCATTCCTTTAATAAATTCTCACTGTGAATTTATTCCTTCCAAATATCCACTGATATATTTTACTTTACTTTTATAAACCCAGTTTATAAATTACCAAAGTCTCATTTCTCTTTTGATACTCTCAGTTTTACACAATTAAATCAATCTTCCAAATTGATTTCCAATTTGCTCCATTTATTCCAAAATCCATTAATTTCAAATTTTATTTCTTAATTGTGATTTAACATACTTTTAACTGAAAATACCAATTTTAGATTTCTCAAATTACTTCTTTATCCTTTTAAATAAATTTAAACTTTGAATTTTAAAATAATTCTTTATTTCTTTAATTGATATCACTTGAGTTTACAATTCATTAATTACTGTTTTATTCAAAATTCTTTTCCAAACTTGGAATTATTTATTAGTATTTTAATATCACTTCCATTTCTTTTCAATTCGTTCTTAATTTATTCAAATTTTCTATATTTATTTCGCTTACAAATTCACTTCTTTATTTTCTTTCCAAAATCCAATTTATATATTTGTAACTCACTATACCTAAATATATTCAATCAAACCATAGCATTCAATATTCCAATATAATTAATCGTAGGAATCAAATAACCACAACAGAAAATGTAAAATATAAATAAATGTTGGGGAATCCAGTTGGATCCCTCCAACCTGTTTCCCTGCATCCACAGACGTTAGCACAATACCAATTCAACTTCGAGGCGGAATATCACGGTATATGAGATTTAAATATAATATCATCCGCTATTATGCGGCGCGTAGGGTGTCATCCTCTATATAATGCGGGATATCAATCATTCCAAGATATATTATATATTATAATATAGCACATCAAATCAATTCAACCATTCAACCAATTATTTAAATTTAATCAGTTAAATTTAAATTTTTACCAGATGAGTGAGATTAACTCACCCTTTTACTCCTGTTTTGCAACCCACATCCACACCGGCTTGCTTCTTTTCAATTTATGGCCTTGTATAAATATTTATACTGTTTGTTAATATCTGAATAAATTGAATAAATAATTCCCAAAGATTTACTTAATTATTTAATTAATTTAAATTTAAATCCCTTTAAATAAAATTAATTAGTTAACCCTTCCATTTTAACTAAATAAATATTTCATTGTTACTAAAAAAATTTCAGATCAAACAATAGACTAAAAATATTTAAATTGATCAGTAAGTTAAGTTCTTTATATCTTATACTATATTAAATTCAAAAACACCACTGCTTACATTTACCGTGACCTCTCTGCGTTTCCTTTTATAAACTAATTGAAAAAGACTACCTTATCGAAAAAAATTCCAAGCTGCAACTTGTTAAACCACCGAACCCGAAAACCCAAGCTTGCTGAATCCCGCTCACGCTTGACAGCAACTCAATCGCGACCGTTATCCACTTCCCCAGTCGCGCCTTCGAACCCTCCATCCACCACCCCATCACCATCGCAACTCACTGCCCAAACACGCTCAAGTGTATGCTCGAAACCCAACACTCGCGAATCCCACGAGTCCAATTGCAACTTGAATTCGAACCGATTCGAAAGAAAACTTGGATGAGTATGCGAGAGATAAGGGGGAACTAGCGGACATTAATTCGATTGGGAAGGAGCTGGTTTTCATTGGGAAGGCCTTCGAAAATTTGAGGCTACAGTCGAACAGAAAGGAGGAGGGGAAAGTCGAACGCAAAATCAAACTAAGACCTTCATTCATTATTTTCTTCGGCCCTTTTTTTTGAATACGATTTCCAACTGAAAGATGAGGAGAGGGAGGAGCTCTTTGATTTCGAGAAAAGAATACGGCCATTAACACTTGGACGATTTTTTTTATGATGAAAATGAATCGAAGAAGGCGGATATGATTTAAAAAAAAAATAGAATGCGGCTATGGTCAGATGATAGGGTGGTGAAAATAGAATTAAGGTGGCTGGACAAGGCTAGGACGACTTGTGTTTTCAAGGAATGAAATGATGTTTTGTAGGCTGATGTGAGTATATGTCAATCGAGGAATATATATATTTAGATTTTTAAATCGTTCAGAATTCGCAACTTGAAATCTCGAACTCCTATCGTGGTGTGCCTCCAGGCGTTTATAATGTTATACCCCTATTTCGAACGCATTGGAAAAGGTTTCGAGTCCTAATTCGATCGTATAGAGAAGATAGCTTTTTGGAACCGGTTCTTATATTAAATTTTCGATATGAAATTCAGCGCGTTTATATATCGTACGCTCACACAACAACTCCGAATACTACGTAAATTGAAATCCGATAATAATACAATATTACGGATCTAATGGAATTGGTTTCGTCAAATTCCGGGACTGTGTCTCGGAAGGCTATTTTTTTTAAATTCAATTTAAATGATATATTTTTAAAACTGAACAAATCAGTTTTAAATTAAATTTTACAACTTCTATTGTCTTCAGTGTTATCAATATAAATTTTACAAGCCTTCAAATTATTTCAACTGGCATAAAACTTCCGATTCAACATTTTACCCAACTTCAAATTAATTAATTTAATAATTAAATCATCCAATAAATAGTGATATTTGAATTCAAGTTAAAAATTAACTTTTAAATATTAAAATAAATTATATATTCCGATTTTAAAGGCTTGAAAATTCTGGGTCGTCACATTCCTCCCCCCTTAAAAGAATTTCGTCCCCGAAATTACTAGTTAGGAAGAATAATCCAATACCCGTTTATTTTTTTCCAAAACCAAACAATTTAACATTCTACCAACTATCTTTTATAAAGACCCATTACCATTCTTACCAACTTCCCCGCACTCTCCCATAGTTTGTAAACAATACCATTTGCTCAATCGTTCAAATTTCAAACTAAAATCAATTTTGAATTATCAAAAAATTTTCAAAAATTTTTCCAACTCCTTAAATTTTCGAAAAATTTCGCCTGCGTCTCCTTGTCGCGGCTAGCTCGGTACATCTATAAAAGGCCTATACGGGCTCCCAAATTTTCAAAAGAAAACAAAAGCCAAGTGGGTCGATCAAAAACCCAATCAAATTTCATACAGAAATTTAAACACATACCTTTTTGTCGAGCAATTCAAATTCATCTTCTGAAATCAAAACCAATTTTCTTTTCCTTTATAATTCCTACATATCTTACATAGCAATAATATCAAATCACCACATTCAAACATTTTATCGACTTCCTTATAAGATGTCAATATTTATTCATTCAAATACTAACTTGGAATATATTTGTAATATCAATTTCCAATTAAGAACTCACCATTCCTTTCTTAAGTTTAGTATAAGCATTTAATACGCCTCTTTATTTATTTTCACCTTACCACTTTTAGTTTATATCTATTTATATTCAAATTGGTTTTCCCATTTCCATATGAATTTTAACTCTGAACACTTATTTTATCTTCCATTCATACTGATTCATATTATTATTTTAAAGGAGTTTCATTCACTAATTTATTTCAATTTTCAGTTTGAAATCGTTTTGTCGTTACAAATTTTTTTCCAAATATTTTCAAAATTTATTCTAACTCCCAAAATTTCTGAAATTTTTTAGCAGAGTCTCCTTTGTATGGAGGAGCTTTTGCAATTTGACAAGAGATATAAATATATATACATCGACCCACACGGTCGGAAAAACCAAAAACAGTTAATATTTCCTATTTTTATTGCGTAGGCGTATCTTATTTAGCATTTTAAGCAAGCGGCTTATATTTTTAGCAACTAGCGTGACCAAAATCCAGCCAAACGGCTTCCCTGTACCTGTACTTACTCAATTTAAACATATAAGTACTATATATAGGAAGTTTATAGCATTTCACTTAAATTTAAATAGCTAAAACATTAGTCCTGTAACAATGCATGTGATATACTGGCATAAACACATACATTTCACATATAATGCATGTTATATAATTTCCATAAGCATATATATATATATATATATATAAGGTTTCGACACTTATTACAATTGCTTATAATTAATTTCTCAAACCATTCCATTCAGTTGAAGTGATTTGCAACTTACTTGCTTTTATTTAATTCATTCGAAGCAAAACAAACTCATATTCATTCCAATTGATGCAAAAATCAATTTATCAAACTGCTATTGATTCATATAATTTTATTTACTTCCATTTACGTCGAACGACCAATTTTCTAATGCAATTCGGCAATATTAATGTGAACAAATAATAACATAAGCTTTATAACCATTTTTAAATTGATTCCAACTCAATTTACACTTAATCCCATCCCATTTTAATTTATTCACAAACTTTCATTGCGTTTTCTTTCATATCCAAAAAGATTTGATTCCAAACAATTTTATTATACATGACATCATCCCATGCTTCTATTAATTTTAAACATAAGTTAATTTACTTCAATTCACAACCACTTCATAACTTAAGTTCATCCCCGTTTTAATTTATTCATACTCGAATTGGATTTATTTTCATCTCAAATCATTTTTATTTTAATCCAGTTTCCATACAACTCAATTCATATTTAATTCACTTAAAATTTTAAGTTGAATTTCTTTTTATAACTCAAACTTCATTTCCAAACTCAATTATCTATTCACAATCTTTGATTTGATTTTCCTTTGATAAAATCCAACCATTTCACTAATTTATTCGATTAGTTTATCCTTTTATCCATTTTAAATTTCAATTTACATTAACAATTCATTGTTGAATTTATTAATAATAAGGCCATTCAATTTATGCTTGAATTGGATTTGTTTATATTTCACACCATATCCTTTTTATCCAATTCAATTTTCATTCAACAACACTTCCAATTATAATCCCATACTTGATTTTCCTTTTCATTTATCTTGTAAATCATTTTATTTGATTTCCTTGAGTTCAATCTTATTTTATATCCCAAGTTTGGATTTTTATCTCAGAATACAATATTTTCATTCCGGCTTATTTATTCCGTTTTTAAAATTTTATAACTACTCACTTATTAATATTCACTCTTTCCCATGTCTTCTTATTAATATCAACTTTACTTTATAAGTTCAATAGCTGATCCATTTATTCATTCACAAATTCATTTTCAACCAATAAATTTTATTTCCCACATTAGTTATTTTTAGTTTATTTGAACTAATTCTACACTTATTTTTACACAATTAAATCAAGCATCAACCAATATTGAATTTCATTTCATTTGCACACCATATTAATTTATCTATTACTTATAAATATTAAATCTCAAAACTTTGTTTTATTTAGCCCAACTTGACTAAAAAAAAATTTCACATAATTTAACACAATTTAAATTTTAACTTCCAGTATTCAGTTTCCACTTTACTTACAAATTTGAATTTTATTTCAACAAATTCCTAATTTACATGTCATCAAACTTATTATATGCCAAAAGCTTTGCTAGTTAAGATTCCAAAGTTTAAACCGTCTTTAACATTTCAAAATTTCCTTTGAAATCTTCTATATCCAAAATTCCTTGCATTTCTAAAAATCAAATTCATCCTTTGCAAACAATTCCAATTCAAAACAATTTGGTAGCAATTTCTCTCTTGGAAACTCGAAAATAAACATCGATGATGCTGCAGTCATCACCGAAATTATTTTCCAGCGACCGAAAGAGTTCAATGCTTTTATCACTTTTAAAACTTAATTATTTTTAAATTCCAAATCACTCTAGATTTCAAATCCGATTCAAAAATATTTCTCACGGATATATTATTTTTCCCAACCTTTGGGAATCATTTCCAAATTCAAAGGAATTTAAATTCCAAATTCCAAATCCTTTAAATTTATGTTTAAACATTACTTTGAAATTTTATTTTATTTTAATTATTAATCACACTATAATTAACATTTATAGTTTATATTTACAAATTTCATTTGTGTACAAATTGGTTTCTTAGTTTTTAATTATGGGTTCAATTCCTTAATCAATTATGAATCACATTTACAAATTTCCTTAATTTATTAATTTATCCCTTAATCTTGGTTATTATTTCAATTCTTATTCAATTATCATACAATGATAATAATTTAATATTATCACTTTCCAACAACCAAACATCCATATATAACTATAATAATTTACGAAAATTATTTTCTTTATGTACAAAATAATTTTGGGCAAAATTATTTCATTTACCCTATTTAAAACAATACTGTGTCGGTTTATCTTGTTCAAGAGTTTAGAAAACCCTATCGATGACATAGCGTCCCATATATCGACCAGAATCCATAAAAACTCAACCGATAAATCAACGCAATATAAAAACAATTTTATATTCACTAACAAATACGCGCTCATATCTATTAATACACTCAAACTCATTCTAGAGTACTATAGACTCTATTTTTATGAGTAATCCCCACCAGAGCCAAGGTTATCTCCAACCTAAGCTCTGATACCAACTGTAACGACCCGCAAATCCGTACCCCTTGAGTCAACACTATTTTACCTAAATCAACTCAAGTTGTACAGAAATACGAACCATTTGGGTTAAAGAAGAAGAGGTAGAAGAAGGAAAACAGAAAACAACATCAGAATCTAACCATCGCAGTGGAAATAAATATAATAGATAATAAATTATCTTTACTCAAAAAGAAAATATGTCTGTTTACATATTACATCATCAGAGTACACCAATCACAGCTCAACATCAATAACATACATCTAGATACACAGCTACTCTACACAGCGGAATATATATATATATATATAACAAGTACGAGAGTACGTATCGTCATCCAGCTCGTCTTCTGAGCTCCATAGCATCAAATCCTGTATCCTATAATACTCGGTCTGACCCGAATATTACAGTTAAATAACACCCGAGTCAGTCTGGAATACCAGCGTGAGAAAATCACACTCAATTGATTATTAAAATTTCAAAAATCCTTTGAAAACAAAAGCATCTTGTAAGACCACGCCACAAATAAACATGTCGGGTTTTTACCTTACGATAGCTAAACAATTTTTATAGAAATCCTCTTATATTATAATAGGTCTATATACAAATACTTATAAAATAGCCGAAATTGTTACATTCATTAAATTCCAGCTACTAGCCACAGAGTGGGTAATACAAACAAAACTCGTACAAGGCTCGTAGGGAGAATTGATTTCCAACTAATGAATAGGCACTGGGGTACCACCTGTCACAGTACGTGGCCTAGATCACAGTACCGAGGAGTACACCCGCTCCCCTGCAATACAAGACCAGGACTACCCCATACAGGATAATCCTGAGTGAGATCGCCCCGCAGTTGGGATCAGCAACCGCCCACTAAGCCGAAATAAAAAGGGACATCTAGACAGGGATGACCTCACCCTGCTTGGGTGCTACCCACCTAGCCTTGCTGCATAACCCCTGATTTTCAGTCATTTCCGGTTGATGAGGCTTGAGGCTAAGCGTTACCTTTTTAGAACATATTCCTTAGAATGCCCATCGTCCACCTGACGATGTTCCGAAAGCATTCATCCATACAAGTCCGTACCGAGTTCGAACGGAACCGAAGACACTATTCCTATTACATCCATTTTGGAAATAACCTCAGGATTAGTAGTGACTAGCCCTTGCACTTCACTGCTCCATCTTTGAATCCACACTCGTTTCCCACGAAACGTACAAACCGGATCGAAGTGATTTTCGAGAAATAAATCTCGATCCCGGTCTCTTCGACACGATCAACGTATTTGTCCATATTGATAGCCGGTTATTTAACTATCAATTTATATTCACACACATCCATCAAACAATAAATAATTTCCCAAATGATTTATTAACCTCAAAAATATTTTCACAAGATATATTCCTATTTTCAACCCTTTTAAAACAGTTTCAAACCATCTTTCTTTCAGAATAAACTTTCTCAAATATTTTCTATCTTCACTGAAATCACCAAGCACAAAACTAGATTTTTTTTAAATAATTTAAAACATTTTATTTTGAAATATACTTTAAAACATTTAAGTTAAAACTACTTCAATAATTTATTAAAAATACATATTATATGAATATTTGAAAATAAGGTTACTTTATAAAATATAAAACTAGGTTTACACTTTAAAACAAAATACTACGATAATAGATTTAAAAAAAATATTTACTTTAAAATTTAAACATTTAAAATAATAAATTTTCTAAAACGTACTTTTTTAAAACAACAATACAAATTTTAACTTACATTTAAAAATTTACTTTGAAAACGTACTTGGCTATCCAGGGAAATATATTTCTCTTCACATTCTTTAAAAATAAATCACTATTTGTTTTTAAACAAATTTTCCCATTCCTTCAATAAATTCTCACTGTGAATTTATTCCTCCCAAATATCCACTGATATATTTTACTTTACTTTTATAAACTCAGTTTATAAATTCCCAAAGTCTCATTTCTCTTTTGATACTCTCAGTTTTACACAATTAAATCAATCTTCCAAATTGATTTCCAATTTGCTCCATTTATTCCAAAATCCATCAATATCAAATTTTATTTCTTAATTATGATTTAACATGCTTTTAACTCAAAATACCAATTTTAGATTTCTCAAACTACTTCTTTATCCTTTTAAATAAATTTAAACTTTGAAATATTTCTTTATTCCTTTAATTGATATCACTTGAGTTTACAATTCATTAATTTCTATTTTATTCAAAATTCTTTTCCAAACTCAGAATTATTTATTAGTATTTTAATATCACTTCCATTTCTTTTCAATTCATTCTTAATTTATTCAAATTTTCTATATTTATTTCGCTTACAAATTCACTTCTTTATTTCCTTTCCAAAATCCAATTTATATATTTTGGGTAACTCACTATACCTAAATATATTCAATCAAACCATAGCATTTGATATTCCAATATAATTAATCATAGGAATCAAATAACAACAACAGAAAATGTTAAATATAAATAAATGTTGAGGAATCTAGTTGGATCCCTCCAACCTTTTTCCCTGCATCCACAGACATTAGCACAATACCAATTCCACTTCGAGGCAGAATATCACGGTATATGAGATTTAAATATAATATCATCCGCTATTATGCGGTGCATAGGGTCTCATCCGCTATATAATGCGGGAAATCAATCATTCCAAGATATATTATATATTATAATATAGCACATCAAATCAATTCAACCATTCAACCAATTATTTAAATTTAATCATTTAAATTTAAATTTTTTACCAGATGAGTGAGATTAACTCACCCTTTTACTCCTGTTTTGCAACCCACATCCACACCGGCTTGCTTCTTTTTAGTTTATGACCTTGTATAAATGTTTATACAGTTTGTTAATATCTGAATAAATTGAACAATTAATTCCCAAAGATTTACTTAAATATTTAATTAATTTAAATTTAAATCCCTTTAAATAAAATTAGTTAGTTAACCCTTCCATTTTAACTAAATAAATATTTCATTATTACAAAAAAAAATCAGATCAAACAATAAACTAAAAATGTTACATTGATCAGTAAGTTAAGTTCTTTATCTCTTATACTAGATTAAATTCAAAAACACCACTGCTTACATTTACTGCGACCTCTCTGTGTTTCCTTTTATAAATTAATTGAAAAAGAATACCTTATCGGAAAAAATTTCCTAGCTGCAACTTGCTAAACCACCGAACCCAAAAACCCAAGCTTGCTGAATCCCGCTAACGCTTGACAGCAACTCAATCGCGATCGTTAGCCACTTCCCCAGTCGCGCCTTCGAACCCTCCGTGCACCGCTTCATCACCATCACAACTCACTGCCCAAACACGCTCAAGTGTATGCTCGAAACCCAGCATTCGTGAATCCCACGAGTCCAATTGCAACTCGAGTTCGAACCGATTCGAAAGGAAAGTTGGACGAGAACGCGAGAGATGAGGGGGAACCACGGCCATTAATTCGATTGGGAAGGAGCTGGTTTTCATTGGGAAAGCGTTCGAAAATTTGAGGCTACAGTCGAACAGAAAGGAGGAGGGGAAAGTCGAACGCAAAATCAAACTAAGACCTTCATTCGTTATTTTCTTCGGCCATTTTTTTTGAATTCAATTTCCAACTGAAAGATGAGGAGACGGAGGAACTCTTTGATTTCGAGAAAAGAATGCGGCCGTTAACACTTGGACGATTTTTTTTTCTTCTGATGAAAATGAATCAAAGAAGATAGATATGATTTTAAAAAAATAGAATGTGGCTATGGTCAGATGATAGGGTGGCGAAAATAGAATTAGGGTGGCTGGACAAGGCTATGACGGCTTATGTTTTCAGGGAACGAAATGATGTATTGTAAGCTGATGTGAGTATATGTCAATCAAGGAATATATATATATATATATTGATTTTTAAATCGTTCCGAATTCGCAACTTGAAATCTCGAACTCCCATCGAGGCATGCCGCTAGGCATTTATAATGTTATACCCCTATTTCGAACGCACTGGAAAAGGTTTCGAGTCCTAATTCGATCGTATAGAGAAGATAGCATTTTGGAACCGGTTCTTATATTAAATTTTCGATATGAAATTCAGCACGTTTATATATCGTACGCTCACACAACAACTCCAAACACTACGAAATTTAAATCTGATAATAATACAATATTACGGATCCAATGGAACTGGTTTCGTCAAATTCTGAGACTGTGTCTCGAAAGGCTATTTTTTTAAATTCAAGTTAAATGATATATTTTTAAAACTGAACAAATCAGTTTTAAATTCTATTTTACAACTTCTATTGTCTTCAGTGCTATCAATATAAATTTTACAAGCCTTCAAATTATTTCAACCGGCTTAAAACTTCAGATTCAACATTTTACCCAACTTCCAATTATTTAATTTAATAATGAAATCATCCAATAAATAGTGATATTTGAATTTAAGTTAAAAATTAACTTTTAAATATTAAAATCAATTAAATATTCCGATTTCAAAGGCTTGAAAATTCCGAGTCGTCACACATCACGTCCTTTGGGAAAGTGGCACGGATCCTGAATTGCCCCACAAATTTCACTACTAACTCACCAAACATGGAGATCGATCGCGGGGGAAGTCTAGTGAACCATATGGTAGTGATCCCGGACAAGGTTATTAGGAAGCATCTGCATTTGGTCACATCATTGGCCAATGCCAAATCCATCATCCACTTGTATCTTATTATATGTTGTCGGGGATCAGTCTTCCCTTCATAAGCTGGAATAGTAGGCATATTGAAACTCCAGGGGTACTTATCCTATAGGATAGTATCTGTGAATGGAGTATGGCTCTTAGATGTGCCCCAATCATCGTTGGACAAGTCCTGGTTCTCCCTCAACAGTTTTCTGACCATAGCTGATAAATCCGAAGTCTGGATGGGAGGTGGCAAGCCAAAATCCATCCTGCGTGATCGTTCCAGTTGGTGCCTCCTTGGTAGGTGATCTCCCAAGTGCGTGTCCTGAGGACCCACTTCGCTACGACCCTGATGAGGTGGTGAACTAGCTTCCACTTGTTCTCCAGATCCTAAGTTTCCCTCTAGTTTGAGTGCGATTTCCATGTGCGGGAGAGGGGCTACAGTTCCAGGTAGGGAACCTAGACCATTTCTATTGGATTACTCTACTGCACCTGTTTGTGCCATTTCGATCCTACGACATGTATGCATGTGATGCTCAACGGACGAAGCGGAGCTATCGGATGATGAGTAGGAAGTGGGGCTTCCACCAACATTATAATGATGCTGTTGAGTGATCTGGGTCATGAGGTTGGCATTTGCTTAAATTTGTTCGTTAAGCCGTCACTTACTTTCCACGAGCTCTCTTACCAGCTTACTAAACTCTACCTTGGTGACAACTTCTGATTGGGTTAGGGCGGTCGTGGTTCCTGCAGCTGGATTAGCTTGTTGATTACTGGGTCCTACTTGCTGGACGCTGGTAGTCTCATTGACATCCATATTGTGGAAGGCTGATCTGGTACGTGGTCTACCCATCTTAGAGTTATCCGTCGGAACTCTGAATAGAATTTATGAACTCTTGAGAATGAACTTGGATCTCCTTCAGGGGATTTCTTCAATCTAGTAGCGACAAAGTAGATCCTAATAGCCTGAGAATGCACGTTCTCAATGAAAGTATCAAATGTTAGCACCAAAATTGGTCACTAACACCCTTGAATAGAGTTGTGTAGAGAGATTAATGAAAAAAGTAAATTAAAACAGAGAAATAACGCAATTGAATGTAAAATCAATAGAAAAGGAAACACCAGATTTATAGTGGTTCGGTGAAATTGCCTACATCCACTTTGAATATGATCTTTATTATTTTTCAATTACTTGAGTACAGATACAATCCATAAACAAACAACTTGCATGCAAGTTTGAAAAGAAAAGAAGTGAGTAACCAAAAAGTGGCAAAATATTCTAGAGTTCCCCAAAAAAAGTTCCCTTCAACTAGAGCCCTACCTCTCTATTTATAGACGAAAATAGGTTGCTTTCCCTATGCAGGCCCATGACCAAGATAGTTTGGCCCACAGGTGTCAATTCAAACCGACCGACCCAGGCAATGCCGAACCACTTTGGCTGAACCACGTATTGCCAACCCTCCATAGCCTAACTAGAGTCGTCAAGTAGCTGGCTTGAAGTAAGCTCTCAAGGGACCCAAAATGACTTACGATGTATCTCAAAAGAAAAACAATGCCGACCGCATCACCTTGCTGTAGACCCTAAAAATATGCTAACTCCCTTATTTTGCACCAAACCAGGTATGACGATCCATACATGTTAAATCATTATGACCGAACCATGAGCGTCGAACCAGGCCCGAACAACCTACCTTTGCCGACCCATGCATGACCTTTCTTCCTTGATCGAGCGGCATCTGCTGAACTACCTATACCGAGCCACGTGTGACATTTGTGTCTGGTCGAGCCATGTATTCCGACCCACCTAGGCCAAGCCAACATTTCCAAACCACTCCATCCTATCTACTATGGCCGACCTACTTTCACTTTATCTACCTTGACCGACCAGTTAAGGCTGAACCAATCATGACTGACCCATTAAGGTCGAACCAATCATGGCTAACCCATTAAGTGTCGAGCTGTATGCGATCTAGTTTCAACAACAAACCATGCAAATAAACCAAACCATGCATATTTGCCGATCATACCCAGTTACACCGATCCGTTACAACTCCAATCTTTCCTTGGTTCAAGTCCCGTCTAGGTCTAACCATAGCCTCTGCGATTATCGTCTCGTAGCTAGGCCAGGTAGCCGGGTAACAGTCATTAAATTGAAATTTTTGAAAATTTACTTCTCTTAATAAAAATAAAAGTTTGATTACAAGTAACCATGGTTTAACTAGAATATAGGAACTTCATAAGTGATAACTATGAAGTATTTCCTGATTGTAATCTTTATTTATAAGAGTGGTTGATTTAAAGTAGACTCGATAAAATTTTTAATCTTCTAAGTTAAGTCGTGATAAGATGATTTTGCAAACTCTTTCTTTTCAAAAAAACTATAAAAATAAGAAACACCTAGAGTCAGGTGTTCACACGTAAGTGTATACACTCGTCATGCTCTATACCCTTCTCATGTAAGCCCGAAAGGTAGTGCATGATCGGTATATCTGACTTCAGTTTATCTGAGTTAGGTGTATGTAAATAAAATTAAATTAATAATAATAACCACCTAGAGTCATGTGTTCATATACAAGTGTGTACACTCGCCATGCTCTGTACTCTTCTCACATAAGCCCAAAATGCAGTGCAAGATAAGTATATCTGGCCTCGGCTCTTCTGAGTTATGTGAGTAAATAATAATAATAATAATATTAATATTTTTCAAAATAGAGATAGCAAGCAATTGAAATCTAATTACTATCTTCACTTATTTTCTTTGACTAATTATTCAAAAGAAATAAAAATGCCACTTTGCAAAACCTTGATAATCAACTAAGGATTCATTTCAAAGTTGCACAATGTTTCCAACCGAAAAAACTAGCCAAACTAGAGTCTAATTATGATGGTTACTTAATTTTTATTAGAAGTTTTGATGAGTAAAAAGACTAAAATTTTGTGATAAAGACCAAAACTTGTATTTAACTTACTTGTGTCAATTTAAAAGTAAATTATTCATTTGTAGTTTTTTAAAAACTTACATCATGTAGTCACAATAGAATTTGCATATCGCATTTCGATTTTGTGGGTAATACCCACTGAAAACCCTCATGAGACAACACTCGTTCTATCAGGGACACCTAGAGGTTTAACGGCTTGTTTCATACGCTTAATGCAATCGTGTTTCCTATGAAAACTAATTTATCCTAGTTTTAGTTTATTCGAGGATGAATAAAAAGATAAATATATGGGTTGATGTGCAGTTAAAAGTGTATTTTTTACTTCCATATTTAATCTTCTTTTAATTAAATAAATGAGTATATTAGGGTATTGTTTAAACTAAAATTTAAATTATTTTCAAATCGTCATTCTTTCATCTTCATTTGGGGGTAAAATAATAACTTTGTGTACGATTTAATTTTGAGAAAATTTATTTGCACATTTTTATTTATATTTATAGGAAATGAAGTGCAATTATGAAGATGTTTCATGGATGTATGCATGTACGTATGTTGAAGGCTTATGGAGAATGGAAATACAAGAGTTCATGCAACACGGAGGAGCCCACATCCTACTGACATATGGTCCATAATTAAAAGCACATGCACATGTTAAGGGAGGCTTAAAAGCATGTTAGCGGGGATTAGTTATTTCCCTAATCATTGCTTGGAGGATACACTTTCTCAAGGGCTTTTTAGGTAGTCCCTTGAAATATGAATTAGGGTTTTAAACATGTATAAATACCCTTTATATTTCATGTAATGATCCTCTTCTTTTTGTGCAATATTATAGCTACAAATCAAAGTTAAATACAGATTTCTTTAATGGCTTCTTAGCCTTATTTTTTAACTTCCATGCAATTTTTATTTTATGCTTTCTTTTTATGCTATTTTTATTTGATGCTCTCCTGCTTAGTTTATACTTCTCTTATTTCATGTTAGTAGCATAGATTTAATTCTTATAATTAGTTTAGCTATATTTCGTGCAAGTAGTTAGCACTCTTTATGTTTAATAAGATCTCATTTTCCTTTTTTTACTATTGAAATCATTTTCTGTTAACATGTTTTCAACCATGAGTAGCTAAACCTCTTCAATTTAGGGGTGGTGAAGCTCTCATTGAAATATATTAAACTAACATAATGATTCCATTTGTGGTCTCCTTTTTGTGCTAAATGGAAATTTTGAATGATGGTGGTTTATGTTTTTACTAGTGAATTTGATAATCATGTTGACATCTCAAACAAGCTATGTTTATTCCATTATAAATATAAACTATTTGATCATTTGCCTTAAGTGATTTTGATGATGAAAGTTAAGCTAGAATCAAAATTCGATGGTCTATGTTACTTATTCATAGTAAATTGAACATATTTAAAATAGATTTTATTATTAATTTTATTATCATTTTCATGAATGTTGATAAGTGGGTTTGAATGGGGTGTTAGAGTTTGATGATTTAAGTTGTGCTAATTAATAGCACAAATAAGTCATACTTATAATAAGAACGTATATTTTTCTACTTAATATTCTAATAATAGATTATAAATGAGCTTTATGTTGATTTCTATGAATGACTAGAAGTGGATTTGCCTCTCAATTGCTCCTTAATCTCATACCTTTATTCAATTTTACACTAGTTTATTTTTTACACTTTTTCTTAGTGTAAAACCATTTTAAAACTTTAGGCTAATTTGATGGAGTACTATTGAAATTTATTTTCCTATGGATTGACATGTACTCGCATACATACTACGATTGTACGTTGTGCACTTACGGTTTAATATCGATTATATTTTTTTGGCGATTTTCTAATCGATAGAAAATTCGTTGTCAAACATCTCGATTGATAGTTGACCAAAAATAACCATAGCGGAGCATCTTCTTTGCTAGGATTTTCCCCCGGTATGATCTCTATACTCTCCTTTATCGACTTCTCTTAATACTTGCTTGATTTCTTCATTGGTGATAAACCAAAGTTGGAGGATGGAGAAACCCTTTTTGTACATGACTCCTTCTTGAAGGATGTATCACTCAACTTTAAGAAGGATCTATCGTTTTTCATTCCTCTGTTCGAGAAGGATTCCCTTTTGCAAATAATCTTTAATAGGAGTTATCCATGACTCCTTCTTAGGTCCATTTCTAAGGCCCAATAATCTCTGCCTGGTTAATGCTCGAAGCATTGAGTATTTCAACTAGGACCAAGCCCATTTGCAATGCATCCTCAGAACTGGCCAGCTTAGCCAATGAGTCAGTTTTCTCATTCTATTCTATGGGGATGTGTATAATGGTGTAATGTTCGAAATCGACTAGCAGGTCCTGGACCCGGTTGAGGTAAGGAGCAAGCCACGCTCCTTTGACCTGATATTCTCCCCTAACTTGATACACCGCTAACTGGGAATCAAGATAATTTGCAAAGCTTTTACCCGTAGTTTTCTAGCCAATTTAAACCCAACGATCAAGATTTCATATCCAGCTTCGTTATTCATTGCATGAAAGTCAAGTTTCATGGCATAGCAGAACGAACATTCCTCAGGAGTTACCAATATGACTTTGTTGGCAGAACATCGATTGTTGGATGCACTATCCGCATACATCTTCCATTGGATGGTAGGTTCTCCATTGTCCTCCGGAGAGTTATCTTATGTAGTGATTTGGCAATGAAGTCTGCCAATGCTTGCCTCTAGATAGCTCTTTGAGGGAGAAAAGTGATATCGAATTGGGTCAATTCGATGTTCCTTTTAAGTAACCTTCTAGAGTCCCAAGTCACTGCAGGACCTGTCGTAATGGTTGGTCAAGAAGACATTGACATGATGAGCCTAGATATAAGGGCAGAGCTTCCCTGATTCAATCAACATGCAATATGTGAGCTTCTCCAGTTGTAGATAGTTTCTTTCAGCACATGTCAATCGCGTGCTAACTAATACAATGACCTCTAGATTAATTCTCTTTGTGCAGTAGTGCGGCACTTATGGCATGTACTGACATAGCCAAATAGATGCACAAGTCTTTGTGATCCAGTGGCTTGGACAAGATGGAGGTCTTCCTAAGTGCTATACTAGAGTTTAAAATGCATCCAATCCGGTATACATTCAAAGGTTCACTTTCCTCTGTCGATTAAGTCGACGAAAGGAATGCACTCATTGGTGGCTCTGGAGATGAATAGGCCCATAGCGACGACTTTCCCATTTAGACTCTATACCTACTTAACAATGTTCGGTACCAAAGTATTCCTTATCGGTTGAATCTTCTTGGGATTAGTTTCAAATCCATAAGAGTTAACTATGAAACCCAAGAATTTTCATGATGAAAAACCGAAAAAGCACTTCAAGGGGTTAATATTTCTGGAGAATACTGAACATCACTGCCAAGTCATTGATATGGCAGTTTGATCTCCACGACTTCATGAGCATATCATCCAGGTATACTTCCATTGATCACTCGATCTAATCTTTGAACACCCGGTTAAGCAGTCTCCGTTAAGTTGCTCTAACTTTCTTTAGTCCAAAAAGCATCAGAATATAGCAGTATAATCCTAGGTTGGTAATAAAGCTAGCGTGTTCCTGATCAGGGATGTGCATTGGATCTAAATATTGCATTCAGAGTACGCATCCATGAACGAAAACAGTTCATGTCTAATGATCGAGTCTATCAAATGGTTGATCCTCAGTAGCAGAAGCTATCTTTCGGGCTTGCTTTATTTAGTTCTGAGTAGTCAATGCATGTCTTCCACTTTTCATTAGCTTTTATCATAAGAACTAGATTAGACACCCATTTCAAGTAGAGGGCTTCACAGATAAACCTATTTTTCTTGAGTTTATCCACTCCTCTTTTAATGCAATGGATCTTTCTGGATCCACGTCGCATCATTTTTATTTCATCGAGACATGCCTCGGGTCGGTATTTAATGCTTGGCTTGCGGTAGTCGACGAGATTCAACACATGTTAGAATGAGTCCAAGCGAACACATCAGGATTTGCTCGGAGAAAGCCAGCTAATTCCTTCATCATCATTGCACTGAGCAGTGATCCGACCTTCAAGACCCGTGATAGGTCATCATAGCCGACCGTGATGTCGACCGTTAGCTCAACAGGTGCAGCTTTTGTCTCTTTAGGCTCCTCTTCTTTATCTATCAGATTTGTATCTTTATAGAACCGACTATTGTACTCGAGCCAAGGCTCGGATGCTGATTGCTAAGCTTCATTGGTTTTAATGCAAAGAGGCTTCTCTGCATCCTTTCCTTTCTCCCTTTCGCTGAGTGTGTCTCAACTCAGCCACATATCAGGCACATCCAATTGTCTGATCTCGATGGATAATTCCCAAGCCATTCTTTCTTTAGAATTTGAGGGTCTGACACCAAGGGGTGATTGCTACCCTGAATTTAGCAAATGTCGGTTGGCCTATAAAAGCATTGTACGCAGAGTTCACATTTATCACAACAAACAGCAACACCCGCACTCTCCTTCAGCTATCATCTCCTAACTCCTCTGGTAGCTCGACGTAGCCTATTGGTTCAGTTGCAACACCATTAAAGTCCTGAATACGAGTTTTGCATGGTTTCAGATCTTTGGCTTCCACTAACATTTGGTCCTATACCTTTTTGAAAATAATATTCACAGAACTTCCAAAATCAATCAAAATCATTCTCATTAAGATGGGGTCGATCATGGCCGAGATCACCATTGGTTCAAACGTAAGGGCCTCTACCTATCTGCATCTCTACTCCGAAACATGATATCATCTGTCATAGTTCGTTGCTGGTTTGTTGAAGCACCATCCTCCAACTTCGAGAAACATTTAATGTCAACATGTCTAATTTCATTCATGTAATGCTCTATTTCATTCCAGGTTTTGTCAACTAGATATTGTTCTGCAACAATAGTATTTATTACTAATCTCCCAGTTGTCCACTGAGGTTCCTCGGCCCTAGGCGGAGCTTATCTTCGATTGGGGTCAGATATCCCTTGCCTGCCATCCCGTGGGGCTTTAACAAATTGGTGCAACTTCCTTTATTGAATTAACTTCTCAATGACATCAAGGAGCTGGTGACACTCATTAGTGGTATGTCCATAACTTTCATGAAATATACAGCACCTTTGTGACTTTCTTTGTTTCGCCGTTGGTTTTTTTGAAGGTGGTTCCCTGTCTACATAGTTGTTATAAGTCAATAGATAAACATTCTCTAGCAAAGTATTTAATGGCGTGTATGTATCAAATGATGGGATCATTAACTACCCTCTCCCGGATCCCATCTTTGGTTGCGGTTTCTATCACCGTCTTTCTTCTGCTCATTATGTTTGTTCTAAACATTCATTTGAACTTTTCTAGAATTATCACTGGACTGCTTTACTGCCACATTACTCTGTACTCCCTTGGCCCTTAAGACTGTAATATCTCTCTTCTTGGTTTGTTTTTTCCCCTCCTTCCTCAAAAACTGAGCCGCCTTCGCAAAGAAACGATCCAGTGTAAAAGGAGGCTTTCCTACTAACCAATCACCAAACTCGGAATCAGGATCCACTTTTCTAGTCAGTTCCATGAGTATTGCATCATCATTCAGATACTAACTTCTATAATCGTTGTATCAAATCTTCCAAAAATTCATTCAATGACTGCCTCGATGCCTGGACCAAGCTGGAGGTTGACATTAAATCCTTAAGGTGAGTCGTTTGTTTGCCAACTCATCAAATGAAGAGATTGACCCTGATGGTAGCTTGGTGAACCACATAGTCGCAACATCTTCAAAAAAATAGGGAAACACCTGCACTTGACTGCATCAATAGCTCAGGCAAAGTCCATGTGCCATTCATACTTCAAGAAATGCTGCCTGGGATCGTTTTTTCCCGTATAGGGATATAAAACCTTCGCGGATATTCTACATAGAATATTGTTAGTGAATGAAGTATCAGTTCTGGAGAGTCCCTAATCTTCATTGGTCAATCCCTTACTTTCTTCCACTAGATTCCTCACCATAATTGTTACATCCGGTGTTTTGAAAGTTGGTTCTAGGCGGTGCCATGCTCCACCTCACGTGAATGACCCGATACATTCCTTCAGGAAATGCCATATTGCCTTTGCTCCTCTTGCTCTTGATCCATTTCCTGAGTAGCGGTTCTATCATCGTTTCTCAGCTGCAGTTCAACCACATCCGCCTTAGTTCCAACACTTTGATTGATTGCAGCACCTCCAGAGTAAGATCCTCCACTTGCATACCGATCCACCTTGATTAGAGGGTACAGTGCCAATCCCTTGGGGGGTTTAGTGCCGATCGGCCATGGCCGATTGCCTAGTCCCATCCCGACATTCCAGCTACATATGCATCCATTTTGTGCATTTGCTTTGGTGATAATCATCATATGAGAAGGAGTTTTTTAATCCTAAATATGGAGTAGGCACCCCATAATTATTTCCACGTTGATCTTTTAACTGGTTCATCAAGTCGATGTTAGCTTGGATTTGCCGATTGAGCTGCTGACAGCTATCTTTTAGTTTTTCATTAAGATTCCAAAATCAGCTCTCGTGATATATTCAACTACATTCTGGGCATTGGCAACCAGCGCTTCTATATTTTGATCAACTTGCTGAACATAAAAGTAGTAAACTTTCCCCTAACCATGGAAAAGAGCTTCCTTCTATACCTTCTTCAAATCTGAGTAAAATTAGAAACTCGTCAACAAAAATCTAGATCTATCTTGCGAATATAGGAATCCACCAGTAGATGATGAGATCCAATTAGGCTGAGAGTTCGATTCTCGATAAAATCACCAAAATGTTTGCACAAATACCAAATAGATTATATGTAGAAAAATAAATGAAGAAATCAAAACTAAAGCGATTGAAACAAGTAGAAAGCAAGTAAAAAATAATAACAAACGGACTTACAGTGGTTAGCGCTGAATGCCTATTCCCATTTTGATGAAATAGCTTTATTAATTACTTGAATTTCTAAGTATAAGAGGGATCGGACCGAAAACTGTAATTACAATGGAGCATAAGGAAAATAATAGTGTAAATATCCTTTAAATGATCTATGAACCCTGTATTTATAGGCAAATACGACCGAATATCTTCTTGAAAATTCATCGTAGAATCTCCAGATGTAGATGTGATCACTTAAATTTTTTTGATGTCTAACTCATATCATGGAGTGATCGGCCCTAATCGATCAAGATGCCCATGTGGCATGCCGCAATCAGTATGGTGGTCCCCTTCCATGTTGGCTTCATATTTCCATAGTTTTTTGTGTAGTTTCTTTCATGTTTTTTAGAGATATCCATTGATTCCCATTGTGTTGAACTGTTGGTTCAAGCTATTCGTAGCCATAGTGATCTAATCTGATCCCCTACTTAGGAGAAACACTAATCCATACTTAGATTGTTTCGTAGAGTTTATCTCTTAGCTTCGCTTGATCGCTGCTTCACACCATATGCTTGTTCTTTTGTCTCGATAATCACCTCTCTGGGCTGTTTGCCTTGTCTATCATCAAGTCTAATTTTTCCAAGAAGTCCAAACATTGTCGGGTCAAAAGGCCGAATAACACTTAGTATAAATAAATATCTACCACATCCACGAGGATAAGGACTCTAAATCCGATCTAAGGTCAAGACTTGTATCTCTTATATATTATATATTGTTCTAAACCTACTCTAATACCATGTTGTAGCACCCCCACCTATATACCCATACTATTCCAGAGTGTTACAAAGTAATACTATCGAATAATATGAAGAATAAGGTGATGGAGGGTACACACACGAATATTTCCTCAGGTCGACACTGGCATATATATTTAAAAATCGAATAAGTAACTCACCCATATGTACATAGTATCAGCACAAGTAATAATCATGCATGCCTCCAGAACAGAATAATACATAATATAAAGTAAATATCAGACGACATAGAATCAATCGCAGGGATAATTTATAACACCCTATATGCAGTATATATCTAGTAAAAATCACAATGATATACATACATAAGATTATACAATAGAAAATATAATCCATAATACAATATATATATAATCTCCCGTAAGCCTAGAAAACACATAAGTTGGTCACATAGTCCCTGTATCTGTAATGTCTCGCATTGACCTGAGCATCACATAAATAACACAATGGTCTTGCTATATCTAAAACAATGGTTAATACATGTGTACCAGGTATACAATATATAATATATAAATAAATATGTGGCAATGTACACATGGTGCATATCTATTCTATTAAAATATCTTAGATAGCCTCAAAAGGATCGCATAACATCAAATATCACAAAATCATGCATAAAGATGTCATTACCCATATATAAAAGCAAATCAAATTAAAACCACAAAATTATTATCGAATGGGTGAATCGTACATATCTAAAAATCATCAGTAATGAGATATCCTCAAATACTGTCAGGAAATGATGAAGCAATGCCCATAAACCCTCTCAATCTCATATTATAAATACCATTACCAAATCAATAAAATCAATAAGTAAATTTTTAGGCAGCTCAAAACAAAGTTATATATCTCGACCCATGATCCTTAAAGAGGCGAAACTCTCGACTGAACGATCCTAAGAGATACAAACAACAAATCAATAATAAGTAGGTTATCTACCTGAGAAGGATACATGGTTGACCATATTCTGGGCACAGTCTTAGGTATAATCTTATATATACATAATATACGTCTATCTAATACCATATACATCCACATACACCGGAACTAGAGAAGAGACTGACAGTACATCTGCTTGCTCCAAGAGCCACACATGGTTCATATGACATGACTCCTATAGTCATCGATTAACATTATCTCTCTCACCTAGTATCGTGATAATGATCCACCATAGGCTCGGCAATATGTACCTCTTCGACCAAGACTATCAAAATGTGCCCCAATGGTAACTGACTACTGGCCTATGTGACACAAAGGATAATCAACTACTAATCCTGTAATGCATATCAAATACCAAAAACAATAGCAGTGTCGCAATCGAGGGCACGACCCCTCGATCAGGCCACCATGGTAGATACCGGCCAATATGGCTCACTCTCGAAACATAGTGGAAGCCAGACAGTAGGTAGATGGACACATAATGTATCCAAAATATGTAGCTAACAAGTAGTCTCCATATGTAGTTAGCACAGCGAGTCACACTCAACATACCCCCGTATAAATGTCATCCACGAGCAAAGAATATCTGAATAAATAACAAAACGGCGTCGCATATCACCACGTTTTACTAGTCCATCTATTCAGAGCTTACACATCACACTTGCTCCTTCGATATTCTATATAGCGAGTCCAAAGAATAATCAAAAAATTATTCCCGAATGCCCATCCCAAACGGTATTATTAATCCATTTATTCAAATTCCATGCTATATAGAATTAAATGTCAAAATCAACAAAAGAATGTCATCACCGTATCGTATCAAATCACTAAATAATCAACATCAACGGTGAATCACTCATATAATCCAATTCAATATACGGGCGAAGAATAATCAGAAAGTAATATAAAATAGATTATTCAAATAATTAACATAAAATAAACAAATCAATATTTAATAATAAACCATTCTCAATAAAAATCTACATAAAACAAAAGCAAATAATTAGAAATGGACATTAAATATATTTTACAGAATTTACTAGATAATTAACGAATACTCAAACCACAAAATTAATTTCAAAACATTCGAAAATGAAATAAAATTTCTTGAATAAATTTTATATTCTAAAATCAATAAAAATCTTTGAAATATATTATATATCGAATAGTAATTCAACTTTATATATATAACTACAAATTAAGGAATTAAATACTAAATTCATTTCCTATTCTTATATATATATATATATAATTTAAAACATTCAAAAACACACTATACATCAAATATCCTTTACTGAAATCATTCCAATATATGATCCAAAGACTCAAATTTATTTCTAACTCCTTTTTTATATATATTTTTCCAAAGCATAAAAACTCACTTTACAAATCAAAACTAATTATATAACCATTTTATAATTTTCTTTAACTAAATAGTACATAAAAGGTAAATTTATAAATCATAACGATAACCCTTTCGTTTCAAACTATAATTTATATATAATTCAGAACTTTCACCATACATTCTAACAGTTAGAAATAAATTATTTTTAAACAACTTTTATATCCAAAATAATTTCCAAGAAATCACTTTATTTTTCCAATATTTTATATATATATATATTAATATGCTAGAATTTAATTTCGATATACCAATATAATTTATTGATGCTTCCAAAAATATTTTAAATTCGAAATTTAATTAAGCATCCAAATGTATGGATTATGGAGCAAAATTCTCTAAATCAATAATCAATTTATCAAAATAAATTTTATCATGTGGTCGAGTTGAATTACATCAAATCTCATCCATCGATAAATTTACACACATTTTAAATAGGTTATATAAATTGAAATGTAAACAGATGGCATTTCCTTTGCATTTCAAACATCCAACAAACATAAAATCAATATCACACAATAGATTAAATATTTTGATCGACCATTTCATCCAAGCAATCCAATTAACACACAATCAATCAATATGCAATAAAGTAATTCAATCAATCCGAGTTATATGTATATTATATATAGTAAATATTAAATTTTAGATATAGTTATTGGTGGGAAATACTTACCCAAGCGATGTAGAAGTTTCCTTTTCAATAACCGCATGCTTAGTTTTCTATTACTTTTGACCAGCGTGGAACTATCCTATTTGTTCGCCAAGCTTTCTTGCATTAACCACCACTGAAGACAGCCTCTCACCTCACCAGCATAGGCATGCCAACTCCGCCGGCCACCAGATCATCTCCCCATCTTCCAATCGCCACCGACTAAGCTCTCTGTGCCTTTTGTGCTCGCCTAATCACATCACTTCCGCCACTATCGCCCTTCAGGTCATGATTTAGATCCACGTACACTCGTGCCACCAAGGTTGAATCACCCCTACTGAAGTCCTTTGCCACCTCCAACGTCGACTTCGTAGTCATCAACTTTGCCTCCTGCTCCGAGCACCTCACGCCATATTTTTTTCATTTAATTTCGAATGCATTCTTTAGGGCTTAGGGCATCCCTTTGAAATTGGGCACAATTTTGAGAGAAATGAGTTTGGCTTTGATTTCCTAAAGGAGTCTAGACTAGCATGGCAGTAAATTTTAGTGGTTAAGGAATTAAGGGTTTAAGCCTTGTTTATTTAACCTAGTTTCTATTAAATAAAAAATTCTAAATGACTTTACATCTTTCTTTTTTAAAATTTCTTTCATATTCATTCAAATTTAAATTTTTGATCCTTTACATTTGTTTACAAGTTTACTTCAATCTAGTTTGAACCGACATATATTTTAATTATGAACAATATATCGATAATTCCACGATTTTATTCAATTCAATGCTTGCTTATTTTAATCATATGACGATTATTTTTTGTTAGCACGAAGATTGGTCGCTAATATCCAAATCCAGATTAAAGCACCAAATCACAATCATAGATCACAGATAGAGTGTATGCAGAGAGTATAAATATGAAGACCAGTAAAATTTAAAAAGAAAGCAGTAATAATAGAGGATTTATAGTGGTTTGGCTGACTTTGGCCTACGTCCACTCCAGAAACTTCCTTTTTATTGATATGATAACCAGTTGTGGTTACAGTCTAGGGTTCTTAAAACAATAGTGATAGAGTAGCCTTAATGTAAAAGATGAAGGGAAATAGAATGAAGAAGATCTTTTTTCTAAAGCCTCGTATGTTGTGTTTATAGGCAAAACACGAGTTACTCGGCTTCCTGGGTGGTCCGGGCCAATCAATACCATGGCTGATCCAAAACTCAACACTACGAACGACCCCGAGTTCATAATATGCCGACCTGATATCCCCTTGGAATGACTCATAGTAATCGCTCACATGACCTAAAGCACACCTGCACACGACCCGAAGTAAATTACCCTAAGATTTAGAGCAACTCAGTGCTGATCCTCCAAATTTGAAACACCGACCCCCATTAGCCGATCCAAGGTCTTCATCCTACCGACCCGAAGCTTCCTTACGTCTGACCCGAAGCCTAACTCGGAGCAAGATTGTGCTGACCCCATACTTGTCGATCTAGCCTCTACTTGCCGACCCGGAGAAAATGTATCGCCGACCCGAGTATAACTCCATGCCGACCTTGAGCCACTTTAACCAAACTATCTTCCAACAAGACCAAACCACCTTCCTACCAATCCACCCCAACATGACCGACCCAACTTCCTACCAATCCACTCCAACATGACCGACCCACCTTCCTACCGATCCACTTCAACATGACCAATCTAGCTTCCTACCGATCCACTCCAACATGACCGACCTAGGAGTTCAGTGCCGACCCGAGTAAATGTCCTTGCTGGCCCGGAGTTACCAACCCATAAAAATCCTATCGACCCACTATGAATCCAAATGGTTATCCAAATATCCCGAAGCAAACTGCCTTAAAACCTAAAGCCGACCCATAAGCAACTTGAAGCAAACTCCAAACATCCCGGATCACCTCGACTTTTTTCGAAACTCATATTTCGATATTCCACGACTTTTATCCATTGACTATACCGAATCTCGGCTTCATAATCATGATTATCATCCGTGATTTATCGTGTACCCATCCAGCCGAACCAAATCCATCGTATTCTAGCATCGATAATCGAGCAATCGATTTAGTTAAGTCTGCTTGTTTACGGCGTTGCCAAAAGGCGGGTTAACATTTGCCCTCCAAAACATGCCTTGCGGTAGGAAGGCGTGTTTTGAGTAGCTTTTGATCCATCATCTAAAGTCCATATGTCATCCATAGCCATACCATTCGATCCATAATCCAAACCATTTTATCCATGTGCCATTGCCACATCCTTATCCAATCCGTGACTGCTTCGAGTCGATATCCACATCCGTCCAAACCCGATAACCAAGTTATAACCCATCCATATCCAATAACTAATAACCGAATCCATAACCTCTTCGAGTTGATACCAAAATCCGGGACCGCTCCAGATCAAGCCAATCCTTAGTCATTCAAAGCCGGAATCTGAATCCTTAACCTCTCCGGGTTCTTACAAAGTGCAGCCCACACTCGACGACCTGTGTTAACTAATGCCATGGTGTTCCTGGTTTAGTGTCCCTGAACGTTGTGCAATGCCATGGCTTAAGTCCTAAGCCAAATCCTAGTCGCTTCGGACCCTTGCCAAGCATAGTCCATACCCGATGACCAAAAATAACAAGTGATAGATAATAGGGGCCCTAAGTCCAAGGTCGAATCCCGGTCGCTTCGGACCCTTGCCGAGCATAGTCCATGCTCGATGATGTTAAACAACAAGTGATAGATAATATGGGGCCTAAGTCCAAGGCCGAATCCTGGTCTCTCCAGACCCTTTTTGAGCATAGTCCATGCTCGATGACCTTTTAGCCAAAAACCAGAGGAAAACCCAGTCAAAATCAAATCCAAAATCCAAATCAAACCAGAAATCTATATCAAAAATCCAAACCAAAAGACAAATGTCCAAACCAGAACCCAAATCGAAGAACAAATAAAACCAGGGGTTCAAACCAAACTCCAAAATCAAACCAAAAAAAGCAAGTGTCCAAGCCGAAAAGAAAAAATAGATTTCATAAACCAAAGCGTTACGGTTTATCATCATCTCAGAGCATGCCTAGGGGTTGACTCTATCCTCGTACATGAGTAAGTGATTTAGCCGCTTGCCTAGAGTTTGTTGCTTATTCCAAACCATCACAATTAGTTGATGACCAAACTACCACCATTCCTGGGCCTCGCGCCATCATCGTTCATGGTAGGCGATGGCTACTCCTGATCCACCGTCACATTCTGAGTTTTGACATATTGTCGTAACTGACCATTCCTTACATGCTCCTCGATTATATCCTTTGGATGCATGCATCTGTTAGTATCATGTTCGTACAGGTCATGAAAGAAACAGTGCCGTCCCAATGCCATTTCACGTTCTGAGGGTTCCCTCCTTCGCGGCCTTCGATAAGCAAGGCGATCCCGAGTATCCAAGTATATCTATTCCAATGTCTCATTCATTCCTGTGTAAGTGGAGAATTTTGGTTCTCCCCAGCGCTTCCTCTTCCCTTTATCATTGTCTTTACTTGAGCTTTCACCAGACGATACTCATCCTTAACCATATTCACTTCCTTTAACCTCATATCCAAACATGCATTCTCTTACCGAAGTAATCTCTCGGCTTTGTAAAAGAACTCCCCGAGGTCCATTGATGGGTCCCGCATCAATGATACTTTGAAATCCGAATTATCCACGACTCCTGACACCGCCACCATCAGAACCATTGATGGATCTGGCCGTTCCATTGAATCAACTGCTGTATTAAATCGAATTAAAAAATTCCTGAGCGATTCTTCCTTTTCTGCTTCACCGACGTCAGTGTCATAACATTCTTGGGCCTTTTGATGTGAACCCAATACTGTTTCAAAAACCTATCCACCAGTTCTGTCCATGTTCCAATTGATCCATCTTCTAGCTATCTGAACCACATAGCAGCTATCAGTCAAGTACAGAGGAAAACACCGGGCCATAACCTCCTCTGATGCCCCCAGCACTTCCAGATGTCTTGTGTACCTCATCAAGTGGTCAGCGGGTAGCTTGAAATCAGGTGGATTCCTAGCCATCCTTATGTTACGGGTAAACGGCCCTTTGTTTACTCCCTCCAAATCCCTGTTTGTCAAACCTTCATGAATAGGTTGCACAATAATGTCAGCTAATCTAGTGTTACGTACAAAGGGTTGCCCCCCATCTACATTTCCTAACTGCCCTCCAAGTCCATGAAGGAATTCTGGCACATACTCTTTATCACGTACTCCTATATTCTTGTTGGCGCCAAGCTACGTAGCGTCATCTGGTATCCCTCCACGGATTGGTTCAGCATTACCTGGTGGTGTGCCCCCGAGTCTAGGTCCATCTAGATTGACAGTTGTTTGTTGATTGGGGGCTGTCCCTATTGATCCACTCTATCTATTTGTCTACTAAGTCCTTCGGATCCAACTGCATGGATCTAAGCTCCTACAGCTCCTACTGTTCCTGCCTATCCAAATGTCCTAAGAAGGTTCTGCATCATTTCCTCTTGCCTTTTCATCAGCTGCTCCTGCATGAAATCCATCATGATCTGCATCTCGTCTCTAGTGATGTAGATGGATGCCTGATCTGCTCCAGCTCCAGAAAAGGCCTCCTGACTTCCCTCTTGATTGCTCCTTTCTGTCACTTGTCTCCTTGTTGATGGCCTAACTATTACTTTCTAGAATCCGGATTCCTATGCCTTTTAATCCAAAATCCAAGCTTCGGGATCCCTGAGCGCTAGCTTTCTCAGTGAAAGCACCAAAATGTTAGCGCCAAAATTGGTCACTAACACCCATATCCAGATGAAAGCACCAAATCACAGTCACAGATCATAGATAGAGTGTATGTAGAGAGTATAAATACGAAGAACGGTAAAATGGAAAAGAAAGCGGCAATAACAGAGGATTTATAGTGGTTCGGCTGACTCTGGCCGACGTCCACTCTAGAAATTTCCTTTTTATTGACATAAGAATCAATTACAGTTACAATCCAGAGTACTTAAAACAATAATGGCAGAGTAGCCTTAATAGAAAAGATGAAGGGAAACCGAATGAAGAAGATCCTTTTTTTGAAGCCCCGCATGCTATATTTATAGGCAAAACCCGAGTTACTGGGCTTCCTGAGTGGTCCAGGCCCATCAATACCATGGCCAATCCTAAAATCAACATTACGACCGACCACGAGCTCATAATATGCCGACCTGATATCCCCTGGGCATGACTCCGAGTAATCGCTCACATGACCCCAAGCACACCTGCATAGGACCCAAAGTAAATTGCCCTAAGACTCGGAGCAACTCAATACCGATCCTCCTTCTTCATTGTACCGACCCCATTTAGCCGATCCAGGGTCTTCATCCTATCGAATCGAAGCTTCCTTGTGTGTGACCCGAAGTGGTTCATCCCATAACTTGGAACAAGATCGTACCGACCCCATACTTTCCGACCTGGCCTCCACTCGTAGGCTTGGCCTCCACTCGCCGACCCAGAGAAAATGTACTTCCAGCCCGAGTATAACTCCATGCTGACCCCGAGCCACTTCAACCAAACCATCTTCCAACAAGACCGAACTACCTTCCTACCAATCCACTCCAGCATGAATGACCCAGCTTCCTACCGATCCACTCCAACATGACTGACCCGCCTTCCTACCGATCTACTCCAACATGACCGACCCAGCGTCTTACTGATCCACTCCAACATGACTGACCCAACTTCCTGCCGATCCACTCCATCATGACTGACCCAGGAGTTCTGTGCCAACCCGAGTAAATGTCCTTGCCGACCTGGAGTTACACCAACCCTCAAAAATCCTACCGACCCACTATGACTCCTAGTGGCTATCCAAATAACTTGAAACAAACTGCCTCGAAAACCCAAAGCCGGCCCACAAGTAACTCAAAGCAAACTCCAAACATCCCGAATCACCTCGACTTTTATCGAAACTCATATTTCGATTATTTCATGACTTTTATCCATCGACCATGCCGAGTCTCGGCTTCATAATCATGATCATCATCCATAATTGATCGTCTACCCATCCAGCCGAACCAAAACCGTCATATTCCAGCCTCGACAACTGAGCAATCGATTTAGTTGAATCCTCTTATTTACGACCTTGCCCAAAGGTGGGTTAATATTTGCTCTTCAAAATATTACATTTTCTATTAAAACAATTAATTCAATTTCAATACATAGTTAAAAAAGAATTTATCAATTTATTCCAGTTTATTAAATCAAAATCTTTTATTGAATAGAATTTAATTATCTTTTTTTTCAAAATATCAATGATCAAATATCGAATTTGAACAATTTTATTTTAATTAAATTTATTTATTTATATGGCGTAGAAAATAGGGTTGTTATAGGATCTCGCCAAACCCAGGCTGTGGCGCTTCTATTTCACAGGAACACATTTAAGATTTATGTCTAATGCATGGCTCACTATCTCTGACGATATTCCACACATATTAGAGTGATTCCAAGCAAACACATTTAGGTTCTCCTGGAGAAAACCAATCAACTTTTTAATCATCTTCACATTGATTAGCAATATGACCTTCAGGACCTACGTAGGATCATCCTGACTGATTAAGATATTGATCGTTAACTCGGCCAAAGCTGCTATTCTATTCTCCAGATCTTTCTACGAGTATATATATCCTTACGAAAAGACTGCGCTTCCCGAGCCAAGGCCCAGGGGGTGATCTCTATGCACCTTTGATGTAGAGAGTCCTACCCATACCCTTTTCCTTCCTCTCTTCACCTCGCCACTTTTAGCTCAACAACATATCACTCGCGGCCAAGCCTCCGATCACCCTATATTATTCCCACACCATTCTCTTTTGGGAACTTCTTTATTAAGCACCATAAAGCAATGGCCACTCAAAATTCAACAAGGGTCAGTCGAACCAAAAAGGCATTATAAACTAAATAAATATCCAACATAACAAATGGCATGACCCGGTCTATCTTGTGGTTACCCTCTCTAAGCACCACCGGTAGATCCACACATCCCACTAGCTCAGCAGAAGTCCCGTTAAATCCTTGAATCCGTGATTTACACATCTTTAAGTCCTTGCTCTCTATGAGCATTTGGCCATATGCTCTCTTGAATAGAATGTTGATTGAACTCCCACTGCCAACCAACACCTTCCTTACAATAGCAGGGCCAATCATGGCCAATATCGCAATGGATCAATCGTCGGGGATTCAACCCCATCAGCATCTCCGTATCAAAAAACAATATCTGCTATAGTTCTGAGTTGCTTTTTCGAAACATCGTCAGCAATGGTGAAACAAATCTCATTCACTATGTGCTTCAATGCACCTACATATCGCTCCATCCCTTTCCAACTCTTTTCAATTGAATGTGGTCATCCAATAAGTATAGATCACCAATCACTTCTCAAGCTATTGGTCTTATCAACACAAGGCCTAGCTTGGTGCTAGGGTATTGAATTTCCTTGTTCGACATCCTATGGGGCTTGCACAAACTGTTGTAACTTCTTCTTGTAAATCAACTCTTCGATCACATCACGCATATGCCTGCATTTATTGGTGTTGTAACCATGCATTTCACGAAACCTTCAAAATTTGCCATACTTTTCCCCCTTCTCAGCCGAATCCCTCAGAGCCAGCTTTCCATACCGCACTTTTCCTTGAGTAGCCAAGTATATGTTCTCAATCAAGTTATTTAATTGAGCGTAGTTGTCAAACTTCAGGATTCATGGATGCCTCCTTGAATCTGATTTCTTATCTTTAGTTCCATTGTCGTTCTTGCTCTGTTCACCACTTATATATTCTATATTAACATCAACATTTTCAGAATTCCCTTTAGAATGTTTTATATCAACATTACCTTGTATCACTTCGGCGGATTGAAGGCATCGTCCTTCATGGTGGTTGTACTTTCCTCCTCCAAACGCAATAACCGATTCTCCTTTTTATAGAACACTTCCATAGTCGATGGGGTTTCATCTTCAACCATCTCCCGAGTTGCGGGATGAATTCCACTAATTGGTGCCATCAGCACAATATCTTTTTGAGCATTGCTCACCTCAGCCAGTGCAGTATTGAACCTATGCAAGAAATCTTTCAAAGAGTCCCCCGCTCCATAGAAGAGGTTAGAAAGTGACATGACATCCTTTGGATGGGTAGTATGCATACGTAATTACTCAATGGTCTTCCATGCTAATTTCTCGAAAGATGATATGGATCTCAGCGGCAACTGGGTGAATCACATCATCGCCACTACCTCTAGAAAAATCAGGAAACAAAACATCATACAACATCAGCAACTCTAAAAAAATCCATATGTCAGCCGTATTTCATTTGAAATTGCCTCGGATCTGTCTTCCCTTTATATGATGGCATTGTCAGCATCACAAATCTCCTTGGGTACTATATGCATAGGATCTCTTTTGTGAACAGATTTCGGCAAGGGGAGGAGCCCCAATCATCATTAGTTTTATGTTGGCGCTCACTTATAAGTTTCCTTACTATTTCAATTAAATCCAACTTGGCAAGATCTATTGAACGGTGGTAACCATGATTCACCCAGAGTGTTTAGCCTGGTAAATGCTCTCGATTTATTTCATGATACCTAGGTTGCCCTGACTCTAGGAGAACATTTATTCAGCAGTCCCATTTACATAGTCTCTTAGCGGTGGATCCACAACATCCACCTGATCTCCAACATTCTGGACATCCACATCATGACCAAAAACCAAACCATCACCTCGAAGTCGACCACACGAGCTAAGATTCGTTGGGTTCGGTGTCGATCCGTCTTGATGGATCGACACCGATCCATAAGCCTTTGCTGTAGATCGATTCTGGTCTTTATTTCGACTTTCCAGTTTTATTTCTAAGAATCTTCTACTTTCTATCCCTCTGCCTTTTCTCCAATGATGAGGAACCATCAAACTCTAAACTAAAAGGTGTCAAGTCCTTCCTGCTTCTCCAATGATTGTTAGTCAACTAATTGAGCAAATCCAAGCTCTGATTCATTTAATAATTCAACTCATCATGGCTTGCTTTATCCTTATACTCCAATTACTTCATCATGCAGTCCATCTCAACCTTGGCAATTTCCTCCACCGGGTTCTGAATCCCCGTAGCGATTGGCTGTGCAACTCCTCAATAGCTCTTGAGGTGGTGGATCAGCCTCTTCTAGGGGCTATGGTTAAAAGCAATTTATATGGATTTCTTGAAAGCCAAGTTATTCAAAATAACAAAAAAAAAAGTAAATTGGATCTATCTCCCAGATTTATGATATCCAATAGTAGATGATGGGTCCAAACGTATAGAGATTACGTTCTTACTGAAAGCACCAAAATATTAGTACCAATAAGTGTCATATACACCCAAGAAATTAAATAGAGAATGAAAATGAAGAAATGTAGATGGAAAATGAGTACAACTATTGGCTACATCCACTCGAAATTTCTATTGATTATATTGTTGTTTTTTAAGTACGGTTATTATGGTCTGGTACAACTCCATAGTCATTATAAAGAAGTGTGCAATAATTGAAAAGAAGCCAAAAGATCCTCGAAAATGAGCCCTTTTTTCTTATTTATAGTTGTACGTTGCCAGGAAATGCTTCATCGTGTCTTCCTCCACGATCTCTACTATCAAGCAATAATTGTTCTTGAGAAAATGTAGTCGGGTCAGCAAAGTTGATGAATCAGTACTGATCCATAGGCATGGATCGGTACTAATCCATAAGATATAGACCATTCTTATTACTTTCAAATGAAGCAACATGTCATAGGCTTCGTTAGTTCCAACTTGTTTATTCTACTATAAGCTTGTTTTTGAGTCAAAGTGATGGATCAGTTGAGGAGTAGATTTTGCGGATTTCAAATGCTCGAGTCATTCAGTAGAAAACAATGTATGATCGATCAATCAAGCATTAAATAGGTTGCTAGCATAGTAACTTGGTAGTAGGAGGAAAATAGGGCATTTTTAATGGAGTTCTATGGATGGATACCAATGTATGGGGATGGATCGGTGATATCGATCCATCACTTTGATGGATCTTGCCTTGGAATCTTTTAGAATGGTATTGTTTTCATTTTTGGTCATAGTTGCACTTGGTTTTTGTATTCTATGGATATCTCCTCGGGCTTCCTGCCTTGATAACTTTTGAATTTTCTTCGTCTTGTCCATTTAGACATTACTAGGTCAAAAGGCTGGATAACAATTACATGTTTCTATTCTTCACCTATTATATTCATTCATTATATGTATTTGGACAATTTTTGAATATTTTGTTTGTTCCCTTGAACTAGCTTAACCTTCATCTTGTTAATATGATTAAAATCATTTTGTTTACATTCTTTGTTATTCACATGTCACTAATGATAATTATTATGGAAATATGCCTATTTTATTTGGTTGTTTATATTATTTATTTATTTAGATCAATTTTTCATTATCATAATTTATACATGCCTGTGTTGTCCAATTATTTCATAGAAAGCTCCTTTTTAAATAACATTTTGAAATAGTTTGTTTACATAAAGCTTAGTCATTTTGAAGTAATTTTTTTGTTGTTTGCATAAAATTTTAGGCAGACTTGAAATTCATAAGTTGATAAAAAAGGAAAGGTTAGCAATTTGATTAAAATATAATGTTGATTTACTTAATTTTTATTACTTATTACATAAAATATAAACTCAAAAAAAATACATATTATTTAGTTGAAACAATTTTGGAACATGATTATAAATTTTGTATGGTTGTTGATTTGGATGTAAATCTTTACATTATTGTACACTTCAGAAAAATAATTTGATTTATTATTATATTTGTACCTTTATGAAAATTGTCACATGCCCCTTTTAACCATTTTGTTAATGAAGATTTTTATTTTACTAAACATAATTTTCAAATACACACATATAATTGTTTGCCCTTTTGACTTAAGGTAAATAAAATATATCCTATATGTAAGCATTAATTTAGTTCCAAAATCTTATCATACTAGATAATGTTTTAAGCTTTGACTTCACAATGTACAAACTAGTTAATCTTAAATTTAATATTATGCATATGTATGTATATACATATGTATTCCTATGTATATATGTAAGACTCACACAAACCGTTGTGTGCGTGTGTGTGTCAAAATTTTGGACATCAAAGGCTTGTGTGAATTAAGGTCATTAATTTATCAATTAACCTAACTAAAAAGAGAAAAGTAAAAGGTTTCTCTTTCTACATTTACGGCCCTAATTTCCCCTAATTAATTATTTGTGTAAAGAGAAAGAAATAAAAGTTTTTTTTCCTAAACTTTTACATGTTTATTTATGTGATGCTCAAATGCAGTCCTTATCATTCAAACACATGCATGTATTTGATACTTTCATCAAATTACATATTTATTTAGATTAATCTAAAATTCCTTAAAATTTACAATAAAATATTGATTTAATTTAAAAGAAACGTTGAAATTTTCAAGACAATTTGGTGTGATGACCCGAATCTTCGACCCTCGAATGGGACACTAATACATCCATGGTTTTCGTGTGAAGAACACCCAAGTGTCAGAAAGGTAGAAAGTTAGGGTAAAAGTTAAAAAAGAAATAAAATGTGAAAGGTAGAACACAACATCAGAATCTTACAGCGGAATAGTAATTTATAATATCAAACAAATAGTATAAAGGTTACTCCGAATACAAGATTTTCAGAGTTATAAAACCTAGATACTGTCATCATCCTGGATAGTTATAACTATATGTCCTTACCACGCTGATATATGCACATATCTATAATGGAATAACTGAAATAGAAATAGATAGATAATGAAAGCCTCCGGCTAATCTCCTGAACTATGAGGCATCTAATGTAAAATCTAATACTCAGCCTACTTGAAAGAGTACGTGAGGAATTTTAGGAAAAAAAACCAAGCATCAGACATATGTCTGGTATTAGAAAACTCGAGATACATGAATATATGCAACAATGACTATTAAAACCATATGAATTTCCATAACGGTTTTTCCCCCAAAAGAAACCAACCATTTATTGAGCTTGATACAGTGATATGATTGATAATGTCTAGGGTGTAGGTTATAATGACATCAAATAGCTACGATGCATACATTAATCACACCACAACATATTATGTTACATTCAAAACTACTAAGGTACTTTGCTTAATGGTTTTTCCATGGAGATCTCTTCGGGGAAGCCAAATCCATCCTCCTGCACAAGGTTAAAAAATACCTTCCAAGCGCCGCATATCTCTTGATAAAATATACCGCAAAGGTAAACACAAGAGGTCATCGTCTGAATATAAATATATACAACGTGAACCATATATCATCAACTCCTACCAGTCAACTATTGATAAGTATCTCTAGAAATGGAGTTGATAACATCCTGATGTATGTCACTAAACCCTAGGTTGTGCATTTTACATTTTTTTAGCCATTTCCGATGTCAAGGTCATGTTCGGTATCTTCCACTCGAGCCTTCATTACTTGAAAAAAAACATGAATCCCCAAATGGATTCCCATATCTCTAATAGATCATGAATCACTACATGGAGCCGAGCATATTAAATAGATATCGAATCTCCATATAGATTCCTTTTCTTCAACTACTTTAAAAACATAGAACTCGTATACTAGTTTTGAAGTGGTATTCGGTAAGTAGAACACTTGCGGATCCTTGACTCTTCAAAACTAATCGATGAATTTTCATTTAACTTAATTCCAGTTCTCTCAAAAGTAAGTTAAAGCTAGAGAAATTTTGTACCAATACTCTGCCCCAGGGGTTCTTATTGGTATAAAACCATGAAGTCTTTTAGTTACATCCCAAGTTAATATTAGGTCAAGTTTGATAATCGAAAAATCATATCCAGTGGAAACAATAACTCATACAAATAAGGATTCGTACGCTTAACTCATTTTCGACATTACAACTTAACTATCCCCCACCCAAGAGTGAAGCCAGGTAGGTTAGGCACCGATTGCTCCAAGCCTGCCTAGAAACTTCAGTCTTGAATCACACAAATAGATAAATCTACCTCATTGGCTTTTAGTGTTAAGCAAAGTATTAATGATTTCCATAAACAATAAATAATCAACACAATTAGCACGTTTCTAACATTTTCCTCTTACATATTCCTCAATTAAGAGGGAAGCCTGGTTGGTTAGAGCCCTACCACTCCATCCCTACTCCAAATCATTCTGAAGCCTCACAAATAGATAAGATTACTTCATCGGCTTATTAGTGTTAAGCGTAGTTAAGTACTTTTCTATTACATAACTAAACAATTAACCATTTTGTCATTTAGCAATCTAACCCATTTTTTGAAACATTCAAAATACTTGGAAATACTTATATATGTTTTAAAACATTTATCCAAAATATTACTTAAAAATAACAAGTTTGAAAAATTAACGAAACTTGAAAAAAGAACGTGTTTTATTCTAAAATCCATTTCTTCAAAATTTCATAACTAATTCTTAAAAAATCATAAATATCTCAAACTACTTTTATGATACTCTAAAAATAGTTAGGAAATACTTTTAAAAAGAATGAAACAAATCAGTCGAGCTTAAAGTCCTCTTTGAAACAATTGAAATCCAACATGCAGTTTTGCATTTGTGATGTTTTGGTCATTTTTGAGATGTTACTTAACTTTTTACTATCCAAGTTTCTTAATAGCAATAAAAATAAATATAAAAAAATGAAAATATGGCAAGGAATCCTCATGGATCTCCATAAAAAGTTCCATAATAATTGTCAAAAATATGACAATTAAGAACTGCATCCATGGCGACTATCGCTATAAATGCACTTTCAAATCTGAGTCATATCTCAACGTATATTCAACTATAACCTATGTGCTTTGTTCAAGGCCTAGTAATATGTCATATAAGTCCATTAAAGTCCGTTCAAATCCACGTATGGATCCTATGTGCCACTTATTTTCAAAACAAGGATCAAAATCATTGTTTTCAACATATGTCACTAAAAAATTCAAACAACTTTATCACAACAAAATATAATCATATATGAGTTATATTATCAATCCAAGTAGTGAGTTAGCTTACTTTAAACTTAAAAAAGTGCTCAAATTTAAACCCAAGCTAGCAAACTCCTTTCCTTCCTCTTTCTTCCTTGCTTCACTTGCACCTTTGTCCCCTGTAGCCTCCTAATGCTAACGGCCCAAGGTAAGCGGGGGAGTTTGGCTTTGATTTTTCATAATCTAACTTTGTAGAAGGTGTTGTTATTTGGTGGCAAGTCTTTCATCAAAGTTTGAGATGATTTGGAGATAGTGCAAACTATTCTCTTTAGAAAGTGAAGAAGAAGAAGATGATAAATACATTGAAATTTTAGCTCAAAGCTTTAGGAATTTTGTAAATGAACACTAAGATTGTACCCCTCCTTATATAGGATTAGGAATGGTGCTCTTTAATCTTGCTTTCACCCCCACTATGCCATGGAAGACTCACCTCCCATCACTTATCCTTTATGTCTCTTCTTTGTAATGTCACTTCTCCTTTATGACTAATTACTCTCACATCCTTCTCATGATATCATGTCTTATCCTATTAGAAATTTCTAGAACGCTACATGCTTTATGAAGAGGAGAGTGTGTTAACTGTAATGAATATATTTGTATGATCTTTAAATAAGTGCATGATAGTTCGAACAACTTATATCGATCAAAAAGCTGTTTATCGACAAACCAATTTTCAATCACATTATCGATTTTTCTTCGAAGAATATTTTATTTTAAACACTTTTAGAAATAAGTTTATTAACATTATTTATTAATTAAATGATGTTAAACAAGGTTATAAAATCATGTTTATAACACTTAACTATTATTCAAAATGTATCGATATTCGAAGACGAAGTATTCGAATTTCAGGGTCATTACATTCACCCCCACTTAGAACATTTCGTCCTCGAAATTCAACAAGAACGATAATCAAAGAATATAAAAGAACAAGATATATATAGCACTTCTGAAACTATGTATAAACTGAATTACAACTCAAATACAAACTAAGATAAGAAAACTCTAGTCTAAGAATAAATCCGAACAGGATTCCCTCAAACTATTCTCAGTCTCCCACGTATAATCCTAAGCATACTCGCTCCATTGTACCTTGACTAACTTTACCTCCTTAGCCTCAATTTCTTTGTATCTCTAACAACAATATGAACAGGCTATCTCAACATAGTCAAATTTGGCTCAATCTTTAAGTCTTCTTGCTGCGACGCTCCCGCTATCATCAAAGGATCATGCACAAACTTATGCAAATGCAATACATAAAATACATTATGCACACCTGATTGCCTAATCGATAACTGGACTCTATATGCTAGTGTACCAATCCTCTTAGAATCGGGAACGGTACTATATAACGAGGAACCAACTTCTCAGCCCTTTCAAACTGAATTACACTTCTCATCGGAGAAAACTTTACAAATACAAAGTCACCAACCAAGAACTCCAAGTCTCTGCGCCTCTCTTCTGCGTAACACTTCTGTCGATTTTATGCTTCCTTGATTCACTTTTGAATCTCTATAACCTTATCCAATGCATCTCGGATCATATCCGGCCCAAGCACAAGATGATATCTAGGTTCTACCCAACTCAATGGAGATTTGCAAGGCCTTTCATACAATGCTTCAAATGGTTCCATTCCGATGTGGCCTGATAACCGTTGTTGTATGAAAAATCAACAAGTGGTAAGTGCTCTTCCCACGAACCACCAAAATCTAAAATGCATGCTTGAAGCAAGTCCTCCAATACTCGGTTCACCCTCTCTATTTGCCCATCTATCTACGGATGACAAGCAGCACTCAAACTAAGCTCGGTCCCTAATACTTCATACAAACTCTTCCAAAACTGGCTTGTGAATATCAGATCTCTATCACTCATGACATCACAAGGAACACAACGTAACCTGATGATCTCCGTAAAATATAACTTAGCCAAATTAGAAGTTATCCTCGTAGTCTTAACAGGTAAGAAGTGCTCTCTCTTGGTCAATCGATCCACGATAAACCACATAACTTTTTACCCCTTCCCGACCAAGGCAATCCATCAATGAAATCTATGGAAATATGCTCCCACTTTCACTATAGAATCTCAAGTGGCTGATACAGTCCAGCCATCTTTTGATGACTACCTGTTACCTATTGGCAGTTAGCACACCTACCTACAAAGATAGAAACATCTCTCTTCATGCCTTCCCACCAGAACATCCTCTTTATATCTTGATACATCTTAGTGACCCAAAATGTATTATCAACTTAGAATGATGACTCTCTACTAGAACTTCCTGCATAACCCAAAAAAATTCAAGATACGCAACATACCGTCATTCTCAAAATGCTACGGCTATCCACCTCGAATCCTAGCCACCTCTCTGGTGCCTCATTCTCACTTACATTCTTAATTATCCTAGCAAAATTAAGATATCTATGTTGATTCCCGTCGGTACAACTAATTAAGGTCGGACGAACCTCAACATTCGCCATAAGTGTATACCTCCTACTAAGTGCATTAATTAGAACATTAGCTTTCCCCAATGTATACAAAATATCCAGATCATAAGCCACAAGAAACTCCAACCACTTTTGCTACCTTATGTTCAAGTCTTTCCGCGTAAAAAGATACTTCAAAGACTTATGGTCCATGTATAACTCGAACTTCTCATCTAGAAAACGATGCACCCACATCTTTAATGCAAATGCCACCACTAACAACTCTAAGTCATGAGTTGCATACCTCGCTTCATGTGGTTTGAGCTGTCGACTCGCATAACTGATCACCCTCCCATGATGCATCAACACAGCACCAAGACCTATTCCACATGCGTCAGTGTAAACAGTTAAACCCTTACCTTCATCAAGCACAGTAAGAACAGGAGCACCGATCAGCTTTTCCTTTAGCTCTAGGAAAGCTTTCTCGCGCTTATCCATTCATTCAAAATATTTAAGCGAGAGGCATATTTGTTGCACTTTCTGGCCTCTTCTAGTCTTGAGCGGCCATAACCTTAGTGGGATCAACGGAAATACCCTCTGCTAAAACAACATGACCTAACAAACTAACTTCCAAACACCAAAAATGATACTTCGAGAACTCAGCCTTTAATACATGCTCTCTTTGTGTTCTTAGAACAATATTTCGATGGTACGAATGCACCTCCTTGGTCTTGGAATAAATCAAAATATCATCGATAAAAACAAGGACAAACTTATTCAACACATCTCGAAAAACTCGATTCATTAAGTCCAGAATATGCTGGAGCATTAGTTAGAACGAACGGCATAAAAACAAGGATTTCTCATAGACTAGAGAAGCTTTATGGGATTAGTAGGTTATTACAAGTGATTCATACAGGATTTCTCATAGATTGCCTCTCGCTTAAATATTTTGACGAAGAAAGATGTCAAATTTGTATGAATGGATAAGCGCGAGAAAGCTTTCCTAGAGCTACTCTTAACTGATGAAACCCAATAGCAATGTCAAATTGAGAAAATAATCGAGCTTCTTGGAGCTAATCGAACAAGTCATCTATCCTAGGAAAATGATACTTGTTCCTAACAGTTCACTTGTTGAAATTGCGATAACCAACACATAATCTTAAGGAATCATCCACCTTCATAGCAAATATGATAGGTACTCCCCAACTTGAACAACTTGGTCGGATCAAGCCTTTCTGCAACAAATCACTAACCTGATTTATTAGCTCCATCCTATCCTTTAGTGCAAGTCTACGAAACGGCAATACAATAGGTTTAGCATTCTTTATTAAATCAATGCAAAATTATACCTCCCTATGGGTGTGGTAAACTTGACAATCTCTTTGAAAATATCTGCAAATTCTCGAACAATAGGGATCGAACCTAATTTCACTACCGCAACATCAAGAGAATAAATAAAACAACTCATAAGAGAGATAGGTTCCTCACAAGGAACAAATATTTCCTTCAACACCTCATTCTTCAGTAACACAGTACGCATAGCATGATCCAAGATAGCGTGATTTCAAGATAGCCAATCCATTCCAAGTAAAACGTCAAAATCCTGAAAACTTAGAATATACACATCATAAAAAGGAGTTGATCGAAGAAAGAAATCGAAACGCCAAAACAAATCATACTAAGATTGGTCGAGCCCCCAGCTGGGTTCAACACACAAATAGAATCTGAGGCTATAATTGGCTCAAGTTCCAGTCTATCAACACGTGTAAGAGAACTGAAACTATGAGAAGCACCGTATCAAATAAGACATGAAGGGTAATGCCAAAAATAGATATAATGGTTTCTAAAACTTTTAATGTGCACGTAAAAGTGTATATTTTTGCTTCCATATTTAATCTTCTTTTAATTAAATAAATGAGCATACTAAGGTATTTTACATGTTTAAACCAAAATTTCAATTATTTTCAAATTATCATTTATTCATCTTAATTTTACGCTAAAATGGCAATTTTGTGTATGATTTAATTTGAGGAAATTTATTTGCACCTTTTTATTTTTATTCGTAGGAAATGGAGTGCAAATGTAAAGAGGTTTCATGGGTGAATGCATGAACACATGTTGAAAGTTAATGAAGAAAGGAAATAAAAGAATTCATGCAACATGGAGGAGCCTACATACTCATTAACATATGGTCCATAATTAAAAGCAAATGCACGTATTAATGAAGGCTTAAAGGCATGTTAGTGGGGATTAATTATTTTTCTAATGATTACTTGAAGGTTACACTTTCTCAAAGGCATTTTAGGTAATCCTCTAAAATATGAATTAGGGTTTTAAGCCTGTATAAATATCCCTTACATTTCATGTAATTGTCTTCTTTATTTTTACGCAAGTTGTAGCATAAAATTTATGATAAATAAAGTAGCTCTTTGATGGCTTAATTCCTTATTCTTTACTTTCATGTAGTTTTTATTTCATGCTTTTTTATTGCTATTTTTTTATGCTCTCTTATTTACTTTATGATGTGTTATTTCTTGTTCTAGCATAGATTTAATTTTTTTTAAATTGGTTTAGTTCTATTTCATGCAAGTAGTTAGCTCATTTTTCTTTTAATTAGCTCTCATTTTTCTTTACTTTTTATGTTGAAATCATTTTATGTTAAGATGTATTCAAATATGAGTATCAACCCCTACAATTTAGGGTAATGAAGCTCCCATGAAACATATTAAATTAACGTAATGATTTCTTTTGTGATCTCTCTTATGTGCTTAATGGAAATTATGAATGATGGTGGTATATGTTTCTATTTTAATGAATTTGATATTCTATGTTGACATCTCAAATAGGTTATGCTTCATCCCTTATAAATATAAACTATTCAATCATTTGGCTAAGTGATTTTGATAATGAAAGTTAAGCTAGAATCAAAATTTGATGGCCTATGTAATTCATAGTAAATAGATCATGCTTAAAATAGATTTTAATTTTAATTTCATGTCATTTTACTGAGTGTTGATAAGTGGGTTTGAATAGCGTGTTAGAGTTTGATGATTTAAGTTGTGCTAATTATTATCACAAATAAATCATACTTATAATAAACACATCTGTCATTTCTACTTAATATTTTAATGAGAGATTATAAATGAATTTTGTATAGATTTATATGAAGGATTGGAAGTGGATTTGCTTCTAAATTATTACTTATTCACATAGTTTCATTCACTTTTGCTCTAGCTTAATTTCTACAGTTTTCTAGTTTAAATTTTTTTAAAGACTTTGGGCTAATTTGATTGAGCATTATTAGAATTCAATTCTTTCCCTGTAGACCGACTCGTACACACATACGTACTACGATTGTACACCGTGCGCTTGTAGTTTTTATAACGATTATATTTCTCGATGATTTTCTAATCAATAGAATATTCGTCGACTAACAAGTTTTTGGCGCCGTTGTTGGGGAATTGCAATTTAATTTTAATTTTCCTCTTCGTATTATTTTTACATTTATTTTATTTCTTTTTGTGTTATTTTTCATGAAAAAACTTCCATATTCCATTTGTATTTTTTTGTTTTGTACATTGTCAGTTTCATTAGAAAAATATTTTGTGCATTTGTTTTCATTCATTTTCATTCACTCTTGTTTTTGTTTTTGCTTTAGTGTTTTCATTCACTTTTGTTTTTGTTTTTGTTTTCCATTTGTATTCATTTTGTTTGTTTTTATTTTAGTGTTTTCATAATAGAAAAGGCAGAACAAACATAGTGCATTTCAAAAAAAAAAAACAATGTGCGTTTTAAGCATTACAAAACTATTCTCCATTACATTGTATTTCCTTTCTGTTCCCTAACATCATTTCTATTACATTTCTAATATTGCTGCTATTTGTTCGCTTATCTTGTGCACTTTGCATTACATCATTCGTCCTCCAACCTCCTCCACAAACCACCTCTACAAACTGAACACCCCACCATCACCAAATCCTTCCACCAACTGTCCATCACCATCAGTTCACTACACTCCTCCTTGCCAACAACATCAACCAGTCCAAATTGCCATCACCGTCCTGACATTTACAAACCATCTTTACAACAGTTCATCAAACTACCATCACCACACTTCCACCTCCCCCTGCATAAATATCTAACACCTAAACCTCAACTTGCAACTCACTTCTACAACATAATCCAATCCAACCATTACAGCCTTTACCACACTGCCTCATCTCCTGCCTCCTCCTTCCCAACCCCCTAATCAATACCCACAATTACACCTTCTGCCAGCAACTACATCACCCGAACCAAGTTTTTAAACCAAACATCATTCCTTCACCTACCTACACCATCATCAAACTGCCACCATCATTCACTACAACTTTGCCATCCAACCTGCTACAAGCAACTGCCACATTACAACTCCTCCGTACCATCAAATCGACCACCAAGGTTACAACACCAAACCCCCGCCTTAATCCATCTCCTTGCACAAAACTACCTTCAACAATTGCCGAGCATGAACCACCCATAACTCCATCACCTGCCTACCACCACAAACTCCTCCCTACCACTACCACTGCAGTGACCTCCACAACATCCCCACATCACACTGCTATCACCAACAACATTCATCTGCTCCTCTACGACCACCAAGCAAAATAACCCTCCTCCTCATTACAACTTCGACCTTCAAATAGAAACCACCAGCCAAACCCGCAACCATCCACCCAAATTCCTAAATCCAAAAACCCAAAATCAATCCCCGAACATCCACTGCTCCACCACCTAATCCAAATTTCATCCCTCTTTTCCATCTATAACTCACGGTCGCAACCTCAACCAAATCACGTGAATCGCTAGACAAACCCTCTCTTCCCTTAAATTGACCAAGTACACCCACACACGCAACTGCTACTATTACAATCCCAAACAACTCCGACTTTAGGAAACTTGAATCCAAATCGCGATTTCAGAATTACGTTTTTTTCCTCTTTTTCTTTTAGTTTATTTTAGTTGTGTGGTTTTTTTAACAGCAAGAATAGGGATTGAAGTTTATTTGTAGTTGCAAGTAGTTGTTTAGTGTGCAGTGGGCATGAGTACTGGGTCGGAATTGTTGGAGTATATTGTTATTTAATTTAATTTGTTTCTGTTGGGAAATCAATAAATTTCTTTTGTGTTAGCATTATCTCCTTTGAAAAAAAATCCCTTGGCTTAAAAAATACATTTTATATATCTTATTCATACTTTCAGGTTGCAAGAAACCAAAACAAAAGGGAATTGCTGCAAAGAATTGCTCTATTGGCTTGCTATAAAAATAAAAATACCACCGCTTAAAAATAAATTGCTAATGATTATGCACGCTCTAGTATCATGCTCTTATCTCTTGTTTATATTTTCCTTGCATTGCTAGTTGCTTGCACTTAAACAAAAATTAAAAAACAAAATCAAAATTCATTTGTAGTTGTATTGTCAATACACTTTAATTTTTGTTTTGCATTCATTTCATTTTTTTAATTTTCTAAGGGAAATACCCAAAACTTCACATAAGGTGGGGAATTTCATCACCCCTTCCTTGGCCCACAAATTACATTTTTTCATAGAAGTTGACTAATAATAACGGTTAGACATTGGTCTTAAGGGTGTCACAAGCTCATCTAAGGCTCAATTATATCTACACAAGTTATCTTCTTTTGAAAATCTAATTTCTTGGTGTCTGTGCTATGGCAGAGGAATAATCATACATAAATATTATGGTGATTCGTAAATATTATAGTGGTTGTTTATCTGAAGGTACTTAAACCTTTGATTGCATTGCTACGGTGATTCGTAGTACATCCATAACTCATGTCAAAGTGTGATTATACAATTTTGGGTTAGGAGCTACTATATTTTGTTGGATTAAGTCAAAGTGTGATTATACAATTTTGGGTTAGGAGCTACTAAGGATGGAAAATTTGTAATTAAGTCCTCGCATTCATTTAGCTTCATTAGTTCTTTCATATATAAAAAACAAAAACAAAAAACAAAACCTAAAAGTAAAAAAATTCTACATTTTACTTAAGTTAATTATTTTATAGAAAAACAGAAATAAAAAATCTTTTTAAAAACAACAAAACATATAAAAAAAGAAAATTTTCGAAAATCCAAAAAACAAAACAAAAGGAAAATATCCCTTTTAGAAAAATTAACTACTTTTTGGTAAATATTTTTCCTACAGAAATGTATAAAAAATAAAAATTGTTCACTTCATTTCATTTTCTGAATCTTGTTTCATTGTCTTAAATTTGATTCTCATTTCTTTCTCTACTTGACCTTTTCACTTGTGCATGAGTACTTGGACTCATGACACAATGACGAATCATTTAACTCGAACGAACAATCCTCCAATGATGACGAATGAAAACGCTCTACAGAATCTCATATATAGAATCTTTCCTGATAGAGTTTCTATTCCTTCTTGTAACACACTATCTTCCCCAACGGGTAATCATTTCAAAACTCATTCAAATCGTATTACCATGCTTCCGAAATTGGGCAATTTTGAACAGATGATCCATACATTTTTCTAACAAAATTCAAACTTCAACAATTATGTGATAAGGAATCAAATTTCAGCTATTTCCATTCGCCCTTACCGATTACGCTGAAAAATGATTGTACAGCTTACCGTCAAACTCAATCAAAATATGGAATGAATTCGTGAAAGTTTTCTTAAAAAAATTCAACCGCTTGAAAAAAACAACCAGAATCCAAAACAAAATTGTGAATTTTCATCAATTTAGGTGTGAACCTTTCGGAAATTATTTTGAATGATTTAAAGAGCTTTTGATAAAATATCCACACCGTAATTTTAAAAATGGACTCTTTGCCAAATCTTATACAATGGAGTTAAAAATAGCTCACGAACCATGCTCGAATTGATGTACCAAGGCAATTTTCTTGCCCACCATCATGACAATGCTTGGCAAATGCTTGAAAACTTGGCTGTAAAATCATCCTAATGGGAACATTCTAATGGAAAATCCATTTATTCACGATTGAGCGCACTCTATGGGGTCATCATTGGCTCTAAAAGCTAAAATCGACGCAATGATCAATAAATTCGATAACATTATCTCATCCAACCAAATGAGCCAATCTTCCCTGCAACGATCCGAATCACATTGTTGATTAGTGCCCTAATTGGGTAGAACAACTCAATGCTTTTTAATTAGGTTAAGAATGACTCATTTTCTCCAACATATAATCCTAGTTGGAGGAATCACCCTAATTTACATGGAACCAAAATAGCTCTAACAAGTACTTGGTTTGTCCCAATTTTTAAGCATTTCTGAATAATGCTTCGTACCCTTCATTTTAGCCTAACCATTTTCGATAAAATTTTAAGGGCCTGCCTAAAAATCAACCGCAACAATCTTTTGCTCCCTAAGATGATAAATGATTGACTTCACTTGAGAAAAGTCTTGAAACTTTTGCTAAAGCGACCACTCAAAGCCTCCAATCAAATAGTAATTTGCAAAATCCGTTAAACCCCATACATACAGAATACTCAATCAATTGCTAAACTTAAAATGCAAATGAGTCAATTAGCCACTTCTATGAGTGAACGTGAAGGAGGCACATTCCTAAGTCAGACAGTTCTAAATCCTAGAAATCAAAACATGAATTCGAATCAAGCTCATGTTGTTCAAGATAGAAATATGAACCAAATGAACGGTATCACGACTTTGTGTTCCGTTTAAACAAATCGATAACCAAGATGTTAATCCAAACGATTTACTGAAAGCTCCTCTTGACACTTTGAAAACGACAACCAATTCTAAACAGTACATTCAGCCAAACATTGGATCAAATTTACTTACAGCTCGATGCATCAGAGGATCCACAGCGACCATTTTTTTCTAGTCTCAAAAACTAGGGTTAGTAACTAAATTTGCCTCCCGCCGTCACTACGACGAACTGGAACGCTCGCCACCATTTTTCCCAACTTCGTCGTTTGCCGATCTAGCTTTGTGTAAAGTTACAACACTCAGTATTTGTTCGATCGCCAAAAATTTGTTAAAAAGCATTTTCTGTTCAACTACGAACTTCTCCTTGCATACTTAACTAAAAATCACCATTTTAGTTTTAAAAATCATATCTTTGAATGTTGATTCAAGTTATAAAATCGAATCGATGTTTTAAAATATTCGAATTTTTCATATGTTCATCTTTTCACTATAAAACTGAATTTACAAAGTCAATACTTCACTATCAAGCTTAAAACAAATTCTAGGTCATAATTTAAGTTTAAACAAACTTGTTTGTTTGATACTTTAAGCCTAACAAAGATTGGATGATAATATTTTGAATTTTGATTAAATATTCAACTTTGTAACTACAAACAGAGAAGACAGGTAAAATAAATTTACACAGATCACTCATATATAAACACAGAGCTATATAAACAAAATATATATGAAAGCATAATATTATCAATGAATCATATACACAGATTTAATTAAACTTAAGTCTTTAAAAAATTTGTTTACTCACCTGAAATATGTTTGAACAGAGAGCAATACTGTTTTGAAAAGGTGCAGTTTTGATCTTCCTGTTTTGTTCAGCAGATTTGTATTTGAGTTTGTAAAAATAGTGGTGCTTATATTATTATTTTCTCTGGTTTGCTAAGTTGTGAACGATCTAAAACAGAGGATGTGCATATATAGAAAGAAAAGGTGTTTACAGGGAAGGTATTTACTGGTACGACATTTCTTCTTGGTCAGAGATTTTTTTTCCTTTGACCAGGTAAGATTTTATAAAAACTGAAATGATTTTTGTGGAAAATGAAATGACTTGTTTTGTGCTTGAATTGATAACATTAAATGTAATTGTCTTGTTTCATGTCACATACTTATCCCCTTTGATTTTGTATGTACACACACATACACACACACACACATATTCTTGCCTTGCATATACATGTATTTCATAGGTTATATATTTCTAGAGTTATCTTATGTTTCCATATAACCATATAATTTATTACTAACATAAATCCTTAGTTTTTATTTCTATTTAATGTTTAACTGTCAAACATTTAATTTATAACATATATTTTATTTTATACTTATATTTAATATTGATAATATTGATTTTATTTTAAACATTATTACCTATATCTCATTCATATGCATATATTTAGATTAAATGTTAATAATGTAGAGCATTAATTAAATCGAATAAGGTAGATTTTATTTTAAATATTTTTGAAAGATTCTATTTTAAATTTTCAAATCAAAGTTTCTTCCAAAATACATACATACATACATACATATATATATATATATATAAATTGTAAATGTCCAAAGTCTTATCTGTTTTTAAAATGATAGGCTTGTATTTTATTAATTAGATTAAATACTTATTAAAATAATATTGCCAAAATCCTGGGTCATCACATTCCTCCCCCCTTAAAAGAATTTCGTCCCGAAATTTAAAGCAAAAGATAATTCAAAAGCTTTTATATCAACAATCCAAGCATACATATCATTCATACATTAGCAAACAACCAAACAGTTTATCCTAACAGACATCACCAGCTATCCGGACACAAATCTGGATAGGCTTTTCTAAAACTATCCAGACTTTCCCAGGTACAATCTCTGGGATCCTCACTCCACTGCACTTTAAAAAGCTTCACTACTTTGCTCCTGAGTTGCCTCTCGTCTTGATCAACGATCTGAACAGGGTTTCTGACCACAGTCAAGTTTGGCTCGACCTCCAAATCTTCCTGGACTACTGGTTCTACAACCAATGATGGGTCATGGACAAACTTCCTTAGATGGGATACATGAACTACATTATGAATTCCAGACATCCGTTCTGGCAATTCAATTCTGCAAGCTACAGCACCAATCCTTTCCAGCACCCGAAATGGTCCAATATATCTCGGGGCAAGTTTTCCCGTTTTTCCGAATCTAATAGCTCCTTTGATCGGGGAAACTTTGACAAAGACTAAATCTCCGATCTCAAATTCCAATTGTCTTTGCCTTTTATCTGCGTAGCTTTCATCCTTTTCTTTATAAGCTCAACTTTCGCAGAAGCTTCACGAATCATATCTGGTCCAAGCACAAGATGATCTTTCGACTCTATCCAACAGGATGGAGATCTACATGGTCTTCCATACAGAGCTTCATAAGGAGCCATCTTAATACTCGCTTGGTAACTGTTATTATAGGAGAATTCTACTAGATGAAGATGGTCTTTCCATGATCCACCAAAATCCAAAACACAAGCCCTCAGCATATCCTCAAGAATTCGGTTTAGCCTCTCCGTCTGTCCGTCTTTCTAGGGACGATAGGCTGTACCAAATCTCAAACACGTTCCTATAGCTAATTGCAGAGCCTCCCAGAATTCGCTGGTGAAAATAGGATCTCGATCACTTACTATACTAACTGGAACTCCATGCAATCTGACTATCTCCCTCAAGAAAATCTCTGCCAGAGAAGCTGCAGTACGAGTTGCCTTAACCGGTATAAAATGGGCGCTCTTAATTAGACGATCCACAATCACCCATATTCCTTCGTTTCCTTTCTTGGTTCTAGGCAAACCGTCGATGAAATCCATCGAAATCATCTCCCACTTCCACATCGGGATTTCCAAAGGCTGCAACAAACCTGCCGACTTCTGTTGATCTCCTTTCACCTGTTGGCAGATAGCACAACTATTAACGAAAGCAACTACATCTTCCTTCATGCCCTTCCACCAAAAGACTCTCTTCATATCCTTATACATCTTTGAGATTCCTGGGTGGATATTTAATCTAGAGAGATGACTCTCTGACAACACCTCCTTCTCAGATGCCTATCATTCGGAACACAAATCCTCCCGTTAATCCTCAATGTTCCTTGGTCATCAACCTCAAAACTTGAACACTGACCTTTCCTAACTCTTCTGATGATTCTTTTCAGCATTTTATCAGATTCTTGCTTGCTCGAAATCCTTTCAATAAGAGATGTAACAACTTTCAAAAGAGACGGAACTACATTCCTGATAAGAGCATCAGCCACAACATCGCCTTTCCCGGGGTATACAGAATATCCAAATCATAGGATGCCAGAAACTTGACCCATCGCTCCTGCCTCAGATTAAGATCCTTTTGAGAGAAAAGATATTTCAATGGTTTGTGATCCGTGAATAACTCAAACTTCTCTCCCAAAAGATAGCGTCTCCAGATCTTCAAAGCAAAAACAATGGCTAACAACTCAAGATCGTGTGTAGCGTAGTTCCTTTCATGTGGCTTTAATTGCCGACTCGCATACGCAATTACTCTTCCATTCTGCATCAACACTGCTCCCAGTCCAACTATACAAGCATCTGTATAAACCTTAAATTTTCTCTTCCCATCTAGAATAGCTTGCACAGGTGCACTGGTTAGCCTCGTCTTCAATTCCTGGAAAGCCTCCTGACACTGGGGTGTCCACTTGAATTTAGCTCCTTTGCTTGTCAATTTGGTCAGATGTGAAGAAATCTTGGAATAATCCTTGATAAACTTTCTGTAGTAGCCAGCCAATCCCAGAAAACTACGAACTTCAGTCGGTGTCTTCGGCTGCTTCCACTCCAGAATAGTCTCAACCTTTGCTGGATCTACAGAGATACCTTCTCCAGAAACAATGTGCCCCAAAAATTTGACTTTCGATTTCCAAAAATGGCACTTAGATAATTTCGCCTTCAAAACATGCCTCCTCAATGTCTCCAACACAATTCTCAAATGCTGCTTGTGCTCCTCTTCATACTTAGAGTAGACCAGAATATCATCGATGAACACCAAAACGAACTTATTCAATACATCACAAAAGACTCGGTTCATCAGGTCGACAAAGTAGGCAGGAGCGTTGGTTAACCCGAAAGGCATCACCAACCACTCATAGAAACAATTTGGTCCCCTAAATGCAGTTAAGGTAATATTTTCCTCAGCTACCCTTAACTGATGGAAACCTGATGCTAAATCCAGTTGGGAAAAGACAGAAGCCCCATGCAGCTAGTCAAAGAGATCATCAATACGAGGAAGAGGATATTTATTTCGAATGGTCACTTTGTTCAATTCTCTATAATCTACACAGAACCTTAGCGAGCCATCCGACTTGGTGAAAAACACCGCAGTAGAACCCCAACAAGAAAAACTAGGCCTAACCAACCCTTTCTCCAAAAGATTCTGAGTCTTCTTAACTAACTCCTCCCTCTCTCTACGAGCCATCCTCCTACTAGGCTGAATCACTAGTACCGCTCCTGGAACCAAATCAATGCGAAACTCTATCTCTTGATGCGGAGGCAAACATTTGATTTCCTCGAATACATCAGGGAAATCTTGGACCACATCGATATCTTCAACCTTCTCTTAAGAAGTCTCAACCCCATGTAAAAGACTACTCAAATGAATTCCAGAATTATCACACATCACTCTGGCAATTCTACCCAAATCGATTTCCAGCGAAACCGTTCTCTCATCACAATTCAGGACAGCCTTATACTTATCAAGCCAATCCATTCCCAATATAAGATCAAACCCCTTAAAATTCAACATATAAGGGTCACAAGAAAAACTACGGGACAGATAGGAAATCCTCAAATCCCTACAGATCATATCTAATTTGGTTACCCCTCCTATAGGATTAGATACAAAGATGGGACATTCTACAGTACTAGGGGTAAGAAAGAACTTCTCCACAGATTACAGAGAAATAAAACTCAAAGAAGCACCCAAATCAAACAAAACTTTAATATATTTGCCATCTAAAAATATTGTACCTTTCAATACTCCCTTAACTTTAGATGAAGTAGATGGTGCACCTTCCAAAGCAAATACCTTATTTTGCTGAGCTTTATGAAGTAACGGGCAATCCTTGATCATATGACCTGGTTGGTGGCAATTGAAGTATAGAGATCTTTGAACCAAAGCCGAACCCGGTCCACTATAATGCGACTGCTGCTGCTGCTGAAATACTATCCCGAGACACTTATTCGCCAAGTGACCTTCTTGTTAGCATATATAGCATTTGTGAGGTCCGTTATTACTTCCAGTCTTTTTCTTGTTCTGCTTCCTCCAATTAGGATTGAATTTTCACTTATTTGGATTAGCAAAATTCCCTCCCGATGCTGCTACCGGTGCCATTGATTTCTTATTCATCAAATTCTCATATCTCAGAGCCATATCAATTAACTCAATAAAAGATCCTTTCAAATGTGCCGTCATCTTTTCATGAAATTCTGCCTCAAGCCTTGCACAAACATTTCGTTCTTTTTGAGGGGAGTATTAATGAGCCCTGGTCCACAGCAAGAAAGTTCATTGAATTTAGTCTCATACTCTGCTATAGTCATGCTACCCTGCTTCAAATTCAAAAAATCTCGGTACAGACGAGTTTCCCTGCTGTTGGCATGAATTTCTCCTCGAATAACTCTTTAAATCTTTCCCAAGAAATTTCATCCTCAGAGATATTTGTTGTCGCTGTATCCTACCAAGCTGCAGTGCCTTCCTGCAATTGATATGAAGCCATTTCCCATTTTCGCTCATCAGACAACTTCATACTCTTAAAGATGCGCTCACATGAGCGTAGCCAAGCTTGAACCTCAATTATCGTCTCTGAACCTTTAAATGGTTTACCTCCAAGGTTGGTGAAGTCTTTGCATAAAGCTGTAAAACTAACCTGAGGCGGTACTGGATCTACAGCCTCACTAGCAGTTTGACTTCGTCCATTATCGGTCGAGGTACTGCCCCTACCTCTGCCTCTCCTTCCAGAACTCATGTTGGTAACCTAGACAGGTAATTCAACAAATTTAGATAGGTACATAGCTATATAAAAATACAAATGCGCACTCTCAAGATAGACACTATTCCAGAGCCTAGGTATTATCTCAACTTACGCTCTGGTACCAACTGTGACGACCCGCCTTTCAAACCACAGAAAGACGTATCATCAATAAGAAAAGAAAGAGATAAAAAAGATAGAAAGAAAGAATAACAACATTAGAATCTCACAGTAGAAACGGAACAAAATATAATACATCACATAACTATTACATAGTTTTACATATATCAGAGTTACACAACATCATACAACAAGACAGTCATATATATATATCTGTCATTACATACATCCCAAAATACAACATACATCAACTAACACAGCGGAACTAGATAGATATATACGTCTGGACTTCTGCTCCAAGCTCCTCCAGACTCCAACAATCCAAAACCTATCACTTGGCTACTCAAAAAAATTTAAGTACCCAAGAGTTTATTTAAAACAGAAATGAACTCCAGGTCAGACATGGGTCTGGTGTGAGTAAACGGGTTAAAGTTGTTTAACTTTGAAAATCTTTTGAAAATAAAGGTATCACGTAAGACTTCCCACACATAAACACGGGTAAGTTTTTACCTTACGCTAACCAAAACATTTTATAGAAAATCCAGTGATATTATAATAGTATCTAGGGTTTTCAAGTAAATAGAAAATAGCCGAAATTGTTACATTCATTAAATTCCAGCTACTAGCCACAAAAGTGGGTAATACAATCAAAATCATAGGGTCTCGTAGGGAAAATGGGTTTCCATCAATGGCAGGGCTACTGGGGTACCGCCCTTCACAGTACGGGGCCTAGATCGCCGTACTGAGGATCACTCCCGACCCCCTACAACACAAGGCCCGAACCATTCCTTACTGAACAGTTCCGAACAAGATAACCCCGCAGTTGTGGCCAACAACTGCCCACACAGCCGAAATAAAGGGACATTTAGACAGGGTGTATCTCGTCCTGCTTGGGTGTTACCCACCTAACCTTGCTGCACCTCCCCTGTTTTAGCCATTCCCGGTTGATGAGCCTAGAGGCTGCAATTACCTTTAGAGAACATATCTCTTAGAATGCTCATCGTCCACTTGACGATGTTCTGAAAGCATTCAATCCATACAAGTTCATTCCGGGTTCGAACGAAATCGAAGGCATTATCTCATTATACTCATTTTGGAATCACCCTCAGAGTTAACGACGATAACCCTTGCATTCTGAAACACCATCTCGACCTTCACTTGAGATGCCACGACCTAGCGCTTAATTTGGATCGATGTGGTTTTCGGATAAACATAACTGACACCCGATCTCGGTCTCATCGAAATCCAAATGCCATTTTAAAGGCCAAGTTGTTTAATAGTTTAAACGATTCAATTCAACACTTTGAATTCACATAGCATTTATCACAGATAAATTATACTCAACATCACAGATATATCCAAAGCATATCACAGAGTATCACAGAATATCACCAAATAGATATCACAAAACCAGATATTCTACTTATACAATCATCCATACAGGAATTATTAATCCATGGTATAATTATTTTAATTATCTTAAATTAATTTAATTACTTAAGAATTAATCACTTAATTCTATTTAATTAATTAATTACAAACCTTTTAAATCAATTAATCATTTCTTAATTACCCTTTTAAATCAATTATTTAAACCATAGTTAGTTAATTAATTTCTCCTTAATTATCATTTAATAGCCCTAATTATTAATTAATAAAACTTGATTACTCATTTATTTATCACTAATTACTTAATTAATCAATTATTAATTTCTAATTAATCATTAACCCTTAATTAGTTACTTAATTAATTAACTACTAATTATTTATTAATTAACTTTAATTAGCTAATTTACAATTCCTAATTACAAATTAATTAAACACTTAATTATTAATTAATCAAACTTTAATAACAAATTTACAAATCTCAATTCACTCAGTTAATTACCATTTCAATGAATTAACATTCTTAATTACCTTACAATATAAATTAATTAAATTAGAATCATTATCTTAATTTCCTTCTTATTTAACATTTTACAATCTTCCTTAATAACTTTGAAATCAAATTATTACTAACTTGAAAACTTTAATGTTAATTAATTTTAACACTTATCTTAAGTTAACTACTTAATTAAAATATTAATTAAGATTTAAAAATATTCTAAAGTATTCACTTAAATAATTAAACTTATAATAAATTCTTCACTTAAATTGTCAAACATTAATTAAGTCATTAATATTTAAAATTGGATTAAGATGATTAACTTAAACTTTATTAAGCTATGCACTAGAAAACCCAACCCGAGGAAATATTCAGTTTACTCGAGTTTCCACCCGAGTTTTCCACTATCTTTCCCGAGTCCCCTCTTCTTTTCATACTTTTCTTCTCCCTTTTTTTTCCCGGTTAAGTTTAAGTTAAAATTTAAGTTCAAACTATAATAACTGGTAAGCTTGCTCATGTACTCGGGTTCCAACCCGAAGCAAGCTCTTCATTTACTCTAGCGTCAACTCGAGTTGCTCGCAGCCGAAAATCTCCTAACACCAACTCAAGGTCGTGCACGTGCATGATGCCTCTCCGACGCTCTAGCGAACCACGAATCCTCCGACGAGTCGCGTACTAACGTTATGCTCGATTGCAAAGGTCAACACGATGCCAAAAATTCCAGATCAAAATTTGGCCTTTCATTCGAAATGTAAGAACTGACTGCACCCAGCAAAACGCTTCGCCTCACTCACATCGATCAACCGAGACCTCGAAACTTCGGCTACAACACCCCTCGCCTCCACACAATCACTACCCAAATTTACATACAGCTCGATGCATTAGAGGATCCACAACGACCATTTTTTCAAGTCTCAAAAAACTAGGGTCAGTAATTAAATTTGCCTCCCGCCGTCGCTGCGACGAACTGGAACGCTCGCTGCCAATTTTCCCAACTTCGTCGTTAGCAAATCTAGCTTCGTGTAAAGTTACAACACCCAGTATTTGTTCAATCACCAGAAATTTGTTAAAAAGCATTTTCTGTTCAACTACAAACTGCTCCTTGCATACTCAACTAAAAATCACCGTTTTAGTTTTAAAAATCCTATCTTTGAATATTGATTCAAGTTATAAAATCGAATCGATGTTTTAAAATATTCGAATTAATTTTTCATATGTTCATCTTTTCACTGTAAAACTGAATTTACAAAGTCAATACTTCACTATCAAGCTTAAAACAAATTCTAGGTCATAATTTAAGTTTAAACAAACTTGTTTGTTTGATATTTTAAGCCTAACAAAGATTGGATGATAATATTTTGAATTTTGATTAAATATTCAACTCTGTAACTACAAACAGAGAAGACAGATAAAATAAATTTACACAAATCACTCATATATAAACACAGAGCTATATAAACAAAATACATATGTAGCACAATATTATCAATGAATCATATACACAGATTTAATTAAACTTAAGTCTTTAAAAAAAAAATTACTCATCTGAAATATGTTTGAACAGAGAGCAATACTATTTTCAAAAGGTGCAGTTTTGATCTTCCTGTTTTGTTCAGTAGATTTGTATTTGAGTTTGTAAAAATAGTGACGCTTATATTTTTTTTCTCTGGTTTGCTAAGTTGTGAACGAACTAAAACAAGAGGATGTGCATATATAGATAGAAAAGGTGTTACAGGGAAGGTATTTACTGGTACAACATTTCTTCTTGGTCAGAGATTTTTTTTTCTTTTCTTTGACCAGGTAAGATTTTATAAAACTGAAATGATTTTTATGGAAAATGAAATGACTTGTTTTGTGCTTGAATTGATAGCATTAAATGTAATTGTCTTGTTTCATGTTACATACTTATCCCCATTGATTTTGTATGTACATATATATATATATATATATATTCTTGCCTTACATATACATGTATTTCATAGGTTATATATTTCTAGAACTATCTTATGTTTCCATATAACCATATAATTTATTACTAACATAAATCCTTATTATTTCTATTCGAAGTTTAACTATCAAACATGTAATTTATAACATATATTTTATTTTATACTTATATTTAATATTGATAATATTGATTTTATTTTAAACATTATTATCAATATCTCATTCATACACATATATTTAGATTAAATGTTAATAATGTAGAGCATTAATTAAATCAAATAAGGTAGATTTTATTTTAAATATTTTTGAAAGATTCTATTTTAAATTTTCAAATCAAAGTTTCTTCCAAAATACATACATACATACATACATACATACATACATATATATATATATATATAAATGGTAAATGTCCAAAGTCTTATCTGTTTTTAAAATGATAGGCTTGTATTTTATTTAATTAGATTATATACTTATTAAAATAATATTGCCAAAATCCCGGGTCGTCACAGAAGCACTGAAAAGTTGTTATGAGTAGTCACTACAGCAGACTTAGAGGATTTGGATAAAGGTTCAACATTTCTGAAATATGGTCAGAGTGTAAAAGAGTTTTAGCAAATAGGTTTAGGCACCATTCCAAATAATTCTGGGATAATTCTTACATTACTCGAATGAGCCATACTCAGATCACCAAGGAGACTCGAAGTAGTTTAACTAGGATCATCAGGCATAGAGACAATTTCCATATTTCTCGAAGCATCCTTGATGAAACACCAAGAGGACTCGAAGTCGACTGTTTTTTAATATATTTATCACCAGTAGAACATAAAGAATTATTATTTAGGGCTACAAGTAGACCTTCGGATAGGTGATTAACAATAATATCGTTTTGGACCCCTTTCTTCAATTTATCATCCTTGTTAATATTCCTCCATGATTTTTGAATGGGTTTTAATTTTCTTTTTCCTTTAAATAAGAGACCTTTCTTCTCTTTTCAAACCATAGCTGACTTGAAAGTGTTATTGTCTCCATTCACATCATGTATCTTATCTTTCTGATTCTCACCGACCACAACCTTTTTAGTGCCATTTCTTTTTCACAACTAACAGTAGCATTGTAATGACCTGCTATTTTGGACCATTCAAATAGACAATAATCCACACATGTCGGACTTGAATTGCTCAGAATATAAGATTGTTAATTTAAAATTTGGCAAAGCTCAGCATATACAGTAAATAAATCAATCACAGAATCATAGAGTAATATAATGTAGCGGAATAGATAAATAGTAGTTCATGAAGCTACTATACGAACATCAGAGTTAGAAATAAAATACAGCAAGATAACTCAAATACATGTGTCTCGAATACAAACATATGACATCTTTGAACCAATCAACTGAAAAAACTGAAAGCTGAATCGAAAGTTAGATCTCCAAATGAGCTCCAAACTCCAAAGGTGAGTCTCAAATTCTGTATCACTCAGTCTGACCCGAGCGTAAAACGAAACACAAAACACTCGAGTAAGGATTAACATTCTTATATAAATAAATCCAACTCAAGTGAAATATCAACTGAAATACAATTAACTTAAAAGATGTTTGGGATAACCATCCTCTAAGGATCCGTGGAACTATCTACAATGTAGAAAATATACACTATAACACCATGGTCATTTCAATAAATTTATACTTCAAAACCAAATTGTCATTTCCATTAAATATATGCATATATATATATATATTTCTTAAATTTCACAAATAGATTCCAATCAATTCGAGTTTCAAATTCACATTTAATTCAATTTAGATTTATCCATTTTAATTTAATTCAGTTTCTAAATAATAAATTCAAATTTTATTGATTTCAAATACAGATCTGGATCACAAATAAACCGTTTAAATTCCAGCATTTCAAAGCTTTAGTATTCAACATTTTCAAAGTTCAATTTAACGGTTTCATATAGATCTCGATTTAACTCATTATTATTTAGTCTAGAAATATTCACTTAATAAATTCAGTATTTTTAAATAACCTCAATTAACCCTTAAACTAAATGTTCCTTTCGATTTGTTTAAACTTGATATATCCATTTAGTCACTTTAAATCAAAAATCAAATTATAAAAATAAATCATAAACTTCAACTTCAATAGTTCAAATCGATTAAATTTAGTAGAATACTTAATTAAATACAATCCCAATTAATTCTGCTTTATCTTCTCAACCTTAACATATTCAAATTATTACAACAATCTATTTTGATATATAGATTTAAATAAATACTTAATCATATTATATGTATTAAATCAATCTCAATAATATTATTATTAACTCTCTATATAAAATTACCATATATATATATATATAATATTTTAAGAACCAATATTTATTAAAAACCATATATTTCTTTTCAAAACCATAGAATTTTTTTTCAAACATTTATATACGGATCAACGGAGTCTGTATATATTTTCCTATCCTCTGGTCAAGTGATATGGATGTTTATCATTTCAATCCATAATACATACGGGTATATATCATTTCGACCCGCAATCTCAAATTCAATTCAATGAAAATCACGTGGTTTTATCATTTGAACCCATAATGATTTTCTCCTATTCTAAAGTCCGTTCGGGTATGTATCATTTTAACCCATAGTGAATTCTATACTAACAGGAACTTGCAGAGTGATAACAGATAATATAAATATAACAACATGCATATATCATCAATAACAATACAATATAAACAACAGGATGTGGTGTCATATCCCACATGTGAACGGTTACAGATAATAGCATATATAACAATTTAAATAACAACAGCAGCATATTTCAATTTTCGTTTCAATTGAAATCAAATTTAGTAAATAAAAGAACGTTAATCGTGAGTGATTGCTCAACTTTCGAGGCTAGATAGATTTGACAAAGAAACGAGCTATGAATCCAGACATGAATTTCAAAGCAAAGCACGATTGAACACAAATTCAACGATTAAAACTGAAAATGAGGAATCAATGAGAAAATCAATCAGTTTAATATATATACAGGAAAAATATATATTATTATTATTTCATAAAAATCATCTTAATTTCAGAAAAATATTAAAATAATATGTGTGTGTGTATATATATAATCAAATCACTATCCTTAAAACTCATATTTTTAAAATATTATAACCAAAATCTTATATATATATATATATTCAAACTATATATAATACAGTATATATGCATACCCATATTTCAATAAATAAATTCAGTGCGAATATACATATATGCATAACAAAAGAAGAGAAAGCTTTATATTCAATGTACAAATATGCATAGATATTAGAGCTACATACTTTACTGTATCCTAAACATATACTATATGTATATAATATAGGAAAAATCTAAACACATTATATGTAGCAACAATTTAAAATAAAACAGAAGAATCAAAACAACCTAAAATTCACATACTTATGAATATATAAGTTGCTGATATAAATCTCATATACCCTAACAGATGTGTTATATAACTCTTTAATATAAATACTCTAAGCAAATTTTTAGTACACATATAAATAACTCACAGATTTATGCGTATAGGCTTTTACATAAATGAATAGTGAATGATATAAACTTATATAGTATATGCAAACTATATGTATAATATATCAATACCAAAATATGCTATAATACAACCTATCATAAAATGCAAATATTTGAAACAAAAATATATTAAAATTATATACTTTAAAACTGCTTTAGATACATATATGCTATATATATCCTAAAACCACCTACCAAATATATAATACAAAAATCACAAAAATCTTCAGATCTGACTTAAATAAAATCAAGTAACTCTTTGGAAGTGCCTTCAGTTCTGTTCTAAATCCAGAACAGACTTGTATGGATTGTACGTCTGACATTACATTTTGAGATATAAAGCAGATTTCTTTCAAATACATTTCCGTTGGTGGCAGAGAATTTATCCTCTTAGCTTAACACCCTTAGAGGTTATGTAGTTGAAGGTTATCAGCGATATGTTCCCAACTTGGTAATGTGGCATGCTGAGTGATGCTTGATCATTTGTTGATCAAAGCGTGGCTTCTGTAAAAAGCGTAGCTTTGTGTACGAGACTTCGTCGAGCCTCACAACCTGGTAATGGTCGAAACAGGAATCGTGGCAGCAAGGTTTCAGGGGTAGCTTCCCTAGGGTATGACCATTCCTTCTGGAAAGGGGTAGTATCATGGTATAGAGCCCAGATACTTACTCATGTGGATACACTATATCTATTACTGTGTGGTTTTGTTGGAATCGAGGCCTCGTATAAAGGTCCAAAAGGACCGGGGGTGGTATATCTGAGGTTTCTTACTCCCTGGGAAAGGGGTAGCCGGCCTTGTGTTGGCAGAGATCCATTTGGGATGCTCGGGGACGTCCTTCCAGAGGCGTTCCATTTCGGTATGGGAAGTTCCTTTACCCGACCATTTGTTGGAAATCCATTCTTCAAATACGTACCTTGTACAGTTTTAGTTGTATTACCTGCCATCTACTTATGGTGGCGCCCCACTGTTTGAATGGTAGCTATAGTAGGCATAGTTCGAAATATCTATGTTGGCTAAGATTTATATCTTTACTTTCGAAATGATTTTTACTACACTATGCACTAGTAATAATATCAAATGGTTCTTTTTAATGCGTATCAAGTATCTTTGACTATCATAAGGAGAAATCTCCTCCGATTCTGCGTTTGCATTGTGTGTGTGTGCGGGAGGCCTTATGGTAGTCTCATTTCTAAAAAGCATTGCGAATCTATTTTAAAATATTTCTTTGTTTGTTTTTAAAGATAAACTGTTTTTTTTGCTCACACCAGTTCCATGACTGATCCGGAGCTTATTGTTTCTTTCCTAAACTGGGTGCTCAAAATTTTTCTACACGAGCAGTCTAGAGTTGGGTTTTTCAGATAGTCAGGTTTAGTAGATTGTCTGGAGCTAGTTCAATCTTTGGATATTGACTGCACTTGCTTATCCTTGTGCATCGTTATTGGGAGTTCGAGCTATTGTTGGATTGGTTTTTGGAAATGGAGTTGCAGTTTTTTGAGTTCTTCCTTGAAGACTATCTTAGAGTTATTTGTTCTGTTGCTAGTGTTATCTATTTTCTTTCCACTGCTATTTTTATTGTATCATATCTCTGATGTATATTGACATCTATTGGATCATCTGTTGTATCAGATATTGTATCAAAGCCGTATATCAATGTATTATTCTTTTATTCCACTGTGTTATTTACTTAATGTTGTTATAAGCTCCGGCGAACCGGATTTGAACGGTCGAATCTATGGCATTCGAATACGATATGTAGTATGGATGTCGATTTTCGAGCGCGAAAAATCCAATTCGTTACATGTGGTATCGGAGCTAAGGTTAAAACTTTAGCTCAGCAGTATAACACATTAAGTAGCTCATTAGAGATAGGGTGAAGTAAACCCTAGAATGAGTATATTCCTAAGATATCTGTTTGAATGCCTCAGTAAATTCTCTTTCTATCCACTGATAGTGAGTATGAGTGCAAGAAGAGAACAAGATAGGGGACAGGGGAGTACCACTATAAATGGTCAATACCCTGCAACAGTGGAAACAATTTTTCTCTATCAAATTTTCTTTGATTCGTTTCTAAATTCTTTTGATTGCTTCGTGACAGTTACAAGAAGAAGTTTCGGTGTGATGATGGCCCTACGAATCGTTGTAGAAATTTTTTACTTCGTATCTTCATCAGTTTCTTATCAGTTTTTTGATTTAAACTTTTATAAATAGGAATAAATTGGAAATTTTAAATTGAGTTAATTTGATAATAGGATATAAATTTGAATTGAATCGATAAAACGATTTCGTTTAAAACCAAATTTGAAATTCTATTGTAATTTCTTGGGTCCGATATGTTCTACAAATGGTTAGTTATCCCTTCGAACTAACCAGTGCCCTTGCATATTTGTAGATCTGAAAAGATATTTCTCTATCTTTCATCTATCTTCGTTATCTCTCTATGGCGAATTTCGAGGACGAAATTCCTTTTAAGGGGAGAAGTCTGTAACGATCCCGGATTTTTATAAATTTTATTTATAATTAAATTAAATTTTGATTTAAAATGGTGAAATTAGAATTGATAAATTGATTTGAAAAGTAAAATTGAAGTCTTTAAATAAAAAAAATATAAATATCTCAAATAATTTTATAGAAATAGAAATTTATTTATATTTAACAAATTAATACAATACAAGAAACAAAAGAAATAAAACATAGAATAAAACACATTAAACAAATTAGTTAAGAAACAAACACAACTAAAACAAATTTTAAAATATGTACATAAAGTAAAATAAATATCTATCAAACATAAACAAAACAAACAAATGGAAATAAAAAAAAGTGATCTGCATAAGCATATAAAACAAAGGCAATAAAATAAATGGCTGAAACAAACAAGAAACAAAAATACATATGAATGTACTTGCTAAAGAAAAGAAACAACACTTAAATATGTAATCAGACAAAGCAAAAAGAATTAATATGAAAGTGTATAAAACAAATATAAAACAAAAGTATGTAGGCTGTAGCTTATAAGGCAAGTAAAAGAAACAAAGATACATAAAACAAAGATCAGGTTGAACATGAGAAAAGAAAGATGTGTACTAGCTTATAAAATAAAACAAAGACCTGGAAGAAAAACAAAAGCATGAAGACAATAAACATATATTTAACTAAAGTAAAGTACAAAGAAAAGTAATACAAAATCATCTCAGCACAATCAAATAAAAGCAAGATAAGTATGGCTGAAGTAAACAAATTGTACAAAATAGTGTATACCCTACTGTACAAACATAAGAACATCCCTGTAAACCTATATTTGATATTAACTTCTCATTAATGCTTTCAACCTCAGCCACGATGTATATCATATCAGCCTAGATCTTGTTTAATAAATCAAAGAAAATTGCATCACCCTGTAACTTCTCTTCTATATATCAAATTTCCTATTTATTTTAGTTTGTTCAAAACATAACTAAGCAAAAGCAAGTGTCACTCAAAACTTAAACAAAATTCAACCTGAAGACTTAAAAGCTTCAGCAAGAAAAGAACTCAAGCCTGTTCAACATTATCAAGCTCTGTACTTTCTACTAAAAGCAATGTGAGTAACATTTTTCTTCAAAATTTAAAGGTTTAAATCTGTGCAAGTATATCTTAGATATGTATGTTTGTGCATATATGATTATCTGTGTATATGGGAAGATTGAAGTATAATATGCAGGCTATTGTTTTAAAATGCATCTGTTCTTAGTTCAAAATGCAAACTGTGGTTTCAAAATTCATTTGCTCTCTTTCTAATTGATGATTGAACTTAAGATTCAAACAAAGGATGTTTGTATCATTATAAACTAAGTTAAAAAAATTCAATTAAGATTAAAACAACCTAAAAATTTTCTCTGGAAACCCAAATTTCTAAACAAACTTAAGATTAGCCAAATTTCAATCTTCACAAATCATTGATTCAGGTATCTAACTTAAATCCTTACCGGAAGCGATGATTTTTAAGGTGGGTTTTATGATTTTTAGTGGGGTGGTTTGGTAGCAGTTCGAAGATGATCGTGGTAGGTATTTCGATCGATTTCCGGCATTGTGACGATCTAGGGAGGTCGAGTTGCCTCGTGGAGATGGAGGGGTCTATGGTGGTCATGGGAAAAATGCAGCGATGGTCGCCCGATGACCATGGAAGCGGCGGCGATTGTTTGAAGTTTTTAAACCTAATTTTCACTGTTCAGGGAATATCGATCACCACAGCCAGTTCAGGCGATCGAGTGTCACGCAAGTTTGAGGGGAGGTAGAGGGGAGATGGACGAAGCTGCGGTCGGAGTTTGGTGGCCTCCGGTGGTCGGAGCTCGAACGCATGACGTTGCCAGGTTTGAGGGGAAGTGGGGTAGTGTGTTCCAGGTTTTAGTATCAAGTTCGATTTTTTCGATTTTCGAATGATGGACGTGGTTCTGATGGTGGTGAAAGGACCGGGGGTGATAGTCGACTTGCTCGTTGACGCAATGATGACCGGAGTCGATCATCAACGGTGTGCATGTGCACCATGCCATCGTTGTGACTGGGTAGTTTCGCGTCCAAGGGAAGGGATGATGTTCCATCGGGTTAGGTCTCGCGTGAATGCCTGTGCAAATCGAAGTAAAATAGAAGAGCCTCGGGTAATTTTTCTTTTGTTTAGGTTTTAAAACAAAATCTGCTCCTATTTGAAGTTTAAATTCAATTTTAAAGTTTTAAAGCAAGCTTAGAACTAATATTTAAATCAGGGAATTAAATAAGTTTTCATTATTAAATAGTTTACTAACTTAAAGGTGTTTAAGTATTTAAGAGGATTTAAAAGAATATAAATATAACTTGGTGAAATTGGAATTTTAAATCTTGGGTTTAAAATGAAATTTAGGAAGGTAAGTTTGAAATTAAAAGATTTCAAACATATTTGCAAATGATATTTAAATCACTACTAAGAATGAGTTCACCTTAAATTTAATAAAGATTGAATGAATTGTATTACATGAATTATTAAATTAGTTAGAATGGATAATTAATGTTTTGAATCAATTTAATTAGTAATTGTAAGTTTAACTTTATTAATTAAGGTTTAATTTCTTAAACAATTAATAAATTGGTTAATTAATTATGTAATTGGTTTAAAAGAATTGATTTAAATTGATATGATTAATCAAGAGTAATTTAATTAATTTAAGAAAATTATTTGATAATTGGATATGTGAATTTACTTAGTGAAATTAATGGAGATAATTAATTATGGGATAATTAATTTATTTAATGAATAATTAAGGAATTGATTAATTGATGTAATTAATTAAGGTGATTGATTAATTAATTTATATCAAATGATTTGTAATTAATTAATCAAGGTTGGATACTTTATCATAAGTAATTAAATTGAATTAATTAGGATTAAACAATTAATTAACCCTACTTATAAATGATTATTAAATGCTTGACCTTAGTTATGAATTATCGTATTATATGTGATGCCTTGAAATTGATTGTCCTATCTGATCTGTGATATTTTGTTCTGTGATTGTGTATAATTTATCCATTCATTTACATTGTTATATTATCTGTGAATCTGTGAATGGACGATAAGCGTTATAGCTTATATCGCTCATCAACTATATTCTGTGTTTGATCTGTGATGATTGAATGATGTTGCACTATTGTGTTAAACCCCTAGACCACACTTATACACACACCAATATGGATTTCACGAGGAAATCGATTAAGTCACAGATTTTTGAAATAGTTTTAAATTTGAATATTTGAATTCAAATGTTTTGGAAATGGATTGGGTTTAAAGAGAAAAGCTTTAGAAATGGAATTTCAAAGATGAAATTTATTTTGAATAACTTGATTGAGTTTTGAAATTTAGATATTTTGATTTAAATTTGAATTCAATATTTGAAATTGAATTCTACGATTTGGAAACTAGGATATAAAGAAAAGTTATTCAACTTATAAATGAGTTATATGGGTTTTTAAACCATTTTAAATGTATTGATTTGGGAATTTGAATTTAAATTCAAGGGCTTTAACTCGTGTAAATAAAAATTGGATCTTTCTGAAATGAAACTATTCATTTTCAAAAAAATAAAAGCTTTCATATAAGAAGTGAACTTCCAAATTATGTTAAAAAGGGATTTCAAGTTAAAAATGAAAATGATTTTTCCAAGTTATGGAAACGGTTTGAAAGCTATAAGTTAAATCGTTAATTTAAAGATTTAAACGAGTTAATCTAAATGAAATGGAAATTGTTTTTGAAATTCGTAAATGGATCTTTGTGAAAATGGGTGAACTTAGTGAAATAAATCTTTTGTTTAAAAAGATTTGAAATGGTAATTGGTTTAAATCATTTGAAAGAAAATTTTGAATTATTAAGTTGTGACTGAATTGAAATCCCATATCCATATGTTTTAAATGTTGCGCTCACTATTCGAGTTAGCCGGGAAAGGACCTTTGGGTCGTATAACCCATTCCGAATATGTGATTCGTCGTTATGGATAGCATTTGAAGAACGGCGATGAAGACCGAGTATTTGCGAGAGTGATAGGATGACCTATCGATTATCTCTGCACTGAGCCGCGCCGGTGTAGAGACTCCCTAAGTGATGGGAAGTTCAATCGGGATTGTGAATACCCGGATTTCAAGGACTTCTTTGGAAGTGCCTTCAGTTCTGTTCTAAATCCAGAACAGACTTGTATGGATTGTACGTCTGACATTACATTTTGAGATATAAAGCATATTTCTTTCAAATACATTTCCGTTGGTGGCGGAGAATTTATTCTCTTAGCTTAACACCCTTAGAGGTTATGTAGTTGAAGGTTATCAGCGATATGTTCCCAACTTGGTAATGTGGCATGCTGAGTGCTGCTGTTCATTTGTTGATCAAAGCGTGGCTTTTGTAAAAAGCGTAGCTTTGTGGACGAGACTTCGTCGAGCCTCACAACCCGGTAATGGTCGAAACAGGAATCGTGGCAGCAAGGTTTCAGGAGTAGCTTCCCTAGGGTATGACCATTCCTTCTGGAAAGGGGTAGTACCATGGTATGGAGCCCAGATACTTACTCATGTCGATACACTATATCTATTACTGTGTGGTGTTGTTGGAATCGAGGCCTCGTATAGAGGTCCAAAAGGACCGGGGGTGGTATATCTGAGGTTTCTTACTCCCTGGGAAAGGGGTACCCGGCCTTGTGTTGGCAGAGATCCATTTGGGATGCTCGGGGACGTCCTTCCAGAGGCGTTCCATTTCGGTATGGGAAGTTCCTTTGCCCGGCCATTTGTTGCAAATCCATTCTTCAAATACGTACCTTGTATGGTTTTAGTTGTATTACCTGCCATCTACTTATGGTGGCGCCCCACTGTTTGGATGGTAGCTATAGTAGGCATAGTTCGAAATGTCTATGTTGTCTAAGATTTATATCTTTACTTTCGAAATGATTTTTACTACACTATGCACTAGTAATAATATCAAATGGTTCTTTTTAATGCGTATCAAGTATCTTTGACTATTATAAGGAGAAATCTCCTCCGATTCTGCGTTTGCATTGTGTGTGCGGGAGGCCTTATGGTAGTCTCATTTCTAAAAAGCATTGCGAATCTATTTTAAAATATTTCTTTGTTTGTTTTTAAAGATAAACTGTTTTTGTTGCTCACACCAGTCCCATGACTGATCCGGAGTTTATTGTTTCTTTCCTAAACTCTGGGTACTCAAAATTTTTCTACACGAGCAGTCTAGAGTTGGGTTTTTCAGATAGTCAGGTTTAGTAGATTGTCTGGAGCTAGTTCAGTCTTTGGATATGGAATGCACTTGCTTATCCTTGTGCATCGTTATTGGGAGTTCAAGCTATTGTTGGATTGGTTTTTGGAAATGGAGTTGCAGTTTTTGGAGTTCTTCCCTGAAGAATATCTTAGAGTTATTTGTTCTGCTACTAGTGTTATCTATTTTCTTTCCGCTGCTATTTTTATTGTATCATATCTCTGATGTATATTGATATCTATTGGATCATCTGTTGTATCAGATATTGTATCAAAACTGTATATCAATGTATTATTCTTTTATTCCATTGTGTTATTTACTTAATGGTGTTATAAGCTCCAGCGAACCGGATTTGAACGGTCGAATCTATGGCATTCGAATACGATATGAAGTATGGATGTCGATTTTCGAGCGCGAAAAATCCAGTTCGTTACAAAAGCTACCGAAGTAGCCTCTTCCCCACTCAGAAACTCGAAAATCAATGTCAATAATGCATGCATTCATCACCGAAATTATTTTCCAGCGACATAAGTGGGTTTTGGACTTCTATTTTCTCGTAGACTTCTTTTAAAATCTCTTCAAAATCATTGGAATTCATTCGAATTCATTTGAAACATTTCTTATTCGAAAAATATCTTTAAATCATATTATTATTATTATATATTTTCCAAAATCTTAAAACCGATTTCAAAACACCGGAGTTTGATTCCTCGAAATTAAAATTCAATACCCTTCAGTTATAAATCGTTTTTATATAAATCAAATTTCTTATAAAATTTTCAAAATTTCAAACCCTTTCGAAACTTCAAATTCTCGTTTTTAAAAGGTATATAATCCTTATCGAAATCATTTCACTTTTATATATAAAATGTGGTCACCCTTATCAAAATAATAATTTCGATGTATGAACAATTTCAATATACAACCGAACATAAATTTCCAAGGAATGATTCAAGGATGAATTTCAAAAAAACAGAGGTTCAAATTTAAAGAAATTCTAATCAAATAGAATTCTGGTTCGAAGATAAGCTCGAACGAAGATGAGATAATTTAATTACCAAATAGAAGATGGATAAGCCTATATAAGTCGCGGGTGACCTTAACTAGTCAACCGTGACTTCAGGAATATAATCAATGCGGAAATCTAAGGCAAATCGACCTTCGATTGCCATACGTAGAATCCAGGTAGAGCAGGAGATAGATAGCATCCCCGAGGATACAGAAATCTCCGATGAAACAATGCCAATTGTGACGGAGTTTCACCCCTTTACAAATCATTCAAGGATTTGCGGAATCACCGATCTTTATAGAGGTCATTCAAAGTGGAGTTATGGAATGCTCCAACATCAAAAGAATACAAATATGGGAGACAGGAATGGACTTTAAAACAAGTGGAAGCGCTCCAAAGTTCAAAGGAATCCTTAATCGATAAGAATCCTAACCAAGAGATTACTAGCAAGGTGGATACAGAAGGAATGAAGTTAGAAAATCTTGATTTCAAAATAAGAAAATTTATACTAATATAATCTTTGAAAATCCTTTAAAATCTTTTGGAAATCATTTTATACTTTGAAAATACGTTCTCTCACAAAGAAATGATTATGAGATCGATTTCACTCATTCTAGGGTATTTCTACCCTATCTCTAATGAGTTTTTGCTCAGCAGGCTATGGTTTGCCTAAAATCAAAGCTCTGATACCAACTGTAACGACCTGCTATTTTGACCATTCAAATCAACAATAATCCATACATGTCGGACTTGAATTGCTCAAAATATCAGATTGTTAATTTAAAATTTGGCAAAGCTCACAATATACAGTAAATAAATCAATCACAAAATCACAGAGTAATATAATGCAGTAGAATAGATAAATAGTAGTTCATGAAGCTACTATATAGACATCAGAGTTAGAAATAAAATACAGAAGGATAACTCAAATACACTGAAGTCTTGAATACAAACAAATGACATCTTTGAACCAATCCACTGGAAAAACTGAAAGCTGAATCGATAGTTGGTTCTCTAAATGAGCTCCAAACTCCAAAGGTAAGTCTCAAATTCTGTATCACTCAGTCTGACCTGAGCGTAAAACGAAACACAAAACACTCGAGTCAGGATTAACATTCTTATATCAATAAATCAACTCAAGTGAAATATCAACTGAAATATAATTAACTTAAAGGATGTTTGGGATAACCATCCTCTAAGGATTCGTAGAACTATCTACAATGCAGAAAATATACACTATAACACCGTGGTCATTTTAATAAATTTATACTTCAAAACCAAATTGTCATTTCCATTAAATATATATATATATATATATATATATATATATACATATTTCCTAAATTTCACAAATAGATTACAATCAATTCGAGTTCCAAATTCACATTAATTCAATTTAGATTTATCCATTTTAATTCAATTCAGTTTCTAAATAACAAATTCAAATTTTATTGATTTCAAATACAGATTTGGATCACAAATAAACCATTTAAATTCCAGAATTTCAAAGCTTTAGTATTCAACATTTTCAAAGTTCAATTTAATGGTTTCATATAGATCTCGATTTAACTGATTATTATTTAGTCTAGAAATATTCAGTTAATAAATTCAGTATTTTTAAATAACCTTAATTTACCCTTAAACTAAATGTTCCTTTCAATTTGTTTAAACTTGAAATATCCATTTAGTCATTTTAAATCAAAAATCAAATAATAAAAATAAATTTTAAACTTCAACTTCAATAGTTCAAATCGATTAAATTTAGTAGAATTCTTAATTAAATACAATATCAGTTAATTCAGCTTTATCTTCTCAACCTTAACTTATTCAAATTATTATAACAATCTATTTTGATATATAGCTTTAAATAAATACTTAATCATATTATATGTTTTAAATCAATCTCAATAATATTATTATTAACTCTTTATATAAAATTACCATATATATATACACACACAATATTTTAAGAACCAATATTTATTAAAAACCATATATTTCTTTTCAAAACCATAGATTTTTTTTTTCAAACATCTATATATGGACCAACAGTGTCTGTATAAATTTTCCTATCCTATGGTCAAGTGATACGTATATTTATCATTTCAATCCGTAATATATATGGGTAGATGTCATTTCGATCAAATTCAATTCAATGAAAACCGCTTGGTTTTATCATTTCAACCCATAACGATTTTCTCCTATTCTAAAGTCCATTTGGGTATGTATCATTTCAACCCATCGATACTAACAGGGAACTTGCAGAGTGATAACAGATAATATAAATATAACAACAGGCATATATCATCAATAACAATATAATATAAACAACAGGATATGATGTCATATCCCACATGTAAACGGTTACAGATAATAGCATATATAACAATTTAAATAATTATAGTTGCATATTTGAATTGTCGTTTCAATTGAAATCAAATTTAATAAATAAAAGAACGTTAATCGTGAGTGATTGCTCACCTTTCGTGGCTAGATAGATATGACAAAGAAACGAGCTATGAATCCAGGCACGAATTTCAAAGCAAAGCACGATTGAACACAAATTCAACGGTCAATGCTGAAAATGAGGAATCGATGAGAAAATCAATCGGTTTAATATATACAGAAAATATATATTACTATTTTATAAAAATCAATATCTTAATTTCAGAAAAATATTAAAATAATATGTATATATATACAATTAAATCACTATCCTTCAAACACATATTTCTAAAATATTATAACCAAAATCTTACATATATATATATTCAAACTATATATAATACAGTATATATGCAGACCCATATTTTAGTAAATATATGCACCGCGAATATACATATATGCATAACAAAAGAAGAGAAAGCTTTATATTCAATATACAAATATGCATAGATATTAGAGCTACATACTTTACTGTACCTTAAACATATACTATATGTATATAATATGGGAAAAATCTAAACACATTATATGTAGCAGCAATTTAAAATAAAAACAGAAGAATCAAAACAGCCTAAAATTAACATACTTATGAATATATAAGTTGCTGATATAAATTTCTTATACCCTAACAAACGTGTTATATAACTCTTTAATATAAATACTCTAAGCAAATTTTTAGTACACATATAAATAACTCACAGATTTATGCATATAGGCTTTTACATAAATGAATAATGAATGATATAAACTTATATAGTATATGCAAACTATATATATAATATATCAATACCAAAATCTGCTATAGTACAACCTATCATAAATTGCAAATATTTGAAACACAAATATAGTAAAATTATATACTTTGAAATAGCTTTAGATACATATATGCTATATATATTCTAAAACCACCTACCAAATATATAACACAAAAATCACAAAAATCTTCAGATCTGACTTAAATAAAATCAAGTAACTCATTTTATTAAAGCTTATACCCATTAACCGATCCAATACCAACTTATAAAATTTATATACTTTAAAACAATAATTTAAAGCATAGATTGATAGAGAAATATATATACATAAACCCATTATAATTTTACACATACCTCTATATATACACACAGAGAAACACAGCAAGGGCAGATATGGAGGATGGCGTGGCACACGAGGAGATGGGTAGGCAGAGAAGGTGGTGGTGGCTGAGCCAAGCTAAATAAGAGGAAGTAAGGCAAAACAAAGGAAAATTCAATAGAAAAGTGAAGAAAAAAGTAAAAAAAAAGAAGCCATTACCTATTTTTCACTGATTTGAAAATAAGCGTGAGAAAGAAACGAGGAAAAAGTTTTTTTCACGTGAAAAAGTGATATAGGCGCCTAGGGTTAAGGAATGTACGACAAAATTTGTGGAGAAGTTATGGTAGGAAATCAGGGGGTGGAAAGATATAAGGGCAAGAAATCAAACGTAACGTATGCCTATAATTAAAACAAATAACGTATCTTAATTGATGCGTTTCCTATATATTAAAGAAAGATGTATACAAAAAGCTTCACTAAACTAATAAATACATTTTAAAAGATATGCCCTTTAAGGCAATAACGTATATGTATTTGAAATTTCTTTCTAAGAAATAAATAAGGAATCTAAACACTTACCATTTAATTAATAAATGAATGTCTAAATAGAAAATAAGGTAGAGATGGTATTATGAAAAGAAAAAAAATATTTTTATGAAAAGCAGGAAATAAATAAAGAAAATACTTTATTTAACGTAAACTAGAATTAAAAATTTAAATAAAATTCAACCGACTTTGGAAAATTTCTACAACACTTCTAAACAAATAAAAGTCAAGTAAATAGAATAAATGCTGAAAAAAATAAAGTGTAAATGAAAATAAAATAAGGTCTCAAGAAAATAGAAAAACAAATAAAGAATTACTTTAATTAATTGAAACTAGAAATTAAAAATTGTAAACAAAATACGACTGACGTTGGAAAATTTCAATTACACTTTTAAAAATGTTTTTAAAACTAAAATATATACATCCCATGTCATGTTACACATGTAAACATAAATTAGAACATGACATGACAAATAAAATATTATTTACATAAAAATAAAATAAACAATTTTGTTAAATACAACAAATTACATCCAATAGTGTAAAAAGCATAACTTTTGCAATATTTATCAAATTTCAACGAAACGAAAAACAGTATCCTTAGAATTTTATTTACTTTCAAAAAATAAATATAAAATTCAAAATTTCAAAATTTAATTTTTTAAATTAAAGTCAAAGTTTGACCATATTGACCAAAATTCACCTTTTTGGAAAATATTCTATTTATTCATGTTTGGAATCTTAATTCACATCAAAATCAAAATTTATATTTAAAATAACAAAAATATCTATTTTAATTAACAAAATAAAGTTTTTGAATCAAAATTCAATTTAAAATAATTAAAATATACACTTAACATAATGACAAAATACAAGGTTGTTACAAGCATGGCCAATTCTTTTGCAATAGGTACACAATAAATGTTTCTATGAATACTCAATTAGAACATCAGGACATGCACCATCACCTACTACCAAGCTTTCAGGAAGTTCTTTTTTAGGAGAAATCGCTATCAAATATTTGGTATACTCAAATCTTTTGAGACTTTCTATATTTCAACGAAGCAAATCAATTTACCAAGGTGGCAAGCCAACCAGTTAATACCAAGGAGAGTCCATGTGTTATATCTATATATATGTATGTATGTATATTGGTATATGTTATGTTATTTTAAAATTTTTAAGATAAAATAAGTATATGTATGTATATAAGATATATTTTCAAAATTAATATAATTTAATTATAGTTACTTAATTAAGTTAATTAATTAGAGGTTAATTAATTAAATAAAAATACACATATATAAGATATATGTGATATTCTATAAAGGTTATAGGATGAATACACATACATTTATATGATATAGTTATTACTATAAAGGTTATAGTATATGCTATAAAGGTTATAGAAGACATGTCCAATTTAAAAATTGTGTTAGAATACTAATGTACAATTAATTTAAGAGTTAATTAAATTAATTAAATAAAATTTAGTTAATATAATGTTATACATAAGATTATTGTATAAGTTAATTAAAATATAAAAGTAATATAATGATAAAACTTTTTAATATGAGTGTATAAATTAAAAGTTGAACCTTAAGAAACCCTTAATAAACTTAAGGAATAAATACATATGTCTAGTATATATATTGTTATTTCAGATGTGTCTAGCACTTAAATCACGAGTGTATTTCATAAGAAATACATTATTCCATAAGTCGATATCACTCAATTTAATAAACTGAAGATTACGAATCTTTAATATAAAGTTGTCATCTATCATTTGTATATTAATGGATCACTTACATATTCTTTAGTTTTTGAGCGTTCCTTGAGCTAGATATGTTATGTGTAGTACTACTAATATATTAAATAGACGAGGTAGGATAACTACACGTATCTGTTGAGCTTTCCTTAAGGTACGTGCATTATGCCTAGGCCATCATGAAATGATGGGCCTGCTGAATAATCCCACTTTACTTGTTGAGCTTTCCTCAAGGTAAAGGTGTGATTAAGAGTTGTATATAATACAATCGATAAGGAGTTATCCATCATATGTAGGCCTATAATTGTTTGATCTTTCCTCAAGGTTAGAACCCCAAGGCATACGAGTCCTAACACCCACCAGTAAAGTCAAATGACTTCTATGTTTCACTTAGGGTTCGGAGAAACATCAAAGACTAGTGGGAGCCTTATTAGAGAAATGAAATGATAGCGTTTAACCTTTCTAATATTGTAAGAATATATGCTATATAATGTTATAATATTCTACATTGATAAATTTGTGCATTTAAAATGATTGATAAAACGTTTATCAATTAAGATATACAAATTAACTGAATTGAAAATTGACAAATAGAAATATAAAATATACTTACTAATTAGTGCTTATTGCATGTTAACGTTTCAACACTCGTGCAACCGCCTGACTTTAAAACTACTTAATACATTCGTAATTCGGTTGCTGATGTGTTTATTTAGTCAAGACCGTGTATTGCATTCTATGTGTTCCAAACTTAAAACCAATACGAGACTATGGATATTTGATCTATATATAATGACATATAAGTGTTATATGGTGGATGGCCACTGTTTGTAACGTACGATACTTTGATGAAATTAGTTCATTTAAGCAAAAAAACAAACCATACTATAAGATCAACTATTTAATTTGATTGATTATAATAATGATCATATTGCATTAAATGTAACGCAAGGCCAAAAGTACAATATAAATCTAAGAACCCGACCACAGAAATGTCAGTTTGATCAGTTTACGCAAAGTGCAACAATTTAATGTCCTTAAATGTTAAGGATGATCGAGTGCACTTTTGTAAAGAGTTTATTATGATATTGTAGGAAATGGTATTCTTTTGAATGGTTTAACCATTTAGAAAGAAAAATGAATGTACAAGAGTAGATGTGATTTATGGTACATTTGGTATGAAGATTGTGAATAGTCACTTCTACTTCATAAAGAAACATCAAAAACGAGAACTGTAATAATAATAATAGTTAATAGTTAACATTGGAATGAGAAACACGATTTCTATTCCGAAATATATTTTCATATAAAATTGTTTTTTATGAAGTTTAATTATTTGAGTTCAAGATATTTGATAAAAAATCTCTGCTGTAAACTAACTACAGTATATGAAATAAATAATATATATTAAGTGAATGATGGACCTCCAAATTTAGTACACTATTATTGGCGAAAATAGTGGGAGCATGTCATATATCACTTACCGATTACATCAAATTACAAAAATTACTTTTATAAAACACATCGAGCATTATTTATGAAATAATGACTATTTTTTGGTGTTAAATGAAAAATGGGATAGTTATTTTTCAATGCGAATATTCGCTCTGAAATAAAATATAATACAGTATTTTTTGCAACAAAAGTGATGCATTGAAAATCCTGAAGTAATTAAAATCATTTACGATTATTTTAGAATTATAGACTAAGCCGTGATTCTAAGAAATAATTTTTACGATTATGAATTGTATAGTACTAGTTAAATATAGCTTAAACAATTAAGGGCTATGCACCCATTTAGTGGGAGCATCATAGAGTTCTTTGAATTGATATATATATATATATATATATATAGATGTATGCAATCGTTAGTCTACTTATACCAAAACAGTTCCATGTACTTCATCATATTCACTGATGAGTTATCACAGACATGGATATGTGTATTTGATATGCATGTATATGTACACGATAAGCTCATAGAATATAAAACAATATAACATGCGGTAGAGATTTGATTTGATCGAAGAGGTAAGTATATTAGGAAGAGTTTCGAATGTACCTAAATGAATAAAGGTTCAACTCAAAGGTGACTCCTCCCTATAATACATAATGATGTATTTATAAGGAGTAATCGAGCATTTTGAAAAAAGCACACTTTATGATGAGTGAAATTGAGTTAAACTCTTTCTATAAGGTGTTTGCTTAATAGTTGTACACAAAGGTTAAAATTTATATTATCCAATGAATGGTTTAAAAAACCATACAAGATAAAGGGTTATAAGAAATCCCTATGTATCCTAGGACAAGGAGTTGGCAGGTTGTGCGAATCGAGAAACTACATGTAATAATTATTTATAATGGATTTTCTATGAATCGTCTTAAGAGAATTTTGGGAACCATAGTTGTTAGATGACTAATTTATATTATGAATATAAATATACTATGAACTAATGCAAAATCAATTTTATATAAAGAAATTTATATAATGTTTATGAATGCCCATTCCATTTGCAATGAGAAATAACTGTTGTTTCAAGAAATACCACTTCGTAGCGAAGGAATTTCTTTAAGAAGTTATAGGTATAAATAGATTTGAATATAATCCAAGGATAAAACTGAATGTAAGGGATGAAATGAGATTAATCAAACTTAAACGAACACAATACATTAGAATGTCTAAGAAGTATTCTTATGAATTGAATCGAAACTATGATATTCTTATCAATGTCGATAATAGATAATCCTCGATAGTCAATTAAACCATTAAGGTAATTAAATCTACGATAAGATATGATGCACAAATTTGAAATAGATTCCACATACATTATCAAAATATGATTTTGAAAGTTGTACCTAAAGGGATGTGATCCATGGGCTGTAAATATGTCTTTAAGAGAAAGACAAATGCAGTTTGAATATAGTAAAACACATTGATATAAATAATACCATAATTTTCAATTGTTGAAATTTAACAGATTCAAATTCGATGTACTCAAGTAGGTTTGGATTTTACTCACAAAATTGTTTCATAGTATAACTTTATGTTTTCGTACCTACGTATTGAAATGGAAAATTCTAAATAATCACTTAGAGTAATCTGTTTACACATAGTAACCAAAGTGTCTTGAACTCGGTAGGAAATATTGAGTTTCTGAGTTTTAGGATATGAACCGAGAATGGATATGAAAGTATCATTCAGAAAAGCATCAAAATTGAAAAAATGTTTTGACAGAAATATCAAATAGTTTGATTATTAATCAAAACGCAGAGGAAGTGCATGTTTATGTGAAAAACCATTAGAAGGTGCATTGATAGTTTTAAACTATAAATACACAGCACGTTACTGATTTTTCAATGATGTACTTATGTTAAAATCAGCCTTACTTGTTTTGATACTTAATATTGGAATTGTAATTGATATCTTTTATAGTAAGTATAAAAGATATTAGGAATGTCCCAAATGATTTGCAAAGACATCTTTTAAAATGTGTAATACATAACTAGTAAGAATTATTCCTTATGTATTGGCAGTGGGAATTATTATACATGCTATGTTGTCTATGATATCATGATTTTTGTGTATTTGATACATGAAGAAATATCAATCCAAATAGATATCACTAAATGTTGTCTAAGATATTCCCATGTACTTATGAAATACTAGAGAATTATTTACAGAAATAACGAACTCCTAATGAAGGAGTGTTAGCACCATAATTGGTCACTAACACCCAAAGAAGGATTTGTGTAGAGAGATTAATGAAGATAGAAAATTAAAATAGAGGAATAAATGCAGAATTAATTGCAAAAACTAGAACACCAGATTTATAGTGGTTTGACGTAACTGCCTACGTCTACTTTGGGTTTAATCTTTATTGCTTTTCTAAACAATTGAATACAGATACAATCTGTACACCAACTACTCGAATGGAAATGCTAATTGAAAAAGAATGAGTCTTCAAAGTGGTAGAGTCTCCCCAGTGTTCCCGAAAAAAGGTCTCTTTCTCTATGCCCCTGCCCTTCTATTTATAAGCAAAGATAGGCTGGACTCCTCTCACGGGCCCAGGAACAAAGTACTTCGGCTCACAATAGGTGACTTGTGTGCATCGGGCTAGGCATGCCGAACGAGGAATGCCGGTCGAGAATTGTCTGGTTGATTGTTGAGTAACTTGAAGCAGGGTCATGCCGAACGCTCTTCCTTTGTTGTGGGCTCGACAACTTGCTAACACCTCTAGTATGCATCGAGCCAGGGATGCCGAATGGCAGTTGCCGAGCGACCTTGCTGAGTGATTTTGACAAATGATGTTGTCTAAGAATGCCGAGCGATGGCAATGCCTAGCGATGGCGTCTGAACTCAAGATGTCGAGCGATGGCTTCTGAACTCGAGATGTCGAGCGATGGCTTCTTAACTCAAGATGCCGAGCGATGGTGGTCGAACCAAAGAATGTCTGGCGATGGAATTTGAACCAGAGAATGTCGAACGATGGACTTAGGCCAAGTGGCACTCAGGCCGAACGATAACTAGGCCGAGTGATAACTAGGCCAAACAGCACTCAGGCTGAGCGATAACTAGGACGAGCAGCGCTCAGGCCGAACAATAACTAGGCCGAGCGGTACTTGCAGGCCAAATGACACTTAATGGTCTGTCTATCGTAGCCGGGCCTAGCAACCGGGTAACATTTTCCCCCCAAAGTGTGTTATGTGGGACAACACGACACACTTTGAATTAGCGTCCGGTTCACACTTTCGAAAGCCGAACGTATATGATTTAAAGGCTGAAACATGATGGACCTTCCTCATATCTTGTACGTTCTTGATTTCATTTCCTTCTCTTTAGAGACATGATACAGTTCAGCATACCGATACCGTGCTGGGGTACACATGTCCAAGAATCGACTTCCCAACATACACCGACCGGTTGTACAAGATATAACCTATTCACCTTCCTCCTTCCCCTATATAAGCTTCAGCCTTTGCTCTTTCTTCTTTTTCTTACTCCTACTTTAATTTCCTAAGGACACTAGTTCACTTCTTGCCGAGCCCTACTTGTTACCTACCCTCCTATCAAACTTGAATTTTCTACCTCGCTACTTTAATTAACCACTAATACGAACGAACTTCCAGTCCATCACTTCCAAAGCTACTGCATACTTCAAGCTTTTTTTACTAGGTGTGAATCTATTTCCAAACCCAATGTTATATCAACTCCGGTGCCTATGTGGACAAACCCTCCGTCTCCCCTCTTCAGTTGTTGCCGGGATAGGTAGAGAATAGATCTAGGGGAAGAAGGGAGATGGATTAGGAATAAGGAGCCGACTCTAGGTTAGGGCCTTAGGAGGAGGTCAGGAGTTGTTCCTCGTTGAAGGAGGATGAGGAGAAGAGAGGCTTGGAAATTCGAGAGTGAGTGTGGACGGGTTAGAGCTTTGATGAGTAGGTCGGTTTCATGGTCAGGTGGGTCGTCCTGTTGCTCGGTCATCCCTTCGTGGTAGTAATGCTAAGGAGGTGAAGGAATGGGAAATCATTCGGTCTAGGGAGATAAAGTTATGAGGCAATTTTGAAGAAGTAAGATATGGGTGAGTGTATGGATCGACATCTCCGGTCCAGAGTGTCGTTCGGCTATCGGGCAAGATAGGAAGTGAATGGGTCGGTCATCATGGATAGTTTCAGAAGTTAGGGTTAGCGGCTTGGCCCCGTTCAGTGTTGAAGGAGTGGGTCGGTGTATCTGCCTTAGGCGATCGAACCAGAGAATGTCGAGCGAAGGTGTCTGATCCTAAGATGCCGAGCGACGTTGGTCGAAACATTCGTTCAAGTGTCAAACGATGGACTTAGGGTGAGCGGCATTTAGGAAGTGTGTTTAGAGTGTCGCTCGGCCTTGAGCCTTGAAGTAGACAACAACAGTTGAAATCATTCCAAATTGAATATAACTCATGTCGAACTCACTTACCTCGCATGCCTAATCATATGACATTAAACAAGGACAAAGACTTAAGCAAACAATCATCTCGAACTAATCAGGACTGATAACTCCCTAATTTCAACAACTATAAACCTGAGTTTAACTTGATTAAGACAAATAATAGCCTTCAACATATAGCGCCAATGTCCGAGTTCAAAACTAAAACCATCACAGGACAGGCTCTCGGAGACGGTCAACGATGACGGTAATTGAAGATGACAGTTCAAAGCTTAACTTCATCAAATTCATGAATTTTAATTCTTTTACATTCATATTTGAATGTTTTCACTAGTTCACACACCACACGGGAGGAGCGATTTTGTCGTTATGTCCAAAATTGATTGTCTTTCAAGTATAGTTCAAACAGGTGTTATCCAAATTCGACGTTGTTTGAAGATGTCTCGAAAGTCGAGTTCTGCTACAGTTTCAAATAAACCTGAGCCTAGTCTTCAGAAAGAAGTAGTGGGAACTTCAAATCCATCGACAATTCCTGTATAGAATATCCCGAGTCCAATGACTGCATCTGTTGACTTGGCCCCTGATGCCATAGATGCAGCAATCATCCTAGACGATCTGGCTGATTCTCAAGCTTCGAGAATCAATGAAAACACTCTTCACCGACTATGCTCAATCCACGGAATTCCTTTTGATGATGTAATAGTTCCATCAGGACAAGATCGTCCTCACCAGCCCCCATCCGGATATACTATCTGCAAGAAATTCATGTGCTGGTTTGGTAGTGTGCCACCATTCAACTCCTTCCTATACGATCTGTTGCAGTATATTGAGGTCGCTCCATCACAGTTACATCCCAATAGTCACGCATTCGTACATGGCACGTGTATCATTTTCATGAACATTCTATTAAGGCTCCCCACTTCCGGTGACATTCACTGTATTTATCGTTTCAAGAGATGATCCAACATCCCATCTTTCATATTCCTGGAGCCGCATAACAAGTGCCAAATCTTGACAGGGGCGTGGAGCAAATTCGCCCAATATAAGCAAGAATGGTTTTATATGCACTGTCTCGTAGGCTTTGCGAGGAGATGGTATGCGGTAGAAAGTGCATCCTTTCTAAACCCTTTCTCCACTTTTACAGATATTAGCCCACGTATCAAAGGCTCTGGATACTCTGAAGCTATCAAAGCTATTCGAGTAGTTCCTGCGGAAGACCGGGACATCAGATCCATCATTACCAATGAATCACTCTCGAAATTTGGGTTGCTGGTAGAAGGTCTCCTAATAAGTCTTCCTTACAGCGTCACTACAACTGGGCCAGCCTTGGACAAAGGCAAAAGGCAAGCTAGGCGTTCAACATGTGATGCCCCCGACACACTTGAGGAAGACGAGATTAGAGAGACTAAGGTATCAGGCACACTGGGTGAGAATGTAAGTCCTACTCGAGAACCGGTGGTTGTGGCACACAGCAGTGATGTAGCACCTCCCCATTTGAATGGAAGGAAGAAAATGGCGTACAAACCAAGGAAAAAGGTAGTTGGCAGAACCTCAAAGGTCACAATCAATCCAGTGGAGAAAGAGTCGTCCCCTCAACACTTAGAGGGTTTATTGAAAGGCTTATCTGACCTCACTATTCCCGACGACTTTCTCAACTATGGCTTCAATGATCCAGAAGCCCTAAAACTCCATTCGCCCTCGAGTGGCGGTGAAGGTGCTCAAGCCCATAATCAAGGAGAAAAAACTCCGATAAGTAAAGCCAAAGAAATTGGTCCGTCGGAGGGAAACACTAGGACACACACAATAACACTTACACTTCACCTTGCACTTAAACTTCAACCGTCATGTGATTCTAGCTAACTCATGTTTACTTAATTTCTGTGTAGGCAATATGGGACGCTCCCACGGAATCGACCGCCTTCATGGGTCATCTATTTTTCATCATTCTGGCTGGGATTCGGGATCCGGCAAATGCCGGGATAGAGATGACGACAGTGACATGGACTATTGCTCTCGGGACTCATCATCTCGAAGGAAAACTTACCATCAGTCTTCATACCATTATGATCCTCCCTCTCTCCTGGAGCAAGGCAGGTAGAAATCTGGTCATAAGGGGTCCCAGTCTGATACTCCTCACGGCCAACACTCGGGTTCATCCAGCACCAGGCAATCCCGGGAACTTAGGGAAAAACCCATAGTCCCTGGACAAACTCCTTCTGCTCCCATACATGATCCGGCGACCGCGGAAAGGCTAGCCAAGCTTAAGGCCACGTTCTCAAAAATATGCTTTAAAGTTTCTTCCTGCGATTCAACATAATTTGAGGCACGTCAAACAAAGTGCCATCGCTTGCAACAATGACGTCTATGTTCAACATAATGCATTTTTTCATTTGGCAGAGAAAGTGTCAAAGTTTCTATTGAACGCCAACATGAAATTGATCGTCTGAAACTCAAAGCCATTCATGACAAAGACATCATTAAGGCTCAAGATGAAGAGCTTTCCTCAGACAAATCTCAGCTTGAAACTGCTCAGAATAATGCTAAAGACACAGCTGATGCAATTAATCGTCTAGAGGCCACACATACAAAAGAGATCGACGAAGCGGTTCAACGCTGCGGCGCCCTGGCTTTAGAGAAATACTCTGTTCAGAAGGAGAGGGATGTGTTCGCTCAGCGAGTCAAAGAGTTGGAAGTGCTACTTCTCAAAGAGAAAGAAGAAAAGACAACCACTCAGGAAGAGTCGCAAGGATACCGCGACGAGATTGTTGCTACATGACTTCTAAAGACAAAGCTTAATGAAGAACTCTCCAAGGCCGAGACGCTGAAGGATGAAGCCCCTTAGGAGAGAAAAAGAATAGCGTTCACGGAGATTGATTCTCGCCTTGAGGTGGCTGTCGAGGCTGGTAGAGAAAAGATTAAGTGCATGTTTGATCCGCTTATAGACGAGTATAATGCTCGAGTACTCATGCATCACGACCTAACATTTCTTGGCAAGGGTTACCATGAAACGAGAAACTTTGATAAAGATTAGAAAGGTTGAGTCGGGCACTGAAAAGGTTGACGAGGAGGCTTTAGTGAAGGAATTTCTCCAGGGAAATGAGCCTTCAGACTTGTCTGCAGCGATGACTCTCTATAGCAGAGATTTCTCCTCGTCAAAAGAAAAGAACGACATTGCTGGTCCGTCTAGAACCGAATGTCCTGTTCCTCCCCCTACTCAACCGACTGGTCTGTTAGCACTTGATCCCTTTGAGCAGCACGTTGGTTACGACCCAGAAGACCCTGGCCTTGACATTCATGTTCTATCTCCCATTCTAGAGGGTGAAACTCCCTGGACGGTTGAGAGTCAGCCAGAAACCGACACATAACTTTTCTACTTAAGGCTCAAAAGGCCGTCATTTTCGACGAGTAGTTAATGTACTCTAACATCTGTCTCTTACGATTTCAGGTAAGCCATTCTGATCCTGAGCCAACTCCAAGTAGCGAAGACGCTACGGAGAAGGAGGAGAAGACGATGAGGCACTTCAGATGGGAGAGATTCTCGGTCCTGACGCTCAAGTGATTGAGGCGCTTAATGAGGACAAGTCTGAAAATCTGTCACTCGTCGAAGGAGATTACGAAGTTGAGATTACAGGCGCCTTTGAACCTACTTCAAGGTTGAGCATGAAGGAGCAACTTACGGAAGAGATGAAGAAGAAAGTTGAAATCAAGGTTGAGCCCCAATTAGTGGAACTAGATGATCCTTTGAATAGACCTTTGAAAGTCATTCTTCCCGGTTGGTCCAGACCACTAGAAGTTCCTCTTCCTTCCCCAGACGTCACTTCCCTAGCTTGAAAAGCATCCAAAGGAAAGCGCATGGGGGAGGAGTCGGTTGAGAAACCGAGGAAGGAGAAGAAGCCAAAGAAGTAGTTATCATGCTCGTCCAACGAGAGTTAGCCTGGTTTATATGATTATTTCTATTTATTTTTATAGCCAATGTAAATAGACTTTTGATTCCGAGTTTAGGAGGAATTGTAGCGGGGCTTTATTTTGGGATTTGTGAATAAAACTTATTTTCTTTGTTTTTCGATGACTCTCGCTTTTCAGCTTATTATCAAACTTGTTGCCATAACTCAGAATTTGGTGAGTTACACAAGCTCCAGTCCAACACCATGTGACTCGGGTATATTTTGAGAATCGTTGATACTCTACTCTATGCTTTGGGTATTTAAAATACTTTTAGTCCGCACTTTGGGGACTAGAAGATTTCAAAGTCGCTTATGCCCTAGTCCGCACTATGGGGACTCAAGGTATTCTAGTCCGCACTCTGGGGACTTGGAGATTTTAAATCGTTTATACTATAGTCCATACTCTAGGGACTTAGAGTACTCCAGTCCACACTCCGGGGACTTGGAGATTTTAAGTCGTTTATACTCTAGTCCGCACTCTGGGGACTCAGAGTACTCCAGTCTGCACTCCGGGAACTTGGAGATTTTAAGTTGTTTATACTCTAGTCCGCACTCCGAGGACTCGGAGTACTCCAGTCTGCACTCTAGGGACTTGGAGATTTTAAGTCATTTATGCCCTAGTCCGCACTTTGGGGACTCAGAGTACTCCAGTCCACACTCCGGAGACTTGAGAATTTCGAGTTGTTTATACTTTAGTCCGCACTCTAGGGATTTGGAGTTCTCTAGTCCGCACTCTGGGGATATGGAGATTTGGAGTTCTCCAGTCCGCACTCTGGGGACAAGGAGATTTTGAGTCATTTATAGTCTAATCCGCACTCTGGGGACTCAGAGTACTCCAGTCCGCACTTCGGGGACTTGGAGATTTTTAATTTTTTGTGCGCGTTCATATGCTAGACAGAGTAATGTAACTTTAGTTTTCTCCATAGAATTATCACACATGGAAACATCAGTAATTCATGGAAAATATGGCTTCAAGCCTTTATTAATGAAGATAAACTAAATTGTCTTATTACATGCCGAAAACTAAGAATCGACGAAATAAAAGTATATTGGAAATAATTGCAACTAAGATGGGAAAGAAATAAACTAAGTATAATAACGTTGCAGATGCTCGCTATTCCATGCTCCGAGGAGCGTCGCGCCATCAATTGTCGCTAGCTTGAAAGTTCCCTCTTCAAGTCTCCGTTCAATGACATATGGACCTTCCCATGTGGGATTCATATGCGATGGGACTGGAAAAACTCATTTCAAAATGAGATCGCCCACATCAAAGATTCTCGTTCGGACTTTTTGATTATAATATCGAGTGACTCGATGCATATATGCAGCCACCCTTAGATCTGTTGCTTCACAATTTTCATTAACGAAGTCCAGTGAATCTAATAAGAGATCCCAATTCGTCTAAGGGTCATAATGAGTTACCCGATATGAAGGGAATTCAAGTTCCATGGGTATAACAGCTTTCGTGCCATATGCCACTGCGAATGGAGTATGGCCAGTCGCAGACATGTGGGTGGTTCTGTAAGCCCAAAATTTTGTTAGAAGTTTATCCACCCACTTGTCTCTAACCTTTTCAAAACGTTTTTTCAATGTGGACTTGATTATTTTGTTCACAACTTCTACTTGTCCATTGGCTTTTGGATGAGCAACTGCTGTAAACCTTTTTTCAATGCCATACTTTTGACAAAAGTCTATGAGCTCCCTACTTTGGAACTGAGTTCAGCTGTTCGTAACGATAGTTCGCTGGAGGCCAAAACGGAATATGATGTTTTGTACAACGAAATTAATGACCTTTTTTGTGGTGATTATAGCTAAGGTCTCTGCTTTCGCCCACTTGGTAAAGTAATCAACCGCAACTACTTTATATTTTGCATCACCTTTGGAGATAGGTAAGGAACTGATTATATCGATTCTCCAGATTGCAAACGGCTAGGGACTAACCATTTGTGTAAGTTCCGTTAGTGGAGCTCTCGGGACTTTTACATATTTTTGACACTTGTCACATCTTCTTACGTAGTTTGTAGCATCCTGATTTACAGTCGGCTAATAGTATCCAGAGCAGAGGATCTTTTTGGCTAGTGTCTGCCTTCCTATATGGCTGCCACACTCTCCTTCATGAACTTCTTTCAAGACTCATTTTATCTCAACGTGGGCAATGCACCGAAGTAAGGAGAACGAGAATCCCTTTCGATACATTATTCCGTCTTGCATTACATATCTTGCAGCTTTGCGAATGACTTGTCATCTTTCCCTCTTTCTTTTGGGCAAGACCCCATGAAGCAGGTATTGCTTGAATGGGTTTATCCATGACTCCTTAATTTATATTTCTAAGATGAATCTACCACCATAACATCTATTCTCGGAGCATGTAAGATTTCGACGGGAACCAATCTCATTTGCTGTGCGTCGCCAGTACTTGCAAATTTGGCCAATGATCGGCTTTTCTATTTTTTTCCCATGGGACATGCGATATATCATAATATTCTAGATCTGTTAGCAGCTCTTGAACCCAAGCAAGGTATGGGGCAAGTCTCTATACCTTCGTTTGATAGTCCCCCCACACCTAGTACATCACCAATTGTGAGTCACAAAAGATTTCAACCGATTTTACTCCAAGTTCCCTCATAAGTTTCAAGCCGGCAATTAATGCTTCATACTCGGCTTCGTTATTTGTAGCATGGAAATTGAGCTTCAAAGCATAACAGATTGATCGGTTTTCGAGAGTCACAAGAACTATACCAGTCCTAGAACAACGGTCGTTGGATGCCCCATCGGTGTACTGTTCGATTGAATATGGGGAAAGGCATTATGATTGTTTGGTTCGTCTAACAGAGTGAATTCAACGATGAAGTCTGCTAGCGCTTGTCCTTGTATAGCCCTTCGTGGCAGGTAGGTAATATCGAATTGACTCAACTCGATATTCCATTTTAACATCCTTCCAGAGGTTTCTGGTCGTTGGAGTACTTGTCGTAAGGGTTGATCAGTATAAACACTGATAGAGTGTGCTTGAAAGTACGGACGAAGCTTGCGTAATGCAATCACCAAGTAGAAGGCCAGCTTCTCAATTTTAGGATAATTTCTTTCTGCTTCCATTAAATGTTTAATGACATAGTACACTGGCTTTTGAACTCGGTCCTCCTTGCGAACGAAAGACGTACTGATGGCATGTTGGGATACAGCCAAGTAAATATACAACACTTCATGGTCTACAGACTTCGATAGCACCGGGGAACTTTCCAAATGCCTTATCAGAGCTCGGAATGCATCCTCACAGTTAGGCGTCCATCCGAAATTTCTCTTTCCTTTCTTTATCACATCGAAGAAGGGAATACACTTATCTGTAGATCTGGATATGAATCGACTCAGCACATCCACTTTTCCGTTCAAGCTTTGTACTTGCTTTATAGCTCCGGGCACTTGTATGTCTCGAATAGCCTGAATCTTTTCTGTGTTAGCTTCAATTCCTCATGCACTAGCAATGGAACCTAAAAACTTACCTGATGCAACGCCAAAGGAACACTTCAAAGGATTGATTTTCATTCCATAATATTTGAGTATGTCAAAAATTTCTGCCAAGTATCGAATGTGGTCGTTTGACTGTCGTGACTTCACGAGCATGTCATCCACATAGACTTCTATTGTTCTACCGATTTGATCTTGAAACATTCGATTCACTAGGTGCTAATAAGTTCTGCATTTTTCAATCCGAAAGGCATCACCATATAGCAATATAGCCCAACATCTGTGACAAAACTAGTGTGTTCTTGGTCTGGGATGTGCACCGGGATTTGATTATATCCCGAGTACGCATCATGAACGATAATAACTCATGGCCTGTCGTTGAGTCGACCAGCTGGTCAATTCTGGGTAAAAGAAAACTATCCTTACGGTATGCTTTATTCAAATCAGAATAATCTACGTAGGTCCTCCATTTCCCATTTTCTTTTCTCACTAGCATGGGGTTAGACATCCATTCAGGGTAGAGGGCGTCGCGGACGAACCCATTGGCTTTGAGTTTGTCCACCTCCTCTCTAAGAGCAGCGGACCTCTTTAGGTCCATGCCCCTCCTTTTCTGCTTTACTAGTACGTACCTAGGGTCTATGTTCGACATATGACTTACAATAGCGGGAGAAATCCCGCACATATCTGAATGTGTCCAAGCGAAAACATCCAGATTTGCTCGAAGGAAATCAGCGAGATCCTCGGTCATCGAGGGGTTGAGTTGTGATCCAATCTTAAGCACTCACGATGGGTCATCCAGTTGACTGGAATGCCAATCATCAGTTCAGCAGGTGCTTCTTTTGCTTCCCTGGGTTCCTCATCATTATCTCTCGGATCTATGTCTCTATAGATCCGAGCATGTTGTCCGAGCCGGGAATCAGGCATTACTTGTCAATTTTCAGTGACTCGGGTGTGGACGGAGCTGTCCCCAACCTTTCCTTTCTCTCTCCACTGGGCCTCTCTTAGCCTAACCACATAACATGCACGATCAGTCGCCTGATCGCCAAGCACTACACCAAGTCCTTTGTCTCTCAAAAATTTCAGAGTTAAACACCAAGGGGCCAAAGCCGCCCGGAACTCTGCCGGGGCTGGTTGATCCAGGAACACATTATATGGAGAATCGACATCGAAAATGATAAAAGGCAGGATTCGCACCCTCCTACGTTCTCAATGCCCAAGTTTAACTGGCAATTCAACATATCCCACTGCTGCTGCACCATTAAAGCCATGGATACAGGCTTTCGATGGTTTTAAATCTTTGGTCTCCATCTTCATTTGGACATATGCTTTTTAGAAGATGATGTTAACAGAACTTCCACAATCAATCAAAATTATTTTCACAAATGCTGGCCCGATTGTCGTGGAGATGACCATCAGGTCAATGGTAGGAGCCTTCACCTGATCAGCATCTCTACTCCTGAATACTAGTCGTCCGCCATCGTTCGTTATTACTTAGTCGGGGACCCGTCCTCCGTATTTGAAAAACATTCAAAATCTGCATGCCTTAGAGAGTTAGCATACCGCTCCATTTCCTGCCAATTCTTATCTGCAAGGTGAGGTCCACCGAATATCGTGTTTATGACTAGTCTACCTACAATTCGAGCAGGTTCTTCTGGATGGCGAGGAACTTGACCGCGTCCGAGGTTTGATGTTCCCTGTCTACCTTCCTCTGGGTTCTTGACAAACTCCTGCAATATTTTCTGTCTAATCAGCTTTTCTATGGCATCGTGGAGGTGTCTACATTCTTCAGTATTGTGCCCATAAGTCTCATGGAAGCGGCAATACTTCCCAGTGCATTTTTTTCCTCTGTTGACTCTTTTAGGCGTGGCTTTCAGTATTGGAAAGTGTTACAGGTTGATAGATACATACTTTCCAAAGATGCATTCAGTGGTGTGTATTCGTTGTAAGTTGGAACGTTTGGTTTCTATTTTCCTGTTTCCCTTTTCTAATCGGGATTTCCTCCTCCGGACCCTTTAGATTGCCCGGGCTTGTTCTAGACATTGACCTGGGCCTTCCCCGAGTTATCATCGGACTATTTTACAGCAATGTTTCTCTTCACAGTCTCCTGGCCAGGCCCCGGGGTCTTATCTCGCCTTGTCCACTTGGCTTCCTCCCTTCTTATGGGTTGATGGGCCTTTGAATAAAAACGCTCTAGCATAGTTGGAGGTTTGCCTGCCAGCCAATTTTCAAACTCCGAATCTGGATATCTACCCCTCGCATGACAGCCATCAGGATGGCATGTTTATTTGGGTTGCTCATTTCAGTGGCCACAACATGAAATCTCTGTAAGTACTCCTTCAATGACTCCCTTGGAGCCTGAATCACACTGGATAATGACATCACGTCCTTGGAACGAGTGGCATGAATTTTGAATTGCTCCACCAATTTCGTCACTAATTCATCAAAGTTGGAGATAGACCGTGGAGGAAGTCGGGTGAACCATGTAGTAGCAATTCCACATAAAGTTATTGGGAAGCACCTACACTCAGTTGCATCATTTGCTCTAGCTGAATCCATCATCCATTCATATCTCATCACATGCTGTAGGGGATCAGTCTTCTATTCGTAGGTCGGGATAGTTGGCATGTTAAACTTGCTGGGGTACTCGGCCTGTAGAATAGCATCTGTGAATGGGGTCTGACTCCTAGATATCCCCCAATCATCATTAGTCAAGCCCTGATTTCCTTTCATCGGCTATCTGACTAAAGCTGATAGGTCCAGGGTTTGTATGGAATATGGCAGGTTGGAATCTGTTATACAAAACCGTTTTGGTTGGTGTCTCCTCTACTGGAGATCTCCCAACCGTGCATCCTAAGGGCTAGCTTCATTAGGGCCTTGATGGGCCGGCTGTCCAGAATCCATTCGCTTTCCAGATCCTAAGTTTCCCTGAAGTAAGTGAGGTGCCAAGGCTCCAGGTAGGGAACTTGGACCATCCCTGGTTGATTGATCAGCAAACCCGCTTGTGTTGTTTCAGTTCTATGACGTCTATGCTTGGGAGGTTTGTAACGATCATGACTTTTCGACGCTTGAAAACCGACATAAATACGTCCACTGTATCAACTGCCGAGCAATAGAAGGCCGAAAAACCGTACCGTTAGGGTTAAAGAAGAGGTAGAAGATAGAAGAAGAAAGAAAAAGATAGAAAAGAACAGAAAGAAACAACATAACAATATCAGAATCTCACAATCGCAGCGGAACAACATAAAATAGATAAATGAATAATCTTTAAACAAAGAACTATAGCAGTTTTTACATTACATCACATTACATTACATTACATCATCAGAGTGTACAACAACAAACAACAACAAACAGCGGAAAAGAAATACTATATACTAGTGAATACGCCATGCCATCCAGCTTGCCTCCAGCAACTCCTGAATTCCAGAATATCCCGATCACCTGACTCTTGACTGCCCGTGTGGAAATTTGTGGGCACCCAGAGTTTAGGAAGGAAACAATAAACTCCAAGTCAGTCATGAGACTGGTGTGAGAACTTAAAACAGTTTATTTATCTTTAAAACAAGAACAGGATAATTTTAAAATAGCTTCGCAATGCTTTTTTGGAAAATGAGACTACCATAAGGCCTCCCGCACACACACACAATGCAAACACAGAATCGGAGGAGGTTTCTCCTTATGCTAGTCAAAGATGCTTGATACGCATTAAAAAGAAACATTTGATATTATTAATAGTGCATAGTGTAGAAAACATTTTGAAAGTAAAGATATAAATCTTAGCCAGCATAGGCATTTCGTACTTATGCCTACTATAGCTACCATCCAAACAGTGGGGCGCCACCATAATGATAGGTTCTACAACTAAAACCGTACAAGATCGTATTGTTTCTTTGGATTTCCAACAAATGGTCAGGCCAAGGAAATTCCCATTGCCACATGGGTACGCCTCTGGAAAGACGACCCGAGAACCTAACGTTACGGTTAGATCTCTGCCAACACAAGGCCGGGTTACCCTTCAAACTGGGTAACTACTGACACGAATATGTCATTCCCCGATCGTAACCGATCTATATCCGAGGATCCTCGTTTCCAATAACCACAAAGTAATAAATTTACAGCAACAACATAGGTTAAATATCTGGGCTCCATACCATGATACCACCTCTATCCAGAAGGAATGACGTACACTAAAGGGGCGCTACCCGCTAATAACTTTGCTGCATCCTTCCTGTTTTGACCATTTCCGGGGTGTGAGGTCCGACAAAATCTCGTCCACAAAGCTACGCTTTATACAAAAGTTGTGCTTTGATCACATATGCTCAACAGCACTTCATATGCCACATTACCAATTTGGGAATGTATCACTAGTAACCATCAACTACATAACCTCTAAGGTGTTAAGCTAAGAGAATAAATTCTCCGCCATCAACGGAAACATATTTGATAGAAACCAGCTTTAAATCTCAAACTGTAACGTCAGACACACATCCATACAAGTCCGTTCCGGGATCGAACGGAACCGAAGGCACTTCCAAAGAAGTCCTTGCAATCCGGATATTCACTAATCATGACCGGACTTCCCATCACAAAGGGTAATAAATTTCTATATCGGAGATCAGCCGGTGTAGAAACATTCGACGGTAATCCTTCCATTTTCATAAATATCCGGTCTTCAACACCGGTCATCAAATGCAATCCATAACGACGTATCACATATTCGGAATAGGTTATACGACTCAGAGGTCCTTTCCCGGCTAACCTGAATAGTGAGCGCTTATTTTAAAAATAAGTGTAGCATTCAAATTCAAGCAAATCACAACAAATACCCATTTAAAGGTAAATATTGATAGTCGGTTATTTAACTATCAATAGGTATGCACAACATCACGGGATTCCAAATAATTTTCCAAATTATTTACTTTCCAAAATATCTTTACAAGATATATATTTTCCACACTTCAACATTTGAAAACAAATTTCAAATCACTTTTCACCTTTACAACTTTTGAAAACAAATTTCAAATCGTTTCCCTACACGGGATATATTCACAAATCTTTATTCATTTTCATTTCAAAATGGTTCATTTAAACCAATTAAATAAATCCTTACCAATTTACTTTATATTTACGTTCCGAATCCGTAAATTTATTTCCACACTTCAAAAATAAATCAACATTTATTTTTAAACAAATTTCCCTTCCTTTTATAAATTCCATAGTGAATTTACAATTCCAAAATATCTATGAATATACGATTTTCAAATCGATTTCTAATATTCATTTTCAATTTATCTTTAAAAGATAAAATCTCAAAATGTTCACTTCATATTGGAAAACATTTCCATACTTATTTAATAATAATAAGTAATTCACAAATCCATTTGTTTTCAACACTTGGAAAATATTCAATATACTTAAATCGAAATTAAGTATATATTTCATTCTTTAAAGAAAACGAGCGCTTAAACACATTTATTTGAGTCAAAACGAATGTTGTGTAAAAAATCGTTACGACGACCCAAAATCACTAGTATAGGGATTCGAAATTTAGATAGATATATAAATCCCAATACTATACAAAAACATTTCCTTTCGAAAATCATTTACTATAACAACAGTGTTATAGTCCACTATTTCCTTCTATTTCTCGAAAACGTCTATTTCAACAATAAATGTTGAAATCTATGTATTCGATACTTAATGCATTTTTAAACAACTTCAAATCATTTTAATTCTATTTAAAATATCACTTCCCCAAAACACTTTAATATATTATTCACTGTCCCAAAATCGTGAATATTCTTCGTTAACCAAATTCAACGTTTTTCTACACATTTTGTTTAAAGGATTATCCACCGTCCAAAATTGTGAATATATCTCCTTTAATAATTGACTAATCAAAATAAGTCGGTTTTGGATTTATAAAACAATGTTTATAAATTCCCATTTATATTTTATAAAGACTTCAATTTACAAAATTTAAAAATCTTACTACTTATAAAACTCCATTTATAACCTCATTTTCAGCATTAACAGAACTTCTTTTATAATTCCATTATTTCGATTTATAAAATATATATTTTATAAATCTCATCTATAAACCATTTATACTTACTCCAAAATCTCAATAAAAATGCCAAAATCCGATTTGTAAGTTAATTACTTATAAATCTTTTATTTTACAAAATCTATTCATTCTATAACTTCCTAATTTATAAATCTATAAATTTCATTTCCTTATGCAATCTATTTATACATCATTTTTAACACTTAATAAAACTCATTTTATAATTCCTATATTTTTAATTTATAAATATCAATATTATAAATCTTTTTTTATATAAATCATTTATAATAATTCAAAAATCCTAATTTAAACCATTCTTTTTAATAATTTACAAATCGTTATTAAAGCTTATATATAACTCCAAAATCATACTTAAGTATTATTGTCCAAAAATATAACTTTTATAATAATAATAATTATAACGTTTATTTATTTTAACAATTCAAAATTTAATAAACGTATACCTTCAAAAATCCCTTTAAAATCTTTTAAATTCAAAATCGTTACTTTAATATTTTTAAAACTCCAAAAATAGGCCAATGCCGCAATAGCAACAATATATCAATCACGACAATCAAAACATCATATATCAATATGATAACAGAATATATAACAATATCTGTAAATAAATCAATACAGTTGAGGAATCCAGTTGGATCCCTCCAACCTATTTCCCTGCATCCACAGGTGTTAGCACAATACCAATTCCGTTCAATACGGAATATCGCGGTATATGGGATTCATAAAATATTATCCACTATTATGCGGCGCAATAGGGTCTCATCCGCTATATAATGCGGGAAATCAACTCCAAGTACATATATAATACCAATTCCAATCAAGATGGAATTATCACGGTATATGTTTTTAATAAATAACCTCCGCTTAATATACGGCGTATAATGTTTATTTAACACAATAGATAACAAATTATCATCCAATCACATAATCAAGCAATTTTAAATTTAACTATTTAAAATTTAAATCGAAACTATTCGATTGAGTGAGAAGTTCTCACCTTGAGTTTCCGATAACAGTCGTAGCGTTTTATTTCGAATAAAATTAAACATGCGTTTAATTTTACCCGAAATTTTCACTAGCTCTAAACGACTCCAAACTAGCTCCATTGCATGGTGCTCGACAAAATGAAGCCAACGGAACTTGTTTCGTTATTTTTCGACCTCGTACGACAAAGTTATGATAGTTTAAAGATTATACAATTTTAAATATAATTTATTTACAAATTTATTTTAACTTTTATACCCTAATTCATCCTGGCCGTCCAAATTTTCTTCAGGAAATCAAGGCCGTGCTTTCCATCATCTTCCCAAACGTGTTCATCTCCAGGTTACTTGCATGCGTTTGAACCCAAACCATCGACCTAGGGCTTGAAATCGCCACCACCACGACGACTTCTGCATCGATCAGTAAGCATCACCTTGTAGCCCATCTCCCCCTCTACCTTCGTCCAGAGGAGCATGAAGCTTGGCTCCACCTTTTGCATGCGCAACGAGGATGAACGGCCAGCGAACGCGCCCCCTAGCTTCGCCATCGCCATGCCATACCTCATCATCTCCATATGGATTCGAAGATCACTCCAAGCTCTACGTTTTTATGTTGAAAGTTTTCTGTAATTGTTTGTGGATTGGAAGTAATTGAGGGAAGAAGATAGACGAATTTAGGCCATTAACATATGAAAGTGGTGGCCGGCTATAGAAATTAGGGTTAGGGTTTTTGTTTTGCAAATTAGAATTGTTGTGGCCTTATATAGAAAATTCTACGAAACACTATTCATCCAAAATTTTCCGAACTCCAAACGAAGCGTGCCGGCTGGCGTTTCTAAGGTTTACCCCACGTTTCGAACACAATGGAACGTGTTTCGGAGGCCAATTCGATCATCTGTGCGAGTTACGGAAATAAACGATCAAATTTAAATTAAATGGATTTAAACCAATTCCTATGCGTTTTCGCTTGCCCCGGACAAACGGTAAATCCGATTGACATGAAATTTGAAACCTTACAATAATTTGACATTAGGGATCCAATGAAACTAGTTTCATCGAAATCCGAGACTGTTTGAAAAATAGCTATTTTAACTCGTCAATTAAATATTAAAATATTCAATTTTCACAAATTAACTTTTAATTCAATTTTAAAAGTTATAAAATATCGTTCTAACTCCAATATGATTAAATAAAATTTTACAAATCAATTTCAATCATATTAAACCCCATTTACAATTATTTCTGTAATTTCAAATATTAAATTATCGAATTAATTATCCAATTAAATCCAGATATTCGAAAAATAATTATTCGACTTACAAATCTTACTTATTAATATTTAAAATCAATTAAATATACAAATTTTAATTGACATAAATTCTGGGTCGTTACAAGGTTCATCGAACGAAGTCGAGCTATCAGATGAAGAGTAAAGAGCGGGGCTACCTCCAGCATTCTGATGCTGTTGTTGAGTAAGCTGAGTCATAAGGTTGGCATCAGCTTGAATCTGTTCGCTAAGTTGTCTCCTGCTTTCCATGATTTCCCTCATCAGGTCGTTGAACTCTGTTCCAGTGACAATGTCCATCCGGTTCTAGGTGGTGACAGTCCCTGCACCTAGATAAACTTGCTGATTGCTGGGTCCTACTTGTTGGACGCTAGCAGTCTCGTTGACGTCTGCATTGTGTGAGGCTGATCGGGTACGAGGTCTTCCCATGGTAGAATTATTGGTAGAAACTTTGAGTAGAATCAACGGACTTCCTACGAATGACTTGAATCTCCTTTGAGGGATTTCTTCAATCCAATAGCTACAAAGTAGATCCTAATAACCTAAGAATGCGATTCTCAGTGAAAATACCAAAATGTTAACATCAGAATTGGCCACTAACACCCAAAGAAGGATTTGTGTAGAGAGATTAATGAAGATAGGAAATTAAAATAGAGGAATATATGCAGAAATAACTGAAAAAACTAGAACACCAGATTTATAGTGGTTCGGCGTAACTGCCTACGTCCACTTTGAGTTTAATTTTTATTGCTTTTCTAAACAATTGAATACAGATACAATCTGTACACCAACTACTCGAATGCAAATGCTAACTGAAAATGAATGAGTCTTCAAAGTGGTAGAGTCTCCCCAATGTTCTTGAAAAAAGGTCTCTTTCACTATGCCCATGTCCTTCTATTTATAGGTGAAGATAGTCTGGGCTCCTCTCGCGGGCCCAGGAACAAAGTACTTAAGCCCACAACAGGTGACTTTTGCACACCAGGCCAGGCATGCCGAATGAGGAATGCCAGTCGAGAATTGTCTGGTTGATCGTTGAGTGACTTGAAGCAGAGTCATGCCGAACGCTCTTGCTTTGTTATGGGTTTGACAAATTGCTAACACCTCTAATATGCACCGAGCCAGGGATGCCGAACGGCAGTTGCCGAGCGACCTTGCTGAGTGACTTTGGCAAATGACGTTGTCAAAGAATGCCGAGCGATGGCAATGCCGAGCGATGGTGTCTGAACTAAAGATGCCAAGCGATGGCTTATGAACTCGAGATGACGAGCGATGGCTTATGAACTCGAGATGCCGAGCGATGGCTTTTGAACTTGAGATGCCGAGTGATGGCTTCTGAACTCAAAATGTCGAGCTATGGTGGTCGAACCAAAGAATGTCGGACGATGGAGTTTGAACCAAAGAATACCGAATGATGGACTTAGGTTGAGCGGCACTCAGGTCGAACGATAATTAGGCCAAGCGGCACTCGAGTGATAACTAGGCCGAGCGGCACTCAAGCCAAGCGATAACTAGGCCGAGCGGCACTCAGACCAAACGATAACTAGGCCGAGCGATACTTGCAGGCGGAACGACACTTAATGGTCTGTCTATCGTAGCCGAGCCTAGCAACCGGTAAGAAGGATCATTCAGACTCAACTTCATAAGTGATGTTGAGTATAGCATGTCAATAATAGATTCAAGTTAAGGATCTTTAAGTCAGAATTGTTCCAAAATGAAAGGTTGTGACAAGTTCAATGAAAAAGTACATCGCCTTGAATAGCGCAGCAATACAAGAGAGTCTATAAATATGTAAATGCACAAATTTATAACTGAGCTATTGGTGATTCCAAATGTTGAGAATCCTATATCATTGTTATATGATAACAATGCCGTGATATAGTTCATAACAGAATTTAGAGCTCACTAGAAATCGAGAAGCATACTTTGAATTATTATAGATGATAAAACAGTTTATCACCATCGGAGAGAGTTGATTGATAGATTAGATAATTGAAACATAATAGCATGCCCATTCACTAAGGGACTGACCCAATTGGTTTTGAGGAAACCGAATAGAGAAGTTGCAATAAGATCCCATAACTGACCCAAAGTGTATGTAGGAGATTGATAGAGTTAGGGGTATGCCTTAGGGGCAACTATGCAATTTGTTACATGTATCTAACTTGATAACCAATCTTTTTCAAGATAAAAGTCATTTTATTTCTACTGTATACTTTGATATAATGTGTTGTATTAATTAATTAATTAAGTAAAAGTATATCTAATAGGAAATCCATAAATTATATGTTTTATGATAGTAGTAACAAAGTGTTGTAATGTGAGTAATTTATCATAATGAAAATAAATACATCATTTTAAATATTCCTAGCCAAGATGTATCAAGATTGGATATCGATACATCCTATGAGACTAGAGTACATAACGCTCTTTAAAAGTTGGACAGTGTATTACTCATGGCTGCTGGAGCAACAAGCGGTTACATATTGATAGTTATTTGAGAACCATGGAATGACTCACTCGATAGTTTTTTGTTGGTTAATATAACTAAGGGCAAAAAGGAAATATCGATATGACTAATTTACATAGGTCTCTAGACATGAAAATACTGTTGATTTTCAACGTGGAACCTCCCTTTTGATTATAATAAATCATGGCACGACATCCGTCGAAGGGCTATTGTCGGGTTGAGTGGAAGCATTGAAAGTGAAACGTTATCCAAGAGAAGATTCGTCGCCTCGTTTATATAAGGTTAGCATCATGGTCAATTCAAAGTAAAAGTCACTGGCCAGAGCATTTCGGTTAATTATTATTATTATTATTGAACCAATGACTTTGTGTTTGGACTATTGAGTTGAATATGACGATATTCAAATTTTGACTGTTACAAAATTCCATAATTCCAAAAGTGATATTGTTTTGACGAAGGGAATTGGTGTAAATAATTGTCATTACTAGAAAATGTTTGTATAAGTAAAATTTAATTTTACCAATAAAGATATGTAAGCGATAAATTCAACCAAAATAGCACACCAGTAGTTAAGGTGAAACATGAACGTCAATGTTTGAATTGTTCATATTAATTGCTGACTGAATTTACACTCTTGAGTCACACAACCGTATTTGTGAACTCTTCGAAAATCCATATGATTTAATTAATTTACAAAACGTTGTAAGTTAATTAAATTAATTAATATTTGAGAAATATTAATTATTATTATTTTATATGATGTGTGGGAGTTATTTGGGATTATTTGATTTCATAAATAAAAGCTATATTTGCAAGCATCGATATATGATATCTGTGTATTTTAAATAAGTTTAAAGAAATTTGCATGAAAGATTTATGGAAATTGCATACCATTTTCTAGCAAATAGTTTCAGCCATACCATATTAAAGGGGAAGAATGGATAGAGAGAGAAAATTAAGGGAATTGATTAGAAATGATTTAATTAAAATAATAGGAAAGACTTCATTCTTTCAATTAAAATATATCTGCTAACTTGTTTTCTATATACAATGTTTATTCTTTTCATTCGTATTTGTCTCCTCTCCTCCTAACCTTGCATGGCCGAAAATCAAATCAATATTTCCAAAATTTCATCGAATCCAATACAAAATGCAAACATCAAATAAAAATAAGTGGTTCATCATTCTCTTGCAAAGCTAGGGGATGATATGTTTGAGATCTAAGGAGAAATATCAAATCAAGATGTTTCTCATGACTTCTTTTAAAAGGTGAACTCCTGCTTTATTTATATATTATTTAATGATGATTACATGTTTCTATTCTTCACCTTTTCGATTCATTCTTTTTATGTATTTGGACAATGTTTTGAATATTTTGTTTATTCCCTTGAACCGGGTTTATCTTCATCATGTTAATATGATTGAAATCATCTTGTTTACGTTCTTTGTTATTTACATGCTGCCAATAATAATTTTATGGATTTATCCCTACTTTGTTTGGTTGTTTATATTACGCATTTAATTAGATCTATTTTTCATAGTCATAATTTATGCATGCCTGTGTTATCTAATTCTTTTATATGAAAACTCCTTTTTGAATAACATTATGAAATAATTTGTTAACATAAAGTTTAGTATTTTGAAATAATATTGTTTGTTTTTACATAAAATGTTAGGTAGACTTGAAATTCATAAGTTGATGAAAAAGAAAAGGTTAGCACTTTGATTTAAATCTGATGTTGGATTACCTAATATATATATTTTTACTTGTTATATAAAATAAAAAATTGAACAAAATACACAAGCTATTTATTTGAAACAATTTTGGAAAAAGTTTGTATGGTTATTGATTTGGATTTAAATCTTTTCATCATTTTACACTTAAGAAAAAGAATTTTATTTATTATGATAAATGAACTTTTATGCCTAATGTCACATGCCCTTTTAACCATTTTGTTAAGGCAGGATTTGATTTTACTAAACATAATCTTCAAATACATACACATATAATTGCATGTCCTTTAACTTAAAGTTAATAAAATATATTCTGGTTTGCAACCACTAATTTAGTTCTAAAACTTATCATATTAGATATTATTTTAAGCTTTGATTTCACGGAATATAAACTTGTTAATCTTAATTTTAATATATTTGTATGTGTGTGTGTGTTTGTAAGACTTATATATATACATACGCATGTACACACACACAGATATATATATATACACACACACACATATATATATATATATTATTAATCAAAATTTTGGACATCAAAGGCTTGTATGAACTAAGTAAGAAATGTCATTAATATGTCAATTAACCAAATTAAGGAAAGAGAGATGAAAGGTTTCTCTCTCTTTATTTATGGCCCTATCTTCCCCTAATTAATTATTTGTATTAGGGAAAAGAAATAAAAGGCTTCTTTCTTCAAACTTTTACATGTTTATTTACATACTTTTATATGCTGCTCATATGTTGTCCTTATCATTCAAACACATGAATGTATTTGATATATTCATCAAATTACATATTTATTTGAATTAAATTTAAAACTCCTTCAGTTATGAAATAAAATAAAATATTGATTTTATTTCAAAAACACTTAGAAAATTTCTAAAATATTTGGACTACGTAGGCCTGATATAGATCTAAAGTGGTAATTTTTTGAAATTCACCCACTTCTACAGCTGTGGGCTGGAACAGTTCCAACATATGAATACCATGCTTTGTTGGATTTTTGGGAAGTTTAAGAAATGACACTTCGATTTTTTCTCGGTAGCATTCATAATCATATAAGTAATAACCTAGGCTTATTGAGCATCAGGTACAATTAGTAAATTATTCATCATCCATATGCAATAAGAGGGTTTTTGAACGTGAGTAAACCGTAAGCTTTATCTCTAGTGATTTCAAATATCGTTAAGTATTAATTATGCTTTGTTTCTTTTTATGTATCGGTTGTGTTAGAATTTCAGGGACGAAATGTTTTAAGTGGGGGATGATGTAACGACCTGAAATTTCTCATAATTAGATTTAAATATCCGAATTATTTAAATATTTAAACATTGGATTTAATTTCAATAAGTGGATTTTATAACAGTGTTAACCCTCTTGTAATTTATAACTAATGATGGTAATAATGTTTATAATTTTTTTTACAAAAATGAATAGTTCGAAGAAATATCGACATTGTAACCAAATATAGTTTTATTGATAAACAAATTTTTACTCAGTAGAAGTTGCTTGAACTTATTATGCTTATTTAATTAATCATTGTTTTGTGTAATCAAAAGCTTCTATATGGAATTTGAAGATACATATGAAGGGCGGTATTTTGGGAATTTACTTAAGGAATATAAGAAAAAGTTTTGGTTAAGTGGGGGTGGAAAGAAGAAGTGGTGTGCATATTGAAGGGGCATATTTGGCCGATCATTTGAGGGGTATAAGAGGTCATTTTTCCTCTTGTCAAATCTACACAACAAACTTCATTTGATTCATAATATTTTTGCCTAAATTTTGTGCAAAAATCCTAAGTATTCATACCTCTTTTCTCTTCTTCACTCTTAATTTTTCCTCTACAAATCAACTTCAACCGCTCTCAAACTTTAACCAAGGCATAGAACATCCTATGGGCTAGGTAAAGAAACTCAAACTTAAAGGAAGTTAAAGAAATGGGGCAACATTGTTTGGGCCATGAGCTATTTTGGGTGAGGGGAATGTGGCCTTGTGCTTTTGAAGGCTAAAGGTGGAATCTTTTGGTTTTTGTTGATAGTCGGAAGTGTTCATGTATTTATGGAGGCTTATGCTTGTGTTTACTTGGTTGTGGGGTAAAATAACTCACCATTTAATCGTATATATTGTGCATATATGTATACTTGAATATAATATAAAGTATTGAACTAATAAAGTTACAACTTTGGACCTACTTGCTTTTGGAATCAAATGTCAACTCTATTATGTATATCATCACTTAAATGATCTTCTATAATATGTGGTGTGCCTTGAAATTGTGTATATATGGTTGTTTGATTTGTGTGTTTAAACTGGAATGGATATGGAATGGCCTATATTGCGATAGTCTCTATAAAAGTACTTTGAATCCCCTTATGTTGAAACTTGATCAAATTGGTTAGTTGTGAATGCATGGTAAATTTATATAATTTGGTTATTGTGTACACTCATAATAGTGCATGGTATAATGAGGAAATGGTTTTGAAAGTCTTAAAAATTGATAGAATAAAGTTTTTAAAGTTGTAGCAAAAAGGTCGTTATGGATTCAATTTGAAAATGCCATGTTTCGACTATTTTCAAAGTTAAATTTAAAAGTAATCCTTAGGGGTTTCTTTGTTGTCTTAATAATAAAATATTTTTGCTTATTACTATAAAAATATCAAGGTTTAAAAATCATAGAACTAGTTGAATGAAGTAGAAAAGGTCAGAAGCGAAATAATCGCTATAAATGCACTTTGAAAAATAGCTTAAGTTTGGAGAATCTTTAATCTGATTTTGAAAGATACCCTTAAGGGATTCTTTGCAAGGTTTTTAAGTAATCTAAAAATACTACTTTCCTTAAAAAAAATTGATCTCAACTCATTTATTTAAGTGGTGAAAACTAGCCATAAAGTTCATGCTTTTTCTATATTGTTCTCTATCCAAGACCTTTAACAACATTTATACATGTTGTTTTTAAGCTGCAGCAGCACTTCTGGCCTAGTGCAGTATTGTTATAAGCAAGTTTTGAGATTTTAAATGTGTTTAAATAATGTTTAAATTAATTATTTTAGTGAGAAATTTTTAGGAGTGTTTAATAACATTAATTAAAGGATTTTAAAGGTGGTTTCAAGTTTAAAATATATTCCTGAAATTATTTATGAATTTCTAAAAAAAGGATTTTAAAATATAAAACATGCTTTTTATTGATTTTTGTTAAATTGGAAATTCATCATTTTTAAGAAATATTTTACATAGATATTTAAAACGTATTTATAAGAATTTTTAAAGTATTTTTACATATCTAAATTTGGAAAAGTAAGCCAAGTATTTTATAAAAAGATAAAAGTGGTTTAGTTATAAAACTTAATCATAACAGATGGTTTTGAAAAGTTATTAAAAAGTGCACTATCTTGTTAATAAGTCAAGATGTAATTAATTCAATTTTAAATTTTAGTATTTTATATTTTTCAAATAAGTAAATAATAAATCTTATAATGCTAATAAAACTCTTTTAAATAGTAACCATTGATAAAGAAATGGTTTTCAAATTTTGTTTACAAAAATAATTAGTTCAAAGGAAACATTAAATGTGATTGGAAATCATTTTCCATTTTCCGATGTATCAATGCCAAAAAGTTGTTGGAAATGTTGTATACATGATAATTAATGTATACACTTATTTACAAAATGATATAAGTATGGTTAAATATAATAAGGTAAATATATATAATTTCTTACGTAATAAGTAAAATAAAACGAGATGTGATGTTATACAAAGATTTAAGTAAAACTAAAGTAAAAAGTAAATGTCACATTATATGACATTATGGTACAAGGAAGTGAAAAAATATACAATAATAGGAGGTTTTCATGCTAGGCCTGTAAAAGACAAGGAGGGGATGGTAGTGATGATGTGGGAGAATTTTAATGGAAGGCATGGTGCCAATGGTTAGTTTAGTAATTTTATAATTTCCTTTTATATAAAACTAATTCCAAAGTTTCTCTCTCTTTCATCATTTCATTTTCTACCTTTTAAATTTTTTTACATCTGCTTCTTAATCTTTTGAAAAGCTTGCTAGTGGCTTCCAAAAAGATTTGAAATTAAAAATCACTTCTTTTTCCATTTTTCCTTAAGCAAAAAAAACTAAAGTTTGTTTCCTTCTACTATCATCATTATTTCCACAAAATCAAGACCAAAGTCCCTATGTTTCTTCTTGGTCGAGCCTAAATACCCCTAAACCAAACCATTTGGACCCATCTATGTCTTAAAATCAAGTTTTTGCAAAAAGAAACTACGTCCTTTTGTGTCGGCTACAAGTTTGGTCGAAGTTTGATTCAATTTGGTTAATTTTTGGTGAGCAAAGTCTCACCTTTTACACCTTTATTTTTGTGGTGAAAGTATAAGATTTTTCCTTTTATTTGTATGTGCTGAAAGTGTTGGGTTTGTTTGGCTTGGTAACCATTGCAAAAGGTTGGCTTCTTGTTGTGTAAAAAAGTAACTTGAAGTTAGTCGAAAAAGGAAAAAAATCTAAGTAATTAGTATTAGAATACTTCCTACAAGATGTATAGTTGTTATTTGCCTTTGTATGTGTACTCACAATTATGATGCTGTAATATTTGGTTGGATAAGTGACATATGGAAAGTGTTTATGAAAGTGTTTGTATAGTGACTATCGCAATAGTGACACTTTGAAAATGTTTTTCCTTTTTAAAAAAATTGGTAAAATCTTATGCTTGGTTTTTCGCAAAGATAATTAATTATTCAAATAATGATGTGAGTAAAATTAACTAATTATTTTAATAATGATATTTTTAAAATTAATTAACCATTTCATATTATGATGATTAAGATTAGTTAATTTAAAAATGATATGATTATGATCAATTAATCATTTTATTAATGATGTTTTAAAATTAATTAATCATTTTAATAAATGATGTTTAAGGCTAATTATTTATTTATTTAATGATGTACTAAAGTTAATTAATCATTTTATTAATGATGTTTTTAAGATTAATAAATCAGATTAATAATCATGTTTTAAATTTAATTAATCATTTCAATAAAGATGTTTAAAATTAATTAATCATTTTAATAATGATGTTTAAGGGTTGATTAATTATTTTAATAATGATGTTTTAAAGTTAATAAATCATCTAAACAAGGATGATTAAAGTCAATTAATTATTTTAAATAATGATGTTTGGAGTAATTAATCGTGGTTAAAGCTAATTAATTATTTTAAAATGAAGATGTTTGAAAATAAATAATAATTTACTTAAGTTAATTGATCATTTTAAATAGTGATACCGAAGAAATTAATTAATGTTCATAGTAAATCAATCATTTTGATAAAGTCGATTGAAGTTATTATCTAAAATGTGAAATCCCAGCATAAGTTTGGTTTTAAAAGTATAAAAGTTCAATTTGGTTATGGATAAGTTTCCATAGACGATAACTCTTATATGTAAAGGATTTAGTCATACTCTTAACACTAAGTATCGAGGCATGAAATGTCGTCAAGGTAATGCTTAAAGGTAACACCACCTCAACTTGCCCAGCTGCATTTTCAATCGAGGGGAAGCACAAGTTTGAAATCGACGAGTGGTGGTACGAACACGAGACTTAATTTCCATATATGATCATTTTTAATTTTCCCCGATGGTTGATTTATTAACTATCAGTTCATCTTTCTTCATTGTGTATTGTCAATCTAAGACGATTTGTTGCTCATTTGAGCATTGTTATCCTTTGTTGGAAATGACTAAAACTAGAAAGTGAGTGGGGGCCGAGTTGTGTGGGGCTGCTCCCATTAGGGAATATTCACATATACTCCATCTTGGTTTCGGTTATACGTGCACTAACATGTGAAATACTTGGATTTTTGGTAAGATTGGCAGGATCCGGCTTGGAGTTCCCAAGAGGAGTTACAGAACAAAATGACTCTTTTAAGTATATTGACTAGAGTTATACTTCCAACAAGGGGGTGCACCCTCCTAATCATTTGTTTGAAAGTTTCCCTTCTTTCCTTTGATTCCAAAATTTTAAATTTACCTCTTTCTTAATTGCATCAGGAAGTGTCGCGACCACTTCATGATGTTTAATTATTTATACCCATTGTTGTGATTGGATATTGTTATTATAAGGGGAAACCCATTTCGTAGTTAGCGGCATGGTCTCACATATTTTGTTTATTTCTATCCCTTTTGTTTAGATATTTACTCATACCAAACTTATTGTCTGACCCGATTTGTTTGTTTCAGTATACTCTTGGGTACTTAATTATATTTGAGTAGTCCGAGAGTATTTGGTTTTCTTTAGGCTCTATGATGACGATGGACGACCAGGAGGCTACTTTACCTATCTACTTATTTATTTATATTGTATGGTTATGTATGTATTTTTGTATTAGAATGTGTAAAGGTAGAATGTACAACTGCCTCATCTGATAATTCCAGTACTTTTGTGTAACTCTGATAACTCCATGCTTAGGAGTAACCTGATGTATTATATTATTGTTCTATTATGTGTGATCATTCCAATGTATGACTTTTCATTCTTTTATTTTGCCCATGATAACTCGTTATTTGAACTCTTGGGCAATGGCACATGAAAACATAGGATGTGTTAACTTTCGTTATCAAGGTTAGAAAGGCGAGCCATCACAGTTGGCATCAAGGCTTTGGTTGAGGGAACTCCTTAGCGTAATTGGGGTACAACTCATTAGTGATAGGGTAAGTGATGTCCGAAAATGAGTTAATTATATGAGAGTATTTGTAATTTTCTTTATAATAATAGTATTTATCCTCTTGTGTCTCGTTCTATGTAACATCCTGGAATTTGTGTATTTAAATTCAGTGATTTATTTGAACTTTTAAATTTAATTTTTGTGAAATTTCAAGAAAAATAGAAATATTGTTAATATCAATATTATATGGATGTATGGAATAAAATACAAATATGGGATTAATTACATGTTAATGGCTAAAACTTTATATTTAAATAAAATTTAAGAAAATGTACGTTGAAATAAAATTTATATAATTGTAAAATGACATACACATAAGTACATGTGAATTATAAAACAAGAAAATTGTTTAAAACAATAAAATGAAATATGTACAAATTAAATTGTTTTAGTTAAACCTTAGAATAGAACTAAAAAGAAATTGTGAATGTAAGTAATGAATAAAATATATGTTATTAAGACTTCAATTTCCTTTTAGTCTAAATTTTTGAATTTATAAAAGTATAATTGTGTAATGCATTTAATATGTATTTAAAATTTGAAAGGTTCTCTATTCAATGATAAGAGTTAATACAAACAAAAGTGTACAAAACTAAAGGAAAAAAAATTCTATTAACAAAGAAAATCAGTACTTGCATGAACTTAAAGAAAGATGGCTGTAACATACAAAGGAAGCAGAAGCATTAAATGCTATCTCCTCAAACTTAAAGTAAAAATCCTCTCAGCCACCATTAAATAAGAAAAAAATGAATGATAAGTATGAGCTTGCAAAAGAGGGCGATGCAGTTAATCCAAGCCTCCATAATATCATTATCAGCCTCCATATAAGAAAAAAAGAATCTCTGATTAAAGGTATATAGATATTTATAAAGTACAATTAAAATCTTGCTTCAATATTTTACAAAGACCTGTACACTTCTTTATATATCTCAATCTATGCATCAGTTCGTTCATCTAGAAAAAAAACTGAGCATTAGAAAAAAAGAAAAGAAAACAAACATTTTCTTATTCTACAAACTGGAGCAAATTTATTCAACTAATCAAAACAGGATTCAACAGTAGATCCAGGAAGATCAAATTGTAGATTCTCTCCGTTCATCCATATTTCTGTGAGCAAACATAAAATTTAAAGTTTTAAGTTTAATTAAAACATTGAACATGCAATTCATTGATGATACTGTGTTGGTTGTGTATCATTTTTTTAAATATGGGTTTGTGTTATATTTATAGGTTATCTGTGAAATGTTGGATTTACAGGTTTCCTTTGTTTATTTTTTTTACAGAGTTGCATATCCATTCAAACTCAAAATATTTTCAACTAATCATTGTTAAGCTTGGAATTTTTGAACAAACAAGATGTTTTAGCTTACATCAAGATTTTAAAAGCTGTTTAAAACCTGTTGGCGAAGTATTCACTACTGTAATCTTGCTTTACAGGAAAACATGCAATATTATGTTTAATTCGAACGCGATGAATTGCTGATTCAATTTTACAGCTTGAATCTACATACAAATATAAGATTTTTAAAACAAGAATGAGAATTTTTTGTTGGAAATTCAAGTAGCAGTTCATAAATGAACTGGAAATGCGTTTTGATCAAATTTCGTTGATCGAACAAAATTTAAACGCTGAAATCTTGCTTGAAGCTGAGTTGAACACCTATGAATCCAGGAAAATTGTTGAAGAATTTTTCTAATATGTGAATGGGTAGAACGAATCAAAGTTAGGGTTTAAGAACCCATTTCTGTCGAGTTCGAAAATGAGGGTGCCGCGCCACCCACGTGTAACCGGACTTCGAGTAACCGGTGCCGATCGCGGCGTTGCAAGAGTTCGAGACTAGAGTCCAAAGATGGTGGCCGATAAGGGCCTGGGGTGGTGGCGCGGGTTCGTTTTCTGGTGATGTGCTGTTGGGTTCGTAGGGTCGAGACGTCTCGATTTTGCTCTCGAGTTTAATTCAAGATCCTGGGTGTTCGTACTGTTTTGGGAGATGGAATGCGACTCGCGGATGGCCGCAGCACCGACCCACGTTGGCAAAGTTGGTCTTGCACGTGTACGTGCTATGGTTGTGTGTCAGTTGTGAAGTCTGGGAGAGGAGCAGGGTGACTCGAAGTTTCACCCGGGGGAAATAGGGCAGAAACTCGAAGGGGCACTCGAGTGGTTTCAGGGTGGTATCGTGATTGATTTGGGACTTAAACAAATTTTGTGAAAATTTATCACTCGGGTTAGTTTTGGCCGCAGGTTGGACATAAAAACAAGCCAATCCAGTTTTAACTAAAATTTTGAAACTCAAGTTAAATGATTATTTCAAATCCATGTTCCAGAAATAAATGAGAATTGTTAATGGGATATGAAGTAAATAATATTAAATCAATTATTTAAAGAATTTGTTTTTGTTAACTGTTAAGAATTAATAAGTAAAAATAATAAATTCATTAATTAAGCCAATCAAGATTAAATTAGTTTATAATTAAGTCAAATTAAACATTGATTTAAAATAACCAATAAAAATAATTATTTGGTTAATTTATTAAATCACATTCGCTTGGATTGGTAAATAATTAACTATTGCTATGCACTAGATGGATATTTCTGTTGTGATTATGATGCTGTGTGATGCACTGTGACTGTGATTTGTTTCTGTATTGAGGTGAAAACCCTTTTTCCTATAAAACGGAATTTAAACTTCGATGCGACAGGGAATAGTGATACGTCGAAATAACCTTTGTGTCATATAACCCATTCCGAATAGTGATACGTCGAAATGGATAGCATTTGAAGACCGGTGGTGAAGACCGGGTGTCTTCGAAAACGATAGAATAACCTATCGATTATCTCTGCACTGAGTTGCTCCGGTATAGAGATTTCCTAAGTGATGGGAAGTCCGATCGGGATTGTGGATACCCGGATTTGCAAGGGCTTCTTCCTTTTGTTGGACAAAGTGCTTCGATTCTGTTCGAACCCGGAACAGACTTGTATGGTTGTGTGTCTGACCCTACACTTTGAGATATAAAGCAGATTTCTTTCAAATACGTATCTGAGGTGGCGGAGAATTTATTCTCTTAGCTTAATACCGTTCTCTGAGACGTACGAGCTCAGAGGTTATGTAATTGAAGGTTATCAGCGATATACTCCCAATTTGGTAGTGTGACATACTGAGTGTTGCTGTGTGTGTTGATCCTTTGTTGATCAATTGTGATCAAAGCATAGCTTTGTGTAAAAGCGTATCTTTGAGGACGAGACCTCATCGGACCTCACAACCCAAAAATGGTCAAAACAGGAAAGATGCGGTAAGGTTATGAGGGTCGCGCCCTTTAGGGTATGTAATTTCCTTCTGGAAAAAGGTGATGTCGTGGCATGGAGCCCAGATATTTACCTGTGTGGTAGCTCCAATCTCATTTACTGTGTGGTTGTTGCTTTGTGATAGAGGGCCCTCGGATAAAGGTCCCAAAGGACCAGGGAGTGGCATACTCGAGTAGTAGTTACCTAGTTACAGAGGTAACCCGGCCTTATGTTGGCAGACAGCCGGGTAGGTTCTCGGGACGTCCAGCCAGAGGCGTACCCATGTGGCAGTAGGAAGTTCCTTAGCCTGACCATTTGTTGGAAATCCAATTTCCAATACGAAACTCTGTACGGTTTTAGTTGTATAACCTGCCATTTACTTATGGTGGCGCCCCACTGTTTAAATGGTAGCTATAGTAGGCATAGTTCGGAATGTCTATGCTGGCTAAGATTAATATTCTATTTTCGAAATGCTTCCTACACTACGCACTAATAATAATATCAAAGAATTTTTCTCGTATCAAGCATATTTGACTATCATAAGAAGAAATATCCTCCAATTCTGCGTTTGCATTGTGTGTGTGGCGGGAGGTCTTATGGTAATCTCATTTTTCAAAAGCATATTGACTGACCCGGAGTTTATTGTTTCTTTTCTAAACTCTGGGTGCCCTTAATTTCCACACGCGCAGCCTAGTAGCAGGTTTCCGTATTTTGGAGTTAGCAGCATTTTGGAACTCTTGCTTTGGAGATATCTTAGGAGTTTTTTTTGAGATCTCAGGTGTTTAGCCTTTAGGAGTCCGTTATCACTTCTTTCATTGAAGACATTTGGATATATGATCATCGATGTATTATTATGATGTTATTTGGAGTTGTGGCATATGTATTAAATACTCTGATGTATTATTGGATATTCTGAGGTTGTACCTGTGTTGTATGCATGATATTCATTTTGTTCCGCTGTTTATATTCATCTGATGTTGTTATAAGCTCCGGCGATACGAATTTGATGTCTTTTGTCGGACATCGAGTTTGGGTCGTCACAAGTGGTATCAGAGCTGAAGGTTGAGTAAGAAACTTAGCTACGGAGTATAACACATCAAATAGCTCATTAGAGATAAGGTGAAATATACCCTAGAATGAGTATAACCAAGACTGGACTCCAAATTTTATTAGTCTATTTTCTTTTACTGCTGATATTCCTTAAGATATTTCGTCCGTATGTCTAAATCAATTTTCTTACTTACTAATTACAGATAGTAAGAATGAGCGGACGAAGGGGAAGAGTTAGGGGTCAAGGAAGTGCCACGACACCTGATCAAGATCCCCCAACAGCAATAGCAGCAGTTCAGCAACAGCCGAATCTGGCTGACTTACACAAAAATTTCTCAAGACTTGGTGGTAAGCCGTTCAACGGTAAGGAGTCGATTGTTGAGGCTCAAGCCTGGATAAGATCATGTGAGAAAATCTTCAGAGGGCTAAAACTGCAAGATGATCAAAAGCGACTTATAGCTTCTTGGCAACTTTAAGATGAAGCCTCAGCCTGGTGGGAGACAATCACGGTAGATAAACCAGAAGACGAGTTTTCTTGGGAGAAATTCAAAGAAGTATTTGAGAAACGATATTTGCCATCAGCCAGAATTTCTCGAATGTACCAGGAATTTATGGACCTAAAGCAGGGAAGTTTATCATTCGAGGAGTATCTGAACCAATTTAATGAATTGTCTCGTTTTGGTTCTGAATTGGTGAATACGCCTTTAAAGATGAATGAAAGATTCATTCGCGGGATGAATAAGAAATTCCACGAAAGAATGACAGGCCACGTTAAGGAATTTTTTTCAGATTTAGTTGATATGGGGTATAGATATGCTACACTTGATATGCAAGAATCCCCGGTGGAGAAAGGAAATTCAGGCAATCAAAATTGGAAGAAGCCGAAATTTGGAGGCAAGAAACCATGACAAAGCAAGGAGAAAACGAAGAGCATTCAGGGAAGCGTGGCAGAGAATGTCACTTGCTATAATTGCTTGGAAAAGGGCCACTATGCAAATAGTTGCAAGAAGCCAAAGAGAGACCAATCCACTCGAGCAAAGCCTAGGAAGTGCTATTACTGTCAGAAAGTGGGGCATGAAGTTAAAGACTGTCCGACCATGAAGAAAGCTCAAACCGCAAAGGTGTACACAGTCAAAGACCAACCTGCATCTTCCAAAGCAAAAAAGGGAAATGAGTTATAGAAGGTAATCTTATCATTTATGATAGCATTGTTAGAATTCTATTTGATACGGGCGCTACACATAGTTTTATCTCTCAGCAAGCCATTAATGAATTAAATCTTGAACCTGATTTTGTTGATGAGCCTATATGCGTAAGGAATCCAGTTGGAGGTCCCGCGAATCTTTGTCTTCGATGTAGAGACGTTCCTATCTCATATTCTCATTATCAATTCCCTATTGGTCTCTACATTCTTGATTTCAATGAGTTTGAAGTCTTACTCGGAATGGATTGGCTAGCAAAATACGAAGCCAAATTGGATTCATTAATCGATTGATTTCGATTAAAACCGAATTTGGAGATTTCATCGAAATTTCTTGTGAGGACCCTAGTCCTAAAAGAGAAGGATTGATGTATAATTTGGGTTATCCCGAACCCAGTTTGGAGTCTATACCAATTGTTAGAGATTTTTCGAACGTATTCGGAGAAGTAAAATCTTTACCTCCACGTCGAGAAATAGAATTTAGAATTGACCTCGTTCCCAATGCTCGTCCTGTTGTTCACGCAAGTCGCAGGATGGAACCCAGGGAAAAGATTGAATTAGTTCAACAAACCGATCATCTGCTAGCAAAAGGATTAGTTCGACCCAGTGTTTCTGAATGGGGTTCAACCGTTGTGTTCGTCGCTAAATTGGACGGATCTTTGAGATTATGTGTAGATTACCGCGATCTCAATAAAATGACTCTCAAGAATAAGTTTCCTTTACCCGGGATCGATGATTTATTTGATCAATTACACGGCGCTCGTTTTTTTCAAAGATGGATCTAGCTCAAGGATTCCATCAACTACGAATCGCCAAAGATTGTGTACATTTAACTACTTTCAGGGGTCCCAATATGTTATATGAATGGTTAGTCATGCCTTTCGGGCTAACCAATGCTCTAGCATACTTCGTAGATTTGATGACCCGAGTGTTTCGGGAGGTGCTGAATAAATTTGTTCTTGTATTTATTGATGATATCTCGATTTACTCCAAAACCAAGGAGGAGCACGCTGAACATCTCAGAATTGTTTGGAAATTTTGAGAAGGAACATCTCATTTGCAAAATTCTCCAAACACCACTTTTGGGTCAAAGAAGTCAAATTCCTTGGCCATATTGTTAATGAAGAGGGAATATCGGTTGATCCTAGCAAAATTTCCGCTATTCTTGATTGGAAGCGACCCACGACTCCGAAAGAAGTTTGAAGCTTTTGGGGTTTAGCAGGCTATTATCGGAAGTTTGTTCAGGATTTTTCTAAGATAGCTAGTCCGTTGAGCAAGCTAACAATGAAAGATGTAAAATTCAATTGGACTCCGAAATGTGATGAAGCTTTTCAGGATTTGAAGAAGAGATTAACCACTGCTCATGTCCTCGCTATTATAAACGGGAATCAGGGATTATCTGTTTATACTGATGCGTGTGGTGATGGGGTAGGTGAAGTATTAATGCAGAATGGGAAGGTAGTTGCCTACGCGAGTAGACAATTACGTCCGCACGAGAAGAACTACCCAACACATGATTTGGAACTTTTGGCTGTTGTTTTCGCCTCAAAAATCTGACAACATTATCTTCTGGGTAAGAATCTTTTCAGCTTTCTTAACAATTTACGAAATTAACTAAAGAAATGTACTTAATAAGCTCTCTTTATTTTAGGTGAAAATTTTGAATTATTCACCGACCATAAGTCCTTGAAATATCTCTTTACCCAAAAGGATCTGAATCTGCGACAACAACGTTGGTTGGAATTTCTGGCATCGTATGACCTAGATATTTTGTATACGCCAGTAAAAGCCAATGTGGCTGCCGATGCTTTGAGCAGAAGACATGCTGTTCTCGCAAATCTTGTTATCACTCCTACTCTACTTAAAAAGATCACGATCAAGCAATATGAATATGAGTTTCTTCAGGGAATTCATAAAAGGATTTGCCAAGGAGAAGACACTTGTTTTGAGATGGATAATAGAGGAGTTATAAGGACGAAAGGCAGATTTTGTGTTCCAGACTTCCCTAATCTAAAACGTGAAGTTTTAGATTAATGTCACAAATCCAAACTCAGTATCCATCCAGGAGTTAATAAAATGTATAGAGATATTAAAAGAACTTTCTGGTGGAAGACAATGAAAAGAGACATATCTATTTACGTGAGTCGCTGTGCTACTTGTCAACAAGTCAAAACCGATCAAAAGAAAGTAGTCGGTTTACTTCAGCCTTTGGAAGTACCAAAATGGAAATGGGATCTGGTATCGATGGATTTCATCGACGGATTGCCACGAATCAGGAAGGGAAATGAAGCAATTTGGGTTTTAGTGGACCGTCTAACCAAAACTGCTCACTTTATTCCAGTGAAATCCACTCGGACTGCAGCAAGCTTAGCAGGGCTATATATAAAGGAAATTGTTCGTCTCCATGGTATTTCCAGCAGTATAGTGAGTGATCGTGACCCGATCTTCACTAGTAGATTTTAGGAGGCATTCTAAGACGCTTTGGGAACAAAATTAAATTTCAGCACTGCTTATCTCCCACAATCTTATGGGAAGACTGAAAGGGTTAACTGAGTTTTAGAAGATCTTTTGCGTACTTGCATTCTCGATTTTGGTGGTTCTTGGGAGGACCATTTACATCTGGTCGAGTTTTCATATAATAACAGTTATCAGGCCAGTATAGAAATGGCTCCTTTTGAAGCTTTATATGGTCGTCCGTGTCGATCACCTGCATGTTGGATCGAATCAGGGGATAGACTCGTCCTTGGACCATACATGATTAAAGAAGCCACGGAGAAGGTAGATTTTATTCGAAATAAGTTATTAACTGCCCAAAGCCGTCAAAAGAACTATTATGACCGTTGAAGAAGAGATTTGGAATTTCAAGTTGGAGATTCTGTATTTTTGAAAGTGTCTCCGATACGGGGTGTATTGAGATTCGGGAAAATTGGAAAGCTAGCACCGTGTTATATTGGTCCTTTTCCTATCCTGGAAAGGATCGGTCCTCTAGCATATCGAATGCAGCTACCCAGCTGGTTGTCGGGTGTGCATAATGTGTTCCACGTTTCTGGTAAGTATGTGCACGATCCAGATGATATTATTGAAGAAGCTGCTCAGCAGGATGTAGAAATCACTCCTAACTTGGTAGTTAAAAGAGAGCCGATAAAAATTGTAGATCGTGATGAGAAGCGATTGCGAAACAAAGTTGTGAAACTGGTCAAAGTTCAATGGAGTGACGATCCAAAGGACTGTACCTGGGAAACTGAAGATAATATGAAGAAATCATATCCCAAATGCAGAATAGACATCTCGGCTAAAAATGGTAAGCCATTTCCTTATTATTTCTGAATTCGTATATTCTTTGTTTACTTTTCTCTCTCTTTCAATTTCGAGGACGAAATTTTCTTAAGGAGGGGATGTTGTAACATCCCGGAATTTGTGTGTTTAAATTCAGTGATTTATTTGAACTTTTAAATTTAATTTTTGTGAAATTTCAAGAAAAATAGAAATATAGTTAATATCAATATTATATGGATGTATGGAATAAAATACAAATATGGGATTAATTACATGTTAATGGCTAAAACTTAAAATTTAAATAAAATTTAAGAAAATGTACGTTGAAATAAAATTTATATAATTGTAAAATGACATACACATAAGTACATGTGAATTATAAAACAAGAAAATTGTTTAAAACAATAAAATGAAATATGTACAAATTAAATTGTTTTAGTTAAACCTTTGAATAGAACTAAAAAGAAATTGTGAATGTAAGTAATGAATAAAATATATGTTATTAAGACTTCAATTTCCTTTTAGTCTAAATTTTTGAATTTATAAAAGTATACTTGTGTAATGCATTTAATATGTATTTAAAATTTGAAAGGTTCCCTATTCAATGATAAGAGTTAATACAAACAAAAGTGTACAAAACTGAAGGAAAAAAAATTCTATTAACAAAGCAAATCAATACTTGCATGAACTTAAAGGAAGATGGCTGTAACATACAAAGGAAGCAGAAGCATTAAATGCTGTCTCCTCAAACTTAAAGTAAAAATCCTCTCAGCCACCATTAAATTAGAAAAAAAAAGAATGATAAGTATGAGCTTGCAAAAGAGGACGATGCAGTTAATGCAAGCCTCCACAATATCATTATCAGCCTCCATATAAGAAAAAAAGAATCTCTGATTAAAGGTATATAGATATTTATAAAGTACAATTAAAATCTTGCTTCAATATTTTACAAAGACCTGTACACTTCTTTATATATCTCAATCTATGCATCAGTTCGTTCATCTAGAAGAAAAAAAAACTGAGCATTAGAAAGAAAAAAAGAAAACAAACATCACCTTATTCTACAAACTGGAGAAAATTTATTCAACTAATCTCACGGTATGGAGCCCGGATATTTACCTGTGTGGTTGCTCCAATCTCATTTACCATGTGGTTGTTGCTTTGTGATAGAGGGCTCTCGGATAAAGGTCCCAAAGGACCGGGGAGTGGCATACTCGAGTAGTAGTTACCTGGTTACAGAGGTAATCCGGTCTTGTGTTGGCAGAGAGCCGGGTAGGTTCTCGGGACATCCCGCCAGAGGTGTACCCATGTGGCAGTAGGAAGTTCCTTAGCCTGACCATTTGTTGGAAATCCAATTCCCAATACGAAACTCTGTATGGTTTTAGTTGTATAACCTACAATTTACTTATGGTGGCACCCCACTGTTTAAATGGTAGTTATAGTAGGCATAGTTCGGAATGTGTATGCTGGCTAAGATTAATATTCTATTTTCGAAATGCTTACTACACTATGCTCTAATAATAATATCAAAGAATTTTTCTCGTATCATGCATATTTGACTATCATAAGAAGAAATCTCCTCCAATTCTGCGTTTGCATTGTGTGTGTGGCAGGAGGTCTTATGGTAGTCTCATTTTTCAAAAGCATATCGACTTTTCTTTTATAAATCTGTTTTTATTTAAAAGCAACTATTTTTGTTTACTCATACCAATTCCATGACTGACCCGGAGTTTATTGTTTCTTTTCTAAACTCTGGGTGCCCTTAATTTCCACACGGGCAGCCTAGTAGCAGGTTTCCGTATTTTGGAGTTAGAAGCATTTTGGAACTCTTGCTTTGGAGATATCTTAGGAGTTTTTTTTGAGATCTCAGGTGTTTAACCTTTAGGAGTCCGTTATCACTTCTTTCATTGAAGACTTTTGGATATATGATCATCGATGTATTATTATGATGTTATTTGGAGTTGTGGCATATGTATTAAATACTCTGATGTATTATTGGATATTCCGAGGTTGTACCTATGTTGTATGCATGATATTCATTTTGTTCCGTTGTTTTATATTCATCTGATGTTGTTATAAGCTCCGACGATACGAATTTGATGTCGTTTGTCGGACATTGAGTTTGGGTCTTCACATTCTAGATCCGTTGGTGTTGATTTCCTTAAAATTATTTTGATCCTATACTTGTACTCTAAAATACCCATTCTCTGTCCAGTTAATAGAAGATGAATACAAGAAGTGGAGGAAGTGGTGGATCTGGAACTAGCATAAATACAAATGGCAGAGCAACTAGAAACGTGTCAGCTGTTGGTCCCATAGAGGAAGTAGTAGCACAGGTACAACCTTCTATGAACTTCAAACTTTTGCAAGAATTACACCACTTTAGTCGGGAAACCATTCTATGGTGCTGAGGGTATTCTTTGAGTGCAGATTTGGCTTAGGTCATGTGAAATGATATTTGGAGATCCTAGGTTGGAAGATGCAGAGAAACATATTTTAGCATCACGATAACTTTAAAATTCGGCGATCGAATGGTGGGATATTGTAACAACTAATACTCCATAGGAGGAGTTTTCTAAGGTGCAGTTTAGGGAAGTCTTTAAAGCACAGTTTATCCTCGAAGCTAGAAGGACGTAGTAGTTAGGAGTTTTCTAGGTTTGATGTACGGTGATATGATGTGGTGGAGTATGAGCACAAGTTTAATGCATTGTCCCATTTTGGACTTGGATTAATAGATGCACCGCCTAAAAAGAATGAAACGTTTGTGAATGGAATGTGACCTGATTTCCAAAGAGAAATGACTAACCATCTTACTAGTACATTCAATAACCTTATCAATATTTCTTTGAGGTTCGAAGCCTATGATACTAAGGCAGGAGTCCAGAAGGGAATAGTGGCAGCAATCAATGCCAAGCCTTTATCGATGATTCCTGTTAGAGGCAAACCGAATTTCAAGCACAAAGGAAAGAAGTAGTAGTTAGGAAAGAAACCCGGAAGTAGAGCCCAAGCATAGAAGAAGCCACAGGACTTGTCTAAAATTCTTTGTTTCAAATGCAACAAGATGGTTCACTTTGCAAATCATTGCACTAACCCTCCTAGCAATCCAATTTGTTACAATTGTAACAAGCAAGGACACAAGAGTGCCCTTTTTCGAAGAAGGGTCTTAAGGACAGGAATTTTCTTTTGTGTAGGTACCATCCACTTTGTTAGGACAGAAGAGGAAGCAGGTGTTGCAAGGTATACTATCCATCCATGATCTTCCTATTAGGATATTATTCGACACGGGTGCTTTCCATTGTTTTATTTTGGTTGATCTCGTTGATAGTCTTACCTTAAACCCATCCTTTTAGGTAATCCCCTTTGTGTATCGAACGGTATCGAAGGCCCGACAAATTTTGACACAGTGTGTTTACATGTCCCTATTTCTTATCAAAATTATTCCTTTCCCTTTGATCTATTTGTTATTGGGTTCATGGGCTTTGGAATATTGTTGGGAATGGATTGGTTATCTAAGTTTAGAGCTATCTTGGATTGTGATTGAAAGATTGTCAAAGTTAGAGATATTAGAGATGCTGGTGTGGATAAAATTTACGAGGACCTAAACAAGTTGATGAGTAGTATTCTATATTCTCTCAAAGTAGCTAAAGAGGATCATAGAGATATAGCAATTGTTCAAGATTTCAAGGATAATTTCAATGAGTGCAAGATTTACCTTTCCATTGTGAAGTGGAGATCCAAATTGATTTGATTCCAGGAACCAGACCTATTATTCAACCTCCACAAAGATTGGCTCCAAAAGAATGAAGAGAGTTAGAAAGCCAAACCTTCGACTTGTTACAGAAGGGATTGATAAGATGTAGTACTTCTAGTTGGGGACCACCGGTCATCTTTGTTACAAAGGCGGATGGTTCTTTAAGGTTATGTGTAGACTACCTGGAGTTGAATAAAAGGACTATCAAAAATAAATACCCTTTAACAAGGATCGTTGACATGTTTGATCAACTCCACAATGCTCGGATATTTTCCGATTGGATCTTGCCATCGGTTTTCACCAATTAATGGTAGCAGAGGCGAGTGTGCACTAAATTGCTTTTAGGGCTCTAAATAGTTTTTACGTGTGGTTAATCATGTCGTTTGGGCTGACTAATGCAGTCACTTATTTTATGGACTTAATAAATCGAGTATTTTGTGACGTTCTTAATAAATTTGTCCATGTCAATATTAATGACATTCTTGTCTATTCAAAAATGAAGGAAGAACATAAGTACTATCTCTGAATTGTACTTGATACCTTGAGGGACCATGTGTTGAAGGCAAAGTCTGCTAAGTGCCATTTTTGGAAATCTAAATTTGGGTTTTTGGGGAATGTTGTTTCAGGAGAAGGCACATCTATTGACCAGGCTAAAGTTGTTATTGTTCAAGACTGGAAGAAGCTTGAAAATGCGATGGAAGTGAGAAGTTTCTTAGGATTGGCTAGTTTCTACCATCGGTTCATTAAATATTTCTCAAATATTTCTTCTCATCCGAAGAGGTTAACGAAAAAAGATGTTAAGTACGTATGGATGCCCAAGTATGATCAAGCATTCTAGGAATTAAAGTAGAAGTTGACTAACACTCATGTTTTGAACATTTCGGATAGGATAGAGGTTTAACATTATATACAGATGCTCGTGGTACCGGTTTGGGGGCAGTTATGGTGCAACATTGGAAGGTTATTGCTTATGCGAGTTGACAGGTGATGCCACATGAGAAAAATTATGCTACACACGATATGGAGCTTTTGGTTGTTGTCTTCGCACTAAAGATATGGAGGCATTATCTTCTGGGTGAAAATTTTAAGTCATACATGGACAAAAAGTCCTTAAAATATCTCTTTACCCAGAAATATTTGAATTTGAGGCAGTAGAGATGGCTGGAGTTTCTCACTTTTTATGATTTGGAAACTTATATACCCTTGGAAAGCTAATGCTATCGCAGATGCATTGAGTTGGAATGTTCAATGGTTGCTAACTTAGAAGTCAAGCCAGTATTGATGTAGAGGATTACAGCTTTTCAAGAAGAATATTCTATTTTGGCTCAACTTAAGAAGGATGTCCAAGAAGGTATTATTTCTACTTTTGAGATTGATCCCCAGGGCTTATTGAGAATGAATGGGAGTATTTATGTTCCAAATGTTAATGGTCTTAGAAGAGAGTGTTAACCGAGTATCACTGTTCAAAGTTATATTTCCATATAGGGGTAACCAAGATGTTCAAGAATATGAAGAGAGTGTTCTAGTGGAAGGGATGAAGTGAGTTGTTTCAATCTTCGCGAGTCAGTGTGCCAACTGCTAGCAGATTAAGAGTGACCAACATAAGTCAACTGGACTGCTTTAGCTGCTTGAGATCCCAAAGTGGTAGTAGGGTAGATCTCTATGGATTGTATTGATGGACTTCCTAGGTCAAGATGAGGGAATGAAGGTATTTGGGTTATAGTCGACTGATTGATCAAGGTGCTCATTGCATTCCTGTTAAGCCAACTAGGATAACTGAAAGCCAAGCAAGTTTGTATGTGAAGGAGATTGTGAGGCTTTATGGTATTCCCCGTAGTACTGTAAGTGACTGAGACCTGATATTTACTAGCAAGTTCTGATAGAGACTGCATGCAGCCTTAGGAACTGAGCTGAGTCTAAGTACAGCTTGCCATCCCTAGAAAAACGGGCAGAACGAGAGCGTGAATCAGATCTTGGAAGATTATTTGTGAGTATGCATTCTCGACTTTGGACGCCTTGGGAAGATCATTTACCCTTAGCCAAGTTCACTCACAACTGCTATTAGGCAAGTATCGACATATCCCCTTTTGAAGCTCTTTATGGTCATCCATGTCGTTCTCCTTCATGTTGGGTTCAATCTAGGGACATAATTGTCCATAGGACCGACATGATCGTAGAAGCCAGTATGAAGGTAGTTGTATCAAAAGGAAGATGAAGGAAGTGTAGGATCGGTAGAAGTGTTATGTGGATTGAAGGCGCATGGATCTTGAGTTCTCAATATAGCATTCTATGTTTGTGAAGGTTTCTCCGTTGATGATTATTGTAAGGCTTGGAAAGTTAGGGAAGCTTGCCCCTCGATTTATTGAGCATTTTTCTATTCTGAACCAGATTTGTAGACCTACTTATAGAGTGAAATTACTAGAAAGTCTATTGGATGTGCACAACGTATTTCACATGTCTCATTTATGTAAGAACGTACATGACCCTTCAACAATAGTAGGACCGACTCAATAAGTTGATTTGAAACTTTAGCCTAACCTAACCATTCTTAGGCAGCCTATTCATGTCACCGCTCAGGATATAATGTGATTGAGGATGAAGGATGTGAATCTTGTTAAGGTTCAGTGGAGTGAAGATGATCGAGAATGTACTTGGGAAACGAAGGATTATATTAGGGATTAGAATCCCAAGTCATTGCCATATTTGTCTGTATCTTGTAATGTCTTTTAGTGTACTCACTGGTTGTGGTGTAGTCTCTTTCTTTGTACTTGTTTGATTGAATGATATCATTTGAGTTTCTTTTGTTGTGTACAATTAATTTCGAGCATGAAATTTCCAATAAGGAAGGGAGGACATAACAACCCATAATTTAGTCATTTTTTAATTTCAATATATAATATATTTTTAGATAAATAAATAATAAATCTTATAACACAAATAAAACTTTTTAAATTATAACTAGTGATTAGGAAATGATTTTCAAAATTTGTTTACAAAAATAATTAATTCAAAGGAAAATAGTAAATGTAACCAGAAATCATTTTCCTATTTTCCAACGTACCAGTGCCAAAACATTGTTGGAAATATTATGTACATTATAGCTAACATATACACATATTTACAAATAATATAAGTACGGTTAAGGTTAATTATAATAAGATCAATATATATATATATATATATATATATATGTACTTGTAAGTAATAAGTTAAATAAAATGAGACGTGACTTTATCCAAAGATTTAAGTAAAACTAATGTAATACCTAAATGTCACATTATATGACATTGTGGTACAAGAAGTAAAAAACATGTTGGATAATGAGGGGTTTTCACGTTGAGCGTCTAAAAGAGAGGGAGGAGATTGTAGTGATGATGTGGAGGAATTTGAAAGCAGGGCATAGTAACTAAGGTTAGTTTAGTAATTTTAAAATTTACATTTACATAAAGCTAATTCTAAAATTTCTCTTTCTTTCACCATTTCTTCATCTACTTTTTAAATTTTTTTACATCTTCTTGTTAAGCTTTTAAAAAACTTGTTAATGGCTTCCAAAAATATTTGAAATTAAATATCACTTCTTTTATCATTTTTCCTTAAGAAAAAACACTAAAGTTTGTTTCTTTCTTCTCCATTGTTTCCATAAAACTAAGACCAAAGTCCCCATTTTTTTTCTTGGTTGAGCCTAAATACCCCCTATGCTGAACCATTTGGACTTTTCTAGGTCCTAAAATCAACTTTCTATAAAAGGAAACTCCGTTCATGTGTCGGATACAAATTTAGTTGAAGTTTAATTTGAGTTGGTTACTTTTTGTGAGCAAAATCTCACATTTCTAACTAATGTTTTGACCTTTATTTTTTTGATGCAAGTATATTTTATTTCCATATGTTTGTATGCGCTAAAAATATTGGATTTCTTTGGCTTGATAACGATTGTAAAAAGTAGACATCTTGCTATGTCGAAAAGTAACTTGAAGTTAGTCAAAAAAATCTAAATAAATAATATTAGGATACTTCTAACATGATGTATAGTTGTTACTTGTCGTTGTATGTGTGCTCGAAATTATACTGTGTAATGTTTGATTGGATTAGTGTCATGGGGAAATCATTTATGAAAGTGTCCGTATAGCGACTATCGCCATATAACCAATTTGAAAATGTTGTTCCTTTGAAAAAAAATTGGTCAAAATCTTATGCTTGGGTTTATGCAAAGATAATTAATTATTCAAATAAATATGTGATTAAAATTAATTAATTATTTTAGTAATGATATTTTTAAAATTAATTAATCATTTTGAATAATGATGATTAAGATTAATTAATTAAAGAATAATGTGATTTAGATTAATTAATAATGTTTAAAAATTAATTAATCATTTAATTAATGATGTTTAAGGCTAATTAATTTTGTAACTAATGATGCACTAATGTTAATTAATCATTTTGTTAATGACGTTTTTAAGAGTACTTAATCGCTTTAATAATAATGTTTTAAATTTAATTAATCGTTTTAATAACGATGTTTAAAATTTATTAATATTTTAATAATAATTTTTAAGGGTTAATTAATTATTATAATAATGATGTTTTAAAGTTAATAAATCATCTAAACAAGGATGAATAAGTCAATTAGTTGTTCTAAATAATGATGTTCGAAGTAATTAATCATGTTAAAGCTAATTAATTATATTCAAATAAAGATGTTTGAAAACAAATAATCATTTATTTAAGTTAATTTATCATTTTGAAAAATGATACCAATGAAATTAATTAGTTTTAAAGTAAATTAATCATTTTGATAAAGTCGATTATAGTTATTATCTGTATTGTGAAATCCCAACAAGTTCGATTCAGTTATGAAAAAAAGGTTTCCATATACAATATCTCTTATATGGAAAGCATTCAGTTATACTCTTAACACTAAACATCGAGGCATGAACTCATTTCTATCTCGAAGGTTAAAAATTTCATTAAGACAATGCCTAAAGGTAACACTACCTTAACTTGCCCGGTTGCATTTTCAATCGAGGGATAGCACAAGTTTGAAATCTATGAGTAGTGGTAAGAATATGAGAACTAGTTTCCATATATGATCATTTTTAATTTTCCTCGATAGTTGATTTATTAATTATTGGTTCAAATTTCTTCATTGTGTATCATTAATTTAAGACGATTTGTTGCTCATTTAGGCATTGTTATCCTCTGTCAATAATGCCTAATACCAGAAAGCGAGTGGGGGCCAAGTTATGTTGGGTTTCTCCCATTAGGGTATATTCACATCTACTCTAGGTTAGTTTGCACTAAGATGTGAAATACTCTGATTCTTAGTAAGGTTGGCGAGGTCTGGCTTGGAGTCCCCAAGAGGAGTCAGAGAAGAGAATGACCCACTCAAGTATATTGACTAGAGGTATACTTTTGGTAAGAGGGATTACCCTCATAGTCATTTGTTGGAAAAAATTCCTTCTTTCCTTTGATCCAAAATTTAAATTTTCCTCTTTCTTCATTGCATCAGGAAGTCTCATAAGCACTTCGCGATGTTTAATTATTTGTATCTATCATTGTGATTGGATGTTGTTGTTGTGAGAGTAAACCCATTCCACAGTTGGCGGCGTGGTCTCGCACGGTTTATTTATTTCCACCCTTTTGGTTTAGAGATTTTCTCCTACTAGACTTGTATTCTGACCCGACTTGTTTGTTTCTATAAACACTCGAGTACTTAATTATATTTGAGTAGTCTGAGAGCAGAAGGTTTTCTTTGGCCTCTTTGAAGACGATGGATGAGCAGAAGGCTCCTTTACCTATCTAATTATTTATTTCTGATGTGTGGTTATGTATGTTTATTTTGTATTAGAAATTATAAAGGAAAAATGTAAAACTTCCTAATCTAATAGTTGTAGTATTTTTGTGTAACTCTGATAACTCCATGTTTAGGAGTAACCTGATGTACTATATTATTGTTGTATTATATGTGACCCTTCCAATGTGAGACTTTTCTGTTCTTTTCGATTCTGTTCTTTTATTTTATACCATGACTACTCGTCTTTTGGACATTTGGGCAATGACACATGAATACCGAGGATGTGTTAAGTGTCGTTCTCAAAAGTAAGAAAGGTAGGTTGTCACTAATGTTTTAAGGATAATATTAAGTATAAAATGGTTTTGGGTTTATAGTAAAAATGTTTTTAATAACATTTTTTTCTAACCCATTTAATTATACTTTTGGAAATGTGAAATATTGTTTAAGATTTTTGAATGTTTATATACCATTTGAGATAAGAACATGAATACATTTCTAAGTATTGAAAAAAGTAGAAATGAAAAGTGAAATATTAGTGCACACAGACACATATATATCTTTTATAAAGGTATTTTAAATATATATATATATATATATGTATTTACAAAGAATTTCCAATTAGTAAGAGAATTAAGTAAATAAAAAGGATATTAGAAGTTGCTTATGCGACTAAATCATGTTTTACGTGTTTACTTGTTTATGGAAAGTATTTAATTCTATACTTGGCACCAAAAGCCGATAAAATATTCTGTTTGTGAGAGTTAAAAATGATGTCGAGTAGGGTTTAGAAGCAAATAGTTCTCTAACCTAGTGGCTTCACTCTGACCGAGGGATGTCATAAGTTAAGAAGGTCAAAAATGTGATAAGTATACGAGACCTTGTCTCTATATGCGATCCTTTCTATTTTGTACTTGGTAGTCGATTAGTCGAATATCGAATTTGATTTAATTAACTTTGGAAGTAGATGCAAGCATCACATATTAGTATGATTTGAGATCCTATGGGGAGGATTCATTCGTACGAATCGTCCCTTGCTTTAAGAACATATATATTCTCCAATGGAGGATGTCTTTATATCGTCCGTTTACTTCTTAAAGAACCGAAATTGAGTTGGAAAAAATTCATTAATTTAGTTTTGAAAAGTTCGAGATCGGATAAGTGTGTTACTTACCGAAAATCACTTCAAACCCGATATACAAGTTCAATCTTTTAGAAGCGGTTATAGTGTCAAATGACATAAATGTGAACTTTCTATCCTATGGTTAAGTCCAAGGGAGAGGTCAATGTTAGCATTCGTCGTACGACGTACGTTGGGATCCATGGAGAGATTTGTAGACTATTTTAGATGGTGGAACCTAGAGAGAGATTTGAGATCTATTCCAGTGATGAAGACTTATGTGTTGAGACGTTGAATGTGAATTCACCATCTATAATGAAAAAAGCGGAATAGGATGCTTAGCCAAGGGGTTTAGCTAACCCAAGATGGAATATCAACTCTAAATACTATAGACGCTTTCAAATGAGGCGCATGATAGTTGATGGTACTCGATATTACGTGTTTGGGTGTGGACTGGAAAATTTACCATTGTAACATATTTTATCAAGGGGTATGTGTTGTGTAGAAAGGTACTTTTGACCCTTCTGTAGGAGGACGACTTTGGTTTACAAAGGGGACCTTCGTGAAAATCCATATGCGTGCGTACCATTGCTGTTTTAGTTGTACTTCTAATATTGTTGTGTTATGAGATGCAAGTAGCACAACTATTTTCTGATTTATATTCTACATCCTAGAGACTCTATTATATCACCACATGTACTGATCAGATGTTTTTGGATCTTTTTAAGGGAAAAACGCTACAGTGATCCGAACAGTCTCAACAGATATTGTTATACGGTGCATTATATTTCTTGAGTTTCTCACACGAGGCTTAGGTCCGACTCATGCTTTTGTCTTTCCGTTAACCCCTCGACGTTCTTTCGAGTAATTTAAGAAAGGCGGGTTTTCATTGATATTCTTAGAGCTTCAGGATACGAGCTGGATGGTTCAATTTTCCTACTATAGTATTTTATTTCTCCTGCGCTACTATTATGTATACATCAGTATTTGTTAGGGTGGGCTAATATAACTGTCCAGGCTGATGATAATACTTAGGATTGTAACTTTGAAATGTTATGTGTCTTAGAGTAGCACTTTGTACTATCTTTTGATATTTTATATTTTCATTCCCACTATGAGATTTTGATGTTTTATTCTCTTCTCTCCTATTCATTTTCTTTCTGCTTTTTATTTTTACCCTAACAATTTGTCATTCTGGCACTTGAATGCTCGACATATGAATAACATGGATGCATTAGCATCGACATTTGAGGGTTGAAAAGGTGGGTTGTTATAGTTCGCGTCATTAAGAACAACAATTTTGATATACAATATGTCTAGTTCGGAATAACTTTGCAATTTACACTTTATAAATAGAGAGAAGTTAGCTTTGTAATTACAATAAAAAGTTCTCTTTCTTAATCATCTAGCCATAATATATTAGATCCTAATCATGTGTACGTTAAAAAAATCATTTTTTCTTCATTTATGTCATCTGTAATGTGATTTACGACCATAAGGGATGAATTACTATATCTTACTAATATATACACAAATATGATAAACTCACTCACTGACTAGTCGCGCATCTTCTCCTATCCAAGATGAATTCTCATCCTTCTTCCCTGTCCAGAAATTTCTCACCTTGAAAACTCCAAATTTCTCGATAGCTTTAATTTCTTTGCGTAGCGCTCTTTGCGATGATCTATTCCATGTATTTATTCGTTTAATTTGGATTTGATTGATAGATTTGGAACTGATTTTTTTTAGAGATGGATGAAGGAGAAGATGGAAATCAAAGGTAAAATAATTAGGCTTAAGTATGATTATACAATAGGTTTTCGTTTCTATTCATAAGCTGAAATAATTCAAGTTTATGCTAAAATATCAAAATTAATGTATTACGAAAATGTCATTGGGTATGACTTCTAATTTCTAGCTTGTTAAACCAAATTCAGCAAGTTATATGTATTCTCTAATTGTAAACGACATTTCAAATTCAAAGGAATAGGTCTCGAAACCTAATTCCAACTCATGTAGAAATTTACTATTTTGTCTTCTATGCTAAAATCGTGGTTATGATTTAATTATTTAATTTTAAAAAATTATAGGATGTTGCAATTAGATGTTTCAAAAGGGAAAAACCATACCATTCGCTAAATTATATTTTTGCAACTCCTTTTGGAAGTAGGTCGCTATCGACTTTCCATATTCTTTATGGTAGCCAAATTACGCGGGGACTCTTCCTATTACCAAACCCAAAGAAACCTAAAAAAAGTTAGACAAAATTCATGTTGTATGAAGAATTGCTTAATGGTTACTGTATGTATAATCACAAATAGTTTGGTTACTACTCCTAGAACTATAACAATATGTTCGCTTCTGTTTGGTACACACACAAATCTATAGCTTTCTAAAAGCACACCGCGCATATTGAGCCATTATTTTAATACACCTAATTTAACTAGCATAAAAGAGTTCGCTCTGTTTATGTTTACTATAAAGATATTTATAATTATGTATATTTAATAATAATTATAGTAGATCCATAATTTTTTTCTTTGGCAACAAACCTTCTAACATGCCCTTCCAAGCAAATGATTGCAAGTTAAAATCCCAATGATGGCAAAAGTCAACATTTATTTTAATTCTTTCCTTGATGTCCTTTTAAGAAAATGAGACTATAAGTACCAATCTCAGTTGTAATTTAAGTTGAAATTTATTTTCAATTTGTGATTCTGATATATAAATGAAATCAAGATTTTGAATCCTAAGTTTTGATGAAAATAGTTTTTTTTAATTTTTCGGTTTACGTTCTATTAAAAATATCCACACAACTGGCATTGAAAGATATTAGACAAACTTTTTTTGAATAAATTTTTGGTTTGTGTATTAAAAAAATTGGAAAATATATTTTCAAATATATACAAAAATCCTAGATAACGATGACCAACCCAATATGAATTAATGGCCCATAACTTTGCCCTTACACTACATGCTAGACCCTTAAAACTAGAACATTCCACCGCATCGATTACTTCAACAAAAATATCTTCACTTGCATTAACTTCTTCCATTAAATTAAATCCTTAGATTTGAAAATAACTTAAAGTTGGCGGAACTCATCTTCCCCTCAAAACTTATGTACTGAATAATGCATGATAATGTATCCTCCTCCTCTTCAAATAATAACCACTTTGCTCTTTAAATCGATATGTAGAAGCTAAAAATTTATGTACTCTTCAAATTACAAACGATTTTCAAAAAGCTATCGCTGCCTAGTTCAGATCTGAATGTATGCCTTAGAGTAAAAAATATGAACTGCTTAGAAAGTCGTTATCACAACAGTTATTCCACTAAAACACCTAAAATTTCCCGATTAAATGTCAATCTTTAAATCTGTTCGAATTTCAATCGTTTTGTGTTAATATAGTAGAATCCGATCTATAATTGAGATTTAAGAAACTTATAAGCTATTCCACTTCATTTTTTATTTTTCTTGTGGTGTTAAAGGATTCTAAAAAACAATAAAGTCAAAAATGTTGTGCAAAATATGAATTTTACTATTTGTAGTTTGCACCGCCTATTTTTGTAAATTAAACAAGTATGAATCCCTTTTACACTTCAAGGTTGTATATGCAAAAGTTGAATAAAATACAAAGTGTTTAATTTGTAAGATTTGTTTCCTTGAAATAGAGGTATTAATTATATTTATTAATATGAGATAAGTTTGGTATTATTCAATTAATTTTATATACAAGTCTGGTTTTGTTAGCTAAGGATATTAGTTATTTTATTTGGAGTTTGGGAATTGTATGAGTCTGACATTTTAATTAATTTAGTGAGTGAATTTATTTACATGTGATTAGGGATATTTATTTGAACCTTAGATCACATGTGTGTGTGTGTATATAAATATATTATTAACATATTGATAATAGCGTATTTATCATATTGAATATAATTAGTAGGTTAGTAAATAACATTAAATACCATATGAAGGAAGCTAATGATAATTATGGAAATTAATTCATAATTAAAGGTGTAATAAAGGGTTTTCTTTGTATGGCCTTAAGTTTAATTGTAGTGAGATAATATATATACAATATATATATAATAATATATTAGGGAGTACGACTAAGTTATAAGGATGTGAGGTCAGTTTAAAGTACACATAAGTATGCCTAGTTATATCAGTTACCAACAGTGTTACATTGGGGACTAATGTGAGATATAACCTATAATAAATAACCTTGGTGGACGCGATGTTAGTCTCAATTCCGTAGTGTAAGACTGCCTATTAAATTTGGCTACTAGTATCTATGAATAGTCGAACTAATCTAAGACGTCACATTTTGGGTTATGGGTTATAGTCACGTTATGATTACAGTAGGAATATATTTTTAGACGGGTCTGCTTCGGGTTTAAAGAACTATTATAGGGTTTTCCTCTTTTCTATATAAGAAGTATTAATGGCTTATAGGATTTTTTTTACGATGCAAGTTAGAGAGAACCATGGAGTGTCACACCTTGGGTTAGGTATTAAATGAGGGGACCATCCTATTTTATAGGTATTAAATGGTTAGAGTCCGCCTAATTCTTATTCAAAATGCATCAAGTGGTTTGAAGCTTTCTCTACGTTAATGATAGTTGTGTTATAGTTTGGAAATGGATTGGAAATGAGTTTGGTATTAAATGACGGGGGCTTATCTATCTTATATGGTCATTGTGCCTATCTCTCAATAAAAAGGTATTAAGAGGTTTGGGTGCTTTCTGTTGCAACGTTAATGATAGCTACTCTGGAATTTTGGGATTTGGACTGGAAAAGCCTTTAGGCTTACAGTTGAAGTTTTTGGTATAATATAGTTTTAAATACGTAAGACATATTACTTATCTAGAGGAGACTTCCCAAATAAAATTACGTTAAAGCTTGAGATTATCATTCATCAAACTTTGTTGTTCTAAACTCCTCATTACAACACATAGGTTAGAGGTGACAATGCTGATTTTAGGGATGAAGGTGGAGACGAAGACTTATGGTAGTTATCTAACTATGTCTTTTTAAATATTTTTATTGCACCCAATTCAAAAAATTACATTATTTTGAAATATTGTACCATTGAGATTTTATGTGGACATGTCGTGAGATTTGGTGAAAACGTGTTTGTTTCTAAAATGGTTTTCTTTTGTAAAATGGATGCTTGTTTACAATATTGTATTTTATCCATTCCACTATGTCATTCTAAAGTATAGATAGAAAGCTCTATGTACCATGTATTGATTAAAATTTTATCAACCACTAGGCGACTTTGAGATGGGCCTAAGGTTCAATGGGCTTTCATTGAATCGAAAATTAAGTCCATTTCGGGGCGGTTTATTACAAGTAGGTTCAAGAATATGGAAAATAATAAGATAATTATATTTTATAAAGAAAATGTTGAAATGAGTGGGATTAGAAACAATTTCTTATCTAAGGAATTTTACTTAATTGAAAGAATTTGGAGTTTTATTTTTAAATTGGATTTAATAGAAATAAAATGAAATATTAAAAATAAAAGAAAATATAATTGATAAGTAGATTAGGCTAAGTTTATTAACCTAAGCCCAATCAACTTAGGCAAAAACTTTTATTTGGAAATCCAGAGTTTTCTAAATTCTAGAACTCTCTTTTATGTTTATAGATAAAAGTACAGACCTTGACTTAAGCATTCTAATGCTATCTTCTTACATTATTCAAAAACCATATCGCCTTTCTTTATTTCTAAAATTAAATAAACAAAAAAAATTACTAAAAATCACCAAAATCAGGTGTGTGCGTCCTGATATATATCTACACCAACATCCGAAAAGGAATTTAAGTCTCATCACGATATTAGATGAGTTGTCTTAAAGTAAGGAGAAATCAAGAGAAAGAGAAGCTAGAGCAAGCAGTTAAAGCTCTACATCTTCAGCCGAGTTTACTTGCTCACATCAATGTCAATATTGATTATAATTTGCTTGGAATTCCAGCAATAAATAGAGCGATGTTGAAAATCTTGTCTACAGACAATGAATTTTATCCCAAGGATGATGATTTGCATGTCCGGTAATATTATCGAATTGTTAGTAGAAAGTAATTGAATGATGGTCGGAATTGATCAGAGAGGTGATCAAAGCGGAGAAGGAAGATGCGACACTAGTCGGCACTGGTCGACCATTGACCAGTCCACCCTCTATAGTGAACCGATGCTTCGATAAGTGGCGTATTCTATTAAAAAAATTAAAATTAATTAAAATGTAAATATATAAATTAGGTAAATAAAAACATAAATGTTGTTTATAAAAAAATATTGAAAACATATTGTATTTTATTTAAGATATCGAATATAGTTAATGTATGCGTGTGCATGTGTGTGTGTGTGAATGTGTGTGTGTATACATATAGAGTTGAGGGTGTAATAATTAATGTTTATAATAAAGAATAAATAAATAAAGATTAATATCATAATATTTATGTTTAATAAGACATATAGACACGTTATTATAGAAGGAAGAGTAAGTAATGAACAAACCGTTGATTAATTAATTATGGGTTTAATAAATTTAATTAATAATTATTAAATTGAGATATATATTCTTTATTTGAACAAACACTATTTTATAAATTACATATATATATATATATATATATATATATATATTAGGATGTTTTGTGTTATGAGGAATTTGTAATAAACGGAGTTACAATATCATTTAGGATGAGACTTTTAGTTATATTTCTCTAGTTATTCATAGGATTTGTGGCATAGATGTGTTGGAGTGAGTGCAGTTTATAAGCATAGAGTAAACAGTTGAGTATCACGTGGTGGTATGTTTAATGACCCGACTTTTCGAACCGAGAATGTTGACACTAGCACATTTATGGTATTCGTGTGCCAAGCACCCAAGTGCCTGGAAGACCAAAAGTTAAGGTAAAATAAAAGAAAATGAATAAAAAAGAAAAGAAGAACACTACATCAGAATCTCACTGCAGAATGGTAACTTATAATATCAAAGAAACGGTACAAAAGGTTACTCTAAATACAATATTTTCAGAGTTACAAAACCTAAGTACTATCATTAGCCTGGGCAGTTATAACTATTAATCCTTACAATGCTGATATATGCACAAAGCTAAAACAGAACAATAGAAATAGATAAATAATGGAGCCTCCAGCTTGTCTTCTGAACTCTGAACCATCCAAGGTAAAACCTAAAACTCAACCTATTCGAAAGAGTACGCGAGGATTTTAGGGAAACAAAAGCCAAGTGTCAGGCATAAGTCTGGTATGAGAAAACTCAAGATACATAAATACATGTAACAGTATCTACCGAGACCATACAAATTATTGTAATAATTTTCTCTCAAAAGATACCCATCATTTATAAAGTTTAATATAGTTATATTATAGATAATGCCAGAGGTGTATAAAATAAATCATATTAAATAGTTGTGATGCTTACATTGGTCACACCACAACATATTTAGGTTACACTCAAAACTATTAAGGTACATTCGTATAATGGATTTTCCAAGGAGATCTCTTCGGGGAAGCCGAATCCGAACTCTATACACAAGGATCAAAAGTTACCTACTAAGTGTCATATATTTCTAGATAAAATATACCATAAGAAAAACATAAAGGCACACGCCCGAGCACAAACATGAACAACGTGAACCAAATACCATCAACTCTCGTACCAACATATCGATAAGCATACTCCAGATCAAGAGTTGATAATATCCTCTCGCGGTCACCCAAACCCCAGATTATGCAGCCTATTCTGTCTTTAACCATTTTTGATGTCGAAATTATGTTCGACATTTTTCACATGAGTCTTTATTGCTCGAATAGAACACTAATCCCAAGTTGTATCCTCACATCTCAAAATCGCACACGGATTCTCATATCTTGAATATATCACAAACAATTACATGTATTCAAGCATCTTAAATAGATCTCGAATATGGACATAGATTCCTTTCTTTGACCACTTCCAAAACATAGAAACCGTATACTAGTTTTGAAGTGGTATTCCGTAAGTAAAACACTTGTTGATCTCGGACTCTTTAAAACTAACCGATGAATTTTCAGTTAAATCAATTCTGGTTCTCCCAAAAGTAAGTGAAAGCTAGAGACATTTCCTAGCAATAGGCCTCCCCAGGGGTTCTTATTGGTATAAAATAGTGAAGTCTTTCGATTACTTTCTAAGTTAATATTAGGTCAAGTTCGATAATCGACTAACCGATCATCCAGTCAAAATGATTTCTTATACAAATCATGATTCATAGGCTTAACTCGTTTTCGACGTTCTAACTTAACTATTCCTTGCCCAAGAGTGAAGCCAAGTAAGTTTGGGCACTGATTGCTCCAAGCATTGCCCAGATACTTCAGTCTTGAACCTCACAAACCTATAAGTCTACCTCGTCGGCTTTTAGTGTTAAGTATAATATTCATGATTACCATAAACAATAATGGATCAACTCGATTAACACATTTTCGACATTTTCTACCTACCTATTCCTCGGTTAACAGGGAAGCTCGGTAGGTTAGAGCTCTACTGCTCTGTCCCTTTCGACATCAATCTTAACTCTCACAAAAAGATAAGATTACTTCATCCGCTTATTAATGTTAAGCATAGTTAATTACTTTTCTAATAAGTAATTAAAAGATACACTATTTGGCCATTTAGAAATTCTAACCCTTTTCAGTAGCATTTAAATTACTTGGAAATACTTATAATAGGTTTTAAAACATTTATCCAAAATATTACTTAAAAATAACAAGTTTAAAAATCAACAAAATTTAGAAATAGAACATGTTTTATTTTAAAATTCCTCTCTAAAAATTCATTACTAATTCTTAAAAATTCCTATATATCTCAAACTACTTTTAAAATACTCTAAAAATTGTTATGCAATTCTTTTTAAAAGAAAGAAACAAATCGCTCGAACTTGAAGTTCTTTTCGAAATAATTGAAGTTCAAAAATCAAGGCTAAACGAGGCAGTTTTGCACTAGTAATGTTTTGGCCATTTTTGAGATATTACTTAACTTCTTACTATTCAAGCATTTAATAGCAACAAACATATGTATATAACAATGCAAATATGGCAAGAAATTCCTATGGATCTTTATACAAAGTCCCATGACAATTGTCAAAAACAAGATAATTCCGAACTACATACATAGCAACTATCGCTATAAGTGCACTTTCAAATCTGAGTCGCATCTCAGCCTATGTTTAAGTACAACCTATGTACTCTATTCAAGGCCTAGTCATATATCATATAAGTCCATTCAAATCCATATATTAATCATATGTGCCACTTGTTCTCAAAACAAGAATCAAAATCAATGTTCTCAACATTCGTTACTTAACAATTCAAACAACTCTAACACTAAAAAATATAATTATATATGAGTTGTATTATCAATCTAAGTAGCGAGTTATATTATCTTAAATCCAAAAAACAACCAAGCCTAAACACTGAAGTTCAAACTCAAGCTAACAGCCTCCTTTCCATCCTCTTTCTTCCTTGATTTACTTTGCTCTAAGCCTACTCTAGCAACCTATTACCCATGGCCCAAGGTAAGTGGGGGAGTTTGGCTTTTCTTTTTCACAATCTAACTAGGTAGAAGTGGTTGTTATGTGGTGGTAAGGTCTCACTCCAAGTTTGAGGTGATTTGGAGATGGTTTGTAAACTATTTGCTTTAGGAATTTAAGACGAAGAAGAAGAAGATGACATTGAAATTTTTCTTAAGCTTTGTAAAAATTTGTGAATGATACTAAGGGTATGCTTTCTCTTATAGGCTTGTGAAAAGGTTTACTTTCACCTCCTACCTTCCATGGAAGGTCACAAAGGAGCATCCATCTCATATGATAACTTTATATCACTTCTCCTTTATGTCTGATTACTCTTATACCTTTCTCATAATATTAGCTCTTATCCTAATAGAACTTTCAAGAACATTCCATGCTTTATGAAGAGAACATTTTGTTAATTAGTTGCTAATGTGTTCGTTTGACCATTAGTTAAGTGCATGATATTTCAAAAACTTATATCGATTGAAAAGCTGTTTATCAATAAACTAATTTTTGGTCACATTATCGATTTTTCTTCGGAGAATATATTTTTGTAAACACTTTTCAAAAACAAGTTTCTTAACATTATTTATTAATTTAATGATTTTAAATAAGGTTATAAAATCATAACACCTAATTATATTTCAAAATATATTGATATTCGAAGACGAAGTGTTCGAATTTTCAGGTCGCTACATTCTCCCCCACTTAGCATATTTCGTCCTCGAGATTCTAATAAGAATAATAATCAAAGAAGACAGAAGAATAAGATATAATAATCAAATAAGATAGAAGAACAAGATATATATATATAGCACTAATGAAATTATATACAAAATAAATGCAACTGAATGCATACTAAGATAAGAAAATTCGAGTCTAAACAATCTGAATAGGATTCCCTCAAACTTTCCTCAGTCTCCCACACACAATCTCAAGCATCCTCGCTCCATTGTACCTTGACAAACTCTACAACCTTAGTCCTCGATTGCTTCGTATCTCTATCAATATACAAACAGGGTGCCTCAATACAATGAAATTTTGTTCAATCTCCAAATCTTCTTGCTGCAATCCTTCCACTATCATTGAAGGATCACACACAAACTTACGTAAATGCGATACATGAAATACATTTGGCACACCCAATAGCCTAATCGGTAACTCGACTCTATATGCGAATGTACCAATCCTCTCAAGAATCGAGAATGGTCCTGTATAATGAGAAGCCAACTTCCCAGTCGTTCCAAACTGAACTACACTTTTCATTCAAGAAACTTTTAAAAATACAAAGTCTCCAAATGAGAAATCCAAGTCTCTATGTCTCTCATCTGCATAACTCTTATGTCGATTCTACGCTTCCTTTGTTTGGTTTTGAATCTCTATAACCTTATATGATGCCTCTTGGATCATATCCCGCCCAAGCACAAGATGATATCCAGGTTCTACCCAACATGATGGTCATTTGCAAGGCCTTCCATACAACGCTTCAAATGGTGCCATTCCAATACTGGGCGGATAATGTTGTATGAAAACTCAACAAGTGGTAAGTGCTCTTCCCACGAACCTCCAAAATCTAAAAAACATGCTCAAAGAAAATCCTCCAATAATTGGTTCACCCTTTCCATTTGCCCATCTGTCTACGGATGGTAAGTGGTACTCAAACTAAGCTTGGTCCCCAATGCTTCATGAAAACCCTTTCAGAACTGGCTTGTGAACATCGGATCTCTGTCACTCACGATATCACAAGGAACACCGTGCAACCTGAGGATCTCCTTAACATATAACTTAGCCAAACTAGAAGTTGTCCTTGTAGTCTTAACAGGTAAGAAGTGCTCGCTCTTGGTCAATTAATCCACAATAACGCACACACCTTAGTTACCCCTCCTCTACCTAGGAAATTTGTGGGTGAAATCCATAGAAATAAGCTTCCACTTCCACTTCAGAAACTCAACTGGCTGAAGCAGTCCGACCGTCTTCTGATGACTACCTTTTACCCGTTGGCAGTAAGCACATCTTCTCACAAAGATAGAAACATCCCTCTTCATACCCTCCCACCAAAACGTCCTTTTCATATCTTGATACATTTTAGTGACCCCAGGATGTATCATTAACCTAGAAAGGTGACCCTCCACTAGAACTTCTTCCCTTATCCCATCAACCTTCAGGACACATAACCTACCGTTCATTTTCAAAATGCCACGGCTACCATCCTCGAATCAAGGCACATCTCCGGTGCGTCATTCTTACACATTCTTAGCTTTCCTAGTAAAATGAAGATCCCCATGCCAATTCTCGTTGATATGAAAAATCAGAGTTGGACGACCCTCAACACTCGCCATAACTGCATACTTCCTACTAAGCACATCAGCTACGACATTAGCTTTCTCCGAAGTACAAAAAATATCTAGATCATAGGCCGTAAGAAAATCCATCCACCTTCGTTGCCTCATGTTCAAGTCTTTTTGCAATAAAGGATATTTAAAAAGCTTATAGTATGTGATAACTCGAACCTCTCACCAAGCAAATGATGCCTCTTCTTTTTTAATGAAAATATCGCTGCTAACAACTATAAGTCATGAGTTGCTTACTCGCTTCATGTTGTATGAGCCGCCGACCTGCATAAGCGATCACGCTCCCATGCTGCATCAAAACAGCACCATGACTTGTTCTATATATGTAGTGTAACAGTCAAACCCTCACCACCATCTAGCACAATAAGAACAGGAACACTAGTCAGCTTTTTCTTTTTCTCTAAGAATGCTTTCTCGCATTTATCTGTCCATACAAATTTGACATCTTGCTTCATCAAATTCGTTAAGGGAGAGGAATTTTTTTGAGAAATCATGTATGAATCTCCTGCAATACCTTGCTAAAACTAGAAATCTTCTATTATCTATTGCACTTTCTGGCCTCTTCCAGTCCTGAATGGCCCTAACCTTCACGAGATCAACAGAAATACCCTTCGTCGAAACAACATGACCTAAGAACCTTCTTGATGCCAAAAACGACACTTTGAGAATTTAGCCTTCAACATATGCTCTCGTGTTCCTAGAACGATACTTAGATGGCACGAATGTTCCTTCTTGGTCTTGGAATAAACTAGAATATCATCAATAAAACAAGGACATTAGCTATTCAACACATCTCGGAAAACTTAATTCATTAAGTCTATGAAATATGCTGGAGCATTAGTTAGGCCTAATGGCATAACTAACCACTCTTAAAACTGGTCGGATCTAAAAGTGATCAAGGGTACACTCTCCTCTACAAGCCTTAACTGACGAAACCCCATGGCAAGGTCAAGCTAGGAAAATACTCGAGCTCCATAGAGTTGATCGAAAAAGTCATCTATCCTAGGCAAATTATATTTGTTCCTAATAGTTCTTTTACCGATCTCCCGATAATCTACGCAAAATCATAAGGAACCATCCACCTTCGAAGCAAATATGACAGGTGCTCCCAAATCGAATGACTTAGTTGAATCAAGCCCTTCTGCAACAAATCATTGACCTGATTTTTATCTCCATCTTCTCCTTTGGTGCAAGTCTTTAAACCGGAATTACAATAAGTTTTGCATCCTTCACTATATCAATGCAAAATTCAATCCCCCTATGAAGTGTTAAACCCAACACCTCTTTGAAGATATCCACAAATTCCTAAATAATAGAGATAGAACCTAACTCCTCCTTTTCCACATCAAGAGAATAAAGAAAAGTAGTCATAAGCGAGGTAGGTCCCTCATAATCTACAGTCAACGCCTTCCTTCACTGCTTCAATACCATGATATATTCATCACAATCGAAGGCTGCGTTATTCCATGATATCAATCCATCCTAAGTAGAACAATTGCACGAAAAGGCTCGATCAAAACAAGAGATCGAAACTCCTAAGCAAACCATACTAAGATTGGTCAGGCCCCCAATAGGGTTCGACGCACAAATAGAATCCGAAGTTATAGTTGGTTCAAGTTTCTATTTGTCAACAAGTGTACGAGAAATGAAACTTAAAGAAGCACCAGTATTAAATAAGACATGAACAGGAATGCCAAAAATAAATAGAATACCTTCCAAAACTTGCTTCCTCTTCGTTGCGACGGAAGTGGAAGGTGCTGAAGCTAGTGCAAAAATTCGAGGTTGCTCTTCCTTATGAAGCATTGGAAACTTCCTAGCAAAATTGCCTGGCATATGGCAATTGTAGAAGCTCTTGGGTGCAAACTATGCCTTGGCTATCTATGGCTCTATCTTCATTACCTTAGCAATAGGTGCCGTAACCAACAGCGCTTTCGCCGCTTGTTTCTCCCCAGGTGATGGAAGTTCCACACAAGATGCCTATTCTTCCCACATTTATAACAAGCGAGACTAGAAATATCCATAGGTGGAAGAAACTTCACTTGTTGTTTCCAACTGGTGTAGCATTGGATAGGTTCAGAGCCAATATCTAAAAACCTCAACCCCGTGTTCACCAGATTCACATAAGACCCCAAGATGTGATTAGTCATATTACCCTTAAACTCGGGATGCATCCCTACGATGAACATCTTATTCCTCTTCAAAGGTGTATCTACCAAACCATGCCCAAATCTAGATAAGGCAGTGAATCAGTTGTCATACTGCGCCACTGTCATGGATCCCTACTTCAAGTCAAGGAAGCTCCTAAACAATAAAGTTCTTCACGGCCTCTAGGATAAACTTCATCTCAAAATACTCCTTAAATTAGGCCCAAGATAACTCATTCTCTTGGACATCAGTAGTGATAGAACTCCACCAATCCATGGCCGCATCCGTCAGATGTAGTGATGCCAACCAATGCTTCATTGCATCATCTAACTCTATATCCCCAAATATACTGCCACATAACTTAATCCAAGTCTAGACTTCGCCGATTGTCTTCGTACCACTAAACCACTTACCTCCTAACCTCTCATAATCACTACAGAATAGTGAAGTTTACCTGAAGCCTGACTTGCAGGATCTCCTCTACAATATCCACACTTGGTTCTCCAACTGGAGTAACATTCCCTGGTGCTTGATCTCCACCATAGTCACAATACTACCTCAACCACCTCTATCTCTACATCCTCAAGCTTTGGCAGCTCTAGTACTCATGATGCACTACATGAATATAGCAAAATATATTTAGGATATGAAAGATTAGAGTTATTCAAAGAAACAGATTATTCCTAAGGAAATCTGGAAAAGGGTACAGGTTTATAGAAAATACAAATATGCTCTCTTATATACACTTGACTCATTTTAGGGTGTTGCTTACCCTATCTCTGATGAGCCATACCCAACAAAAGCTAAGGTGTTTGGTCAACCTTGGGCTCTGATACCAAATGTAACGACTAGACTTTTCGATCCTCGAATGTCGACACTAATATATTCACGGTATTCGTATGCCGAGCACCCAAGTGCCAAAAAGACAGAAATTAGCATAAAATAAAAGAAAAAGAACAGGATAAGAAAAGAAGAACACAACATCATAATCTCACAGAAGAACATTAATTTATAATATCAAAAGAGTAGTACAAAGGTTACTCTGAATATAAAAATTTTAGAGTTACAAAACCTAAGTAATATCATCAATCTGGATAGATATAACTGCATGTCCTTACAATGCTGATATATACAGATGGCTAAAATGGAACAACAGAAATAGATAGATAATGGATGTCTCCAGCTTGTCTTCTGAACTCTAAAGCATCTAAGGTAAAACTTGAAACTCGACCTACTCGAAAGAGTATGCGAGGATTTTAGGGAAACAAAGACCAATCATCAAACATAAGTCTGGTATGAGAAAAATCAAGATACATGAATACATATAACAATAACTATTAAGACCGTATGGATTCCCGTAATAGTTTTTATCTCAAAAGAAACCAACCATTTATTAAGTTTGATATATTGATATGATAGATAATGCCTAGTGGGTAGAACATAAATCATATCAAATAGCTGTGATGCTTACATAAGTCAGATCACAACATATTTAAGCTACACTCAAAACTGTTAAGGTGCGTTCGCGTAATGGATTTTCTGTAGACACCTCTTTGGGGAAGCCGAATCTGAACTCCATGCACAAGGATCCAAAGTTACAACCGAGCATCGTATATCTCTAGTTAAAATATACCATAAGAAAAACACAAAGGCCCACACCCGAACATAAACATGAACAACATGAACCAAATGCCAACTCACGGTACCAATATATCAATAAGCATACTCTAGATCTGAAGTTAATAATATCCTGTCGTGGGTCAACCAAACCCCAGATTGTGCATCCTACTCTGTCTTTATCTGTTTCCGATGTCGAAGTTACTTTCGACATCTTTCAGACGAGTCTTTATCACTCGAATAGAATCCCAACTTGGTTCCTCACATCTCAAAACCACACATGGATTCCCATATCCTGAATAGATTACGACAAATTACATATGTTCGAGGATCTTAAACAGATCTCGAATCTCCACATTGATTCCTTCTTTAACTGCTTCAAAAACATAGAGCCCGTACACTAGTTTTGAAGTTGTATTCCATAAGTAATATACTTACCGATCTCGGAGTCTTCAAAACTAATCGATGAATTTTCGGTTAACTCAATTTCGGTTCTCCTAGAAGTAAATGAAAGCTAGAGATGTTTCCTACCAATGCTCCTCCGTGGGGATTCTTATTGGTATAAAATCATGAAGTCTTTCAATTACTTCCTAAGTCAATATTAGGTCAAGTTCGATAATCGACTAATCGATTATCAAGTCAAAATGATTGCTTATACAAATCATGATTTGTATACATAACTCATTTCTAACATTCGAACTTAACTATTCCTCGCCTAAGAGCGAAGCCAGGTAAGTTTGGGCACTGGTTGCTCCAAGCCATGCCTAGACACTTCAGTCTTGAATCTCATAAATAGATAAGTCTACCTCGTCAGCTTTTAGTGTTAAGTATAATATTCATGATTTCCGTAAATAATAAGGAATCAACTCGATTAACATGTTTCCAACATTTTCCACTTACCTATTACTTGGTTAAGAGGGAAGCCGATAGATTAGAGCTCTATTGCTCTATCCCTACTCGACATCAATCTTAACTCTCACAAATAGATAAGATTACTTTATCGGCTTATCGTTGTTAAGCGTAGTTAATTACTTTTCTAATAGGTTATTAAACAATCCGCTATTTGGCCATTTAGCAATTCTAACCCCTTTACAAAAACATTGAAATTACTTATAAATACTTATAATAAGTTTTAAAACATTTATCCTAAATATTACTTAAAAATAACAAGTTTGAAAATTCATAACTAATTCTTAAAAATTCATATATATGTCAAACCACATTTAAATTAATCTAAAAATAGTAAAACAATACTTTTTAAAAGAATGAAACAAATCCCTCGAACATAAAGTCCTTTTTGAAAAAATTGAAGTTCAAAAATCAAGGCTAAATGTGGTAGTTTTGCACTAGTGGTGTTTTGGCCATTTTCGAGATGTTACTTAACTTTTTACTATTAAAGATTCTTATAGCAACAAATATATAAATATAACAATGCAGATATGGTGAGAAATCCCTACGGATCTCTCTACAAAGTTCCATAAAAATTGTAGAAAAACAAGACAATTTCGAACTGCATCTATATCAAATATCGCTATAAGTGCACTTTCAAATCCAAGTCATATCTCAACCTATGTTCAACTACCATCTATGTGTTTTGTTCAAAGCCTAGTCATATGTCATATAATTCCATTCAATTCCATTCAAATCCATATAAGAATCCTATGTGCAACTTGTTCTTAAAGCAAGGATCAAAATCAATGTTTTCAACATATGTCACTTAACAATTCAAACAACTTTAACACAAAAAAATATAATCATATATGAGTTGTATTGTCAATCCAAGTGATGAATTAGCTCACCTTAAAGCCAACAAACAACCAAGCCTAAACACTCAAGTTCAAACTCAAGCTCGCAGCCTTCGTTCCCTCCTCTTTCTTCCTTGCTTTACTTTGCTCTAAGCCTACTCTAGCCTCTTAATACCCATGGCCCATGGTAAATGGGGGGGGGGGGTTTTGACTTTGTTATTATACAATCTAACTAGTTAGAAGGTGTTGTTATGTAGTGGTAAGGACTCCCTCCAAGTTTGAGTTTATTTGGAGATGGTTTGCAAACTATTTGCGTTAGGAATTTAAGATGATGAAGAAGAAGAAGGCGACATTGAAATTTTTTCTTAAGCTTTCTAAATATTTGTGAATGATACTAAGGGTATTCCTTCTCTTATATAGGCTTGTGCAAAGGGTTACTTTCACCTCCTACCTTCCATGGAAGGTCATAAAGGAGCATCCATCTCATGTTATAACTTTATATCACTTCTCATTTATGTCACTTCTCCTTTATGGCAGATTACTCTTATAGCCTTCTCATAATATTAGCTCTTACCCTAATAGAACTTTCTAGAATATTCCATGCTTTATGAAGAGGAGATTATGTTAATTAGTTGCTAATATGTTCGTTTAACCAATGCTTAAGTGCACGATAGTTCGAACAACTTATATCAATCGTAAAGCTATTTATCGATAAATCGATTTTCGTTCACATTTTAGATTTTTCTTCGAGTAATATTTTTTTTGAAAACTTTTCAAAAACAAGTTACTTAACATTATATTATGTTAAATAACGTTATAAAATCATATTTATAACATGTAATTATATTTCAAAATGTATTGATGTTTGAAGACGAAGTGTTCAAATTTCCGGGTTGCTATAGTATGGGATGTCGATGTGATATTTATTCGATTATTCAATGCAAGTAAATGGCATTCAAGTAGCAAGTTATCGAGATTGAGATAGATTTTATGCAAGGGAACTCATAGGGATATGTTAAGCTTCGTTCTTACATTAAATAAGCAGGGTTTTATTCATATATTGTAGACACTATGTGTCATCTATCACAATGCACTCCTTTTGTTTGTGTTGGAGAGCACCGAATTAGGCTAGCATCCACCTTAATGGCTTGATCGTAGGGTCGCACCCCAGATCCAAGATGCCATATATTTATATTGCTCAGTGTTATAAATTCATGTGTTCCCCCTGTGTCACTTATGCTAACAATATACCTATAGGGGCAAGTGTAAGGTCGTTACTTAGACTTCGCATAAACGAGCAACCAGTTGATATGTGTCGCGATGACTATCAAGGTAACTAAAGACTATAGAGACTGTGTGACTCTAGAGCTAGCTCCATGCTTTCAATCTCCCTTCTGGATCTAACAAAGTGATACATAGGCATATATTGTTTATACACGCACCTGGATATAGTTATGGGTTAGGAGATCCATACTATAAATATGACTATACTATGGAACCTTGTGTCTGCCGTACAGTCATAACTTATCGACAGTTATTAAGATATATATATATATATATATATATATATATATAATTATGAGTATTTGGACATACAGTTATAATTTCCTGATGATGGGCGGTAAATATAGATATTCACATGTGTTTAAAATATGGGATTAAATAATGAAAACATATCATCTTATTAATATACATCAATATATTTATAACTTTTATTGAATCATTAACACATCACATTTATGATCATTACTGATATCATTATAGACGTAGAATGACCCCTGTGTTACTATAATCTTTGGTCAGGATTGCAAGGTATGATAGGTATAGGTACATAATAGCATCTACGGACTTATGGACTTTTTGGAGGATATTAGCCATATTAGGATGATAAATTCTCTAGTGTATTTTGTAGCCCTGTTATATATCTACATGTATATACCGTGATGTTATGTTGTGAGATGTGATGTATGTATATTGTGGGTTAGAGTTTGTCATTTTGTAACCCACTTGACTATGTATATGATATATATATATATATATATATATATATATATATATATATTATATCTTCCACGTTCTTACTTTGTGTATTCTATTTGTATTTTTATGATCGTGCATTGTTCTATCCTTATGACACACGTGTTTGCCGCTTTGTGCTGAGACCGTGTATAATTATGGTAAGTATGCTATGATTTGTGATATGTATCAGTGTTAGTCCAACCGAATATTCACATATGTATCCTATATTGCCTCATTCTCCATATTATCCAACGGTATTACTATGTGATACTTTGAATAGTATGGGTGTAGAGGTGGGGTATTTCAATTTGGTATACAGTAAGGTTCAAAGAAATAAATTTTATAAAAGAGACATGATTCATTGGCCTAGATGGACTTAGGATTACATGTCACTTGGGAATTGGTTAGATTCCTTATATATATATATATATCAATATTATTGCCTGTTATTTGTTAATCTGAATCTCACTTCTTTGCATTAGTATGGATGGACCTCGCTTTGTTCGAGTTGATTTTGGACAGTCCAGTAGAACTGGTGGAATATATATGACGTTAGAGAAACTAATGGAATTAGTGAGGAGCATCCAATAGTCCAATGCTTCTATAACTCCTAATATTCCCCCTCCTCCATTTTATTTTGCTAGGATATGTATTGATTATGCTTATCTCAATGGCTAAAGACGTGTGAGCATATCTTCACGCATATAGGCGTTACCAATCCGTAGAAATTTCATATTGCCTCGAGTATTCTATAGGAAAGAGCATTAGATTGGCATGAGTTGTTAGTAATGGACATAGATAACGCTAAATTAACTTGGGATCAATTCAAGCTCCAATTTGAGAAGAAGTTTCTACCAGAGGCTGAGAAAGCAGCAATGGTTCATAAATTTATATAATTGAAGCAAGATCGCATGTCTCTAGCTGAATATGTTATCACTTTCGAATCATTATCAAAGTATGGGATCGATTTGATCAATACACCATTAAATAAGAACCCGAAGTTTATCTATGGTTTGAATAAAACCTTGAGGAATGCTCTTCTTTCGCACCTGGATGTCACTTTTAAGAAGTTAGTCGATGCAACTCTTTGGCTAGAGGAAGCAGAGAAAGAAAGTGAGGAGGATGAACTAAAGTGCAAAGCTAGCTATGGACAGAAGTGGAAATCCCCATACAAGAAACAAAGACCAAAGATCTTTAGTAAGAAGCAAACACAGAGTAGTGTAGCGGGCAATAAGGTGCATCTCAAAGATCATCAAGTGTGTTACAATTATGAGGAAAAAAGGCATATTCTAGAAAATGCACCAAGCCACAATCTTCTTAACCTAGATGTAATTTTTTAAGGAACTTGGACGTTATGGATATATGTGCCTGAAGAAATCTAGCAAGTCGAATCTTAGAACTGGTTTTGAGCAGTCCCAGACCAAAGGGAAAGTACTAGCTATTTTGGAAGGTACAATCTTATTTAGAAATTTACCTATTATAATTCAGTCCGACACATGAGCATCTCATTGATTTGTCTCTAAGGAATTAGTTGATAAGTTTGATTTGGCTTCATATACCTAGTTACATCTTTAAGGATTTCTATTCCTATTGGAGGATATGCAACCCTTGGGGTGATGTGTAAGGATGTTGAGTTAGTATTTTGTGACCTACCATTGTATTGTGACATGTATGTATTCAGATATTTGAAATTCAGCATCATCATTTGTATGGATTGTCTAGATTGTTTTAAGGCATATTTGTTAGGCCCTGAAATAATCATTACTCTTAAACATCTAGATTCAATAGAACGTGTTAGCTTAGTACTAGGGATATTGGTCAGAATTCGAGTGAGTCTTTATATGCTCTAGAAGCCCAAGACGAGGATGAGATTACTCAAATTCCTATTATTATAGAATACCCATACTGTTTTCAACCTATTACTAATCTTCTTCCAAAGCAGGCAATTAAGTCCAGAATCAATCTTGTTCCTGGAGCTCAACCAGTTAGCCATCATCCAACTGCAGTGTTCGTGGAGGAAAATGAAGAACTTAAGGAGCAATTATCAGCTTTGGAATCTAAGCACTATATCAAGTTGAGTAGTTCTCATTGGGGTGCAATAGTAGTATATGTGAAGAAGGCAAATGGATCTCTTAGATTATGCATAGATTATCAGAAGTTAAACGAGCTAACTATTAAGAATAAATATCCTTTGCCAAGGATTGACAATATGTTTGGTCAACCGCAGTATATAAGAATCAAATTACTATTTCTCTTCGAGAAAATAGTATAATGTTTCTAATGATCTCTTGCAAAGATAAATTTCTTCAAGAAATTATGTGTGATATAAAATCTGAGTGTATTTCCACTGTATTATTCTTATGTTCAAGAAATTGTATGTAATATATGGTCTAAATATATTTCCACTATATTGTTTGTATGTTATGCCTTCTGGACCTTTTCTTCTTTAGTTGCAAATATATTTTAAGAAAATAACATGCATGGTTTACTCAGGATACATACTTGTATAAAAATAACAATATACATATTTACTTTCTATAAAGCATATACGTAAGTAAAGTAGATATAAATCACTTTTTTATTTCAAATGAACATTCTATTAACGTTCCAATGTTCAAATGCATGTTGAAAGCTAAAATAAAAAATATTTATTATGCATGGGTGGAATAGTGATAAAAAGTGAGTTTGGCTACATAGCTGTCACTTCAAAAGATGTTTAACAATTTAAGTGCATTCTAACAGCAATATAAAAACAATTAAGGAAAAAAGCATATCTGGTAAGTTATTATGGGAAAAACTTATATATATATATATATATAGCATTACACATCTATAATGCTATATACAACACAATTTTATAAGTTTCTGCATACACAAACAAGCAGCTGTGTAATGCTATATGAATATAGCATTACACATGTGCAATGCTATATGAATATATCATTTTTGTCCTTCAGACTAAATTTTAAAACTTCTGTCCTTCAGACTAAAAGTGTTCTCAGGTTTTTCCTTCAGCCTAATTCCCTGTATATATATATATATATATATATATATATATAAGATCACTATAAAAATTGTGTATGTAATAGATTACCAGGCTGAGAGATGTAAAATGGCTAGAGAATGGGCAGAAATGAATTAGTAGGCAATGCATTAATTGAAAATTGAAAATTTATGACTTGATAATAGCAAGTTGTTTGACTAGGCAATGGAAGAATGAATATGTGCTTGAAAATAAAATGAATTTTATTACTATAATGATAGGTTGCAAAATTACAGAGCCATATCCTGTAAGAGGTGCGTTAAAAAGTAAGATAGCTATGGAAGTATGACAATATTACTAACATATATCCTCTAATATTTTTTACTTTTTATTTGCTTGATCCAAAAATAGAAAAATCAAGCTCCATAATTAATCGATCTAAGACTTTATCTTTTAATGATAATAATAGGTAATGTATATGTAAGTGATAAAACATGTAAATTTGATAAGTTTAACCATGTAATAAAGGCAAATAAGAATTGTACACACTACCCACTTACTGCAAAATAATCAATCTATTCATACTAAGAATCACCTATACAAAATTACTAATACAACAGGACCAACTACTTCATGTGGACATTGGTACAAATTTTCACAAATCGATGCAATGTTCGGTAGAAAATTATACATAAATTATTTATAGCTATTCTGTAAGACAACATACTATTAAAAGATAAATTGGATCTGAAATCCATAAATAGTTGCAAAGGGAGAAAATTATTCATATCAAATCAAAAGCTACAAGAAGAAAGAGGTCTACAAGAAATTAAATATATATTTATAATCTAAAATCAATCAAAAAATCTACTGATTTTAAGATTGTCACAACATCACGTTGATAACATATTGATAACCTACTGAAAGTAAACAAAATTAGAAGCCATCAGAGAGAGGAGACATGTTAATCATCATAGGTGTGCTCATAATACAATACATATGAGCTCCATTTATAGACTCGAAATAGAGAATGAAGATTATAATAATACTCTTTAACATCTAGCATATTCACCTTAATACTTATATATATTACAACAAAAATTTACTTTTTCGTGATTTCCATTGTTGGATTGACTAGGATTTCTCAACTCCTCCACTTCTAATCTTATTTTACATCATAAATTAATACATGCTTACGCTTGGTTCATTGGATTTATGTAGTATATTTTATTGCTATTAAATTGGATTTAATGTAAAATTGTTTTATGTATTACTTCACGAATGAAATTCAAAGTAAAATTTGTTGTTAATTTCGTGTTTATTTATGCCAGTCATTTTAACCATGATATGTAAATTATAATTTGTTTAACGTTCAATTATAAATATAAATATATACAGATAATCAATTTTTCATTTTGGCCATGATTTAATTTGTCTGAGATTTGTACATCTAAGATTGTTTATATGCACTTATTTAAAAAAAGGTGTTTTTTTTTCTTTTTTTGTATGCCTATTAACCAAAAATTTATTTATTTTAATCATTTTGGTCATGTACACATTTTAGTAAATATGGATAGATGTATGTATCTGTGGGTATATAGGCGTACATACTCATAACTTGTGAAATTAGAATTCATATGTTTATATCTTGTTTGCCAAATTTTAATTACCTCATTTGCATAAATAATCCTTTGTTTGAGTTAAGATAAATGTAAATTTTAGACATATTCATCCTTAAAGGATTTGATATAAACAGTACAAATATGGAATACAAATAAATTAGATCTATGGTACGTCTAAATGAGATTTGAAAAGGTTTTGATTTGGCATTAAAGAGTCATTACAAGAGAGTTGCCATTTTCAATTTTTCACTTAAAAGGCAATTAATGAGGGTTGTCTCTGTAAATAACTCCTTTTTATATTTGACATAAAGTTAATCTCATAATAACATTGTTATACACACACATTATACATATGTTTGTATGTATGTTTAAATTATATATACATTTATCTTTATGTGACTATTAAAACATATATACGAATCATATACATATATTAGGCATTTGTATTCCTGATATGTATGTGAATTGGTCACATGTATGTATTGGCATAATATGTTTGTATATACAATAGATATAAATCTGAATATTTGTTTGAACCGAAAATGGCACAAACACCCAAATGAGTGAGTAGAGAATAAAAAGTGAAGAAAATAAATCAAAAAACGAGAAAGAAATAGAACATATAAGATTTATAGTGGTTTAGTGTAACGACCCGTATTTTACGTGTCGATAAATCGTAAATAGTTGCATTAAGTCGTTTGTATTGCTTGAGTCGTTTTGAACCTAGGTGGTAGGGTTTACGGCTTAAGGGGGTTAGGCCGTGCAATAGCTAACTCGTGGGTGAGGCATGAGTCGTGGCCGACTTAGTGCTTAGGTCGTGGGAAGGATAGCTCGTGTTAGCCGACTCATAGAGGACCGACTTAAGGCTTAGACGACTCAAGGAGGTAGCCGGCTTAAGTACTGACCGGTTTAAGATAGTTGTCGAGTTAACGACTCATAGGACCTGGCCGACCTAATAGTTACCGGGTTAGTGAGGCTAGCGAGTTAGTGGATATAGTTAGCGACCTATAGACAAGCGACTTAGGCTGGTTAACGACTTAAGAGGAGAGGGTAAGTCGGTGGGATTTTAGGTCGTGAAACCCAGTGTTTAGATAGGTCACGTGAGCGACTTAGTGTTAGGTCGCTTAAGAGCTAGGTCGTGTGGCCCTACTAAGTCGTAAGTCGTAGCATAGTTAGGTCGTGTGAAGGCGCTGAAGTACTAGGCATAGGTCATAAGCGTCTTAGTTGGGTCGCGGCACAGTTAACCCGCGTGCGTGTGATAAGCCGTTGATGTCACTAACTCGCGAGTGACTTAAGTCTAGGTCGCTAAGTCGCGAACGACTTAAGGGGGGGCGAACGGGTTAGTGATTTTCAGCCTATAAATAGAGGGCTTTGGTTCACTTTTTGGCACCGGTTTTTGAAGCGACGAAGTGCTGCCATTTTGAGAGCTCGTCTACAACATTTCTTCATCTTCTTTTCTCCACTCCAATCTAGTTCTAACATCCATCCAACATCGAAGATCGAGATTGAAGATCCAAGAGCCAAAGTTAAAGATCTTCATCCAACGAAGCTAGATTTCATCGTTTCAAGCGGGATTTCGACGAATCAAGCTTGAATCTTCGCTGTCCAGATCTGAAGTTGATAGTTTTTGAAGTGTTTGGGTGATTTGGTGAGTGGTGGTTATCTCTCACGCGGACCCAAAGGAGTATATTGGTTTGGTGGTTTGTTGGAGTGTTGTAGATAGTGGTTTTATGCATTTTTCCTTAGATTCAAGTGTAGATCCATTACTTATAAAGATGTTTACTTTTGCAAGTTCATTCATCAAGTTGTAGAGACAAAACCCATGATTTATATTTGTTAGATCTATGTTAAAAACCCATAATCCATGTATGTTAGATCTATTCTCATTTATTTACGAAATTGCCATTTTAGTTATAAATGTCTATTTAGATCTTGATTGACTACTTATTTGTTTGGATTAATGTTTGCCTTGTTTGATTGTTGTGAATGAGTTATCTAGTTGATAGATTTGGACAAGTATGGTAAAAGACGATTCAAAAGCTACGGAAGAGGCTCTTGAATGGTGAAAGCTGCTTAAGACATATGTAGCGGATGTTGAAGCTCATATGTATGGATTGGATGATGTTGAGATGGAACTTTGCTATGATGCGATGAAGCGAAGTATGATGTGAGTCTTGGCGTAATCCAGGCAGGGATCATTCCAAGCATGTTGATAACTCGAGTGATGGTTCGAGTTGGTTGATAATGGACTGCTCGAGAGGTAACTTGGGCTAGTATGAGAATAGTCGTCGAGGAGGATGACTAGGAGGCTTGGATCTCATCGTTGTTGAAGGTTCTAGCATGCTCAAAAGCAAGAGTACATGGGGCGCCCAAAACGACTACAGGTAGGTAGTCGGGACACCCAAAAGACTACAGGCAGGTAGTCGAGTACTCTGGGCAGAGTAGATAAGTCCTAGGCACAGGTAGCGTGCGGAGTTATGACTAGAACTGGGGTTACCATTAGCCCTTGACAGGTGGTCATTCAACTAATGGTGAAATCAAGGCAATGATAACAGTGATAGCCAGAGTCATGGATGTATGGACGTTTGGTTGTATCATTATTCGGTCTCAAGAGCAGTGTTTTCTGGGTGCTTATCTGATCTTGGTTTAGGCCTTGGGGGTTTGTATTTGGAAAACATCGACCTTGACTCGAGTGATTATTGCTTTACCTTAATTGTCTGTTATATTATGCTTGCTTCTCCTTGTGTGTGTCTGGGGGGGGGGGCTATCACTGTAGAAAGAGGTGGAGTGGGATGGTTTGGTTCCTATTTCTTTTATCCCTTATGCTCTTTTGGTATGTTTGATAGTTGATTTACTGCTCACTAAGACTTTGTCTGACTCAAGGTTTTATGTCTCCTCTTATTACCTTGGGCCGTTCATCCATGTTGGGTTGGGCAGACTAGGTAGCAGGTGACAGGTGCTGTTCTTGAAGATCTACGCTGATGATGACGAGGACGAGGAGGAGGCTTTTGCATATTATTTCATATTATATGTACTGGATGTTCCGCTGCTGTATTTGATTGAGTGTTATGTAGTGAGGCTTTGATGTATGGATGATTCATATGTTTGTATAAAACTACTATGATGCTTATATGATGATTTTCTGTTATGGAGCTTTACTATATATTTCTCTATTGTATTTTATCCATGCGCTGTGAGTTACGATAGAGTTTTGCTGTTTTATCTTGCCATGACCATCGTCCATGGCTGCCTGGCACGCCTTTCAGCGCATTATTTCCTTGTTTTGGTGTGGGAGTCATGGGCGGTCGTCACATTTGGTATCAGAGCTTTGGTTAATCGATTTTAGCCAACGCTCGCTGACGTAATTACGTATGAGAGACGTAATTGTATTTTGATGGATGATTACTATATATAATATAGTAGTTTAGATGGATTTGAACTCCTTATGCAGTTGTTTCTTAAGGTGTTCTAATCATTCTTTTTACAGATATTAAGGATGAGTCGAAGCGAGAGACAAGCTGCGAGGGAAAGCCGTGCTGCTAGGGAAGCTGTTGATTATGCTCCTATGTTTGAGGCCATGATGACTTCGATCATGAGGAGGATACCAGCTTCAGGATCATCAGTGGATGTGGGAGTTCAAGTTCAAGCTCCAAGACCGGTAGATTTTGCTAAGCTTTGCAAGGACTATACTTCTCTTGGAGGAAAAGTTTTCTTGGGAACGGTATCGACCATTGAGGTGCAGAGATGGATTGATGCTTGTCGAAGGATTTTTGGTGACTTGGGGATTGAGGATGCAACTAAGAGGAAGCTTGCATCGAGACAGCTTCAGGGAAGAGCTGCTGATTGGTGGAATTCTATCACCATTGATACTCCAGAGGAAGAGATTACTTGGGAGCAATTCCAAGTCAGATTTGAAGCTAAGTTCATCTCTACGGCTCAGAAATCTGTTTTGTTTAAGAGGTTTGTAGAGCTCAAGCAAGGTGGAAGATCGGTTCTTGAGTATGTTTCTGAGTTTGAGGCTTTGTCCAAGTATGCCAGATCGTATATTGATTCTCCCTACCAAAAGAACGAGAAGTTTGTGACGGGCTTGGACGCTTATCTTGGGAGGCAGTTGGTGGATCATCTGGACGATCTGTTTGAGAAGATTGTGGAAAAAGCCCTCAGGCATGAGTGTTTGTTTCCTAGGGAAAGTTCTGTTGTTGTTGTAACCAAGGAAGGATCTAGGCCACAGTAGAGTGGAAACAAGAAGAGGAAGCAGCAGCAACAGAGGGGTAAGGATGGCCAGAAGAAGCCGAAGGGCGAAGTGACCTACTACAACTGCCAGCAGAAGGGCCATCTCTTCAAAGATTGTAAGAATCCCAAGGTGCCAGGAAAATGTTACAACTGTGATAAGCTGGGACATATCAAGAAGAATTGTCCAGAGCCGAGGAAGGACAGGCAGATTGTGCAAGCTTATGCTTTGGGAGCTGTGTCGTCGTCTTCAAAAGCTCCTACTGCTGAAGAGAAGGGGAAGAGTGTGGTGGTTCAAGGTACTCTTTCGATTTGTGGTGTTCCAGTTAGAGTGTTGTTTGATACTGGAGCGTCGCATTCTTTTGTTTGTGATGATTTGGTAGGACGGTTAGGTTTGGAACCGGATATTGTTGATAGACCATTGGTTGTGACAAATCCTGTTGGGGGTTCGTCTTGTTTGTGTATGGTATGTCGTGGTCTAGTCGTATCAAGTTATGATTGCTCGTTTGTTTGTGATTGCTTTGTTCTGAACTTTGCGGGGTTCGGAATTATTTTGGGTATGGACTGGCTTAGGAAGTATGCGGCAAGGATTGATTGTGAGAGGCTTGAGGTGACAGTCGGGAATGTGGAAGGGCGAAAGGTTCTGATACGATGTAAGCATGAAGAAGGCGTCTTCATGAGCTTCATGTATTCGCTGGTTGTTCCACGGGATGTACTGTCATCGGTGCCTATTGTGAATGAATTTGAGGATGTCTTTGACGAAGTCAAAGGACTACCGCCGCATAGGGAGATCGAGTTTCGTATCGATCTAGTTGAAGGAGCCAGACCTGTGGTGATGCCTCTTAGGCGGATGGCACCTAGGGAGCAGCAAGAGTTGAAGGTGCAAGTTGATGACCTTTTGCAGAAAGGATTCATTCGGTGTAGTGTGTCCGAATGGGGTGCACCAGTTGTGTTCGCAACCAAAGCGGATGGATCGTTGAGGTTGTGTGTGGATTATCGCGAGCTGAATAAAGTGACTAAGAAGAACAAGTATCCATTGCCGAGAATAGATGACTTGTTTGATCAGCTTCACGAAGCTATGGTGTTTTCTCAGATGGATTTGGCAATGGGATTTCACCAGTTGAGAGTGGCGAAGGATAGTGTGCCGAAGACTGCTTTTAGGACACCATCCGGTTTTTATGAGTGGCTGGTAATGCTGTTTGGATTGACTAACGCACCAGCATATTTTGTGGACCTTATGAATAGAGTGTTTAGAGATCAGTTGAATAAGTTCGTGCTTGTGTTCGTGGATGATATTCTGATTTATTCCAGAACTGAGGAGGAACACAAGACACACTTGAGAATTGTTTTGGAAATCTTACGAAAACATCAGCTAAAGGCTAAGTTTTCGAAGTGTCACTTCTGGAAGGGTGAAGTGAGGTTCTTAGGCCATGTTATCTCTGGAAATGGAATCGCGGTTGATCCCGCTAAGGTGGCAGCAATCCAGGATTGGGTTAGACCTAAGAATGCATCTGATGTGAGAAGTTTTCTTGGATTAGCAGGATATTATCGTCGGTTTATCAAAGACTTTTCCAAGATAGCTGCACCGTTAACAGGATTGATGAAAAAGAACCAAGTGTTCAGCTGGGATGATAAGTGTGAGCAAGCTTTCGTAATCCTGAAAGAGCGACTGACTAGTGCTCCTGTTTTGACTATTCCAAGTGGGAATGATGAGATGGTGGTTTACACCGATGCATGTGGTACTGGACTTGGAGCAGTGCTGATGCAGAAGGATAAAGTTGTTGCATATGCTAGTCGACAACTGAAGCCGCATGAAAGGAATTATCCGACTCATGATTTGGAGTTAGCGGCGATTGTATTTGCTTTGAAGATGTGGAGACATTATCTTTTGGGAGTTCGATTCAAATTGTTTACAGATCATAAGTCATTGAAGTATCTTTTCTCCCAAAAGGATTTGAATCTTCGGCAGCAACGATGGCTAGAGTTTTTAGCATCGTATGATTTTGGTATAGCCTATACTCCGGGAAAAGGCAACGCAGTGGCAGATGCGTTAAGTCGAAGACATGTAGGATTGGGAGCCATGTTTTCGGAATGGAAGAGTCTAGAGTATTTGGCTGAATTTGACTTCAGGCCTAGATGTGAAATGGAACCTGAGATGTTGGCAAACTTATCGATAAGGCCTACTCTTGTGGAGAGAATTGGCGAGAGCCAAAAGCGAGACGGTAAGCTCGTCAAGATTATCCGAGATTTGGAATCTGGATTGAATCCAGAAAAGGATAAAGGATTTGAAGTCGATCGAGAGGGTTGGCTTCGAAAGCAAGGACGACTAGTTGTTCCCGATGTAGATGGATTGAGAGATGAAGTTCTTAGGGAAAGTCATCACTCGAAGTTGACAATTCATCCAGGTGGAAATAAGATGTATCGGGATATGAAGAGAACCTATTATTGGGAAGGCATGAAGAAGGATGTTGGAAATTTTATTTCCAAGTGTATGAACTGCCAGTTGGTGAAAGCTGAGCAGAAGAAGCCCAGTGGATTACTTCAGCCATTAGAGGTTTCTACATGGAAGTGGTAGCAAGTGTCGATGGATTTTATCGATGGCCTACCTAGAACCAGAGCGGGGAATGAAGGGATTTGGGTCATAGTAGATCGATTGACCAAGAGTACAAGATTCATTCCTGTTCGATCAACTAGGACTGCATCGAAGTTGGCTGAGTTGTATGTGAAGTGGATTGTTCGATTCCATGGTGTTTCGAAGAGTATAGTGAGCGATCGAGACCCATTGTTCACTAGTGGATTTTGGAAGAGCTTCCAGGAAGTTTTGGGAACTAAGTTGTGTTTGAGTACAGCTTACCACCCTCAAACAGATGGTCAGACTGAGAGAGTCAACCGAGTTTTGGAAGATCTTCTCAGAGCCTGTGTTTTGGATTTCGGAGGATCATGGGAAGATCACCTTCATTTGGTGGAATTTGCATATAATAACAGTTATCAGTCAAGTATTGGTATGGCACCATATGAAGCACTGTATGGAAGACCGTGTAATTCTCCGACATGTTGATTGGAAACTGGAGAAAAACTGATACTTGGGCCAGAGATGATTCAACAGACTTCGGATTGTATAGGGATCATTCGGCAATGAATGAAGGCAGCCCAAGATCGTCAGAAAAGTTATGCCAATAATCGTCGTAAGGATTTGGAATTCGACGTAGGTGATATGGTTTTTGTGAAGATTTCTCCTCTGAAGAATGTTATTCGATTCGGAAAGAAAGGAAAGTTAACTCTGAGATTTGTTGGACCATTCCCGATTATCGAGCAAATTGGAAAGCTCGCTTATAGATTAGAGTTACTGGAAAAGATGGCGGGTGTGCACAATGTTTTCCATGTATCTTATCTACGGAAGTATGTGCATGACCCAACTACAGTGGTTTCTGCTGATAGCTGTGAAGATTTAGAGGTTGATCCAGTGGTTAGAAGACCTCGTAAGCCGCTTCGTGTTATTGGAACTAACATGAAACAGCTTAGGAGGAAGACGATTACGTTGCTCAAGGTACAATGGAGTGATGATGTTGACGACTGTGCGTGGGAGGAGGAAGAGAGGATGAAGGCAGCTCATCCTGAACTCTTCGAGGTATGGCCCTAAAGTGTCGTAACATCTCATGAATTTGTAACTTGTTCTAAGTCTTAGAATTCTGCATGCTAGGCTAGAATTGAATGCATGGTTTGTTGATTGCTATGGATGGTAGGCATGCAGAATAGCTTTGATTGCTGTTGTTTGCTTGGAATTTCGGGGGCGAAATTCCTATGGGGGAGAGAATGTAACGACCCGTATTTTACGTGTCGATAAATCGTAAAATAGTTGCATTAAGTCGTTTGTATTGCTTGAGTCGTTTTGAACCTAGGTGGTAGGGTTTACGGCTTAAGGGGGTTAGGCCGTGCAATAGCTAACTCGTGGGTGAGGCATGAGTCGTGGCCGACTTAGTGCTTAGGTCGTGGGAAGGATAGCTCGTGTTGGCCGACTCATAGAGGACCGACTTAAGGCTTAGACGACTCAAGGAGGTAGCCGGCTTAAGTACTGACCGGTTTAAGATAGTTGCCGAGTTAACGACTCATAGGACCTGGCCGACCTAATAGTTACCGGGTTAGTGAGGCTAGCGAGTTAGTGGATATAGTTAGCGACCTATAGACAAGCAAATTAGGCTGGTTAACGACTTAAGAGGAGAGGGTAAGTCGGTGGGGTTTTAGGTCGTGAAACCCAGTGTTTAGATAGGTCGCGTGAGCGACTTAGTGTTAGGTCGCTTAAGAGCTAGGTCGTGTGGCCCTACTAAGTCGTAAGTCGTAGCATAGTTAGGTCGTGTGAAGGCGCTGAAGTACTAGGCATAGGTCATAAGCGTCTTAGTTGGGTCGCGGCACAGTTAACCCGCGTGCGTGTGATAAGCCGTTGATGTCACTAACTCGCGAGCGACTTAAGTCTAGGTCGCTAAGTCGCGAACGACTTAAGGGGGGGCGAACGGGTTAGTGATTTTCAGCCTATAAATAGAGGGTTTTGGTTCACTTTTTGGCACCGGTTTTTGAAGCGACGAAGTGCTGCCATTTTGAGAGCTCGTCTACAACATTTCTTCATCTTCTTTTCTCCACTCCAATCTAGTTCTAACATCCATCCAAGATCGAAGATCGAGATTGAAGATCCAAGAGCCAAAGTTGAAGATCTTCATCCAACGAAGCTAGATTTCATCGTTTCAAGCGGGATTTCGACGAATCAAGCTTGAATCTTCGCTGTCCAGATCTTAAGTTGATAGTTTTTGAAGTGTTTGGGTGATTTGGTGAGTGGTGGTTATCTCTCACGCGGACCCAAAGGAGTATATTGGTTTGGTGGTTTGTTGGAGTGTTGTAGATAGTGGTTTTATGCATTTTTCCTTAGATTCAAGTGTAGATCCATTACTTATAAAGATGTTTACTTTTGCAAGTTCATTCATCAAGTTGTAGAGACAAAACCCATGATTTATATTTGTTAGATCTATGTTAAAAACCCATAATCCATGTATGTTAGATCTATTCTCATTTATTTACGAAATTGCCATTTTAGTTATAAATGTCTATTTAGATCCTGATTGACTACTTATTTGTTTGGATTAATGTTTGCCTTGTTTGATTGTTGTGAATGAGTTATCTAGTTGATAGATTTGGACAAGTATGGTCAAAGACGATTCAAAAGCTACGGAAGAGGCTCTTGAATGGTGAAAGCTGCTTAAGACATATGTAGTGGATGTTGAAGCTCATATGTATGGATTGGATGATGTTGAGATGGAACTTTGCTATGATGCGATGAAGTGAAGTATGATGTGAGTCTTGGCGTAATCCAGGCAGGGATCATTCCAAGCATGTTGATAACTCGAGGGATGGTTCGAGTTGGTTGATAATGGACTGCTCGAGAGGTAACTTGGGCTAGTATGAGAATAGTCGTCGAGGAGGATGACTAGGAGGCTTGGATCTCATCGTTGTTGAAGGTTCTAGCATGCTCAAAAGCAAGAGTACATGGGGCGCCCAAAACGACTACAGGTAGGTAGTCGGGACACCCAAAAGACTACAGGCAGGTAGTCGAGTACTCTGGGCAGAGTAGATAAGTCCTAGGCACAGGTAGCGTGCGGAGTTATGACTGGAACCGGGGTTACCATTAGCCCTTGACAGGTGGTCATTCAACTAACGGTGAAATCAAGGCAATGATAACAGTGATAGCCAGAGTCATGGATGTATGGACGTTTGGTTGTATCATCATTCGGTCTCAAGAACGGTGTTTTCTGGGTGCTTATCTGATCTTGGTTTAGGCCTTGGGGGTTTGTATTTGGAAAACATCGACCTTGACTCGAGTGATTATTGCTTTACCTTAATTGTCTGCTATATTATGCTTGCTTCTCCTTAGTGTGTGTCTGGGGGGGAGGGGGCTATCACTGTAGAAAGAGGTGGAGTGGGATGGTTTGGTTCCTATTCCTTTTATCCCTTATGCTCTTTTGGTATGTTTGATAGTTGATTTACTGCTCACTAAGACTTTGTCTGACTCAAGGTTTTATGTCTCCTCTTATTACCTTGGGCTGTTCATCCATGTTGGGATGGGCAGACTAGGTAGCAGGTGACAGGTGCTGTTCTTGAAGATCTACGCTGATGATGACGAGGACGAGCAGGAGGCTTTTGCATATTATTTCATATTATATGTACTGGATGTTCCGCTGCTGTATTTGATTGAGTGTTATGTAGTGAGGCTTTGATGTATGGATGATTCATATGTTTGTATAAAACTACTATGATGCTTATACGATGATTTTCTGTTATGGAGCTTTACTATATATTTCTCTATTGTATTTTATCCATGCGTTGTGAGTTACGATAGAGTTTTGCTGTTTTATCTTGCCTTGACCATCGTCCATGGCTGCCTGGCACGCCTTTCAGCGCATTATTTCCTTGTTTTGGTGCGGGAGTCATGGGCGGTCGTCACATTTAGCGTACTTCGGCCTACGTTCACTTTAAGTTTCCGTTTATTATACCGGTGTTTTTATAGTACATTTTTTATGGATCGGTATAAATCTGTTACAGATTGGTATAATTCCGTGAATGATTATAAGAAATTAGAGCAAGAGAAAGCAAGAGCCAAAAAGATCCTTTGAAATGAGCTCTTCCCTCTATTTTTAGATGTAGAAAGCCTAAAATCTCTCCCTCATGATCTCCACCTTATTTTCCATTCTTTAGACTATTTCTTTAGGAAAATATAGATTCCACCTCGATAAAAATCACGGATTGGTAACAATTCATGCACTTGGATCGGTGTCGATCCATAAGATAGCCAAATTGGTCATTGTGGACTCTTTGTTTGCTTCCCATACTTTTTGCACCATTTTTTCTTGTTTTTTAGTCAAATGATGGATCTATGAATGAATGAAGTTTTCGATTTCAAAAGATCATGGTGATCAATAGAAAATTGCATGGAAATAACAAAAAAAATACTTGAAATGGGATTCTAGCATTCTTATTGACATGTAGTAAGAGCGGAGGAATGATTTGGTCAATATTTGTGGATTAGTACCGATCTATGATGTTGAATCGGTACCAATCCAACGCTCGGTTGGATCGGTGACCTTACACTCTTGAATTGGCTTTATTTTTATCCCATGACTTTATTTGTGATTGGTTTTTGGAGTCTTGGACTATCTCTTTGGACTTCCTACCTTGATAATCTTGATGTTTGACTCATCGAGTTCATCCATATACTTCCTGTCAAAAGACGGGATAACACTTGCCTCCCAAAGCGCACCTTGCAAATGGAAGGTATGCTTTGCTCAAGAAAAAATGTTGAAGTCGATTGGGCATTAGTAGTTGAATTTCCTCGTCACCAACTGCTATCCGGCATTTTGACCCAGCTATATCCGAACTAACTGGGCTAGTTAGATTCGACTGTCATCAAGGTCGGTAAGTATAAAGCGATGGTTGTGGGGTTTAGAAGTCAAGTGCGGATGGTAATATGAAGCTATGATCGAACAAAATCTGGAGATATGTGATATAGAATGTTCTAAGTATGGAATATAATTCAATATAAGAAAAAGGGTCAATTATAATCACTCTCAACAAAGGGATCGGCCTACTTCAGCCAAACAAGTGCAAATATATGGAAAACAATTGATATCTCAAGATCCAGAATTCCAACTCATATGAAACTTTGGAACAAGATGTGGGAACCCTAAAGAACCTACCCTAGGGATCGTATCTCAAAAGGAATAAGCAAGGGGGATTGTCCTTCATCCCTCCATAGGGATCGGCCAAAATTAGGGACCAACACACTTTGCAACAATGGTCGAGCTATAACTCGAGTTCTACTAATCCAATTAACATGAAAATTAAAGGCTAAACATACTACTAGATGGAGGAGCTCCCATAGGGATTGCATCTCCAAATTCCACCAAAATAGGGATCGACTCCTATCCCTATTTCTTTGGATTTAGGCCATGTGATCCCTCTTATGGATCCATATGGTTTTGGAGATCCTTCTGTCGAGTTTTCAAGGAGATATTTTGCCGTCTTCTTACATAAATATAGGATTGATTGTTCACTTTCAGGATCTTTACGCTGCTTCTTGCTTTGCACTCTATTGTAGCTAAGGCTTTTCATCTGATCCCTATTTTTCTCAGTTTACAAAGTGATTATTGAAGTTATCTCTTCAAATTGGATGTAGGAAAGAAATACCAAACTATTATGAATCATTATGTTCTTGTTATTGCTTTGATTTTCTGTTATTTAATTGTTTGTCTCCTCCGTCTACATTTACTATTCTTTATTTATTTCTCTATAAAATCTATGTAGGGTGTTTATGCCAATTTTTTATGCAAATATTTTGGTGCTTTTATTGAGAGGGAAGATTCTCAGCTCTATTTGGATCTCTTTACTTGTACTAAATTGCATAAAACACCAAAAGAGATCTAGAATTATCTTCAAATAGTTTATCCATTCTATTTAGACTTTCAAAAGTCTAAGAAAAAGCTATCGACAATGGTTAGAAGCACCGGATGTACCTCTCAAAAAGAAGAAGGAAACAAGAATGCTAGCATCCAACAAAGAGGCTTGAGCAATCTACCACTTAATGTTACCAATCTAGTTGATGTCCAAAATCCGACTGATTCCATCATAAGAACTAATTTCTAGAATCTGATGAGAGAGCTAGTGGATAGCCGTCGATAGTTGAACTAGCATATTCAAGCTAATATTGATTTAATGAATCAACTCAGAGATCAACAACGTAGGAAAACTAGGAGAGATCCAACCCCTTATTCTATATCGAAGAGTTCTAGCTCATAATATGATTATCAGACGAAGGCATCGCAAAAATGACAGATATCACATAGAAGCATCTAGACATCAGTAGGCAATCAAACCTAGGTTGCCAGGACCGATCGGTCCCAATCCCACTAGAGGGATCAGAGCCGATCTCTCCTCCAGAGGAGGAAGCATGCCTTTTCATGTTGGAGCACAAGCTGGAACCACTACGATTGATTCGAATGTTGGAGTTAAGGTGAATGCAAACTGGTTTCCTCCTCGAAATTACATAGTATATACATCGAGAGGTGTTGAGCCAAGAAGGCATGGAACGACATATAGACATCGACCGGACCATTCACGTTAGGTGGAGCACAACTACCGCTTGGCTCTAACTATCCAAATGTCAGACTTGTCGGCTTTGGTTAGACAGTTAGTAAGTGAAAGCAAGGCTTGATTGTGGGATCACAAGAAGCCATAACCCGTTCACCGACAATATCCTATATATCGAGTATCCAAGGAGGTTCAGCATGTCATCGATGCCTGCCTATGAGGGAAAAACCAATCCCATGCAACACATTATGAGATATGAATGGCTGATGGATTCCGCACGAGCTGATGATGCAACAAAATGAAGATGTTTACCTATTACTCTATTTGGCATGGCAATTGTATGGTTTATGAGATTACCCCCACAGTCGATTTCTAGATTTGAAGATATAGCAACATAATTTGTTGAGTAATTCCATGTGCATGCAACTCGCCCCGAGGATGTAATTTATGTGATGACCCAGACTCGACCTTCGAAAATGGGCACCGAATACATCGCCCGTATTTGAATGCCGCAAATCCAAACGTCGAATCTAGTTCGTCGAATCTTATAACACATTAAGTATAACAACACAACGGAAGAAAAATGAATGAATATATCATTGATACACAACATTTGATACAACAATGTTATAATTGAGATATCAATACAAATATCAGAGATAGATAATAGCGGAATAATATCACCAAATATGACCTTCCAAAGAATAGAAAGAAAGATAGAATCCAACTACATTCCAATCTAATACTCCAAAGAACTCCAAACCAACAAGCTTGAACCAACATCATCACGTTCTACTGAAGCAAGTTTGATCCCGAATGTTGAAGAGAAGCACAAAGCGATAGCCAAAATCCAAAGATTCCAAAGAATTCCACATGGGAAGCTGAGGGCTACCCAATCTATACCTACACGTTGATTATCTGAAAATCTTACTCTAAGCTTCCCATATGGAAAATTATAGGCACCCAGAGTTTAGAAAGGGAACAATAAACTCCAGATCAGTCATGGGACTGGTGTGAGCAAACGAAAATAGTTATCTTAAACAAAATAAACATTTTTTTTAAAAGAAATCCGCAATGCTTTTGGAAATGAAACTACCATAAGGCCTCCCGGCACACACACAATGCAATCGCACACTTGGGGGAGATTTCTCCTTATGATAATCAAACATGCTTGATACGCAAAATTCTTTTGATATTGTTATTAGTGCATAGTGCAGAAAACATTTGCAAGTATAATATTAATCTTAGCTAGCATACGTACAACTATAGTATGCCTACTATAGCTACCATGTTAAATGGCACGTTCTACAACTAAAACCGTACAAGGCACGTATTGGTGATTGGATTTCCAACAAATGGTCAGGCAAATGAACTTCTTGGGCTACATGGGAACGTCTCTGGAGGGATGCCAAGAGAACTTAACTAGGTATCTACCAATACAAGGCCGGGTAACCTCTGTAACTAGGTAACTACTAAACGAGTATGCCATCCCCCAGTCGTTACCGACCTATATCCGAGCGCTCAACACCAACAACCATAAAGTAATAATTTTGTAGCAACGACATAGGTGAAGAATCTGGGCTCCATACCATGATACCACCATTTTCCAGAAGGAAATGGACATACTCTTAGGGGGCGCTACCCCCAAATAACCTTGTTGCATCCTTCCTGTTTCGACCATTCTGGGTTGTGAGGTCCGACGAGGTCTCGTCCACAAAGCTACGCTTTACACAAAAGCCATGCTTCGATCAACACATGATCAGCAACACTTCATATGCCACATTACCGAATTGGGAATGTATCACTAGTAACCATCAACTACATAACCTCTGAGCTCGTACGTCTTAGAGAAGGGTGTTAAGCTAAGAGAATAAATCTCAGCCACCAAACAGAAATGTATTTGATAGAAACCAGCTTTACATTTCAAAGTGTAACATCGAACATACATCCATGCAAGTTTGTTCCGATTTCGAACAGAACCGAAGGCACTTCAAAAGAAGCCCTTGCAATATGGGTATTAACAATCCCGATCGGACTCCCCATCACATATGGTGTAACGATCTGAAATTTCTGGATGTTTGAAATTGAAATATTTTACTTATTTTAAATATTTGAAAGGTGATTTAACCTGAATTTCAAATATCTCTATTTATTTGTCAATTAAATTATTGAGTTTAATAATCTGAAATTAGTTTAAATAGTGAATCTTGGATTTTTAAGCTGGATAAAAATATTTCAAGGGCTTGTAAAATTTATATTGATAGTACTGAAGATAGTAAAAATGTTAAACTTGAATTTGGAAGTGTTTTGTTATGTTTTGAGATTTTATAGTTTAAATTGAATTTAAAAATAGCCTTCTGAGGCACAGTCTCGGAATTCGACGAAACCAGTTCCATTGGATCCATAATAGTGTATTATTATCGGATTTCAATTTTCATAATGTTTGGGGTGATCGTTTGGCCGTACGGTAGACAAACGCGCTAAAATCCAAATCAGAAATTCAATTTTATAACTGGTTCAAAAAGCTAACTTCTCCATACGATCGAATTAGACCTCGGAACTTTTTCCATTACGTTCGGAATAGTGGTATAACCTTATGAATGCCTAGCGGCATGCCTCGTTAGGAGTTTGAAATTTTAGTGGACGTATATTGGTACTATTTGAATTTGAATTTAAATTGGATATATATATATATATATTTACTTTTAAATAGGAAAATTTAACATGTTTCCCTTAACGAACACGTGTTTCCCTTCCTTTACCATTTACGTACAGATGTCCCCTTTTATTTTTCTTCCATTTCAACCGAGTATTTTGAAACCTAAAAAAAATCTCATTCAAACAAAGAAAAATAGTATGGCCGATCTCCTTATTTTTCATTTCTAACCAAATCTCAAAAAAAAATCAATGGACGAGCTTTTCAAAATAGTGCCTCGTTCAATTTTAGCACTCGTAAAATCGAATCGTTTTCGATTCTTTATAGGGACGAGAAAAAATCATAGAATGAAATCGTTTTCTTTCGAATCAAAATCTTCGTTCAAAAGGGGATTGTTGTTATCATCTTCTCAAGTCTCGTTCCCTCTTTGAATCAAATCGCTCGATCTTGGACCAATTCAATTCGCGATGGCATTTTATCGCATGCGGCGATGGTCTCGATCGAAGAGGCGTGGAAGGGGCAGCGAGTCGAATTTTGGGCATTTCACTGTTGAACGAGGTAGGTTCGCGATCGCTTAAGGGTTTCGAGCTTTGGGCTTGACTTCGACTCGATTTCTCCTGGCCATGTCGTGGGATGTCGCGATTTTGGGTGAGTCGATGGTGAGGCAGTGTGGTGATGAGGGACGAGGGCATTTTGGGAGTGGCGTGTTGGAGTGGAGTGCGACGTCTCTGCAGTCTCGACCTTCTTGGCGATTGCATGTTTGGTCAGGCGGCCTTGTTTGGATGGCGACGTCATTGTTGGGTAAGTAATCATCGATCTGTATATTTGCATATCGATTTTGGTCTTTGATTTTGGATTAATCTGCTGGATAATATATATATATATATATATATATATATATATATATATATATATATATATGAGGAATTAGGATATATATATAACCTGTCATAAATTAATAAATTGAGCAGAAAAAGAAAATTTATTAGTTTAGGTTAAAAAGTCAATTAAGTAAATCTATATAATGATAATTAATCGTTCAAATTTTCCAAATGATAATAAAATTATATAATGTTTGCTCAAAGTCAAATCGTGAAGAAATAAAGCCAAGACGAAATGGAAATGAGTTGCAAAAAAAGCAAAGGTGAGTTAATCTCACTCATCTAGGTTTTATTTAAATTTAAATAGTTAAATTTAAAATTATTGATTGGTGCTTGGATGATAAACTTTTATCAGTTATATTGGATTAGACCCTATGCGCCGCATAATAGCGGATGATATTATATTAATCCCATATACCGCGATATTCCACCTCGAAGTGGAATTAGTATTTTATATTGTGCTAACATCTGTGGATGCAGGAAAACTGGTTGGAGGGATCCAACAGGATTCCTCAAAATATTTTGATTTGTTTAACTATTCTGTGTTATGATTTATTGGATAATCTGCGATAGATTATGATGGTAATTGGAAATAATGGATGCTATGGTGTGCTTGAATATATTTGGGTATATGGAGTTACCAAAAATATATAGATTTGATTTTTGAAAAGAAAATTAAAAGAGAATATTTGTAAGTAAAATAATTTTAAAGAATTTGGGATAAATTGAAGAATGGAAAAAGAAAAAAAGTTAAAGCGAATTTTTAAAATCTAATAAATAAAATCCGAGTATGGGAAGAAGATTTTGAATAAAAAGGGAAAATAATGAATTTTAAAACCTAAGTAATATTATTTAAAGAAATAAAGAATTTATTTTAAAATTTAAGGTTTAAATCTTTTGGAAAGGTAAAGAAGGAATTTGGAAAAGTATGAAATTGGTAATTTCAGTTAAATAAGATTTTAAATCATAATTTAAGAAGTAAAATCTGAAGTTATTGGGTTTGAAATAAAAATAGAGTAAGTAAAGGAATTTATTTTGAAATGGACTAAAATTTGAAAATCAATTTGGAAATTGATAAAGTATTTGAAAAATGTTATTTTAAAGGAAAAAGACTACGGGACTTTATAAACTGGGTTTATAAAGTCAATTAAGATATCAGTGGATATTTTGGAAGTATAAATTTCACGATGGAAATTTATAGAGGAATGGGTAATTTGTTTTAAAAATAAATAGTGATTTATTTTTAAAAGGGTGAAAGAGAAGTGGATACCCTGAAAAGCCGAGTACGTTTTCAAAGCTGATTTTTAAGTACAATTTGAAAGTTTTAAAGTTATTTAAAGGAATATTTTTAAGAAATTATTATTTAAGTTGTTAAAATTTTAAAAGGTAAATATTTATTAAAATTTAATATTAATATCTAAATTTTATAAAGTAGTTTTATTTTAAAGATAGCTTGGTTAAAGTTTTATTTGAAAATTTGTATAGGATTTCATAAGTCTTATTTTAAATTTAATTTGCCTTAACTTTTATTTTAGAAATGAGTTTTATATTTTATAAAGTAGTTTTACTTTAAATATTTTCAAACGTATATTTTTGAATAAAGTGTTTAAGTAGTTTGGTTTAATTGTTTTAAAGTATATTTTATAATAAAGTGTTTTAAACTATTTTAAAAATCTAAAGTATTTTGTACTTGGTGATTTCAGTGGGAATCGAAAATATTTGGGGAAATTATTCCGTGAGAGAAAAATGGTTTGAAAAGTGTTTTCAAACGGGTTGAAAAGTGGAAATATATCTTGCGAAGATATTTTTGAGGTTAATAAATAATATGGGAGAAATTATTATGGCTTGATGATTGTTTGTAGGAGTAGTGCCTTCGGTTCCGTTGGAACCCGGGATGGACTTGTATGGATGAATGCTTTTAGTACATCGTCAGGAGGACGATGAGCATTCTAAGAGATGTGTTCTAAAAAGGTAACGCTTAGCCTCGAGCCTCGTCAACCGAGAATGATTGAAAATCAGGGGTTATGCATCAAGGCTAAGTGGGTAGCGCCCATTAGGGTAAGGTCATCCCAGTCTAGATGTCCCTTTTATTTCGGCTGTATGGTGCGGTTGCCTATCCCAACCCTGAGGTGATCTTACTCGGGATTATCCAGTAAGGAGTAGTCTCGGTCTTGTGTTGCAGGGGATCGGGAGGGATCCTTGGTACGGTGATCTAGGCCATGTACTGTGACAGGTGGTACCCCAGTGCCTAGTCATTAGTTGGAAATCCATTCTCCCTACGCGCCTTTATGATTTTTGTTTGTAGAACCCACTTTATGGCTAGTATGCTGGAATTTAATCATGTAACAATTTCAGTTATTTGAATAAGTATTTGTGTATAGACACTATTATAATATCAGAGGATTTTAATATGAAACGTTTTAGCTATCATAAGGTAAAAACCCGACATATTTATTTGTGGCGTGGTCTTACGAGATGCTTTTGATTTTCAAAGGATTTTGAAACTTTAATGATCCAATTGAGTGTGATTTCTCACGCTGGTATTCCAGACTGACTCGGGTGTTATTTAACTATAATGCTCGGGTTAGACTGAGTATTATAGAGTATAGATTCTGGATGGATTGTTGTGGAGCTTAGCAGACGAGCTGGATGGCGAGACGTATCCAACGTATTTGATATATATTCCGCTATGTATTCAGATTTGGAAGGATGGGATATTATAACCATCCTGAGTATGTTGTTGATTGTATTGAACTCTGATGTTGTACTCTGATGATATATGTATAAAATAGATATATTTTTCTTTTGTGTAAAAATATGTTATTATCTATTATATTTTATTCCGATGCAATGGTAAGATTCTGTTGTTGTTTTGTTTTCTCTTCTTTTACCTTCTTCTTCTTAGATCCAAATGGTTCGATTTTCGAGCATCTAAAATCGGGTCGTTACATATGGAGATCTCTATACCAGCGCGACGCAGTGTAGAGACATTCGACGGGTAATCCTTTCGTTCTCAAAAATACCTGGTCTTCACCACCGGTCTTCAAATGCTATCTCTTTACATCATATCATTATTCGAAATGGGTTATATGACACAAAATCCTCTCCCAGCTAAACCGAATAATGAGCGGTATATTTAAAACCATATGGATATGTGGGATCTTAGTTAAGTCACAACTTAAAACCCAAAAACCTTTCCTCAAATGGTTTAAACAAATTACTATTTTCAAATCTTTAAACAAAAAGATTCACTTCACAAAGTTCACCTATCTTTCATAAAGATTAATTCATAGCTTTCAAAACTATACAATTCAAATCATTTATACAAAAGATACACCTTTAAGATCCTCTTATTCCGGAAACAAAGTTCACTAATCTTTAGCAAAGATTCATTTATAGCTTCCAAAACTATTTACAATTCAAATCTTTTATACAAAAGATATCCCTTTAAAATCCTCTTCAATTTGAAAACAAAGTTCAGCAATTTTTCACAAAGATTCATTCATAGCTTCCAAAACTATTTACAATTCAAATCACACAGTTTGAAATCTTTTCAACGAAAACTGGAAATCTTTCAGTTATATGAAAGCCATTATTATTTGAAACAAATATTATTCGTTTCGGAAAAATCCGATCAAATATGCACAAGCCATAACCTTTAAAGTATAAACTTGGGTAAAATTTAAATTCCCAAAATAATACGCTTAAAATACTTTAAAGTTGGTTTAAAAACAATATATATAGTATAACTTGTATAAACCTTTCAAACCAAATTTCCAAAACAATTTCAAAACTTAAACAAGATATATTATCTTCAAACTAAATTTCAATTTCAAAACTTCCTTTTCAAAAGCTTTTCATATTCAAACCAATTTCACTGCTAAAACTATTTGGATTTCAAAATTCAATATTTAAAAAAAAATTCAAAATATTTGTGACTTAACCGATTTCCCATGAAATCCATATTTGTGTGTGTATGGTGTAGTCCAAGTGTTTTACAGAAAAGTGCAACATCATCAATCATCACAATCCAAATACAGCAATTTCGATAAGCGGTATAATCCTATAGCGCTTATCTTCATTCATAGATTCGTAGATAAATAATATAAATTCATCACAGATAAATAAATTACATTCATCACAACTCAAATCAAAGCAATTCGTATCACACAGCATCATACATCAGGGATATTAAACAATTTAACATTCAATACAATCCAAACATTCATAAGTAAGATCAATTACTCATCTGATTTAAATCAGATTAATTACTTATGAATAAATTTCTAATCCTGGTTAATTAATATCAATTAATTACAAACTACGTCAATTAATTTTCCTTTAGTCATTTATTAATTAACCTTTAATAATAAATTAATTAACCTTTAATTATTATTTAATCAACCTAAATTAATAAATTAATCAACCTTTAATCATTAAATAATTAATCCTTAATTATTTAATTATTCTTTAATTAATTATCCTTAATTAATTACACTAATTAATTAACCCTTCATTAACAAATCATTCCTTAATCACTTTTATTAATTTATTAACCTTAAATTAATTACATAAATTAATCAACCTTTAATTACATCAAAGTAATTAACCTTCAAGTAATCACATTAATTAATCACCTTTTAATTCAACATCATCTTATTATATATTTGGAAAACACTTATGAATTCAGTTACATAATTAATCTAATATGTAATTACTTAATCAAACAATTTCAAGACATTTTGATCTTTTTTTTAGAAATAAATCTTGAAATTTGTTTTTCTAAACTTTGTAAATAATTTTCTTTGAAAAACTTGATTTATCTTCCTTTTAAAACTTATTTAATTTAATAAACTTTAAAACTTATTCAACTTATTTGAAAAACTTTTTGAATCAACAAGTCTTAACAAAACCCGAGCCAAATTATAGGAATCCTGAGCTATTTCGAATTTTACCCGAGTAAACTCACGCCCACGATTTTCTTCGAGTCAAACGCTCCACTACAAGCGATCAAACCCGAGGAAACCCACCTCCTTCTTCCTCCTCTTCGTACTGATATAATGGATAACGAGTGCATGTGTACATCACTTTGCCGACGTTCCGATCAACTTCATCGTCACCCACACATCGCCTATCATCTACTCCATTATCACAAAAACCCAGATCGTCGAATTCAACCGAGAATTGAAATCGAGTAGTTCGATCACCAGAAACTCAAACCCAATCAACCCAAAATGCCTCGCCGGTGACAATGCCGACCACCTGAGCTCGCGACATTATGCCTACAGCTTCACCACACGATTATGCATTAAACCCCTTGGTCCGATCGACGATAGTCCACCCATGACGACGAATTTGCCTCGACAAACTCACCTATAAAAACTAACAGTCGAACCCTAGTTCGACGATGTAAAAATTCCACTACTATTTTTCCAACGACCTGTGTCACGACCCGAAATCCAGCGTTCAAAAATCGACATCAAATAACTCACTTGTATTCGACTGTCGGAGATTCAAACGTTGAACTCCAGTACGGATGGAGCTTATAACAACATTAGACGAATATAAACAGCGGAAACAAAAGATGATATCATTAATCGCAATAAAGATACAACACTTGAATACAACGTCATCACAATATTTGGTTACAAAAAATCGCCACAATCATCAGAGTGCTTTATATATGGTACAACAACAAAATGGTAACTCCACAGCGGAACAATAGAGTTATCACAACTTCAAGAGGGACTTCAAAAGAAAGAGAGCGAGAATCCCAACTAAGCACCTTTAGATCCAAAAAGCTTTCAAAAAGACTTAAAAATCCAAGCTAGCTTCAAACGCGGATAACATGCTTCTAAGCTCCCTGTATGGAAAATTATGGGCACCCAGTGTTTAGGAAGGGAACAATAAACTTCGGGTCAGTCATGGGACTGGTATGAGTAAACAAAAACAGTTGTTTGAACAAAACAATTTATAAAAGAAACCCGTTCATGCTTTTGGAAAATGAAACTACCATAAGGCCTCCCGACACACACACAATTCAATCGCACACTTGGGGTCAGATTTCTCCTTATGATAGTCAAATATGCTTAACGCGATAAAACTCTTTTGATATTATTATTATTAGTGCATAGTGTGAAAACATTTCGAAAGTATAATATTAATCTTAGCTAGCATACATACCATTATAGTATGCCTACTATACCTACCATGTTAAATGGCAGGTTCTACAATTAAAATTGTACAGGGTTCGTATTGGTGATTGGATTTCCAACAAATGGTCAGGCTAAGGAACTTCCTATGCCACATGGGTACGCCTCTTGAGGAACGCCCCGAGAACCTAACCGGATCTCAACCAACACAAGGCCGGGATAACTCTGTAACTATGTAACTAACTGTCACGAGTCTTCCATCCCCCGGTCGTAACCGATCTTTATCCAGGGCCCCAACAACAACAACCACAAAGCAACAAAATTGCAATATCAACATAAGTTAAGTATTTGGGCTCCATACCATGATACCACTTTTTATCCAGAAGGAAATGCACATACCCTAAGGGGCGCTACCCCCAATAACCTTGTTGCATCCTTCCTGTTTCGACCATTTTCGAGTTGTGAGGTTCAACGAGGTCTTGTCCATAAAGCTACGCTTTACACAAAAGCCATCCTTTGATCAACAAATGATCAGAAGCACTCATCATGCCACACTACCAAATTAGGAATATATCACTGATAACCATCAACTTCATTACCACTGAGCTCGTACGTCTCAGAGAAGGTTGTTAAGCTAAGAGAATAAATTCTCCGCCACCAAACATAAATGTATTTGATAGAGATCAGCTTTATATCTCAAAGTGTAATGTCAGACATACAACCATACAAGTCTGTTCCGGGTTCGAACAAAACCGAAGGCACTTCGTCCAATAACGGAAGAAGCCCTTGCAATCCGGATATCCACAATCCCGATCGGTATCCCCATCATATATGGAGGTCTCTATACCAGATCAACTCAGTGCAGAGTCATTCGATAGGTTATCCTATCGTTTTCGAAGACATCCGGTCTTCACCACCGTCTTCAATTGTTATCCATTTCGTCGTATCACTATTCGGAATGGGTTATCTGACACAAAGTCCACTTCCGGCTAAACCGAATAGTAAGCGCTTAATTTCAAAAACACGTGGAAATATCGATCACAAAGATTCACTATTAGGGTTCGATGTAGGTTTCGGATAACCAACTGGAATCCGACTCCCTGTCGCATCGAAATTCAAATACCGTTTTACGGGCCAATGGGTTTTCACATTCACACAGAAACAAATCACAGATATCACAACTCAACACAAAACAATTCATATCACATGGTATCACAATCACATATCAGAGATATCAATCGATGCAAGGCATTCAACAATAATCAATCATCTACAATTAAGATGAATAAATCATGTGATTATAATTAATTAATCACATAATTATTCTCATTAATTAATCCTTAATTAATGATTAAATATTCTTAATTATAAATTAATTATTCCTTAATTATTAATTAATTAATCTTAATTAATAATTAATTAACCTTAATTATCTTTTAATTAACCTTTAATTACTAATTAATTAATTAATTATTCTTAATTAATGCTTAATTATTAATTAATTGATCTTAATTACTTTCATTAATTAGATGTTTCTTAATTAATTATATTAATTAATTTATTCTTGATTATAAATTAATTATTCTTGAATTTATTAGATAATTATTTATCTTAATTAATCATTTAATTATTATCAAAATCTTACTTGATAAACCTTATAATTAGTCATTATCAATATAAGAGATTAAGTTTAATTAAGAAGTAAAAATCATCATCTTAATTTACTTTTAATTACATTATAAATTTAAAATAATTAATTTATAGTAATGTTACAAAAATTAAATAAATTAAAACTTAATTATTTTTAAAAAAATATCTTCCTCAAAATCCTTATTAATCCAAACTTAATCAGACCCATTATTTAAAAATATGGATTTAAAATTTAAATTTTTAAAAGTAAAAACTGTTTTATATGATAAACCCGAGACCTACTTCAGGCATCACCCGGGCTACATGCCTATTTACTTCGAGTTTTTCTCAAAACCTGCATGTATGCTTTTTTTTCAAACTTAAATTTTTTGTTTAAGTGTTAAACCCCGTGCAACCCAAAAATACTTCGAGTCAAAACTCGAGCCTGTGACCCGTATTTCTCGAAGAACACTTCGATTCCATAGCCTTCTTCTCCAAACCCAGGCTAACTGATACAACACTGGCACCATGCACATGCACAAACGAACTGTCCACCTCCGACCGATGCTACGGCCTTCAACATATCAACGACGATCCACCTGAACCTCACGAGCACCCAGAAACCCACAACGTCGACGAATTCGAGATTCTGCCGTCAAACCCAAACTGGAATAAACTTGATCATTAGAAAACTGCCTTGTTTGATCGCCTCAGGTCACAAGCGATGTCGAGATCCCAGCCAGAGCTTTGTCAGGCTTCCCTGCTTCGATCGCCATTGGAGCGATCGACTTCGACGCGACGACGAGACGTCGGCAACTCGAAATTCGACCTAAACAAAAACACGAGCTAAAACCCTAAATTGACCTTGTTCACCATCCACAGCGATCTGGAATTTAGTCGAGCATTTTTTCCAAACTCTCCGACCTCTCAGCAAGCTACAGTTACGATCACGAGGTCCATCATCTTGTTGATTGCCAGGATTTGATGAAATGGGCGATTCTGTTCAACCTCGATTTCCTTACTCAATCCTTTATTAAAAATTCTGATTTTGATTTTAAAATTCATGATTTTCAAATACGAGATGAATGGTATAAGTGAATCAAACAATTATAACATTCTATTTAATCATGTTTTTGAAAATTATTGTATATTTAAATTTCCAATCAAACTCAAATTTATTCTTCTTAAAAATATTTTTAAGATCCAGTTCTTGATGATACAAATAGGCTTTGTTTAGATTTTAAAACCTAAAATGGATCGAAGGAAGAGAAATAAAAATTTTAGCAGGTTTTTGAAACCTGGAACAAAGGCTTTTTCATATATACAGGCATGCACAGCAATATCCACTTATATATATACATATTGAGATGCATGAAAAGAATTTCAACATTTCTTCAAGCATGTTTTCAAACCATAGGTAGAAATCTAGATTTTTGAAAGATTTACTCACCTAGGTATTTTGAAACAGAGAAGAAATTCTAGAGATTAAGTTTGATTTTTAAAACTGGAAATGGTCTTTGAAATTTGATCTTGGATTTGAAAATTTGATGTTGAATTGCTTGATTGCCGAGTTAAAACTTGAATTTGCTGAAATCCTTGCTTTGATTTGAACTGGAAACCCTTGTTGCTTTTAATCTTGAATTTGTTTCACTGTTTTGCTGAATCCTAGGTTTGATTTTGATCTTTTCGGTTTTTGAAATAGTGTTGCTTGATTTGTTTTTAAATTTGTTTGATGCTTTTTTTTCTGGTTTGAGAAAGTTTACACAGGCTTTTTTTTTCTTTGTAGTTTGCAAATGTTAAAACAAAATGAGAGGGAGAAGATGTAATGATTTATATAACTCATTTCTACTATTTTCAAAATAAAAGAAAATAAAAAATAAATTTGACACTTGTTAATTTTCTTTCTTCATGAATTACACTTGTTAATCTATTCACTAAAAATTTAGAACTTGTTTAACTTATGTTTTATAAACTAAACACTTGTCTTTTTTACATTTTATATTGATTTTTAATTACATTTCCTTATTTCATAAATACGTTTTCCTAATTATTATTATATACAATTTTTAAAAGAAAATGTTTCAAATCGATTATACATTAGATAAATTTCTTATATACATATATTATTTTGAAATCCAAATTATTTTACTAAGGCATTTATTTAAAATTTTAAATTCAAGTTCAAATTCGAATTCAAATTTGAATTACTATCCATTTATATATGTATAAATTAATACTAATTCTATTTGTCTTGAAAATTTTCAAATTAATTCCAAAAATTCAAATTAATTACAAATTTTAAATTGACAAAATTTAGAATGTTACAACCTGCATCCTCCGAGCTACCCACGACATCAACCACAACCAAAATCAACTCGCCAATTGTTGGTGATCAACGATAATACCAAATCTGGTCAACTTATGATTTCTCACAATTTACTAATCGAAAAATCTTGAAATAACTCTCTAAAATCATCCTTTTCTAATTCAAACTTGATTATGGAATCCAAACTCCAAAACTTGAGCATTGATTTTCAACTCATATTTGATTTCTATTGCTATTCCTCATTTTTGAAATAAATGCAGAATACAAAAGCATGAAATTATTTTTAACAATGATCTTATATTGTTTCAATCATTTTTCTTTTAGTAATCATAGCTTGAATTTGTATACATAGAAAGATATGAATTTGTTTCTAAATTTTGGAACCTGTCATTTAACAGATGAAAATATACGTACATAAACTCCTATGTACATAGACATTTCCTATTTACAAACGTATATTCACATCCAAACATGCATCTAAACATTATATACTACATTACCACCAGATTTCATCACATAAATTAGGAATGAAAGCAGATTTAAGGTTTTAAAGTTTACTCACCTTATTTTCAGAAAGCAGAGACAATATTTTTGTTTTGAAAGATCTGGAAACTTATTTTTTTTATTTTTTTTTGAATCCGAAGCTTGGTTGATGTCAGGTTGAAACTTGAATCTGCATGCTTGTTGCTTATAATAGGTTGATCTCGCTTTTGTTCTTGAATTGCTTACAGTGTTTAAACAGAGAAGCAAAGTCGGGAATTGCATCCAGAATTCAAAACTAGAAATTACTTTGTTGTCTTTGATCTTTACCTTGAAGTTTTTGTAGTTGTCTAATTTCATTTGCTTTGCCTTTTTATTTTATTTTCTACTCAGATTGAAATCTTTGCTTGTGAGTTTGAGATGATTTTTTTTTCTGGGTTTTCCTTTGATCTGGTTTGCTTTTGATTTGATCTTCATTTCCAGGTTTTTAAATCTTTCCAGGTTTGAAGACTTTAAATTGTTGAGATGATCTTGTTTTTCAAATTTGTTTGATTTGTAATTTTGTTTCAGTTTTGAGAAGTGATTGAAAGAAATTGAGAGCCTGGTTATTTCTTTTAATCATATGTTTTTTGTAAATTTAAAACAAATGTGCCACTTGTTTATTTTGTATTAACACTTGTAAATCTATGTGGTTACTTACCTTACATTTGTTAATTCACATAATCTTAAGCTTACATATGTTCACATGTAACATTTTGTGTTTAATCCCCACTTAATTAATTTATAAATTTTGTTTAAACCCCTTTAGTTTTAGTATATATGTTTACACACACACACACACACAAACACACACACACACACACACATATATATATATATATATAATTTCAATTTAGCTTTAAATATATATGATTTATATTTTTAGATGTTTATCTCATTTATATACACACACACACACACATACATATATACAACTATTTATATAACCTCTAAGAAAAATGATTTTTAAAATCTAATCATATACTAATAAGTAATCACATTCATTATATATATATATATATATATAAAGATTTAACTTAAACTACCCTTTTGAAATTTATTATATTAATTCTCAAACCATAACTTTCAAATATACATATAGATATATTATAATTAGAAAACAAATTCTCATTAACTTTAAAATAAGATTTTTAAATCCAATTTATTTTCAAGATATTTATTTTTAAATTCCAAATCAAAATTCTATTCATAATTTATTGAATTTTAAAATCAATTTCTTTATTTACAATTTTTTGATATATATTTATCCTAAATTTTCATATTAATTCACAATTAAATTTATAATTAATATATTATTCAAAATATTTATTTTTGAATTTCCAATTAGAAATTCTATTTAATTACATTTATATTAATAAAAAAACAAATATCTATTTAATTTTGGAAAATACCAAATCAATTTCACAATTTAATTTCAAAATTAAATTAGTTGCCAATTTATATTTTGATTTAAAAACGGGGATGTTACAGAGTCCCCCTTAAGAAAATTTCGTCCCCGAAATTTGCTAGACAGGGAAACAACAAAGAATAGATGAATACACAAAGATAGAGAAACAATTTTCTAGATAAGACTGAATATCCATTCTGCATTTGGCTCACCAAATCAGAATGTCATCAATAGATACGAGAATGAACTCATTCAACACTTCACCAGATACCCGGGTTACTTAGATCTATGGAACATATAAGGGTATTGGTTAGTTCAAAAGGATAACTAACCGTTCATAGAATATGTTTGGACTCAACAGAACAAACAATGGATACTCAATTCGGGTTGAAATATTCGAAGTATACACCATCTTGTCCCTCTCCGGACTTGGATCTTCAAAGGATAAAAAAACGGATACCATTTAATTCACATTCATATTTCGTTAACCAATTTATTTCAAACAGAATTTTAAATTCATTAAAGTTAAAAACGAAAAGCTGATAAGAAACCGATGAAGAGAATATAAAATACAAACTTATCTTCAACGATTTGCAGGGCCATCACATCACCAAAGCTTCTTCTTCTAGCTGCCACGAAGTCATCAACGAATTGATGATCAAAGAGATTGATAGATAAAAGATTATTTCTATTGTTGTAGGGTATCGACCATTTGAAGTGGTACTTCCTTGTCCCCTACCTCGTCCTCTTCTTGCTCTCATACTTACTACCAGTGGATAGTAAGAGAATTTATTGAGGCATACAGACGGATATCTTAGGGATACACTCATTCTAGGGTATTTGTAACCCTATCTCTAATGAGTTACCTAATGTGTTATACTCCCGAGCTAAAGTTCTTACTCAACCTTCAGCTCTGATACCAAATGTGACGACCCTGACTTGACCTTCGAAAATCGATACCGAATACATCACCCATATTCAAATGCCGCAGATCCAAACGTCGAATCTCGTTCGTCGAAGCTTATAACACATTAAGTATAACAACATAGGGGAAGAAAAATGAATGAATATATCATTGATATACAACATTTGATACAACGATGATACAATTGAGATATTAATACAAATATCAGAGATAGATAATAGCGGAATAATATCACCAAATATGACCTTCCAAAGAATAGAAAGAAAGATAGAATCCATCTGCATTCTAATCTAATACTCTAAAGAACTCCAAACCAACAAGCTCGAACCAACATCATCACGTTGTACTGAAGCAAGTCCGATCCCGAATGTTGAAGAGAAGCACAAAGCGATAGCCAAAATCCAAAGATTCCAAAGAATTCCAAACGGGAAGATGAGGGCTACCCAATCCATATCTACAAGCTAATTATCTGAAAACTAACTCAAGGCTGCCTGTATGGAAAATTGTGGGCACCCAGAGTTTAGAAAGGAAACAATAAACTCCAGGTCAGTCATGGGACATGTGTGAGCAAACGAAAACAGTTTATCTTAAAAAAATAAACAAAAGAATTTTAAAAGAAATCCGCAATGCTTTTAGAAAATGAAACTACCATAAGGCCTCTTGGCACACACACACAATGCATTCACACACTTGGGGGAGATTTCTCCTTATGATAGTCAACCATGCTTGATACGCAAAGTTCTTTTGATATTATTATTAGTGCATAGTGCAGAAAACATTGCAAGTATTATATTAATCTTAGCCAGCATACGTACCATTATAGTATGCCTACTATAGCTACCATGTTAAACGATAAGTTCTACAACTAAAACCATGCAAGGCGCGTATTGGTGATTGGATTTCCAACAAATGGTCGGGCAAAGGAACTTCCTGGGCCATATGTGTATGCCTCTGGAGGGATGCCCCAAGAACTTAACCAGCTCTCTGCCAACACAATGTCGGGTTACCTCTGTAACTAGGTAACTACTACACGAGTATGCCATCCCCCGGTCGTTACCGGCCTTTATCCAAGTGCTCAACACCAACAACCACAAAGTAATAAATTTGCAGCAACCACATAGGTTAAGTATCTGGTCTCCATATCATGATATCACCCTTTTCCAGAAGGAAATGGACATACCCTCAGGGGGAAATCCCCAAATAACCTTGCTGCATCCTTCCTGTTTCGACCATTCAAGGTTGTGAGGTCCGACGAGATCTCGTCCGCAAAGCTACGCTTTACACAAAAGCCATGCTTCGATCAACACATGAGTAGCAGCACTTCGTATGCCACATTACCAAATTAGGAATGTATCACTAGTAACATTCAACTACATAACCTATGAGCTCGTACGTCTTAGAGAAGGGTGCTAAGTTAAGAGAATAAATCTCCGCCACCAAACAGAAATGTATTTGATAGAAACCAGCTTTACATCTCAAAGTGTAACATCAAACATACATCCATACAAGTCTGTTTCGGGTTCAAACAGAACCGAAGGCACTTCAAAAGAATCCCTTGCAATCCAGGTATACACAATCCTGACCGGACTCCCCATCACATATGGAGATCGCTATACCAGCGCGACTCAGTGCAGAGACATTTGGCGGGTAATCCTTTCATTCTCGAAAATACCTGGTCTTCACCATCGATCTTCAAATGCTATCCATTTACGTCGTATCATTATTCGGAATGAGTTATATAACAAAAATTCCTCTACTGGCTAAACTGAATAATGAGCTCTATATTTAAAACCATATGGATATATGGGATCTTAGTTAAGGCATAACTTAAAACCCAAAAACCTTTGCTCAAATGGTTTAAACAAATTACTATTTTTAAATCTTTAAACAAAAAGATTCACTTCACAAATTTCACTAATCTTTCATAAAGATTAATTCATAGCTTTCAAAACTATTTACAACTCAAATCTTTTATACAAAAGATACACCTTTAAGATTTATTCTGGAAACAAAGTTCACTAATCTTTAGCAAAGATTCATTTATAGCTTCCAAAGTTATTTACAATTCAAATCTTTTATACAAAAGATAGCTCTTTAAGATCCTCTCCAATTTGAAAACAAAGTTCACCAATTTTTCACAAAGATTCATTCATAGCTTTAAATACTATTTACAATTCAAATCACACAGTTTGAAATCTTTTCAAAAAAAATTGGAAAACTTTCCGTTATATGAAAGCCATTATTATTTGAAAACAAATACTATTCATCACAGATTCATAGATAAATAATATAAATTCATCATAGATAAATAAATTACATTCATCACAACTCAAATCAAAGCAATTCATATCACACAGCATCATACATCAAGGATATTAAACAATTCAACATTCAATACAATCCAAATATTCATAAGTAAGATCAATTAATCGTTTGATTTAAATCAGATTAATTACTTATGAATAAATTTCTAATCCTTGTTAATTAACATTAATTAATTATAATCTGCTTTAATTAATTTTCCTTTAGTCATTTATTAATTAACCTTTAATAATAAATTAATTAACCTTTAATAATAAATTAATTAACCTCTAATTATTAATTAATCAACCTAAATTAATAAATTAACCAACCTTTAGTCATTAAATAATTAATCCTTAATTATTTAATTATTCTTTAATAATTATCCTTAATTAATTACATTAATTAATTAACCCTTCATTAACAAATCATTCCTTAATCACTTTTATTAATTTATTAACCTTAAATTAATTACATAAATTGATCAACCTTTAATTACATCAAAGTAATTAACCTTTAAGTAATCACATTAATTAATCACCTTTTAATTCATGATCATCTTATTATATATTTGGAAAACACTTATGAATTCAATTACATAATTAATCCAATACGTAATTACTTTTAAATTAATCAATTTTAAGACATTTTACTCTTTTTTTAGAAATAAATCTTGAATTTTTTTTTAAAACTTTGTAAATAATTTTCTTTGAAAAATTTGATCTATCTTCCTTTTAAAACTTATTTAATTTAATAAACTTTAAAACTTGTTCAACATTTATTTGAAAAACCTTTTGAATCAACAAGTCTTAACAAAACCCAAGCCAGATCATAGAAATCCCGAGCTATTTTGAATTTTACCCGAGTAAACTCACGCCCATGATTTTCTTTGAGTCAAACACTCCACTACACGCGATCAAACCCAAGGAAACCACCTCCTTCTTCTTCCTCCTCTTACTGATACAATGGATATCGAGCGCATGTGTACATCACTTTGTCGACGTTTCGATCAACTTTGTCGTCACCCACACATTGCCTATCATCTACTCCATTATCACAAAAACCCAGACGTCGAATTCAACCGAGAATTGAAATCGAGTAGTTCGATCACTAGACACTCAAACCCAATCAACCCAACACGCCTCATCGGCCACAATGCCAACCACCTGAGCTCGCGCCACCACGCCCACAACTTCGCCACACAGTAATGTATTAAACCCCTCGGGTCTGATCGACGATAGTCCACCCACGACAACGAATTTGCCTCGACAAACTCACCTATAAAAACTAACAGTCGAACCCTAGTTCGACGATGTGTCGACGCTAGATGATGTAAAAATTCCATTACTATTTTTCCAATGACCTGCATCCTTCGAGCTACCCTCCACATCAACCACAACCAAAATCACCTCGCCAATCGTTGGTGATCAACGATAATACCAAATCTGGTCAACTCATGATTTCTCACAATTTACTAATCGAATTTTTTGAAATAACTCTCTAAAATCATCCTTTTCTAATTCAAACTTGATTAATGGAATCCAAAATCGAAAACTTGAGCATTGATTTTCAACTTATATTTGATTTCTATAGTTATTTTTTGAAATAAATACACAATACAAAAGCATGAAATTATTTTTAACAATGATATTATATTGTTTCAATCATTTTTTCTTTAGTAATCATAGCTTGAATTGTATAAATAGAAAGATATGAATTTTTAATGAATTTTGGAACCTGTCATTTAACAGAAGAAAATCTACATACATAAACTCCTATGCACACAGATATTTCCTATTTACAAACATATATTCACATCCAAACATGCATCTAAACATTATATACTATATTACCACCAGATTTCATCACATAATTCAGGAATGAAAACAAATTTAAGGTTTTAAAGTTTATTCACCTTATTTTCAAAAAGCAGAGACAGTATTTTTGTTTTGAAAGATCTGGAAACTTATTATTATTATTATTGAATCTGAAGCTTGGTTGATGTCAAGTTGAAACTTGAATCTGCATGCTTGTTGCTTATACTAGGTTAATCTCGCTTTTGTTCTTGAATTGCTCACAGTGTTTAAACAGAGAACAAAGTCTGGAATTGCTTCCAGAATTCAAAACTGGAAATAGCTTTGTTGTCTTTAATCTTTGCCTTGAAGTTTTTGTAGTTGTCTGATTTCATTTGCTTTGCCTTTTTATTTTATTTTCTTCTCAGGTTTAAATCTTTGCTTGTGAGTTTGAGATGATTTTGTTTTTCTGGTTTTTCCTTTGATCTGGTTTACTTTTGATTTGATCTTCATTTCCAGGTTTTTAATTCTTTCCAGGTTTGAAGACTTTAAATTTCTGAGATGGTCTTGTTTTTCAAATTTGTTTGATTTGTAATTTTTTTTCAGTTTGAGAAGTGAATGGAAGAAATTGAGAGCCTGGTTATTTTTTTTAATCATATGTTTTTTGTAAATTTAAAACAAATGCGCCACTTGTTTATTTTGTACTAAAACTTGTAAATCTATGTGGTTACTTACCTTACATTTGTTAATTCACATAATCTTAAGCTTACAAATGTTCATATGTAACATTTTGTGTTTAATCCCCACTTAAATTAATTTATAAATTTTGTTTAAACCCCTTTAGTTTTAGTATTTATGTTTATATATATATATATATAATTTCAATTTATCTTTACATATATATGTTTTATATTTTTAATTATGTTTATCTCTTTTATATATATACATATATACAACTATTTATATAACCTCTAAGAAAAATGATTTTTAAAATCTAATCATATACTAATAAGTAATCACATTGATTTTTTTTATATATATAAGGATTTAACTTAAATTACACTTTTGAAATTTATTATATTAATTCTCAAATCATAACTTTCAAATATACATATACATATATTATAATTAGAAAACAAATTCTCATTAACGTTAAAATATGATTTTTAAATCCAATTTATTTTCAAGACATTTATTATTAAATTCCAAATCAAAATTCTATTCATAATTTATTGAATTTTCAAATCAATTTCTTTATTTACAATCTTTTGATATATATTTATCCTAAAATTTCAAATTAATTCACAATTAAATTTATAATTAATATATTATTCAAAATATTTATTTCTGAATTTCCAATTAGAAATTCTATTTAAAATCATATTTATATACATTTATATTAATAAACAAACAAATATCTATTTAATTCTGGAAAATTCCAAATTAATTTCACAATTTAATTTCAAAAATTAAATTAATTACCAATTTAAATTTTGATTTTAAAATTGGGATGTTACAGTGTCTCTATCAAGCGTGATCCAAGCTCTAGGGGAATCGCTAAAAGATTATTTGAAGAGATTTCATACGGCCATCACAGAAGTCAGTAATCCAAATGACTGTTCAATATTGATGGTGATAACAAGGGGGATTGACCTAGAATCTTACTTTAGCAATTAATTAGTTAGAAAACCAACCGTAATTTTGGAGCATTTCTATGCAAAAGCAGCTCAATATTTGAGGAAAGAGGAGGCTAAATGCTCTAGGAAGAAGAACGATGTGGGACCAAGTGGAGAGGGAGTGTAGAGTAACATTGCAGCGAAACAGTCTGAGGAGAGTTTTAGAAAAGTTCAAGTAAATATTCAGAATAAACCAAATCAACAAAAGAAAAACATTAATAGGAACCATGAGCGAAAGAGGGGTTCTAGAAGAGAAAAAACTAGGATTCCAATGTACGATACCTACATGCCACTGAATATGTCTCTAGAGAATGTCTACTTGTCTACATACAATACCATGTAGTATAGGAAGTTACCTCCGAAAGAATCGATGGAGAAGTAGAAGCGGAATAGAAAATATTGTCGGTTCCATGAATTCTATGGTCATAACATGAATGAATATAGGTATATCCAAGATGTTATTGAGAAACTGAATTGGGAAAGAAAATTACAGTAGTTTGTTAAAGCCCCATTAGATGGCGGGTAAGTGACATTCGGCCCCAATCGAGGATAAGTGCCATACAGGGCTAAGGAGCTTGCACGGATTAGTGGAAGATTAGTGATCAATACAATAATCGGAGGACCACATCCAGCTGATAGGATCCGGCACGAGATGGAGCGCTATGCTGGCACAATCAAGCATATGAATTTTGAGTTTTGTTCGAATATAGGGCTTTGGAAAAATAGCAACGTACAATGGCAAACGACATCATATTCAGAAACAGAGATGTAGACAAGGTGGAGGGAGCGATGATCGACCCAACGATCATTTCGACCACGATCGATCCCACCTTAGGGAGGAGGATCTTGCAGACTGTGAAAGTTTCATAAATATAATTTTCAAAAAGGCTTACGATTAGATGAGGATGGAAGCCAAGGACTTGAAACAGTCTAAAGCTTGCATTCATGGCTTTAACGGTGCTGAGATCGAAGCTGTCGGTTATGTCGAATTACCCGTAGAGGTGGGAAATGGTGACCGCAAGAGAGTTTGGATGTAGCCATTTGTTATCTTGGAGGTCAACTCTCCTTACAATGCTTTTTTAGGCAGACCAAACCTAGCTGAATTCCGGGTAGCTCTCCCCTATGGTGTTTGACTTTGAAGTTCCCAACTGATAATGGTGTTGGAGTTGTGCATGGTAATCAAGCGACCGAACATGCCTGCTATGTGGCTGAATTAAGAGATGTCAACTGAAGGAGAAAGGTAAGGGTGTGGACAAGTCACTTCGCATCCAAACCACCAAAGATTAGCAACCAGTGCCTAGGCCTTGGCATGGGTGTCATAGTTGGTTCTATAAAGACATAGATTTGAGGGATAATGAGGAGGAGCCCAAAGAGACCAAGGTTGCACCGTTTGAGCTAAAAATTGACATCACGATCAGCCATGATGATTTGGCATGGGTCCTAAAGATCGGATCAGAGCTCAGCCCCTAGATAATGAAAGAACTTGTTGGTTTTCTTCGAGTGAATCTTGACGTGTTTGCTTGCACTCACTTTGACATGTGTGGGATTTCGCCTGCCATTGCAGGCCACACATTAGATATTGACCCGAGGCATATCCTGGTGAAACAGAAAACTCATGATATCGATCTGGAGAGATCTGCCACTCTTAAAGAGGAGGTGAATAGGCTAAACAACAATGGGTTTGTTTGCAATGCTCTCTATCCTAAATGGGTATCTAATCCTATACTTGTGAGAAAGGAGAATGGAAAGTAGCGAACATGCGTTGATTACCCAAACTTAAACAAGGCGTGTCCAAATGACCTTTTTCCCCTTCTAAGGATCGACCAACTGGTAAACCCAACTGCAGGGCACGAGTTGCTATCTTTCATGGATGCGTAGTCTGGATATAACCAAATCACGATGCACATTCCCGATCAGGGGCACAGCAGCTTCATTACCGACTTTAGATTATATTGCTATGTAGTAATGCCATTTGGATTGAATAACGCTAAAGCAACTCATCAAGGCCTGGTCAATTGAATGTTTAAAGATCAAAGACGATGGATGTATATATGGATGATATGCTCATGAAGTCATGACAATCAAACAACCACATTAGAGACCTAGCAGAGATGTTCGATATCTTCCGATATTGCAAAATGAAGTTCAACCCTTTGAAATGTTATTGTGGCATTGCATTAGGAAAGTTCTTGGGTTTCGTCGTCAATGCTCGTGGAATCAAAGCTAATCCCAAGAAGCTTCAAGCAATTCAAAACATGGGAAGGTTGTCACCCTATGTTGATTTATTTTCAAAGCCATTAATAAATTCATTCCTTTCTTCGAATGGATTAGAAGAGGGAAAAGTAAATTTGAATGGAAAAAGGATTGTGAAGACGCATTCCAAGCTTTGGTGAACCACTTAGAGAGGTCTCCCATCTGGTCAAAGCCGGTGGATCATGAAGACCTGTATGTCTATATGGCTGCACTCTATAATGTCGCAATACTTCGCGAGGAGAATCGAATCCAAAGACCGGTCTATTATGTCAGCAAGCGATTAATAAGAACTGAAAGAAATTACCCGAAGATAGAAAAATTGGAGTACTTCTTGTTGATTGCTTCACAAATGCTTTGCCTCTATTTTCAGGCTTATTCCATCAATGTTTACACCAATCAGCCGTTACGACAAGTCCTATAGCAACCTGAGATGTCTGGAAGGTTACTCTAGTGGAACATCGAACTGAATCAATTCGACATCACTAATCTTCCTCGAAGAGCCATCTAGGAACATGTACCCATGGACTTTACAGTATAATTCACTACACAAGATGATTTTCCAAAGAGCAGCGGAGACCCTATCATTCGATGGAAAATGTAGATGTATGGATGATGAACGTATTTCTCTGCAATTTAAACCGTTTATTTCATATATTTTTATTTTAATAAAGCGGTATTATATGGGTATTTTGTTGTGGTTTTGCAGATTATTGATTCCAAAGTGCAACGTTGAAATTAATCGGTTATGCCGTCCATTGGTTCAAAAATCACGCAGCAAAGAGTGCAACATTTTGAGCATTGAAATAAATCACAGCAATATGGACCAATTCAAGCAATGATGTGGACGTATATATGTTCTCTTTCACCAATTCAAGAAAAGGACCAGTTCCTCCTAAAAAGTAGCATAATACATAGCCATGATATGAAGCAAAATGGGACACATTCAAAAGTAGCTTACGTATGAATTTGGACCAATTCACATATAAAAGTATTTCAAGCAATGACGTGGCAACTGGACTCTTCACCAATTCAAGGAATGGACCCAGTCAGTACAATTATCTTGGCAAATACTAAGAATAGAACCGGTCCTATTGCTAAAAAGATGGACTGATTTTAGGGGTTGAAAGCCTATATATACAGCATTATACAACACCTTGAAATCATCTCTTACCTCATCACTTTTCTTCAAGTTTAGATATAAATTCAGCACTGTTTTTATTTTCGAACAGAATACGTAGGATTGTTGATTAGATTTAGCAATTTATTTATTCTTGTTCTTAGTTATTTTCTGCACTCTTTTCAGTTAGTTAATAATTATTCCAGTTGTTTGCTCCGTTATCTTCTTTTCCGCAATTTCAATTTCTATTCTGATTTTTTTTACAATTCTATATTTTGGTTGCAATTTCGATTAGTTTCGAAATCGATTCGGAGTATATTATTGTTTTTATTTTCTGTTCAAAATTCACCATCGAATTCGTTTAACACGCCTAAGATTTAACTATGGATTTTAATTGTTTTAAAATACAATTCCCTGTGTTCGACCTGCATACTACACGCCTGTGCGCTTGCAGAATTTATTAAAATTTGTGCTTTTCTAATCAATAGAAAAGTCGCAACAAGTTTTTGGCGTCGTTGCCGGGGAGTTGCTATTTTGAGATTTTCGATTTTTCGTTTTTAAGTCTATTTGTGTTAATTTATTTTTTTTATTTTTTTTTGCATTAGTTTTCAAAAAAAAAATCGCATTTTGTTCGTTCGCTGCATTTGCTTTTTCCATTACATTTTGCATGTGAGTTGAATCTCATTTAGTTGGTTTCTGTTCACATACCCAGCTTACGTTAGTTTAAATTTTGTTTCTCACGTTCATGTGTATGCTATCACATATAATCTCATTTTAAGCATTACTAGCTGTCACATATACGTGAACTTCTCCTTTCATTTTTGTGTGTCAACTTACTGCTGCTACACGTTATTTAGTTGCATTGCTATTTTGGTTTCCACGTAACAAAAAAAAATTACTTTTTTTTTCTCGTTTTTCAAAAACCACGTTTCACATAGCCACACTTTCGGTTTCTAATCATTCAAATTCTCTCACTCCTGCATTTTTCGCGTTGCTTTGGTTTGTGACTCACATTGCTTCATTTTCAAACTTACACATTTGCTTGCATTTTTCATCATGTTGCATTCGTCGCATTTTACTTACGCATTTTCCTGTTAGTTTGCATGCAGTAGCCTGTTTTTACGTAACCATTGTTTTCACATAACCATTTTGGTTCACTGCAGTAGCTTAGTTTGGTTCACGTAACCATTTTACTGTTTCAAGTTGCATGCAGTAGCTTAATTTTCATACTTGCATTAGTTTGTTGCTTACATTAATTCAGTTGCATTAAATCAGCTCTTTGTTCACATTTCCATTCTCATACTCACGTAATCACGTAACCATCTTTTATTTAGTTCACGAATAAATTTTTATTTTGTTCAAATATTTGCACGTAAGTTTATTCACACGTAAGTTTTTGTTCAATTTTTTTACAACTCCCGCAGATTGTTTGCATGTCACAGTGTTTTCACTTTGCTCCCACGTTCATGCACTTTGCACTAATTTTCACCACATGACACGTTAGTTCTATTTTACTCACACATTTTTCAGTGATCACTGCAGTACACATTTTCATGTTTCCTTATTTCATTCATACATAGTTTTTCACTTAACCAAGGTAATCAAAGCATACTTCATTGCATTATTTCATCAAGTTACATTCCATTTTGCTTATTTCAGTCACGTTTCATTTATATATACACAGTTGTAGTTTAATTTTTTCTAAGCTTATCATCTCTTAGATATCTGACAGGTAGCAACAGCATAGCAACCGCAATCTTTGGAGTTTGATCCGCTAGCGCTACTCAGCTGCATTGGACGGGCTATCATACACCTCTGTAAGTAATTTTCAACTCTACAGATGCCCAACTGAAAACTGATTTAATTTACTTTCGCCTGTTACACCTTGATTTGTTTATGCGCATTTGGGCAAGAAATAATTTTAATCGTTTAGAAAGCCAAAATATTTCATTAAACAAATCAACGGAACTTTCAAATCAAACAAATATGAGCAATCACGGTTCACAACACGGTTCACCGAAATTATCACCTAAATCACATGTTGGAAATAATGAATTTCATGAAAACCGACCATTATCCCTTAGAGACCGATGCTATCCAACACAGACTGTTCAACCTTCGGTTATTTCATTTCCACCCGTCGAAGGAAATAATTTTGAGCGAAAACATTCTTTTATCCAAGGGATACAGAAATTCACTGGGTCTGAAAATGCATATGAATTTCTTAGTGAATTTGAGTTATATGCTTCTACAACTAAAATGCAACAACTTTCTAATGAATCCATCAAGCTAAGACTTATACCATTCGCACTTCTAGAAAGTGCGAAGAGATGGCTTAATTCTCTTCCTAAAAATTCAATTAAGAGTTGGGACAATTTCGTTACTATATTTTTGAAAAAAAATTTTCCTTTCCACAAAACTCTTAAAATTCGAACTGAAATCAACCAATTCTCTCAGAATGAAGGAGAAACTTTTTCAAAATATTTTGAAAGGTTCAATCAATTGTTATATAGTTGCCCACATCATGCAATCCCTAAACACGTTTTGTGCCAAATCGTTTATGAAGGGCTTAACTATCAAACAAGATCCCAACTCGAATCAATGTGCGGAGGAGAATTCATGGCAAAAACAGACGAGGAAGCTTGGGAATTTTTAGAAGAGTATTCGAAAAAGGATATGCAATGGGAAACAATTCGTGTTCCAATTCGTGCTACAAATAGAGGAGTACATGCCATTGACCCATCACATCTTCCTATAGATACCCAAACTCCTCAAGAAGGAGAAGGACTACCCCATTACTACACACAAGACCAAATCAATGCTATAGCTCAAAATAGTCCTTATTCATCCACATACAATCCTAACTGGAAGCACCACCCCAATTTTTCATGGTCAAATCCTAACAATGTGGCTAATCCATCACATATGTATCCAATGATATCAAATCCGAATTATCGAGCCCCAACCTCTAATGCTCAAAATTCTCAACCCGCTCCTCAAACGAAACCTTCGAATCAACCGTACAGGCATCCTAATTTCAATCCATCAACCCAACCTTCGCAGCCTTCACAAGAAATTGCTCGATTGGAAAAACAACTCTCTAAACAAAATGAACAAATCACTAACCAAGATGCAAGAATTGAGCAAATCACCAAACAAAATGAACAAATGTTGATAATGATGAAGGATCTCATGAAAATCAGTGAGAAAGGTAAATTGCCTAGTCAAACCGAAGTGAATCCAAAGTATAACTCTCGAGGAGTAAATCTTTGTGAGAACGAAGATGTAAATTCGGTTAATACTGTCACCACATTAAGGTCTGGAAAGAAGGTTGACAACCATGTCGGCAACCCCGACATCCTTCTTAAATCTTCCCATGTTCCAAATTCTGAAACTCAGTCGACAACCACGGTTGTCAATCAAAACGATTCTAATTCTTCATCTAAGGTTGGCAATCCCGACCACTCTTCACCTTCTGATGTTGGCAACCCCAACATTCCAGCTCCGTTATCTTCACCCTCTAATATAACACCTTCTTCTTCGAATGAAAAAACTTCCGAACGAGTCTATAAACCCATTGCTCCATTTCCCCATAGACTCAACAAAAAGAAGAAGCCCGCTAGTTTTGACCAAATTCTTGAAATCTTCAAACAAGTTCGAGTCAATATTCCACTTCTTGATACCATCGAGCAAATTCCTCAATATGCCAAATGTCTGAAAGAGCTATGTACTCAAAAACGTGCCACTAACGTTCCTAGGACTGCATTTCTAACTGCAAACACTAGCTCTGTTCTTTCAAATCCCTCCCCAATCAAGTATAAGGACCCCGGTTGTCCTACAATCGGCTGTAAAATAGGTAACACTCACATTAGTCATGCCTTACTCGATCTTGGAGCGAGTGTAAATCTTTTGCCTTATACTGTGTACTGTCAACTTGGATTAGGGGAATTAAAACCTACAAACATCACAATTCAACTAGCTGATCGATCTGTCAAAAAACCATTGGGCACGGTTGAAGATGTTTTGATACAAATCGAGCAATTCTATTTCCCAATCGATTTCATAGTCCTAGAGACTGCACCTGTCTCAAATCCCAATAGTCAGATTCCTTTGATATTAGGTCGTCCGTTTTTAGCAACATCAAATGCTATCATAAACTGTAGGAATGGTCAACTCCGACTTTCCTTTGGGCACCTAACCATTGAACTAAATATCTTCAATCTTAACAGACAACCAAGGGATTTTGAAACAGAAGAAGTTGACATGATCCAAACAATTGTAGAAAATGATTTTAGTGATATTACGGAGTCTCTTAACATGTGCCTAGATCATTTTAATTCCAATTTAAATGAAGATGAATACATTTATGAATTAAATGATATGCTATGCTCATTTCATAATTCACTAGAATTCAATTAGTTGATGTCTACTGAAGCCTCAAAAGAAGTACGCCCTAAATTAGACCTCAAACCTCTTCCAAACGATCTTAAGTACGCATACTTAGATTCTTCGGAAAAATTCCCTGTAATCTTGGCATCCGATCTCATTAAGGACCAAGAAGAACAACTTTTGAAAATTTTAAGGGAAAATAAAGAGGCAATAGGATGGGTAATCGCTGACATTAAGCGAATTAGTCCATCAATTATTGAAAATCGAATACATTTAGTCGACGAGGCTAAACCCACTCGCGAAGCTCAAAGGCGATTAAACCCTAACATGAGAGAAGTGGTAAAGGAAGAAATTATCAAATGTTTAGACAATAACATAATCTACCCTATCTCTGACAGTACTTGGGTAAGTCCGGTACAAGTTGTACCAAAGAAGTCTGGAATCACTGTGACAACAAATGAGAATAACGAACTTGTTCCGACAAAGGTCAAAACAAAATGGCGTGTTTGCACCGACTATCGAAAACTCAATGCAGCAACAAGAAAAGATCATTTTCCCCTTCCCTTCATTGATCAAATGCTCGAACGCTTAGCCGGTCATGAATACTATTGTTTTCTTGATGGTTACTCCGGCTATAATCAAATTCCCATTGCGTTAGAGGACCAACACAAAACAACGTTCACATGTCCCTTCGGAACTTTCGCTTATCGTCGCATGCCCTTCGGTCTTTGTAATGCTCCCGCTACCTTTCAACGATGTATGTATATTTTCTGATATGGTGGAAGATTTCTTAGAAATATTCATGGACGATTTTTCAATCTATGGGTCATCTTTTGATCAATGCCTCCTTCGTTTAGAACGTGTCTTAAAGCGATGTAAGGAGAAATCTCTTGTTCTTAATTGGGAAAAATGTCATTTTGTGGTTAAGCGAGGAATAGTCTTAGGTCATGTTGTCTCTAAAAATGGCCTAGAAGTTGACAAATCTAAAGTTGATCTTATTGTGGGCCTTCCTCCTCCACGGTCCGTAAAGGACATTCGCACATTTCTCGGCCATGCAGGATTCTATAGGAGGTTCATTAAAGATTTTTCAAAAATTTCAAAACCTCTTTCGAATCTTCTGGCTAAAGACGTTAAATTTGAATTTTCCAATGAATGTGAAACGTCTTTTGAAACCCTCAAATCGATCTTGACCACTGCACCTATCATCCAACCTCCAAATTGGACTTTGCCTTTCGAATTAATGTGCGACGCTTCTGATTATTTGGAGCCATCTTAGGTCAACGAATCGATAAACTTCCTCGAGTCATCTATTATGCTAGCAAAACTCTTAATGAAGCTCAATTGAATTACTAAACCACAGAAAAAGAGTTTTTAGCAGTTATCTTTGCCCTCGATAAGTTTAGATCATATCTCATAGGTCCTAAGGTCATAGTTTACACCGATCATGCCGCCTTGCGGTATTTACTCACGAAAAAGGATACCAAACCCCGCTTAATCCGTTGGATTCTCCTTCTTCAAGAGTTTGACCTAGAAATACGAGATAAAAAGGGTTCTGAAAATGTCGTAGCTGACCATCTTTCTCGTATAGTGCATGAAAACTATGATAACTCTCAAATCAACGATCATTTTCCCGATGAACAAATTCTTTCACTCTCTAGTGCACCATGGTACGCGGACATCGTAAATTATCTTGTCACAAATGAAACACCTTCCCATTGGTCAAAACAAGATAAACAAAAATTTCTCTCCAACGTTCGAAACTTTTACTGGGACGATCCTTATCTTTTCAAATATTGCACTGATCAAATCATTCGCAGATGTGTCCCAGAACATGAATTCCATAGCATCCTCTCTTTTTCACATAATCAAGCATGTGGAGGACTTTTTGGAGCAAAGAAAACTGCTGCTAAGGTGTTATAGTGCGGTTTTTATTGGCCTTCTCTTTTTCGTGATGCCCACGAATTTTGCTCCAAATGCGCTAGATGTCAACAAACAGGTCGTATTTCCAAACGTGACATGATGCCCCTAAATCCGATCCTTGTCATAGAAATTTTTGATGTTTGGGGCATCGATTTCATGGGTCCTTTTCCTAATTCTTTTGGAAATCTCTACATCCTACTTGCAGTAGATTACGTGTCTAAATGGGTTGAGGCCATTCCTACCAAAACGAATGACAATAAAGTTGTTGTCAAATTTTTGAAAGAAAACATATTTTCCCGTTTTGGCACACCTCGAGCCATTATAAGTGATAACGGTTCTCATTTTTATAATCGTGCTTTTGAATCTCTTCTTAAGAAATATTCTATCACTCATAAACTATCTACTCCATATCATCCACAGACCAACGGTCAAGTCGAGATTTCCAATAGAAAAATTAAACAAATTCTTGAAAAGACGGTCAACTCCAACAGAAAAGATTGGTCATCTAAATTGATAGACGCCCTTTGGGCATTTCGCACAGCTTATAAAACCAATCTAGGAATGTCACCATACCGATTAGTCTTTGGAAAAGCATGCCATTTACCCGTTGAGCTCGAGCACCGCGCACTTTGGGCAATCAAATACCTTAATTTTGGCATAGAAAAAGCCGGATCGCATCGTAAATTACAATTGTCAGAATTAGAAGAACTAAGAAATGAAGCGTACGAAAATGCAAAGATTTATAAAGAGAAAACCAAATTCTATCATGATAAATCCATACTTCATAAGACATTCGAAGTAGGTCAGAAAGTTCTCTTATATAATTCCAGACTTCATTTATTTCCGAGAAAATTGAGATCCCGTTGGACAAGTCCATATATTGTGAAAACAGTATACCCTTATGGCGTAGTTGAAATTGAAAATCCTAGGGACGGTTCCATTTCAAAGGTCAATGGACAACGCTTGAAGCCATTTCTAGAGTTTGAACAGCACGAGGACGATGAGTTCGTGGATCTTCACGAACCTAGCTATTCGGCATGATCCGCTCACTATCTTGCACATATCAGGTTGTATTTTTTTAGTTTTTTTCTTCTATTTTTCATTTGCATTCTATTTGACAGTTGGGACACTGTCTCATTCCAGTGTGGGGGGGACGCATATCTCATTCTGTTTGTTCATATTTCATAGTGTAGCATCATTTTTTTAAAAAAAAAAATCATCTCATTATTTGTTTTCAAATTTCTTTTCAATTTTTTTTTCATTTCCCAATATTTTTAGGACTTCGATTTATTTTTAATTAGTCAAGACAAAGTAAGTAAGCAGTTGAAGTCAATTGATGAAGATTTTTGTGAATCACTAATTTCAAATGTAAAATATAATGAAAAGTTGAATTACAAGCGATAATAGTGAGGTTAGTATATAGGGGGATTCATAGGTGATGGTTATGAAATCTTTTCTAAACTGTAGTCTTTGTTTAAAAAAAATGGCAGATTTAAAGTACATGCGTTGACATCTCAAATCATTAAAGTTAAGTGGTGCTAAGTTGATTTGCATAAAAAAAACTAATAAGAAACACCTACAGTCGATAGGTGTGCACACTTGTGGAAGTGTGTGCACTCGCCACGCTCTATACTCTTCTCACGTAAGCCCGCAAGGCAGTGCATGGATGGTATATCTGGCCTCAGCATTCTGAGTTAGGTGTATAAATAATTAAATAAATAATCACATAAGGATTACCGACCTTTTCTGACATAGTCAGCGTCGGTTTGCACAATCCGCCAAGCTCTTTCCCAACTCTCACGTAAGCCCGCGAGGCAGTGCATGGGTGGTATACCTTGGTCCAAAGGATAGGTGTAAAAAAAAAGAAGAAAAAAAAACTAGTAAAGAGAGACTAAGCTTTGAAACCCAAACACTTCTTGACTTTGTTGATTTGGATTGTTATACAAATGGAAATGAAAAATACCATTTTGAAAAAAACTGTGATCAACAGTGAAGAATTTATTTCATGGCTGCACTATGTTATCGACCGAAACAACTGGCCAAACTAGAATCTAATGTATGAAAACTTGAGTTACATTGAAATTTGTGATTAGTGAGGAACCAAAAATTTGAAGAAGTTGACTAAAACTGATATACATTATTTTGTTGCAACTATTTTGAAGTAAATCGAGTCTCCATTTGTGTAGAATTTTGCATTCATGTAGTACATTAGAATCATCACATACTGCATTTGGATTTTGTGGGTAGTATCCGCTGAAAACCCTCACGAGACACCACTCGTCCTACTAGGGACACCTAGAGGTTTAACGGCTTGTTTCATACGCTCAATGCAATCGTGTTTCCTACGAAAATGGATTTAGTTAGTTTTATTTTCTTGCTTATTCGAGGACGAATAAAGTTCTAGTGTGGGGGTATTTGATGAACGTATTTCTCTGCAATTTAAACCGTTTATTTCATATATTTTTATTTTAATAAAGCGGTATTATACGGGTATTTTGTTGTGGTTTTGCAGATTATTGATTCCAAAGTGCAACGTTGAAATTAATCGGTTATGCCGTCCATTGGTTCGAAAATCACGCAGCAAAGAGTGCAACATTTTGAGCATTGAAATAAATCAAAGCAATATGGACCAATTCAAGCAATGATGTGGACGTATATATGTTCTCTTTCATCAATTCAAGCAAAGGACCAGTTCCTCCTAAAAAGTAGCATAATACATAGCCATGATATGAAGCAAAATGGGACACATTCAAAAGTAGCTTACGTAGGAATTTGGACCAATTCACATATAAAAGTATTTCAAGCAATGACGTGGCAACTGGACTCTTCACCAATTCAAGGAATGGACCCAGTCAGTACAATTATCTTGGCAAATACTAAGAATCGAACCGGTCCTATTGCTAAAAAGATGGACTGATTTTAGAGGTTGAAAGCCTATATATACAGCATTATACAACACCTTGAAATCATCTCTTACCTCATCACTTTTCTTCAAGTTTAGATTTAAATTCAGCACTGTTTTTATTTTCGAACAGAATACGTAGGATTGTTGATTAGATTTAGCAATTTATTTATTCTTGTTCTTAGTTATTTTCTGCACTCTTTTCAGTTAGTTAATAATTATTTCAGTTGTTTGCTCCGTTATCTTCTTTTCCGCAATTTCAATTTCTATTCTGATTTTTTTTACAATTCTATATTTTGGTTGCAATTTAGATTAGTTTCGAAATCGATTCGGAGTATATTATTGTTTTTATTTTCTGTTCAAAATTCACCGTCGAATTCGTTTAACACGCCTAAGATTTAACTATGGATTTTAATTGTTTTAAAATACAATTCCCTGTGTTCGACCTGCATACTACACGCCTGTGCACTTGCAGAATTTATTAAAATTTGTGCTTTTCTAATCAATAGAAAAGTCGCAATAATGGAGCATCCAATGATCGTTGTTCTGGAGCCAGAATCGTGCTAGTAACTTCAGAAGATCGATCAATTTGCTATGCTTTAAAGCTTGTCTTCCTTACAATAAACAACGAAGCTAAGTATAAAGCTTTGATTGTTGGACCTAAACTTGCCGATGAACTGTGGTTAAAGTCTATTAAAATCTTTTACGATTGCCAGTTGGTAGTATACAAAGTCAGGAGATATTACTAGACTGAAGGATAATGACTTGCTCCATACCTTATCCAAGTCCAAGAGCTATTGACTATTTTGAGTATCATGACGTCATGTATATTTCATGGGATCAAAACAAAGAGTCTGACACATTAGCAATGTTTGTTAGCATCGAGGATGAGCAACAAATGGGCTTGGTTCTAGTCGAATCACTAGACGCTCCAAGCATAAACTAGATGAATATCGATTGGGTACTAGAGACGGAGCCTAAGAAAGAGTCATGAATGACTCCAATTAAAGCCTATTTTCTATAGAAAGTCCTTCCTGAACGGAGGAATGAAAGGTGATAAGTCCTCCACAAAGCTTTACGATATATCATTCGAGAAGAAGTGATGTATAGAAAGGGTTTTCCATTCCCCTTCTCCGGTGGATCGCTCATGGTGAAATAAAACAAGTCCTAAAGGAAGTTCATGAAGGTGAATGTGGTAATCACACTCGAGGGAAAACCTTAGCAAAGAAAATACTCTATTATGGGTATTATTGGCCAACTATCAATCGAGATGCTGCTGATTATGCTAAGCATCTTACAAGTACCAGATGTATGCAAAAGTATTATATGCTCCGTCAATGAAAATAAAAAAATAGTCAATCCATGGCCATTTTCCATATGGGGTATAGATATTAACAGTTCCTTACTGATCTCAAAAGGTAGTGCAAGGTACGTCATCGTAGCAGTTGATTACTTCGCAAATGGGCCAATATGGAACCTTTAGCCACGATTATGACAAAGAAAGCCATCAACTTTATTATCTAGAACATAAACTATCATTTTGGCTTTCCACAAACCATTGTAACTGATAATGGGACTCAATTCGACGGCGTTGAATTCAAATACTTCTACCGTCGGCATCATATTGAAATGAGATTTGCGGTAGTTGGTCACCCTCAAGCAAATGAACAAGTTGAAGCTATGAAAAAATATTATAAAGTCCATTTTGAAGAAGATTTTGAAAAAATGTATAGGCAAGTGGGTAGATGAACTCCCAATGGCATTGTGGGCTTACAAAACCACCCAAAAGTTGGCGACTGGCCATACTCCATTCAGCCTTGCTTACAGCTCTGAACCCATCATTCCTATTTAACTTGAAGTTCCTTCTCACGAGTGACCTAATATGACACTAGAATGAATAAAGATATCCTATTAGAATCTCTAGACTTTGTAGATTAGAAGCACGAACAAGCTGATTTAAGGGCAGCTACACATTGACATCGAGTCCTGGTACTACAACACTAAAGTCCGATCTAGAATCTATGAAATCATCGATCTCATCTTGAAACGGGTTTTCCCGTCTCGTCACACATAAATCCTACTTTGGAAGGACCATATGTCATTGAATAGAGGCTTGAAGAAGGAACTTTCAAGCTAGCAACTAATGATGGAGTCACAATCCCAAGGGCATGGTGAATTACGAGCATTTACGATGCTATTTTTCTTACTTTATTCTTTCTTCATTTAGTTATATTCAATTTAGAATTTGCTTAAGCATTTGATTTTATAGATATGTAGTAAGACAAATTATGTCATTTCATTCCATTTGGTAAATAAAGTTTGAAATTTCCTTCATATCTGTGATTGTTGTAGCATTACATATTAGTTACGATACTTGACTAACTAATATTGAATCTGTCCGAGCAGGTTCCTATAATTTGGATCAAGACGATTGCATAAGTTCATGAGTGTACTAAACAAATTGAGCACGGTCCGACAATTCATTTGATGATTCTCGCTCGTAACCCGATGGATGGAGTACCTTATGAGGAATGGATGTGACTTGACCATCCGATAACCAAATTAATCCCACCAAGTGATGGGACAGACATGAATCAAAAACGATCGTGATACGATTGATCGCTTGCTAAGTTAAACCCTGGGAAAATCAATTAATTAAGGAAAGTACGGTCTGATTATTTTTTGAAATAACTCTAAGTCCTTAGAGTGTGTAATGGAGTATTAACACGAAATGGGTGAAATCTAATCACTTGCCAACTAACTCTTATCCCTAGAGTGCGGAAATGAGTATAAACAAGTAGATGAGTGTGGTTCGGTCACTCGATATTCGGTAAACTCTGACCTGAAACCGACGGAAGGAGTGTAAACTCGTTAAGGATGGAGTTTGAACATCCATTATCTAACTCCTCTAACCTAAGATTGGGGATAGGAGTATAATCACTCAAACTTGCTCGAGCCCAATGTTTGGTACAAGTTGAGACCACGACCACATGAAGGCCTTGAATAAAAACTAACGGATGATTATCCGAACTAATGAGCAACGAATTACAAGTACATTGAATGGAAAAGTAATAGGTCACCTACTCAAAAGAAATTCACATAAGAGTTCAACAGAAAATAAAAAAATATATTTGCACATTAAACTTGAAAATTGTAGTTCAAGTTTATCAAAAGTAAGGGTCGTACCTACACAATCACGGTCGACAAAAAAGAAAAACAGCTATACAAACTAAGTCGAAGTGACAGCTACTTCTTGTGCCTTTTCTCTCTTTTGGATTTCTTAGGAGTGGCACCACCCAAGCCTTCCTTCTCTTTAATCCTTTACCACCCTTGGCTGGAGAGCTCTTAGAGGTTGGAGGGAGTTCTCTAGGAATTAACCCGCTGGGTGGAATGATTTCCAATGGGACGAGATTTGGATTGTCGATGTCCTCGTTAGCGGGTTCAACTTTAGATTTTTTTCCTCTTCAATGACTCCTCTCACTTGATGCTTTCCTTCAAGCTGAGGTCATTAGTGTATTCAAAGGCTTCAGTGATCAAAACATCATCAAATTAATCTGGCAATGGCTGATCATTGGCTTTTTCGTCATTAAGTGCTCTAATTACATGAGTTGGGGCATGGAATGTCAGTAGCCGTTGGATTTTTGGTAAATATCGGCTATTGTTCTACAGTGGCGCCACTTCTTGGAGTTTGAATGGGACTTGGAAGACCTACAAATTCGCGAGAACAAGAAAGTAAGCGCATGACTATTGGGCAGGAGGAACGAAACTTCTTGAATAATAGAGAGAAAAGCGGGACACCTGTGTTCGACTGATTTTTAGTTATCACTAGAGTGCTCCCTATTTGAATAGGAGTCGGCACCTTTGATTGATAATTGAATCTGTCTGGATCATAGCTCAAATCATGTCTCGAGCCATGTGAAATTGATGCTTTGGTTATTTGCAATAAAGGGAGACATTTAGGATCAAACTCCGAAGTTTCTATGATGGTTTTCCCTTTACCATAGGGTGCCAGAATATGAAAGCATCAGAGCCTTGTAGCGGCAAGATTTAAAGGTTCATTCCCATGAAGGATCTCGTGTACAAGTTTCTCCTCATCTAAATCATCTTTTCCAAGGGCTTTCTTTTTCATTTCAATGATATATTCCCAAGCCTCAACAAGTGATTCGAGGTAGCCCTCTCCAAGAAGACTCAAGTCACGATGAATTAGGACTTTGGCATTGTATTCAACAATTAAAGGATTGAATATCTCCTTAACCTCAATCTGGCTAGCCTCTTTGGCATTCTCCAGTTAGGCCTCAATTTGTTATCTAATTTCATTGCAGCTAGCTTCATATGTCTCTTCCATGAGGACTTTAATTTGAGCGAGTTGCTCACCAAGTTTAATTTTTAGCTCCCGAGCTTTGACAACCTCTTCACAATATCTTTGAAACTCCTCCTAAGCTTCGATTTTTTCTTCCTTCTTTTTCTTAAGGAGTTCTTCGAGTTCCTCAATATGGCGGGCCAGAGTTTTTTTCTCTTTTTGCAGTATGTCCTTCTCTAGAGAAAGCACACTACTGCCGTCGAGGGTAGCATCTGATTCCTTTTTGTGAGGCATTTCCAAACAACTAACCGCCTCGGATGTTTCTTTGTCACTCTTCTCTACAGCGGCTAGCTTCGTTGTTATCTATGTAATCTCATCATCTTGGTGTTTAATTATGTCTTTATCATGGATCGCCCCTAACTTAAGGCGATTGATTTCATGTTGCCTCTCAATAGACACCTCGAAGATTTTCTCGGTTTAATGCTGGAATGCTTCGTGCTGCACAAAAACATCATTGACATATGCAAGTGAACTCGGTTTAGCACTTCCTAGAATTGTATGGGCGGAAGGAAGAAACTTTAGCCCATCAAAGTAGATTTTTGAAAAATTAACCTTAAGTTCAACCAATCTTTCTGCTGTAGTAGCTAAAGCTGGATCAGAAGAAACAATTGGCATTTGCTCGACCTACAATCGCGAGGCTATCGAGAACGAGATGAACTTGAATGATGCTCAGGTGGCACGGCAGCTTGGGGAACATAGGAAGAGGTCTGATCATTGCTATGTATAGGAAGATTGGGCTAAACTTCCTAATGAAACGATTGAGATTGGGACTTGTGTTTAGAAGACGAAGACTTCCTTACACAATGACTTCTTTCCCTGCTGTCATCTCTTTGTCAATGCCTACCCAAGTTAGGTCCACTACTAGATCCATACTATGTTGAGGAGCCCTCTAATCAATCTAAGGCATGGGAATGAGACTAGCATTTGCAAATTAAAAAAGAGCATATAAGTGACGGTCAAATAAAAGATAGATGAAAATCGTGCAGTGAACATGACTGTGAGTGTCCTTGTGTCCCCCTAATGGACCAGTTACTACCGCCTTGCTCATGGGAGTGATTTCCCCTTTTCTAATAAGAGGAATGTCATCATCAGTCCTAGTAGGAGAGTTAAGCCCTCCAACACTAACGTTGGGAAATTCATAGGTCATGATATCTTCAGGGACCGGGAGACTCAAGAACCCTTCCATCAAACATTCTAAAGGTTGAGAGGAAGACACTTCTTCAATAGAGATGATGTTGAACTTAGGGTCTTTGGTAGTTTTTCTCCTACGAAGATTATAAGCTGGCTTTTTTCCTTTTCTTATGGGCGCATGAGATTGCACACCTTGTGATGGTTCGACCACGGGCACATTCTTGGACCTGCATCAACATCGTCGAGCATGTTGGCTTCACCACCTCTAATTTCACCTTCTTCGGCATCGTCCTGAGCCTCTTAGACTAAGGGCACCATTGGGCTACCAGTGCTGCTTCTTGTTTTGTAACATTCCTTATTGGTGCAATGCTTCTTGAAAGAACAATGCAGCAACCTTCTTCTAACATCCCAAAAAGAGATATCAACTCATCGATTACAAGGGATCAGAGCTCCCTGTCCTCAACTAGGGTGGAACGGATTGCAGAAACTGCCCTTGAATAACTATTACCTTCACAACGTGGATGAACACCTATAAATTTTCAAAGTATTTGTGATTTCAGGATACGGGTCGGGCTAAAATATTTGTGAATACACTTATGTACATCCAACCATCGCCTCACGAAGCCAAACGAACAACGAATGTAGAACCATTCATGTTTAAAGATACTGAGCTTGTTCAAAGCATCAATCAGAAATTGACAGTTGGGAAAAGGCTTAAGGAAATTATAAGAAAGGCTCTTTGTTTGTCATTTGAAATTGTAGATAAACTTGATGTCTTTAGGAGATGGCGGGTGGAACAGAAAATCCATAAATAGAAAGAAAGTGCCATGAAGAAAGGTATAGTTGTTCGAATGCAGCTGAGCAGGAGTTATTCCTAGATAATTTAGCATCTCTTGGATAAAAGAATTGCAAGGCGGTACACTTTTGGCCCAACACATAAATTTATTGCATGTCGTATAGCACGCTGGGGGAAAATAAGCCCTATCATTATAGTCCCCTCCATAGTAGTAAGTGCAAGATTTATCTATTCCACTGGAAGGATAAAAACATCAAAGAAAAGGTCGATCAACGGGCTGGAAATCTCCCGTTGCTCAGTTTGATGTTCAAGACAAAGCCTACCGGATAAAGTCACGAAACTCCATTCGACACCTGGATTACTATGCTGTGAAGGTTGTCCAGAAGACATTTTGCTAATTTCCCTAAACATCTGGAACCCTTATCAATTAAACTCGGTAGATAATCAAGATTAGAAAAATTAACGTGTCCCCCTGAGCTCGCTAAAATTAGTGTGGTGCAGTGCAAAGATAAGCAGTTAAAACGTAAAGCAAAAGTAAGTGATGGGACTTTGGATTTCAGCCAAAATGATCATTATCACCGACCGTCTTAACTAGCGTTTAGATTGATCAGTTATGCAAGCTTTGGGATTGACCATCGACATATCGATTTGTGAAGTTCATTATTGAAGTCCATATGTTAGGTTTTAATTCATATTCTAAGTCCTAGTAGTTTGGTCATTCAGTTTCAAGTTCGATATTGGATATGAAAGTCCTATTGTCCGTTACAGTCATATGTTCAAGTTCGTTAGGATGGGATTGGTTTTGGTTTTGCATATAAGTTTACATGGAGTGGTTTGTTTAAGGTTTCAAGCTCGGTTCAAGGGTTTGGAATCGGCTAAGTCCCTATAGTCGATCCCTCTCCTAAAGAAAATTACCAGTCCCTATGCCAAAACCAATGTGACCAACCCCTTAGCCAAACACTCCATCAACGATCCCTTTATCCCATCTACCAACTGATCCCTATACATTGGCAAGGAACCAGTTGCTCGTCAATTAATATAGCTGATTCCTTCTCTCTCAAATTCACATCAATCCCTCCTCGAACTCCAATAATCGATCCCTTTACATAGCCATTCTCAAACTCAGAACATGAGACTGATCCCTCTCCTCCATATATTTAAGCAACCAATCCCTCCATGCACCATAAATAACCGACTCCTCATTCACTAATTGGACCAATCCTTTTTTCTTCTCGTATACACTGATCCCTATAGTTGTATCCCTTCTTCTCTTCATTCACTTCTTCCTTCGGTCATTATTTGAAGAAGAAAACCACAGATCCCTTCCTACTCCCTTCATACCACCTCACCAAACCCTATGTCGCCAACATTCATCATCATCCATATCATATCCTTCCAATTCAACCCATGCTCGAGACAAGAAATTCAACCGAGCCCATTGTAATCACAAACTAGAGTTAAATGCAAGAGAACCAACCTAAATTTATAAAGTATGAGTTACTCGAAAGAAGATGCTAGATTTTGATTCAAATCAAAGATAAAGTGGTGGTTTAAAGCAAAAGAGGATGGCGAGTCTAAGGATGGAGGCCGTATTTGGTTGGGAGGGAAGAGTTCAGGTTTGATCTTTGAGGAAACAAATGGAAAAGCGAAATAAAATAAAGTGAAGAGATAGTGGGATGGCTTATTGGTTTATAGATTCATAATAATAGGGATCAGACCCACCTTTTCATTCTCCATGAATCCAAAAAAATTAAGTTCCATAAGAAGGGATCGAGTACGATCCCTCGAGTTGGGGTTCCAATCTGATCCCTATGATAACTAAAAAAGGATCGGCTAAAGGAGAATTCTGATCCCTATTATACTAAAAAAGAAGGGAGACGAAAGAGATCGTGTACGAACCCAATATGCATGCAAACTTGTACCTAAAAACTAAACAAAGTAAATAAATATAAAACGCAATGAAATTACATCTAATTCAATGAAAATTGGCGACAATAGAAAATGTGTGCGGGAGCCAATGACAAGAATATGTACAAGAACGTGGACGTGTATATTCTAAAAGTTCAAATTTTGAAATCAACGGAAATTGAATTCAAACTTGTAGCTTTCAAGGTCGAGACTAGATCAGATAGACAAAGCTTACTAGTCACATAGAACTGGGTATAGATAGCAACTAAAGGTATATAATCCTAAATTTATACAATTGGAAATCGACCAAGCATTATGATGATCAAAGAGAGATACGACACTTTAGGAAAATAATTCGACCGAAGGATAGCAACTATTCAGAAAATTGGATGGATTTCTTTCCGGCAACTCTAACTTGCTTTAGTTTAAAGCACGTCATGTTCAATAAAAGAATTACTTTCGGAGGCAAGTATTGTCAAGCATTTTGACCCAGCTATATCCGAACTAATTCGACAAATTAGATTCGACTGTCATCACGGCCAGTAAGTCTAGAGCGATGATTGTGGGGTCCAGAAATCAAGTACAAATAGTAATATGAAGCCACTCAAATGGGGAGATGTGCTATATAGGATGTTCTAAGTATGCAATATAATTCAACATAGAAAAGGGATCGGCTATAATCACTCCCAAACATGGGGACCGGTCTACTTCAACCAAACAGTTGCAATTAAATGGAAAACAATCGACATCTCAAGGTAGAATTCCAATGCATATGAAACTTTAGGAACAAGATATGGGGATCCTAGAAAGCTTACCATAGGGATCGAACCACATAAAGGCTAGGCAAGAGGGATCAGCCCTCTTTGCTCCATAGGGATCGGGCAGAATCACGTAACAACACATGTTGCAGCAATGATTAAGCGATAGCTCAAGTTCTACTAATTCAATTAGCATAAAACTTTGAGGCTAAGGACACTACAACATGGAGGAGATCCCATAGGGATTGCTCCCCCAAATTCATCCAAATTAGGGATCGACCTCGATCCCTATTTCTTGGGATTTGGGCCATGCGATCCTCCTATGGGTTAATATGGTTTAGGCAATCCTTCTGCCAAATTTTCAAGGAGATGTTTTGTCGTCATCCTATATAAATACATGCTTAATTGTTCATTTTCAGGATCTTTATGCTACTTGTGCTTTGTACTCTATTATAACTAAGGATTTTCATTCAATCCCTATTGTACTAAGTTTAAAAAGTGATTAATAAAGTTATCTCTTTAAATTGAATGTGGGCCAAAAATGTCGAACCACTATAAATCGCTATATTCTTGTTATTGCTTTGTTTTTCTGTTACTTAATTACTTTTCTCCTCTATTTAAATTTACTATTCTTCATTTATTTCTCCATAAAATCTCTATGGGTGACTGTGCCAATTTTTCGTGCAAACATCAACCGATCAAGCTATCATGAATCATCATGTTCCTTTGGATTCTCTTTTTAATCATGGATCGTTCTAATCTTGTATAGTTTTAGACTCCAGACTCTGCCTATGTGTAGTCTACACATCATTATCGTTTTGATTTTATTCGAAGTTATCACATCATAAATTAGAATCATCTCGTGTTCATCCGGGATTTGTCAGTTATGTTCAATTTACAAGGCATTCAAATCCTTTAATCAAATATGTATATGTTCTATGGTTCAATTTCTATGGATCATTTTATAGCTAATCTAACACACAATCTTTCCAAATCATTTAATGTGCGGTCTCTCCAAATCGTTTAATATTTAAATTAAGGGGACAATCTCTCCGAATCGTAAATCTAATTCGTGATCGTTCAGAGCCGATAGTTAAATCCATGATCTCTCCTCATTATTAGTTGAGTTCGTGGCTATTCGGGGTCAGTAAGTAAATCATGGTCTCTCTGGACCGTTAATCGCTATTCGGGGCCAATAATCAAATCAATGGTCTCACTGGACTGTTAATCAAATCGATGGCCGTTCGGGGCCGATAATCAAATTCATGGTCTTCACAAATCATTAATCAAATCGATGGCCATTCGGGGCTGATAATCAAATCAATGGCCTCTACGGAACCTCGCTGTGCCCAATTCGCTCGCTTTCTAATGAGAAGACTCAATGAAAAGCAAGCTCATTCACGCACTCTCTGGTGAGAGGACCGACTTCTTGCACTTCGGCCCTAACTCTCCCGATAGGACATAAAATGATCCAAATCCATGGTCTTTCCGAACCATTGCTAAGCCCAATCCACTTGCTCTTCGACGGGGGAACTTAACAACAAGCAAGCCCATCTAGTCACGCTCCGATAAGGCGACTTACTTCTTGCACTCCGACCACGTCTCTCGGGACATGACATAAAGCGATCAACATCATACAAGCCCATTCGCATGCCCTCCGATGAGGGGACTTGCACCCTGCACTCCGGTCCCATCTCTCCATACAGGACATAAAGCGATCCAAAACCATGGTCTCTTCAGACTTTACTAAGCCTAATCCACTCACTCTCCAACGAGAGGACTCAGCGACAAGCAAGCCCATCCACTCACGCCTCGACGAGGTGACTTACCTCTTGCACTTTGGCCATGTCTCTCCAGATAGGACATAAGGAGATCAACATCATACAAGCCCATTTGCTTGCTCTTCGATGAGGGGACTTGCACCCTACACTCTAATCTCATCTCTTCAGATAGAACTTAAAGCAATCAATAACAATCATCACATTCAAGTTATTTATAAGATTCTAATCAATTCTGGTGGGGTAATCAATATCCATTGGTATTTCCTAATTGGTTTTTGTCATCACTCAATGAGCATAAGCCAAGGCATCCAGCAAACGTCTAATCCTATCAAATTCGCCTTCAAACCTTCAACTCAAAGCATGCCTTGGGACCATTTAGTGCCCATACACATGTAATCAAATAATAAACTCCATCTTCGTCCTCCAAGAATTAGGTCTTCAACACTGAAATGCTCAGGCTGACCCGAGCGTAATGAAAAGACAAAACACTCAAGTCAAAACTAAAAGATCATATATAAGTTAAATCAAAATAAGTAAATATGAGTGTAACGGCTTTAGAGATGTTTACGGGATTTTACATCTCCTATCCAGTGTCTAACATGCATGCAATAACTTAAGAGATGTTTGGGATTTCCATCTCCTAAGGATCCGTTAAACTATCTACATATATAGTACAATATGCTATTTTAATATATCAACGGTAGTATTAAAATAGCGTTAAGGCGTTACCCATATCCCCCTTAATACATTTTTATAAATGTCGTAGTCAATGCAGTTTGTGATTTCTCCAAAAACTAGAGGGCTATCAAAGGGCACTCCATAGTGTACGATACAAACCAAACTCATAGTGGGCTCAATAAGGCATATAATAAAGCACGCTAGGCAATGCCAGGGTAGGATTTTACCATTTTCCCTCCCGAACTGGTGGTAACACATAGCAACTACTACCGCCCACCTTGGAACACACTCACATAATCAAATCAAAGGTGGCCACCAAATTAATCACAAAGTAATAGATATGGTATCGAAGAAATATGCTTAATCGGAGGAGCGACCTCACTTGGCCAGGTATAGCTCCTGTTTTAGTCATATCAAGCTGAAGCTGATCCAAGGGGGTCAAGGCTGCCTTCATACCTCATACAGTTGTGTTCTTCAAACCATCCTACTTCATTCTCGATGCTCCACCAAATGCATAGTTGTTAAAGTGGTTTTCGGTATTGGAAGAGAGTGTGACAATATCTGATCCTGGTCTCTTTAACAACCAAACGCTTATTTCACACCAATTGTTCTTTTATATTTTCAAAACTGATTCATAATTGATATCAAAATATCATATTCACTTCAAAATCATATCACTTTTAAAATCATATTCACTTTCGATTATTCACTTTAAATCATTTTTATTTTCAAAATCATAACCGTAAAATAGGTTAAAACATCAAATCAAATATTCACATTTAAATCAATTAAATCTAAATCATAATAGTTCCAACTTTAAACAGTTTGAATATTAAAAGTAGTTTATATATTGGAATAATTATACATTAAAATAGCTTATAAATTAAAATAGGTTATAGATTAAAATAGTTTATATATCAAAATAGGTAATAGATCAATATATATATATATATATATATATTAATAATTGTTTATAAATTTAAAATAATATATAATAAAATAGTTTATAAATTAAAATGGGCTATTGATTAAAATAGTTTATAATTTAAAATGGTTTATATACCAAAATAGGTTATATATTAGAAATAGTTAATGTATTAAAAATTATTAATATATTAAAATGGTTTATATGAGCAAATAGTTTATATGCTAAATAGGTTTGTATATTAAAAGATTTTATATTGAAATTACTTTCAAATTAGAACTGTTTCTTCTAATTTCACCAATCAATTCAAATCAACATTATTTCCAAAATTCAGTTTAAATCAATCTCAGTTCAACGTTTTCAATTCAAATTCTCATTAAACCATTTTAATTTATATCGATTTCAAATCCATGTTGCACTACAAATTTAATCCACTTAAAATTCAATAGGTTTCAAAGTTTAAATATTCAAACGTTTACAATAACTCAATTTTGATAAATTTCATTTATATTTCAAAATTCAACTTTAAGAATTCAATTTAAATTCTTTAAACAATTTATTTAAACCAATTTCAATTTCAACATTTTAAAAGCTTGGATTTTGAGAATAATTCAGTTCGTATAAATCAAATTTTATTTCATAATATCATTTAACTGGATTCAAAAATTATTAATTTAACCAATCCGGTGTCCGTACATAATTTTCTACCCTATGGTCAAGTGATACGGATATATATCATTTCAACTCGTAATAAATTTAAATTACAGGTACATATCATTTTAACCCGCAATCCCGAGTAAAATTCAAAATCCAACGAATTGCTCGAGTTTATATCAACCCATAATGATTTTTCCTTAATTTATAAGACCATTCGAGTATGTATTATATCAACCCATAGTGATTTCCTAACAATAACTATGGGAATTTGCTGTATGATAACAACATATAAAATAAAAATAACATCAAATCATCCAATAACATCAATAATAAGCATCCATCATGATCATCATTCAAAACAATCAAAAAACCACAACGGATAAACTACTTATGATTATTAGGTATTTAACTGGCAATTAATTTCAATATTAATTCCAATGGCAATTAAATTCAATATAAATTCAAATTAAACTTGAATGACAATTTAGATATACCAAACAACAATCAATTAAATTTTTAATCACATCATAAATTTAATTTAACTAACATAAGATACTTTAGCATTTGTCAGAGGGTTAAATCACTCTCCTTTAATTTATCGACAATTAAAAATCCAATTAAAGCCCAAAAATCTAACAGTCTTAGAATCCATCCAAACGAATCCCAAATTGTCCAGAATTTCGATACAATCACAATGGAGAAAACCGCGTCCAAACCTGAGCTCGTACGAAAAATTTATTCAAGTTAGAAGTTGAAAATTTTGAATTAAATTTAAATTAACTGAAGGGCAAAAGGGTAAAATCGCTTACCCCAGAAACCTAACTCGTCGCATGCCTGAACCTGAAACACGAACAAATCAATACGCCAATTATAGTAGCAACCACCACCAAACCTTGACTTGCCGGACCGCCTCCGGCCCACGATCACCAGATCAGACGTCACCAATGACTGCAGCATGTCGAGCCGCCCATGTCCATGTTCACACGCGATGCCACGCCTCCTCTTGGCGCCTCTACCACCGTATGCCTCTTTGGCCAATTCTGGCGATTTCTGTCACCCTCGATATGAAGTAAACCCACAGATCTACTGTGCTGGCCGCACTCCATAAGCCAATACTTCCCTATTGTCGTAAAATCGACGATCCACCATTGATTTTACAAACCCTAGAAACGGACGACAGAGAAAGATCATCCATTTATGGCCAAATCGTGATTCAATTGCAAAAACGAACTGTAGGGTTAGATTGCGCTCATCGAGAGATTTCGAACGATATATAATATGACATAGTTTGAGGAGTTTGAATTTTGAAATTGATTTTGAATTTGAGAATTAGGGTTTGACATGATTGAAAAGAAACATATACGGAAGGAAGGAGCGGATGGGAATAAAGTATGTACGGAAATAAACTAAAAGGCTGCTAGGGTTGGAGAAACAAAATCTATTTATATGGATAAAGATAGATAAGAAATGAATGGACATATCAGATTGGTTCAAAGATAACATAACCCGAAAAGCCCGTTTTATTTCCGAAACGAAAATGGGTCATCCAATATATCAAAATATAAGTTATCGGTATTTTTAAACTCGATGGAACTTGTTTCAAAACCAAATTCCATTGTATATAGATGTTAGCTTTTAAAAATTAGCTTATTTTAATAGAATCCATTAAACTGATTTCTATGCTTTTCGAGCCTGGACGTTCAAACAATAAGTTCGATCGCTACAAAACTTGAAATCCTACAATAATCCACCGTTACAGATCCGAGGAAACTAGTTTCGTCGAAATCCAAGACAGTGGCCAAAATGGCTAATTTTCACGTTAATTAAATAAATTAGTATTAAATGGATTTAATGACTTTTGAATTCAAATTTAAATGTTTACAATTTCATCATTCTAAATTACATAGAAATTAATAATCTATCGAAATTTTCTATGTTAAATTATCTATTAAAATATTTCATTAAATTCAACGTTTAATTACACTGTTAGAAAATCCTAATTAATTATATTTAAATCGAAACAAATTCTTTTATTTTGATTTCCACTCTTATTATTAAATCAATTGTCATCATGGATATAATTAACATTGGTTTACATTTTATTACATTCATATTTTACAATTATCATTTTTACCATATTAAATAAAATATCTAAATTTCCTTAAATACCATTATTTAGCAATTTTAATTCTTTATTTATAATTATAACCGAATTAACTTTACAATAATTTTAATTGATTGATATTATGTTAAAATAGTTATTAATTGCATTAAATTAACGTTGTTAAATTTAATTCTAATAATCCATTCCATTTATAAATCATATATTTTAATTTTTCCCAATATTAAATTTCAAAACATTATTTAATTTAATATTTTTAGTTATCAAAAATTATGAGTCGCTATACTCTCCCCCACTCAAAACTTTTCGTCCTTGAAAAAGGACAAGAAGGAATTATCAATAATATGTTTTATTCAAAATATTCAATTTATAACGCTTTAAACTTACACAATTAAGTAATTTAAATAATATATACCAATTTATAAACAATTAAATCCTTCATATTCAAGTTTATTAAAATTTTCTATTTCCTAAATTCACAAAAAATTTCGGCTGAGTTTTCTTTGCACTGATAGGTTCGGAAAATAATAATATCGATAATTACAATATATATCATATTTCAATAATAAACGTCCCAAACCGTTGGAAAAATAATAAAATATCATTCCAAATCGTAATACGAAAACATACCTATTTATCGGGCAAACTACTTTATTTATGAAACCAAAAGCAGTAGCTATTGCTTCCATAAACCTGTATTTCACTTATATAATCCAAAGAGTGAGAATTATGTAAAAGAGAAATATTTAGTTGTTTCAATTAGTAACAAAAGCAAACTAACACAAAACATATGCAAACAAAATAGCACGACCATCATATGCAACAAATGAATCCATCACACATCCATTGCAACCAAAATTAATGGTTTGTTCAGGTTCAAAAACTTATCATCATTCAAGAGTGATAAATAAATTATCAAGTGTACCCTATGCTCAACAGACTTAGATAATTACTTAATAGATTATATATATAACCTTAAAAAATATGAAGTATCCTTTTTCAAACTTCCCATAAGCCAAATAATACAAAATTTAATTATTATTTAAGTTTATTCGATTGATTTTTTTTCACATCATTATTTACTTTTTATTTATTTTCATTCATTCATACAATAATTATCTTTTATAATTTTTCTTTCATTACATACACAATTTTAATTCCCATTCAATATTTAAAATCATCAATGAATAAATTTCTTAAAGTGTTATATTCATTGCCTTTTAGTTTAATTCACATTTGTTATGTAATTATATATATAACTTGATTACCATTTAATATGAATATTCATGAATAAAACATTTTATACTTAAGTGTTTCTACCTTTTAATTCACATCTATCCTTTCTTTTATAGTGTCAATTACTAATAAACTTATTTATGTATCATTTCAGTCATTTCTTTAGTTTATAAACATTTCCTTAGATAATATTCACTTTTTACTATTCAATCTAATTATTAGCATTCAAAACACTAACTTATGTTTATAACATTTCTTATACATCCAAATTTTTATTTATAGAAATAATTCCATTTGAACACTTTCATTACTTAAGTCTTACTTGTATAATATTCTATTACATATTCCTATTTGACTTTACAACTTTTTAAACATTTCTGGTAAGTATATACATGTTTTGAGAATGTAATTGAATGTTACACGAGTTTATTCATTTTAGTTAACAAAAATATTTAATAATTACATCTTCTAAATTTTCATGTCTTTTGATTTACAAGTTACAAAGTTCCAATTTTTTATATATTTCATTAATCACTTAGCATATAATTTCTTATTTTCATTTAGAAGTTTCCAACAATTAAAATAGTTAAGATTTTTTTCATTATAATAATTGAAATTCCTAATTTATAGAAACTTAAAAACTAAATGCCAGGTTCATTTCAAATCGTTTTAAAATAATATATACACACACACACACTCATATCTTTTATATATCCAAATCATATATAGAAATTTAAAACTAAGACTTGTTTATCAAAACAGATGTGCAGTAAAGCTACTACAGTGGTCTTCCACTTTGAAACTCGAAAATGAATGTTGATGATGCGGCCGTCAACACCGAAATTATTTTCCAGCGATAGAGAGGGGAGTATAGAACTTATTTCTTTTTAAAATTCCTTTTAAAACATCTCTTTCAAATCACATTGAAAAGATTTATATCCGAAAATAATTCTAAATAATATTAATATTATATTCCAAAATATTTGAAAACCAATTTCAAAATCCCGGAACTTAAGTTCTTAAGTTTCCAATTAAATTCATTTTATTTGTAAATCCTATTTCAGTCAATACTTATAAGATTTCACTTCCTAATAAACAAACATATCACACACAAATATATCCATTTATAAAAATTATTCTTTTATATACAAAATATAATACTAGGTAAAATTATTTCATTTACCTATATTTCAAATAATATTGTGTCGGTCTGCCCTATTAAGTGTTTAGAAATCTCTATTGATGCCATAACGTTCTATGTACCGACCAGAATTTATAAATACTAAACAGAACAAATTAACACAATATAAAAACATTTTATAACACTAACAAATATGCTCTCTCATATATGCCCTTAGACAAACTTATTCTAGTGTATTACTACCCGATCTCTAATGAGTCAAACCGCACAAAGTTAAGGTTATCGCTAAACCAAAGCTCTGATACCAACTGTAACGATCAAACGATAGTGGGGTAACGCCCACCATTGCATACATTGGTACCTATATTTTTCTTTTACAGCCATCCTCTCAACTGCACCAACCCCGTGGGACGTGTAGGAGTAAGAGTGATCCGTTCGCTACCAAACCTAGAAGCAAGAATGCCTTATCATGCTGCACCCTCCGAATGCCAAAGCAGACACACATGTCAACTCAAACCATTCAAAAGGGAGGATTGTTAATGGGGGTAAATAAGAAAATAATAGAAAAGAAGGAAAACAAAACATAGAACATCACAGCGGAATGAAAAAATATAATAATCAAATTAACAGTTCATGAAGCTATTTTACAAATAACATTTGATTCCACTTTTACAATACAAATCAGAGTTATGCATACAATAGGTTTAAATGAATAATACAGCGAAACAACATGATACAGTCGAATAAAATAATAATATAATACTAAACTTCATCTTCGTCCTCTAGAAATAAGGTCCTCAACACTAAAATGCTCAAGCTGACCCGTGCGTAATGAAAAGACAAAACAGTCGAGTCAGAACTAAAAGATCTTATGTAAGTTAAATCAAAGTAAGTAAATATGAGTGTAATGGCTTCAGAGATGTTTATGGGATTTTACATCTCTTATCCAGTGTCTGACATGAGTACAATAACTTAAGAGATATTTGGGGTTTCCATCTCCTAAGGATCCGTTAAACTATCTATATACATAATATAATATGCTATTATAATATGTCTACAGTAAAGTATTAAAATAGCATTAAGGCGTTACACGTATCCCCATTAACACATTTTTATAAATACCATAGTCTATACAGTACCATAATTCTTCTATAAACTGGAGAGCTATCAAAGGGCACTCCATAATGTACGACACAAATAAAACTCATAGTGGGCTCGTTAAGGCATATGGCAAGGCACGCAAGGCAATACTAAGGTAGGATTTTACCTTTTGCACTCCCGGACTGGTAATAACGCATAACAGCTACTACCGCCCACCTCGGAACACACCCCTATAATCAAATCAAATGTGGCCACCAAATCAATCACAAAGTAACAGATATGGTATCGAAAAAATATGCCCAATCAGAGGAGCGACCTCACTTTGCACTATATAGCTTCTGTTTTAGTCATATCAAGCTGACCTGAGGGGGTCAGGGCTGTGTTCATACCTCATACAGTAGCGTTTGCCAAACCATCCTACTTCATTCTGGATTCTCCACCACGTGCACAGTTGTGAAAGTTGTTTTCGATATTGGCAGAGAGTATTACAATATTCGATCCCGTTCTCTTTAACAACCAAACGCTTATTTCGCACCGGTTGGTTCTTTCACATTTCCAAAATCGATTCATAATTGATATCAAGATATCATATTCACTTCACAATAATATCACTTTCGAAATCATATTCACTTCCAAAATCATTATTCACTTTAAATCATATTTGTTTTCAAACTCATAACTGCAAATAGGTTAAACCATCATATCAAATATTCACATTTAAATTAATTAAATCTAAATCATAAAAGTTGCAACTTTAAATAGTTTGAATTTTGAAAGTAATTTATATGTTGAAATAGTTATACATTAAAATAGTTTATAATTTAAAATAGGTTATATATTAAAATAGTTATAATTTAAAAATAGTTTATATAAAAAATAGGTTATAGATCAAAATATATAAATATATATATATTAAAAATTGTTTATAAATTTAAAATAATATATAATAAAATAGTTTATAATTTAAAATAGTTTATATATTAAAATAGGTTATATATTAAAATACTTTATATATTAAAATGGTTTATATGAGAAAATAGTTTATATGACAAAAGGGTCTGTATATTAAAAGATTTTATATCGAAATTACTTTCAAAATAGGATTGTTTCTTCTGGTTTCACTAATCAATTCAAACCAACTTTAGTTCCAAAAATTCAGCTTAAATCAATCTCAGTTGAACGATTTCAATTCAAAAGGGCAAAGGCTTCAATTCAAATTCTCATTAAAACCATTTCAATTTATATTGATTTCAAATCCATATTGCACTACAAATTTAAACCACTTCAAATTCAATAGGTTTCAAAGTTTAAATATTCATACGTTTACAATAACTCAATGTTGTAATTTCATTTATATTTCAAAATTCAGCTTTATGATTAAAAATTAAGTTCTTTAAACAATTCATTTAAACCAATTTCAATTTCAACATTTTAAAAGCTTGGATTTTGAAAATAATTCAGTTCATATAAATCAAAATTTATTCCATAATATCATTTAACTGGATTCAAAAACTAGGGATTTAATATCATTTAATTTAACCAATCTAGTGTCCGTATATAATTTTCTACCCTACGGTCAAGTGATATGGATATATATCATTTCAACCCGCAATAAATTTAAATTTACGGGTATATATCATTTCAACCCACAATCTCAAGTAAAATTCAAAATCCATAAAATCGCTTTGATTTATCATGTCAACCCATAATGATTTTTCCCTGATCTATAAGACCATTCGGGTATGTATCATTTCAATCCATAGTGATTTCCTAACAAGATCTAAGAGAACATGCAGTATGATAACAACATATAAAATAAACATAACATCAAATTGTACAAAATTATCAACAAATAATCATCCATCATGACCATCATTCAAATCAACCAATAAATCACAACAAATAAACTAGTTATCATTATCAGGTATTTAACTAGCAATTAATTTCAATATTAATTCAAATGGAAATTAAATTCAGTATAAATTCAAATTAAACATGAATGACAATTTAGATATACCAAACAGAAATCAATCAAATTTTTAATCACATCATAAATTTAGTTTAACTGACATAAAATAGTGTAGCTTTTGTGAGTGGGTTAAATCACTCACCTTTGATTTATTGACGATTAAAAATCCAATCAAAGCCCAAAAATTTAACATTCTTATAATCTAACCAAACTAATTCCAAAACATCCAGAATTTGAATACGATCGCAATGGAGAAAACCACGTCCAAATCTGAACTCGTATGAAAAAGTTAATCAAGTTAGAATTTGAATTAAATTTTAAATTAACTGAAGGGTAAAAGGGTAAAATCGCTTACCCCAGAAATCTAACTCATCGCGTGCCTGAAAACTAAATGCGAACGAATCCATATGCCAACAGTAGCAGCCGCCACCAAACCATGACTTGCCACACCACCTATGGCCCACGATCACCAGATCAGACGTCACCAATGACTTCAGCATGCCGGGCCGCCCACATCCATCACACGCGATGCATTGCGTCCTTAGGTGCATCTGTTGTCATACGCCTCTCTGGCTAATTATGGAAATTTAAGTCACCCTCGACATGAAGTAAACCCATAAATCTACTCTGTAGGTCACACTCTACAAGACCATGCCTCTCGATCGTCGAAAATCGACGATCCACCGTTGATTTTGCAAACCCTAGAAATGGACGACCGAGAAAGATCACCAATTTCTGGCCAAACCATGATTCAATTGCTAAAATGAATTACAGCATTAGGTTATGCTTGTTGAAAGCTTTCCAACGATATATAATATGACATAATTTGAGGAGTTTGAATTTTGAAATTGATTTTGAATTTGGAAATTAGGGTTTGATGTGATTAAGAAGAAACAGATACGGAAGGAAAGAGCAGATGAGAATAAAATACATACAAAAATAAACTGAAAGGCTGCTATGGTTAGAGAAACAAAATCTATTTATATGGACAAAGACAGATAAGAAATGAATGGACATATCAGATTGGGTCGAAACGATTACACGACCCGAAAAGTCTGTTTCGTTTCCGAAACGAAAACGGGTCATCTAATATATCAAAATATAGGTTTTCGATATTTTTAAACTCAATGGAACTAGTTTCAACAATTCTATTGTATACGGAAGTTTTCTTTTAAAAATCATCTTATTTTAATTGAATTCACTAAATTGATTTCTACATGTTTCGAGCTCGCACGTTCAAAAGATAAGTTCGATGCTACAAAACTTGAAATTCTATAATAATTCAGTGTTACGGATCCGATGAAACAGGTTTCGTCAAAATCCGGGACAGTGACCAAAATGGCTACTTTTCATGTTAATTAAATAAATTATTATTAAATGGATTTAATCGCTTTTAAATTCAAATTTAAATGTTAACAATTTCATCATTCTAGATTACATAGAAATTAATAATCTATCAAAATAAATTTTCTATGTTAAATTCACTATTAAAATATTTGATTAAATTCAACGTTTAATTACACTATAATAAATTCCTAGTTAATTATATTTTAAATCCAAATAAATTCTTTTATTTGATTTCCACCCTTATTATTAAATCAACTGTCACCTTACGGATATAATTAACATTAGTTTACATTTTATTGCATTCATATTTTACAGTTATCATTTCTACCATATTAATTAAAATTTGAATTTCCTTAATTCCATTAATTACCAATTTTAATTCCTTATTTATAATTATAACCAAATTAACTTTACAATAATTTCAATTTATTTACATTAAAATAGTTATCAATTGCATTAAATTAACATTATTAAATTTAATTCCAATAATGCATTCCATTTGTAAATCATAAATTTTGATTTCTCCCTATATTGAATTTTAAATCTTATTTAGTTTAATATTTTCAATTATCAAAAACTACCGGTCGTTATAGGTGGATACTAAGGTAGCACTCCATAGGTACGGTACAAACCAAATTCGTAATGGGCTAAACAAGCCATATAACAAGGCACGCGAGGCAATGCCAAGGTAAGATTTTATGTTTGTAGAACAGGGCTGGTGGTAACGCCTAACAGCAACTAACGCCCATCTCGAGACACACTCCCATAACCAAATCAAAGGGTGGCCACCAAATCAATCATAAAGTAATAAATATTGTTTCGAAGAAGCATACTCGATTGGGGGTGCGACCCTACTTGGCTCAAGTATAGCTCATGTTTTAGTCATATCAAGCTGACCCAAGGGGGTTAGGGTTACGTTCATACCTCAGACAGTAGTGTTTGCCTAACCATCCTACTTCATTCTGGATTCTCCACCACATGCACAGTTGTTAAAGTGGTTTTCGGTATTGGCAGAGAGTATGACAATCCGATCCCGGTCTCTTTAACAACCAAATGCTTGTTTCACAACGGTTGGTTCTTTTACATTTCAAAACCGATTCATATTCGATATCAAAATATCATATTCACTTCAAAATCATATCACTTTCGAAATCATATTCACCTTAAATCATATTCATTTTCAAAGTTATAACCACAAAATAGGTTAAACCATCATATCAAAATATTCGCATTTAAATCGATTAAATATAAATCATAACAGTTCCAACTTTAAATAGTTTGAATATTGAAAGTAGTTTATAAATTGGAATAGTTCTACATTAAAAGTAGTTTATATTTTTAAAATAGGGTATAGATTTAAATAGTTTACATAATAGAAATAGTTTATATATTAAAATAGGCTACATATCAAAATATAAGTATTAAGATTTCAAAATAATTTATATTAAAATAGTTTAAAATTTAAAAATACGTTATAGATTGAAATAGTTTATATATTAGAATGGGTTATATATTAACAATAGTTAATGTCTTAAAATTATTTATACATTAAAACGATTTATATGAGAAAATAGTTTATATGTTAAAGGAATTTGTATATTAAAAGAGTTTACATCGAAAATAGTTTCAAATTAGAATTGTTTCTTCCAATTTCACAAATCAATTCAAATCAACTTTCTTTCAAAAATTCAAATCAAATCAATCTCAGTTCAACGATTTCAATTTAAAAGGCTAAAGGTTTCAATTCAAATTCTCATTAAAACCATTTAAATTCATTTCGATTTCAAATCCATGTTTGAACTACAAATTTTAACCACTTCAAATTCAATAGGTTTCAAAGTTTACACATTTAAATGTTTACAATAACTCAATTTTGATAAATTTCATTTATATTTCAAAATTCATCTTTAAGATTTCAATTTAAATTCTTTAAACAATTCATTTAAACCAATATCAATTTTCAACATTTTAAAAGCTTGTATTTTGAAAATAATTCACTATATATAAATCTAATTTTATTTCAAAATATCATTAAACTGGATTCGAAATTTGAGGATTTAAAATCATTTAATTTAACCAATCCGGTGTCCGTATATAATTTTCTACCCTATGGTCAAGTGATACAAATATATATCGTTTCAACCCGCAATAATTTAAATTTACGGATATATATCATTTAAACCCGTATCCTGAATTACAATTTCCAAATCCATAAAATTGCTTGGGTTTATCATTTCTCCCACGACGATTTTCCCTAATCTATCAGATCGTTCGGGTGTGTATCATTTCAACCCATAGTGCTTTCCTAACAACAAATAAGGGAACTTGCAGTGTGATAACGACATGTAAAATAAATATGATATCCAATCATTAAAATATAAACAATTAAACGTCCATTACAATCATCGTTCAAATCAACTAATAAACCCCAACAAAGAAACTGGTTCTCATTATCAGGTATTTAACTGGCAATTTAAATTCAATATTAAATTAAATGGTAATTAAATTCGATATAAATTCAAATTAAACTCAAATGATAATTTAAATATAACAAACAACAATCAGTCAATTTCTAGTCACTTAAGTTTAATTCAACCAACATAAGATGATTTAGTATTCGTGAGTGGGTTAAATCTCTCACCTTTGATTTATCATCGATTAAAAATCCAAATATAGCCCAAAATCAAATAGTCTTAGAATTTGCCCAAACTTGTTTCATATTATTCAGAATTTCGATACGATCGTAAAGGAGAAAACCGCGCGTGAAACGGAGCTCATATGAAAAAGTTATGCTAGTTAGAACGTTGACAACTAAATTTTAAATTAAATAAAAATAGAATGGAAAACTTGTAAATAATGCATACCCTTTTGTCTCAAACCCTAGCATTACGTTCGAACCACGTACGCGATACCACTTGCTGCCTACAAAACCTCGACACCGCATATCTCTCCGACCCTCTTCCACCTAATCAGAGAACGCTGCAGCCATCCTCACCGATCATGCCGACCCTACCCTGGATGCGCGGCAAGCCACGACCTCCCTGAGAAGCCACGCCGCCGCTGAACAACATCACCCAATTTCGATGATTCCAGGCCCCTCTGATGCCAATGAGCACCATAGATCAACTTGCCCCAATGCCCTCTACACTCCGATCATCGTATAGACGACGATTCACCGTTGTATCGAAAACCCTAGTTTCGATGGCCGAGACTAAATCATCAATTTCTGGCCAAACCATGACTCGATTGCAAAAACGAACTACTGTAGTATATTGCGCTCGTCAAGAGCTTTCCAACGATATATAATATGATAGGGTTTGGAGTGTTTGAAATTTGAAATTGGTTTTGAAGTTGAAAGTAGGGTTAGGGAATGTCTGCCTTTTGAGAGGGAGGAACAGATAAGAAGTTGACGTATGTATAGAATAAAATGAAAGGCTGCTAGGATTAGAGATAATAGAATAGCCTAGGATGAACATATATTTACAGCATAAGATTAATTGGGTCCAAATGGTCGCACAGGCCCGAAAAGTTCATTTCCAACCTTGAACGAAATCATAACTTTCTATATATCAAAATTGAGGTTTTCGATATTTCTAAACTTGGTGGAACAAGTGTGACGACCCGCAAATCCGTACCCTTTGAATCGACAATAATCCACACATGTCCGACCCAAAAAGCACAAACTAACGGAAAGTCAAGAGAAAGAAAAGAAGAGAGAAGAAGAGAAGAGAAGAAAGAGAGAAGATAGAACAAAACAGAACAATACAGAATCTCGCATCGCAGCGGAAAATATATAATATCATATCAATGGTCTTTACAAAACAGAAACAGTATATATATACACATCAATCAGAGTTCAACAATCAATCAATAGTTATCAGCCTGAACAGTTATAATAACCTGTCCTTACAATTGCTGATAATATAAACAACTAAGCAATGCAGCAGATAATCAAGCAAATACGGATGTACGAAAATGAAGATTTTCAGCTCTCCTACCGAAGCTTCAAAGGCATCAAATCTAGACCTGTTAATATACTCGGTCTGACCCGATTATTGAAAGGAAAGAACGCCCGGATTAGTCTGGTAAACCAGCGTGAGAAACACACTCAACTGAATTTATTAAGTTACCAAAAACTTATCCTTTATCAAAACGAAAGTTTCTCGTAAGACAAGTCCACACATAAACACGTACATGTTTTTACCTTACGATAACTAAAACATTTTTTCATATCAAATCCTCTTATATTATACTAGTGTCTAATATACAAATAATATTAATCATAGTCGAAATAGTTGCCCATATAGCATTTCTAGGCTATTCATTACGCCTTTACAAACAAAATCGCAGCTCTTAGTGGGTTTTGGATTTCCATACAAATGACCAGGTGAAGGAACTACCTTCCGACAGTACATCTCTAGAAGAATGCATCGAGAAACCATCACAAAGTTTCTCTACCAACACAAGACCGGTCCACCTCTATAACTAGATGGTACCGAATATGTCATCCTCTGGTCGTTACCAACCTTACTGAAGGCCCTCATAGCATACAAACCACAATAATCAGATACACGACGTCATAGCGTGTAAAGATATATCTAGAAGAGGATGATCATATCCTACTTGGGAATGACCCACTTAGCCCTGCTGCATCTTACCCTGTTTTGGTCATTTCCGGTTGATGAGGCCTGACGAGGTAACGATTACCTTTCACAATCACATATCACATCACTTTGAATGCCACACGGCCATTTCCGGGTACTACTAATTGCCTTCCACAAAAATACAACACTTAAGCTCATACGTCTCAAGGAGGGTGTTAAACTAAGAGAATTTGCCTTCTCCGCCACCAGTGATGTACGTTTGTAAAAACCAATGTACGTAATCTTTAGAAATTCAATGTCAGACAAACATCCATACAAGTTGTCCAGGAACAGGACAAACCAAAGGTACTTTCTTACCACATCCTGTCGGGAAATCCCTAGGATTAGTAGCGAATAGTCCTTGCATTGGATATTTCATAATGAAGAGACCACTGCTACTGGATGTATATTGGGATTTTAAACCCAAACGATCAACAAGCAGTCCCCCGCTATGAAAATCCGGAATATCAGTATCATCACAAGCAACCTGCACAATCGTCGCATATATGTTGGTCCGAAGTGGTTTTCAGATAAATCTGATTCCGGTCTCTTCGCACCAACAACGCAAAAGCGTTTCTCAACCTCACACAGAAACTAAGTCTCATAGACTTATCACATCTCCGACTTTCAACTTGCTATCCTTCGGGTCAAGAAGGAAGCTTGACAGATTAGAGTAATACTCCACACTATACGAATCAACATCCTCGACACAAATGATAATCAAGCCTATACAGAAGGCTACGTACTAATTGTACAACTAAATAGTTCCCACATCAAGTCGAGGAACTAAAATTTGGCTAATGTTTGGTAGTCGGTTATTTAACTATCAAAGAAAACAAACAAATATTTAGCACCATAACAATCACTAGGCCCTTTTAACTAATCTTTTATTAATTAAATCACTTGCCAAATATCCACTTCAAATAATCTTTAAAAAGATATATTCTCCATACTATTTCAACTTCTATATTGGAAAACATTTTCAAATACTTATTTAATAATAGGTAATTCACAAATCAATTTATTTTCAACACTTAGAAAATATTATATATACTTAAATCACGATTAAGTATGTATTTTATTCTTTAAGGAAAAGATTCTTTTAAACATCTTTATTTTGGATCAAAACGAATGTTGCGTAAAACATCGTTACGACAACCCAAAATCACTAGTAAAGGGATTCGAAAATAAGATAGATATATAGATATATAAATCCCAATACTATACAAAAATATTCCTTTCGAAAATCATGTACTATGACAACAGTGTTATAGTCCACCATTTCCTTATTTCTCGATAACGTCCATTTCAACAATGAATGTTGAAATCTTTGGTTTCGATCCTTATCACATTTTAAAACATCTTTAAACCATTTAACTCCATTTTAAAATATCACTTTCCAAAACATTTCTTTAATATATTATTCACCGTCCAAAATCGTGAATAAATTCGTTTACCAAATTTAATATTATTTCATCGTTTAATTCAAAGGATAATTCACTGTTAAAAATCGTGAATAAAATTCATTTAAATAAACTTCTATATTTAACTTATCAAAATTAATTGACTTCGGATTTATGAAACAATGTTTTTATAAATTCAGAATTATATTTTATAAAACTTCAATATATAAAATCCCTTTATTAACTAATTCCCTTTACATCTCAATTACATGCCAAAATCCAAATTTTAAGTCAATTACTTATAAATCTCTTATTTCACAAATTCATTCATTTTATAACTTTGCAATTCATAAATCTTATTCACTTATAAAATCCATTTATAACTTCGTTTTAACATTTATAAAACTCATTTATAATTCTAACACTTTGATTTATAAAATATCAATTTTATAAATATTATATTTATATATCGTTTATTATGACTTCAAAAATCTCCATTTAAAATATTTTACAAGATAATTAACTTCATATTTCAAAAATCACATTTCAATTGTATTTTCCAAAACATCATAATGTTTATAACATAAAAATTATAACATTTATTTATTTAAAATAAATCTATTCCTTTAACACTTCAAAATTCAATAAAACGTATATTTCCAAGATCACTTTGAAAAATCCTTTTTCAATTCAAAAATCATCACTTTAATATTTTTAAAATTCCAAAAATAGGCCCAATGCTGCAACAGCACTAAATACATCAATCAAAACATTCAAAACATCATATATCATATGATAACAGCATATATCACAATATGTGTAAATAAATCAATACAGGTGAGGAATCTAGTTGGATCCCTCCAACCTGTCACCTGCAACAGATATACATATTAGAATATATGTACAATGTCCGCTTCAAGGCAGACGCGCGTACAAAGGGTCACCCACTCATACACGGAAACGTATAGGGTCATCTACTCATCAATCACCATATAATAAATTATTTCTCACTTATATAAAAATATCAGTGAGTCAGAAAGATTGAGTTGTACTCATATTGCTTGCAGTCGTCATCTTAGCAATTTATTCCAATTAAAATTAAACAAGCGTTTAATTTCAAACAAATTTTTTACTAGCTCAAATATATCCCAATCTAGCTCCATAATATAGTGCTCGTCAATACGGACCTATCGCAATTCGTTTCGTGCGAAGCGGACCTCGTATCAAAAAGTTATAGCTTTTTAAAGTTTGTATGAATTAAAAGATAATTAATTTATATTCTTTTTTTTATTTTCAAACCTCTGCTTCATCTGGCCGTACGATTTTCTTTCTTAAATTAGGGAGCGTGTATTTTTGTTTCTTCCCCATCAGGTTATCATGCACAAAACAACCCATAGCTCGATCGATTCCATCAATTGCCGCGGCCATCACGAGCATCGAGAACACGATCAAAGGCCGTCAAGGCGTGCGCCTACGTGAGCGTCACCCACGACCACGAGCACGGTAGGTCCGGTCGCACGGTTGCTTCGAAAAAACGTGCTTGAACAGCGCCACTTTGAACTCGATATGCCGTTGATCGGCTACGCTTTAAATGATCTCCACCGTTGATCTTGTAGATCTCGTCACGCTCTTCCACTTTGTGGTAGAACATTTTCGCTAATTATTTGTGGATCGATCAAAATTTGAGGGAGAAAGAAGGGTGTTTTCTGGCCATTGTTTTCAAAGCGGCGGCTAGGGTTTGCAACCCTAGATTTGTGAAAAAGGTGAAAAAAGATGGCATTTATAGAAAATTTGACGACACTATTCATCCAGAAATTTTCCGAACTCAAAATGAAATGTGCCGCCTGGCATTTATAATGTTTTACCCCTATTTCGAACGCAATGGAATATTTTTTTTTGAGAAAATGTGTGGTTCTCTAATAAAAGAGGAGAGCACACATGAAGTTATGTATAAAACACATAAAATGGTGCTGCCAACATGCCTGGCAGGTGACAAGTCCATGAACCAGAAACAAATAAAGAAAAAGATGCCCCTATAATGAGCTTCGGCAAAGCCACCGCCCATTACACCCTAATACCAAGCTCCGGCAAGGCCACCGCCCGATAATAAGGTGTACGGGGTACCTAGAAGACTAAACCATCTACAAAATCCAGCGAATCGGAAAGCCATCACCATCAGAATAGAATCTCTATGAAATCCGAAGACACGGAATAACTGAAAGAAAAGCTTGACGCCATCAGAACTCCTGCGAAGAGCTATCCTGCACACAAAAAGATGCTAGCAATCCTGCAAACCTGAAGAGATAAACTAGCAACCTACCTAATCCAAACCTGAAACAAAACTTGGAACAACAATTAGTATGAAACACATATATGTATATAAATAAAATTTATATACATATATGCGAGAAAAAACAAATGAGCAAAATGAAACAGATATAAACTAGAACCAAAAACTAACAAAACTAAATAGTAAAGGAAAAAAGAACCAAACATAAAAAGGAAAACAAGTAAAAAAACAAAACAATACTAGAAACAACTTAAGGACCTAAGATAGGAAGAAAATTAGTACGCATCATGTAAACATCATTTAAATTAGAAAAGACATTAATATAATTATTATTAAAGTCAAAATTATGAATGTTATGATTGAATATATTAATATTATTACTAACCTTGTTAAGGTAATCATTAAAACAAATATTTTTGGCTAATTTATAATTAGGATTTGAGACCCAATTTAAGCAAAAAGATGAAATTAAAAAAAATCAAATTATTACAGCGATTATACTTATTATTAAAAATTCTTTGATTTCTCTCAAACCAAATATACCAACTAGATATGGTGAAAAGAGTATCAAGCAAGTATCTATTATCCTTATTAAACTTAAGTCTAAAAGTATTCCAAAAGAAAAAACAATCAGAAACTCTAGAACTAATATTAAACTCAAAAATATTGAGGGTATTCATAAGAATAAAATGGGTACTCATGCATTCATAGTAAATATGATTAATATCTTCTAAATGAGTATTACAAAAATAACACTTATTATCAATGTGAATATTTTTTATTTTTAAAATTTCTATTGTATTTAATTTACCATGAATAATAAGTCACATGTGAATTTTAGATTTTGGAGGAGCGTTAGTCTTCCAAATAAATTTAAAACAATTATCAGTAGCACCCGAAAAGTTAATAAATTTGTAAAAGGAATATTTTCATAAAATTTCTTGCTCTTATCCCACTCCCAGCTAATATAATCATTCTCATTGTCAATATTATAAAGATTTAATCTAGCATAAAGCAAATTAAGCTGTCTAAGAGTTGAACCTATTAAAATTCTGTTAAAACTAAAAATCCAAGGAGGATCATTTTCAGAATTAAAAATTTCAGATATAGAAGCATATTTAAAGTTGCAAATATCATACAAATCTTTAAACTCATTCCTAAGAGGAGTAGCTAAAATCCAACTATCATATTTGAAAGATAGGTTTTCAAATCGACTATTTAAATTTAAAATTTACTTAAATAGATTTCTACGTGTTTTAGCTTGCTCCGGACAAACCGTAAATCCGATTGACACAAAATTTGAAATCTTACAATAATATAACATTACAGATCCAATAAGACTCGTTTCATTGAAATCCGAGACCGTATGAAAGATGACCATTTTTACTCGTCAATTAAATATTAAAATATTCAATTTTTACAAATCAACTTTTAATTCGATTTTAAAAGTTCTCTAACATCATTATAATTCAAATAGAATTTAATTCAACTTTATAAATCATTTTCATTCACACTAAATCCAAATTCTAATTATTTACACAATTTCAAATATTAAATTAATAATTTAACTATCCAATTAAATCCAGATATTTGAAATATTATTTATTCAGCTTATAAAATTTACTTGTGCATATTTCAAATCAATTAAATATACGAATTTCAAATGACTGAAATTCTGGGTCGTTACATTCTCCCCTACTTAAAAGAATTTCGTCCTCGAAATTACCAAGTAAGGAAAAGTCACAAAATCCATTAACTTTTAAAAAACAATTCGTTCAACTGGATATCAAATTCATTTAAACCTTTAATTTCTCCAAAATCATTCGTAAAACTTCTTATAAAAACTTTATTAAGTTTTAAATCATATATAGTTATCTTTTCAAAACCCACTATATCGTTTAACTTTTAACTCAAACTCAAAATTTAGATTTCACAAATTTTTCCAATTTTCCCAAAAAAATCCGCCAGCATCTCCTTTGCGTGGTTCGATCGTGGTACGATCACAACATATATATATCAAAAATATACATCTCATCATCAAGGATGAGGCAACTCGAAGGGAAAAAAGTGTAAAAGTACGATATGTAATCCGAGATATGTACCTTATATATTATTAGCGGGCATATACGGCTAATATAGCACGAAAGCGAGCTCCCAAAGCGAAGCAAGCGCCATACGCACCTACTAAATACTCAACAAACCATGATAAACATGTATATGTGAAAGTAGTATCAATATACAACATATACCAATACAACAACTATATATGCCGATATAGCAAATGCAATCAAATGCAACAAATCCAACCATCATATAACAATCATCCAACAAACATCCAATAAACCCATAACCAAATCCATATTCATTCACTTCTCATTAATATTCATTGAATTGATTTTTAATTTAATCACATTTGATTCATTACCACTGGATTTTATTAACATTCATTCATTCATATTCAATTAGTTTACATTCACTAATTTATATTCCAGTTTGTTCACTTCCAAATCAAATCAAATCAATTTCATTTCTATTTATTCTTACTTCACTTTCAATTTGAATTCAATTATTTTACTTTCAATCTCATTAATTCAATTCCATATGAATTTTTATTCAATCAACTAGCATCCATCTAACAATCAATGCATATCCAACATTACCAAATTAATTTACTTTACATTCATTCGGTTTGGTTCAACACTTTTAATTCCAATTGGTTTAATATTCAATTGGCTTTCATTTAATTATTCAATTCACAACTTCTTAACTTAAGTTTTATTCAATTCTTAACAACAACATTTTCTAATCTATGTTTATTCCCTAATTCACTTTTACAATTAAAGTTGAATTTCATAATATAACTCAAGTTCATATTCATTTTATTTCACTTTATTAATTTACTTCAATACCAAATCAACTTCATTTAACATCACTTATGTTATATTTCATTTCGTTCTCACTTTATAAGTTATACAACTTATTTATTTATAATTCCAAATTCATATTATATAATCACTTATCTCTTAAGCTTATATTCTTACTTCAATTTACTTAGCCTTCCTTTAGTTAAATTTCAAATCATATATTTTATTAAGCTAACTCCAATTCTATTTTAACTTAACCAAAGTTAAAATTTTATTTCATATTTTAAGTCCAAAACTCGTTTCACTTATTTTTATCAATTTTAATTTGGATTTTAAATCAAATTTGTTTATCGAAACAAAACTTTAATTTCAATTTATTATTGGTAGCAAATCCATCACATAGAAACTCGAAAATGATATTGATGATGCTACAGTCATCACCCTTATTATTTCCCAGCAACAGTAGTGAATTCAGTACTTTCTATTCTTTTAATTTTTTTTTTATATTTATAAATCACATTTAAAATTCTTTACTTATATGACTTCACTATTCACTTTACTTATATAAGATCATTTCAAATTTATTTATCTTATCTTGATTTATAATAATATAACATTTTTAACTTTTGAAAAATATCTTTCAAAATAAACGGGATTCAAAATTTTCAAATTCTTAGTTTAAATCCATTTTTATTTACAACTTATATTTATAAATATACTCATATAGTTTTACTTCTTATATATAAGATTATTTCAAAATTGTAAGTCATTTTAATTATAATTCCATACTATATAATTCATTTGCTTATATAATTTCATTCTTTTACAATTGTTACTTTTATTTAGATTATTCAAACATCTTTATTAACTTTTATATATTTACATTTTCAAACAACCAAACAATCAATTTATATACACTTTAATAATTTCAAAAAAATTTATTTCCTTTGTATATAAAATATAACCGAGGTAAAATTATTTCATTTACCCAATTTAAAATGATACTATGTCAACTTGCCTCATTTAAGTATTTAGAAATCCCTATCGATAATATGACGTCCCACATACCGACCAGAATTCACAAGCAGCTCAACGGATAAGCAAACATAATATACAACATTTTATATTCACTAAAATATGCGCTCATATATATAATACACTCAAACTCAATCTAGGTTGATACTGTCCCTATCTATACCGAGTACACATCAAAGCTTAGGAATATACAAAATCTAAGCTTTGATACCAGCTGTGACGATCTAGGCTTTGCAATCATCGATAGTGGATAAACTCCACCGTAGCTCACATGGTGTAATATCCCGGAATTTTTGACAATATCAATTTAATAATCTGTATTAAAAATTAAATTGATATCGATAATTTTGTTAATAGTAATTCAAATTGATTTAATAATTTTCCTTTAATAAATATTAAATTGGTAGATTTTATCTTTTAAAGCTAATAAATTGGTTTCTATTTATAATATAAATATATAGTTTATATTGTAAATAGATTAGCTTTGTTTTAAATCTAATAAATAAAGCATATTTTCTAAGTATTTGTGTTATTTGAAAATTTGTTTTTATTTAATATAAAGCTTTCCAAAGTTATTAAATAAATAATCTTGGTTTGAATTTAATAAATGAATCTTGATTTAAAATTCTAATATATATATATATATATATATATATTAATAATTTGGAAATTTTGATTTAATTTAATATTAAGTTTTTCAAAGCTATTTAATAAATAAATATATGATTTTCAAATTGTTAAGAAAGATGTTTAAATGTTTAAAATGATTTTGGCTTAAGTTTTAAATTTAAATGAATTAACAAAAAGAGTTGTTTTGTTTTATTTTTAAAATATAGCTTAATCAAATAAGTAATTTATTAATAAAGATATAATTTCTTTTATAATTATTTTAATTTAATAACGAGTCATTTCTAAAAACAATATTCATAATGTATTGTTTTTACAATTGGATTTTTAATAAAAATAGCATTGTTATTTCAAATTTAATTTGTATATATAATTTGATTTTTAAATATTAGATTTTCGAATTTGATTTGAATATAAAGTTTTAAAATCCAAGGTATAGATTTTTAATTGTTTGGATTTCTAAATATATGCATAAGCTTTTATTCATAAGTATAATTAGTTTATTTCTTTTGAAATTATCTATACATATATATATAAATACTAATCAAGTAATTCATTTAAGCTTAATCTTGTATTAATCTTTCATTAAACATTTAAATTAAATACTAACTACTTTAAAAAGACAAGTGTTGTTTTCCTAAGCATCATTTAACAAATGTTAAAAGATAAACTTTCAAATGTGACAAATGTTGAAATTATTTACATGTGGCCTCTTTAATTTGTTTTTCTTTTATTTAATAAAATCAGAAAATTTGCCTATATAAACATACATTTTTCACTCTTATTGCTTTTTCTCATTTTCTAATCAAAGTTAAGAAAACAAATCTAAAAACCAGAAAACCATTTTCAGATTCAAGATCAAACTAAAAATCACTTTCCTGCAAATCAAACTCCTCATTTATCAATTCTGAAACCACTTCCCTGTAAACAAATCTTCAAAACCCAAAATCGGTTTGCAAAACTCTTTAGATCAAAATCTAAATCCCAGTAACCATCTTCAAAACATGTACCTGAAAACTAAAGCAAAACAAACTCCTCAATTTCAAATCTGTAGCCTGCATTTTCCAAACCATGCACCTGCCATTTTCAAACAAAAAAGAAAATTTGCATTTTCTGTAATCTGGAAAATTGGTTCTACAAACAAACCTGCATTTTTAAGGCAACTCAGGATCTAAGAGTTCAAAGGTTTTTTCAAAATCTGGAATTTTGTCTCTGCATGCAAATGCCTTCAGCAACTCAATTTCAAAAGCTTTTTCAAAAATCTGGGAAGCTCTGTTCTGCATCTTCAAAAGAGTAACTTTTAAATTTTAAACTATAACTTAGGTTGCATGCTAGTATGGTTGAATATAAATAAGTATTGCATGTGTATGGATAAAAATCTGATGTGAATATTATTTGTATGCATACTAAATATATGTATTATGCTCTGTCTTGTTTTTCAGGCTAAATTTTTATTTAAAAATCATTATCACATGATCTAGTGTTAATAGGATCTGATAATTAAAAAAATATTGTTTGTTTTAGCATAGGCTAAGTTTTAAACATTTAAGTAAGTTAAATAGAAGTCTGTTTGTCTCTGTAAAACATAAAACATCTGTGCATGTTTGATAATATCAAAACTCAAACCTTTTAAATTGTAAATCCAGTATTATAAATTGAATACAAAAATCAAAACATTATTTTTAAAACAAAAATTATGATTTTTAGTAAAGAGGTTAGAGAGCAGTTCTAGGTTCATCAGAAAGTGGAAATATGGGTATTTCTGATGATCTTTGTATCTGGAGAGGTCGGAATTTTGGATATTGATGAAGGAGTGTTTGTAGTTAATGGAAAAAATGTTAGTTGGTGTTGGAATTCATGGTGGAAGTTGCGACAGTGAAATCACTTCTAGAACAATAGTTTTGACTTAAAATGATGAATCAATCGCTACGGGTTGTTCAGTGGATCGAGTGCTTCAGGGTTTAGGGAGATGGAAGCTTGGACATATTCAAAGTCAGGGCCGGAAATGTAGTACTTCTGGTGATCGGAGGATGAACGACGAAGGATTTCCAGGTTTTGGGGTTGATGATGTTCAGTTGTTCTAGGTTTTGGGAATTGGGTGTTCGATTTTGATTTCTGGGTGTAGGACTCGAATTGATGATCGTGGTGGGTTGCTGGGTCCATTTCTGATGTGTAGCGATCATCGCCGATGATCAATGGTGGCCGGAGCCACCGTGCATGTGCACGGTGAAGTGTTTTGTCTAATGATGATGGATTTTGGGTGTTTCGAGTTGATGATGTAATTGACTCGAAGTAGCCTATTGTTTTGCTCGGGGAAGTAGGGTATTGGACTCGAAGCATATAGGATGTGCCTCGGGTTAGTTAATTTAACAGGTTTCAACAGAAACCTGATGTTTGGTTTTTAAATTTTAAAATAAAATTTAAAAGCTGAGTTTAAAATGAAAGTAAGTTTTAAATAAGTTTTAAATCTAGTTCTTCAATCTAGAGTTTAAGTTTAAAATCTCAGTTTTCAAATAAGGTTAAGTTTTTAAATTTGAATTGATTTAACTACTTTAAAAAGGGTTAAGTGGTTTGTATTTTAAAAATGAAGTTTTAAATTGCAGATAGGTTTTTAAATCTAAAGATTTATCTGGAATCAAAATTTAATATGCATTCCAATTTTGTAATAAAAAGAAGTTTTCAAATTTAAAATGTTTTGAACAAATTGAATATTAAAGTGTATTTTTAACTATGGTTTGAATTTAAACATAAATTTGGTTTTAAATTTCTTTTAAACTTCTTTATAAAATGAATATTTCTTTAACATGTGAATTAAAGATTTTTGATTTGTCTTTAAGCTTTGTTTAAAGTCAATTTGCATTCATTTTTAAATCTTAAATTTAAAATGAAATTTGAAAGAAAAGTTTAAAGTAAATTGATTTCAAATATTTTGTTAATGACACTTTAGTCATAATTAAGAATGTTTTTATCTTAAAATAAAATTAATATTTAATGTTTTGAAATTAATTTAATTAATGAGATAATTAAGGAATAATTAATTATTTTAATTAATTAATTGATTAAGGATTAATAAATAAGTGATTAAGGATTAATCTATTTGTAAATAAAGATCATTAATTAGATTATTAATTAATGATTAAAGATTTATTAATTAAATAATTAAGTTATAACCAAGGGTAATTAATTAAATAATTAAGGATTAATTAAGTTACAGTTAACACTTAATTAATTAAATAATTATGGATTAATTAATGGATTATTAGAGATAAATTAAATTGTAATTAACAATGGTTAATCTAAGTTAATTACTTAATGGAAGTAATTAAAGAATGGTTAATGAAGGTCATTAATTAGGATTATTTAATAATTAATTAATGTGATTAATTTTAATAATTAATTAGGATTAATTAATTTAATGATAATCATTTGTGAATTGTTTAAGTGTAATCACTTAATGGAAGGAATTAATTACTTAATGTAATTAATTGAATTTAATGGGATTAGTTTGAATTAATTATTTAAGTTTAATTAATTTTTAACACTGAATGGTTTGATGATAATTACTTAAGGTAATTAACGGATTGGAAATTACTTAGTAAAGTAATTTAGGGTAATCACTGGATGTAATTAATGGAAGATGGTTTAATCATGTAAGTAATTTGGCTTAAATTACTTTGTAATTAATCAAGGGATTAATTAAGAAATTAATTAGGGAATAATTAATGAAGTAATTAAGGTTATTTAATTACTAAATGTGATTAATCGTTGAGGGATTAATAATTATGGTTTAATTTAGATTAATTACTTAATGTAATTAATTTAAAAAAAGTAATTAATTAAAATGTAATTAGGGATCATTAATTAATACAATTAATGATGTAATTAAAGTTTATTAATTAAGATTAATTAATCAATGATAAGTAATAAAAGGTAATTAATTAATGTAATTAATTAAGGATTAATTATAGTTAATTAATTAATTGAAGTAATTAAAGGTTAATTACTGTTTTTGGTTAAGGATAATTAATTTGAGAAATTAAGTAAAGGATAATTACAAATGTAATTAAAGGATAATTAATCAAGGGTGATTAATTAAGGTGATTTATTTGAATGATTAATTAATTGATTGTAATCGATTAAATGGTTATGTAAGCAAGATTTAAAATGATGAAGTAATTAATTTAATTTATTTTAAATTAATTAAAGATGAAGTAATTAATTTAATTCACTTTAAATTAATTAGAGATGGAAGTAATTAATTTAATTCATTTTAAATTAATTATAGTATGTTAAAGTAAATCATTGCTTATGTATGAATAGATGATATTGATTGCCTTGAATGCTTTGTGATCTCAGAAATGAGATAAGTAATGCGGTGTGATATGAATGCTTTGGTTGCATTGTGATGATAATATGGATTATCTATTTTGATGATAGTATGGATTATCTGCTTATAATGATACTGTGGATCATCTGTTTATTATGATAATGTTGATTATCTATTGTGGTTTGTGAATTATCTATCTGTGTGTATATAGATAATTGAATTGAATTTGTTTTAAACTTTAAAACAACTTGGCCTTAAAAGACACGTTTTGGATTTCGATGAGACCGGGATCGGGTTTCCATATTTGGATATCTGAAAACCACATCGATCCTAATTAACGATAGGTCGTGAATCTCAAGTGAAGATGAAGATTCAGAGTGCAAGGGTTATCGTCGTTAACTCTAAGGGTGATTCCAAAATGAGTGTAACGAGATAATGCCTTCGGTTTCGTTCGAACCTGGAATAAACTTGTATGGATTGAATTCTTTAAGAACATCGTTAGGTGGACGATGAGCATTCTAGTGATGTGTTCTATAAAGGTAATCGTAGCCTTAAGCCTCATCAACCAGGAATGGCTAAAACAGGGGAGGTGCAGCAAGGCTAAGTGGGTCATGCCCAAGTAGGACGAGATTTTCCCCTGTCTAGAGGTCCCTTTTATTTCGGCTGTGTGGGTAGTTGTTGAGCTCCAACTGCTGGGGTTGTCTTGTTCGGGACTGTCCAGTAAGGGATGGTTCCGGCCTTGTGTTGCAGGAGATTGGGAGTGATCCTCGGTACGTCGATCTAGGCCACGTACTGTGACAGGCGGTACCCTAGTAGCCCTGCCATTGTATGGAATCCAAAATCCAATAAGTGTCATCGGTTTTGATTGTATTACCCACTTTTGTGGCTAGTAGCTGGAATTTAATAGATGTAACAATTTCGGCTATTTTTTATTTACTTGAAAATCCTAGACCTATTATAATATCACTGGATTTCCTATCAAATGTTTTGGTTAGCGTAAGGTAAAAACTTTTCCATGTTTATGTGTGGGAAGTCTTATGTGATACTTTTCTTTTCAAAAAGGTTTTTGATAGTTAAGCAACCTCAACCTGTTACTCACACCAGATCCATGTCTAACCCAGAGTTTATCTTCTGTTTTCTTAAACTCTTGGGTACTCAAATTTTTACAAGTAGCCAAGGGATTCAGGTTAGCTTTGACGAATTGTGGAGGAGCAATGGAGCAGGAGGCTTCAGCGTGTAGATATATAGTTTTCCGCTGTGTCGGTTTCTCTGAGTAGTTTCCTTGTATTGTATTGTGTTTTATAACTAGACAGGTGTTTATAACTGTCTAGTATGTGATATGTAATCTGTGTAACTCTAATAATGGTTGTAAACAATGTAATATTTATGTTATTAATATAATTTATTCGTTCCGCTGTTGAGATTCTGATGTTGTTTCTTCTTTCTTATCTTTCTTTTCTCTTTTCTATCCCTTTCTTTCTTAAAGATGATGCGATTTTCAATGGAGAGAAAGTCGGGTCGTCACATTTGGTATCAGAGCGCTAGGTTGAGCGAATACCTAGGCTCTAGAGCGGTGTCTATTTTGAGAGAGCGTATTTGTAATTTTTAAATATATTTATATATATTTATTTCTACCTATCTATTGGGTTACCTGTTCAGGTTTTCCAATATAAGTTATCAAGGTAGATGGGGTAGTGGTGTGTGTAACACGACTACTACCATTGGTTGGAGTTTGAATGTTTGAGGTTGGAAGTGTATTTGTCGAGACTTTAGACCTAATACCGTCTCGAGTGAATTTTATAGTGGTGTACGGATTTCATCGATCTCTGAAGGAAACCTGTTAAGGTTCGGAGTCCATTTTTGAAGTTGGATGAGTAGAGTTTGGATCTGCTGGCTAGGCAAAAGCGAGTGATGGTATTTTGATACCTCAGGAAGTAGTAGCTGCATGATGAGATGCAGTGACCATGGATATTTCCGAAGATATTTCTTTGAAACAAGTTTAAGGAAGTAGGTGTGCTTCGGTGTTGTGGTTGTGTTCAGCATGGTGTTTCTGTTTGGTTTGAGGTCCAAGTTTCTCGAAGAGCTTTGGATTAGGAATTCTTTGGCATCTGTGTCAGCAGTGCAGCTCGGAGTGTTCTGTGTTGGCAGGAAGTTTTATGGCTGAGTAGTTTTCCTAAAGGAGGAGTTCAGAAGCAGCTGAGTAGATCCTTTTCTTCGATGGATTGGTTAGATAAGTGTAAGTTGTTCTGTTTGGTAAAGGGAGAACAGTTTTCTTTGGATTAGTCTGAGTTGATCGCAAAAGTGGCTTGCGATTGTTTGAGTGTTCTCTTGGGTTATCAGAGTTTTTTTTTCTGGATATCTTCAGAGTAGTCAGAGGTTTGTCCGCATCTGGAGATTGAGTTTCCTTATCGACTGGGATTCCAGGAATGGTACCAGTGGTTCAGTCTAGTAGAAAGATGGTTCTTAGAGATTGAGTTGGTGTAGCAGCTCAGGGTTTTGGAGAAACTTCTGATATTTTCTTTGTGGATCTGTTGAACCATATTTCTGGATGTGTTGTCTAGATTTTGTTCGTGTTCTTCATCGGCTTTCCATCTACTTCGGATCAGAGTTGTGCAGCGCAAGCAGTTTGGAAGTGCATCTGCTTTTCTTTTCAGGACAGGAGAAGTAAGTTAGTCTTCTGATATTTGAGGAGTAGAGTTTGAGTTCTTGATTTTGGTAGATCTTGAGGAGATCATTTTGTTGAGTTGTTTGGTCTAGTTTGTTTCTAAGAGGCATCAGCGAAGGTTGAGCTGATCAATAAGGTTGTAGGTAGCCCAGGATCGTCCGGAGACTTTTGTGGATAAGAGACGGAGGAATTTGGGTTCCGGGGTTGGAAATTTGATTTTGGATAAGTTTTTCTCCGATTAGGGAGCTATAAGTTTTGGATAAGGCTGGGAAGCTAGCTCTGAAGTATTTTGGATCTTTTCTGGATTCTTGTAAGGATAAGTGATTGATCTACCGGATTGAATTGCCAGTTTGGATAACTGGGATTCGATGAGTCTCACGTATCTCTGAGGGAATACGTGTATGATCTATCTCTGGTTTTGAAACCAGCAGTTCGGAGGTTTGGTTGTTGAGTCAGACTCGTCTGTAGTCTGATATCCTGTCGAGTTTTGTAGATATAGTTGAATAGGAGCCCTGTAGCTTAGTAGTTTCGATTGTTTGGATTCTGTAAAGCAAGTATCCCGGTATATATATATATATATATATATATATATATACTTGGGGAAACTCGAAGAAATTCTATCCAGAATTTTTCCTGGATAGTTAGATTTGTTTGATTGGATGAATCGATTACTATGGTTGTTAGCATATGTTTGATATATGCTTGTGTTTTAAAATTAAATCTTTAATGAGATTATTAAATTACCTTTGTTTTAAATTTCGGGGACGAAATTCTTTTAAGGGGGAAGGATTGTAATATCCCGGAATTTTTGACAATATCAATTTAATAATCTGTATTGAAAATTAAATTGATATTGATAATTTTGTTAATAATAATTCTAACTGATTTAATAATTTTCCTCTAATAAATATTAAATTGGTAGATTTTATCTTTTAAAGCTAATAAATTGGTTTCTATTTATAATATAAATATATAGTTTATATTGTAAGTAGACTAGCTTTGTTTTAAATTTAATAAATAAAGCATATTTGCTAATTCTAGTATTTGTAGTAATTTGAAAATTTGTTTTTATTTAATATATAGCTTTCCAAAGTTATTAAATAAATAATCTTGGTTTGAATTTAATAAATGAATCTTGATTTAAAATTCTAATATATATATATATATATTAATAATTTAGAAATTCAGATTTAATTTAATATTAAGTTTTTCAAAGCTATTTAATAAATAAATATATGATTTTTGAATTGTTAAGAAAGATGTTTAAATGTTTAAAATGATTTTGGCTTAAGTTTTAAATTTAAATGAATTAACAACAAGAGTTGTTTTGTTTTATTTTTAAAATATAGCTTAATAAAATAAGCAATTTATTAATAAAGACATAATTTCTTTTATAATTATTTTAATTTAATAATGAGTCATTTCTAAAAACAATATTAATAATGTATTGTTTTTACAATTGGATTTTAGCATTGTTATTTCAAGTTTAATTTGTATATATAATTTGATTTTTAAATATTAGATTTTTTAATTTCATTTGAATATAAAGTTTTAAAATCCAAGGTATAGATTTTTAATTGTTTGGATTTCTAAATATATGCATAAGCTTTTTTTCATAAGTATAATTGGTTTATTTCTTTTGAAATTATCTATACGTATATATAAATACTAATCAACTAATTAATTTGAGCTTAATCTTGTATTAATCTTTCATTAAACATTTAAATTAAATACTAACTACTTTAAAAAGACAAGTGTTGTTTTCCTAAGCATCATTTAACAAATGTTATAAGATAAACTTTCAAATGTGACAAATGTTGAAATTATTTACAAATGGCCTCTTTAATATATTTTTCTTTTATTTTATAAAATCAGAAAATTTGCCTATATAAACATACATTTTTCACTCTTACTGCCTTTTCTCATTTTCTAATCAAAGTTAAGAAAACAAATCTGAAAACCTGAAAACCATTTTCAGATTCAAGATCAAGCAAGAAATCACTTTCCTACAAATCAAACTCCTCATTTATCAAATCCGAAACCACTTCCCTGTAAACAAATCTTCAAAACCCAAAATCAGTTTGCAAAATCTTTAGATCAAAATCTAATCCCAGTAACCATCTTTAAAACATGTACCTAAAAACTAAAGCAAAACAAACTCCTCAATTTCAAATCTGTAGCCTGCATTTTCAAAACCATGCACCTGCCAGTTTCAAACAAAAAAGCAAATCTGCATTTTCGGTAATCTGGAAGATTGGTTCTACAAACAAACCTGCATTTTTAAGGCAACTCAGGATCTAAGAGTTCAAAGGTTTTTTTTCAAAATCTGGAATTTTGTCTCTGCATGCAAATGTCTTCAGCAACTCAATTTTCAAAGCTTTTTCAAAAATCTGGGAAGCTCTGTTCTACATCTTAAAAAAATTAAAAAAAATAGGTGAGTAACTTTTAAATTTTAAATTATAACTTAGGTTGCATGCTAGTATGGTTGAATATAAATAAGTATTGCATGTGTATGGATAAAAATCTGATGTGAATATTATTTGTATGCATACTGAATATATGTATTGTGCTCTGTCTTGTTTTTTAGGCTAAATTTTTATTTAAAAATCATTATCACATGATCTAGTGTTTAATAGGATCTGATAATTAAACAAATATTGTTTGTTTTAACATAGGTTAAGTTTTAAACATTTAAGTAAGTTAAATAGAAGTCTGTTTGTCTCTGTAAAACATAAAACATCCGTGCATGTTTGATATATCAAAACTCAAACCTTTTAAATTGTAAATCCAGTATTATAAATTGTAACGACAAGCTATTTTCAACCATTCGCATCCGCCCATGTCGGACTTGAATTGCTCAAAATACCGAATTGTAAAATAAATTTGGCAAAACACAGCATAAATAGTAAATAAATAAATCATAGATCACAGACACAGAGTAATAAATGCAGCGGAAGCAAAAAGATAGTAGTTCATGAAGCTACTATATAAATACATCAGAGTTATACAAGATACAACAGAAGTATAACATGATAAACAAGCACAATCTGAATGCATCAGCGGAATCAACTAAATAACTGCAATAAATAGAATACTGAAATTGAAATGATGGCTGGATCTTCAAGCAAGGCTCCAGCTCCAAAGGTGAGTCTCTAATGCTGTTTCACTCATACTGACCTGAGCGTAAAGCAAAACACAAAATACTCGAGCCAGGACATACATACTTATACAATGTAAACCAACTCAAGTGAACTGTAATATAAGGTACAAGTAACTTAAAGGATGCTTGGGACCGCCCATCCTCTAAGGATCCGTTAAACTATTTACTATGTAGTAATATTTCGCTATTACAATAATGTCTATAGTAAAATAAACTTACTTTTTAATAGCGTTGAGGGGTTGCGCATATATCCCTTAACACGTAAAAAAATCAAAAGTGGCCACCAAATCAATCCAAAAGTCAGAGTATAATATCGAAGGGATGTGTCTGATCAGAGGAATGACCTCATTGGCCCGAGATCGCTCCTTTTTTAGCCACCTTATGCCAATTCACGGGAGTTGGGTCCACGTATATACCTCAAAGGAACGTCGCCACCATCCTACTTCATTCTGGAATCTCCACCGCGTACACGGTTGTTAAAGTGGTTTTCGGAGTTGGCAGACTTTATGAAAACTTCTGATCCCGGTCTCTTTAACAACCAAACGTTATTATAACCCATGAATATTTATTTTGAAATCATTTATACTTTCAAAACCAAACTAGCATATCCATTTCAAAATCACATCATTTCTTTCAAACTACTATATACTTTCAAAACCATATCACAATAGTATCATTTCCATTTCAAAAATAATCCAATAATATATCATTTAAATAAAATCCAAATTTCCAAATCATTGAATATTTCCTTCAATTTATTAAACTTGAAATATTCTTTTAAATTATCATAGCATTTTGGAAATGTTACTTTAAGAAATCATAGCATTTTTGGAATGTAACACTTTCCACTTTAACATTTTATATAATCAAAGTATTTATATGCTTACAAATTTAACATGGTCATTTTATCATAGCCTTATAGTTAAATAAACTTTTCTACTGTGATACCCAATTTAAAGCTGAAATTCTTATGTTAACTTAAAAGTACCTTATTAACCTACACTATTATTACAATAAAGAAACTTTATTATTTTAATCATTTAAAATATGCCATTTACATAAATTAAAACTTGCATATCCAATGTACATTATCAACTTACATTTTATTATTTCAGTAAGTAACATTTATCATTTTAATCAATTTAAAATACACCGTTACATTGATTAAAACTTACATGTCAAATGTACGTTTTAATTTACATTTATTACAATAAAGAGCATTTATCAGTTTAATCAATATTTCACTAATTAAAACTTATATCCTCAAATGTACGTTTTAATTTACATTTCTATTATAGTAAAGAGCATTTATTAATTTAATCAATACCGCACTAATTAAAACTTTACATGTTTCTTTCATTAATTAGGACTTTACACGCTTCTTTCACTAATTAAAACTTTACATGTTTCTTGCATTAATTAAAAACTTTACACGTTTCTTTCATTAATTAAAACTTTACATGTTTCTTGCATTAATTAAAAACTTTACATGTTCTCTCATTAATTAGGACTTTACACGTTTCTTTCATGAATTAAATCTTTACATGTTTCTTGCATTAATCAAAAAATTTACATGTTCTTTCATTAATTAGGACTTTACGCGTTTCTTTCATTAATTAAAACTTTACATGTTCTTTCATTAATTAGCAATTTACACGTTTCTTTCATAAATTAAAACTTTACATATTTCTTTCGTATTTGTTATTACAATGCAAACATTTATTGTATTAATCACTTAAAATATAAATTAAACTTACATCTCGCATGTATGTTTAACTTACATTTTTCCATTTTAAAGTCATAGCTATTTATCTTGTAAAACATAACATTTCACAAAAGAATATTTATCATAGTTAATATAACAATCAAATTCTTTACAAATTTATTCATTTAGACATCAATTCAACTATGATTCCAAGTTAAATAAACTTATTACAAAATGTCCCATAAAAATATATTTCATTTTATTTATTCAAAACTACATTTATTTATTATACAAAATATGTCCATTTCAGGAAATAACCTTTATTAAAATTACTAGGTTAAATTTAAGATTCCAAATTAAATCGAACTTAATTATTAAGTTATTAATCATAAATAAGACTCTTTAAATTCCATTTAAAACCAATTAACTTATAAAAAATTGAACTTATAGAAAAATAATATTTGTTTACACTTTAAAGCGTTAAATCAAATTAAGTTAAAAATTTCATACATTATTAATTCCAAAATACTTAATAACTTTCACAAAATATTTGAAATATTTAATAAATTTTTAGGAAAATATCATTTAAAAGTATAATCATGGGTCTGTATAATATTTTCTAACCTATATCAAGTGATACAGATATGTATCATTTCAATCCGTATTTAAAAAGAAAAATCCATGTTCTATCATTTCAAACCAGCAATCCAAGTTAAATAAATATAATAAAAATCACTCGAGCCTATCATTTCAGCCCATAATGATTTTTTCTTATTCTAAAGTCCGTTCGGGTATGTATCATTTCAACCCATAGTGATAGGGAACTTGCAGTGGTGATTAACAGAAATAAAATAACAGTATACATATAATATCATAACAAATGATGTAACAAATATATAAACGGCATTTATCATCATGTAATCATAACACAGGCATATATGAATGACATATCAATATCTACAGATTCACTTGTCATTTTTTCACAAAAATTTAAGTATATATGTCTAGAGTGATAAAAACTCACACCCTTTTAAACTAGAATCGACAAATTCAGAAAAAAATCCAAACCCCACAAAGCACGAAAAAGCACGAAAAAGCACGACAAAGCACAATGCAAACTTGAGTGGATGAAGAGTCAGATCCAAATCTTGTATGCAAACAAATATTATATACATAAGAATATGATTCAATACAAAACAATAGATGTTAAAACAATGGAAAAATAAATGAATCAAAGTGACATAACTTGCCTTAATAAACCAATGGCTTGGCTGCACTACATATGGGTTCAACCATCATCTTATATTGCTTGGTCATGATGGTTAGAGGTGTGCTAGAGGCCAGAGGCCGAGTATAAGCATAAAGAACAAAGAAGAAACAAAAAGAGAAAAAGATAGAAGAGGAAGAGAAGCCATGGATCTAGAGCTTGAATATAATTTTCTTTCACGCAAATGCTAATGAGAAGTTTTGGGAAGTTTTTATGCGTGATGGGCAAGAGAAATTCATGGCTAGATTAAAGGAACGAACGACTAAGGTAAGTAATAAAGAGGTTATGCAATAAAAGACAAGATTTTGAATGGTTTGGAAAATAAAATGGCAACAAATCCTTGATGCATTAAATAAAAAAATTCCTTTCTTTCAAGAGATGAAATGAGAAATGGAATAAAATAAGATATGTTTGAGGAGTTTTGTACGTGAATGATAAAGGGAAATAGATGACTATATAAGAAAAAAACAGCTAAGGAGTTATGAATGCTAGGGAAACGGAAAGGCATAAGTTAAGGAGGAAGAAACGTACAGTATATTTTATTTTTAAATGCAAATGGAAAAAAATGAGAGATGGGAAATAATTTTTTTGTACGTGAATTTTCAACTTGATATGCAAGGCTATGAGTAGAGTAATTCATGGTTAGGAATGAGGAGGAAACGACTAGAAAATAATAAAGGCCATGCAAATGAAAAAGGCAAGAGTTTAAACGATGAAACGTATGCCTCTTAAATTACTCCAAGCCATTTTTTGCATACATTTCTTTCTAGAAATGAAATGTGAAATAAATGTGTACGTGAATTATGAAGTAGAGTGGATGGAAAGAAAAGATTTGAATGGCTAAAGAGGAGTAAATGACAGGAAAACAAAAAGGCTGGAAAAAAAGGCAAGAAATAAGGAGAAAGAAACATATATATATTTATATATTATTAAATGCAATTGAAAAGAGGATATTTTGAGATGTTTATACATGATTAATAAGAGAAATTCACGGCTATAAATGGTGAATGGTTAGGGTAAGTAATAAAGAGGGTAGTAAATAAAAAGGCAAGCATTAAAGAAACGTAACGCATGTCTCCTTTATTTCTTCCAAGCCTTTTATGAAAAGATATACGTACAAGTAAAATCTAACAAATAAAGTTTAGATAAACAAAATAGTAAAAATAAAGTAAAATAACATAGAAAATAAAATATAGAAATGCGCATAGAAAAATAGAAATTGAAATACAGGAAATAACTACGTGTAAAACGCTGTAATTTATCTAATTAAAAAAGTATAACTCGGAATTTAACGAAACGAAAAGCAGAATAGATATCATAAATATATTCTGCTTCAAAGAAAAAGATTAGAATTTAAAAATTCAATTTTTTTTTAAATTTAAACTAAAAATTCAAATTTTGACCAGATATAAAATTTTCGAAAATCGTTTATTTATTGCATTTGGAAAATAAATTACAAACAAATTCCAAACTTACATTGGAAAAATTCTAAAAATTCACTTTTAAATGATTTAAAAATAAAAATTTCAAATAAAAATTTAATTAAAAATGTTCACATAATTATGGGTTGTTACACTCTCCCCCACTCAAAACTTTTCGTCCCCGAAAAGGAACGTGGCATGGAAAATAGGGACAACAGATAGAATGAGATAGAATTAAGACAATATAAAAAAAAGATTGAAATTATACCTGGTAACAGTCGTTATAAGTAAATTCAACAAGATGGAGATGATCTTTCCAAGATCCTCTGTAATCAAGGACACAAGCACGAAGAAGATTCTTGAAAAGTTTTCCAAAAGAGATTGGTAAACGTATTTTGGGAGGAAGAACTACGGATCGAACTTTAGAAGATAAGATCAATTTGGAATTCAATTCCCCGCTTAGGATGCAGGAGAATAAATAAGATGATAAATTTTAAAACCATGAAAGTTTCAACTTAAATTAATAATTGATCTCATCCATTTGATTTTTCTAAGTTAATTAAATCTTATCTATCTATAATTTCATTATCTTATCACCCAATTAACAATTTCTAAAATCGTGAATTTGATATCATTTATTACACTCAAAATTTTATTCAATAAGTTTCATTCTTCTTTATTCTATATGGTTATTACATTTATTCCACTTAATATATGTCTAATCGCATATATTGAGCATACTTACACTTATTATGACTTACTCCAGTTTATTTATAAATTCCTTTAACATCACTTTATATTGTATATTATTCAATTAACTTTTTATTCTATTTACCTTTATTAATCCTTTTATAACTAAATTTTAAGTGTATGACATTTATTATAAACACTCAAATTTTATTTATAAAATCCTTTTATATTGTATATTATTCCAATTACATAGTTGACTTTCAAATAATTTAGGTAAGTTATAACGGAAATGCAATAGAATATTATACAAATAAAGTTTTCTAATTCAATTATTTCAACTTAAATATTTATTAAAAAATTTTGGTTCATTTTATAATTGAAAACATTCTTTAAGGTAAATTTAAGAATTACATTTCTGATTAACTTCAAACCATTTAGAGGTAAATAAATATATATACAATATATATCAAATCAAATTTAAATCATATATCCATATATATATATATATATATATATATATTATAAATAAATTCATATTTTTGAAATTCAAATCAATTAAATTTTCAAAGAAAAACAGTAGCAAAGGTACAGAATGGTCTCTTCACTTCGAAACTCGAAAATGAATGTCGATGATGCTGCAATCATTACCGAAATTATTTTCCAGCGACAAGAGAAGGGCACTGATTCAAACATTAAAAATTCTTTGAAAACAATCTCTATTTGGAAAACACTTTAAATGATATATCTTTTTAAACTTTAAAAACCCATGTTTGAAACCATCGCAAAATAAATTCTCAAGTTCTTGATTTAGATTCATTTTAATTTCCAAATTTATTTATAGCTATGTTTTATAGTTCAGTTATTTATATAGGAGACAAAAGTCAATGGTTACAAGATATATATAAAGTCAAATATTATTTCTTAATAACTTATTCAATTAATTATCAGAATTCAGAAAATCAAACTCATATATAATATAATTATACAAAATTTATCATTTACTAAATTTTGAAATCAATATGGTGTCAGTTTATTCGGTTCAAGTGTTTTGGAAATCCTATCGATAGCGTTGATCAAACATATCGATCGGAAACCCAAATCAACATCAACAACTCAAACAACACAATAAAAAAACATTTTAAATATAGGTTTACAAAGCAAGAATAGGGATTCAAATTTGATTGACTCAAATCAAGAGAATTCTAATTCGAAGATAAGTTGGAAACAAAAGATAAGATGATTAAATTGACAGAATAAGGAATGGATAAGCTTACATAAATCGCGAGCAACCTTAACCGGGTTAACCGTGACTTTAAGAATAGATCAATGTGGAATTCTGAGGTAATTCTACATTAGATATTAAGGAATAGAATTCGAAATAACATGAGGACTAGCATCTACACCGAGTATATATATAAATCTCTCGTGAATCAATGCAGATTGCAAAGGAGTTTCACCCCTTTACAAGTCATCTGAATGTTGATGAGACCGCCAATTCGTTATAAAGATCATTTGAAGTAGAGTGATGGGATACTCCAGAATCAAAAGAAGAAGAATAGTGAGGGACGAGAATGAATTTTGAAAGCGCAGGGAACGTTCCAAAACTCAAAAGAAACCCAAGTGAAAAAGGAAGAAATTCAACTCAAATGAAAGTGATTCTGTAAATAAATTTACCATATATGCTAATTTTTCCTAGAGCCAAAGCTCTGGTACCAAATGTAACGATACGCTATTTTCAACCATTCGCATCCGCACATGTCGGACTTGAATTGCTCAAAATACAGAATTGTAAAATAAATTTGGCAAAACACAGCATAAATAGTAAATAAATAAATCACAGATCACAGACACAGAGTAATAAATGCAGCGGAAGCAAAAAGGTAGTAGTTCATGAAGCTACTATATAAATACATCAGAGTTATACAAGATACAACAGAAGTTTAATATGATAAACAAGCATAATCTGAATGCATCACCGGAATCAACTGAATAACCGGAATCAATAGAATACTGAAATTGAAATAGATGGCTGGATCTTCAAGCAAGGCTCCAGCTCCAAAGGAGAATCTCTAATGTTGTTTCACACATACTGACCCGAGCGTAAAGCAAAACACAAAATACTCGAGTCAGGGCATACATACTTATACAATGTAAACCAACTCAAGTGAACTGTAATATAAGGTACAAGTAGCTTAAAGGATTCTTGGGACCGCCTATCCTCTAAGGATCCGTTAAACTATTTACTATGTAGTAATAATTCGCTATTATAATAATGTCTATAGTAAAATAAACTTACTTTTTAATAGCGTTAAGGGGTTACCCATATAGCCCTTAACACGTAACAGTCCTAGTAGTCCACCAGTATCAACGCATCTCCAGATTGGGAGACTACCCTAAAATACTCCATGGGCTACGGGAGAAAATCAAACTCGTACAAGGTGCTCTATGGTAGGTGACACGGCACAACTAGGCAATGCCAGGGTAGATATACCAATTACGCACACGGGCTGGTGGTAACGCGTAGCAGCTACTACCGCCCACCTCGAGCCACACCCCCAAATCAAAAAAATCAAAAGTGGCCACCGGTTCAATCCATAAGTCAGAGTATAATATCGAAGGGATGTGTCCGATCAGAGGAATGACCTCATTGGCCCGAGATCGCTCCTGTTTTAGCCACCTTATGCCAAATCACGGGAGTTGGGCCCACGTATATACCTCAAAGGAACGTCGCCACCTTCCTACTTCATTCTGGGATGTCCACCGCGTACACGGTTGTTAAAGTGGTTTTCGGAGTTGGCAGAGATTATGACAACTTCCGATCTCGGTCTCTTTAACAACCAAAACGTTATTATAACCCATGGATATTTATTTCAAAATCATTTATACTTTCAAAACCAAACTAGCATATCCATTTCAAAATCATATCATTTCTTTCAAACTATTATATACTTTCAAAACCATATCACAATAGTATCATTTCCATTTCAAAACTAATTCAACAATATATCATTTAAATAAAATCCAAATTTCCAAATCATTGAATATCTCCTTCAATTTATTAAACTTGAAATATTCTTTTAAATTATCATAGCATTTTGGAAATGTTACCTTATGGAATCATAGCATTTTTGAAATGTAATACTTTCCACTTTAACATTTTATATAATCAAAGTATTTATATGCTTACAAATTTAACATGGTCATTTTATCCTAGCCTTATAGTTAAATTAACTTTGTTACTGTAATATCCAATTTAAAGCTGAAATTCTTATGTTAACTTAAAAGTACCTTATTAACCTACATTATTATTATAATAAAGAAACTTTATTATTTTAATCATTTAAAATATTCCATTTACATAAATTAAAACATGCATATCCAATGTACATTATCAACTTACATTTTATTATTTCAGTAACATTTATCATTTTAATCAATTTAAAATACACTGTTACATTGATTAAAACTTACATGTCAAATGTACGTTTTAATTTACATTTATTACAATAAAGAGTATTTATCATTTTAATCAATATTTTACTAATTAAAACTTATATCGTCAAATGTACGTTTTAATTTACATTTCTATTATAGTAAAGAGCATTTATTAATTTAATCAGTACCACACTAATTAAAACTTTACATGTTTCTTTCATTAATTAGGACTTTACACGCTTCTTTCACTAATTAAAACTTTACATGTTTTTTGCATTAATTAAAAACTTTACACGTTCTTTCATTAATTAAAACTTTACATGTTTCTTGCATTAATTAAAAACTATACATGTTCTTTCATTAATTAGGACTTTACACGTTCTTTCATTAATTAAAACATTACATGTTCTTTCATAAATTAGGAATTTACACGTTTCTTTCATAAATTAAAACTTTACATATTTCTTTCGTTTTTGTTATTACAATACAAACATTTATTATATTAATCAATTAAAATATAAATTAAACTTACATCTCGCATGTATGTTTAACTTACATTTTTCCATTTTAAAGTCATAGCTATTTATCTTGCAAAACATAACATTTCACAAAAGAATATTTGTCATAGTTAATATAACAATCAAATTCTTTACAAATTTATTCATTTAGACATCAATTCAACTATGATTCCAAGTTAAATAAACTTATTACAAAATGTCCCCTAAAAATATATTTCATTTTATTTATTCAAAACTTCATTTATTTATTATACAAAATATGTCCATTTTAGGAAATAACCTTTATTAAAATTACTAGGTTAAATTTAAGATTCCAAATTAAATCGAACTTAATTATTAAGTTATTAATCATAAATACGACTCTTTAAATTCCTTTTAAAACCACTTAACTTATAAAAAATTAAACTTATAGAAAAATAATATTTCTTTACACTTTAAAGCGTTAAATCAAATTAAGTTAAAAATTTCATATATTTACAATTCCAAAATACTTTATAACTTTCAGAAAATATTTAAAATACTCAATAAATTTTTAGGAAAATATCATTTAAAAGCATAACCATGGGTCTGTATAATATTTTCTAACCTAGGTCAAGTGATACAGATATGTATCATTTCAATCCGTAATTTAAAAAGGAAAATCCAAGTTCTATCATTTCAAACCCGCAATCCCAAGTAAAATAAATACAACAAAAATCGCTCGAGCCTATCATTTCAGCCCATAATGATTTTTCCTTATTCTAAAGTCCGTTCGGGTACGTATCATTTCAACCCATAGTGATAGGGAACTTGCAGTGGTGATTAACAGAAATAAAATAACAGTATACATATAATATCATAACAAATGATGTAACAAATATATAAACGGCATTTATCATCATGTAATCATAACACAGGCATATATGAATGACATATCAATGTCTACAGATTCACTTGTCATTTTTTCACATGTAAGTATATATGTCTAGAGTGATAAAAACTCACACCTTTTTAAACTAGAATCGACAAATTCAGAAAAAAATCCAAACCCCACAAAGCACAAAAAAGCACGACAAAGCACAATGCAAACTTGAGTGGATGAAGAGTCAGATCCAAATCTTGTATGTAAACAAATATACAAAACTATAGATGTTAAAACAATGGAAAAATAAACGAATCAAAGTGACATAACTTGCCTTAATCAACCAATGGCTTGGCTACACTACATATGGGTTCAACCATTATCTTATATTGCTTGGTCATGATGGTTAGAGGTGTGCTAGAGGCCAGAGGCCGAGTATAAGCATAAAGAACAAAGAAGAAACAAAAAGAGAAAAAGAAAGAAGAGGAAGAGAAGCCATGGATCTAGAGCTTGAATATAATTTTCTTTCACGCAAATGATAATGAGAAGTTTTGGGAAGTTTTTATGTGTGATGGGCAAGAGAAATTCATGGCCAGATTAAAGGAATGAACGACTAAGGTAAGTAATAAAGAGGCTATGCAATAAAAGACAAGATTTTGAATGGTTTGGAAAATAAAATGGCAACAAATACTTGATGCATTTATTAAAAAAATTCCTTTCTTTCAAGAGATGAAATGAGAAATGGAATAAAATAAGATATGTTTGAGGAGTTTTGTACATGAATGATAAAGGGAAATAGACGGCTATATAAGAAAAAAACAGCTAAGGAGTTATGAATACTAGGGAAATGGAAAGGCATAAGTTAAGGAGGAAGAAACGTACAATATATTTTATTTTTAAATGCAAATGGAAAAAAATGAGAGATAGGAAATAATTTTTTTGTACGTGAATTTTCAACTAGATATGCAAGGCTATGAGTAGAGTAATTCATGGTTAGGAATGAGGAGGAAACGACAGAAAATAATAAAGGCCATGCAAATGAAAAAGGCAAGAGTTTAAACGATGAAACGTATGCCTCTTAAATTTCTCCAGGCCATTTTTTGCGTACATTTCTTTCTAGAAATGAAATGTGAAATAAATGTGTACGTGAATTATGATATGGAGTGGATGGAAAGAAAAGATTTGAATGGCTAAAGAGGAGTAAATGATAGGAAAACAAAAAGGTTGGATAAAAAAGGCAAGAAATAAGGAGAAAGAAACACATATATATATTAAATGCAATTGAATAGAGGATATTTTGAGATGTTTATACGTGATTAATAAGAGCAATTCACGGCTTTGAATGGTGAATGGTTAGGGTAAGTAATAAAGAGGGTAGTAAATAAAAAGGCAAGCATTAAAGAAACGTAACGCATGTCTCCTTGATTTCTTCCAAGCCTTTTATGAAAAGATATACGCACAAGTAAAATCCAACAAATAAAGTTTAGATAAACAAAATAGAAAAAATAAGGTAAAATAAAATAGAAAATAAAATATAGAAATGCGCATAGAAAAATAAAAATTGAAATACAGGAAATAACTACGTGTAAAACGCTGTAATTTATCTAATTCAAAAAGTATAACTCGGAATTTAATGAAACGAAAAGCAGAACAGATATCATAAATTTATTCTGCTTCAAAGAAAAAGATTAAAATTTAAAAATTCAAATTGTTTTAAAAATTTAAACTAAAAATTCAAATTTTGACCAGATATTAATTTTTCGAAAATCGTTTATTTATTGCATTTTGAAAATAAATTACAAACAAATTCCAAACTTTCATTGGAAAAATTCTAAAAATTCACTTTTAAATGATTTAAAAATCAAATTTTCAAATAAAAATTTAATTAAAAATATTCACAAAATTATGGGTTGTTACACTCCCGCACTCAAAACTTTTCGTCCCCGAAAAGGAACGAGGCATGGAAAATAGAGACAACAGATAGAATGAGATAGAATAAAGACAATATAAAAAAAGATTGAAATTATACCTGGTAACAGTCGTTATAGGTAAATTCAACAAGATGGAGATGATCTTTCCAAGATCCTCTGTAATCAAGGACACAAGCACGAAGAAGATTCTTGAAAAGTTTTCCAAAAGAGATTGGTAAACGTATTTTGGGAGGAAGAACTACGGATCGAACTTTAGAAGATAAGATCAATTTGGAATTCAATTCCCCGCTTAGGATGCAGGAGAATAAATAAGATGATAAATTTTAAAACCATGAAAGTTTCAACTTAAATTAATAATTGATCTCACCCATTTGATTTTTCTAAGTTAATTAAATCTTATCTATCTATAATTTCATTATCTTATCACCCAATTAACAATTTCTAAAATCGTGAATTTGATATCATTTATTACACTCAAAATTTTATTCAATAAGTTTCATTCTTCTTTATTCTATATGGTTATTACATTTATTCCACTTAATATATGTCTAATCGCATATATTGAGTATACTTACACTTATTATGCCTTACTCCAGTTTATTTATAAATTCCTTTAACATCACTTTATATTGTATATTATTCAATTAACTTTTTATTCTATTTACCTTTATTAATCCTTTTATAACTAAAATTTAAGTGTATGATATTTATTATAAACACTCAAATTTTATTTATAAAATCCTTTTATATTGTATATTATTCCAATTACATAGTTGACTTTCAAATAATTTAGGTAAGTTATAATGGAAATGCAATAGAATATTATACAAATAAAGTTTTCTAATTCAATTATTTCAACTTAAATATTTATTCAAAATTTTTGGTTCATTTTATAATTGAAAACATTCTTTAAGGTAAATTTAAGAATTACATTTCTGATTAACTTCAAACCATTTAGAGGTAAATAAATATATATACAATATATATCAAATCAAATTTAAATCATATATCCATATATATATATATATATATATATATTATAAATAAAGTCATATTTTTGAAATTCAAATCAATTAAATTTTCAAAGAAAAACAGTAGCAAAGCTACAGAATGGTCTCTTCACTTCGAAACTCGAAAATGAATGTCGATGATGCTACAATCATTACCGAAATTATTTTCCAGTGACAAGAGAAGGGCACTGATTTAAACATTAAAAATTCTTTGAAAAAAAATCTCTATTTGGAAAACACTTTAAATGATATATCTTTTAAAACATTAAAAACCCATGTTTGAAACCATCGCAAAATAAATTCTCAAGTTCTTGATTTAGATTCATTTTAATTTCCAAATTAATTTATAGCTATGTTTTATAGTTCAGTTATTTATATAGGAGACAAAAGTCAATGGTTACAAGATATATATAAAGTCAAATATTATTTCTTAATAACCTATTCAATTAATTATCAGAATTCATAAAATCAAACTCATACATAATATAATTATACAAAATTTATCATTTACTAAATTTTGAAATCAATATGGTGTCAGTTTCTTCTGTTCAAGTGTTTTGGAAATCCTATCGATAGCGTTGATCAGACGAATCGATCGGAAACCCAAATCAACATCAACAACTCAAGCAACACAATAAAAAAACATTTTAAATATAGGTTTACAAAGCAAGAATAGGGATTCAAATTTGATTGACTCAAATCAAGAGAATTCTACTCGAAGATAAGTTGGAAACAAAAGATAAGATGATTAAATTGACAGAATAAGGAATGGATAAGCTTACATAAATCACGGCCAACCTTAACCGGGTTAACCGTGACTTTAAGAATAGATCAATGTGGAATTCTGAGGTAATTCTACATTAGATCTTAAGGAATAGAATTCGGAATAACAAGAGGACTAGCATCTACACCGAGTATATATATAAATCTCTGGTGAATCAATGCAGATTGCAAAGGAGTTTCACCCCTTTACAAGTCATCTGAATGTTGATGAGACCGCCAATTCGTTATAAAATCATTCGAAGTGGAGTTATGGGTACTCCAGAATCATAAGAAGAAGAATAGTAAGGGCTAAGAATGAATTTTGAAAGCACAGGGAACGTTCCAAAACTCAAAAGAAACCCAAGTCAAAAAGGAAGAAATTCAACTCAAATGAAAGTGATTCTGTAAATAAATATGCTAAGTTTTCCTAGAGTCAAAGCTCTGGTACCAAATATAACGATACGCTATTTTCAACCATTCACATCCGCACATGTCGGACTTGAATTGCTCAAAATACAGAATTGTAAAATAAATTTGGCAAAACACAGCATAAATAGTAAATAAATAAATCACAGATCACAGACACAGAGTAATAAATGCAGCGGAAGCAAAAGGATAGTAGTTCATGAAGCTACTATATAAATACATCAGGGTTATATAAGATACAGCAGAAGTTTAATATGATAAACAAGCACAATCTGAATGCATCACCGGAATCAACTGAATAACCGGAATCAATAGAATACTGAAATTGAAATAGATGGCTGGATCTTCAAGCAAGGCTCCAGCTCCAAAGGAGAGTCTCTAATGCTGTTTCACTCATACTGACCCGAGCGTAAAGCAAAACAAAAAATACTCGAGTCAGGACATACATACTTATACAATGTAAACCAACTCAAGTGAATTGTAATATAAGGTACAAGTAACTTAAAGGATGCTTGAGACCGCCCATCCTCTAAGGATCCATTAAACTATTTACTATGTAGTAACGTTAAGGGGTTATATCCAATTAAAAACTTAAAGGATGCTTGAGACCGCCCATCCTCTAAGGTACAAGTAAAATAAACTTACTTTTTAGTAGCGTTAAGGGGTTACCCATATAGCCTTAACACGTAACAGTCCTAGTAGTCCACCCAGTATCAGCGCATCTCCAGATCGGGAGACTACCCTAAAATACTCCACGGGCTACGGGAGAAAACCAAACTCGTACAAGGCGCTCTATGGTAGGTGACACGGCACAACTAGGCAATGCCAGGGTAGATATACCAATTACGCACACGGGCTGGTGGTAACGCGTAGCAGCTACTACCGCCCACCTCGAGCCACACCCCCAAATCAAAAAAATCAAAAGTGGCCACCGAATCAATCCAAAAATCAGAGTATAATATCGAAGGGATGTGTCCGATCAGAGGAATGACCTCATTGGCCCGAGATCGCTCCTGTTTTAGCCACCTTATGCCAAATCACGGGAGTTGGGTCCACGTATATACCTCAAAGGAACGTCGCCACCTTCCTACTTCATTCTGGAATCTCCACCGCGTACACGGTTGTTAAAGTGGTTTACGGAGTTGGCAGAGATTATGACAACTTCCGATCCCAGTCTCTTTAACAACCAAACGTTATTATAACCCATGGATATTTATTTCAAAATCATTTATACTTTCAAAACCAAACTAGCATATCCATTTCAAAATCATATCATTTCTTTCAAACTATTATATACTTTCAAAACCATATCACAATAGTATCATTTCCATTTCAAAACTAATTTAATAATATATCATTTAAATAAAATCCAAATTTTCAAATCATTGAATATCTCCTTCAATTTATTAAACTTGAAATATTCTTTTAAATTATCATAGCATTTTGGAAATGTTACCTTATGGAATCATAGCATTTTTGGAATGTAATACTTTCCACTTTAACATTTTATATAATCAAAATATTTATATGCTTACAAATTTAACATGGTCATTTTATCGTAGCCTTATAGTTAAATAAACTTTGTTACTGTAATATCCAATTTAAAGCTGAAATTCTTATGTTAACTTAAAAGTACCTTATTAACCTACATTATTATTACAATAAAGAAACTTTATTATTTTAATCATTTAAAATATGCCATTTACATAAATTAAAACTTGCATATCCAATGTACATTATAACCTTACATTTTATTATTTCAGTAAGTAACATTTATCATTTTAATCAATTTAAAATACACCATTACATTGATTAAAACTTACATGTCAAACGTACGTTTTAATTTACATTTATTACAATAAAGAGCATTTATCATTTTAATCAATATTTCACTAATTAAAACTTATATCGTCAAATGTACGTTTTAATTTACATTTCTATTATAGTAAAGAGCATTTATTAATTTAATCAATACCACACTAATTAAAACTTTACATGTTTCTTTCATTAATTAGGACTTTACACGCTTCTTTCACTAATTAAAACTTTACATGTTTCTTGCATTAATTGAAAACTTTACACGTTCTTTCATTAATTAAAACTTTACATGTTCCTTGCATTAATTAAAAACTTTACATTTTCTCTCATTAATTAGGACATTACACGTTTCTTTCATAAGTTAAAACTTTACATGTTTCTTGCATTAATTAAAAACTTTACATGTTCTTTCATTAATTAGGATTTTACACGTTTCTTTCATTAATTAAAACTTTACATGTTCTTTCATTAATTAGGAATTTACACGTTTCTTTCATAAATTTAAACTTTACATATTTCTTTCGTTTTTGTTATTACAATACAAACATTTATTATATTAATCAATTAAAATATAAATTAAACTTACATCTCACATGTATGTTTAACTTACATTTTTTGCATTTTAAAGTCATAGCTATTTATCTTGCAAAACATAACATTTCACAAAAGAATATTTGTCATAGTTAATATAACAATCAAATTCTTTACAAATTTATTCATTTCGACATCAACTCAATTATGATTCCAAGTTAAATAAACTTATAACAAAATGTCCCCTAAAAATATATTTCATTTTATTTATTCAAAACTACATTTATTTATTATACAAAATACGTCCATTTCAGGAAATAACCTTTATTAAAATTCCTAGGTTAGATTTAAGATTCCAAATTAAATCGAACTTAATTATTAAGTTATTAATCATAAATAAGACACTTTAAATTCCATTTAAAACCAATTAACTTATAAAAAATTGAACTTATAGAAAAATAATATTTCTTTACACTTTAAAGCGTTAAATAAAAAGTTAAAAATTTCATATATTTACAATTCCAAAATACTTTATAACTTTCAGAAAATATTTAAAATACTTAATAAATTTTTAGGAAAATGTCATTTAAAAGTATAACCATGGGTCTGTATAATATTTTCTAACCTAGGTCAAGTGATACAGATATGTATCATTTCAATCCGTAATTTAAAAAGAAAAATCCAGGTTCTATCATTTCAAACCCGCAATACCAAGTAAAATAAATACAATAAAAATCACTCGAGTCTATCATTTCAGCCCATAATGATTTTTCCTTATTCTAAAGTCCGTTCGGGTATGTATCATTTCAACCCATAGTGATAGGGAACTTGCAGTGGTGATTAACAGAAATAAAATAACAGTATACATATAATATCATAACAAATGATGTAACAAATATATAAACGGCATTTATCATCATGTAATCATGACACAAGCATATATGAATGACATATCAATGTCTACAGATTCACTTGTCATTTTTTCACAAAATATAAGTATATATGTCTAGAGTGATAAAAACTCACACCTTTTTAAACTAGAATCGACAAATTCAAAAAAAAAAATCCAAACCCCACAAAGCACGAAAAAGCACGACAAAGCACAATGCAAACTTGAGTGGATGAAGAGTCAGATCCAAATCTTGTATGCAAACAAATATTACATACATAAGAATATGATTCAATACAAAACAAGAGATGTTTAAACAATGGAAAAATAAACGAATCAAAGTGACATAACTTGCCTTAATCAACCAATGGCTTGGCTACACCACATATGGGTTCAACCATCATCTTAGATTGCTTGGTCATGATGGTTAGTGGTGTGCTAGAGGCCAGAGGCCGAGTATAAGCATGAAGAACAAAGAAGAAACAAAAAGAGAAAAAGAAAGAAAAGGAAGAGAAGCCATGGATCTAGAGCTTGAATATAATTTTCTTTCACGCAAATGATAATGAGAAGTTTTGGGAAGTTTTTATGTGTGATGGGCAAGAGAAATTCATGGCTAGATTAAAGGAATGAACGGCTAAGGTAAGTAATAAAGAGGCTATGCAATAAAAGACAAGATTTTGAATGGTTTGGAAAATAAAATGGCAACAAATACTTGATGCATTTAATAAAAAAATTCATTTCTTTCAAGAGATGAAATGAGAAATGGAATAAAATAAGATATGTTTGAGGAGTTTTGTACGTGAATGATAAAGGGAAATTGACTGCTATATAAGAAAAAAAAACAGCTACGGAGTTTTGAATACTAGGGAAACGGAAAGGCATAAGTTAAGGAGGAAGAAACGTACAATATATTTTATTTTTAAATGCAAATGGAAAAAAATGAGAGATGGGAAATAATTTCTTTGTATGTGAATTTTCAACTTGATATGCAAGGCTATGAGTAGAGTAATTCATGGTTAAGAATGAGGAGGAAACGACTAGAAAATAATAAAGGCCATGCAAATGAAAAAGGAAAGAGTTTAAACGATGAAACGTATGCCTCTTAAATTTCTCCAAGCCATTTTTTGCATACATTTCTTTCTAGAAATGAAATGTGAAATAAATGTGTACATGAATTATGAAGTGGAGTGGATGGAAAGAAAAGATTTGAATGGCTAAAGAGGAGTAAATGATAGGAAAACAAAAAGGCTGGAAAAAAAGGAAGAAATAAGGAGAAAGAAACATATATATATATATATATATATATATATATTATTAAATGCAATTGAAAAGAGGATATTTTGAGATGTTTGTAGGTGATTAATAAGAGCAATTCACGGCTATGAATGGTGAATGGTAAGGGTAAGTAATAAAGAGGGTAGTAAATAAAAAGGCAAGCATTAAAGAATCGTAACGCATGTCTCCTTGATTTCTTCCAAGCCTTTTATGAAAAGATATACGCACAAGTAAAATCCAACAAATAAAGTTTAGATAAATAAAATAGAAAAAATAAATTAAAATAACATAGAAAATAAAATATGGAAATGCGCATAGAAAAATAGAAATTGAAATACAGGAAATAACTACGTGTAAAACGCTGTAATTTATCTAATTTAAAAAGTATAACTCGGAATTTAACGGAACGAAAAGCAAAACAGATATCATAAATATATTCTGCTTCAAAGAAAAAGATTAAAATTTAAAAATTCTAATTTTTTAAAAATTTAAACTAAAAATTCAAATTTTGACCAGATATAAAATTTTCAAAAATCGTTTATTTATTGCATTTGGAAAATAAATTACAAACAAATTCCAAACTTACATTGGAAAAATTCTAAAAATTCACTTTTAAATGATTTAAAAATCAAAATTTTGAAATAAAAATTTAATTAAAAATATTCAAAATTATGAGTTGTTACATAAATTGAATACTAAAATCAAAACATGATTTTTAAAACAAAAATTATGATTTTTAGTAAAGAGGTTAGAGAGTAGTTCTAGGTTCATCAGAAAGTGGAAATATGGATATTTCTGATGATCTTTGTATCTGGAGAGGTCGGAATTTTGGATATTGATGAAGGAGTGTTCGTAGTTGATGGGAAAAATGCTAGTTGGTGTTGAAATTCATGGTGGAAGTTGCGGCAGTGAAATCACTTTTAGAACGCTAGTTTTGACTTAAAATGATGAATCGATCTCCACGGGTTGTTCAGTGGATCGAGTGCTTCAGGGTTTAGGGAGACGGAAGCTTGGACATATTCAAGGTCAGGGCCGGAAATGTAGTACTTCTGGTGATCGGAGGATGAACGGCGAAGATTTCAGGTTTTGGGGTTGATGAAGTTCAGTTGTTCCAGGTTTTAGGAATTGGGTGTTCGATTTTGATTTCTGGGTGTGGAACTCGAATTGATGATCGTGGTGGGTTGCTGTGTCGATTTCTGATGTGTAGTGATCATCGCCGATGATCAATGGTGGCCGGAGCCACCGTGCATGTGCACGGTGAAGTGTTTTGTCTGGTGAAGATGTATTTTGGGTGTTTCGAGTTGATGATGTAATTGACTCGAAGTAGCCTATTGTTTTGCTCGGGGAAGTAGGGTATTGGACTCGAAGCAAATAGGATGTGCCTTGGGTTAGTTAATCTAACAGGTTTCAACAGAAACCTGATGTTCAGTTCTTAAATTTTAAAATAAAATTTAAAAGCTTAGTTTAAAATGAAAGTAAGTTTTAAATAAGTTTTAAATCTAGTTCTTCAATCTGGAGTTTAAGTTTAAAATCTCAGTTTTCAAATTAAGTTTTTAAATTTGAATTGATTTAACTACTTTAAAAAGGGTTAAGTGGTTTGTATTTTAAAAATGAAGTTTTAAATTGTAGATAGGTTTTTAAATCTAAAGATTTATCTGGAATCAAAATTTAATATACATTCCAATTTTGTAATAAACAGAAATTTTCAAATTTAAAATGTTTTAAACAAATTGAATATTAAAGTGTGTATTTAACTATGGTTTGAATTTAAACATAAATTTGGTTTTACATTTCTTTTAAACTTTTTTATAAAATGAATATTTCTTTAACATGTGAATTAAATATTTTTGAATTGTCTTTAAGCTTTGTTTAAAGTCAATTTGTATTCATTTTTAAATCTTAAATTTAAAATGAAATTTGAAAGAAAAGTTTAAAGCAAATTGATTTCAAATATTTTGTTAAGGACACTTTAGTCATAATTAAGAATGTTTTTATCTTAAAATAAAATTAAGATTTAATGTTTTGAAATTAATTTAATTAATGACGTAATTAAGGAATAATTAATTATTTTAATTAATTAATTGATTAAGGATTAATAAATAGGTGATTAAGGATTAATCTATTTGTAAATAAAGATCATTAATTAGATTATTAATTAATGATTAAAGATTTATTAATTAAATAATTAAGTTATAATCAAGGTTAATTAATTAAATAATTAAGGATTAATTAAGTTACAGTTAACACTTAATTAGTTAAATAATTATGGATTAATTAATGGATTATTAGAGATAAATTAAATTGTAATTAAGAATGTTTAATCTAAGTTAATTACTTAATGGAAGTAATTAAAGAATGGTTAATGAAGGTCATTAACTAGGATTATTTAATAATTAATTAATGTGATTAATTTTAATAATTAATTAGATTAATTAATTTAATGATAATCAATTGTGAATTGTTTAAGTGTAATCACTTAATGGAAGGAATTAATTACTTAATGTAATTAATTGAATTTAGTGGGATTAGTTTGAATTAATCAATTAAGTTTAATTAATTTTTAACACTGAATGGTTTGATGATAATTACTTAAGGTAATTAATGGATTGGAAATTACTTATTAAAGTAATTAAGGGTAATTACTGGATGTAATTAATGGAAGATGGTTTAATAATGCAAGTAATTTGGGTTAAATTACTTTGTAATTAATCAAGGGATTAATTAATAAATTAATTAGGGAATAATAAATGAAGTAATTATGGTTAGTTAATTACTAAATGTGATTAATCATTGAGGGATTAATAATTATGGTTTAATTTAGATTAATTACTTAATGTAATTAATTTAAATAAAGTAATTAATTAAAATGTAATTAGGGATCATTAATTAATACAATTAATGATGTAATTAAAGTTGATTAATTAAGATTAATTAATCAATGATAAGTAATTAAAGGTATTTAATTAATGTAATTAATTAAGGATTAATGTAATTAATTATAGTTAATTAATTAATTGAAGTAATTAAAGGTTAATTACTGTTTTTGGTTAAGGATAATTAATTTGAGAAATTAATTAAAGGATAATTACAAATGTAATTAAAGGATAATTAATCAAGGGTGATTAATTAAGGTGATTTATTTGAATGATTAATTAATTGATTGTAATCGATTAAATGGTTATGTAAGCAAGATTTAAAATGATGAAGTAATTAATTTAATTTATTTTAAATTAATTAAAGATGAAGTAATTAATTTAATTCACTTTAAATTAATTAAAGATGGAAGTAATTAATTTAATTCATTTTAAATTAATTATAGTATGATGAAGTAAATCATTGCTTATGTATGGATAAATGATATTGATTGCCTTGAATGCTTTGTGATCTCAGAAATGAGATAAGCAATGCGGTGTGATATGAATGCTTTGGTTGCATTGTGATGATAATATGGATTATCTATTTTGATGATGGTATGGATTATCTGTTTGTAATGATACTGTGGATCATCTATTTATTATGATAATGTTGATTATCTATTGTGGTTTGTGAATTATCTATCTGTGTGTATATAGATAATTGAATTGAATTTGTTTTAAACCTTAAAACAACTTGGCCTTAAAAGACACGTTTTAGATTTCGATGAGACCGGGGTCGAGTTTCCATATTTGGATATCCGAAAACCACATCGATCCAAATTAACGATAGGTCGTGAATCTCAAGTGAAGATGAAGATTCATAGTGCAAGAGTTAACGTCGTTAACTCTGAGGGTGATTCCAAAATGAGTGTAACGAGATAATGCCTTCGGTTTCGTTCGAACCCGGAACGAACTTGTATGGATTTAATGCTTTCAGAACATCGTCAGGTGGACGATGAGCATTCTAGAGATGTGTTCTATAAAGGTAATCGTAGCCTCAAGCCTCATCAACCGGGAATGGCTAAAACAGGGGAAGTGCAGCAAGACTAAGTGAGTCATGCCCAAGTAGGACGATATTTCCCCCTGTCTAGAGGTCCTTTTTATTTCGGCTGTGTGGGCAGTTGTTGAGCTCCAACTGATGGGGTTGTCTTGTTCGGGACTGTCCAGTAAGGGATGGTTCCGGCCTTGTGTTGCAAGGGATTGGGAGTGATCCTCGGTATGTTGATCTAGGCCACGTACTGTGACGGGCGGTACCCCGTAGCCCTGCCATTGTATGGAATCCAAAATCCAATAAATGTCATCGGTTTTGATTGTATTACCCACTTTTGTGGCTAGTAGCTTGAATTTAATAGATGTAACAATTTCAGCTATTTTCTATTTACTTGAAAACCCTAGACCTATTATAATATCAATGGATTTCCAATCAAATGTTTTGGTTAGCGTAAGGTAAAAACTTTTCCATGTTTATGTGTGGGAAGTCTTACGTGATACCTTTCTTTCAAAAAGGTTTTTGAAAGTTAAGAAACTTTAACCTATTACTCACACCAGACCCATGCTGACCCGGAGTTTATCTTCTTTTTTCTTAAACTCTTGGGTGCTCAAATTTTTACGAGTAGCCAAGGGATTCAGGTTAGCTTTGACGAATTGTGGAGGAGCAATGGAGCAGGAGGCTTCAGCGTGTAGATATATAGTTTTCCGCTGTGTCGGTTTCTCTGAGTAGTTTCCTTGTATTGTATTGAGTTTTATAACTAGACAGGTGTTTATAACTGTCTAGTATGTGATGTGTAATCTGTGTAACTCTGATAATGGTTGTAAACTATGTAAAATTTATGTTATTAATATAATTTATTCGTTCCGCTGTTGAGATTCTGATGTTGTTTCTTCTTTCTTCTCTTTATTTTCTCTTTTCTATCCCTTTCTTTCTTCAAGTTGATGTGATTTTCTGTGGAGAGAAAGTCAGGTCGTCACACATGGGTACCTCACGATTTTCTTTTACGGCCAGCCTCTCAACTATAAGGCAAACAACAAAACCAACCCCTCGATACTCGATCTCAGGGACATGTAGGTGTAAGAGTCATCCGTTTTCTATCTAACAAGAAGCGAGAACCCCTTATCATGTACGAACATCACTAAGAAAATCTAATCCCGGTCTCTTCGCACTAACAACGCAAAAGCATTTCTCAACCTCGCACAGAAACTAAGTCTTATAGACTTATCACGTCTCCAACTTTCAACCTGCTATCCTTCGGGCCAAGAAGAAAGCTCGATAGATGTAAGTAATACTCCGCACTATACGAATCAACATCCTCAACACAAATGATAATCAAGCCTATACAGAAGGCTACACACTAAGTGTACGACTAAATAGTTCCCACATCAAGTCGAGGAACTAAAATTTGGCTAATGTTTGATAGTCGGTTATTTAACTATCAAAGCAACCAAACAAATATTTATCACCATAACAATCACTAGGCTCTTTTAATTAATCTTTTATTAATTAAATCACTTGCCAAATATCCACTTCAAATAATCTTTAAAAAGATATATTCTCAAAACTATTTCAACTTCTATATTGGAAAACATTTCCAAATACTTATTTAATAATAAGTAATTCACAAATCAATTTATTTTCAACACTTAGAAAAGATTATATATACTTAAATCACGATTAAGTATATATTTTATTCTTTAAGGAAAAGATTCTTTTAAACATCTTTATTTTGGGTCAAAACGAATGTTGCGTAAAACATCGTTACGACAACCCAAAATCACTAGTATAGTGATTCGAAAATAAGATAGATATATCAATCCCAATACTATACAAAAACATTTCCTTTCAAAAATCATTTACTATGACAACAGTGTTATAGTCCATCATTTCCTTATTTCTCGAAAACGTCTATTTCAACAATGAATGTTGAAATCTATGGTTTCGATCCTTAACACATTTTAAAACATCTTCAAACCATTTAACTCCATTTTAAAATATCACTTTCCAAAACATTTCTTTAATATATTATTCACTGTCCAAAATCGTGAATATAATTCGTTTACCAAATTTAATATTATTTCAATATTTAATTTAAAGGATAATTCACTGTTAAAAATCGTGAATAAAATTCCTTAAATAAACTTCTATATTTAACTTATCAAAATCAATTGACTTCGGATTTATAAAACAATGTTTTTATAAATTCACAATTATATTTTATAAAACTCCAATATATAAAATCCCTTTATTAACTAATTCCCTTTACATCTCAATTGCATGCCAAAATCCAAATTTTAAGTCAATTACTTATAAATCTCTTATTTCACAAATTCATTCATTTTATAACTTCGTAATTCGTAAATCTTATTCACTTATAAAATCCATTTATAACTTCGTTTTAACATTTATAAAACTCATTTATAATTCTAACACTTTGATTTATAAAATATCAATTTTATAAATCTTATATTTATATATCGTTTATTATAACTTCAAAAATCTCCATTTAAACTATTTTACAAAATAGTTGACTTCGTATTTCAAAAATCACATTTCCATTATATTTCCCAAAACATCATTATGTTTATAACAAACAAATTATAACATTTATTTACTTAAAATAAATCCATTCCTTTAACACTTCAAAATTCAATAAAACGTGTATTTCCAAGATCACTTTGAAAAATCCTTTTTCAATTTAAAAATCATCACTTTAATATTTTTAAAATTCCAAAAATAGGCTCAATGCTGCAACAACACTAAATACATCAATCACAGCATCCAAAACATCATATATCATATGATAACGACATATATCACAATATGTATAAATAAATCAATAGAGGTGAGGAATCCAGTTGGATCCCTCCAACTTGTTACCTGCAACAAATATACATATTAGAATATATGTACAATGTCCGCTTCAAGGCAGACATGCATACAAAGGGTCATACGCTCATGCACGGGAACGTATAGGGTCATCTGCTCCACTAGGAAGGTATATACCCAAATACCCATCAATATATCATATATCATCCAAATAATCATCAATCATCATATAATAAATTATTTCTCACTTATATAAAAGTATCGGTGAGTCAGAAAGAGTGAGTTGTACTCACATTGCTTGCAGTCATCACGTTAGCGATTTATTCCAATTAAAATTAAACAAGCGCTTAATTTCAACCAAAATTTTCACTAGCTCAAATATATCCCAATCCAGCTCCATAATATAGTGCTCGTCAATACGTTAGCGATTTATGCGAAACGGACCTCGTATAAAAAAGTTATAGCTCTTTAAAGTTTGTACGAATTAAAAGATAATTAAGTTATATTCTTTTATTTTACTTTTAAACCTCTGCTTCATCTGGCCATTCAATTTTCTTTCTTAAATCAGGGCCATGTATTTTTGTTTCTTCTCCATCAGGTTATCGTGCACGAAACAACCCATAGCTCGATCGATTCCATCAATTGTCGTGGCTATCACGAGCATCGAGAACCCGATCAAAGGCCGTCAAGGCGTGCGCCTACCTGAGCGTCACCCACGGCCACGAGCACGACAGTTCCGGTCACACGGTGGCTTCGAAAAACGTGATTGAGTAGCGCCACTTTGAACTCGATTTGCCGTTGATCAGCTACGCTTCAAACGATCTCCACCGTTGATCATGTAGATCTCGTCACGCTCTTCCACTTTGTAGTAGAACAGTTTCGCTAATTATTTGTGGATCAATCAGAATTTGAGGGAGAAAGAGGGGTGTTTTTTTGCCATTTTTTTCAAAGCAGCGCTAGGGTTTGCAACCCTAGATTTGTGAAAAAGGTGAAAAAAGATGGCCTTATATAGAAAATTTGACGACACTATTCATCCGAAAATTTTTCGAACTTGAAACGAAACGTACCGCCTGGCGTTTATAATGTTTTATCCCTATTCTGAACGCAATGGAATATATATAACGGGAGCCAATTCGATCATATTTGAAAGATAGGTTTTCAAATCGATATTTAAATTTAAAATTTACTAAACAGATTTCTACGCGTTTTAGCTTGCTCCGGACAAACCGTAAATCCGATTGACACGAAATTTGAAATCTTACAATAATATAACATTACGGATCTAATGAAACTAGTTACATCGAAATCCGAGACCGTATGAAAAATGACCATTTTTACTCGTCAAATAAATATTAAAATATTTAATTTTTACAAATCAACTTTTAATTCAGTTTTAAAAGTTATCTAACATCATTCTAATTCAAATAGAATGTAATTCAACTTTATAAATCATTTTCCTTCACATTAAATCCAAATTTTAATTATTTACACAATTTCAAATATTAAATTAACAATTTAATTATCCAATTAAATCTAGATATTCGAAATATTACTTACTCAGGTTATAAATTGTACTTGTGCATATTTAAAATAAATTAAATATACGAATTTCAAATGATTGAAATTCTGGGTCGTTACAACTTGTCTCAAACCCTAATTCCATTTTTTCCAGAAGTTAGCTTCCAAAATCAGATTATATTCATTTAAATTTTATTAATTGATTTCTACACATTTCGAGCTCGCACGATCAAAGGACAAGTCTGATCGGTACGAAACTTGAAATCCTATAATAGTTCACTGTTATGGATCCGATGAAACTAGTTTCGTCGAAATCCGAGACGGTGGCCAAAATGGCTATTTTACACGTTAATTAATTAAATTATTATTAAATTAGTTTAATCACCTTTAAATTCTAAATTTAAAAGTTAACAATTTATCATTCTTGATTATATAGAAATTATTAATCTTTTAAAATAAATTTTACATGTCAAATTCAATATTTAAATATTGCACTAATTACGGCGTTCAATTATAATTGTAATAAATTCATTAATTATATTATAAAATTCCAGTAAATTCATTTATTTTGATTTCACTCTTATTATTTAATCAATTATTATCTTATGAATATAATTAACATTAGTTTACATTTTATTACATTCATATTTTACAGATATCATCTTTTACCATATTAACTATAATATTTCAATTTGATTGGTTCCATTAATTACCAATTTAATTCCTTATTTATAATTATAACCAAATTAATTTTACAATTATTTCAATTGATTTAAATTACATTAAAATAGTAGTCAATAACATTATATCTATATTATTAAATCATCTTCTATTTATTTTCTTATTAATAAATCACAAAATTTTAATTTCTCACACTATTGAATTTCAAAATCTTATTTAATTTAATATTTTTAATTATCAAAAATACGGGTCGTTACACTCTCCCCTACTCAAAATTTTTTGTCCTCGAAAAGGAAAAGGGGGGAATTAAGAAACTTGGTATAATTTATTTAAATTATCATTTTATAAACAATTAATTTACATAATTTAGTTTAGTAAGAATTCTAAAATAACTCAACTTTCACAAGATTTTCTAAGTCTTAAATTTACGAAAAATTTCGGTAGAGTCTCCTATGCGCGGTTAGCTTCGAAAAATAATAATACCAATAATATCATATATACACATCATATTTTAAAATAAAACTTCCCAAACCATGGGATAACAATATATAATATCAAAATACGATATGTAATCTGAGATGTGGACCTTTGTTAGTGTTATAAGCAAGTTAGCTTACATTTAAGCAAGCAAAAGAGAAAAAAATATGCACGCGCGAGCTCCAAAACTAGCATACGCCCCTTATACCTACTAAACACTCAACGAAAAATGAGATCATGTATATAAAAAAGCAATACTAGCATATAACACAACGTACAATCAGTATAACAACCATAAGCAACAATATTAAACAAATTCCTATTTAATACACAACATACAATCATGTATGTTTTTTTTCTCATTTAATTTTCAAGTTATTTACATTCAACTAATTTGTTTCAATCCATTTCATTCAGTTGACCCATATTCATTTCATTAACATTTGGTTGATTCAAATTCAATATATTTACATGCAATTTATTTGTTCAATTGTTTACAATTTATTTCATCCATATTTAATTGATTTACATGCAATTGAATTACTTCCCATTGTTTAACATTGGTTACAAAATATAATAATTACATGCAAACAAAACAGTATAACCATTATATGCAATCAAAGAATCCATCACACATCCATAGCAACTAAAACTAATGGTTCGTCTAGTTCAGAAACCTTTCATTGTACAAGGATGATAAATAAACTACTAAGCGTAACCTATGCTTAACAGTCTTAGATAACTACTTAGTAGATTATTCATACGACCGCAAAAAAATCGAAGTATCATTTTCAAACACACATAAGCCAAACAACAAAGAATTTAACGCATTATTTAAGTTTTCTCGTTTGGTTTCTTCTTTTTCGTTTAGTTTCATTTATTCTCATTTATTCATACAATGTCATTCTTATTCTTTCATTCATTTACTTACATAATTTTTTTTCCATTCACTATTTAAAACTGTTAATGAATTCATTATTGAAGTATTACATACATTTCATTGTAGTTTATTTAACATTTATTGTTTATATAGCTTGATTTATATTAATATTCATTCATGGATCATTTCAATCTGAAGTTTCTTAACTATTTTTTTCAATTTACATTCATTTCTTCACATACAGTATCATTTAATATTACATTTGCTTATGAATAAATAAATCTTAAATCTATCGGTGATTCATTTCAACATCTTCTTAAGTTTAAAATTATCTACTTAAATAGTATTCACATTTATTTATCTATTCAATTCAATTTGTTAAGCATTTCAAAATATTAAATCATGTTTATACATTTCCTGTAATCTTAATTTTTCATTTATAAACATTTGTTCATTTGAAGCATTTTTTATTAAGATTTTACTTATATACTGTTCTATCACATGTTCCTAGTTAACATTACAACTTTTTAAACATTCCTGGTAAGTTATGTATATGTTTTAAGAATGTAATTGAATATTACACAAGTTTATCTTATCCAAATTTAGTTAACAAAATGTTCAATAATTCACATCTTCTTAATTCTCACTATCTTTTAATTTACAAGTTACAATCTCTAATTTCTTTATAGTTTCATTCATCACTTAGCTTCTAATTCTTATTTTTTTCATTTTAGAAGTTTCCAACTATTAAAATAGTTAAAATTTCATTTCATTACAATAATTGAAATCTCTAATTTGTAGAAATTTAAGAACTAGGTTCCAGGTTTATTTCAAATCATTTTGAAATAATATATATATATATATATATATATATATATATATATCTTTTATAGATCAAATCATATTTAGAAAATTTAAATTTAAATTAGTTTACTAGAAGGAATGTGTAGCAAAGCTACTAAGTGGACTCCCCCACTTTGAAGTCAAAAATGAATGTCGATGATGCGGCCGTCATCACCAAAACTATTTTCCAGCAATAGAAGAGGGGAGCACAAAATTTATTTCCTTTTTAAAATTCTTTTAAAACATTTCTTTCAAATAAATATTTCTATCAAAATACTTCCAAATATTTCTTTCCAAAATCTTTTGAAAAATAGTTTCAAAACCCAAAAAATAAGTTCTCAAATTCCCAATTTATATTCACCTTATTTGTAAATTCTATTTTGCAATGAATGTTCCACTTCCTAAAAAACATATATATCACATACAACTATATCCAATTTTAAAATTTATTCTTTTATATACAAAATAGAAAGCTAGGTAAAATTATTTCATTTATCAATATTTCAAAAACAATATTGTGTCGATTTGCCCTATTAAGTGTTTAGAAATCCCTATCGATGCCATAACATCCTATGTTCCGACCACAATTTATAAATATAAACAGAAAAGATTAGCAGAATATAAAAACATTTTACAGCGCTAACAAATATGCTCTCTCATATACACTCAAACTCATTCTAGGGTATTAATAACCCTATCTCTAACGAGTTAACCCTACAAAGCTAAGGTTATCTCTAAACCAAAGCTATGATGCCAAATGTAACGACCCACCCTTTTTGGATGGTTTAGACAATAAACCACACATATCAACTCAAACTATTCAAAAGGAGGATTTTTAATGGGGTGAATAAGAAAACAATACAAAAGAAGAGAAAAACAAAACTCAGAATTTCACAACGGAATGACAAAATATAATAATCAAATAAATAGTTCATGAAGCTGTTTTACAAATAACATTTGATTATCCATTTATAATACAAATCAGAGTTATACATACAGCAGGAAAAAATAAATAATGCAGCAGAACAACGTGATGTAGTGGAATAAATATAGTAAATAGATAATATACAATCTCCGTCTTCGTCCTTCAAAAATAAAGTCTTCAATGTGCTGAAATACTCAGGCTGACCCAAGCATAATGAAAAGACAAAACATTCGAGTCAAAACTAAAAGATCTTATATAAGTTAAATAAACAATAAATAAATATGAGGTGTAATGGCTTCATAGATGTTTATGGGATTTTACATCTCCTATCTAGCGTCTAACATGCGTGCAGTAACTTAAGCGATGTTCAGGATTCCATTAAACTATCTACAAACATAATACAAAACGCTATTATAATATGTCTACAGCAAAGTAAAGTATTAAAATAGCATTAAGGTGTTATCCATATCTCCTTTAACATATTTTTATATAAATACCGTAGTCTACATAGATACTGTAAGCTCCATCAAACCAATGGGATACTCAGGGAGCACTCCATAGGTACGATACAAACCAAAGTCATAATGGGCTCGATAAGGCATATGACAAGGCATGCGAGGCAATTCCAAGGTAGGATTCTAGTGTTTGCAGAACCAGGCCGGTGGTAACGCATACCAGCTACTGCTGCCCCCCTCAAGACACACTCCCATAATCAAATCAAAGGGTGGCCACCAAATCAATCACAAAGTAATAAATATGGTTTCGAAGAAGCATGCTCGATCGGGGGTGCGACCCTACTTGGCCCAGATATAGCTCATGTTTTAGTCATATCAAGCTGACCCGAGTTGTCACGACTGCGTTCATACCTCATGCAATAGCGTTCGCCGGACTATCCTAATTCATTCTAGATTCTCCACCATGTGCACAGTTGTTAAAGTAGTTTTCGGCATTGGCAGAGAGTATGACAATATCTGATCCCGGTCTCTTTAACAACCAAATGTGTGTTTCACATCGGTTGGTTCGTTTACATTTCAAAACTGATTCATAATTGGTTTCAAAATTCATATTCACTTCAAATTCATATCACATTTAAAATCATATTCACCTTAAATCATATTCATTTTCAAAATCATAACCACAAAATAGGTTAAACCATATATCAACATATTCGTATTTAAATCAATTAAATGTAAATCATAACAGTTTCAACTTTAAACAATTTGAATATTGAAAGTAGTTTATATATTGGAATAGTTATACATTAAAAGTAGTTTATATTTTTAAAATAAGGTATAGATTTAAATAGTTTATATATTAGAAATAGTTTATATATTAAAATAGGTTATATATCAAAATATATATATTAAAAATTGTTTATAAATTTAAAATAATATATATTAAAATAGAGTAAAATTTAAAAATAGGTTATAGATTAAAATAGTTACATATTAGAAATAGTTTATATATTAAAATAGTTATATATTAAAAATAGTTAAAGTATTAAAATTATTAATAAATTAAAATGGTTTATATGAGAGAATAGTTTATATGTTAAAAGAATTTGTATATTAAAAGAGTTTACATCGAAAATAGTTTCAAATAAGAATTGTTTCTTCCAATTTCACAAATTAGTTCAAATCAACTTTAGTTCAAAAATTCAAATCAGTCTCAGTTTAACGATTTCAATTAAAAAGGCTAAAGGTTTCAATTCAAATTCTCATTAAAACCATTTCAATTCATTCCAATTTCAAATCCATGTTTGAACGACAAATTTAAACCACTTCAAATTTTATAGTTTCAAATTTTAAATATTCAAACATTTACAATAACTCAATTTTGATAAATTTCATTTATATTTCAAAATTCAACTTTAAGACTTCAATTTAAATTCTTTAAACAATTCATTTAAACCAATTTCAATTTTCAACATATTAAAAGCTTGGTTGAGAATAATTCAGTTTATATAAATTTAATTTTATTTCAAAATATCATTTAACTGGATTCGAAATTTAAGGATTTAAAATCATTTAATTTAACCAATCCGTTGTACGGGTATAATTTTCAACCCTATGGTCAGGTGATACGGATATATATCTTTTCAACTCATAATAATTTAAATTTACGGATATATATCGTTTCAACCATATCCCAAATTACAATGTCCAAATCTATAAAATCATTAAGGTTTATCTTTTCCCCCATAATGATTTTTCCCTAGTCTGTTAGATCGTTCGGGTATGTATCATTTCAACCCATAATGATTTCCTAACAAGAACTAAAGGGACTTGCAGTGTGATAATGACACATAAAATAAATATGATATCCAATCGTCCAAATATAAGCAATTAAACATCCATCATAATCATCATTCAAATCAACCAACCACAACAAAGAAGCTGGTTATCATTATCAGGTATTTAACTGGAAATTTAAATTCAATATTAAATTAAATGGCAATTAAATTAAATATAAATTCAAATCAAGCTCAAATGAAAATTTAAATATACCAAATAGCAATCAATCAATTTCTAATCACATCATAGATTTAATTCAACCAACATAAGATGATTTAGTATTCATGAGTGGGTTAAATATCTCATCTGTGGTTTGTCGTTGAGTAAAAATCGAAATATAGTCCAAAATTACACAATCTCGTACCCAAACCAGTTTTATGTTTTTCAGAATTTGGATACGATCGCAATGGAGAAAACCGTGCATCAAGTAGAGCTTGTATGAAAAAGCTATGCTAGTTAGAACATTGATAATTAAAATTTAAATTTGATAAAAATAGAATGGAAAACCTGTAAATAACACAAACCTTTTATCTTAAACCTTAGCATTATGTTCGAACCATGCATGCGATACCACCAGCCACTTATAAAACATCGACGCCGCACGTCCCTTCAACCCTCTTTCATCTGATTAGAGAACGATGCAGCCATCCTCACCTCATGCCGACCCCACCCCGGTTGCATGGCCAGTCACAATCTCCTAGAGAACCCACGCCGCCCCTGAACAACATCACCAAATTCCAGCGATTCCATGCCCCTTTGATGCCAACGAGCCCCGTAGATCGACTTGCACTAACACCCTCTGCACTTTGATGCCCTCCGGTCGCCGTATAGTCGACGATCCACCGTTGGATCGAAAATTCTAGTTTCGAATGCCGAGACTAAATCACTAATTTCTGGCCAAACTATGATTCGATTGCAAAAATGAACTGCAGCAGTATATTGCGCTCGTCGAGTGCTTTCCAACGATATATATTATGATAGGGTTTGGGGAGTTTGAAATTTGAAATTGGTTTTGGAATTTAAAGTAGGGCTAGGGAATGTCTGCCATTTGAGAAGGAGGAACATATAAGAAGTTGATGTACATATAGTAATAAATATGGGCTAGGAAAACTATATATTCACAACATATGATCAATTGGGCCCAAATGGTCGCATAGGCCAGAAAAGTTCATTTCCAACCCTGTGCGAAACCATGACATTCTATATATCGAAATTGGAGTTTTCGATATATCTGAACTCAATGGAACAAGTCTCAAACCCTAATATCATTGTACCTAAAAGTTAGCTTCCAAAATCAGATTATATTCATTTAAATTCTATTAATTGATTTCTACACTCTTCGAGCTCGCACGATTAAACGACAAGTGCGATCCCTACGAACTTGAAATTCTACAATAGTTCACTACTGCGGATCTGATGAAACTGGTTTTGTCGAAATCCGAGACAGTGGCCAAAATAACTATTTTACACATTAATTAATTAAATTATTATTAATTTGGTTTAATCACATTTAAATTCTATATTTAAAAGTTAACAATTTACCATTCTTGATTACATAAAAATTAATAATTTTTTAAAATACATTTTCCATGTCAAATTCAATATTGCACTAATTACAGCGTTCAATTATAACTGTAATAAATTCATTAATCATATTTTAAAATTCTAATAAATTCATTTATTTTGATTTCGCTCTTATTATTTAATCAGTTATTACCTTATGAATATAATTAACATTAGTTTACATTTTATTACATTCATATTTTACAGTTATCATCTTTTACCATATTAACAATAATATTTCAATTTCATGAATTCCATTAATTACTAATTCAATTCCTTATTTTTACTTATAACCAAATTAACTTTACAATTATTTCAGTTGATCGAAATTACATTAAAATAGTAGTCAATAACATTAAATCAATATTATTAAATCTTCTTCTAATTATTTTCTTATTAATAAATCATAAATTTTTAATTTCTCACACTATAAAATTTCAAAATCTTATTTAATTTAATATTTTTAATTATCGAAAAATATGGGTCATTACAGCTACAAAGACTACCGACCGAGTCCACCGCCCGTAAAATCAAATCAAAGTGCACTGATCGGGTCAAAATCAATATAATAATACAAAGGGATGATGGCCCCTAAAGGTAGCTAACCCCTAGGCCAGACATAGGCTCCTGTTTTAGTCATTTCTAATTGACACAAGTATCGAATTCATCCATCATCGTTCTCTTTCTTCATTCCAATAAACACCGTCAATTCAACCTCTACATTTGAGGTAACATCATCGCAAACACGATTATTAAAGTGTTTCTAGTAGAATAACATAGAGTATGGCATTCATCCGGCCCCAGTCTCTTTGACGACTAAACGTCATTTTTCATACAAGTTGGTCTTTTATATTTCAAGACCAATTAATACTTCATAACAAAATATCATATTTGCTCCAAAATCATTTTAAACTCAAAACTTGTTATACCTTCATATCAGAACATTCGTATTTAAATCAATGATTTAAATTAAATAGTTCCTACTTTTAAAACAGTTTGAATATTAAAAGTAGATTGAATAATTAAAATAGTTTTAATATTGAAAAGTAGTTTGGAATAATTAAAATAGTTTCTAAGATTGGAAATAATTTTAAATATAAAAATAGTTTAATACTGAAAATAGTTTGGTAATTAAAATAATTTATATTAAAATAATTTTATTTTTAAAATAGTTTTTATATTAAAATAGTTTATACTAAAACTATTTTTTTCTTTCACAACAATTTAAACTCATGTTCAAATTCCAAATCACAACAAAATCAATTTTTTGACTTCCAATTCAAGTCGACTTCATATTCAAATTTTAATTTAAATCAACCTCAATTCAAATGATTTTAAACTTTACTTCAAATTTAGTTTGACCGATTCCATCCAAAGGCCGAAAGTTGCAATTCACATTCTCATTTTAAAACAACTTAGTTTAAATCCATTTCACATCCAAACTTGGAAATACCAATTTAAACCATTTTAATTAAGGTAAATTCAAAGTTTAAATTTAAATTTAAACCTTTAAAATAATTCACTTCCAATAAATTCAAATCATATCTTAATATTCACTTTAAGATTTCATATTAAATATTTAAATAACTTCATTTAAATAGCTTCAATTTCGACATTCCAAATCTCGAATTAGAAAATAATTCAATTCGTATAAATCAAAATTTTATTTTCTTCAAAAAAATTCAAATTTGAGATTTGTAACCGTTTGATTGAACCAAATCTGGTGTTTGTACATAATTTTCTACCCTATGACCAAGTGATTAGTTATTTCAGTTTTAATTACATGGATGGATATATATCATTTCCACCCATCTTTAAATGACATAGGTATATATTATTTCAACCTATTTCTTTGTTCATTTTGAATATTACAATGACAATTTATAAGATGTAAAATAATAAATAGAGTAACAACAGTGACATATCCAAATAAATAAACAACATACACCTAATATATCAATTAATAAGCATCCAATTGCAATCAGCATCCAAATCAACCAACCAATATCACAACACTTACTAATTATCAATTGTCGGAGTTTAACTAGTAATTAAATTCAATATTAGTTTAAATTTCAATTTAATTCAACATAAAATTCAAATTAATTTAAATGTCAATTTAAACTACGAAACAACAACCAATAAAATTTTACCACTTCATGATTTCAATTTAACTAACATCAGAATATTTAGTATTGCATGAGTTTCATCACTCATCTTTGATTTAAAGTCCATTAAAAATCAAACAAAAGCCAAAATCTCAACAGTTCCCAAATTCAACCAGAACAATTTCATTTTGCCCGGAATTTCAATACGAGTCTAACGGAAGAAACCCGCGTGAATTGGAATTCATATGCAAAAGACCTTCATGTTGTAAGAAATATTATTAAAATAATAATTTGGTTCACATTTAATAAAAAAAGTTTAATGCTCACGTTTTTCTCAAAATGAGGCTTCAGGCAAAGATGGAAGTACAAACTAAGATGAGGGCAGGCATGTAAGAAAAATGATACTCATGTTTCATAAAAGAAAGCTTTTGAATCTACAATCTCAAGTTAAAATGATTCGAGGAAAGGAAGATTTGAAATGGAGATCTGAACATAGGAAATGAGGTGGTGACAAAAAAAAGAAGGGACAAGTTTAAAAACATAAACAATTTGATGATGAAAATATAGCTTCAGCAAAAAACCATTTGAACTAAATGAATATGATGTGCCATGAGAAACAAAATGCAAATGAAGAAATAAAGTGACGGGTTATTTAATAATAAGGAAATGAAGGTGGAGGGACAAAAATGAATGTCACGTTTTGTTTTGAAAGCTTCAGGCATTAATAATACATAAGAAAATGTATAGAGGAATGAAAAAGTTTGCAAACTAAAGGAAACTGAAATTTTATACAACCGAAAATGAGATTGCAAGAATTAAATACAGTCTAAAAGTCTAAGCTCTGTTATTAAACAAAAGGAGAAATTAACGGGTCAAGTATTAATAGTGAGGTAACTATTTGAAAACGTACAGGCAACAATTAATAACAAAAGAAATGAAGGGACCATGTACATCACACAACCTTTTAAAATTCAATTTTTGAAACGTGACCAAATGAAATTCATTAACTCAAATAATACTCTAATTTTTACCCATTTGATTTTTTTATCAACACACAATAAATAAAATTATGCTTACCTTAAAAATAAAAATGTTCAATTTGGTTTTCCAAAATGATCTTTTATTTTTCCATTAAAACACGCTTTCTGTTTAACATAAAACGTGTGTTTCTTTTATTAAATCTATTAACCGCAATCAACGTTTTCTTTCCTTTAAATTGAAATATTTCAATTACATTAATTTCTATTGATTACAAAGTTAAATTTCAGAATAGACAAACTAAACTGAATAAAAAACAGAACAACTATTTCCTTTAGTCATTAAAAACATTTATAAATTGTTGTTTATACACTAGAGTAATAAATAACTTACTAAAATAAATGATTTCTTATTCTTGTAATCAATTTGTATGCTAAAACAACAGTTGGAATAAACATACATTTCTTCCTTTAATCAAATCATTCTATTCTTTATTTTAATGAAATTAAACTTATATTCACAAATGAAACATTCATTTATTTGATAAAAATGTTTTTTTCATTAAATCAAACTTTTCCTTTTCTTTTCACAAAACATAAGCACGCTTAATTACATATATTAATTTACAATTTTTTATCCTCTCTCCTATTAATTGAAATTCTTCGATTACATTAATTTTAATTGATTACAATGAATTTCAAAATGGACTAAATAAATGAAATAACAAATAGAATAATTATTTCCTATCTAATAGTAATTTAAACATATTTATCAATATTGGATACAAATAAGAGTTACACATTTCTTACTAAATAATAGTTTTTCGTCTTTGTAATCAATCTTTCAGCTACCAAACTTTTCACATAAATAAACATATGATTTCTTTTTTAACACATCGTTTATCTTATTCCTTATTAAACTCCACAATTATATCCAAATCAAACTTTACAATTATATTCCACTTAGAGATAAACATTCATTTTATTCTTTACGACATTAACATTTGTTATTTCAAATCTTCTTGTTAATATGCAACCCAACATTGTTTCATATTCAATTGATTTTGAGCTATCATTTTTTAACTTGTTGAAATTTGTTATTTAAGAATTTCATCTTAGATTATAACATACATCTAAATTAATAAATCATAAAATCTTTATTTCTAACCATTTTTATTCAATGATTATATTAAATTTAATATTTCTAAATGGTTAAAAATAAGGGTCATTACATATATGATAACTCCTATTGCTGATGAGTAAGGAATCCATTTCATATGCTGTATATTAAACATTATAATACAACATTTGTGTATATCGTTTGGGACAATCCCAACATCCTTACTTACAATTTTATAAATATTTTGGTACCTCTTAATATCCTTTTGCATAGATACACACTTTGGGTTTTGGCTGATAATCAAATAATTTATTTCTCTATCAAAATCTATGCCTAATTCTAACGCTTGTCAAACGATACTATTGTGTTAATTCATGGATCTTATCCAACACTTAAAAACTCAGTTATTGCTCCCACTAACATCTTGACGTTATGGTTAACATATGAAAACTATTAATTTAAAATCGTTATTCAAAGTTTCTATTTCAATAAAGATGTACTAAAATTCAAAATCATATTGGGCGATAATTTGCAAGTAGAATCAAAATTAACTTATGCATGTTGACTGGCGAATCCTTTATGCTAATTTCAACAATTAAAACTTACAAGGCTATTCTTATCAGTATTGCTTACTATATTCCAACTACATTGGTCTTCACTTTGAAGACATACCTAGGACCGATGGATTATATTCCTTCAGTATAACTATCAACATACTATTTTGATATTGTATTTGAATAGATTTTAGATTTAAAGCATCGTGCTATATGGAAAAGTGTGAGGACCCGATTCTTCGACTTTCGAAAACCAACATCAATACGTTCACTGTATCAACTGCCGAGCACTCGAATGCCGGAAAACCGAACACTTAGGTTTTTAAGAAAAAGAAAGTGGTAGAAGAAGAGGGAAAAGATAGAACAGAAAGAAAACAACAGAACAATATCAGAATCTCACAATCGCAGCGGAACAACATATAGTAGATAAATGAATAATCTTTAAACAAAGAACTATATCAGTCATTACATTACATCATCAGAGTGTACAACAACAACAACAACAACAACAAAAAACAGCGGAAAAGAAATACTATATACTAGTGAATACGCCATAACATCCAGCTTGCCTCCAGCAACTCCTGAATTCCAGAATATCCTGATAAACCTGACTCTTGACTGCCCGTGTGGAAATTGGTGGACATCCAGAGTTTAGGAAGGAAAACAATAAACTCCGAGTCAGTCATGTGACCGGTGTGAGAACTCAAAACGGTTTATTTTTAAAACAAAGTATATGATAATTTTAAAATAGATCAATTCGCAATGCTTTTTAAAAAATGAGACTACCATAAGGCCTCCCGCACACACACACAATGCAAACGCAGAATCGGAGGAGATTTCTCCTTATGATAGTCAAAGATGCTTAATACGCATTAAAAAGAAACATTTGATATTATTTCTAGTGCATAGTGTAGGCAAAAATCATTTCGAAAGTAAAGATATAAATCTTAGCCAGCATAGGCATTCCGCACGTATGCCTACTATAGCTACCATGTTCAATAGCAGGTTACCGCCACATTCCATAGCAGGTAATACAACTAAAACCGTACAAGATCGTATTGTTTCTTAGGATTTCCAACAAATGGTCAGGCCAAGGAACTTCCTATTGCCACATGGAAACGCCTCTGGAATGACGTCCCGAGAACCAAACCAGATCTCTGCCAACACAAGGCCGGGTTACCCCTAACTGGTAACTACTGACACGAATATGCCATTCCACGATCGTAACCGATCTACATCCGAGGATCCTCGATTTCCAACAACCACAAAACAATAAATTTGCAGCAACAACATAGTTTAAGTATCTAGGCTCCATACCATGATACCACCTCTATCCAGAAGGAATGACATACACTAAAGGGCGGTACCCCTAATAACCTTGCCGCATCCTTCCTGTTTTGACCATTTTCGGGGTGTGAGGTCCGACGAAGTCTCGTCCACAAAGCCACGCTTTGGTACAAAGCCATGCTTTGGGTCAACAAATGATCAAAGTAATGATCACAAAGATAAATGATCAAACAAATGAGCATATCACAAATGATCAAATAATGATCATTTCACAGCAACACTCATATGTCACATTACCAAATTGGGAGTATATCACTAATAACCTTCAACTACATAACCTCTGAGCTCGTACGTCTCAGAGAAGGGTGTTAAGTTAAGAGAATAAATTCTCCGCCACCAACAGAAATATATTTGAAAGAAATCAGCTTTATATCTCATTTTGTATGTCAGACATACTATCCATACAAGTCTGTTCCGGGATCGAACGAAACCGAAGGCACTTACAAAGAAGTCCTTGCAATCCGGATATTCACTAATCACGTCCGGACTTCCCATCACATATGGAATTTCTATACCGGGGCCATTCGGTGTAGAAACATTCGACGATAATCCTTCCGTTTTTAAAAATATCCGGTCTTCAACACCGGTCTTCAAATGCAATTCATAACGACGTATGACATATTCAGAATGGGTTATACGACCCCAAGGTCCTTTCCCGGCTAACCCGAATAGTGAGAGCTTACTCAAAAATAAGTGTGGCATTCAAATTTAAGCAAATCACAACAAATCTCATTTAAATGTAAATATTGATAGTCGGTTATTGAACTATCAATGGATATGCACAACATCACCAGATTCCAAATAATTTTCCAAATTATTTATTTTCCAAAAATATCTTTACAAGATATATAATTTCCATACTTCAACCATTTGAAAACAATTTTCAAATCACTTTTAATCTTTACCACTTTTTTTGAAAACAAATTTCAATCATTTTCCTTACGCGGAAATACTTTCATTTCAACATGGTTCATTTAAACCAGTTAAATAACTCCTTAACGATTTACTTTATATTTACGTTCCAAATCTGTAAATTTATTCCCACACTTCAAAAATAAATCAATGTTTATTTTTAAACAATTTCCCTTTTCATTTATAAATAATATAGTGAATTTACAATTCCAAAATATTTATGAATACATAATTTCAATTATTCATTTTCAATTTATCTTCAAAAGGATAAATTCTCAAAACGTTTCATTTCACATTGAAAAAAAAACATTTCCATACTTATTTATGTATAAGTAATTCACAAATCTATTTATTTTCAACATTCGAAAAATATTCAATATACTTAAATCGAAATTAAGTATACATTTCATTTTTAAGGAAATCATTCTCTTAAACATATTTATTTGGGCCAAAACGAATGTTGCGCAAAACATCGTTACGACAACCCAAAATCACTAGTATAGGGATTCGAAATTAAAATAGATATATAAATCCCAATACTATACAAAACATTTCCTTTCGGAAATCATTTACTATAACAACAGTGTTATAGTCCACCATTTCCTTCTATTTCTCGAAAACGTCTATTTCAACAATGAATGTTGAAATCTATGGTTTCGAATCTTAACACATTTTAAAAACATCGTTAGATCGTTTTAATTCTATTCAAAACATCACCTCCAAAACATTTTCTTTAACATATTATTCACTATTCAAAAACGTGAATATACTTCGTTAACCAATTTCATCATTTCTATACATTTTATTTTAAAGGATTATTCACTGTCTAAAACGTGAATATAACTCCATTAATAAGTTATAACAATTGGCTTATCAAAATAAGTCGTTTGCGGACTTATAAAACAATGTTTATAAATTCCATTTCTATTTATTTTATAACAACTTCCTTTTATAAATCTCCTTTATTAAGCTATTTCAATTTATAACTCAATTATATACCAAAAGTTCATATTATAAGTTAAATACTTATAATCTATTTGTTTACAAAATTGTTCTTTTAAACTTCCCAAATTGTAAATCTTATAACTTATAAGATTCATTTATTTACCCAAATCAATTCTTTTAATAACTTTACAAATTTTATAAACCTACTGCTTATAAAATTCCATTTATAACTTCACCCTTTATAATTCTATAAATTTCATTCGTTTATGAAATTCATTTACACTTCATTCTAACACTTATAAAAACTCGTTTTATAATTCCCATATTTTAATTTATAAATATCTATTTTATAAATCTTTTATATAAATCAATTCATATTATTATTTTTAAACGTCTTTAAACTCCTTTATAATTTCATCATTTTCTTTGATTTATAAAATAATCAAATTTCATAAATCCTATATTTATACTTTTAATAATAAATTCAAAAATCCCGATTCAAACTATTTTATAAAATCATTTATCCCATATTTTCAAAAATCAACTTTTAACTATATTTCTCAAAAATCATAATTTTTATAACATTAAAATTATACGTTTATTTATTTAAAATGAATCAATTCCAAAAATATTTTATAAACGTATACTTTCAAAAATCATTTTTTAAAAACCTTTTAAAATTCCAAAATTGGCCCAACGATGCTACACACCAAATAGTCAATCACGACAACAACGACATCATATATCTGTATATGATAATCAACGAATATCAAAATATCCACAATCAAATAAATACTGTTGAGGAATCCAGTTGGATCCCTCCAACCTGTTTTCCTGCATCCAAAAATGTTAGCACAATACCAATTCTGTTCCAGTACGGAATTATCGCGGTATATGGGATTTATAAAATATTATCCGCTTAATGGGCGGCGCAATTGGGTCTCATCCGCTATATAATGCGGGAAATCAACTCCAAGTACATAAATAATACCAATTTCACTATACTATGAAATATTCGCGGTATATGTTTTTAATAAATAACCTCCGCTTACTAACGGCGTATAATGTCTATTCTAACAATCAATAGATAACAATCATCATTCAAACATACATTCAAGAATTTTAAATATAACTATTTAAAATTAAAATCAAAACCGATTCGATTGAGTGAGAAGTTCTCATGTTGATTTCCATTCAATTTTAGCGTTTTATTTCGAATAAAATTAAACGCGCATTTAAATTTACCCGAAATTTTTGCTAACTCCAAACGACTCCAATCCATTTCCATAGCGTAGTGCTCGACCATACGAACCTAACGCAACTTGTTTCGTGCGTTTTCGACCTCGTATGAAAAAGATATGAATTTTTAAAGTTACACGATTTTAAATATATATAAATTTACAACATAATTTTATATTAATTAACCTAGCTTTAATCTCGGCCCTTGATCTTCACCCCTGCAAATCTTGGTCGTGCTTCATGTTCTTCCCCTACCCAGTAAACATCACGACATCCAAAACCCATAGCCGCCCTAGGGTTTGAATTTTTCGAGCCTCCTCGTCGACATCCACTCCAATCAACCACCACCACCACGAAGCCCTTCATGAGAGCCACCCTCGGCCAGAAGGCGGTGAAGTCTGGTCGCCTCCTCTTGCGCGCGAAACGAGAAAACACGGCCGGCTTCGAACGCCAATTCTCATCAATTCTCTACTCCATATCACATCGTAGCCGTTGGATATGTAGTTCTCATCGTCGTCTACAACTCTCTAGTTGGAAGTTTTCCCTAATTGTCGACGAATTGGGAGATCGGAGATGAAGAAGACGGGAAGTTTTTGGCCATAGGTTATATAAGAGGCGGCCGGCTCCTGAAACCCTAGGGGTTGTTTTTATTTTGCAAAATGAAATTTTAAGGGGCTTATATAGAAAAAATACGCGACACTATTCATCCCGGATTTTCCGAACTCCAAACAAAGCGTGCCGGTTGGCGTTCCTAAGGTTTATCCCACATTCCGAACACAATGGAACGTGTTTCGGGAGCTAATTCGATCATCTGTGTGAGTTATGGCAATAAACGATCGATTTAAAATTAAATCGATTTAAACTAATTTCTAGGTGTTTTGGCTTTCCCCGGACAAACGGTAAATCCGAATGACATGAAATTTGAAACCATACAATAATATCACATTACGGATCTGATGAAACTAGTTTCGTCGAAATCCGAGACTGTTTGAAAATGGCTATTTTAACTCGTCAAATTAATATTAAAACAATTTCGATGCGTTTCGAGCTGCCACGGTCAAACGAAAACTCCAATTGCTACGAAATTGAAATCCGATAATAACAAACTATTACGGATCCAATGGAGCTAGTTTCGTCCAATTCTGAGACCGTTCGAAAAATGGCTAATTTCACTAGTCGATTTAAATATTAAAATATTCAATTTTTACAAATTAACTTTAAATTCAATTTTAAAAGTTCTAAAATATCGTTCTAACTCCAACATGATAAAATACAATTGTACAAATCATTTTCAATCATATTTAACCCAATTTCACTTATTTCTGAAATTTAACATATTAAATTATCGATTTAATTATCCAATTAAATCAAATTTTTTGAAATAAAATTTATTCGACTTATAAATTTCACTTATTAATATTTAAAATTAATTAAATATACAAATTTTAATTGACAGAAATTCTGGGTCGTTACATACTTCCCCCTTAAAAGAATTTCGTCCTCGAAATTACCAAATAAGAAAAATTTCAGAATCTATTAACTTTCCCAAAATCCATAGTTAAACTTCTTATAATAACTTTACTAAGTTTTCAAATCATACTTAGTTATCTTTTCAAAAACAACTACTATCGTTTAACTTTCAACTTCAAATCAAAATTATAGTTTTCAAAATTTTCCCAAAATTCCCAAATTTTTCTAACGCCTTAAATTTTCGAAAAAATTCGCCATAGTCCCCTTTGTGCGGCTCGATCCGAAAAAAATGACAGTATACATATCATAAATATACATCTCATCAAGTGATGAGGCATCCTGCAGGGAAAAAGTGTAAAAGTACGATATTTAATCCGAGATATGTACCTTATATTTTATTAAGCAAGGTCAGCCTGTTTTTTGAGTGGACAGTCCACTTTTTATTAGAAATAAAAAGAAAATAGGTACAAAGCTTAGAGAAGCTTAAACAAAAGGACTAAGGGATGTTACGTAGGCATTAACGCAAGCTTACTTCATAAATAAATATGTAGCAAATCAGCTTATAATTTTGCACAAAACAGCAGATATGGAAGAGTGATTATTGGCAAATCTACGTTTATTTCTCTCTTCCCATATGGCAGCCACCGTTAACTTGAGGAACTTGAGGAACTAAGGGATGTTACCTTATATTTTATTAGCGAGCATATACGGCTAATATAGCACGAAAGCGAGCTCCAAATGCGAAGCAAACGCGATCCGCACCTACTAAACACTAAACAAACAGATGAGAAACATGTATATAGACAATAGTATCGATATACAACATATTGCAACATAATAACTATATATACCAACATAGCAAATGCAGTAAAAGCAATATAGTCAACCATCAACCAACTATCATCCAACTAACATCTATAACCAATAAATATTCATTCATATTCTCATTAATATTCAATGAAATGGGTTTTCAATTTAATCACATTCGATTCCTTAACAGTGGATGTTTTTACTAACATTCATTTTCAATTAGTTTATATTCACTAATTCATATTCAAGTTGGTTCACTTCCAAATCAAATTCAATTCTATTTAAGATTTACTTAATTTCCAATTGGATTTCAATTTCTTTAGCTTTCAATTTCATTAATACTTAATGAATTATATACAATCAACTAACAATCATATATCAACCAATGTATATTAATTTCAACCAATTTCCTTTGCTTTACTTTACATTCATTTTGGTTTAACACCTTTACTTTCAATTGGTTTAGTTAAATTGATTTTCATTCAATTTTTCAACTTCCAATAACATTAGATTTTAATGAATTACACTTACATTCATTATTTCATATCAATTATTTACATTTAATTGATTTACATTCAATTCATTCGTTCATTTCAATTGCTAATTCATTTAACCACAAAAGTTGAATTTCATTACATAACTCAAGTTCATATCCATCACTTAACTTTATTATTTTACTTTGATACCAAAATCAACTTCATTCAACATCTCTTAAGTTATATTCCATTTAAACATTATTTGGTTTTACTTAACTTAAATTCCCATTTATAAATCCAATTCAAATTCCCATTCTAAAGTAAATTTCCATTTAACCTTTACCAAAGTCAAATTTCATCACTTATTCAAACTCATTTTTTATTTACAACTCATATTCATAAATATATTCATATAGTTTCACTTCTTATATATATAAGTTTATTTCACAATTGTAAATCACTTTAATTATAATTTCATACTTATAATTCTTTTTACTTATACAATTATTCTTTAATTTAGATTATTCAAACATCTTTTAATTAGCTTATATATATATACTTACATTTTCAACAACCAAACAATCAACTTATATACACTTTAATAATTCTAAAAAATTATTCCTTTATGTATAAAATATAATCAAGGTAAAATTATTTCATTTACCTAATTTAAAACAATATCGTGTCGGTTTATCTTGTTTAAGAGTTTAGAAACCCCTATCTACGATAGTTAGCTAGACTACATCGACCGAAATCTATAAACAATCAACCGATAAGTCAACACAATACAAAAAAATTTATATTCACTAAAAAATACGCCCTCATAGCTATTATTACACTCACACTCATTCTAGAGCACTACTGACTCTATCTCTAATGAGTAATACCCAACAGAGCCATGGTTGTCGCTTAACCATATGCTCTGATACCAGATGTGAGTTTCCGATTCTTCGACTTCCGAAAAGCGACATCAATACGTTCACTGTATCAACTGCCGAGCACTCGAATGCCGGAAAACCAAACACTTAGGGTTTTAAGAAAAAGAAAGAGGTAGAAGAAGAGAGAAAAGATAGAACAGAAAGAAAACAACAGAACAATATCAGAATCTCACAATCGCAGCGGAACAACATATAGTAGATAAATGAATAATCTTTAAACAAAGAACTATATCGGTTATTACATTACATCATCAGAGTGTACAACAACAACAACAAACAGCGGAAAAGAAATACTATATACTAGTGAATACGCCATGCCATCCAGCTTGCCTCCAGCAACTCCTGAATTCCGAAATATCTTGATAAACCTGACTCTTGACTGCCCGTGTGGAAATTGGTGGGCACCCAGAGTTTAGGAAGGAAAACAATAAACTCTGAGTCAGGCATGTGACTGGTGTGAGAACTCAGAACAGTTTATTTTTAAAACAAAGTACAGGATAATTTTAAAATAGATCAATTCGCAATGCTTTTTAAAAAATGAGACTACAATAAGGCCTCCCGCATGCACACACAATGCAAACGCAAAATCGGAGGAGATTTCTCCTTATGATAGTCAAAGATGCTTGATACGCATTAAAAAGAAACATTTGATATTATTTCTAGTGCATAGTGTAGGCAAAAATCATTTCTAAAGTAAAGATATAAATCTTAGCCAGCATAGGCATTCCGCACTTATGCCTACTATAGCTACCATGTTCAATAGCAGGTTACCGCCACATTCCATAGCAGGTAATACAACTAAAACCGTACAAGATCGTATTGTTTCTTTGGATTTCCAACAAATGGTCAGGCCAAGGAACTTCCCATTGCCACATGGAAACACCTCTGGAATGACGTCCCGAGAACCAAACCGGATCTCTGCCAACACAAGGCCGGGTTAACCCTAACTGGGTAACTACTAACACGAATATGCCATCCCCCGATCGTAACCGATCTACATCCGAGGATCCTCGATTTCCAACAACCACAAAACAATAAATTTGCAGCAACAACATAGCTTAAGTATCTGGGCTCCATACCATGATACCACCTCTATCCAGAGGTATGACATACACTAAAGGGCGCTACCCCTAATAACCTTGCCGCATCCTTCCTGTTTTGACCATTTCCGGGGTGTGAGGTCCGACGAAGTTTCGTCCACAAAGCCACGCTTTGGTACAAAGCCATGCTTTGGGTCAACAAATGATCAAAGTAATGATCACAAAGATAAATGATCAAACAAATGATCATATCACAAATGATCAAACAATGATCATTTCACAGCAATACTCAGCATGTCACATTACCAAATTGGGAGTATATCAATAATAACCTTCAACTACATAACCTCTGAGCTCGTACGTCTCAGAGAAGGGTGTTAAGCTAAGAGAATAAATTCTCCGCCACCAACAGAAATATATTTGAAAGAAACCAGCTTTATATCTCATTTTGTAATGTCAGACATACTATCCATACAAGTCTGTTCCGGGATCGAACAGAACCGAAGGCACTTACAAAGAAGTCCTTGCAATCCGGATATTCACTAATCACGTTCGGACTTCCCATCACATATGGAATTTCTATACCGGGGCCATTCGGTGCAGAAACATTCGACGGTAATCCTTCCATTTTCAAAAATATCCGGTCTTCAACACCGGTCTTCAAATGTAATTCATAACGACGTATCACTTATTCAGAATGGGTTATACGACCCCAAGGTCCTTTCCCGGCTAACCCGAATAGTGAGCGCTTGTTCAAAAATAAGTGTGGCATTCAAATTCAAGCAAATCGCAACAAATACCCATTTAAAGGTAAATATTGATAGTCGGTTATTGAACTATCAATGGATATGCACAACATCACCAGATTCCAAATAATTTTCCAAATTATTTATTTTCCAAAAATATCTTTACAAGATATATAATTTCCACACTTCAACCATTTGAAAACAATTTTCAAATCACTTTTCATCTTTACCACTTTTTTTGAAAACAAATTTCAATCATTTTCCTTACACGGAAATACTTTCATTTCAACATGGTTCATTTAAACCAGTTAAATAACTCCTTAACGATTTACTTTATATTTACGTTCCAAATCCGCAAATTTATTCCCACACTTCAAAAATAAATCAACGTTTGTTTTTAAACAATTTCCCTTTTCATTTATAAATAATATAGTGAATTTACAATTCCAAAATATTTATGAATACCCAATTTCAATTTTTCATTTTCAATTTATCTTCAAAAAGATAAATTCTCAAAATGTTTCATTTCACATTGGAAAAAAAACATTTCCATACTTATTTATTTATAAGTAATTCACAAATCTATTTAGTTTCAACATTCGGAAAATATTCAATATACATAAATCGAAATTAAGTATACATTTCATTTTTAAGGAAATCATTCTCTTAAACATATTTATTTGGGCCAAAACGAATGTTGCGCAAAACATCGTTACGACAACCCAAAATCACTAGTATAGGGATTCGAAATTAAAATAGATATATAAATCCCAATACTATACAAAACATTTCCTTTCGGAAATCATTTACTATAACAACAGTGTTATAGTCCACCATTTCCTTCTATTTCAACAATGAATGTTGAAATCTATGGTTTCGAATCTTAACACATTTTAAAAACATCGTTAGATCGTTTTAATTATATTCAAAACATCACCTCCAAAACATTTTCTTTAACATATTATTCACTATTCAAAAACGTGAATATACTTCGTTAACCAATTTCATCATTTCTATACATTTTATTTTAAAGGATTATTCACTGTCTAAAACGTGAATATAACTCCATTAATAAGTTATAACAATTGGCTTATCAAAATAAGTCGTTTGCGGACTTATAAAACAATGTTTATAAATTCCATTTCTATTTATTTTATAACAACTTCCTTTTATAAATCTCCTTTATTAAGCTATTTCAATTTATAACCCAATTATATACCAAAAGTTCATATTATAAGTTAAATACTTATAATCTATTTGTTTACAAAATCGTTCTTCTCAACTTCCCAAATTTTAAATCTTATAACTTATAAGATTCATTTATTTACCCAAATCTATTCTTTTAATAACTTTACAAATTTTATAAACCTACTGCTTATAAAATTCCATTTATAACTTCACCGTTTATAATTCTATAAATTTCATTCATTTATGAAATTCATTTACACTTCATTCTAACACTTATAAAAACTCGTTTTATAATTCCCATATTTTAATTTATAAATATCATTTTTATAAATCTTTTATATAAATCAATTCATATTATTATTTTTAAACGTCTTTAAACTCCTTTATAATTTCATCATTTGCTTTGATTTATAAAATAATCAAATTTCATAAAACCTATATTTATACTTTTTATAATAAATTCAAAAATCTCGATTCAAACTATTTTATAAAATCATTTATCCCATATTTTAAAAAATCAACTTTTAACTATATTTCTCAAAAATCATAATTTTTATAACATTAAAATTATACGTTTATTTACTTAAAATGAATCAATTCCAAAAATATTTTATAAAAGCATACTTTCAAAAATCATTTTTTAAAAATCCTTTTAAAATTCCAAAATTGGCCCAATGATGCTACACACCAAATAGTCAATCACGACAACAACGACATCATATATCTGTATATGATAATCAATGAATATCAAAATATCCATAATCAAATAAATACCGTTGAGGAATCCAGTTGGACCCCTCCAACCTATTTTCCTGCATCCAAAAATGTTAGCACAATACCAATTCCGTTCCAGTACGGAATTATCGCGGTATATGAGATTTATAAAATATTATCCGCTTAATAGGCGGCGCAATAGGGTCTCATCCGCTATATAATGCGGGAAATCAACTCCAAGTACATAAATAATACCAATTTCACTATACTGTGAAATATTCGCGGTATATGTTTTTAATAAATGACCTCCGCTTACTAACGGCGTATAATGTCTATTCTAACAATCAATAGATAACAATCATCATTCAAACATACATTCAATAATTTTAAATCTAACTATTTAAAATTAAAATCGAAACCGATTCGATTGAGTGAGAAGTTCTCACCTTGATTTCCATTCAATTTTAGCGTTTTATTTCGAATAAAATTAAACGCGCGTTTAATTTTACCCGAAATTTTTGCTAACTCCAAACGACTCCAATCTAATTCCATAGCGTAGTGCTCGATCATACGAACCCAATGCAACTTGTTTCGTGCATTTTCGACCTCGTATGAAAAAGATATGAATTTTTAAAGTTACACGATTTTAAATATATATAAATTTACAACATAATTTTATATTAATTTACCTAGCTTTAATCTCGGCCCTTGATCTTCACCCCTGCAAATCTTGGCCGTGCTTCATGTTCTTCCCCTACCCAGTAAACATCACGACATCCAAAACCCATAGCCGCCCTAGGGTTTGAATTTTTCGAGCATCTTAGTCGACATCCACTCCAATCAACCACCACCACCACGAAGCCCTTCATGAGAGCCACCCTCGGCCAGAAGGCGGTGAAGTCCGGTCGCCTCCTCTTGCGCGTGAAACAGGAACACACGACCGGCTTCGAACGCCAATTCCCATCAATTCTCTACTCCATATCACATCGTAGCCGTTGGATATGTAGTTCTCATCGTCATCTACAACCCTCTAGTTGGAAGTTTTCCCTAATTGTCGACGAATTGGGAGATCGGAGGGGAAGAAGACGGGAAGTTGTCGTCCATAGGTTATATAAGAGGTGGCCGGCTCCTGAAACCCTAGGGGCTGTTTTTATTTTGCAAAATGAAATTTTAAGGGGCTTATATAGAAAAAATACGCGACACTATTCATCCCGGATTTTCCGAACTCCAAACGAAGCGTGCCAGTTGGCGTTCCTAAGGTTTACCCCGCGTTTCAAACACAATGGAATGTGTTTCGGGAGCTAATTCGATCATCTGTGCGAGTTATGGCAATAAACGATCGATTTAAAATTAAATCGATTTAAACTAATTTCTAGGCGTTTTGGCTTGCCCCGGACAAACGGTAAATCCGATTGACATGAAATTTGAAACCATACAATAATATCACATTACGGATCCGATGAAGCTGGTTTCGTCGAAATACGAGACTGTTTGAAAAATGGCTATTTTAACTCGCCAAATTAATATTAAAACAATTTCGATGTGTTTCGAGCTGCCACGGTCAAACGAAAACTCCAATTGCTACGAAATTGAAATCCGATAATAACAAACTATTACGGATCCAATGGAACTAGTTTCGTCCAATTCTGAGACTGTTCGAAAAATGGCTAATTTCACTAGTCGATTTAAATATTTAAATATTCAATTTTTACAAATTAACTTTAAATTCAATTTTAAAAGTTCTAAAATATCGTTCTAACTCCAACATGATAAAATAAAATTGTACAAATCATTTTCAATCATATTTAACCCAATTTCACTTATTTCTGAAATTTAACATATTAAATTATCGATTTAATTATCCAATTAAATCCAATTATTCGAAATAAAATTTATTCGACTTATAAATTTCACTTATTAATATTTAAAATTAATTAAATATACAAATTTTAATTGACAGAAATTCTGGATCATTACAAAAAGTCTACTCTTCATGGCTTATTGACAACTAAGGAACCACATTTCTACTATAAAATTAATATACGGGGCACCGCATTGACTCCTTTTATGCAATTATGAACTCCACGGCTTTCTCGATTCCAATGCAACTTCTCTTTTTGTTCAAGTGGATCCTGCTATTTCCTCTCGAACCATACTAATATTATTATTTGATCTAACAATTATTTTCCTCGACATTGATAAGAAACTTATAGTTTCTCTTTTAACATAGGAGAACTCTTATTAGACATTCTAATGAGTTGTGTCCATTTTAGGCTTGGTTAATTTCATTTCATCTTATGTAGTCAGTTTCTATGCTAGAGTCTATGAATCATATCTGATATTGACATAAAACTAATTAAACTTTAAGTTCATGAAACTTATGTTCCTAACATAAATTAGTTAATCGTAGTTGGTTATTCCTAAGCTCCTTTGGGATGGCCCGTAAAAGATTCCTCACAAGAAAATTTTACGTGTAACCTCTTAACTCACACAACCTATCAACTTCTTGACCTAGGACATGTAGGGGTTTTTTATCAACTCATATCTTATGAGATTTCGTAAAATTTTCTTTAGACAAAACTCAATTTATCGTATGTAATTGCCCTTAAGTATATATCCTTACAAAAAGAAAATCTCAACTTCACTCATCATCAATTATACTTTGTCCAACAAATTCTGGTTACCCTTTATCCATATATTATTATGTATCATAAGGAGGAATGATTTTTGAGATTGAATCTTGTTTAGGTATTTTTGGAACTCCTTCCCAATATACGTACCTATTCAATCAAATCGAATTGTTTTATTTCCTTTGCCTATTATGTTTTCTACTACCATTTTAAATTCCTTGGACTTATCAGAGATATACTATTTTTTTTCAAATTCACACATTCGTATTTATGATTATTCATAGGAGAATTTAACGAGGTATGTGGATCCATTTGGTATCATTATACCTTGGATTACATACTTCTATATGTATTAATCTGACGAGTTCGTTAACTCTTTCATCACTTCAACTGACTAGGTGCTTTTTCCATAATTTTTTTAGATACAACTCACGAGTACCAAATCATGTTATCAAAGAATTATTCCTCAAAATATGGTTTAGTACATAATTCTAAATTAATCGGTAAAATTTTAGATTCTTCTGTGTTTTCAATGGTTAATGCATCAATACGGTTGTGAAACAAATACTATTATTATAATAGATTTATTTTACAATGAATATTCATATTAAATAAAAGTATATCTATTTTCAATCAATACTTATAATGGTTATAACTTCGTAAATAATATTTGGTGTGTGTGTGTGTGTATAAGAAAGCAACCTTTCATAACTTGATGCATCCACTAATAAGTGTCATATGGTACGCTCCCACTATTTCTACCATAATTATAATACTGCACGAAATATAAAGCTCCAGTAAACTAATTATTATGGGCCATTTATTTCATCCAGAGTAACTAGCTTACAATCAAGAGTTTTAGATTAAAATATCTTAAGCTCAAAGAAATAACATCTATAGAAAAAAATTATAATTAAAATATATTTGGAATATAAATCACATTTATAATCCCATATTAAATATCTAATAGTGTTTTATATAACTCTCATTTCTGTTGTCTTTTCATGAAGTAGAAGTGACCATTCATTCTTTTCATCCTAATTGTGTTTATTTTATATCCACTATCAAATATTCCTTTTCCCTACTAAATAATTCAAAAGGAAACTCCTACTACAAGACTATAAATGAACCTTTTGCATAAGTGCATTTGAACATCCTTAGAATTATAAGGATATTAAATATTCAGTAAACTAATCAAAACTGATATTTCAATGATTGAACTTTAGTAGTACTTGATCTTTCCAACATAACAAGATTCTTATTGTATTCAATCTTATTAAGCACATGATCTTATACTATAGTTTATTTGCTTAACTCAAATGAATGAATTTCATTGAGATTTTGTATGTTACTAAAGCGATTGTTCATCATAGAATTTCGCTTGTGATCTAATATGGATCAAATAACCAATTTCTTTTATTGCCTCAGAGTTTGAAATTCATGGAAGGCGACAACAATACTGAGTAAATATATATTTAAGTGACCAAGGTAAGAATGTATTTTGCAGTTGTATGATTCAACTCTTGACATCATGTCAAAAGATTTATTGGTAAGTATAATATGCTTCATTGCCAATCTTAATGCAATTCATTGATACATTTTAATTGAAAAACAATTTTATTAGTTAAACTAGTTGCACAAATTCATTGAAGTAGATAATTTTTTTTGTATAAATGTGTTCTTATAATGCTGAAAGCTTAAATAGTGTCATTTCATTTTTCTATTAAAGCACCTACTAGACTTTTATATTCCTCAAGACCTTAAGAAATATATAGAAATCTTTCAATTTCTCTAGTGAGTGTTAGGGCTCACTTTCCTTAAGGTTCTGACCTTAAGTTTGCTCAACAAATCATTGGTCCATAAGCAAGTAATAACACTTTATCTGTTGTATCGTGTACAACTCCTAAATGTGGTCATTTCCCTTATCTCAACGTCGATCTTAAGTTTGCTCAACAAATTAAGAGGGATTATTCATTATTACCTATCGTTTCGTGATAACCTAAGTATAATACACATATCTTGAGTTTGCTCAACAAATACATGCATGTATTTTACCTCGTCTGGGTAATGTATTAATAGTACTACACATAATAGCTTTAGCCTGAGTTTTCTCAACGATTAGTGCATGTGCAAGTAATTTGTTAACATAAAAAAGATAGATGAAAACTAGTGTTAAAGAGTCATAACTTTTTATATACTCGGAGAGGTACTGATTTAGGAAATAATGTATTACTTATGAAATACCCTCGTGATTCAAGTGTCGGACAAATCTAAAATCACAGTATACGTATGATAGGTATGTATTTTTCTAAAAATCTATTTGGGTTTTATTCTAGTTCCACTTAAATTTAATTTATACATATAATAACTAAGTTAAGTTTATTATAATTATTATAATCACTTAACTTGGATAATATTTATGTCTACTTTATTAATTAAATCATATTGAATTCTAAATTTAATTAATTTGTTTAGTTAAATTTTATTTTTAAATTTTAGAAATTCTACTTTATTCCTCTTAAACTATTTAAGAAGAATATTCAACTATAACCTTTATAGTTTTATAGGTATATATTAATTAATTAATTGTTCAACTTAACATTTAAATTAAATATTTAAAATTTTCAAAAAATTATTTTGTTTATTTTCTCAATGAATTTTGAGAAAATCAGAACAATTTAATTATTAAACTATAACCTTTATAGTTTTTATTAACATATGTGTATCAATGTGTGTGTATCAAATAGCACTTAATATATTATTTAGCAAACAAATAATTTATTTTATTAAACATTTTAATTAAATATTTGATAATTCTAAAAAATTATCTAATTTAAATTAAATAATTTAATACTTATCAACACATATATATACACACCATTATATATATATATATATATATATGTTTAATTAATTAACTTCTAATTTATTACTTATTTATTCATATTTAGTAAAATATTAAATTTATTTTGAAAATTAATTTAAAGGATTTCTTTTTTATTTTAAACCTAACCTTTAAATTCATAATGTATTTTAAATTTTCAACTCTTAGTTTCCATATAAGCCCAAGGCCAAAATAACTTTAGGCTTTACCTTTGTGCCAAAATTTCAGACTTACTTTATCCATTAGGCTAGGATAGCAGTCAAGGAGGGGAGAATACCTTTTTCTAACCCTATGCCTAGATACTACTAAAGTAGACACCCATTGGATAAAAACGTTTAGTAGTTTTCCTCTAACGTTAACTAATTAGACTGCATAGGCTGTACATGCTCTGATACCATTGAAGAAACATGGTTGAGTCGCGGTAGGTGAAATGAGTGAATTTCAAAAAAAATCTCTATTTCGATCTTCATGGACGTATGAAATCAATTAACTAAAATAAAGTCCAATCTATTTTATTAAAATAAAATCATATTTTAAAATATTTCATATTAATTTATTTAATCATATTAATTAAATTATTAATATTTATTTTGAATATGTCTAGTATATATTCATACGTTAGCATGATATCACAATAATGAATGAACATGTGCATAAATATATATCATATATCTCTATCTCTATTAATAATAAAGAGAATTTAGTGAATAGGATTTCCTCGGTGTCATTTTAAAATTTCGAAAATATCCTACTACCCATCAATAAAATATCACCAACGGTTTGCAACCTCCACCACCATCCTCTTCCAGCCATCCATCAATGGAATTTCACTATCAATTTACATCTGACGCCACCAATAAAACTACTGAAATAAAGTTGATGTGACCACCGAAGCTTTTTCTTTATAATGCACATCCATCCATTACTTTTTTTATTAAATAAAAAATTAATTTTTATTAAACATAAATTAAATTTCTCTAGCTATTAGTAGCATGTAAATGTGATTTATACTTGTATACATATAGATATTATTTTCACGCCTTTTGACAAGGCAGTATACGACGAACTCGATGAGTCAAACTTCAAAGATATCAAAGCAGAAAGCTTGAAGAGATAGCCTAAAAGTCCAGAAACAAGCACAAACAAAGCCATGGGACACGAACGAGGCCAACTCAAGAGTTTAGGATCACCGACCCAACCAAATGTTTGACCGGTATCGATCCAACATCATGGATGGTACCGATCCTCAAGTCTAAGCCAAATCATGCCCCCACCCTACTACATGCCAATAATAATGTTAGAAGCTCATTCGAGTATTGTTTTGTTATTTTCATTCAATTCTCTTTTAATCACTATGAGCTCTTGAAATCAGCAACTTCATCATTCATAGATCCATCATTTGGACTTAAAAACAAGCAAAAAATGGTTTAAACAAGTATGAGATCACGAAGCTAACTAAGAGTTGTGCTTAAACAAAGAGTCCACAATGACCAATTTGGCTATCTCGTGGATCGATACCGATCCAAGCCCATGGATCGATACCGATCCATGAATTTTGCAGAAGTGGCACCTATATTTTCTTGGAGAAACAATCTAAAGTGAGGAAAAAGAGGTGGAGATCATAAGGGAGAGATTTTAGGCTTCCTACATCTATAAATAGAGGGGAAAGACTCATTTCTAAGGATCTTTTTGGCTCTTGCTTTCTCTTGCTCTGATTTCTTATAATCATTCATGAATTTATATCTATCTTTAATGGATTATACCAATCCATAACGGATCATACCAATCTGTAAGCACTGTACTTGAAAACCGATAGTATAATATAAGGAAACTTGAAGTGGACATTGGTTGGAGTACGCCAAATGTAACATTCCCGTTTTTAGGCTAAATTAAATCTAGTAATTAATATTAATTTTTGAGTTAATCTGTGAATTAATTAATGATTGATATAAATTTTTGGATTGAATCGTGAATTAATTGGTGAATTAATTTGAAAATTTCCAAAATAAATAAAAATAGACTGTGAATAGAATCTAAGTTTGGAAATAAATATATATATGGCAAATAGAATTTTGATCTGGAATTCAAAAATAAATATTTTATAGACAAATTGAAGTTAAAAATCTGTATATTTTAAAGAACTAGTAAATGTGTATATATGATTATTTATTTGTGTATAATTACATTTTAAATCATTTTTTTAAAAGTTGTATAAATATAAATAATGGAAAATGTACAAATATAAACATTCATTCATTTAAACTATAATAACTTGAATTTTAAAATTTAAAATAAGAATAAATAGAAAGGTATGGTTTAAATTCAATATAATATTTTTTTCAAATGTTACTCAGAGTTAATCATATATTTTCAGAAACATGTGAGATAGATATTTAATTATTTAAAGGAATAGTAACTTAAGTTTAAAATTGAAATAGGATTTAATATTCCTTTGCATATGATATAAATTTAGTTTGTATATATAAACGTAATTGATAAAAACTTAAATCTATGTAAATAAATTAAAATAAAACAAGGGTTTGAAACATAAAAATGCATTACTATGACATTTGTGAAATAATAACACATGCATTAAACAAATGTAAACATTTCTCATAATAATCAAACAAGTGTTAGCATAATAAAATTTGAGTTAAACAAGTGGCAAAAATCATTTTTCTTTTGAAGTTCAATTATATACATATGAGAATTTGATAAACCAGGCTATATTTTCTTCACTTCTCAATATACATTCTCTTCATCATTTTCTGAAAACGAAATCTGGAAACAAATCAGAAAGAAAATCAAAACAAGATCAAGACTTGAAGCTATAGAAAAATTAAAAACCTGGAAGCTTGAAAACAATCAAAATCATTTAGCTCGGTAAAATCAAAGAGCGTGCAAGATTTAAAGCTCAACTTAGATCTGAACAAGCAAATTATAAACTTAGGAACAAGAATCAAACATCATGTACAAAATCAAAATTTAACACTCAAAAAAAAAGTTGCAAAACAAAAATTCCAGATTCCGGTTTCCATATTTTTGTTCAAACTTCGCTGTTTTTTTACAGGTGAGCAAACCTCTTTTTTAAACCTTGAATTTGTTTATTAACTTCATATATGTGAAGTGAAGTAAGGAAAATGTATTGCATATCTATATAAATATGTGATTATGCCTGTGCATGCTTGTGTGTATATGCATATTGATGTTCTGTATAGGTTACAGGTTTTAAACCCTCATGTTTTGGGTGAATTTTATTGGTCGACGAAGAGTTGATCAACATAACCATTGCTGGAGGTAGAAGGAAGGACGGTGACTGTGGGAAAAATACTTGGAGTATTTCTAGGTCACTGTGATGGTCAGGGATCGTCGATTTGGGTTTTTTGCGAGCTATTTGGTCGAGGTCGAAAATCGAGTTGCTGCGTCGTCAATGTTGATCCTGAGTCTATTGGACCAGGGAGGATTGATTCGTTGCCTTATGGTGAAGCTATGGACGGGGCGGCGTGGATACAGGCTATTGGAGATGGTCATGCGAGATTTTTTCCGTTGATCGATGGGTTCCATTATTCGTTCGAGTTACTCAAATTTTATCTACGGCAAAATTGAAGGTTCAGGCAAGTCGGGCTAGTCGTCGAGGTTGTTGCTGACTTATCGAAGGTCGCCGCATCGACAAGAGGTGGCCGGAGTCCTGGTGCACGTGCATAGGTACATCTAGTATCAAGTTTGAGAAGGTGGAGTTTTGCCTCGAAGTTGATTTCGAGGAAATATAGCATTGGCTCGGGAATGGCTGCAGGTTTCCTTGCGTACGTTTCCAGGATTTTAAAAGTAAAAAAAATTAATTGGAAAAAAATTGGTACGGGAGTTTACTCGGGAAAGTCTCGGGGGTTTTCGATCTTGACTCGGGTTAAAACCCGAAGTGGTCTCGGGTTTGGATCAAAAGCTGTTTTTTTTTAAATAAAACAAGGTTTCAACTTTTAAATTCAATCAGGTTTTTTAACACTTTACTAATTAATAATAAATGTTTCATACTAGTTTTGGAATGAGTTAAGTTTTTAAAAAGATTATTTGAAATTAATTTGGTTTTAAGGTGTTTTTACATACATGTATAACCTTTATTTTAAAGTCTATTTAATATTGTAGTTATATCGTTAATTAAGGAAATGTTTCAATCATGGATTAACCTAAATATCTTTAGTTAATCCGTGTATTAATGATAATTAATTTTAAAAGTTTATTAAATAAACTTGAATATAATTAAGTAATTAATTGAGATAAATGGGTTATTTTAATTTGAAATTCAATAATAATTATTTAATTAAAGGTTAATCAAGTATTCATTAAGGATTAATTAATGATGAATGATTAAATGATTATTAATTTTTAATTAAAGGTTAATTAATTAATTAATAATTAAGGGATAATTACTTTGTGTAATTACATTTGAGGATAATTAATTAATTAAGACAAATTAATGTGAGTAATTAAAGGTAATTAATTACTTAAAAAGAATTGCTTAATTAAAAGTAATTAATTAATGATTAAAGTTGATTAATCAAGTGATTGAGGAATGATTTATTAATTAAAGGTTAATTAATTAATATGATTAATTGGGGATGATTAATTAAAGAATAATTAAGTAATTAAGGTTAATTATTTGATAATTAAAGGTTGATTGATTTATTAATTAAGGTTGGTCAATTAATAATTAAAGGTTAATTAATTCACCATTAAAGGTAAATTAATAAATGATTAAAGGATAATTAATTAAAATGGTTTGTAATTAATTAATATTAATTAACTAGGATTAGTAATTTATTCATAAGTGATTAATCTGATTTAAATTAATCAGGTGATTAATTAATCTTACTTATGGATGTTTGGATTCTATTGAATGTTTGAATTGTTTGATATCCCTGATGTGTGATGCTCTGTGATATGAGTTGTTTTGATTTAAGCTATGATGAATGTAATTTATTTATCTATGATGAATTTATATTATTTATTTGTAAATCTATGAATGAAAATAAGCGTTATAGGATTATACCGCTTATCGATATAGTTGTGCTTGGATTATGATGATTGATGATATTATACTATTGTGTAAAACCCCTGGACTACACTATACACACACAAATATGGATTTTACGAGGATTTGGTGAAGTCATGGATATTTGAATTTAATATTATTTTATCCAAAATGATGAAATGGTTTTAAAAAATTAAATTTTGAATCCAAAATGGTTTGGAAATGGAATCGGGTTAAATATGAAAAGCTTTTAAAAAGGAGTTTTTGAAGATAAAAATTATTTTAAATAACTTGTTAAAGTTTTGAAATTAAAACAATTTGATTTGAATTTGAATTCAAGATTTTGAAATTGAGTTATATAAATATGTATGTATAGAGTTTGAAATTATTTTGGAAACTATGGTTTGAAAAGAGGTGATACAAGTTATATAATATGTATACGGATTTCTAAACCATCTTTAAAGTATTTTAAAAGTATTATTTTGGGAATTTAACCCAAGTTTTTACTTTAAAGGCTATAACTTGTGCATATTGGATTGGAGTTTTCCGAAATGAAAAGCATTTGTTTTTAATGATAATGGCTTTCATATGACGAAAGGATTTCCAATTTCTGTTGAAAGGATTTCAAGCTGCGCGATTTGAATTGTAAATAGTTTTGAAAGCTATGAATGAATCTTTGTGAAAGATTAGTGAACTTTATTTTCAAAATGAAGTGAATCTTTTTATTTAAAAGATTAAAAGTGGAAATTTGTTTAAACCATTCAAAACAAAGTTTTTGGGCTTTAGGTTGTGACTTAACTAAGATCACAATATCCATATGTTTTTAAAGATAAGCGCTCATTATTCGGTTTAGCCAGGGGAGAACTTTGTGTCATAAAACCCATTCTGAATAATGATACGACGAAATGGATAGCATTTGAAGACCGGTGGTGAAGACCGGGTATTTTCGAGAATGAAAAGATTACCTGTCGAATAACTCTGCACTGAGTAGCTACGGTATAGAGATCTCCATATGTGATGGGGAGTCCGATCGGGATTGTGAATACCCGGATTGCAAGGGTTTCTTTGAAGTGCCTTCGTTTCTGTTCGAAGACGGAACAGACTTGTATGGATGTATGTCAGACATTACACTTTGAGATGTAAAGCTGGTTTCTATCAAATAAATTTCTATTTGGTGGCGGAGAATTTATTCTCTTAGCTTAACACCCTTCTCTGAGACGTACGAGCTTAGAGGTTATGTAGTTGATGGTTACTAGTGATACATTCCCAATTTGGTAATGTGGCATACGAAATGTTGTGGATCATTTGTTGATCAAAGCATGGCTTTTGTGAAAAGCATAGCTTTATGGATGAGACCTCGTTGGACCTCACATCCCGAAAATGGTTAAAATAGGAAGAATGCAGCAAGGTTACGAGGGTCGTGCCCTTTAGGGTATGTCCATTTCCTTTTAAAAAGGGTGATATCATTGTATGGAGCCAGATATTTAACCTATGTGGTTGCTGCAAATTTATTACTTTGTGGTTGTTGGTGTTGAGCGCTCGGATAAAGGTCGGTAACAACCGGGGAATGGCTTGTGTAGTAGTTACCTAGTTACAGAGGTAACCCGGCCTTGTGTTGGCAGAGAGTTGGTTAAGTTCTCGAGGCATCCCTCCAGAGGGGTACCCATGTGGCCTAGGAAGTTCCTTTGCCTGACCATTTGTTAGAAATCCAATCACCAATACGCACCTTGTATGGTTTTAGTTATATAACCTGCCATTTACTTATGGTAGTGACCCACCGTTTAGATGGTAGCTATAGTAGGTATACCATAATGGTGGTATGCCGGCTAAGATTAATATTATACTTTCTGTAACAGCCCGCAAATTTGTACCCTTTGAATCGACAATAATCCATACATGTCCGACCCAAAAAGCACAGATTGACGGAAAGTCAAGAGCAAGAAAAGAAGAGAGAAGAAGAGAAGAGAAGAAAGAGAGAAGATAGAACCAAAAAAAATAATACAGAATCTCACATCGCAGCGGAAAACATATAATATCATATCAATGATCTTGACAAAATAGAAACTGTATATATATACACATCAATTAGAGTTCAACAATCAATCAATAATTATCAACTTGAACAGTTATAATAACCTTTCCTCACAATTGCCAATTATATACAACAACAAACAAAGCACAGCGGATAATCAAACAAATACGGATGTACGAAAATGAAGATCTCCAGCTTTCCTGCTGAAGCTCCAAAAGCATCAAATTTAGACCTGTAAATATACTCGGTCTGACCCGAACATTGAAAGGGAAGAACGCCCGGATCAGTCTGGTAAACCAGCGTGAGAAACACACTCAATTGAATTTATTAAGTTACCAAAACTTTTCCTTTATCAAAACAAAAGTATCTCGTAAGACAAGTCCACACATAAACACGAACACGTTTTTTACATTATGATAACTAAAACATTTCATATCAAACTCATGTGATATTATACTAGTGTCTAGTATACAAATAATATTCAAAATAGCCAAAATTGTTACTACTATTAAATTCCAGCAAACTAGGACCTATAAATAAAATGGCAAACACATAGTGGAGTTTGAATTTCCATACAAATGAACAGGTGAAGGGACAACCTTCCGGTAGTACATCTCTAGAAGAATGTACTGAGAAACCATCACAAAGTTTCTCTACCAACACAAGACCGGCCCACCTCTATAACTAGATGGTACCGAATATGTCATCCTCCGGTCGTTACCAACCTTTACTGATGGCCCTCAAGCATACAAACCACAATAATCAGATACAAGATGTCATAGCGTGCAAAGATATATCTAGAAGAGGATGATCATATCCTACTTGGGAATGACCCACTTAGGCTTGCTGCATCTAACCCTGTTTTGGTCATTTTCGGTTGATGAGGCCTGACGTGGTAACGATTACCTTTCACAATCACATATCACATCGCTTTGAATGCCACACGGCCATTTCCGTTGAATACCAATGGCCTTCCACAAAAATACAACCCTTAACCTCATACGTCTCAAGGAGGGTGTTAAGCTAAGAGAAGTTGCCTTCTCTGCCGCCATTGATGTACGTTTGTAAAAACCAATGCACATAATCTATAGAAATGCAATGTCAGACAAACATCCATACAAGTTGTCCAGGAACAGGACAAATCGAAGAAACTTTCCTACCATATACTGTTGGAAAATCCCTAGGATTAGTAGCGAATAGTCCTTGCATTGGATATTTCATAATGAAGAGACCACTGCTACTAGATGTATGTTGGGATTTTAACCCAAAACGATCAACAAGCAGTCCCCCACTATGAAACTCCGAAAATCAATATCATCACATGCAACCTGTACAATCGTCGCATATACGTTGGTCCGAAGTGGTTTTGAGATAAATCTGATCCCGGTCTCTTCGCACCAACAACGCAAAAGCGTTTCTCAACCTCACACGGCAACTAAGTCTCATAGACTTATCATGTCTCCAACTTTCAACTTGCTATCCTTCGGGCCAAGGAGAAAGCTCGGTAAATTGGAGTAATACTCCGCACTATACGAATCAACATCCTCAACACAAAGGATAATTAAGCCTACACAGAAGGCTACGTACTAAGTGTACGACTAAATAGTTCCCACACCGAGTTGTGGAACTAAAATTTTGGCCAATTTGATAGTCAGTTATTTAACTATCAAAGTAAACAAACAAATATTTAGCACCATATGCAATCACTAAGCCCTTTTAATTAATCTTTTATTAATTAAATCATTTGTCAAATATTCGCTTCAAATTATCTTTAAAAAGATATATTCTCAACACCATTTCAACATCGGAAAACATTTCCAAATACTTATTTAATAATAAGTAATTCACAATTCAATTTATTTTCAACGCTTAGAAAATATTATATATATACTTAAATCATAATTAAGTATATATTTTATTCTTTAAGGAAAACATTCTCTTTAAACATCTTTTAATTGGGTCAAAACGAATGTTGCGTAAAACATCGTTACGACAACCCAAAATCACTAGTATAGGGATTCGAATAAGATAGATATATAAACCCCAATACTATACAAAAACATTTCCTTTCGAAAATCATTTACTACAACAACAGTGTTATAGTCCATCATTTCCTTACTTCTCGAAAACGTCTATTTCAACAATGAATGTTGAAATCTATGGTTTCGATCCTTAATATATTTTAAAACATCTTTAGACCATTTAACTCCATTTTAAAATATCACTTTCCAAAACATTTCTTCAATATATTATTCACTGTCCAAAATCATGAATATAAATCGTTTACCAAATTTAATATTATTTCAACATTTAATTTAAAGGATAATTCACTGTCAAAAATCGTGATTAAAATTCCTTTTAATAAACTTCTATATTTAACTTATCAAAATCAATCGATTTTGGATTTATAAAACACTTATTAGTCACATTTATATTTTACAAAAGCTTCAATTTATAAATCAATTTTATTAACCAATTCCATTTATATCTCATTCATATGCCAAATCCAATTTATAATTTAATTACTTATAAATCATTTATTTTACAAAATTATTCATTTTATAACTTCACAGTTATAAATCATATTCACTTATAAAATCAATTTATAACCTCATTTTAACACTTCCAAAACTCCTTTTAAAATTCCATCATTTTGATTTATAAAAATTCAATTTTATAAATCTTATATATAAAACCATTTATAATAAATCAAAAATCTCAAAATAAACTATTTTATAAAATCATTAACTCCATATTTCAAAAATCACATTTCAACTATATTTCTCAAAAATCATAATTTGTATAACATAAAAATGATAATACTTATTTATTCAAAATAAATTCAATTCCATTACAATTCAAAATTCAATAAAACGTATATTTCCAAAATCACTTTGAAATCCTTTTAAATTTGGAAATCACCACTTTAACATTTTTAAAATTCCAAAAATAGGCCCAATGCTACAACAGCACTAAATACATCAATCACGACATCCAAAATATCATATATAATATGATAACAGCATATATCACAATATCTGTAAATAAATCAATACCGTTGAGGAATCCAGTTGGATCCCTCCAACCTGTCACCTGCAACAAATATACATATTAGAATATGTGTATAATGTCCGCTTCATGGCAGACGCGCGTACAAAGGGTTATCCGCTAATACACGGGAACGTATAGGGTCATCTGCTCCACTAGGCAGGTATATACATCCAAATACCAATCAATATATAATGTATCATCCAAACAATCATCAATCATCATAAATAATATTTATTCTCACTTATTTAAAAATATCAGTGAGTCAGAAAGAGTGAGTTGTACTCACATTGCTTGTAGTCGTGGCATTTGCGATTTATTCTGATTAAAAGTAAACAAACGTTTAATTTCAACCAAAATTTTCACTAGCTCAAACAAATCCCAATCTAGCTCCATAATATAATGCTCATCCATACGAACCCAACGCAATTCGTTTCGTGCGAAACGGACCTCGTATGAAAAAGTTATAATATTTAAAATTTATACAATTTTTAATATATTCAATTTACAAATTTCTTTTATTTTTATTTATACTTAACTTCAAATCACAGCTGGGCCGTTAGATTTCATTCATCAAATCAAGGCCACGAATTTCTTTTTCTTCTCCACCGTTCCTTCTTCGTACGTCTAAACTCATAGCTCGATCGATTTTCTGATGGCCGCATTCCCCACGTCGTACTCTATGACGATCAAACTACACCACATCGGAGCCAACGTCGACTCCACCTACGGCCGCAAGCAAGTGAAGCTCGATCGCTTCTTGACCTTGAAAAATGAAAACGAAACGCATAGCTTTGAACGCCAATCGCAGTCGATTCACCATGCCATATCACATCATAGCCGTTGGATTTATAGTTCTCAACGATCTCTACAATTTTCGTGTTGAAAGTTTTACGCAAAAGTCGACAGATTTAGAGATATTAGAGGAGAAAGATCGTGCAATTCTGGCCATAGAAAATGTAATGGCGGCTAGGGCTTCTAGGGTTTTGGTGAAAATAATGAATTATGAAGTCCTTTTATAGAAAAAAACTCGACACTATTCACCTGAAAAAATTTCGAACTCGAAACGAAGCATGCCGCCTGGCGTTTATAATGTTTTACCCCTATTCTGAACACAATGGAATATATATCGGGAGCTAATTCGATCGTATTTGAAAGATAGGTTTTCAAATCGAATATTTAAATTTAAAAATTCACTTCAACAGATTTCAACGCGTTTTAGCTTGCCCCGGACAAACCATAAATTCGATTGAAATGAAATTTGAAATCATATAATGATATAACATTACGGATCCAATGAAACTAGTTTCGTCGAAATCCGAGACTGTTTGAAAAATGACCATTTTCACTCGTCAATTAAATACTAAAATATTCAATTTCTGTAAATCAACTTTTAATTCGATATTAAAAGTTATCTAACATCATTCTAATTCAAATAGAATTTATTTCAAATTTATAAATCATTTTCATTCACATTAAATTCAAATCTCAATTACTTCAGCAATTTCAAATATTAAATCAATAATTTAATTATCTAATTAAATCTAGATATTTGAAATATAGGTTATTCAATTTATAAAATTTACTTGTGAATATTTAAATAAATTAAATATACGAATATCGAATAACAGAAATTCTGGGTCGTTACATTCTCCCCTACTTAAAAGAATTTCGTCCCCGAAATTACCAAGTAAGAAAAAGTTACAAAATCCATTAACTTTTCAAAACAAATCGTTCAATTTAGATTTACCAAAATCACTTAAATGTTTAGCTTTCCCAAAATCATTTAGTTAAACTTCTTGTAAAACTTTACTAAGTTTTCAAATCCATATATAGTTATCTTCTTAAAACCCACTATATCGTTTAACTTTTAACTCAAAATCAACAAAAAAAATCTCAATTTTCCCAAAAAAATTCTAACTCCTTAAATTTCAAAAAAATTCTCCAGCGTCTCCTTTGCACGGTTCGTTCGTAGTAAGATCTCAACATATATATATCACAAATATACATCTCATCATCAAGGAAGAGGCATCCCGTAGGGAAAAAAGTGTAAAAGTACGATATGCAATCCGAGATATGTACATTATATGTTCTTAGCAAGCATATAGGGCTAATATAACGCGAAAGCGAGCTCCAAATGCGAAGCAAGCGCCATCCGCACCTACTAAACACACAATAAACAAATCAGAAATGTGTATATGTGAAAGTAATATCAATATACAAAAATATCAACACAACTACTACATATGCCAATATAGCAAGTGCAACAAAAGGCAACAAATTCAACCATCCAACAATTATCATCCATTTAACATCCAACAAACCAATATCCATCCAATCAATCCATAACAAATCAATATTCATTCACTTCTTATAAATATTCATTGAACTGGTTTTTCCATTTAATCACGTTTGATTCATTAACATTGGACTTAACAAATATTCATTCATTCGTTTTCAATTAGTTTACATTCACTAATTCATATTCAAGTTTGTTCACTTCCAATTCAAATCAAATAAAATTCAATTTTATTTAAATTCACTTAACTTCCAATTTGAATTCAATTATTTAGCTTTCAATTTCATTAATTCTACTTCATATGGATTTTCTATACAATCAATTAACATCCATCTAACAATCAATGCATATCCAACATTACCAAATTAATTTACTTTACATTCATTCAATTTAGTTCAACACTTTTAATTTCAAATTGGTTTAGCATTCAATTGAATTTCATTCAATTATTCAATTTCCAATTTCGTTAGCTTTTAATGAATTAACACTTGCATCCACTATTCCATATTAATTTACTTACATTCGATTGATTAACATTCAATTCATATTCATTTACAAATCTATTCCATTAGTTAAATTCAATTGATTCATTAATCCAATTGCTAATTCATTTACCACTAAAGTTAAATTTCATTTATATAACCCAAGTTCACATTCATTTAATGAATTCATTGATTTCCTTCGATACCAAATTCAACTTTATTCAACATTACTTAAGTTATGTTTCATTTCATCTCTAAAGTTATTTTATTTAACTTAAGTCAAAATCATATCACCATTCAAATTCAAATTCAAATTTTGTTTTGCTTAACAAAATCGTTTAACCATTTTAACAATTAGTTTTACTACATTTTCTCATTTTATAAGTTATACAATTTATTATTTAATCTTTCATAAACATTTACCTAAGTTTACTTCCATTCACAAAAGTCATTTTATAATTTTAATTTACTTTGGTAGCAAATCCATCACACAGAAACTCAAAAATGATACTGATGATGTTGCAGTCATCACCATTATTATTTTCCAGCAACAGTAGTGAATTCAGTGCTTTATATTCTTTTTAAAAAATTATTTATAAATCACATTTATAAATTTTTTTACTTATATAATTTCACTAATTCACTTTACTTATATAAGACCATTTCAAATTCTTTCATCCTATTAAGATTTATAATAATATAATCTCTTTTACTTTGAAAACATCTTTCAAAATCAATGGAATTCAAATTTTTAAATTTTTAGTTCAAATTCATTTTTATTTATAACACATATTGTTTCATTTCTTATATATAAGATTATTTCACAATTATAAATCGTTTTAATTATAATTTCATACTTTATAATTCATTTGCTTATATAATTTATTCTCTTACAATTGTTGTTTTTATTTAGATTATTCAAACATCTTTCATTAACTTATATGTATTTACATTTTCAAACAACCAAAAAATTCATTTACATATACTTTAACAGTTTCTAGAAATTAATCCTTTGTATACAAAATAAAATCGAGGTAAAATTATTTCATTTACCTAATTTAAAATAATACTATGTCGACTTGCCTCGTATAAGTGTTTGGAAGTGTTTGGAAATCCATATCGATAACATGGTGTCCCATATACCGACCAGAATTCACAAATAGCTCAACGGATAAGCAAACACAATATAAAACATTTTATATTCACTAACAAACACGCGCTCATATATATAATACACTCAGACTCAATCTAGGGTGCTATTGTCCCTATCTATATTGAGTACACATCAAAGCTTAGAAATATATAAAATCTAAGCTTTAATACCAACCGTAACAGCCCGCAAATCTGTACCCTTTGAATCGACAATAATCCACACATGTCCAACCCAAAAAGCACAGACTGACAGAAAGTCAATAGAAAGAAAAAAGAGAGAAGAAGAGAAGAGAAGAAAGAGAGAAGATAGAACCAAACAGAACCATACAGAATCTCACATCGCAGTGGAAAACATATAATATCACATCAATGATCTTTACAAAATAGAAACTGTATATATACACATCAATCAGAGTTCAACAATCAATCAATAATTATCAGCTTGAACGGTTATAATAACATGTCCTCACAATTGCCGATAATATACAACAACAAACAAAGCATAGCGGATAATCAAACAAATACAGATGTACGAAAATGAAGATCTCCAGCTCTTTTGCTGAAGCTCCAAAAGCATCAAATCTAGACCTGTAAATATACTCGGTCTGACTCGAGCATTGAAAGGGAAGAACGCCCGGATCATTTTGGTAAACCAGCGTGAGAAACACACTCAACTGAATTTATTAAGTTACCAAAACTTTTCCTTTATCAAAACAAAAGTATCTCGTAAGATAAGTCCACACATATACACGGACTTGTTTTTACCTTACGATAACTAAAACATTTCATATCAAACTCATGTGATATTATACTAGTGTCTAGTATACAGATAATATTCAAAATAGCCGAAATTGTTACCATTATTAAATTCCAGCATACTAGGATCTACAAATAAAATGGCAAACACGTAGTGGAGTTTGGATTTCCATACAAATGACCAGGTGAAGGGACTACCTTCCAGCAGTACTTCTCTAGAAGAATGTACCGAGAAACCATCACAAGGTTTCTCTACCAACACAAGACCGGCCCACCTCTATAACTAGATGGTACCGAATATGTCATCCTCCGGTCATTACCAACCTTTACCGAGGGCCCTCAAGCATACAAACCACAATAATCAGATACAAGATGTCATAGCGTGCAAAGATATATCTAGAAGAGGATGATCATATCCTACTTGGGAATGACCCACTTAGCCTTGCTGCATCTAACCCTGTTTTGGTCATTTTCGGTTGATGAGGCCTGACGTGGTAACGATTACCTTTCACAATCACATATCACATCGCTTTGAATTCCATACGGCCATTTCCGTTGAATACCAATGGCCTTCCACAAAAATACGACCCTTAAGCTCATACGTCTCAAGGTGGGTGTTAAGCTAACAGAAGTTGTCTTCTCTGCCACCACTGATGTACGTTTGTAAAAACCACTGTACAAATTCTGTAGAAATGTAATGTCAGAAAAACATCCATACAAGTAGTTCAGGAACAAGACAAACCGATGGTACTTTCCTACCACATCCTATCGGGAAATCCCTAGGATTAGAAGCGAATAGTCCTTGCATTGGATATTTCATAATGAAGAGACCACTACTATTGGACGTATATTGGGATTTTAACCCCAAACGATCAACAAGCAGTCCCCCACTATGAAACTCCAAAAATCAATATCATCACAAGCAACCTACACAATCGTCACATATACATTGGTCCGAAGTGGTTTTCAGATAAATCTGAACTGTTCTCTTCGCACCAACAACACAAAAGCATTTCTCAGCCTCACACAGCAACTAAGTCTCATAGACTTATCACGTCTCCAACTTTCAACTTGCTATCCTTCAGACCAATAAGAAAGCTCGGTAGATTGGAGTAATACTCCGCACTATACGAATCAACATCCTCAACACAAAGGATAATCAAGCCTACACAGAAGGCTACGTACTAAGTGTACGACTAAATAGTTCCCACATCGAGTTGAGGAACTAAAATTTTGGCCAATTTAATAGTCGGTTATTTAACTATCAAAGCAAACAAACAAATATTTAGCACCATACGCAATCACTAGGCCTTTTTAATTAATCTTCTATTAATTAAATCATTTGCCAAATATTCACTTCAAATTATCTTTAAATAAGATATATTCTCAAAACCATTTCAACATTGGGAAACATTTCCAAATACTTATCTAATAATAAGTAATTCACAATTCAGTTTATTTTCAACACTTCGAAAATATTATATATACTTAAATCATAATTAAGTATATATTTTATTCTTCAAGGAAAACATTCTCTTTAAACATCTTTTATTGGGTCAAAACGAATGTTGCGTAAAACATCGTTACGACAACCCAAAATCACTAATATAGGGATTCGAAAATAAGATAGATATATAAACCCCAATACTATACAAAAACATTTCCTTTCGAAAATCATTTACTATAACAGCAGTGTTATAGTCCATCATTTCCTTACTTCTCGAAAACGTCTATTTCAGCAATGAATGTTGAAATCTACAGTTTCGATCCTTAATATATTTTAAAACATCTATAAACCATTTAACTCCATTTTAAGATATCACTTTCCAAAACATTTCTTTAATATATTATTCACTGTCCAAAATCATGAATATAAATCGTTTACCAAATTTAATATTATTTCAACATTTAATTTAAAGGATAATTCACTGTCAAAAATCGTGAATAAAATTCCTTTAAATAAACTTCTATATTTAACTTATCAAAACCTATCGATTTCGGATTTATAAAACAATGTTTATTAATCACATTTATATTTTATAAAAACTTCAATTTATAAATCTCTTTTATTAACCAATTCCATTTATATCTCATTCATATGCCAAATCCAATTTATAAGTTAATTACTTATAAATAATTTATTTTACAAAATTATTCATTTTATAACTCCACAATTATAAATCCTATTCACTTATAAAATCCATTTATGACCTCATTTTAACACTTCCAAATCTCCTTTTAAAATTCCATCATTTTGATTTATAAAAATTCAACTTTATAAATCTTATATAAAACCGTTTATAATAAATCAAAAATCCCAAAATAAACTATTTTATAAAATCATTAACTCCATATTTCAAAAATCACATTTCAACTATACTTCTCAAAAATCATTATTTTTATAACATAAAAATTATAATATTTATTTATTAAAAATAAATTCAATTCCTTTACAATTAAAAATTCAATAAAACGTATATTTCCAAAATTACTTTGAAAATCCTTTTAAATTTGGAAATCATCACTTTAACATTTTTAAAATTCCAGAAATAGGCCCAATGCTGCAACACACTAAATACACCAATCATGGCATCCAAAATATCATATATAATATGATAACAGCATATATCACAATATCAGTAAATAAATCAATATTGTTGAGGAATTCAGCTGGATCCCTCCAACCTGTCACCTAAAATAAATATACATATTAGAATATGTGTACAATATCCGTCTAAAGGCAGATGCACGTACAAAGGGTCATCCGCTCATACACGAGAACATATAGGGTCATCTGCTCCGCTAGGCAGGTATAAATATCCAAATACCAATCAATATATCATAAATCATCATGAATAATATTTATTCTCACCTGTATAAAAATATCAGTGAATCAGAAAGAATGAGTTGTACTCACATTGCTTGTAGTCGTCGCGTTAGCGATTTATTCCGATGAAAATTAATCAAGCGTTTAATTTCAACCAAAATTTTCACTAGCTCAAACAAATCCCAATCTAGCTGCATAATGTAGTGCTCGTCCATACGAACCCAATGCAATTTGTTTCGTGAGAAACGGACCTCGTATGAAAAGGTTATAATATTTTAAAGTTTATACAATTTTTAATATAATCAATTTACAAATTTCTTTTATGTTTATTCCTATTTAACCTCAAATCACAGCTGGGCTATTAAATTTCATTCATCAGATCAAGGCCACGAAATTCTTTTTCTCCTCCTTCATTCCTTCTTCGTACGTTTAAACCCATAGCTCGATCGATTTTCTGATGGCCGCACCCCCACGTCGTACTCTACGACGATCGAACTACACCACATCGAAGCCCAACGTCGACTCCACCTACGGCTACGAGCTAGTGAAGCTCGGTCGCATCTTGACCTTGAAAAACGCGAATGAAATGCACGGCTTTGAATGCCAGTCGCAGTCGATCCACCACGCTATATCACATCATAGCCGTTGGATTTATAGTTCTCAACGATCTCTACAATTTTCGTGTTGAAAGTTTTGCGCAAAAGTCGAAGGATTTGGAGATATTAGAGGAGAAAGATCGTGTAATTCTAGCCATAGAAAATGTAATGGCGGCTAGGGCTTCTAGGGTTAGGGTTTTGGTGAAAATAATGAATTATGAAGTCCTTTTACAGAAAAAAAATCGACACTATTCGCCCGAAAAACTTTCGAACTCGAAACGAAGCGTGTCACCTGGTGTTTATAATGTTTTACCCCCATTTAGAACATAATGGAATATATATCGGGACCTAATTCGATCATATTTGAAAGTTAGGTTTTCAAATCGAATATTTAAATTTAAAAATTCACTTAAACAGATTTCTACGCGTTTTAGCTTGTCTTGGACAAACTGTAAATCTGATTAACACGAAATTTGAAATCATATGATAATATAACATTACGGATCCAATGAAATTTATTTCATCGAAATCCGAGACTGTTTGAAAATTGACCATTTTCACTTGTCAATTAAATATTAAAATATTCAATTTCTGTAAATCAACTTTTATTCGATTTTAAAAGTTCTCTAACATCATTCTAATTCAAATAGAATTTATTTCAAATTTATAAATCATTTTCATTCACATTAAAATCAAATCATAATTATTTCGGCAATTTCATATATTAAATCAATAATTTAATTATCTAATTAAATCTAGATATTCGAAATATAGGTTATTCAATTTATAAAATTTACTTGTGAATATTTAAAACAAATTAAATATACAAATATCGAATGACATAAATTATAGGTCGTTGCACTTTCAAAATGTTTTCTGCACTATGTACTAATAATAATTTCAACAGGATTTTACGTATCAAGCATGTTTGACTATCATAAGGAGAAATCTCCTCCAATTGTGTGTTTGCATTGTGTGTGTGGCGGGAGGCCTTATGGTAGTTTCATTTTCCAAAAAGCATTGCGGATTTCAATTTTAAATTCTTTTGTTGTTTTTATTCAAGATAAAAACTATTTTTGTTTGCTCATACCAGTCCCATGACTGACCTGAAGTTTATTGTTCCCTTTCTAAACTCTGGATGCCCACAATTTTCCACATTGGCAGCCTAGAGTTAGATTTTCAGATAGTCGGATAGTAGATATAGATTCGGTAGCCTTCGGTTTTTTGTTTGGAATTCCTTAGAGTCTTAGATTATGGTGATCGCATTGCATGTCTGACCTTGCTCAATACAACGTGATGGTGGTTCAAGCTTCTGGTTTGGAGCTTTGGCTATGGAGTTGCATTCTATTGGATTTTTCTCTCTTGGAGTCTACGAAGATATCTTTTCCGCTGCTACTCTTTCCGCTATTGTATAAATCTCTGATGTTGTTCATTTGTTGTATCATTGTTGTAATCAACTGTTATGTATCAATGATATTATTCATTTTTCTTCCGCTTTTTTGTTGTACTTAATGTGTTATAAGCTCCAGCGCGAATCGGATTTCAACGATTGAATCTGTGGCATTCGAATACGGGTGAAGTATGGATGTCGATTTTCGAATGCTGAAATTTGGATCGTGACACCAAACCACTATAAATATTGCGTGTTCTATTTCTTTCTCTTTTTTCAATTATTTCTTCACTTTTTATTCTCTACTTCAATCATTTGGGTGTTTGTGCCACTGTTGGTTCAAATATTTTGGTGCTTTCATTGAGAGACACTTAAATACGCTAATTTGAGACTTGGAAACATTTAAGATGATAAGACAATCTACTAGGAAGGCTATTGCTGAAGGAAATCAACAAGGGGCAACTAAGAGGTATCCTCAGGAACTAACCCCCATCCATTTATATAACTAGGTACCTGGGATGGAGACCATGATGAATGGATTGTAAGAAAGGACGATGGCTTGCCATGAAGAGATGATGTAGTGTTTCTTTATGAGAATGGGATAAATGGGAATAGCTGAATTTACTACATGACACCAGGAGTTGGAACTAGACGCTCATTGTGGAAACAGAGGGTGGGATGAAGTTATGGATCAGAGACTTCCATTAAACCCCATGATCGGGTAGGGTCAGGTTCAATTCCCTTACCCTACCTTTACATAAATGATACAATATGACTCTTCGACCACTTACATGTGTATGGGACCCCCAACGGTCCCAAGGCATGCTCTGAGTTGGATGCCTAAGATAATTATTTAGGATATTTACATAATATTAATCTCGGTTATTTTACCCTACCTTATCACGTTGTGCAGCTGCATTATTCATGTATTCCTACTATATTTATATCTCTGATTTGTATTGTAAAAGTGTAATCAAATGTTATTTGTAAAATAGCTTCACGAACTGTTTATTTCATTATTATATTTTATCATTTCGCTATGAGATTCTATGTTTTGTTCTTCTTCTTTTCTATTATTTTCTTATTTACCCCATTAACAATCCTCCCTTTTGAGTGGTTTGAGTTGACACATGTGGTTTATTTTCGATTTAAACCGTCTAAAAAGGTGGGTCATTACAGTTGGTGGTAGTAGTTACTATGCATTACCACCAACTCGGTTCTACAAATGGTAGAGTCCTACCCTAGCATTGCCTCATGTGCCTCGTCATATGCCATATCGAGCCCGTTACAACTTTGGTTTGTATCGTACCTATGGAGTGATCCATGAGTATCCCATCGGTTTGGTGGAGCTTACAGTATTTGTATAGACTACGGTATTTACATAAAAATGTGTTAAAGAGGATATGGTAACACCTTAACTCTATTTTAATACTTTGCTTTGCTGTAAACATATTACAATAGTGTATTGTATTATGTATGTAGATAGTTTAAAGGATCCTTAGGAGATGGAATCTCATACATCTCTTATGTTATTGCACGCACGTTAGACACTGGATAGGAGTTGTAAAATCCTAAAAACATCTCTGAAGCCGTTGCACTCATATTTATTTATTGTTGATTTAACTTACATAAGATCTTTTAGTTCTGACTCGAGTGTTTTGTCTTTTCATTAGGCTCGGGTCAACTTGAGTATTTCTGCACATTGAAGACTTTATTTTTGGAGGACGAAGACGAAGACTGTGTACTATCTATTTACTATATTTATTCCATTGCATCATGTTGTTCCACTACATTATTTATTCTTGTCGTCTGTATAACTCTAATTTTTATTTTAAAAGGATAATCAAATGTTATTTGTAAAACAACTTCATGAATTGTTTATTTCATTATTATATTTTTTCATTCCACCGTGAGAATCTATGTTTTGTTTTTTTCTTCTTTTCTATTATTTTCTTATTTACCCCATTAAAAATCCTCCTTTTTGAATAGTTTGAGTTGACATATGTGGTTTATTGTCGACTTAAACCATCCAAAATGGTGGATCGTTACATCAGCGATGTGTTATGACCAGCCAAAAAGGGTAAACTGGTAGAATCCTACCTTGGGAATTGCCTCACGTGCCTTGTCATACTTTTATGCCTATAGAACCCACTATGATTTTTTTCATTATGGTACCTACAAGGGGCGCACTAGCTACCAACGTTTCTGATTGTGTTACAGAACCTGCATAGACTACCTGCTTAAAATGTGTTAAAGGGGATCAATGTAAAGCCTCAACGTTATTTTAATACTTTACTTTAATGATAGACAGTACATATATAGTGTATCTTACTACATATAGATAGTTTAATGGATCCTTAGGAGATGGAAAATCCTGTACCATCTCTTAAGTTATTGCACTCACGTTGTACAATTGATAGGGATGAAAAATCCCGTAAACATCTCCGAAGCTATTACACTCATATTTTACTTGTTATTGATTTAAATTACATAAGAACTTTTAGTTATGACTCGAGTGTTGTCTTTTCATTACGCTCGGGCCAAGCCTGGGTATTTCAGTGTTTGAAGACATTATTCCTTGAAGATGAAGATGGAGTTTGCTAGACCGTATTTACTATTATTATTCCACTGTATTATTTTGGTATGTTTGTTAATTGTACTCTGATTACGTTGTGAAAATTGAAATCAAATGTATATTGTAAAATAGCTTTATGAATTGTTTATTTGATTATTATATTTTGTAAATCTGCCCGCTGTGAGATTCTGTGTATTGCTTTTCTTCTTTTCTTTTATTTTCTTATTATACCCCATTGATAATCTGTCCTTTTGAATGGTTTGAGTTAGACATGTTTGATTTATTGTCGACTTGAATCATCCAAAAAGGTGGGTTTTCACAATATATGATATGTTGTCTAATATAATTTTATTTCGCTTATGTAACCAGTGCATTGGGAGAGTATCAAATCCAAATTAAATATCACTAACTGTTAGTTACATGTATTCTCGAGTGTTTACGAACTACTAGAGAATTGTTTATAGAAACAATCACCTCTGTATGAAGGAGTATTCAGACTGGAACTTCATATGTGATATCAAATATAATTTATCAATCTTAAATTCATGTTCAACCTTAAGGGGCATTAAGTTGGAAATGTTCAAAACAAGAGGTAGTGGCTAATTCAACCAACAAGCTAAGTATATCGCCTTGAATAGCACCTCAATAAAAATAGTATCAATGTAAATGCATAAATTTATAACATCCTCCCTAGGTTCTTTTCTCTTATTGCATCAAATAGGACTACTAAAAGGCTCCCTTAATTTACTGAAAGCTCTTAAGGTTATTGATGTGATTCTAATAGGATAGGAGTTTTGGCAGCTAAGAGAGGATAAAAAAGAAACCCAAATTTAAGTCTTTGATTTGGAAGTAAGAATTTCTTTTTCTTTAGTTCTTGTCCATGCTTTCATGAGCTAGTAGTGATTTCAAATGTTGAGAATCCCATAACATAGCTTTTTGAAAACAAAATCATGATATAGGTCGTGAAACAACCTAGAGCTCACAAGATGTCTAGACATGTACTACAAAAGTTCAAGGTGATAAAGGTAGTTTATCAACGATAGATAGATGTTGGCCGATAGAGTAGATAGTAAAATAATATAGTAGATCCGTTCGCTAAAGAACTAGCTCTATCAGTTTTAAACAATTTGGAGGAATGATATTAAGATTACATAATTGGCATCAATTGCAAGTGTGAGATTGAAAGAGCTAATATTATGCCCTAGTGAAAATTATGTAATTTGTTACATATATTTAACTCTGCAATCTTATTTGTTCATAAAAAAGGGGTTTAATTTCTGTACTTAATTCTATCATAATATAATTGACTACGTAATTAATTTAAAGTATATTAATAACAAAATCCTCAAATTAAATATGTATGATTGTAGTTGTAATGCAATTCGTGAGTAGTTATCCACAAAATAAAATAAAATATGTCTTAAATATTCCTAGTCAAGATATTTTAAGAAAGGATATCGATACATCTATTGGGACCAGAATGCATAGTGCTCTCTAAATGTTATGCAATCTACTACTCATGGTAGCCGGGAGGGCATTAAATGGTTACATACCCATAGTTATTTAATGATTATCAAATGACTTGTTAGAGAATTTCCTATTGGTTGATAACAACTAGGCCAAACATGAGGTCTCAGTGTGACATGCTGCACAGTTCCCTTGTCTTGAAAATGCCATGGACCTTCAATGAGGATGCTCCATTTTTATTATAGTTAAATCATGACACAAAAATCCATCAAGTGACTATAGTTGAGTCTGAATTGAAGCATTGTAAGTGAAGCACTATTCAATAATGAATTTGTCTCCTTAGTTGTGTAGGATCATTATCATAGCCAATTGTAGTCAACTTAAAGTCAAAATCTCCGGCCAGAATAGAATGGTTATTGATAAATGTTATTATTGAATCAAGGATTTTTTTTAGGTATAATCAAGTTGAATGTGGATAATACTAGAGTTTTTATCAGAATCAAATTTCATTCATCCTAGTGTGATATAGTGTTGGTGAAATGAACGTAATTTAATTCCACTATGGGTACTGCTTAAGATAATATGAAATATGATTTTATTAAAAATATCTCTAAGCAATAAATTTAGATAAACTATCATGCCACTAGCTAAGGTGAATATTTGTATTTCTAAACATTAATCATTGATCGAAGTCACAACTCTAAATCTCACAACCATATTTGTGAATTCTCTGAAATACCACATGATTTAATTAGTTTATAAAGTGTTATAAACTAATTAAGTTAATTAATAACTGAGTTATTATTGTATTTGATGTTTGGGAGTGTTATTCATAAATGGAGTAGCTTGTAGAACTGTTTTGGGTGCTAGAGATAATTTTTTGGATATGTATATAAATGTTATATAACCACATATCGATATACGATATCGACATATATTTAAACATGCATATGATAAATTTAAATGCTCGACAAGCTTTGGATTTTTTTTGTTCTTTTGGGGAAAAGGTATGGCTAGCTATAGGGGGTAAATTTTGTCTAAATATTGATTTAGATTTAATTTGGAATTAATAAGGAAAGGTTTTAAGGAGGAGAATGTGAAAGGTTTTCATTCTCTTTAAAAAAACAAATCTTGCATATTAATTTCTTTTGATTTTTGTCCCTTCCTTCCTATTCTATTTAGTAAAAAAAAAACACCTCCCTCATCCACTCTCCATGGCCAAAATTATAAACTAAAATAACATCAAACAAAATAATATAATGGTTCATTCGACCGTCATAACATCAAGTGGCGATTCAAGCAATCAAAAAGTCAATTCTCATATCGAGGTCATGAATAGATAGATTTGAAATAAGTACTAACCTTATTTTATATAAAACATTAATCCATACTCACCTTTATCCATGTAGGTGTGTGTAATATATTTTATTTCCATAAATTAGATGTGATGTAAAATTGTTATATGTGTTGTTTTACAAGTGAAATTCAAAGTAAAATGTTTACGTGCAATAAAATTTGCTGTTTAATTTTGTGTTGATTTATTTTAGCCATTTTAACCGTGATATACAAACTATACTTTGTTAGCATTTAATGATATATATATATATATATATATATATGTTACATATATGTATGTGTAAATATTTAATTTTTAATTTCGGTTATGATTTAAATTGTTCAGTATTTGTACTTCTAAGATTGTTTATATATATGTGTTAAAAAAAGTTTTTGTTTTTTGTTTTGTATGTCTATTAACCTATATATATATGTATATGTATATGTATATGTATATGTATATGTATATGTATATGTATATGTATATGTATATGTATATGTATATGTATATGTATATGTATATGTATGTGTGTATGTGTGTGTGTAGGTGCGTGTATATAGTTTGCTAAATTTTAATTTCCATATTTGCATAAACAATCATTTGTTTTGGTTAAGATTTAAAATGTAAATTTTATACATACATATCCTTATATGATTTGATGTAAATAATACGAATAAGGAATAAAAATAAATTTGATCTATTGTAGATCTAACCAGGATTTGAAAGAAAAAAAATATTCGGCACTAAAGTGCTATTAAGAGAGTTGTAGTTTTTAATTTGGCATTTAAAAGGTAATTAACATGATTTGGCATTAAAAATCTTCCTTGTATATTTTACAAAAAAATAAATTTCATAATAACTCGCTATATATATACACACACATTACATACATACATACGTACATGTAAACTACATATATATGATATTATCAATATGTGTATACAAATGATAAATACATATATACATATTATTCAAACGTATATATAAAGTCAGGCATTTATATTCCAAACATGCATGTTAATTTTTCACATGTATATGTAAGTATAACATATATGTATATGCAGTAGACATAAATCTCAACTTCTATATGTATGTGTGTATGTATATTTTTATACACATGTACATTCATTATTGTGATATTATGTTAGTGTATGAATATATATGAGACATATTCAGAATAAATATTAATAAACCTATTTAATATTACTAATTAAATAAATATTGTAACACCTTATAAAATTAATAATAATTAGATAAAAGAATTAATAAATAATTTTAAGGTTCAAAAATGGAATTTTAGTAAACATCGAAATTTGGCTATAAAACTTGCACCATTGCATTCTTAGCCCTTAAGATCAAAATCCATATATAAAGCCTTGCAATCAGAATTTAAACGAAGAAGATATCAGGGTTTAAAGTTTTTGGATCGAAAATAACTAAAAAGAATTCAAAATGATTTAATAATACTATAACTAACGTGGTAATAACGTTAATGGGAATTAAATCACCGTTTCTTACCGATTACAACTTAGTATAGCCGGTCAATCATTAGCAGTTAGCTGTTATATGTGACCTATGGACCTGTCAATTAAGGCTGACATAAGTTGAACCTCGGCCTAAATGGCTTGGTTTTAATAAAAAATAATCTAACGGACATAATTTATTCAAGCGTCAATAAATACAAGTCTAGCCCCTCACTTTTCTTCTCATATTTTTCTGTACCGAGCAGCGGAGCTCTTCCAGTTCTCTTTCTCCACTATTTCTTAAAATTATATATATATATATGTATGTATGTATGTATGTATGTATGCATGCATGTGTGTGTCTGTGTGTTGGAGAAGGACGGAAAATAAAAGAGAAGAAAATAAGGAGTGAATCTCTACGAAAAGGGTAAATTATAGAATTATAAATCGAGACTCCACTTATCTCAAATCTCTTATCAGATCGACAATTCTAATAGGTATATACAAACTTTTATACACAAATTTTTGGTTGCAAAGAAAAGGTGTCAAGTGAGAAGAATGGATTTGAATCTAGAAATTTGAAAGGCAAAAGGTGAGTGGGAAATTATGTGATTTACCTAATATCAAATTTATCATTAAAATTCAACTCTTGCTATTATGCTTGTTGAATTGTATGCTTATATATTTGCCTACATATACGGTAAATGGTTTAACTTTGATGAAATAGTATATACACCATAATCTGGAAAGTGGCGACGGTAACATTTCCTTTTTATGAAAGATACGCTTCCGATGCACTAAAATGTAGAATTAAATATTTCTAAGGAATTTACATACAAATGTATATCTAAAAATCCCTAAATGTGCAAATTAAAAAGTTATAAATAGAAATATAAATAATCCTATTACCAATTATATATATATATAATTAAAGTTTAAGACTAATAAATAAATAAACGATGCTTGTAACATAATACACATATATGTTAACTTGTAATTAATTGTATGGTATCAAATTATTTACAAATTAAACATTAACATACGAATAATGTACACAATTTAGCTGTAATGGGAAGTAATGATAATCAAGCAACTATGGGTATAAACCATTTAAAGAATTTAATGATGGAGACCGAATATGACACTGATGAACGAAATTAAATAGACATAGTAAATTGATTTTAAAATGTACAAATAAATTTCATTAACACTTGTCCAATTTGAATATAAAAGACCATATATAAAGGGCATTAATTTAAAGTAAAAAAAATAGCAAATGACATTTAATAACACTAATGAAAAAGGAAGTTGAAGATAGCAAGCATATAAAATAAAAAGGAAGTTCACAAAAAGTAAATAAATGAAAACTAATAAATAAACTTTAGATGCATGATAATTTCAATAATTTCCACACATGAAATTATATAGTCTCAATAGTAAGTTTGCAACAGGTGTTACTTAGTGGGCCTAGCTCAATATTAAGATTTATTATAATTGACATGGTTTAGTATAGGTTGGGATTCGAGGTTAATAGAGTTACACAATGGAAGTCTGCCCTTTGCAAGGGATTACGAGTAGCTATATATACATTACTGATATGGGACATCTCCAACTATAGGACCTGTAGAGGTATATGTTTTCGTATAGGTTTGGGGTAATTCCAGAAGGGCCTACTTCGGGGATGAGGTATTAAATAGCCATTGAGGCTTGCCTCCTCCCTATTTAGAAAGTATTAAATGGTCAAAATTATCTTTAGGTGCGTTAGTGAAAATTGCTTCAAGGAGGTTGAGGTATTAAATCGTCGAAGGATTTGACTCTTCCTTATCGAAGAAGTATTAAGTCACCTATATGAGGGGTTTGCCTTGGGTCTTGGTATTAAATGGCTAGAGAGTCATATTCCCTATTTAAAAGGTCTTAACTGACCTTGGTACTTTTTCTCACACCATTAGAATATGATTGGATGGTTGACGGGTTGTTGAACCAATATACTCAATAGATGCGAAAGGTCCCTGTAACAGCCTGACCTTTCGACCCACGAATGTTGACACTAATACATTCACGGCATTCTTGTGTCGAATGGTCAAGTGCTGGAAAGACAAATTGTTAGGGTAAAATAAAAGAAAATGAAATAAAACAAGGAAGAAGTGAACACAATATCATAATCTCACAACGGAATGATAACATATAATATTAAAAGAATAGTCAAAGGGTAACTCCGAATATAGAAATTTTAGAGTTACTGAAACTTAAGTACTATCATTAGCTTAGATTGTTATAATAGGATGTCCTCACAATGTTGATATTAAAAAAACATAAATGCAATGAAAAAATAAGAGTACCATGGTAGGTAAACACCACCTCCTCTCTATAAGCTCCAAAGCGTCTATAACTGAATCTGGAAACATGAATGGGGCTAATCCGATGATTATAAAAAAAAAACACCTGGATCAGTCTGGTTAACCAGAATGAGTAACTCAAGAAATTAGAGTGACATATAATAGTACCTTGTTGAGACCGTATAGATCACCACAATGGTTTTGCCCTTAAATGAAATCAACCATTCGTTAAGCTTAACATATAGTGATATGATAGCTAATGTCTAGTGTGTAAAAAATAAATCAAATCACATAGCTGTTGTGTGAAAGCTACAACAATAATAGGTATATAATCAATACTGCTAAGGTGCGTTCGCATAAGTGTAAGGATTTTCATGGAGCTCTCCACGGATCAAGCTGAATCCAAACTCCATGACCAGGGTCAAAAATTTCATTTCGAGCATCATATATCTCTAGATAAGATATACTCTAAGGTGAATGCGACTGCAATGACAAACGACATGGCACCAAGTACCAACAACACCCGCTAGCAACATGTTAATAAGCATACTCTAGATCTGGAGTTGATATACCCTCATGGGTTAGCTAAACTGGAGATTGTGCATTTTACTCTGGTTTAGTCATTTCCGTTGTCAAGGCTATGTTCGACATCTTTCACATGAGCCTTGAATTCGAGCATCTCGAATAGATCTTGAAACTCCACATAGGTCCCCCCATAAGTCCTCCAATGAATGCTAACGCTATTCTCTCTCTTGAAATACACCTCAAGATAGATTGTCCCAAATGATAGCATTGTTTGAAATGTTAACGTTGACCTCTCCCTTGGACTTAACCTTAGGACAGATGGTTCAACTCTGTAACATTTCAATTCACAGCTGCTTCAAGAACATAGATCACATATATGGTTTTGAAGTGATTACGGGTTTGAGTCATCTTATATAAGTACACTCTTCCCACTTACCGGATCATCCAAAACCAATCGATGAGTTTCCAGTCAACTCATTGGTGTGAAATCGTGAAGCCTTTCGATAACTTCTTAAGTCATACTTGGTTAAGTTTGATAGTCGACTAATCGATTATCCAGTCAATGACAATTTCTTATACAAATCAATACTCGTTTACTTAACTCATTTCCGACTTTCGAACTTAACCACTCCTTGTCCAAGATTGAAGCTAAGTAAGTGAGCACCGGTTGCATTGAAGCCTTGCCTAGACACTTTATTCTTGATTCCACAAATAGATAGGTCTAGCTCATCGGCTTTTAATGTTGAGTATATTATTAATGATTTCCATAAATAAGTAAGAAATCAACACAATTAACACGTTTTCGACAATTTCCAACTTACTATTCCTCGATTAGGAAGGAAGCTAGTAGGTTAGAGCTCTATTGCTCCATCCCTACTCGAACATCAATCATAACTCTTATAAATAGATAAGCTTTACTTCGTTGGCTTTTAGTGTTAAACATATTTAATTACTTTTCAAACAAGTAATTAAACATCTAATCATTTGGCCATTAAGCAATTCTAACCTCTTTCTGAACATTTTGTTTATACTTGTAAAACCAATTTTAAGATGATACATAAGTATAGTAATTTATTTACCAAAACTTGATATTTAAATAAATAAGTCAGAGGATATGTTATTACATAAGATACAATATAGTCAAGATATTTTCTAAAACTACATATACCTTAAAATGCTTTTAAAATGCCTTGTAATACTTATAATAGGCTTTAAAACATTTTCTCAAAACATTATTTGAAAATAACAACTTTATAATTTTCTCAAAAACTTGAAAAAACATTTTTAAAAAAAATCATATTCTTTAAAAATTCACAACTAATTCTTAAAAATTCATAAATATCTCAACACACTATTAAAATACAAATATGAGTTAGTAAACACCTGTAAAAAATGAGACAAGATATTCAAATTTAAATATCTTTGCAAACCTTTAAAGTGTAAAAATCAAGGCTAAATTGGGAATTTTTGCAAAAATAAAGTTTTGGCCACTTTTCAAGATGTTATTTAGCTTTTTACTATCCAATCTTTTGTTAGAAACAAACGCGCGCGCACACGCACACACACACACACACACACACACACACACACACACACACATATATATATATATATAGCATTACAAAAATGGTGAGAAACTTCTAAGGATCTCTCTACAAAGTTCCACAAAAATCATCAAAATAAAGCAATTCACAAGTACATCCATAGCGACTACCGTTATAAGTGCACTTTCAAATCCGAGTCCAATCTAAACCAAAGTCCATCTATAATCTATGTGCTTTATACTCAGGTCTTGTCACAATACATACAAGTCCGTTCAAGTCCATTCCAAGTCCATAGACATGGACCAATATACTTCTTGTTTTCAAAACAAGAATCAAAACAATGTTTTTAACAATGTCAATAATAATTCAACAACTTAAACACAAGGAAAACACAACATATATATGTTATATTTTCCATTTAAAGAGATGTTTTACCTTACCTTTAACCCCATAACAACCAAGATCCAAGCATCCAAGTAAAACCTCCACTTTGCGACCACCTTTCCCTCCTTCCTCCTTTTTTCACTTTCTTTTGTCCTCCTCCCATTAGTATTTTCTCACGACCATCCAAGGTTGGGGGAGTTTGGCTTCCAAACCTCAAGATCTAACTAGGTATGATGTCTTGTAATATTTCCCAAGATTTCACTCCAAATTTGAGTTGATCATGATTTGATTTCTAAATATTTTGCTTTAAGATTTTATAGAAGAGGAATAAGAAAATGTTAAAGAAGCTTGATTTTGGTTTTTGAATTTATGATTTATTCTTTAGGGTATGCCCCTCCTTATATAGGCTCCATTTGGTGTTGCCTAAGCTCGCCTTCACCTCCCTCCCTTTTCATGTCATTCAAGGGTTACCTCCTCTCGCTTCTCCTTTATCATCTCTTAACACTTAAGTACTTCCATTTAAGCTTGTTTTAAAACATCTTTGATGATATCACCCATGACACAATTTTGCAATACATTTTTCAATGGTTATAACCGTTGGTAATAGGTACGTGACAAATTTTGCAATACATTTTCCAACGATTATAACCGTTGGGAAATTCCTTATTTCCAAATGGTTATAAATGTTGGAAAGAACCAGTTCAACTATAGAATTATTATAAAACACTACACCAAAACATAGGATTCCGGCCATGTTGATTATATTTAATATGAATTAAAAAATAATATTATCTCAATTTAGCAAATTATAACTCAATCATGTTAATAAATAACATCCATAATCATGGTAAGAAAATAGAGTATCAATTAACAAAAGACAAGTGCAATACATAATTAAGTTACTGGATTCAATACATAGTTTACCAATTACATAATAATATCAAATTGGAATAACAAAAGACAAGACATAGTTCATAGTTAAGTTTTACAAATACCGAATACGAAACTCCGGCCATATGACGAAGCCTCCATTTGAACTGCAACCAAAACTTCATCATCCAATCTCCTTCAAAATCGATATCACCCCCATCCCACTCCAAAGTGCTCCTTCACCAAAAACCAAAACCACAACTCCATCATACCGCAATATACATCGCAACCTTCGACCACAATCTACAAAATAACCCATCACTTAATCCACCATCCTTCAACTTCATCAACACCATCCTACTCAACATCAATACCACAGTCGCCTTCATCACCAACTGTCTGTACTGCCAAAACACAACCACCATCACCTTCTTGCAAATCACCACCTCAAATCTCGACCCCAGCAAACTCCAGCAATCAAACCAAACAATCCCCTCCAACATTACACTACTCACCAAAAATCACCATTCCAACCTACACCCTTCAATTCTTCTCACCGCAAAACACAAACCTGCAATTCCTCCCCGCCCACAGAACTGCAACCAACTTACTGCATCACCTCAAACTCACAACCTACCACTTCCTGCAAACAACCAAACCATGCTTTAATTTCATCATCTCAACTGCGATCCAAACCTTCGATACCAAAGCCAATCCATCACCTCAACACAGCAACCACTCCTGGAACCATCAACCACCAATCGAACAAACTGCAACCTCCTGCACCAACAACCACCGCAACCATTCAAATTCACCATGTATATTTAGGAATTGTTAAAAATTAAGTTATAAACTATAAACAACGATACACATTGCCTTATTATAACTAACTTGATATGTAACTCAGTTAAAACTTACTGTGAAACCTGGTTTTATTGTTGAGAGCGCTGGTAAACAAATGAGAAGTCGCCTTCTTGGCATGAAATTTAATCTGTGAACATTAAAATCTATTTTAGATAAGCACCAATAAACTTGTCCTAAAGCTAAAATCTATGCAGTGAACACTAAAAAAGCCCTTTGGAATAATCACATTTTAGTATGCATATATATTTCATTTTCATAGTGATACATAATAATTTTTGTTATAAACTGTGTATTCTTACAAGTAAAGAAAATTACACCTTTGTGTTAATCTCTACTATAGTGCAAATTCATCAAAAATAGAAGGGTGACCATGTTCATAAAAAAGAAGCTTGGGTTCTACTTATATACCATATTTACAAGGTTGAATAAAAGTTGAAAGTTGATGCCAATTAAAATTTCATGTTTGGCACTTCAGTTGCTCCATATTTCATTAAACAAGACAATAATGCTCACTAACAAAGCAGGTTTAACTTATGGAGGACACTTGTCTGAAGTTACAGATGCCTAGTTCAATCAAACAAGAACCAGTTATGGTGCTTGCAAGTGATATGATTATGTATCAGAAATTGACCTATTCGGAACAAAACTCAATATGGTCTGAAGCAACTATAGAATTTTTCACTATTTAAATAATATATAACGATCAATAGATGATAATATATAGCAAACAAAATATCCAATCTCGTAAATACAAAAAATCTTGTAATAATTCGGTGAAGCATGATGAATTACCTTGACTGAAATGAATTCGGTTGCTGACAAATCAGAAATTGACTTCACAGCATTTGATGTGATCCAGTCAAGAAATAAAGTAGTTAGATAATTGCTTCATAATGTGTAACATATTATTTCTAGAAATAGTAAAGTACAAGTAGCCGCTGTAGTTTTTTACAACAATGACTAACAAACTAGAATAAATTTACAAACAGTTAAAAAAAACTGTACAAATGGCACAAAAAGGGGGAGAAATGTTTTTGGCAGTCTCTACAGTGCTATTTTTTAATGGTTTCCAAGTTTTTCCAGTATAAGAGAAAACAAAGTGTTATCCTTGTAATAGGGCCAAATTTTCCACCATTTCTTTAATGACTAAACAATAGTCAGTTGCAGCCACAATTGTTTCGAGATCAATTATATGATTGTCAGATAATTCCCTACTTAGTTTCTATTTGGTTTTTCACTGAATGCAATTATTGCAGCTAATTTCCAAGTGATATGAATACGGCAATAAAGCTAAAGTAGCATAAGGTTCAGATATAACTTTTCCAATTAAATATATATAATTTAACTAAAACTAACTCAATAACCAAGCTAACATCCATTTTGATATTTAGTTAACTTGCATAGTGCTGATATAGGCAAAAAGTGTTATCTTGCTCTTTCTCCTTTTCTTCTTCCTCTTCTTCCTTCTCCGTGAAACAACCTGCACAATTAAGCAGCAAAATTATAGCTACCATTCATATTATTGCTATTAACTAGGATATAGGCAGAACCATTCTCTATTTAACGATTTTCTTTTTTATTTCCTTCTGTTACTTGGAATATTTTCAGTAGCTCACATTTAAATCAAAAAAATGCATGACATCATTCGTATTATAACAACTGGAAATAATTGCCACTCAAGCTAAAAGGTAAACTTTTAAAAATAAAGCTTCAAAAGTTCGTTCTTAATCTTTATATCCTTTCTAATTTGGTCAACATAAATGTAACCAGTTCATATCAAATATGATTACTTTTCAATAAGAAATGATTGTTAGCAACTGCATATAGAAATAAAATTTTCTGCAGTATCAGTTTCAAGTTGCAAATGTTATTTATGGCACAATATAACACACAAAAATTAATAAATCAAGCATTAAGTATAAAATCATATTTGTAGCCAAAAATGTCAAATTTGCGATGAACAGATTACAAATAAAGCTGTAATCTGTAAATCTGTAAATAAAAATAAAGAAATTAATTAATACATTTATCATTAGATGCCTGTTTTCTTCTAAACAAGTACAAGTCACTAGTGAAATATCTGAAATTCGTTAACCCAAGAAAATTAACACTTAAGAAACAAATAACTTTTTGAATCAACATTCATAATGGCTTAACAATGCATGTATGCAGCCTCTCTCAATTAAACTTTTTTTATCATAGGTAACGATATTTATTTGTTTTTGCCGTCCAATTTTTTATAACTACACATTGATCCCTATCATTATTTTCATAAATCGGTAGAATGTAAAATTCATCGAAGTATTTTGAACAACATATCTTCAAATCCAAAGGTAAGTATAAAAGCTAGAAAGCATAAAATAATCAAAAAACTGTATTCCAACATAGCTAATGCACTACTGCTGCTTTACTATTTCAAAAATTAGCTGATACTTACTTTCTACTGTATGTATGCATATTAAACTAAATATGCTGTCGGTGGTTATATAGTGAATGCTCATATTATTCTAACTTCAATCCTTGGATGTCAATCCCATTGTTCAAGCCAGGTAGGCTTCATGTATTCAAATATTTTCTCTGCAGTAAGATTATTGACATCATGAAAACATTTCTATAGTGAATAAATTTGAAGATACACTAATGTGTTTTTATATCATCAAAAAACATTTCTATATTCGTTATTGCCTTTGCACAAATGGATATGAAATTTAATTTCACATAAGGATTTTTTTCCAATTACTTAATATGGCATATGCCATTTATTTTTGTTTATACATAGGTAAAAATTGAGGTGTAACTAGGTAAGGGATAATATGCTGAGTATAAGGGTTCAAAGGCATTGCACAAATAATTCAAAACTATAAATGTATAAAAAAATTTGCTAGTGTCCTTTACATTTGAAACTTGCTCTTAATGGTTGCTACGAATTAGTTTTACAGTATATTGTTGAGGTGGGACTCTGAAATATGGTGCATATATAAATTTTTCAACACAATTATCAATGGTGTATGTATCATATACTTAATAGACATTTTGTCATCCTAAATTATGATTCAGTTTCTATAAACTTTGAAAGTAGTATACAAGTACACAAAATTCCATATAAAAAAATATGTACTATGTAGGAAAATAACAAATATTTAGAAACAACGTATACCTGTAATGGCAATAAATTTATAAAAAATATGAAATAGGTGTTTAATAAGCTTCTATGTCGGTCCTATTTCCGCTTTGAAACATATCCAGGATTGCCCATATATGCAAATACAATTCCATATAAAAAATATATACTATGTAGGAAAATAACAAATATTTACCAACAATGTATACCTGTAATGGTAATAAATTTATAAAAAATACCAAATATGTGTTTAAATACGCTTCTCTGTCGGTTCTGTTTCCGCTTAAAAGATATGCAGGTTCGCCCATATATGAAAAACTAAAGACTGATATACAATTGTCATAATTCCATCAGCCAAAATGTAAGGTAGAAATAACCATGGACTCATTAATTGTGGATAGGAGATCTTCATAAAAAGAAGTAAAGCAAAAAATACCATATGATACGTCAAAGAGATATAATTTTTTTTCTCAAATGCGATATACATATATAACTTATTATTACATATGGAAGATTTCACTAAAATGGAAAACCTGATAACCTTACCTTATTGGCAGCTTTGAAAAAAGGGATTTTCACTTCAAGAGCTTATTTGTGCAGGGTAATATGTTTTAAAGACGCTACTTCTGAAAAATTAGTTTTAAGGACATTTCACTGGAAAAGGATAAAAGAATTTATCATTTTCAGTTATACAGAAATAATGATAAAAGGATTTATCATTTTCCTATATAACTTAAAAAGTTAAATGGATTTATCATTATGCTGTAAATTGTCCTTAAAACTAATTATTCAGAAGCGCTGTCCTTAAAACCTATTACCCTGCAAATAGAAGCCCTTCAATCTAATTTCCACTTTGAAAAATGCGTGAGAGCATCAAACATTACCCTAGTATCTAATTATGAAATGGGGCCAGCCAAATAATATTAATGTCCACTATATATAAATATGTTCATTGCTATAGTAATTTCCGTCTAAATCACCGTAGGCATATGTAGAAATGCAAATCAATCAAATATTTGATTAATGACTCAATTTATCGATGTCTTTAAGTTTCTTCAAAATAGAACAAAAATCTATTTATTTCTTAGAGGTTGTATAGTTTTTGTTAAAAATTAAGATAATTTGAAACTACTTACCATAAACTGCAAATAATCTGCTTATAACTGAAGCCACACAATATAAGTAAACTAAATGTAAGAGTTAATTTTCTTTATACAGAGACCGACAATATCTACCTGCATCTCGTTCTTCCTTTATCTCCTTGGTGTTTATGGAAATGAATTAATTTTAAATATTTGCACAAAAAATATAGAAAAAAGATAGGTAGGGGAAACTTAATATATTAGCCACATAATGATACCATGTTTTAAAAAAGATACATTTGTAATATCCACTCCGTAAACACATGTTTTAATTCCAAACTCAGATAGGTGGGATGCTTACGTTTCCTGTATGAACTCGATTCTTAAGCCTGGGCATCCTAAATAAGTAATGATCTGTGCATATTAGAAGTAATATTTTAGAAGAAATCAGGTGTTTTATAAAGTAACGAAAATTTTGATGTAAAATCATTTGGCAAATAAAGGTCGCTAAAATTATCTGGTTATAGACCATGCATTTTATCGCTCACCATAACCGTCCAAAAAGAATTGTAAAATCAAATGAATAAATTTGAAACTAATTAAAGGAGTGTGACATTATGGAATCTCAAAATAAGTTATTGTTTCAGTTTCTACTTTTCTATTTAATCAAGGACCAAATCTTAAATGAATAAGGACCATATATTTTTATAATATCTTTTTAGCTCTTATAACTTGAAGATGATTTTACTAATATAATTTGGATTGCATGCTAAATTTTTTGTGTTGTTGATTCACAAAGTGTTAGCCACTATTAAGCTTTGACCACAACTATAGGATTGAAATCGCTGTACAATTGTTAATTTACGATTTTCTTGAACTTTTCCAAAATATGTATAAGATTGATAAGAAGGTAGTAATAGTTAATTATTACATACCATTTGGACTTCCTTCCAATTTTCATAGTCTTACTCAGCTATTCCTTTTTTCGATTCTACAATACTCTAGCACTTTTCATAGATGTTCCAACACTGCTTTTAAAATAATTGTATTACCTGTAAATCGAAAACAGAACAAAAGAAAAGCATTTAACAAATACGAATAAATCACAAGTAAAGAAACAGAAGCAGAAAAGGAAAAGACTTCGAATTGTATCATTTTTAGAAAAGAGAAAAGATTCAAACCCACCTAAGATTAGCTCCTAAAATGTGAAATAAACAAGGAATGATGATTGAATGAAATGTAATTAGATTGTTATAATATAATGAAGGGAAATAAATAACTTTATAATATTTAAGTTCAATAACGCTCCTAATCTAACGGTACACAAGATAATTAGAACATAATAAAACTGAAAGTTCTTGAAACTGATATAGTTAATAGTTTTCTTTCTTAGTATATATAAGCTTACATGCTAAGAAACCGAACTTTTAAAGTAAGTTACAATAGTTAATTTAAATCATAACTTCTAATGATCTGAATAAAATTAAATGTTAAAAATATACAAAAAGATAAAACTCATTGAAAGCTCGCTCATTGTTTTATTACCTCTGTAATCATAATTAAATTGTCTAAACTCTTGTTCCTTGAATAGTGCCTAGCTTCGTTGGATTATAATTGATTCTCTTTTCTTACGGTTGCCCAAATTACAGCCATGAAAATTAATTTGTGTCTCATAGGTATAGAGAATAAATATTCTTAGGAGGAGATAAGAAGCACTTATGTATGTATTTTATTCTAGTAACAAAGTAATTTAGTTCATGAAGCTTTCATTGATATCATCCCTTCTTTAAATTATGGCCTGAGATCAATAGCCACAATTCAATTGGAGATTTTAAACATCCATTCATGTTATATACTTATCAAGCTTAATTTTTCATGATATAGATGCAACATTAATCATTTAAGTACTTATTTATAAAACTGTTAAAATTTTACATAAAAAATTGTCAATTACTTTGATAATTTTACCATATGGAATCTATTTATTTAACAACATTTTTCAATAGAAATTCAAACCTTTCCAAACATTTTTCAATGGATTTCTAATGGTTCCTTTGACACTACACCTAGATTCGAGAAGTTTCTTTATGAGTCATAAAGCTATGAAACCAGAGGCTCCTGTCACACAAACAGTTCCTTTTTCACCCATTTTTTATACAAGAAAAAAAAGCTAAAGAAGCTCTAAATATACAAGCATACATGCAGACCAAGCTCAGGATATATCATGCATCATTCATTCCATGTCGGTGAATAAATAATCTCTGTAGGTTGCTTGTAGACTTATAATTAACACCCATTAAACTAAAGGTCATACATGTGTTAGATAACAATATTGGTGAATCATTCAATGGGTATGAATGATTGTTTTTATCTTTTTTTTCCTGAAAAAAATTCAACTAAGTATTCGGTAGTTTCAAGCTATAAAAGAATGACATGAAATGAAACCAAGCACTGGATAGAGATAATTTGCAGATATGGTACATGCAGCCATCAAACTGTGTATTTCCTTGAACTGGGAATGTAAGGAAAAGGAAACCAAGGAGTAAGTGAATGCAAAAAACTATAGCATGGATAATTAAACCAGAATATATATATATATATATATATATATATATATATATAATGTAAATAAACAAATACACGCACGCTATTTTAAACTTACAAGTATACATTATATTTAACTGGAAGAGTTGTTTGCTATGATTAATTAATAGGTGAAGAGAGTTAAGTTTATATATTTCCTACTTTGTGTGTGTTTGTTTTCCGTATTGGCAATACTATAAAAATAAGTGATGAAGTACCATATTTGAAGATAGACGCTTACGGGTATACATGGCACAATGCAGTATGCTTGTATGTTGTAACAACCCAGAATTTTTATTAATTAAAATTCGTACATTTAATTGATTTTAAATATTAATAAGTGAAATTTATAAGTCGAATAATTTTTTTTCGAATAATTGGATTTAATTGAATAATTAAATCGATGATTTAATAGTTGAAAATTATAGAAATAATTGAACATTGGGTTTAAATATGATTGAAAATGATTTGTAAAAATTTATTATATCATATTGGAGTTAGAATGATGTTTTAGAACTTTTAAATCGAATTAAGAGTTAATTTGTGAAAATTGAATATTTTAATATTTAATTGACGAGTTAAAATAGCCATTTTTCGAACAGTCTCGGATTTCGACGAAACCAGTTTCATCGGATCCGTAATGTGATATTATTGTATGGTTTCAAATTTCGTGTCAATCGGATTTACCGTTTGTCCGAGGCAAGCCAAAACGCCTAGAAATTTGATTAACCGATTTAATTTTAAATCGAACGTTTATTTCCATAACTCGCACAGATGATCGAATTAGCTCCCGAAACACGTTCCATTGTGTTCGGAACGTGGGGTAAACCTTAGAAACGCCAACCGGCACGCTTCGTTTGGAGTTCGGAAATTCCGGGATGAATAGTGTTTGAGAAAATTTCTATAAAAGCCCCTTAAAATTCACTTTTGCAAAATAAAACAACCCCTAGGGTTTTGAGCTGCAGGCCGCCGTTCTAAATAATTCAATGGCCGAAAACGTTCCATCTTCTTCTTCAATTCTTGATCAATCCACAAACATTTAGCAAAAAGTGTCAACTACAATATGGTAGAGCACTCCAAGTTCTATAAATCCAACGGCTACGATGTGATATGGAGTGGAGAATTGATGGCAATTGGCGTTAAAAGCCGTGCGTTTCATTCGCGTATTCCCATGGAAGATTGCAACCGAGCTCGACCTCTCTCTGGTCGATGGTGGCTCACATGATAGTCTTTAGCGTGGTGGTGGAGTGATGGAGTTTCGAGCGACGTAGGTGGTGCGAAAATTGATGAATTTTGGGCGGCTATGGGTTCAGCGTTTACTGAGTAGGGGAGAAGAAGAGGGCAGCGGCCACGATGTTGCAGAGTAGAGATGGACGGCTGAGATCTATTAGGTTTAGAATTATAAAAGAAATTTGTAAATTTATATGTTTTAAATTCGTGTAACTTTAAAAATTCATATCTTTTTCATACGAGGTCGAAAACGCACGAAACCAGTTGCGTTGGGTTCGTATGGACGAGCACTACGCTGTAGAATTGGTGGAGTCGTTTGGAGCTGGCGAAAATTTTGGGTAAAATTAAACGTCCGTTTAATTTTATTCGAAATAAAAGCTGAAAACGAAATTAAAATCAAGGTGAGAACTTCTCACTCAATCGAATCGGTTTCGATTTAAATTTTAAATAGTTATATTTAAAATTCTTGAATGCATGTTTGAATGATGATTGTTATCTATTGATTGTTAAAATAGACATTATACACCGTTAGTAAGCGGAGGTTATTTATTAAAAACATATACTGCGAATATTTCACAGTACAGTGAAATTGGTATTATTTATGTACTTGGAGTTGATTTCCCACATTATATAGCGGATGAGACCCTATTGCGCCGTCTATCAAGCGGATAATATTTTAAATTCTATATACCGCGATATTTCGTTTGGAAATGGAATTGGTATTGTGCTAATGTTTGTGGATGCAGGGAAACAGGTTGGAGGGATCCAACTGGATTCCTCACCAGTATTTATTTGATTATGGATATTTTGATATTCGTTGATTATCATATACAGATATATGATGTCGTTGTTGTCGTAATTGACTATTTGGTGTGTAGCATCATTGGGCCAATTTTGGAATTTTAAAAGGATTTTTTTTAAAGTGATTTTTGAAAGTATACGTTATAAAATATTTTTGGAATTGATTCATTTTAAATAAATAAACGTTATAATTTTAATGTTATAAAAATTATGATTTTTGAGAAATATAGTTAAAAGTTGATTTTTGAAAATATGGGGTTAATGATTTTATAAAATAGTTTAAATTGGGATTTTTGAATTTATTATAAAAAGTTTAAATATAGGATTTATGAAATTTGATTATTTTATAAATCAAAGAAAATGGTGAAATTATAAAGGAGTTTAAAGACGTTTTAAAATAATAATATAAATTGATTTATATAAAAGATTTATAAATTGATATTTATAAATAAAAATATTTGAATTATAAAACGAGTTTTTATAAGTGTTAGAATGAAGTGTAAATGAATTTCATAAATGAATGGAATTTATAGTATTATAAATGGTGAAGTTATAAATAGAATGTATAAGCAGTAGATTTATAAAATTTGTAAAGTTATTAAAAGAATAGTTTTGGGTAAATAAATGAATCTTATAAGTTATAAGATTTATAATTTGGGAAGTTTAAAAGAACAATTTTGTAAACAAATAAATTATAAGTATTTAACTTATAATATGAACTTTTGGTATATAATTGAGTTATAAATTGAAATAGGTTAATAAAGGAGATTTATAAAAGGAAGTTGTTATAAAATAAATATAAATGGAATTTATAAACATTGTTTTATAAATCCGCAAACGACTTATTTTGATAAGTAAATTGTTATAACTTATTAATGGAGTTATATTCACATTTTAGACAGTGAATAATCCTTTAAAATAAAATGTATAGAAATGATGAAATTGGTTAACGAAGTATATTCACGTTTTTGGATAGTGAATAACATGTTAAAGAAAATGTTTTGGATGTGATGTTTTAAATAGAATTCAAATGATCTAACGATGTTTTTAAAATGTGTTAAGATTCGAAACCATAGATTTCAACATTCATTGTTGAAATAGACGTTTTCGAGAAATAAAAGGAAATGGTGGACTATAACACTGTTGTTATAGTAAATGATTTCCGAAAGGAAATGTTTTGTATAGTATTGGGATTTATATATCTATTTTAATTTCGAATCCCTATACTAGTGATTTTGGGTTGTCGTAACGATGTTTTGCGCAACATTCGTTTTGGCCAAATAAATATGTTTAAGAGAATGATTTCCTTAAAGAATGAAATATATACTTAATTTCGATTTAAGTATATTGAATATTTTCCAAGTGTAGAAAATAAAAAGATTTGTGAGTTACTTATATATTAAGTATGGAAATGTTTTCCACTATGAAGTGAATATTTTGAGATTTTATCTTTTAAAGATAAATTGAAAATGAATATTAAAAATCGATTTGAAAATCATATATTCATAAATATTTTGGAATGTAAATTCACTATGGAATTTATAAATGAAAAGGGAAATTTGTTTAAAAATAAACGTTGATTTATTTTTGAAGTGTGGGAATTAATTTACGGATTTTGAACGTAAATATAAAGTAAATCGTTAAGGATTTATTTAATTAGTTTAAATGAACCATGTTGAAATGAAAGTATTTCCGCGTAAGGAAAATGTTTGAAATTTGTTTTCAAAAGTGGTAAAGATGAAAAGTGATTTGAAATTTGTTTTCAAATGGTTGAAGTGTGAAAATTATATATATCTTGTAAAGATATTTTTGGAAAATAAATAATTTGGAAAATTATTTGGAATCTGGTGATGTTGCGCATATCCATTGATAGTTCAATAACCGACTATCAATATTTACCTTTGAATGGGTATTTGTTGTGATTTGCTTGAATTTTAATGCCACACTTATTTTTGCATAAGCACTCACTATTCGGGTTAGCCGGGAAAGGACCTTGGGGTCGTATAACCCATTCCGAATATGTGATACGTCGTTATGAATTGCTTCTCAAGACCGGTGTTGAAGACCGGATATTTTTGAAAACGGAAGGATTACCGTCGAATGTTTCTGCACCGAATGGCCCTGGTATAGAGATTCCATATGTGATGGGAAGTCCGGACGTGATTAGTGAATATCCGGATTGCAAGGACTTCTTTGTAAGTGCCTTCGGTTCTGTTCGATCCCGGAACAGACTTATATGGATTGTATGTCTGACATTACAAATTGAGATATAAAGTTGATTTCTTTTAAATACATATCTGTTGGTGGCGGAGAATTTATTCTCTTAGCATTAACACCCTTCTCTGAGACGTACGAGCTCAGAGGTTATGTAGTTAAAGGTTATTAGTAATATACTCCCAATTTGGTAGTGTGATATGCTAAGTGCTGTTGAGCATTTGTTGAATCAAAGCACAGCTTTTGTATAAAGCATAGATTGTGGACGAGACTTCGTCGGACCTCACACCCCGGAAATGGTCAAAACAGAAAGGATGCGGCAAGGTTATTAGGGGGTAGCGCCCCTTTAGTGTATGTCATTCCTTCTGGATAGAGGTGGTATCATGGTATGGAGCCCAGATACTTAACCTATGTTGTTGCTGCAAACTTATAACTTTGTGGTTGTTGGAAATCGAGGATCCTCGGATGTAGATCGATTACGATCGGGGGATGGCATATTCGTGTCAGTAGTTACCCAGTTAGGGGTAACCCGGCCTTGTGTTGGCAGAGATCCGGTAAGGTTCTCAGGACGTCATTCAGAGGCGTTTCCATGTGGTAATGGGAAGTTCCTTGGCCTGACCATTTGTTGGAAATCCAAAGAAACAATACGAACCTTGTACGGTTTTAGTTGTATAACCTGCCATGGAATGTGGCGGTAACCTGCTATTGAACATGGTAGCTATAGTAGGCATAAGTGCGGAATGCCTATGCTGGCTAAGATTTATATCTTTACTTTCGAAATGAATTTTGCCTACACTATGCACTAGTAATAATATCAAATGTTTCTTATTAATGTGTATCAAGCATCTTTGACTATCATAAGGAGAAATCTCCTCCGATTCTGCGTTTGCATTGTGTGTGTGTGCGGGAGGCCTTATGGTAGTCTCATTTTTAAAAGCATTGCGAATCTATTTTAAAATTATCCTATTCTTTGTTTTAAAGATAAACTGTTTTGAGTTCTCACACTAGTCACATGACTGACTCGGAGTTTATTGTTTTCCTTCCTAAACTCTGGGTGCCCACCAATTTCCACACGGGCAGTCAAGAGTCGGGTTTATCAGGATATTCTGGAATTTGGGAGTTGCTGGAGGCAAGCTGGATGGCATGGCGTATTACTAGTATATAATATTTCTTTTCCGCTGTTTGTTGTTGTTTGTTGTAGTTGTTGTTGTAAACTCTGATAATATAAAGTAATGTGATGTAATGTAATAACTGATATAGTTCTTTGTTTAAAGATTATTCATTTATCTATTATATGTTGTTCCTCTGCGATTGTGAGATTCTGAAATTGTTCTGTTGTTTTCTTTTTGTTCTGTCCTATCTTTTCTCTCTTCTTCTATCTTTTTCTTCTTTTTAAACCCTAAGAATTCGTATTTCCGTTCATCTTGAGTTAATCAATGGAGATTAGTGTCTATTCAAGGAGTACGGATTTGCAGGTCCTCACATATGTTATGTAATTCTGGCAATGTAAAAGAAAACTAGCGAGGAGTATTTAGTGTGAATAAACTAAAATATAAACAGTTCTGCATATGTAAACTAAAATTCATCTTTATATTAATATATACCAAATTGTAATAAATTAAAATAAATATATTAAATAAAACAGACAAATCCTAATATATAAATCCATATTTGTGATAATGAGTATTTACTTGCATTAGTTTACACTTTTCTAGTGATACAAATTACCACTGCTCAAGTCGTATTCCACTTTCATGCTAAAACTTGCTTCAACATTGTCTCTATATAATGAATTGCAACCATGGAGTGGAAAATGAGTTAAAGCCTTGTTCACTAAATTAAAATAATGATCTAAATTTTAAGCTAGAAAAAGGGATTTAACGAAATAAATTCAAATTTTGAATCCTAATGCAAAAAATAAATTAAAATCGAAGTAATCGCCTGATTTCAAGAAATATATTAAAATTGAAGCGATTACCTTATTTAAAATTTAAAATTTGTTTGCAGTCGGTTGCCGAAATGGAACGCAAACCTAGTCCTCCTTCGTCTTCATCAAATTGATAGAACAAAGGGCAAAGGCGATTGTAGACGTGGAGGCAGTGGAAGATGGTAGGAGGAGGTGGTAGACAGCTGAGGCGTAGGTAGAACAAATTGGCTATAACCTAAAACAGAAAGAGGAAGAACGTTGTTACTCGTTAGAATTAGGTTAAGTAATAGTAGAAGATAAAATTACAATTTTGTCCTTATTCCATTTAACTACGGCAAATTCTATTTCAACCCGAGTATTTATTTAATAGCTTCTAAAAAATTAAAAAGTCTGCAAACCCAAAAAATAACTTAGTAGCCCCTACCATTTTCAGAACTACCCTTCCCATCAAACGCTGAGAAGTTCAAATAGAAAAAAAAATAAACTACCACGCAAGGTGACTCCGTGGTTCGTGTCAATACCATGTAGGCTTTCTACATGGATGTGTAAAAATTCATGCAATTATTTGTGCAATTAAGCTAGAAACCTAGTATACCCCCTGCGTGAATAATCACCAATCTCCGTGATCGACAACCTACGATTGTATTTGCCAAAAATTAAAAACTTTTGAATTTTTTTTGAATTACCTATTGTGATTGCATTAACATTTCATTCTCCTATTCAAAATTCATTAGCTAGCAGTGAAAAATTGAATTTTTTTCTTCACCAATTTAGAAACTAGGGTTTTGAAGAAGCGGTGGATTAGAAAGTAAGAAACTGACGTCAGAAGATAATGGAATTGAGAAAAAGAAAGTACGCAGCTTTGTAAGGGTATTTAGTCTTTAAAATTTTATTTATTTTAGGGGGGCTACTAAGTAATTATCTGTGTCGAAATAGAATTTTCCTTCATTATTTACGAAATTACCAGAATTAGTAATGATAATAACCGTGATAAATGTTAGTAACAGAAATAACCGTTAGAAATTGGTAATGGTTATAACCGTTACAAATTGAAAGCGAAAAAGTGTTACAAAATGGACTATTTGGTGTAGTGGCATATATGGTTTTGAAGTGATTACAGGTTTGAGTCATCTTATACAAGTACACTCTTCCCGCTTACCGGATCATCCAAAACCAATCGATGAATTTCCAGTCAACTCATTGATGTGAAATCGTGAAGCTTTTCGATAACTTCTTAAGTAATATTTGGTCATGTTTGATAGTCGACTAATCGATTGTCTAGTCAATGACTATTTCTTATACAAATCAATACTCGTTTACTTAACCCATTTTCAACTTTCGAACTTAACTACTCCTCGTCCAAGATTGAAGCTAAGTAAGTTAGAGCACCGGTTGCATTGAAGCCTTCCTAGACACTTCATTCTTGATCTCACAAATAGATAGGTCTAGCTCATCGGCTTTTAATGTTGAGTTTATTATTGATGATTTCCATAAATAAGTAAGAAATTAACACAATTAACATGTTTTCGACAATTTCCAACTTACTATTCCTCGGTTAGAAAGGAAGTTGGTAGGTTAGAGCTCTATTGCTCCATCCCTACTCGAACATCAATCATAACTCTCATAAATAGATAAGCTTTACTTCGTCGGCTTTTTGTGTTAAACATAGTTAATTACTTTTCAAACAAGTAATTAAACAGTTAACCATTTAGCCATTAAGCAATTCTAACCTCTTTCTGAACCTTTTGTTTATACTTGTAAAACCCTTTTTAAGATGATACATAAGTATAGTAATTTATTTACCAAAACTTGATATTTAAATAAATGAGTCAAAAGATATTTTATTACATAAGATATAATATATTCAAGATATTTTCTAAAACCATATGTACTTAAAAATGCTTTCAAAATTTCATGTAATAAAACATTTTCTCAAAACATTATTTGAAAATAACAACTTTACAATTTTCTCAAAAACTTGAAAAAACAAGTTTTATTTTAAAATCATATTCTTTAAAATTCACAACTTATTCTTAAAAATTCATAAATATCTCAACGCACTATTAAATACTCTAATATGAGTTAGTAAACACTTATAAAAAGAATGAGAAAAGATATTCCAATTTAAATATCTTTGCAAACCTTTAAAGTCCAAAAATCAAGGCTAAATCGGGTAGTTTTGCACAAATGAAGTTTTGGCCACTTTTCAAGTTGTTATTTAGCTTTTTACTATCCAATCTTTTAATAAAAACAAACAAACATATATATAATGGTGAGAAACTTCTAAGGATCTGTAACAGCCCGTAAATCCGTACCCCTTGAGTCAACACTATTCTACAACAATCAACTCAAGTTGTACAGAAATACGAACCATTTGGGTTAAAGAAGAAGAGGTAGAAGAAGAAAATAAAAATCAACAGCAGAATCTAACCATCGCAGCGGAATAAAATATAATACATATTAACATATCTTTACACAAAATCAAATATACCTGTTATATATTACATCATCAGAGTACATCAATCATAGCTCAACATCAAACATACATCTGGATATACAGCTAATCAACACAGCGGAATATATATATAAACAAGTACGAATGTACGTATCGTCATCCAGCTCGTCTCCTGAGCTCCATAGTATCTCCTGTATCCTATAATACTCGGTCTGACCCGAGCATTATAGTTAAATAACACCCGAGTCAGTCTGGAATACCAGCGTGAGAAAATCACGCTCAATTGATTATTAAAGTTTCAAAAATCCTTTGAAAACAAAAGCATCTCGTAAGACCACGCCACAAATAAACATGTCGGGTTTTTACCTTACGATAGCTAAAACAATTTTTATAGAAATCCTCTGATATTACAATAGGTTCTATATACAAATACTTATAAAATAGCCGAAATTGTTACATCTATTAAATTCCAGCTACTAGCCATAGAGTGGGTAATACAAACAAAACTCGTACAAGGCTCGTAGGGAGAATGGATTTCCAACTAATGACTAGGCACTGGGGTACCACCTGTCACAGTACGGGGCCTAGATCACCGTACCGAGGAGTACGCCCGCTCCCCTGCAACACAAGACCGGGACTACCCCTTACTGGATAATCCTGAGTGAGATCACCCTGCGGTTGGGATCAGCAACCGCCCACTAAGCCGAAATAAAAAAAAGAGACATCTAGACTGGAATGACCTCACCCTGCTTGGGTGCTACCCACCTAGCCTTGCTGCATAACCCCTGATTTTCAGTCATTTCCATTTGATGAGGCTTGAGGCTAAGCGTTACCTTTTTAGATCATATCCCTTAGAATGCCCATCGTCCACCTGACGATGTTTCGCAAGCATTCATCAATACAAGTCCGTTCCGGGTTCGAACGGAACCGAAGGCACTATTCCTACTACATCCATTTTGGAAATATCCTCAGGATTAGTAGCGACTAGCCCTTGCACTTCACTGCTCCGTCTTCGAATCCAAACTCGTTTCCACGAAACGTACAAACCGGATCGAAGTGGTTTTCGAGAAATTAATCTCGATCCTGGTCTCTTCGAAACGATCAACGTATTTGTCCAATATTGATAGTCGGTTATTTAACTATCAATTAAGGTTCACAACATCCATCACACAATAAATAATTTCCCAAATTATTTATTTATCTCAAAAATATCTTCACAAGATATATTTTCACTTTTCAAATTCCTTTGAAAACAGTTTTTGAAACTATCTGCCTTTCTCAGAATAAATTCCAAGTATTTCTATTTCCACTGGAATGACCAAGCATAAAACTTTAGATTTTGAAATAATTCCAAAACACCTTATTGTAAAATACGTTTAACATTTAATTTAGAAAATTTAACTTTAGTACTTAATTTAAAATAATGCTTTATACAAAATACCAAATCATTCTTTATATAATTATTACGATAATAGATTAAGCAAAAATACTTACTTTGGAATTTACCTTTAAACACTTAAGTTAAAACTACTTTAATAATTTACTAAAAATACATACTATATAAACATTTGAAAATAAAGTTACTCAATAAAATATAAAACTAGATTTCTACTTTTTTTTAAAATAATAATAATACTAAGTTACTTCTTTAAAAATTACTGCTACAATAGATTAAAGAAAATACTTATTTTAGACTTTAAATATTAGAAATAATAAATTTTACAAAACTTGCTTTCTTTAAAAACATCTTTAAAAGATTTAATTTATATTTACAAAATTACTTTCAAAAACATGTGCTTGGTCATCCAGAGAAAATTCCAACTTCAATCACTGAATCAATTTTTCCCAAATTGATTTTCAATTTATTTTATTTGAAATAAGTTTCTTTAATTTCTCAATTCATTTCAAAATTCATTAGTTATGGACTTATTATTAATGTTATTATTTTCCGTTTGATTTTAAACCCTTTAACTGAAATATACAGATTCCCGGCTTTTCCCAATTTCTTCTTTATTCCTTCAATAATTTAAATATTAAATATTAAATAAATGTTTTGTTCTATTAAATAATATCATTGAAGTTTCAAACTCCATTAACTTTCTGTTTATTCAAAAATTCCTTTCCATATACAGAATTTTATTAATTAGTATTTAACATTACTATTATTCTTATCCAATTTATTCTTAATTTATTTAAATTTTTCTATAATTATTTCACTTACAAATTCTCTTCATTTTATTTCCAAATTTCAATTCTATATATCTTGATAACTTAGTGCACCGGAAAATATTCAGGTAAACCATAACATCCAATATTCCAATTATCAACAATATTCATCACAGAATATAAAATAATCACAACAGAGGGTATTAAATAATTTAAATAAATGTTGAGGGATCCAGTTGGATCCCTCCAACCTGTTTTTCCTGCATCCACAGACGTTATCACAATATAATATGCCAATTTCAAATTATACCATACTATCGTACATCAAACAATTCAAACATTCAAACAATTATTTAAATTTAATCATTTAAATTTAAATTAAACTGAGTGAGATTAACTCACCTTTGATTTCTGATTTGCAATCCAACCAAACCAGTTTGTTTTCTTCACATTTTAGTCCTTGAATAGACATTATTACAATTTATGAATTTTCGAACCAATTAAACAATCAATCACAATAAATATTCATTTTAAACTTAAATCTATTGGGTGAATAAAATTTCAATTCTTATTTTATTGTTTAATCCCTGATAAACAACTTTAAAGGAATAGTTTCAAACTTACTTATCATTAGATTAAAATGTTCAAAATAATTTAATTAACTAATGATTTAATTCAACTAATAGTTTGATAAAATATTTTTAGTGACTAATTCATTAAATGGGTTAATTAACAAACTAATTACCCTAAATACGTTTTCTAGATATTTTTATATTTATAATTTACTTTTCTGTAAATCAAAGTAGTAATTATGTTTACTGTACAAAAAATGTACCAATTCAACATTTAATTTGGAAAATAGCAAAAATGTTGCCTTTATCTATATAATATAATTATTTTAAAATTAGCTATCCCAACATCAAATAGCAAAACTAACTACAGGGAAAACTTATCTACATCTATTTCAAATCTGTGTACGTTAACTATGTTAAAAACAATTTTAATTAAACACTTAAATAAAATAAAATAAAATAAAACGAAATCGAATACCTCTCGCTGAAGGCAGTACTAAGATCGCGACTCCAACACGAATTTAAATTAGTTCTAGCGCGTAGCTAACACTCCTTTCCTAATATCTCTTCAACAATTCAAACTCCTACCTTATCCTCTAGACGAACCATCATTGCCACTACTTCTCTCCCCCTTATCTCCCTCCAAGGCCAACAAAATCGACCACAGACTCCACAAATCCACTCCTCTTTGTGAATGCTTCCTTCCTGACTTGAACGCCTTCAACTCAATCAACCACAACAGATCGCGATCTGTAGCCTTAGACCACAACCAAGAAAAATTGCACCCCTCAAAACGATGCAAGCTCCACCAAACTCCGGCCATGATTTCTCCTCACGACGAGAAACCCAAAGGAACCAACCTCGTCGCCTATCTCCCCCTCTGGCCAGCACAAACCCTAAATCGATTCGATGATGGTGACGCTATTGCAAACATTGCGAGTCCTCCCGCGACCTTACCCTCTTCGATTTCGAACTCAGATCCATCGCGCTTCCCAATTTTTTTTTAAAAGGTTTGGCCCCAAACGAAATGAAGGGAAAGGGTATCAGAGCCATTACACTAAAGTAACAAATTTAATACAACAGAAATGAAGGGAAATGAAACGAAACGAAACGAAAATGAAGGGAAATGGAAAGAAGTGATATTTTAAAACGAGGGGAAACGGCTTGCTTCAGAAGATTGTCGGCTACAACAGAGATTTGTAGGCTTAAGGGATTATAGGTTGCAGCTGATTAAAAATTAAATATTTTTATATTCAAAATATCTTGTTTAGGTACCCAGTTATTAAATTTTATTCGATATAGATTTCAACGTGTTTATATAACGTACGCTCACACAACAACTCCAACCACTCCGAAAATTGAAATTCGATAATAATAAAATATTATGGATCCAATGGAACCAGTTTCGTCGAATTCCGAGACTGTGCCTCGGAATGCTATTTTTAAATGCAACTTAAACTAAAAAAAATTAAAACTGAACAAACCACTTTTAAATTAAATTTCAACACTTCTATTCTCTTCAGTAATATCAACATAAATTTTATAAGCCTTCAAATTATTTTTAACCGGCTTAAAACTTCAGATTACATATTTTACCCGATTCCAAATTATTTAATTTAATAATTTAAATATCAAATAAACTGTGATATTCGTAATTCAAGTTAAAATTACTCTATTGAATATTTAAAATCAATTAAATATTCCGATTATAAATGCTTGAAAATTCCGGGTCGTCACATTCCTCCCCCCTTAAAAGAATTTCGTCCCCAAAATTACTAATTAGGAAGAATGGTCGAATACCCGTTTACTTATTTCCTAAAACCAAACAGTTTTTAACAATTGAACACCTTACCAACTATCTTCTTATAAAAGACCCATTATTATTCTTATTAACTTCTCAACTCTCCCATAGTTTTCAAATATTATTTCTTGCTCAATCATACAAACCATAATTCTAAACTAAGTTTTAAGTTTTCAAATTTTCTCAAAAATTTTCTAACACCCTAAATTTCCGAGATTTTTTGCCAGCGTCTCCTTTGCGCGACTAGCTCGGTACAACTACGAAATGGCTCTACGGCCTCCCAAATCCAAAAAGAAAACAAAAGGCCAAGTGGCTCGATCTAAATCCCAATCAAATTTCACACCAAATTTAAATACATAACTTTTTTGTCGAGCATTTCAAATTTATCTTCTGAAATCAAAATCAATTCTCTTTACCTTTATATAACCTGCACATCTTACACAGCAATAAGTCCAATCACAATATTCAAAAACATTTTATCGACTCTCTTACAGATGTCAATATCTATTAACTCAAATACTAACTTAGACTATATTTGAAATATCAATTTCCAATTGAGAATGCCTCATTCCTTACTTAAGCTAGTATAAGCATTTATGTGTTTCTTATATTTATTTTCATCTTACCACTTTAGTTTATATCCATTCCTATTCAAATTGATTCTTCCATTTCCATATGAATTCAATTTATCATCAACTCTAAATTTTAAATTTTAATTTTCATTTATACCAATTCATGTCATTATTTTAATTACTTCATTTACTAACTTATTTCAATTTCCAGTTTGAAATCGTTTTGTCGTTATCAAAATTTTCCAAAATTTTCAAAAAACTTCTAACTCCCAAAATTTCTGAAAATTTTTGGCAGAGCCCCCTTTGTACGGAGGAGCTTTTGCAATTTGACAAAAGAGATAAATATATATACAGCGACCCACCCGGTCGGAAAAACCAAAAACAGTTCATATTTCCTATTTTTATTGCGTAGGCGTACCTTATTTAGCATTTTTAAGCAAACAGCTTATTTATTTAGTGTAACGACCCGAAATTTTCTAAGCCGAAAATTCCAGATAGTTATAAAAAAAAGAGATAGAAGAAGAAGAACAGAAACACCAAACATCTCACAATCGCAGCGGATAAATATAATAATAAATAATAATAACTAACAAAAGAATTCTATATCAGTCGATTACAATCATATACATCAGAGTTTACATATATACAGTCACTGAATATTTACAATTATTCTGTCTCACATTAACAATAGTATAAATCCAGCGGATATACTCTATACGATATTGCCATCCAGCTCGCCTCCTGAGCTCCTGTACGTACCTACCTGAAAATCTGTAATACTCCGTCTGACCCGAGCATTACATCCACAGTAACACCCGGGTCAGGCTGGAAACCAGCGTGAGTAAACCCAACTAACGTGGAATACTAAATAAATCAACTTATATAATCCCAGGGTAACATATGTCAATTTATCCAATTCACAATTTGCTATAGACAACTCTTATTTCACATATCAACCCTAAATACCAAGCTCGGATAAAATCTCCAGCCCTTGATTTCACATATAAATTTACAAAGTCACACTTGTCATAGTCATAACTTATTTCAAAATAAGAATTCTATGTGCTAAAATTTTGATTAAATAATCCAATTCATTTTAATCCATTCATCCAAACCTATCAATTTCTCATATCAATTTATAAGAAATTCGAAGTGGTGTCGGTTATCTTCCCAATACCCGATTCCAGCCTCTTCGAGTCCCATGTCATCCTAACCCAAGCTATCCAAATGAAATACGCAACATTTCATACCAGAGATATTAACTTATTCAAATCAACCAATACAAATCTATCATCCATAAGCAAAGCTTAATCACAAACAAATCAACTCAGTTGATTCTAATTTATTTTCAATCCTCAATCGTTTAGGTTCTTTTATTAATTAGTTCCAAACAATTAATTGATCAATCTTTTCTTTCATATCCATTCATCTTAATTAACAACCCTGGATTAATTATCTTTCTATTCCATCCAAGAAATTTTCTTTAATTAAATTCACGATATTAATTATTCTTACCAAAACAATGAGTAATCATTAATTTTTCACAAATTAATTAACTATAATCAATTACACTAATTCCTAATTACTTATATTAATTTTCTTCTCATAAGTCACTTATTATGAATTAGAAACCTCAATTAAACAAATCTTTAATTACTTCTTTAATTATATGCATTGCTGATTTCCAATTAATTTTAATTTATCTTAATCTAAATTAATTACATTAATTTGAATACCATATTAATCGTACTTGATTTATTTTATTAACTTCATGAAGTAATTACTTGTTAAACCATCCAATGATTATTCTGAACTACTTTCACTTAATTAATTAACAAAAACTTAATTAATTAATTCAAACACTTCACCATTAAATTAGTTAAGCCAAATCATTAATTAATTAAATCAATTATTCATTTCAAATTCCCAACTAATTTAATGGATCACAACACATAAAGCCCCTTCTAAATCTAAAATGGAAATCATTTTCTTATTTATGATTTAAGTTTAAAACAATTTAAAATCCCATATACTTCGAGTCAATCCACAAGTAACTCGAGAATCAATCAAAACCAAATCCACATCATCATCAAAGCACATCCAATCAATTTAAGCGCTCAACTAATTATTTAAATCTAACCATTTAAATTTAAATAAAAATCCAACTTAGTGAGATTTACTCACCTTCGTCATTTTGCGGCCCATTTCCTTCATGACTTGTTCTTCACGACCATTGACCTTACTGCCGACTCCACTACCACACACGCGGCCCCAAAACTACGGCGACTCTGCCTCTTCGATGAACCCTAGCCCAAACCCTAGTTCAAATTCCCAATTTTGAGTCGCCGCCGCCACCCTCTGACACGCGAACCCCACAGTACTCGACCCAGTCAATGCCGATAGCCGCAACATCCCACAACCGTGCGCCTCCCAGATCAACATCAGCGACACGTCTCTTCGTTCATCGTTGTGCTCAACCATGCTCGTGACGCTTCCTCTTGGCTTCCAATCGATCTCCCTCGACCCCACTGATGCTCAAACTCAAGCACTTTTGTCGCCACTGCCTTCTGACCTTTGCCGTGCTCGAGTTCGTGAAGAACGAAGAGGCTGTCTCGAAACTCGTTCGATTCGAATTGAGGAGAGGGTGCGGCCATGTTTTTTTTTTTATCTTGAACGATACTGTAAACTGTTTCTTCATTTGGGGAAGGCGGGGAAAAGAAATAAGTGGACGAGGCTTCTCGTGTACGATTCAAAGAAAATATCTTTTGACTCATTCAATTTTAAATTTATTATATTATAAAATGCCCCAAACGTCTCGTAAAATGCCAACTTCTCTTAACGAATGTCGCTTGATGATTATAAGGTTTTACCCGCGCTTCGAACACAATGGGACACGTTTCGGAAGCTGATTTGAACGTATGTGCGAGTTACGGAATTAAACGATCCATTTTAAATTAAATCGATTAAACAATTCTAAGCGTTTCGAGCTGCCAGGGTCACTTGACAACTCCGATTGCTACGAAAATTGAAATCCGATAATAACTAACTATTACGGATCCAATGGAACTGGTTTCGTCGAAATCTGAGACTGTGCCTCGGAAGTCTATTTTTAAATATCGATTTAAACGATATATTATTAAAACTGAACGAAACACTTCCAAACTCAATTTCAACACTTTCACTATCTTCAGTGCTATCAATAACAATTTTATAAGCCTTCAAATTATTTTATCTGGCTTAAACTCCAGATTCAGCGGTTTACCCAATCTTCAATTATTAAAATCAATATTTAAACTATATAATTCAATGATTTAATTATCAAGTAAATATTGATATCCTGAATTCAAATTAAAATTAACTTTTAAATAATTTAAAATTGATTAATTATTCCAATTTTAATTTGTTAAAATTTCCGGGTCGTCACATTCCTCCCCCCTTAAAAGAATTTCGTCCCCGAAATTACTAGATAGGAAGAATGGTCCGATACCCGTTTATAATTCCCAAAACTCACAATTCAACATCCAACCAACTATCCTTTATTAAAGACCCACTGTCACCTTAGCCAACTTCCCAAAACCTTCTATAGTATCAAACAATACCCTCTTCTCAATCATTTAAATTTCAATTTTAAAACTAAATTTCGAATTATCAAAATTTCCTCAAAATTTTTCCAACTCCCTAAATTCCCGAAAAATTTTGCCACCATCTCCTTTGCGCGGCTAGCTCGGTACTACTATAAAAGGCCTCTACGGGCTCCCAAATCCAAAAGAAAACAAAAGCCAAGTGGCTACATCAAAAACCCAATCCAATTTCATCCAGAAATTTAAATACGTACCTTATGTCGGGCAATTCACATTTATCTTTTGGAATCAAATCCAATTCCCTTTCCCCTTTAATACCTGCATATCTTGTTTAGCAACAATATTCAATTGTAACTTACAAATCATTTATACTTCCCTTATAGAAGTTTTCACATATACCTCTATACAAATTAGTTGCCCTCTTCCATGCGAATTCAATTCGTCTTCAATTATGAATATTAAATTTTATTTTCCATTTATAACTGATTCATATTAGTTTCATTTACTAATTTACTTTGGTTTCAAATTTGAAATTGTTTTGTCGTTAATAAAATTTTCCAAAAATTTTCTAACTCCCAAAATTTTCAGAAAATTTTGGCAGAGTCTCCTTTGTACGGAGGAGCTTTTGCAATTTGACAAGAGATATAAATATGTATACATCGACCCACCCGGTCGGAAAAAGCAAAAACAGTTCATATTTCCTATTTTTATTGCGTAGGTGTACCTTATTTAGCATTATAAGCAAGCAGCTTATTTATATTAGCAATTAGCGCAATCCAAATCAACCAAACAGCTCCCCGGTACCTGTACAATGTAACGACCCTGGAATTTAGACCCGGTTTAAAAATTTTAAATCGCTTATTTGATGTAGAAATTCGTATTTTCACAAACAATTTCCGTTGCCAACCAAACTTCACATTTGGAATGCGTCTAGATAGACATAAGAGTGCGCCAAATTTCGTTGAAATATATTGAAGTAAATTACGCTCGTCGCATTTACATATCATTTTAAATCTTATGTATAAAATTCCTATCGTCCGAATTCAAATATTTTCTCGGTGTTGCATAAGAAAAATATTCTGAACTTGACGGCGCATTTCATTTCGTCAAATTTCGCTGTAAATTGCTAGTAAAATATGCACTCGGGCAAATGGTTAAATAAGGATTATCACTTCGCGAACAATGTCAAACCATAAATATTTTATACCGTTGTGTCCGTCTCGTCGCGCTGATCAAAACGATATATTTGTTTGCGTAAATCGGAGTTTGGCACTGCGAACTATAATTGTTTAACGGATAGCAAATCGGTTCGTTACGCCACATAAACCGGTACCCGCTTTCTTCAACGTTCAGAATTTTAACAGGCCTTGACTATTCAACTGACTTGGAAACCCAATAGCCATTTCAGTTACCGAGACAATCAAACTGGAGACCTTTGATTTTCTACACTATTTGTTTATACTGGGTTCGGTTCATTATTTTGTTATTTGCAAAAGAAAGTATTCTGGTACGTGCTCACTACCTCCCTCCCTCGTCTTCTTTTAATATTTGTTGTTCTCTCCATTATTAACATGAACCCACCCAAGTCTCCACTGCCCATTATCACGCACGACCCGGATAGCATGCTCATCAGCCCGCCTCCATGCAGCCGAACCCCTACCTGCGCCACTGCCGAACCCAGACCCGTCAGCCTTCGTCCAGACCCCACCAGCCTTCGCCCAGATCCGCCAGCTTTGCCCAGACCCCGCCAGCTTCGCCCAGACCCGCCAGCCTTCGTCCAGACCCGCCAGCCTTCGCCCAGACCCCGCCAGCTTCGCCCAGACCCGCCAGACTTCGTCCAGACCCGCCAGCCTTCGCCCGCCGCAGCCACCCTATCGAACCCGGACCCACCCACCGACTTGGCTGCTAACACCCGAGCCACTGTCTTCACTTCCATCTTCACTTTGCCTAAGACCTATAGCCAATACATCAATATCACTTTGAACATGCTTTGTATATTCTCTGTTGGAAATTTATATGTCAAATGTTGTTGCATGCATATAGGCTCTACCTATTAGTATATAGGATTTTCATATAGGTTATGTATATGTCACTTGAAGACCCTCCTTCCTATAGCTAGCCTTTATCAATAGGAATTTGTTCCCAATATGAACAGTGGGTTGCATATGCCGTTATATGGAGCATGTGCTCTGACTTTGTTTTGCTTCTCATTTATCGGCTGCATAACCAAATGAGATTAGAGTGTTTTATATATTAGTATAGCGGTATATACTTTGAAAATTCTAATTTGCTCACATACAGTGTTTTACGGTGTTTGTATCAGCTACTGCTTCGGAGACTTAGACTTTCATCCGACTTGTTGAATCTATCTTGCTTCGTTGTTCGGTATGGTTTATATATATATTCAATTGATATATATTGCAATAAACAAATAGTTGATTTATTTAATTGTTTGAATTGTAGTTTGTGTCGTTTTGCATCGTGCTTGTTCGTGTCTCTTATCTATTCGTCTTCGTGCTTCGTCGTCTTCTCTAACCACGCAAGGTGAATATTTCATTCATGACTCGATCTATTATGCTATGATAATCAAGTGATAATTGTTGTTTATATTAATCTAGATGTTAATTGTTGATTGTTCGAATTGTTGAAAAAAAAAATTTGTAAATCGCTATGCAAGTTAAATTTGAATATTGCTAGTTTACGACAAATAGTTGTGACACTAAAAGTATTATATGATGTTGAATTTGGTTGTTAATATAAGTGAAATTTAATATGAAATTGAAATTGATATAGGATAGTCAACAATTTAAAATGGATTATATATGTTGAACTTGATCCCTTTAAATGTTAAATAAATCGTCGCGTAGAATAGCGTTAACTACACTTTGAACCATTGAACGTATGATTGATGTAGTAATTTGATAATAGACACCAAGTGAAAACCCTAACGTAATAATCTTTAATCCGCATGAAACGATGGTGTGGATTCTAGGAATAATTATATTAATTGGCATAAATAACAAATGTAAATTAATATGATTATTTCGGGATTATTTAAATACATTGTTAAATTGTTATGTATGGTTGTTATTGCTTGTTTATTTACTTTGACACCATCCCAGTTATCACACTGCAAGTTCCATTTGCTATGCTTTGTTTTATATTGAATAATATTGGGTTGAAATGATAAATACCTAATTAAAACAATTTGGCCTAGGATAGAAAATAAAAATAAGAAACCCGACTGGTCAACAAAACCATTTTCGAAATTAAAATATAATTTAAATTAAAGAATGAACTTAACAATTTGGTTGGAAATTTGGTAACAGTTTTAATGGATGTAACTGAAATAAATTTCACGGATTTAATCAAGATAAATTTTATGGATTAGATTGAAGTAAAATTAATGGATTAAATTGAAACGGATTAATAAACCTATGTAATTAAATAAAAATGAATTGGCAAATTTATTGAAATGAGATTTAGAAACAAGTAAGTTTAGAATTTGATAACTTAAAAATTTATTAAATTGGTTAGGTTTAGATTAAAACTCGGTTTTAATTAAATAGATTTGGAACATGTTGTAAATTTTACTTGGAAATTTAGAAAATTTGACTTAGGAGGAATACAAAAACTGACCAAAGTTTATGGATATAACTTAGTGATTACTTAAACTTAAAATGATTTTAAATTTAACGAATTAATCAAATCAGGACATTGTAAATGGAAATGGACTTTTGTTTAGAAATTTAATTGAATTGGTAAATAAATTAAATGAAGTTGGATAAAAAGGAATTTAGTTAATGAAATTGATTTAATCGAATTCATGATAACAGTGGATGTAAACATGAAGTGAAGTGAATAGAATTTGATTTAATAATTTAAACTAAGTTTAGCATAAAATTGAATTCATTGATTATGAATTAAATTTAATAAGCGACTTTTAGACCTTATTAAATCGAACTTGAACACTTAATTTTAAATTGTAACTCAAGTGTTTGAACTAAAAATTGCATTCGAAAATATGTTGTGAAATATCTAAAATAAATTGAATCGTGAAATGTCAAATTTTGGAAGTCAAATTTGCACCTTGACTTTTGGACTTTGATTTGTTTAAACGTTAATTTAACCGACCATCGGGTAATAAATACGTAGTTATTAAAGAGACCGGGATCGGGAATGGACATACTCTCTGTCGATACCGAAAACCACTTTAATAACTATTATGCACGAAGTGTTGATCCAGAATGAAGTGGATGGGTTTGGTGAACGCGTTGACTGAAGAAAGAGAACGATATTGGATGACCCCTGACATGACTAAAATAGGAGCCGCGCCGGGCCATTGAGGATCGCCACCTCTAGCGGACACGCTTCTTCGATACCATATCTATTACTTTTGTGATTCGATTTGGGTGCACCCTTTGATTTGGGAGTGTTGTTTCGCGGTGTTGAGATAGTAGCTACTATGCTCAACATCAGTCCGGATCACGCAACTACTAGTATCCTAGTTGGTATTGCCTCATGTACCTTGTCATACTGATTATCCTATTCGCGACCACTACGTTTTGATTTGTACCTTGAGTATATAGATTGTCCTCTGGTGACTTCCGGTTTTGGGGAAACTACGGTCTTGTATATGCTTTTGGGAATATAAAATGTGTTAAGGGGAATTATGGTAACGCTTTAACGCTATTTTAATATTCTATTTTACTGATTAGACATTACCTACATACCGTATTATATATATATATATATAGATAGTTTATCGGATCCTTAGAGATGTTATTTTATTCATCTTTGAGTTATGGACTTTATTTTCTGCAATTGATTATCCTGCATAAGATTTTGAGTCCTGACTCGAGTGTTTCTTTTGTATATGCTCGGGTCAGTCTGAAGCTATCCAGTTTGCTGATCAAGGTTGGTTGAAGATGTTGAAGACTTAGCATTTATCTTTATCAGTCTATTTCTATTCCAGTATTGTTGTTCTTGTCTGTTGGACATTTATGTATTTCCTTTCAGTCACTTTATGTTTAGACATTGTTGTATTTCATATAGTAGCTTCATGAACTGCTATTATGACGATGTATTTTCCGCTGCATTATTCTGTGACTGTTCTGTGTCTGTGATGTTGTATTGATTCTCATTTACATTTATGTATATATAATCCCATAATGATTCGTGTTTTGTATTATTTAAGTTGACATGTATGGATTATTGTCAATTTAAATGGTCCAAATATACGGGTTGTTACATACTTGCTCAATTTAAATATGTAAGTGCCATATATTGAAAATTTATTAGCTTTTCACTTACTTTCAATAGCTAAACACATGTATATCATAAGCAACAAGCACCAAAACCCTTCCATAAGAGATTTATATAATCTTAAAGCTGATTCAATTGCTTTCAACCAATTCATATGCCATTTCATTCAATTTAAGGATTTACAATGCAATTGCTTGCACTCAATTCATTTTTAAGCAAAACAAACTCGTATTCATAACAATTGATTCAAAAATCAATTATATTTGCTTTCACTAATTCATAGAATTTAATTAAATCTCGTTTACCTTAAACAACAATGATTTCTACGCAATTTGATAATATCCATATGAACCAGTAAATACTTAAGTTTTATAACCAATTAAAATTGATTCCAACTCAATTTTATTTAATTCCAATCCATTTTAAATTATTCACACCCATTTATTTAATTCGCCACATTCCATTCTTGTATACTACTAGCCATTCCCAAGTTAACTCAATCCAAACTTTAATTAATGGGCTTTCATCCTTATTCGAAGCCAAGTTTCCAAAATTTTAAGCTTAAATTAATTTACTTTAATTTATTCCAACATCTAACTTAAGTTTACCTTTATTTGACTCTCATTTAATCAAATTCATTTAAATTCAGTTAGCCCCTCCACTTTAATTTTAATTTTAGTTTACTTTCTTAATTTATCAATATAATATGCAACACATACTTAACTCATTTATACTTCAAATTAATATGCCACCGAACTTAAGTTCAGTCTGATAATCCAATTCAAATCACAACTTTGATTTAATTTTTTTATTAAATCAAGCTTCATCCATTTATTATTTAACTCAAATAACCCATTTTAACTTCTTAATTTACCCACTTAATTTATTATCGAATTTATTTTATTAATACAAGGCCATTCTCAATTATCTCTACTCACCTGGGTTTTGTTTGCAACCCAAACCATTTCTATTATAATCCACTTTCATTTCATTTGACAACACTTCCATTATATCAAATTTACTTGCAAATTACGTTAAATATTATTCAAATCACTTGCATTTTATTTGCAATTCAACCCATAACTTTTTTTTCAATCCATCTCTATTTGATTTTTATTTTACAACATCTCCTCTTATTTAATTCATTATCAAATCTAAGTCGAATTCTATTTACAATTCTAATTCATTTCCAAACTCCATTATTCATTTACAATCCATTTATTTATCAAAATTAAATTTTATTAACATATTCAATCAAACAATTATTTAACCAATTAGCTTACTTTAAATTTTCAAATCAATACTCAATTTTAAATATTAAAAAACACTTCTTTAAAATTCCCGAGTTTCAATTTTATTCTATAATTGCAGTTTGGGTTTCTTATTTTCCAAAATTCCAATATCTTTATTTAAAAATTTTAGAAATGCTTTTAAATTCACATCATACTATTAAAATAACTCTTTATAAAAATCCCCTTTATAACTCGATGTCTCAACCAGTCCATCATCGTTCTCATAGAAATTCAGTCATACGTTGATCAGGCGTAGAACTGAAAATCTATAAGTACTTGGTAAACTCGTTTTCAACACCAAGTGAAAATACTTGGAAAATAATTTTATTGAAATGTAGAAAACAGTTTTTTTTTTTTGAAAAATAGAGGTAATATCTTTGCTGAGGATGCTCTGGAAATCATCACCCCCATCCATGGTCACAATTACATTCCAGGGTTACGTTGCCGTCGCAGCAAAAGTCCATGTAACTACAGGCTCTCCGCGGCCTCTTGATTACGCCATGGATCCCAAACAACAGATCACAGTTACATCCAGGGTTACGTTGCCGTCGCAGAAAAAGTCCATGTAACTGCAGGCTCTCCGCGGCCTCTTGATTACGCCATGGATCCCACACAACAGATCACAGTTACATCCAGGGTTACGTTGCCGTCGCAGCAAAAGTCCATGTAACTGCAGGCTCTCCACGGCCTCTGATTTCGCTGTCGAAATTAAACTTCTCCACTCCTACATAGGTCGCAGTCTGCCGATATAAAATCAAACGCAGACTGTTGGCTCTCCGCGGCACACACGACTTTCGCTATGTTATACCATAGGTCGCAGTCTACCGATATAAAATCAAACGCAGACTGTTGGCTCTCCGCGACACACACGACTTTCGCTATGGTATACTCAACTCATAATCCTCAGGAACTAGTTTTGTCCGGACTCCTCACAGGATCAACTTTAGAACCCCTCCGGGGCTCAAGGAAGCACCACCCGGTGGCACTCCTGAGAAGTTCATTTCAAGGAAGCGCATTTTTCCCCAGAGTCATCATCAAAACATTTTATACTAGATACATATAGTATCTTCAAATCATACACCTAGTATGATCTCATCCAGGCTCCTTTACACAAAATCAATAATTCTCAAGCTAGGCTTTTCAAATTTCAATATTGATTTTACCCAAAAATCAAAAGCCTTTCCAAATCCAAAGGTTCCCAAAGCCCTTTTTCCAAATTCCTCATAAGATCCTTTATATATATATACAGATATATATAAAAAAAAATTAAAAAACTTTGGATCTTTTCAAACTTGTATAAAACTCTTTATTTTTTTATACTTCAAAAATCCTTTTCTTCCAGCAATAAATTTAACAAGAAAAGATTTATCTTATATAATAAAGATATACAACTTTGTTAATTCAAAATCAAATATTCAAATTTGATTACTCTTTTTTAATATAAATTTTCATTCAAATCCGTACGATATACACATATCAGTCGTACGCTATACCAATCTGATCGCCCGTTCGATCACACAATTTCTCTTCCGAACTAGTATTGTCTACCCGACTTTCTAGTGCGGACACAGATCTGGTTTCTTGCTAGAAACCGTCATTCTCCTTGCATAGCTATAACTATGATAAAGAATATCCAGAACCAATCAATAATCCATATCCAGGTTCGCCGACAAAAATCGAGTGAAAAATCCCAACTCGGATCGATAAACTATCTCGAAATTCTATGCTCGAATCTGGATCAAATCACTATGCGAATAGAATAATATACGTACATCCTACGTATTTATTTCTATTGATTATCAGCCAAATCAATTTCCTTTCTATTCACTTTTCCTTAAACTTTCATTCGCTTGGTTACAATTGTCTCAATTCCATTGAATTATCACTTCAATTCTTATCTCAGTTGGGTATTAAATCAATAACAGTTTGAACTCCGACCAGTTTATATTTGGAAAATAGCTTGAAAATTTCAAAAATAGATAAGTAGTTGAAAAATAATTATTAGTTTGCAAAATAGCTATAAAATAGTTAAATAGTTATAGAAATCTTAGATAATTGCAAAATAGTTGTAAAATAGTAATTAATTTATAGCATAGTTGAAATATAGTAATGAGGATAGTAAGCAATTGAAAATTGGTTAAATAGTTCCAAAAATAATTGTAAACAAGTATAAAATAATTAGGCTTTAAGAAAGAAAAGTGGTATATATTTAAGAGCTTGGAAAAATAAGTTTACATCAAAACAATTAAATTAAAAATAGTTCAGAGTCAAAACTGTTCACTTCCCCCAACAATTCAATTTACATTCCCACTACCATTTAAATTGATTCAATTCTAACTTCAATTTCCATTGAAATTGATTTAATCCCAATTCAAGTTGAATTGATTCTCAATTTAGTTCCAACTTCAAATCAAATTCCATTTAGTCTTTAAACTTGTACAACTTTAATTATAATTTCAATTTTACAACTTCCATTTATAATCAATTACATTCACATTTACTTTTAACTCAGAATTATACATTTTATTTAGCCGATATATTTTTATTATTCCATAAACATTTAATCAAGATTCCAGAGTTTAAACAAATTTCCAAAATTTCAATACCACCTTAGAATTCAACTATATACAAAATTCTTTGGCAAATTCATTTATCCCCTTGAACTTCAAAACCAAACCCAGTTCACAAACAATTCCAATTTAAAACAATTTGGTTGCAATTTCTCTTCTAGAAACTCGAAAATAAACATCGATGATGTTGCAGTCATCACTGACGTTATTTTCCAGTAACCAAAAGAGTTCAATGCTTTTATTCCTCTAAAAACACTTCCAAATATTTTGATTTCAAATCTCCCAGATTTCAAATTCAACACAAAAATATTTTTGAAATAATGCTATTATTTCTCCAAAACCTTTGGAAACCACTTCCAAATCCAAAGGAATTTTAAATTTTCCCAAAAATTTCAAATTTCCAATCCATCTAATTTTTATTTAAACATTACTCTGGAATTTTCATCTTACTTTATTTTCAAATATTCTCTGGAATTCTATTTCAAATTATAATCTCATTTATTTATGAAGTTTATTTCAATTTATAAATTACATTTACAACCTATATTTCAAATTCCATTTTGTTATATAAGTTTATTCTTCAACTTTGGTTATAAATTTTCAATTTAGTCGTATTTTATATTACTTCTTATCTTAGTTTCAATAATTTAACAACATCCACCTTAATATTCATTAGAAGGGAATACTACTTAATATATTAAAATATATTTTTATATAAAATCATTTAAAATCTTTAGATAAGAAAATAACAAGTACGCGCTCATATATATATATATATATATATATATATATATATATATATATATACACTCAACTCATTCTAGAGTACTACAGACTCTATTAAATTAGTAATTCCCACCAGAGCCAAGGTTCTCGCTTAACCTTTCAGCTCTGATACCAAATGTAATGGCCCGAAATTTTCTAAGCCGAAAATTCCAGATAGTTATAAAAAAAAAGAGATAGAAGAAGAAGAACAGAAACACCAAACATCTCACAATCGCAGCGGATAAATATAATAATAAATAATAATAGCTAACAAAAGAATTCTATATCAGTCGATTACAATCATATACATCAGAGTTTACATATATACAGTTACTGAATATTTACAATTATTCTGTCTCATATTAACAATAGTATAAATACAGCGGATATACTCTATACGATATTGCCATCCAGCTCGCCTCCTGAGCTCCAGAACGTACCTACCTGAAAATCTGTAATACTCGGTCTGACTCGAGCATTACATCCACAGTAACACCCGGGTCAGGCTGGAAACCAGCATGAGTAAACCCAACTAACGTGGAATACTAAATAAATCAACTTATATAATCCCGGGGTAACATATGTCAATTTATCCAATTCACAATTTGTTATAGACAACTCTTATTTCACATATCAACCCTAAATACCAAGCTCGGATAAAATCTCCAGCCCTTGATTTCACATATAAATTTACAATGTCACACTTGTCATAGTCATAACTTATTTCAAAATAAGAATTCTATGTGCTAAAATTTTGATTAAATAATCCAATTCATTTTAATCCATTCATCCAAACCTATCAATTTCTCATATCAATTTATAAGAAATTCGAAGTGGTGTCGGTTATCTTCCCAATACCCGATTCCAGCCTCTTCGAGTCCCATGTCATCCTAACCCAAGCTATCCAAATGAAATACGCAACATTTCATACCAGAGATATTAACTTATTCAAATCAACCAATACAAATCTATCATCCATAAGCAAAGCTTAATCACAAACAAATCAACTCAGTTGATTCTAATTTATTTTCAATCCTCAATCGTTTAGGTTCTTTTATTAATTAGTTCCAAACAATTAATTGATCAATCTTTTCTTTCATCTCCATTCATCTTAATTAACAACCCTGGATTAATTATCTTTCTATTCCATCCAAGAAATTTTCTTTAATTAAATTCACGATATTAATTATTCTTACCAAAACAATGAGTAATCATTAATTTTTCACAAATTAATTAACTATAATCAATTACACTAATTCCTAATTACTTATATTAATTTTCTTCTCATAAGTCACTTATTGTGAATTTAGAAATCTCAATTAAACAAATCTTTAATTACTTCATTAATTATATGCATTACTGATTTCCAATTATATTTTAATTTATAATCTAAATTAATTACATTAATTTGAATACCATATTAATCGTACTTGATTTATTTTATTAACTTCATGAAGTAATTACTTGTTAAACCATCCAATGATTATTCTGAACTACTTTCACTTAATTAATTAACAAAAACTTAATTAATTAATTCAAACACTTCACCATTAAATTAGTTAAGCCAAATAATTAATGAATTAAATCAATCAATTATTCATTTCAAATTCCCTACTAATTTAATGGATCACAACACATCAAGCCCCTTCTAAATCTAAAATGGAAATCATTTTCTTATTTATGATTTAAGTTTAAAACAATTTAAAATCCCATATACTTCGAGTCAATCCACAATTAACTCGAGAATCAATCAAAACTAAATCCACATCATCATCAAAGCACATCCAATCAATTTAAGCGCTCAACTAATTATTTAAATCTAACCATTTAAATTTAAATAAAAATCCAACTTAGTGAGATTTACTCACCTTCGTCATTTTGCGGCCCATTTCCTTCATGACTTGTTCTTCACGACCATTGACCTTACTGCCGACTCCACTACCACACACGCGGCCCCAAAGCTACGGCGACTCTGCCTCTTCGATGAACCCTAGCCCAAACCCTAGTTCAAATTCCCAATTTTGAGTCGTCGCCGCCGCCCATTGACACGCGAACCCCACAGTACTCGACCCAGTCAATGCCGATAGCGGCGACATCCCACAACCGCGCGCCTCCCAGATCAACATCAGCGACACGTCTCTTCGTTCATCGCTGTGCCCAACCATGCTCGCGATGCTTCCTCTCGGCTTCCAATCGATCTCCCTCGACCCCACTGATGCTCAAACTCAAGCCCTTTTGTCGCCACTGCCTTCTAACCTTTGCCGAGCTCGAGTTCGTGAAGAACGAAGAGGCTGTCTCGAAACTTGTTCGATTCGAATTGAGGAGAGGGTGCGGCCATGTTTTTTTTATCTTGAGCGATACTGTAAACTGTTTCTTCATTTGGGGAAGGCGGGGAAAAGAAATAAGTGGACGAGGCTTCTCGTGTACGATTCGAAGAAAATATCTTTTGACCCATTCGATTTTAAATTTATTATATTATAAAATGCCCCAAACGTCTCGTAAAATGCCAACTCCTCTTAAGGAATGTCGCTTGATGATTATAAGGTTTTACCCGCGCTCCGAACACAATGGGACGCGTTTCGGAAGCTAAATAAAAACAATAATATACTCCGAATCGATTTTGAAACTAATCGAAATTGCAACCAAAATATAGAATTGTAAAAAAAATCAGAACAGAAATTGAAATTGCGAAAAAGAAGATAACGGAGCAAACAACTGAAATAATTATTAACTAACTGAAAAGAGTGCAGAAAATAATTAAGAACAAGAATAAATAAATTGCTAAATCTAATCAACAATCCTACGTATTCTGTTCGAAAATAAAAACAGCGCTGAATTTAAATCTAAACTTGAAGAAAAGTGATGAGGTAAGGATGATTTCAAGGTGTCGTATAATGCTGTATATAGGCTTTCAACCCCTAAAATCAGTCCATAATTTTAGCAATAGAACTGGTCCTCTTCATAGTAGCTGCCGAGATATATGTATTGACTGGGTCCATTTGTTGAATTAGTGAAGAGTCAGTTGTCATATCAATGCTTGAAACATATATGCTGAGTGTTTGGCATCCCTGTTAGCTGCTTCTTTGACCAAGTCCTCTGTTGCTTAAAAAGGTGGTCATGCTTTTACATGTGAATTGGTCCAAATTCCCACATGAGCTACTTTTGAATGTGTCCTATTTTGCTTTACAACGTGGCCATGTATTATTTGATATTCTCATGACTAAATAATATGTGACCGTACTTAACCAAGTATGAAGGTAAGCTAGCATTTTGAAATGTTTTTTTTTACTTTGATTTATTTCAATGCTCAAAATGTTGCACTCTTTGCTGCGTGATTTTTGAACCAATGGACGGCATAACCGATTAATTTCAACGTTGCGCTTTGGAATCAATAATCTGCAAAACCACAACAAAATACCCGTATAATACCACTTTATTAAAATAAAAATATATGAAATAAACGGTTTAAATTGCAGAGAAACACGTTCATCACTGAGCTGGCCGCTGATGAGTGCGAGGCGGCTATTGCGACCAAAGGTATGGCTGAGAGGGCCGCAAGTCAGAGATCGTGCTTCAAGAAAATGCATTTCAGACCAAGGATGAAATACCCCACACCCCTTAATATACCCAAAAAGTGCACGCCAAAGGATGTTCTACATTAGCTAAAGCTTCACAGAGACTAAGATTCACAAGACAAATATGTAAAAATAGCAGAAACATAATAACTTATCATTCAAAATTAAACTTCATCTCAAAATAAGTCATAAAAATATAACATGTCTTAAAAACTCAAAATATCCCATGTCTCATGAAAATACATCTCAGTCTCATAAAATCATAGTATAAAAATGACAATAAGAATAGTAATCCATCTTACAAGTGCAAGTCCATCATAAGCCAAATGAAAAAATGAAAAGCGGAAGAATACATCTGAAATGAGAAAACTCTTGAAATGAATCTCCAAGCAACCTGAATCAACTCAACTCTGATGGCTTACTGGGGAGAAAACGTGGGAAACAGAGGAGTGGGTCAGACAATAAGTCTAGCGAGTGAAAGTAATTACTAGCATTTCTAACCAATATAAAGATAATAGACTAAGCAATAGTTCTAGCTTGAAATGAAAATACAGAAAAGATAAAACTGGGGTAAAATAATGTTTCTGATTTTTTTTTTGACTATTTGCTTTGATTGTTTGATTGTTTGCACTTGTCTTAAACTATTGTGATTAGGCTGAAACCTTAATCCTATCTTAACTATTATCTTTATTAGGCTGAAATCCTAATTCTACCCTTTAATCGGCCTTTCCGATCTCTATTATGCCATTGTGAACCAATCCTGTTGGTCGCAGCAAAAGACGCCTCTTTAGCGCGTAGGACGTAGTAACGAATTATTTACCCTAATCGATGCCGCATACTCGGCCATCGTCGGTACACACTAACGGTCGCACCCTATTTAACCATTTATTTACCCTAATCAGCATAAGCGTGCCCAGTCTCACCTAACTGCTGCGAGACCATCAGTCCTAAACCTAAAAGGGAATGCTGCCCAGCCTCACCTAATTGTTGTGAGACCATCAGTCCTAGACCTGAAAGGTAATGCTGCCGGTACTGGTCCTAACAAACAAACTTCTAGTTTTTTGCCCCTTGCCCAAATCCCCAAATGTGAGCCTCTATCTATTGGCCACTTATTTACCCTAATCAACATAAGCGTGTCCCAGCCTCACTTACTATTCTGAGATCATCGATCCTAGATCTGAAAGGGAATACTGCCGGTACAGGCCCTACTTCTATATTTGCTTATGAACTTAATCTAAGCTTTAAATTTTAAAATAAGCCTCTTCTGTTATATCTTCTTTCTAACCTACGTATTATAATTGTTCTTCCAACTGTTGCTCTTCTATTTTCTCTTTTTAGTTGTAACCACTTGTTTTAATTATGCTTGCAAATATCTTAAATTTGCCTATTTGAGTCCATCTCTATTTTTATTTCAGTTTTTCTCATTTTATATCCGATTTCTGTAAATTTAGTGTTATTCTATTTTAATTCATATTTGCGAATTCTTTTCTTTTTAATATTTTATTCACGTCAAAAAAGATTAAATCTCTAAATAAAAGAAACTAACATTTACTTGCTAAATTCTAACTTAAAACAAATGTAAATGACTGTAAATATATGTAAATAACTGAGTAAAATAGCTGAATAAAAATAGATAGAAAAACTTTTAAAATTTAGTTAAAAATAAAACTATGTCAAAATTGTAGAAAAACTACAACTATTGAGAACCCTATTATTTTAAATTACTTAAAAATCTAAAATAATTACAAAACACTCGCCTGTGGTCCTTAGCTCTAATCCTGGGCCTTCCTGGATCCACTACTGGGCTATAGAATATTTTTGTTAAAAATATCTTCTTTCCTCAAAAATTTTCTATTTGGGGTTCAGCCTTAGGAAATGAACCCAATTGAGAGTGAGAAAAATAGCTAGTCTAGGGTCTCATTTATAGTGTGACTTAGGGATCTCAGACCGTCGAATTTAAAAATTAATTCTAGTGCAACCACATCATAGGCTCACTACGAACCATCGGATGCAGCTGTAGACGCACAAGATCGCTTAAAAATCGAATTATGATGAGTTCGCTCGTACTTGGATGAATCTTCATCCATTAAATAGGCGGGTCGATCCAACCTCATTGCGGTCGACCCAACACTAATGCGGGTCGACCTATGGATGCCTATGTATATATATATTTCGTTTTTTGTTAAATTCTGAATTCTTGTTTCTCTCGTAACTTCTCCATACTGACTCGGATTTTGACAAGTTATATATGGAAATTGATCAGAAAATTTCCACGGACCCAATGGTGTAACTCCCACAGCTCAATTTTGAAAATTTCACAAACTTATTTTATTATTTAATTAATTCGTTAGTTAGTTGTTATAGTTTAAATTATTAGGTTGTTACATACTCCCCTCCTTAAAGGATTTCGTCCCAAAAATCTCTAAGGATAGAAGAATGAAATAAATATTTTCATCCAAATTCTACAACCACATATTCAACCATCATCCATTACAACCATTGTCCTTAAGCTTTCTAATGCAATTTATGTTATATGCAATAGTGTAGAGTCAATGTCCCTAACTAATGCAAAAGATTATGTGGTCTACTGAATCAGTTGACCTCCTTTTTATGCAATCATGTCTGTGACATGTATCCAAATGAATGCGAATTCCCTAGTGACAATTGATAGTTCTATATGCATGCTACAATCATCATCCAAATGCAACAATCATATAATAATCACTCATTATAACAATCATAGAAATAAATATGCAAGTGCACACACATCCATATGCTTATGATTTAGTAACCTAGTTAGACGGGTCCCTAAGAGATAATAGTGCCTAGTGTGTATATATGCATCCATTAGAATCCACTTGCAAAAAATTGCAACCACTAGCATCCAGCATACATAACATGTTCTAGTAATATGTTTACATTCAGTCGTACCATATATAGGTTGAATCCTAAGATCTGCCCTCCCAAAGGATACTAAAAGAAAGAACATATTCAAAACTAAAGATGGAAATAGGAAATTCAAAATGTACCGTCGAAGAGATGCAAATAAGAGGTTGTATTTTCTCCTCAGCCTTCCAGGTAGCGTCCTCGATACTATCTCCCCACTGCACCTTAACCAAATGCACTTCTTTATTTCTAAGCTTCTTGATATCATGTCCAACGATCTTGGTAGGAATGCGACGAACTGATGCTTCTCTCTCTATTTCAACTTCCTCAAGTAGGCTAGGTTACACTACCTCTACTGAATTATGTAGGCATTTCCTCAAGTGCAAAACATGAACTCCTACGAGCCTCTCCGATAGCTTTATCTGACATGCTATATTCCCTACCCTTTCTACAGTAGGGAACAGTCCTATGAATCTGGGAGCAAGTTTCCCACTTGATCCAAACCTCACTACCTTTCTTAGCGGAGACACCTTAATGAAAACCAAATCTCCTACCTCAAACTCAATATCCTTCTCCGCTTATCTTCATAGCATTTCTTTCTATCTTGGGCTATCTTCATTCTTCTTCTAATCAAATCAATCTTTATCGAAGTCTCTCTAACCATATCGGGACCGAGTGTCAATCTTTCTGTAGACTCTAACCAACACGAAAGCGACTTGCAAGATCTTCCATAAAGAGCTTCAAAAAAAAGTCATCCCAATGTTATCCTGAAAAATATTGTTATAAGAGAATTCCACTAAAGGAAGGTGCTCCTCCCAAGTTCCTCCAAAATCAAGAATGCACATTCTTAACAAATCCTCAAGAACTCTATTAACTCTCTGTGTTTGTCCATTCGATTGAGGATGTTAGGCCGTACTCAATCAAAGTTGTGTCCCTAAACCCTCTTGCAAGCTTCTCCAAAACTCGCTAGTAAAGATAGGGTCTCTATTGCTCACTATGCTAGAGGGAACTCTATGAGGTCGGACTATCTCACGAACGTATATGGATGCCGAATAAGGTGTTGTCCTCTTACTCTTGACCGAAATGAAGTGGGCACTCTTAGTCAAACGATCTACAATCACCCAAGTACTGGTATTCCCCTTACAAGATCAGGATAAACCATCTATGAAGTCCGTCGAAACACTATCCCACTTCCATTCGGGTACATCTAGTGGTTAAAGCAATCCACCAGGCCGCTTCTGCTCCGTCTTAACTATTTGGCACACAAGACATTTGGCCACAAACTTTGCTACATCCTTCTTCATGCCACTCCAATAAAACACTCTCTTCATGTCCCTATATATCTTATCACCGCCCGGATAAATAGTCATTCGAGAATGGCGTGCTTTTGCTAGAACTGCGCTTACCAAATCGCCAGTGCAGGGGACACAAAGTCTTCCATCTCTCCTTAGCCACCCTTTACGATCCATGGAATAACATTGGAGATGTCTAGTGACCTCTCCTTTGCTAATCATATCTAGAATATCCAGAAGCTCTAAATCATCTCGCTGCCCTGAGCCAATCTGATCTATGAGGGTAGGCTTAACCTCAAGTGCTGAAATCTTAGCAAAATCTCTGATAAACTTCCTATAATAACCAGCTAAACCTTGGAAACTTCTAACTTCAGTAGCATTCTTGGGGGCCTTCCAATCTTGTACCGCTACTATCTTAGCGGGATCCACCGCTAAACCCTTTTTAAGACTACATTCCCCAAGAAACGCACCTCCTTATGCCAAAAGTGACACTTCGAAAACTTTGCTTTCAACTGATGAACACGAAGTGTGCGAAGAACCTCCTCAAGATGAATAGCATGCTCTTCCATACTCTTGGAAAACACCAAAATGTCATCCACAAACACTACAACGAACTAATTTAATACATCTTGAAAAACACGGCTCATCAGATTTATAAAATAGGTTGGGGCATTGGTCAGCCTAAACGGCATAACCAACCACTCAAAGAATCCACCAAGTATCCTAAATGTTATCTTGTCGATGCTATCGTCAGTGACCCTAAGCCGATGAAATCTAGTGGCTAAGTCAAGCTATGAAAATATTGAAGAGCCAACCAACTGATCAAATAGATCGTCTATCCTAAGAAGTGGGTAACGGTTCTTATTTGTGAGCTTGTTCAACTCTCTATAGTCTACGCAAAGTAGAAGGGAACCATCCACCATTGTAGCGAAGGCGACTGGCGCTCCCTACTCGAATATGATCCGTCTGATGAAACCTTTCTCCAATAGCTCACAAATTATCTTACTTAACTCCTTCCTCTCCTTAGGTTCCATATTTCTTATGGGCAATGCCACTGGCATAGCATTATCATTCAAATAGATCCTAAAATCGATCTCTCTTAGGGGGTAGCCCCTCAACCTCCTCGAAAACATCTGAGAAATCTCTAGAAACTACAACTGAATCTAACTCTCCTAGTGATGAATTAAGTGAATAAAGGAAGCTCTGCTAATACCCTAGGTATTGATTTTGATGACAACAACCACATAAATATTACTACTAACGTATGTTCGAGTTATGCAGTTATATCAGATATATTATGGAGACATTTACAGGGATAAACAAGAATACAGTAGAAGCAAATGAATTATAGAAGAAGGTCAATCAGAGCAATTGAAGAAAAAAACCCAATTAGAGAAGAATGCCAAAGGATAAAGGTGTTTGAAGTGATGAGGAGTTGGTTGATCCTTAGAATATCTTGTTAAAGATCTCATGGCAATTATACTTGAAGATCATCAACCATTGACCTCGACCGAATCACAAAAATCCAAAATATAAGGTAACTTGAAATGCTGAAAATTCGCAACACTTATTAGTATTGATGTTCATTTTGCAACACACCCTTGTCGACAAGGGGGGTAGGGGTTGTCGACAAGGTACCCGTTTTTCAGAATTTCAAATTTTAAATGAAGAGACATTTCCCTCCACCTCTTCACCAAAAGACACGTCTCTTCAACCACTATATAAAGGCATCTGAAAATGAATTTTAACATCAAGAATTCTTATTTTCTCTTACTCCTTCTTCTCTAAACATTTGCAAAATAAATCTATTGCATACTCTTTAAATCTCCTTGCAAATCAATACTTTTTCACTCCAATTCTTCACTGATTTGAAAACCACAAAATATCAGAGAGTTGTACTTTAATTCACACCATTCTCTCTCTGATTTCATCTTATTCCTCAAAGAAATCAAAGACATATTGCCATTGGAGGTCTATAGGATCATTGTACCCAATCTGCAAGAATCTATATTAAAGATACGACTAGTTGACATAGTTTGTTGTTAGTGATAAGGAGAAGGTGTTCTTGTAGCCTATGAAATCAAGAGGGGGTGTCTTGTAGTCTGTGAAACCAAAATTGTAAAGGTGTTCTTGCCACCCGTGGAAAGCAAGCAATTATAGTGGAATTCTGCACGATAGAGTGCAGGACTGGATGTAGGATTGGTTAATCTGAATGAGTATAAAAATCCAAGTGTTATTTACATTACTGCATTTTACTTTATTACTTACTTATTCTCTGATTACTTCTTTCTGTTTGCATTTTGAGTAAATATAGTTTTATATTCATAAGTAAATAGTTAAAACACATTTCACCACTTCTAGTGTCAGAATAGCCTTAAGATCCAACATTGTGTTGTAGCCACCCTAGTTTCCAACATTTGGTATCAAAGCATTGGTTTTCAAAAATTCATAACTTGGTTTTTTAAAAGTATAAATGGCTAATGACACTAGTAACACATATTTTAACACTTTGTAGAAGGGCAATCTACCACTAGACCCCCTCTATTTGATGGCAGTAGTTATGCATATTGGGCTTGTACGATGAAATATTATTTGCAGTCTAATGGTGTGGATATTTGGAACATTACCCAAATAAAATACATAGAGCCTCAAACTGAATATTCAAAATCGACACTAGACCAAAATACATAAGCACTTAATAACTCTAAGGCCATGAACATTTTATTTTTCTCCCTAGATAGAAATGAATTTAATCGAGTGTTTATTTGTAATTCTGCATATGAAATTTGAAGAACTCTGCAAGTCACACATGAAAGCACCAATAAAGTAAAACAAATAAAGATATCTATGCTAACTAACCAGTTTCAACTCTCTCAAATGAAACCAAATGAGTCTATTTCTGATATGTATTCTAGATTTCAAAATATAGTACATGCCTTAATATCATTAGGAAAGAAAATTACTTAAGAAGACCATGTCAGAAAGATCTTGAATTCACTTCCTAGTGAATGGGATCCGAAGACTCTGGCAATTGAAGAAGCCAATGATATTAGTATTATGAAATTAGAAGATTTAATTGGTAACCTAATGTCCTATGAAGTAAAGTTGCAGATTAGAAAAGAGAATCAGGCAAATGAGAAGAAATCACTAGCACTCAATGCTATGATTGATAAAGATGAACCAGATGATGATGATGCTATTGATGATGATATCGAGTTTATGACCAAGAAGTTTAAGAAATTCTTGAAGTACTGGATAACAAACAAACTTCGATAAACTAACAACAATAATTCTAGAAATGGAAATGCTGTTAAGTGTTTCGAATGTGATAAACATGTCATTTGAAAAGAGTCTATCCCAAACTGAAGAAATCGAAATCAAACCCTTTCAATAAGGAGAGGAAACAGGCATTCAATGCAAAATGGGATGATTCAGATACATCAGCAAGTGATAGTGATTCAGAAACAGAAAATGCCAACATGTGCTTCATGGCTAAGGATGACCAGGTATGGAATTTTAATAAAGAAATTACTAATGTTTTGAATGATATGTATCAGGGATATTGTAACGACCCGTAATTTCGCTACTTCGAAAATGAGAGATTTCATTTGTTTTAAATTTAAAAAGGTTTAAAACTTAAAAAACAAGTTATATATAATAGATAATAATAGAGAAATTATTTATTCTTATAGTTGATAATTCAAAAAGTATAAATTTGGATTTTAGAACAAATCAACAAAAGTTAAGTTTTGTTAAAAATAAATAAATTCTTAAATAAATAGGTTTAAATATTTGTTTAAAAAGATAAATATCATTGAAAACATCTAATAAAGATAATAAAAGTATATTAAAATATTTAAAAGAATGTTAATAATCATTTTATAAAAAAGACCAAATTTTGTCGTATTTTGTCAGTTTTACATACATCATAAAATTAGAGATTTTGATATTTAAAATATAAAGAGACATGTTTTAATTTATTTTAAAGAAGCAAAAAGTTCGTTTTTAAATTTGGTTTACATAAATAAAAAGTTTAACTAAAACGTCAAAATGACCGTAAAATATTTTGTCGAAAAACGATGTTTTGTCGATTAAAAGTTGTCGCAACATCGTCGCACCTTTATTTTCTTATATAGAAACATATATTCAAGTAGTGTAAGTATTAATTAATTCACTAATTGAGTTTACTTTTACTAAACAAGGTTAGAAATTTCTAGAAAACAATTAAAAAAAAGTAGGCATAAAAAGACAAAACAAGTACAAAAGTCAAAAAGTAATATATCAAATCAAAAAACATAATTATTACTTACTTTATTTAATATCTAAGTGAAAATTACATAAAGTAATGATTTCAAATGTGATGTTAAGTGTTGAAAAAAATAAGATTACTTTATAAGTAAGTCAGGGTATTTTGGTCTTTTTTACAAAATATTATTTTAATCCAAAACATTTTCTATAAATAAACATCAACTTTCTCACTTTTTTCACTTCTTCTTCTTCCTTTTTCAAGCTTTTCTCTTCCTCTTTAATGGCTTCATCTTCTCTTCCAAACGCTTACTAACTTTTTCAAAACCATATCAAATCAACTCCAAACACCACCAAACGTTGCCAAACACCTTAGAATACCATTTAAATATGGTTTAGCACCTAAGAAGTGAAGAAATGATGGAGGAAGGAGTGCAATAGGGCATGACCGAACCTATGGAGGAAGAGGAGCAACTCCGCGAAGCTCCAGAGCAAGAAAAAGAGAAGGAAGTGCCACCGATTTCATTCCAAGGAGCTAGGAGCAAATGCAAGGTGCCGAGGAAGCTATGCCGGATTTTCGGGAGTTTGAAAGAGGAGGTCGATAGTATAAAGCAAAAGAAATGGAGTAGAAGTTGATTAGTTGAAGTTTAAGTGAAGTGTTGTTGCAAATGAATGTTGGTAGGAAAAATTGGTTAAGCTAAAGGTGGGTACTCTTATTTATTAATAAATCCATAAATTATTTCAAGTATAATGATTTGAAAGTTTAAATATGTTGAATGATTAAATGTTTGATAACTTGGTTGCAAAATTGGTTGGTTATATGAGTGTTTATGTGGTTGATACCTTGGTGATAAATGATTAGTAATTAATCATAGTTAATTAAATGAGAATTAAACCCATACAAGTATAAGTATGGAAATTATCTAGCCTCTTAATGATTTTAAATAAGTTAAAATAGTTTAAATGTGGTTTAAAACGTATTTGGAGTGTTTCGGACAAATTTCGAAGCAATTCACAAAATTGGTCAAAATCGAGCTTGTCGCGTAGCGGCAGTTCATAAATTTCGACTCATAACTTCAAACTAGTGTAGAGAATGATTTATAAGTCGAATTTCTTCGAAATAAAAATTATTTAATCCATAATGATAATATTTTTCCAATGAAGAAATAAAATCAAATTTCATCAAGTAGATTTTGAAATATGTCCCAAAAAAAATTTCTAAAAACATCGCGGTTTTGCAGTTTGGAATCCACAAGGAGATTTCTTTATAAATGATATTTTTAAATGATTGAAAATATAAAATAAAGTTGATAAATCTATTAAAATGGTTTAAAAGAGATTTGGAATGGAAAATATGAATTTTCAAATATTAAAAAGTTGTTTAAATCAAATAAGCTTATATAGCACTTTCTGCAGCACTTTTATGCTGCGAATTCTATAACCTTTTGCATATGAGTTTAAATTTAACAATTATTTCCTAAATCTTTTGTGAATGACTTTAAAGGAATAATTAAGTAATGTAAAGATGATTTGGAAGTTTTAATAAGAGTTTAAATAAATGATAGTTTACACCACTTAAACAAAAAGTGAAGAATAGTGAATGTAATAACAAACTGAGTATGCAGAAACGACTAGTACATTTGTCCCGCCTATGAGATCAAAGAAGATAAAACAAGGTGTTTAACTAAGGTTGGGGATGGAGCAACCAGTGCCCTGAACTTACCTGGCCTATGTTTTCCTTTTTAGGCGAGGGGTGGAATAAATCGAAAGGAAAGCCTGAATGCTCTAAAAGATCATATTTAAGTTTTTTTCAAGATAACATAAAAGAAACAAACTCTTTGAATGTTAATTAACCACTTAATATCTTTTTATCAATGATTAGTACGAAGGAACCAGGATCGTATTAGGGCGATTCCTATCCGAAAACCCTTTCAAACTAATTTTCGAAATAAAATATATTAAAGACAAAGATCTTCATGATGTAGGATTACTTGCCATTAGTCTCTGGAGGTGAAACTTGCCATTAGTCCCTGGAGGTGAAATTTACCATATCTAAGATGGCAGTAGTGCTCTATTATGAAAATCTTCGATTTGCAAGAATATGATTTGAAGTCAAGAAAAAAAATCTTTGATTTAGATTTAATGAATGATTTGGGAATATTTTCCCTAAGTGAAAAGTTATAACTTGAATATAAGGAATCATTGATTTAGATTAAGAGAATGATTGGAAAGGTTTTCCTAAGTAAAAGAGAAAATGATTTGGAATTATTCCAAGATCTAAAGAAGTTTAATATACCAAATGATTTGATAAATAAGGCGTAATGATTCCATATACATTTGAAAAGAAAATGGAATTACTTGAAAAGAATATATCTAAGAAAGATATTTGATTAGATAAAAGATGAAGTAATTGATTGATGATTGATATCCACACATGAACTTAACTTTTTAAAAGCGATGACTGGTTTCGAAGGAACCGGAGTCGGATTTGGATGATTCCTATCCGAAGACCACTTCGAACCAATGTATACGTTCGAAAGTGAAGACATGTTGAAGATGATGATTATTGAAGACTGTCGATCTTCATAGCATGAAGACTACTTGTTGAACATGCTCTGGTTGGCCACCATTATAGAGTTATTTATAGAAGTGGTCTCCTCGTGATAGAGATTTTTTTGATTGCAAGAGCTTCTCGCCTAGTAATGGCCGAGGAAAGTGTCTTCGGTTTCGTTCAGTCCTAGAACGAACTTTTGTGGATGATTGTTTGACATTGTATTCTAAATCACATTTGAGTGGTTTCTATAAACGTATATCAGTTGGTGGCAGAGAAGGCAACATCTCTTAGCTTAACACCCTCTTCCGAGACATACGAGCTCGGAAAGTTATACTTTTCCAGAAATCAGTCATGTGACGTGGAATGAAAATGTGGCATTCAAAGTGGAACCTGTTATGATCAAAGTGTGGTTTTGTATGAAAAGCGTGGCTTTGAAGAAATTGAGCGTAGCTTCGCGAGCCTCACACCCCGGTTATGATGGGATTCTATGTGGTCAGATGTATGGTCGCATTTAGGATAGTAGTGATTTGGGTTATCAGATGTTCTGAGCCCCATGTACCAGATACGTCTGTGCCTCATGGTAGGGATGCGCGAAGTCCGAGTCCTTGGATGTTATTCGTAGATTGCATCCACTTTTAGTTATTTGTGTTGTTGTATAACGGCGTCTGAGTCATGGACGTAAGCCGTGGATACAGATTGATCTTTCCACTAGTTCCCTATCATGTTGGAAATCCAATCCCAATACAAGATTTATGATTTTGATTGTATTCCCAAAATAGCTATAATGACTTGCAAACATTTCATCTACGCCTTTTGGTATCATATATTCCGTTGGGATATTCCGTTGACCTAGACCGGGATATTACCTTAGACTTAGTCCAGGTATTGATACCTTATTTGAATAAGCTTATTTGAAAAGTGTTTACAAAGAGATGTCATTATAAAAAATATCAAGTGTATTTTGGTATAAAAATCTTTTGGTTATCATAAGGTAAAAACCCGTATGTGTTTATGTGTGGGTGTGGTCTTATGAGATACCATTCTTTTCAAGATTTTGATGACATCGTCATTTTAAAAGTTCGAGCATCTCACGCTGATTTATCAAGCCTGATCCAGGTATTTTTAATACTCCGGTCAAATCCGAGTAGTTTGAGTGTTAATTAACCACTTAACATCTTTTTATCAATGATTAATACGAAGGAATCAGGATCGTATTAGGGCGATTCCTATCCGAAACCCTTCAAACTAATTTTCGAAATAAAATATATTAAAGACAAAGATTTTCATGATGTAGGATTACTTGCCATTAGTCCTTAGAGGTGAAACTTGCCATTAGTCCCTGGAGGTGAAACTTGTCATTAGTCCCTGGAGGTGAAACTTGCCATTAGTCCCTGGAGGTGAAATTTACCATATCCAAGATGGCAGTAGTGCTTTATTATGAAAATCTTCGATTTGCAAGAATATGATTTGAAGTTAAGAAAAAAATCTTTGATTTAGATTTATTAAATGGTCTGGGAATATTTTCCCTAAGTGAAAAGTTATAACTTGAATATAAGGAATCATTGATTTAGATTAAAAGAATGATTTGGAAAGGTTTTCCTAAGTAAAAGAGAAAATGATTTAGGATCATTCCAAGATCTAAAGAAGTTTAATATACCAAATGATTTGATAAATGATGCTTAAAGATTTCATGTACATTTGAAAAGAAAGTGGAATTACTTGAAAAGAATATATCTAAGAAAGAAATTTGATCAGATAAAAGGTGAAGTAATTAATTGATGATTGATATCCACATATGAACTTAACATCTTTTTAAAAGTGATGATTGGTTTCGAAGGAACCAGAGTCGGATTTGGATGATTCCTATCCGAAAACCACTTCGAACCAATGTATACGTTCGAAAGTGAAGACATGTTGAAGATGATGATTATTGAAGACCGTGGGTCTTCATAGCATGAAGACTGCTTGTTGAACATGCTCTGGTTGGCCACCATTATAGAGTTATTTATAGCAGTGGTCTCCTCGTGATGGAGATTTTTTCGGATTGCAAGGGCTTCTCGCCTAGTAATGGCCGAAAAAAGTGCCTTCGGTTTTGTTCAGTCCTAGAACGAACTTGTATGGATGATTGTCTGACATTGTCATCTAAATCACATTTGAGTGGTTTCTATAAACATATATCAGTTGGTGGCGGAGAAGGCAACTTCTCTTAGCTTAAACCCTTTCCCGAGACATACGAGCTCAGGAAGTTATACTTTTCTAGAAATCAGTCGTGTGACGTGGAATGACAATGTGGCATTCAAAGTGGAACCTGTTATGATCAAAGCGTGGTTTTGTATGAAAAGCGTGGCTTTAAAGAAATCAAGCGTAGCTTCGTGAGCCTCACACCCCGGTTATGATGGGATTCTATGTGGTTAGATGTATACTCGCATTTCGGATAGTAGTGATTTGGGTTATCAGATGTTCTGAGCCCCAGGTACCAGATACATCTGGGCCTCATGGCAGGGATGCGCGAAGTCCGAGTCCTTGGATGTTATACGCGGATTGCATCCACTTTTAGCCATTTGTGTTGTTGTATAACGACGTCTGAGTCATGGACATAAGCCGTTGATACATATTGATCTTTCCACTAGTTTCCTATCATGTTGGAAATCCAATCCTAATACGAGATTTACAATTTTGATTGTATTCCCAAAATAGCTATACTGACTTGCAAACATTTCAGCTACCCCTTTTGGTATCATATATTCCGTTGGGATGTTCCGTTGACCTAGTCCGAGATATTACCTTACACTTAGTCCAGATATTGATACCTTATTTGAATAAGTTTATTTGAAAAGTGTTTTCAAAGAGATGTCATTAAAATAATATCAATTATATTTTGGTATATAAAAATGTTTTGGTTATCATAAGGTAGAAACCCGTCCATGTTTATGTGTGGGCGTGGTCTTATGAGATACCCTTCTTTTCAAGATTTTGACGACATAGTCATTTTAAAAGTTCGAGTATCTCACGCTGGTTTATCAAGCCTGATCCAGGTATTTTTAATACTTGGGTGAGATCCGAGTAGTTTCAGGTTGAGTTGAAGACGGCTAGAGTTTCCAGAGGAGAGCTGGAGATCTTCATCATCGTATGGACGTATTCTATTATCTGATGTACTTATTGTAATTTGCTTGATGTTTGTCAACAATTTTAAGGACAGGTGTTTATAACTGTCCAAGCTGAATTTAGGCTAGACTTTGATATTTTATTTCACAATTTTCCGCTGTAAAGATTATTATTAAAATATATATGTTATTCCATTCATGTGAGATTCTTTTCTGTCTTTATTTTCTTTCTACCCTTAATGATCCGCTTTTTCGTGCAATTTGAGTTGGACATATGTGGTTTATTGTCGATTCAAAGTGTGATATCCCAAAAATTTTGACAATATCAATTTAATAATCTTTATATAAAATTAAATTGATTTGATAATATTGATTAATAAAATATGAATTGGTTTAATAATCTAATTAAACAACTATTTAATTTGAGATTTCATCTTTTAAAAGTTAAATAAATGTTTTTAATTATGATGTGTGTGTATATATATATATTTTTATATATATTATAAATAATCTTTGTTTAGGAATTTAATAAATAAATGAAGTTTTGTTTTTAAATTCTAATAATATATTTAGTAATTGGGAAATTATGTTTTAAATTAATATTAAGCTTTTCAAGGTTATTTAAATTAATAACTATATGCTTTGTAAATACTTAAAATAAATATTAAATTGTTTAAAATTTTATCTTAGCTTAATTTTTAAATTCAAAATAAAAAGTTTGTTTTATTTCTTTTTAAATATTATTTGATAAATATGATTTGGAAATGTTATATATAAGTTTAAAAGCATATGGTTTAAATTTATTTATTAATAAAAGTGATTTATAATCTCTTTATAAATCATTTAAAATTTGTTATTTTCAAGCCATATTTATAATATATTATTTTTCCATAAATATAAAAAGAATTAAAATAAGAAAATGAAATTTTCATTTTTTTTAAATTGAATAAATTGATTTTAAATTTGGATTTCAAAAAGTTTAATTTGAATTGGAATTGATTTTGAGATTCAAAATATTAGATTCTTTAAAATATTTGAATAAGTTTTAATTTATAATTTGTTTTATTTACATTTTCTTTAAATAAGAAATTCATATATATTCACATAAGTATAAATAAATTAAAGTAAAATCCTTTATTAACATTTGAAAATATAACTAAATTAAATAAAAGACAAGTGTTAACAATTAAATAATCTAAAGCTACATGTGTTTACTGAAGAATAAAGGAACATGACAAGTGTCATTGTTTTTTTTTCTTTGTTTTTCTAAAATAATTTCAGCCTTTAAACCATTCTCATTTTCCCTTCATTCTCTTTCCATAACCAAAAGCTAAGAAGAAAAAAAAGAAAACAAAACCTGAAAATTAAAATTCCCTCACAATCAAATCTGAAAATTTCACTCCTCAAAATTATGATTGCAAACTAAAACCTGAAACAAGATTTTCAAACATGCAATTCAAAATTTGCATTTCTTTACAAACCTGCAATTCAAATTCCTGCAAATCAAAAGTCTACATTTTTTCAAAGACCTGCATGCAACAGGATTTTCTCTGGAAATCATCAACATTTTCAACCTGGAATTGAAGCAATCTCAAGTTTGCATTTTTAAAAAAAAAATTAAAGCAATCAAAGGCCTGCATGCATGAGTGTTAACAGGATTCAAAAAGCTTTTCTAAATCAATGGAGGCTCTGTTTTTCTGAAGATAAACTGGTGAGTAACATTTTGTTTAAAATGAATTAAGTAAATGTTGGTTGCCTGATTTGTCTTTGGAAAAAAATTTGCTTGTGAATAACATCATCATCTTCCTAAATCTTAAACCATAGATGCATGATATTACTGGAGCAAATTGTTTGTGTGTGTATGAGTTTTCTGGCAATTACTATGAATTTATATAAATACTTTGCTCTGTGATATTCCTAGACCCTGAATATGATATAAATTCCTTATTTACTTAATCTTGTTTGATAAGATTTGATTATCAAACAAAATTATGAATCAACATGGATTCATGTTTAAAATTTTAAGAAAAATAAAAAATGGAGCCCGTTTGCCTCTGCAACAATAATACATCGGCACATTTTTAAAATAAAGTAAAACACAAACTATTTAAATTTTAAATTCAGTATTGTAAACTAGATACATAAGTAAAAACATGTTTTTTTGAAACTAGCATCATAATTTTTAATTGAGGATTTGGGAAGTAGTTCTGTGATGAACTAAAATGATGAATTTGGAAAATTATGATGATTTTGAGATTCTAGGAGTTTGAAGTTTCTTCTAGATGTAGTAGAGTGATTAGGCATTTCAGAAAAATTATCAAATTGGTGGATAGATCATTGGGTTAGCAGCGGTGAGGGATTTAGTTCTGTAACCCTAGTTTTTGATCATGTTAGGAAATAGGATCGTTTCTACCTCTCTTATTGATCGAGTGTCAAGAAACTTTGGGGGATGGTAGCTGGGTCCATGAGAAGGATGTGGCCGGAGTTGCAGCTCTAACGGTGGTTGGAGGAGAGGGATTTTGGCCGTTGACAGGTTTGAGTTTTGGGAGAAGCTCGGTGTTTCCAGGTTTTGAAGTGCTCCAGGTTAGAGTTTGTATACTCGATTTTAAATTCGAGTTTATTCTGATGATCTGTTGATCGTGTTGGATTCAGGAGTTTTTGGTGGATGAGGAATGATCATCGTTGATGATCGGAATCGTCCATGGGCTTCGTGCATGTGCACAATGGACATTTGAAGGTGGTTTTGTTTCTGGGAAATTTTTGGGTGAAGTGTTCTCGGGATTCACTCGAGTATTTCGAGTTTTTACTCGAAGATGGGAGATGGTAGACTCGAAGTAAAATAGGTATGGGCTCGAGTATTGTTAGTTTCAAGTTTTGTTTTCAGGGAACCTGACAATTTCAGGTTTTTAAAATTTAAACTAAATTTAAATAAAAGAAAGCAAAGCAAGATTTAAAACAAAATTTGAAACAAGTTTAAATATGAATTCAAAATGAATTTGAATTCTAGATTTCAAAATGAATAAATTTTATAAAAAAATGAAAGGTTTAACAATTAAAAATTTATACAGTAGTTTATAAAGTGTTTTAGAAAATATGAAAAATGAAATTTTAAAACAAGATTTTAAATTTAAGTTTAAAATCTGAATTGTAAATCTGTATTCAAATTTGAATTTGAAATCTTAGGATTTGAAAAGAAAATAAGTTTATAAATTCAAATGTTTGTAATTAAGTTGAATAATAAAGTAAATTATAACGAAGTTTTAAAAATCTGAAATATAAGATTTAAACAAAGTGATTAAATCTAAGTTGGGGATTTGGAATTCAAAAATGAGTTTGAATCCTGATTGTAATAGAATAAGCTTTTGAATTTAAATGTTTTAAACAACCTTGAATGTTTTTAGGTATGGTTTAAGTTTAAATTTGAATTTGGGTTTAAAATTCCTTTAAATTTCTTTATAAAACAAATAGATTCTTTATCATATAATTAAAAAGGTTTTGAATTGTTTTAAAGGTTTTGTTAAAGTTAAAAATTGTTTCGTTTTAAATCTTGAATTTAAAATGCAATCTAAAGGAAAATTTAAAAACAAGTTGTTTTTAAATTACTTTGATAATGATAATTAAATCATTAATAAGATTAATGTTTATCATAAAGTTAATTAGAACTTAATAATTTATAATTCATTAAATGATTAAGGTAACCAAGTTTTGGTAATTAATTAATTTAATTAATTAATAATTAGGTTAATTAATTAAATAATTAAGGGTTTTATTTAATTAATTAATGGATTAGTAAGTTAATTAACATTGATTAAATTGCAATTAAGAAATCATTATTTAGATAAGATTTGATTTTAATTTAAAATAATGATTTGAATTCATTAATCAAGTAATTTTAAATTAATTAAGTTTTAGATTATCACTTGATTAATTTAATAATTAGAGATTAATTAATGGGTTTTATAGATAATTGAATTTGTAATTAATATTGATTAATCTTAGTTAATTACTTTAGAGAAGTAATTGAAGATTGTTATTGGTTAATGAAGGTCATTAACTTAATATTATTTAATAATTAATTAATGTGATTAATTTAAATGATTAATTGGATTAATTAATTTAAAGATAATCATTTGAACTGTTTAAGTGAATTATTTAATGAAGTAATTAAGAAAATTAATTACTAATTGTAATTAATTGAGTTTATTTTGATTAGTTAAGTTAAGTTAATTAATTAAGTTTAATTAATTTTAAAATAATCACTGGTTAATTTGAGAAGTAATTACCCAATGTAATTAAAGGTGAATAATTACTTAGTGAAGTAATTAAGAAGATAAATAACTTGATGTGATTAAATCGAAGAATAATTGGTAATGAAGGAGTTTTGGAAATTAATTACTTTGTGTAATTAATATGTAATTAGTATGCAGAATGATTAATTAGAGGAAGTAATTAATAATTAATTACTTAGAGTAATTAATTTAGGATTTGTTAATTGAGTTATTTGAAGATAGTAAAAGAGATGTAATTAATTAAATATAATTAATTACTTAATGTGATTAATCAAGAGTGATTAATCAATATGGATAATTGATAATTAATTTAATAGGGTAATTATAAATAAAATAATTAGGGATCATTAATATATATAATTAATGATGTAATTAAGGATGGATTAATTAAGAACAATTAATAAATGAAGGAATTAATTAATATAATTAATTAAGGATTAATGTAATTAATTATAATCAATTAATTAATGAAGTAATTACCGGTTAATTAATGAATTTGGTTTGGAATAATTAATCTGTGAAACTAATTAGAGGTTGATTACTTGAATGTAATAAAAGGATAATTAGTCAAGGATGATTAATTAGGGTAATTTGTTGAGGGTAATTAATTGATTAATTTGTAATTAATTAATGAATATGTAAGCAAGATTTATATGGATGAATAATTTATTTATTTTATTTTAAATTAATTAGGGAAGAAGTAATTAATTTAATTCATTTTAAATTAATTATAAAAAGGTGATTAATAAGTCATTGCATATGAATGTTGATTGATACTGATTACCCTGAATGGTTGAAATCTCAGATATGAGATAAGTGATGTTGTGTGATTTGGATGCTATGGTTGCATTTGAGTTGATAATATGAATTATCTATTTGGGATGATAATATGGATTATCTGTTGTGATGATAATGTTGATTACCGATTGTGATGTTGTGTATTATCTATCTGTGTGCATATAGATAATATTGAATTGAATTGTTTTAAAACTTTAAAACAACTTGGACCTAAAAGATGGCGATTTGGATTTCGATGAGACCGGGATCGGGTTTTCATATTTGGATATCCGAAAACCACATCGATCCAAATTAACGATAGGTCATGAATCTCAAGTGAAGATGAAGATTTAGAGTGCAAGGGTTATCATCGTTAACTCTGAGGGTGATTCCAATATGAGTGTAACGAGATAATTCCTTCGGTTTCGTTCGAATCCAGAATGAACTTGTATGGATTGAATGCTTTCAGAACATCGTCAGGTGACGATGAGCGTTCTAAGAGATATGTTCTCTAAAGATAATCGTAGCCTCAAGCCTCATCGACCGGGAATGGCCAAAACAGGGGAGGTGCAGCAAGGTTAAGTGGGTCATGCCCAAGTAGGACGAGATTTTCCCCTATCTAGAGGTCCCTTTATATTCGGCTGTGTGGGCGGATGATTGCGACAACTACCGGGGTTGTCTTGTTCGGGACTGTTCATTAAGGAATGGTTACGGCCTTGTGTTGCAGGGAAGTGGGCGTACTCCTCGGTATGGTGATCTAGGCCACGTACTGTGATGGGCGATACCCTAGTAGCCCTGCCATTGTATGGAATCCAAAATCCAATAAGTGTCGTACGTATTAGTTGTGCCCAACTATGTTGGAAAGTTAGATGTAAGCATTCCAGCTATTTCTGTATTTTACTTGAAAACCCTAGACACTATTATAATATCACCGGATTTCCTATCAAATGTTCTGGTTAGCGTAAGGTAAAAACTTTTCCATGTTTATGTGCGGGAAGTCTTACGTGATACCTTTCTTTCCAAAAGGTTTTTAAAGTTAAGCTACCTTAACCTGTTACTCACACCAGACCCATGTCTGACCCGGAGTTTATCTTTTGTTTTCTTAAACTGTTGGGTACTCAAATTTTTACGGGTGGCCAAGGGAATCAGGTTGGCTTTGACGAATATTGGAGGAGCAATGGAGCAGGAGGCTTCTGCGTTGTAGATATATAGATTCTGCTGTGTGTTCTCTGTGTTGTGCTTGTATTGTGTTGTAAATACTAGACAGGTGTTTATAACTGTCTAGTATGTGTTGTATATGTTGTGTAACTCTGATTATTGTTGTATATTATGTAAATACTTATGTTATAATATAATTTATTCGTTCCGCTGTTGAGATTCTAGTGTTGTTTCTTCTTTCTCTTCTTTCTTTTCTCTTTTCTATCCCTTTCTTTCTTAATTCATGATACGTCTTTATGGTTAGTGGAAGACGGGTCGTGACACAAAGGGTACGGAAAAACGGGCCGTTACATTTGGTATCAGAGCTGAAGGTCAAGCTAGAACCTTGGCTTTGGTTGGGTAAAGACTCATCAGAGATAGGGTTAGTAATATCCTGGGATGAGTAACTCATTAGAGATAGGGTTAGTAACACCCTAGAACGAGTTTGAGTCTATTATATATGAGCGCGTATTTGTTAGTGGCTAATAAATTGTTTTGTGTTGATTTATCTATTGAGTGATTTATGGATCCTGATCGATATGCCTGATCACCGTTATCGGTGAGGGTTCCTAAACATTTAAACAAGGCGAATCGACACACTGATTTTGAAAAAAAATTGGTAAATACCTATGATTATATTTTGTATATAAAGTATATATTTTGAAAAGTTGTATATGTAGAAATTGGGATTAGTGAAATTCAAATATGAACAACTTGTGATTAGAATTTCATAGTTTGACTATAAGGTGTTTTCATAAAGATAATCGATAAGTAAGAAATCTGACAAGGAAATTAAGATCTTTAATACCTATTCCAAAATAATAAATTAAGAAATGATAATGTTAAGTTACTACCATAAAGTGATCAATCGTTTGATTTGAAAATTTAAGTACAAATACCTTGTGAATTAAGTTTCACGATTTGACTATAAGGTGTTTGATAATAGGTTTTGTTAGGAATGAACATATAAGATGAAAATATATTTAAATGATTATGTACAAGGAAAAATAATATAAAAGGAATGAGAATTTAACATCGAGTAAAAGAATTGTGGTAATTTAAATGAAGTTAATTAATGTAAGATGAGTTTATAAAATGAATTTATAAAATGAATTTATAAGATAGGTTTTACAAAGTAATCTCTGAAGGATTTTGAAAATGTTATTATTTCAAATATATTTTATGATAACTAATTCGATTGGCTCGAAAATAAACTAAAAATGGGCAAGTGATGTGTTCGGATGATAAACGCTTCTCATAAGTATTACTCTTCTTGTTAAGAGGATATATGATACTATTGGTAGTACCCAGTTCCTTGGATTGTTTTGGAGTTACTTGATCTATATAATTTTTTTAAGTTAAAGAAATAAGGTGAATCATTGATTAGTAATCTTTATAAAAGTGTTTAAACTAAAGATAAATTGGAATCACTAATTAATAAGATAAAGCGAAATTCTCGACAATTTTGGACAGTCGAAAATTTCTATATCATACCTAACTCAGAGCTAAGAAATTTATGAAAACTAAAAGATTGTGAAACATTCTGAGTAAATAAAATTGGATAAGTATGATTTATAAATGTGATTATAAACCAAAAAAAAAATTATAACCTAGAAAAAAATTTATTAATGAATTCTAGCATTATTTAAGAATTGGATTTAAATCTTTAAAAGTGATCGGTTTACATAAGTTATAAGATGTAATAAACTTAAGGATAGTTTTACGAAATGATTCATAAATAATATTAGTGCTAAAGGAAATATACCGAGTTAAAAGATGTGGGAAGACTCTTTTAAAGATAAATATCTTTTGAGTGAAAAATGGTTTCTTTAGAATATTTTTCTTTAATAAAAATATTTGGAAATAAATAATTAGAGGGATTATATAAAGAAGCACCTTTATAAAATGTTTGAGCTTAAGATAAAAGTGTATGAAAGTTTTTGAAAGTTAATAAATACATATGTCATATGTAGAACATTTCGTCGCACAAAATTTGATCTAATATCCGAGTATGGAACTTTGAGGTGTTTACACTGGTCTGAAAAAAGATTTATCACTCTATTCTTGACGACGGGCATTGATGAGGGTTTATAGTTAGATACTTGAGTTTTCTATCATAGTTGAGCTCTATGCAAGGAAAGCAAAGGTTTCTAAGAAAAGAACCTAATTAAGGTCCGCACTAGAGGATCGGGGGATCGATACTGGTTCGGAAATAAAGTTGTGTATTCGAATAGGAGATCGATTAAGATATTTCATACGGATGATCTTTGTATATTATATGGAATTAAGTTTGAAGATAAAGGCTTTAGGCAAACTTTTGTTTGGGTAATTTCGAGGACGAAATTCTTTTAAGTAGGGGAGAATGTAACGACCCGTAATTTCGCTACTTCGAAAATGAGAGATTTCATTTGTTTTAAATTTAAAATGGTTTAAAAATTAAATAAACAAGTTATATATAATAGATAATAATATAGAAATTATTTATTCTTATAGTTGATAATTCAAAAAGTATAAATTTGGATTTTAGAACAAATTAACAAAAGTTAAGTTTTGTTAAAAGTAAATAAATGCTTAAATAAATAGGTTTAAATATTTGTTTAAAAAGATAAATATCATTGAAAACATCAAATAAAGATAATAAAAGTGTATTAAAATATTTAAAAGAATGTTAATAATCATTTTACAAAAATAACCAAATTTTGTCGTATTTTGTCAGTTTTACATACACCGTAAAATTAGAGATTTTGATATTTAAAATATAAAGAGACATGTTTTAATTTATTTTAAAGAAATAAAAAGTTCATTTTTAAATTTGGTTTACATAAATAAATAGTTTAACTAAAACGTCAAAATGTGACCGTAAAACATTTTATCGAAAAACGACGTTTTGTCGATTAAAAGTTGTCGCAACGTCGTCGCACCTTTATTTTCTTATATTGAAACATATATTCAAACAGTGTAAGTATTAATTAATTCACTAATTAAGTTTACTTTTACTAAACAAGGTTAGAAACTTCTAGAAAACAATTAAGAAAAAGTAAGCACAAAAGGACAAAACAAGCACAAAAGTCAAAAAGTAATACATCAAATCAAAGAAACATAATTATTACTTACTTTACTTAATATCTAGTGAAAATGACATAAAGTAATGATTTGAAATGTAATGTTAAGCGTTGAAAAAAAATTGATTACTTTATAAGTAAGTAAGGGTATTTTGGTCTTTTTACAAAATATTATTTTAATCCAAAACTTTTTTTATAAATAAACATCCACTTTCTCACTTTTTTTCATTTCTTCTTCTTCCTTTTCCACGTTTTTCTCTACCTCTTTAATGGCTTCTTCTTCTCTTTCAAATGCTTATTAACTTTTCAAAACTATATCAAATCAGCTCCAAACACCACTAAACTTTGCCAAAGACCTTAGAATACCATTTAAACATGGTTTAGCACCTACGAAGTGAAGAAATGATGGAGGAAGGAGTGGAATAGAGCTTGGCCGAACTATGATGGAAGAGGAGCAAGTTCACGAAGCTCCAGAGCAAGAAAAAGAGAAGGAAGTGCCACTGATTTCATTCCAATGAGCTAGGAGCAAATGCAAGGTGCCGCGGAAGCTCTGCCTGATTTTCGAGAGTTTGAAAGAGGAGGTCGATAGCATAAAACAAAAGAAATAGAGTAGAAGTTGATTAGTTGAAGTTTAAGTGAAGTGTTGCTGCAAATGAATGCTGGTAGGAAGAATTGGTTAAGTTAAAGGTGAGTTCTCTTATTTATTAATAAATCCATAAATTATTCCAAGTATAATGATTTGAAAGTTTAAATATGTTGAATGATTAAATGTCTGATAACGTGGTTGCAAAATTGGTTGATTATAGGAGTGTTTATGTGGTTGATAACTTGTTTGATAAATAATAAGAGAAATGATTAGTAATTAACCATAGTTAATTAAATAAGAATTAAATCCATACAAGTATGTGTATGGAAATTATTTAGCCGCTTAATGATTTTAAATAAGTTAAAATAGTGTAAATGTGGTTTAAAACATATTTGGAGTGTTTCAGACAAGTTCCGAAGCAATTCATAAAATTGGTCAAAATCGAGTTTGTCGCGTAGCGGCAGTTCGTAAATTTCGACCCTTAACTTCAAACTACTGTAGAGAATGATTTATAAGTCGAATTTCTTCGAAATAAAAATTCTTTGATCCACAATGATAATAGTTTTCCAATGAAGAAAGAAAATCAAGATTTCGTCAAGTAGATTTTGAAATATGTTCAAAACAATTTTCTAGAAATATCGCGGTTTTGCTGTTCGGAATCCAAAAGGAGATTTCTTTATAAATGATATTTTTAAATGATTAAAAATATGAAATAAATTTGATAAATCTATTAAAATGGTTCAAAAGAGATTTGGAATGGAAAATATGAATTTTCAAATATGTAAAAGTTGTTTAAATCAAATAAGCTTATATAGCAATTTTTACAGCACTTTTATGCTGCGAATTCAATAAATTTTTGCATATGAATTTAAACTTAACAATTATTTGCTAAATCTTTTGTGAATGAGTTTAAAGGAATAATTAAGTAATGTAAAGATGATTTGGAAGTTTTAATAAGAGCTTGAATAAATGGTTAAGAAAAATAGTTTACACCACTTAAACAAAAAGTGAAGAATAGTGAATGTCTTAAAAAACTGAGTATGCGGAAATGACTAGTATATTTTCCCCGCCTGTGAGATCTGGAAAGATAAAACAAGGTGTTTAACTAAAGTTAGGGATGGAGCAACCAGTGTCCTGAACTTACCTGGCCTATGTTTTCCTTTTTAGGCGAGGGGTGGAATAAATCGAAAGGAAAGCCCGGATGCTATAAAAGATCATATTTAAGTTTTTTCCAAGACAAAAGAAAAGAAACAAATTCTTTGAATGTTAATTAACCACTAACATTTTTTATCGATGATTGGTACGAAGGAACCGAGATCGTATTAGGGTGATTCCTATCCGAAAACCCCTTCAAACTAATTTTCGAAATAAAATATATTAAAGACAAAGATCTTCATGATGTAGAATTACTTGCCATTAGTCTCTGGAGGTGAAACTTGCCATTAGTCCCTGGAAGTGAAACTTGCCATTAGTCCCTGGAGGTGAAATTTACCATATCTAAGATGGCAGTAGTGCTCTATTATGAAAATCTTCGATTTGCAAGAATATGATTTGAAGTTAAGAAAAAAATCTTTGATTTAGATTTAATGAATGATTTAGGAATATTTTCCCTAAGTGAAAAGTTATAACTTGAATATGAGGAATCATTGATTTAGATTCAAAGAATGATTTGGAAAGGTTTTCCAAAGTAAAAGAGAAAATGATTTGGAATTATTCCAAGATCTAAAGAAGTTTAATACACCAAATGATATGATAAATGAGGCTTAATGATTCCATATACATTTGAAAAGAAAATGGAATTACTTGAAAAGAATATAACTAGGAAAGATATTTGATTAGATAAAAGAGGAAGCAATTGATTGATGATTGATATCCACATATGAATTTAACATCCTTTTAAAAGCGATGATTGGTTTCGAAGGAATTTGAGTCGGATTTTGACGATTCCTATCCGAAAACCACTTCGAACCAATGTATACTTTCGAAAATGAAGACATGTTGAAGATGATGATTATTGAAGACCGTGGATCTTCATAGTGTAACGATCTCGAATTTCAATTTATTTTAAATTGATAATTAAATTTACTTTTGATTTAAAATTGTGAAATTAAATGATAGATTAATTCGAGTTTTTCCAAATTCAGATAAATTATGTTATTTATTAATAAGAAAACAATTTTTTTTATAAATTATTTTAAATCAACGAGGAGTTATTTTTATATAACAATAAGTAAAATAGCTTTATATTTATATACATGAAGTTAAAAATTAGATATTTCAAAATTGTTTATAATAAAATAAATCTTATTAATATTTAATATAAGTATAAATGACATAATAAAATAAGTAAAGTATATGTAGCCTACAAAATTAAGGTATAAAGTAAGTTTTAAATGCAAGAACAAAACAAAAAGTAATAGAAACAAATAAAGGAAAATATCCATGTACTCAAATGTATAATATAAAAAGAAAAGTACAAAGCAAGATTCGGCCACCACGAAATCACATCAGCTGAGTTAAAAGAAATGCAAGCCTCAACATATCTTTGTAGCAACACTTTGAAATGGGAAATCTCAGAGCATATAATAATATAAAAAAAGAATCTTGTACCTATTGTACAAGAATATCACCCTATACATATCTCCTATATGTCAACCTTCCTCTTCATTTCAACTCGTTCCACCAAAACATAAATGCAGCCACCACATTAACACTGTTAGCCATCAAGTAGAACATGTATGCAGGTAAGAAAATCTATAAAACAAAGTAAAATAAAGCACTGTGTACTCTTGCATTTAATGCTAGCACAAGCAAACTGAAAATCACTTTATACAAAGCAATATAATATAATACCCTGCACAAAAGAAAACAAGCTACACCAGTAAACACTATCTCTCTTACATATATATCTATCCTGTCTTGTTCGTTCAAAAAAAATTAAGCATGGCAAAGCCAGTAAAAATACAAATTACAAACTAGGAATGAATTCAATACTTTAAAGCCTGAGAGAAGAATCAACCTGATTCAAGCCTGCCACTGTTTTTCAATTATGCAAGCAAGTAAACAAGTGGGATTCCAGCTTGTATTCAAAGCCTATTTCAAGTAGGGTCTTCTGTTCTTCATGCTTCCAAGTGAGTAACACTTTAAAAATTTAAGTATGTGAATTGTGGTTGCATGATAGAATCTGGAATGATATGCTTTACACATATATGCATACTTTTTCTGAGTATACATATGAATGTTTGGATGATTTGGTAAGATGTTCATCTCTGTTTTTTTTATCACAGAGATTAATTTAAATCCAAACTTCACTTCTTTCACCTGTGATCTCAGGTAGGTTTCAATCTTCAACAAATAGGTTAGTTAAGCATCATCTATGAATTAAATTCGGTTTTAAGTTAGTTTATAAAGAGTTAGACCCTGTAAACATTAGTTTTACAGTAAAAACAAAATTTGTGAAAAAAATAAACTATTTTAAATCATTGATTTGATTTTATATTTTAAATAAACATATAAAGGTAGGATTTTTAAAACAAAAATGATAAAGTTTAGGTAAGTATTCAGAGTGTAATTCGTAAAGGAACTGAGAATATGTTTTTATGAATATCTGATGATTCAACAAATGATTGAGGTTGAAATTGGTTGTGGAGATAGATTGTTGATTCAGGAATTTAGGAAAAATATTGAAAAAAAATTCGAATGCAAGAAATGTTGGGGCGAATCAAGAATAGGGTTTGGTTCGAGTTTTTTTGGGGTATGTATGTTCGTTGATTCCATCCCCGTGGGTTAACCGAGCTGTATGAAATTTTGGGTGAAGGAGGTATGGTGAGTAGCGAAGCCATGGCTGGAAGCTCGCGGCGACAGGTGATGGGTGTTGCGATGGCGAGGCGAGTTTGTGGTGAGTGTCTGGGTTCGAAGTTCTCGAGCTATGCTCGAATTCGATCAAGAGCAGATATGGGTTATGATTCGATCTGAGGTTGTTGACGTAGTCGAACACGACTTCCTGGAGGGATCGTCGATCGCCAGAAGTTCGTCGTGGGGCGGTGCACGTGCACGGTGACGTCGCGTGTACCTGGGTTGTTCTGTTTTGTTGAAGAAGGAACTGTTGATCTCGTAGTCATTCTAGCTCGTAAGTAACTCGTGCACGTTTGGGTTTTGGCTGTGGGTTGCCTTTTTGGGGAAGAAGAAAGAACTCGGGACGTTGCTCGAGTTTTAGCGTGAGTGACTCGAAGTGGAGCTCGGGTTTTCTCTCGTTTTGCATCGCGCGTTACTCGAAGTAACGTGGAGTTGGCTCGAAGCAGTATAGTGGGAGCTCGGGTTATTTTACTTGAGTGGTATCAGGTTTTAGAAACCTGATTTGTTTCAAATTTAAGTTTAATTTAAAATTTTGAAACAAGATTTAAAGCAAAGTTTAAAGAATAAATTCAAGTTAAGGTTTGAAACTTAGTTTAAAAAATTTAAATTTTAAATTGTATTAAATAAAAGAGTTAAGCGATTAAAGTATGTTTTAAAGAATTTGAATTTAAAATGGAATTTGAAAATTATAAAGAAATGAATTCTAACAAAGATTTAATCCAAGTTTAAATCTAGAATTCAATCTAAATTTGAATCTTAGTTTTGTAATAAAAAAAGTTTTTTTGAAATTTAAATTGTTCTAAATAACATGAATGATTAAGTGTATTTTTAAATTAATTTGAATTTAAGATTTAAAGTATAACGATAGAAATACACTTAAATATTAATGAAGTCATTAATAAAGAAATTAATTATCTTATAGATAATTAAGGTAATAAAATGATTTAATTAATATGGTAATTAAAGAATGATTTATTTAATTTACAAATAAATAATTTAGATTAATTTATAATTAGAAATGATTAATAATGAATTAATCTAAGATAATTTCTTAAGAAAGTGATTAAGAAATATTATTAGTTAATAAGGATAATTAACTAAGGATTATTAAGTAATTGATTTAAAGTGATTAATATTAATGATTTATTGGATTAAATAAATTAGATAATCAATTATAAATGATTTAAATGTAATTACTTAATGAAAATAATCTAATCAGAATTGGATAATAAATTCATAAGTAATTAATCTAATTGGAGATAAATTGAATTACATAGGATTAAACGATAAATAAATCCTGTTTATAAATGATTATTGGATGCTTGAATTACTTATGAATGATCGTATTATATGTGATGCCTTGAATTGATTATCCTATCTGATTTGTGATATTTTGTTCTGTAGATTGAGCTGTGTATATTTATTTGCATCTGTATATTATCTGTGAATCTGTGAATGGGCGATAAGCGTTATATTTTATATCGCTTATCAACTATATTTCTGTGTTTTAATCTGTGATGATTGATGATGTGGCACTTTTATTGTGTTAAACTCCTGGACCACACTTATACACACACAAATATGGATTTCACGAGGAAATCGATTGAGTCACAGATTTTTGAAAATAGTTTTGAATTTGAATTTTTAAATTCAAATAGTTTGAAAATAAGATTGGGTTTAAAGTGAAAAGCTTTTGTAAATGGAATTTCAAGGATGAAATTATTTTGAATAAATTGATTAGGTTTGAAGTTTAAATAAAATTAATTTAAACTTAAATACAAGATTTGAAATTAAATTCTATAATTCGAAACTAGGGATTAAAAGGTGTTGTACCAATTATATATGGGTTAAACCATTTTAAAATGTATTAATTTGGGAATATGAATACAAATTAAGGCTTTAACTCGTGTAAATGAAATTGGATTTTTCTAAAAACGAAAACTATTTGTTCTCAAATAATTAAAGCTTTCACATAAGTAATGAACTTCCAATTTGTGTTAAAAAGATTTCTAGTTTAAAATGAAAATGATTTCCAAGTTATAGAAACGGTTTGAAAGCTATAAGTTAAATCTTTGATTTAAAGATTTAAACGAGTTAATCCAATTGAAATGGGAATTGATTTGAAAATCCATAAATGAATCTTTGTGAATGGGGTGAACTTTGTGAATTAAATCTTTTGTTTAAAAGATTAAAGTGTGGAAATTTGTTTAAACCATTTAAGGGTTTTGAAATAAATCTTTTGTTAAAAGATTTGAAATGAAATTGGTTTAAACCATTTGAAAGAAAGTTTTGAATTATTAAGTTGTGACTTAATTGAAATCCCATATCCATATGTTTTAAATGTTGCGCTCAATATTCGGGTTAGCCGGGAAATGACCTTTGGGTCGTATAACCCATTCCGAATATGTGATACGTCGTTATGGATAACATTTGAAGACCGGTGGTGAAGACCGGGTACTTGCAAGAACGATAGGATGACCGATCGATTGCCTCTGCACTGAGTTGCTCCGGTATAGAGATTTCCTAAGTGATGGGTAGTCCGATCGGGATTGTGAATACCCGGATTGCAAGGGCTTCTTTGGAAGTGCCTTCGGTTCTGTTCGAACCCGGAACAGACTTGTATGGATTGTGTGTCTGACATTACAACTTGAGATATAAAGCAGATTTCTTTTCAAATACATTTCTGTTGGTGGCGGAGAATTTATTCTTTTAGCTTAACACCCTTCTCTGAGACGTACGAGCTCAGAGGTTATGTAGTTGAAGGTTATCAGCGATATATTCCCAATTTGGTAATGTGACATGCTAAGTGTTGCTGTGAAATGATCATTGTTTGATCATTTGTGATAGGATCATTTGTTTGATCATTTATCTTTGTGATCATTACTTTGATCATTTGTTGACCCAAAGCATGGCTTTGTACCAAAGCGTGGCTTTGTGGACGAGACTTCGTCGAGCCTCACACCCCGGAATGGTCAAAACAGGAAAGATGCGGCAAGGTTATTAGGGGGTAGCGCCCCTTTAGGGTATGTTCATTTCCTTCTGGAAAAGGGTGGTATCATGGTATGGAGCCCAGATACTTACTCATGTGGAAAACACTCTATTTACTATAGTGTGATGTTGGTTATCGAGCGCTCGGATAAAGGTCCTAAAGGACCGGGGGATGGCATACTCGTGTCAGTAGTTACCCAGTTAAGGGTAACCCGGCCTTGTGTTGGCAGAGATCCAGTTAGGTTCTCGGGACGTCCTTCCAGAGGCGTTTCCATGTGGCAATGGGAAGTTCCTTGTCCTGACCATTTGTTGGAAATCCAAAGAAACAATACGGGCCTTGTTCGATTTTAGTTGTAGAACCTGTCTCCTCATGAGGTAGCTATAACGGGCATAATATAATGGTACCTATGCTGGCTAAGATTAATATTCTACTTTCGAAATGCTTTTCTGCACCGTGCACTTATAATAATAATATCAAAGAAATTTTCTGCGTATTAAGCATGTTTGACTATCATAAGAAGAAATCTCCTCCAAGTCTGCGTTTGCATTGTGTGTGTGGCGGGAGGTCTTATGGTAGTTTCATTTTCAAAAAGCATTGCGAATTTACTTTAAAATTCTCTTGTTGATTGTTTTTAAAGATAAACTGTTTTTGTTGCTCACACCAGTCCCATAACTGACCTGGAGTTTATTGTTCCTTTCCTAAACTCTGGGTGCTCACTAATTTCCACACGAGCAGTCTAGAGTTTGGTTTTTCAGATAGTTAGGTCCAGTGGATTATCTGGAGTTAGTTCAGTCTTTGGTTCGCACCAGTCTTGCTTAGCTTGGTGCATCGTTATCGGGAGTTCGAGCTACTGCTGGATTGGTTCTTGGAAATGGAGTTGCAGTTTTTTGGAGTTCTTTCTTGAAGGCTATCTTAGAGTTATTTGTTCCGCTGCTAGCATTATCTATATTTCTTTCTGCTGCTATTTTCTTGTATCTCTGATGTATATTGATATTTATTGTATCAATGTTGTATATCAATGTATTATTCTTTTTATTCCGCTGTGTTGTTTACTTAATGTTGTTATTAGCTCCGGCGAATCGGATTTGAACGATCGAATCTACGGCATTCGAATACGATATGAAGTATGGATGTCGATTTTCGAGCGGGCAAAATTCTTTTCGTTACACATAGCGTGAAGACTACTTGTTAAACATGCTCTAGTTGGCCACCATTATAGAGTTATTTGTAGCAGTGGTCTCCTCATGATGGAGATTTTTTCGGATTGCAAGGTCTTGTCGCCTAGTAATGGCCGAGGAAAGTGCCTTCGGTTTCGTTTAGTCCTAGAACAAACTTGTATGGATGATTGTCTGACATTGTATTCTAAATCACATTTGAGTGGTTTCTATAAATGTATATCAGTTGGTGGCGGAGAAGACAACTTCTCTTAGCTTAACACTCTTTCCCGAGACATACGAGCTCAGGAAGTTATACTTTTCTAGAAATCAATCGTGTAACGTGGAATGACAATGTGGCATTCAAAATGGAACCTGTTATAATCAAAGCGTGGTTTTGTATGAAAACGTGGCTTTGCAAAATTTGAGCGTAGCTTCGCGAGCCTCACACCCCGGTTATGATGGGATTCTATGTGGTCACATGTATGCTCGCATTTCAGATAGTAGTGATTTGGGTTATCAGATGTTCTAAGCCCCAAGTACAAGTTACGTCTAGGACTCATGACAGAGATGCGCGAAGTCCGAGTCCTTGGATGTTATTCGTGGATTGCATCCACTTTTATCCATTTGTGTTGTTGTATAACGGCGTATAAGTCATGGACGTAAGCCATGGATACAGATTGATCTTTCCACTAGTTTCCTATCATGTTGGAAATCCAATCCCAATATGAGAATTACGATTTTGATTGTATTCCCAAAATAGCTGTAATGACTTTCAAACATTTCAACTGCCCCTTTTGGTATCATATATTCGGTTGGGATATTCCATTGACCTAGTTCGGGATATTACCCTAGACTTATTCTAGGTATTGATACCTTATTTGAATAAGTTTATTTGAAAAGTGTTTTCAAAAAGATGTCATTAAAAATAATATCAAGTGTATTTTGGTATAAAAATGTTTTGGTTATCATAAGGTAAAAACCCGTCCGTGTTTATGTGTGGGCGTGGTCTTATGAGATACCCTTCTTTTCAAGATTTTGATGACATAGTCATTTTAAAAGTTCGAGTATCTCACGCTGGTTTATCAAGCCTGATCTGGGTATTTTTAATACTCGGGTCAGATCCGAGTAGTTTCAGGTTGAGTTGAAGACGGTTTGAGTTTCCAGAGGAGAGCTGGAGATCTTCATCATCGTATGGACGTATTCTATTATCCGTTATACTTAGTGTAATTTGTTTGATGTTTGTCAGCAATTGTAAGGACATGTATTTATAATTGTCCAAGCTGAATTTAGGTTAGACTCTGATATTGTATTTTAAAATTTTCTGCTGTAAAGACTATTATTGTAATAATATATGTTATTCCATTCGTGTGAGATTCTGTTCTGTCTTTATTTTCTTTCTACCCTTAATGATCCGCTTATTCGTGCAATTTGAATTGGATATGTATGGTTTATTGTCGATTCAAAGGGTACGGAAAAATGGGCCATTACAGATACAAAATATTTAGGAAAGAGTACAACAAAATTTTGGCAGAGATAGATAAAATAAAAATATTTATTGAGAGGTTAACTGAAGAAAAACAATGTCCAAAAGATGAAATTGAAAGACTTAATGGATATAATGATGAAAAGGATTTGACATTTGGAAGTTTTGAAAAACTAAAAAGTGAAAATGAATCCTTAAAATCAGAAATTCTTTCAATGAAGTCACAGATCACTGATCTGAATGACAAAATAACATCTCTTAACAATGTTATTCTTAACTGCAATAAGGATTTTGACAAAATGAAAACTGATATTGATAAATTTAACAAAGGGAAGGATAATCTAGAAAAATTATTATCTGGTTCTAAACACACTAGGAATAAACATGGACTTGGATACACCCCTAAGGCTAAATCAAAGAAAAATAGTATTCAAAATACTAAGTTTGTTAAGACTACCAAGTTCAAACCGAAACCTAGGAAATTAAAGTTAAAACCTCCAAATAGATTCATTAATTTATGGGTTCCAAAAAGGTTGGATGATATTGAAAAAGAAAAATATATTGATAATTTTATTAGTAAGGTTCATTCATTTAATGATTATATTTTGAAAGGACGTTCAAACTCTTCATGGGTTTGGCATCCCAACACTTAACCCCATGAACCCCAGAATAAAAAGGGTACCAGTGTGCATATTTTATAATTTTTCAGGTACCAAACAATATATATCAGATAGCAGATGCTCAAAGCATATGATAAGAAATCTATTGAACATTGGATAAATACGAAAAGGATTTGTTATTGGCATTGGCAAAGTCGATAACTCTAAAACTCAACTTATTATTTGATAAGTTTATTTCATGTTTAGAATTGATTTAGTTTCGCCTCAAATGTTTTATTTATAAGCATTTATCTCTATATACAAACTCTACATATTGTCTAGCGGTGATTTAAGCGACTCTATTTTGCCCTTTTTTTGTCGATGACAAAGGGGGAGAAAATGTATAAATATACTAGGCAAAATGATAGGGGATTGTATAGAGTTAGGGGGAGTCAAATATAAAAGTATTATATTTTATCTCTCAAGTATTTATATGGTTGTCATCATCAAAAAGGGGGAGATTGTTAATACCCTAGGTATTGATTTTGATGACAACAACAACATAAATATTACTACTAACGTATCTTCGAGTTATGCAATCATATCAAATATATTATGGAGACATTTACTGAGATAAACAAGAATATTGTGGAAGCAAATGAATTATTAGAAGAAGGTCAATCAGAGCAATTGAAGTAACAAACCCAATTAGAGAAGAATGCAGAAGGATAAAGGTGTTTGAAGTGATGAGGAGTTGGTTGAACCTTAGAATATCTTGTTAAAGATCTTATGGCAATTATACTTGAAGATCATCAACCATTGACCTCAACCGAATCACAAAAATCCATAAATATAAGGTAATTTGAAATGCTGAAAATTCGCAACACTTATTTGTGTTGTTGTTCATTTTGCAACACACCCTTGTCGACAAGGGGGGTAGGGGGTTGTCGACAAGGTACCCGTTTTTTAGAATTTCAAATTTTAAATGAAGAGACATTTCCCTCCACCTCTTCATCAAAAGACAGTCTCTTCAACCACTATATAAAGGCATATGAAAACGAATTTTAACATCAAGAATTCTTATTTTCTCTTACTCCTTCTTCTCCAAACATTTGCAAAAGAAATCCATTGCATACTCTTTCAATCTCCTTGCAAATCAATACTGTTTCACTCCAATTCTTCACCAATTTGCAAACCACACAATATCAGAGAGTTGTACTTTAATTCACACCATTCTCTCTCTGATTTCATCCTATTCCTCAAAGAATTCAAAGATATATTGCCATTGGAAGTCTGTAGGATCATTGTACCGAATTTGCAAGAATCTGTATTAAAGATACGACTACTTGACATAGTTTGTTGTTAGTGATAAGGAGAGGGTGTTCTTGTAGCCTGTGAAATCAAGAAGGTGTGTCTTGTAGCCCGTGAAATCAAGATTGTAAAGGTGTTCTTGCTACCCGTGGAAAGTAAGCGATTATAGTGGAATTCTACACGATAGAGTGTAGGACTGGATGTAAGATTGGTTAATCCGAACGAGTATAAAAATACGGGTGTTATTTACATTACTGTATTTTACTTTATTACTTACTTGTTCTCTGATTACTTCTTTCTGTTTGCAATTTGAGTAAATACGGTTTTATATTCATAAGTAAGTAGTTAATACACATTTCACCACTTCTAGTGTCTGAATAGCCTTAAGATCCAACATTGTGTTATAGCCAACCCAGTTTCTAACAAGCTCAACATGACTGACCCATGTGGGTCGCAAGAAACCTCGAGAGTCCTTCTGCTACGTTTCTCTAGTCTAACGACTCTCCTCTCGCGGTCTAATATCACACCGTAAGTGGATAACCAGTCCATCCTCAAAATCATCCCATATCCCAAAAACCCCAGTACATAGGTGTCACAATCAAACTCTACGCCTAGTATAAAAAATTTCAAACCCCCACAAATCATGGATAAATGGGCCGACCCTCCTATGGGGTTTGAAACGACTATAGGGTCTAGAACTAGAGAAATATCTAAGTGCAAACAATCAACCAAGGAACTAGAAATGAAAGAATCGATGCTTCAGAGTCAATAAGATTCCATATAGGAAAATCCGAAATAGAGATCAAACCTTCTACAGAGACTTTCCTACCTCGATCCAGTCCACTACTAGAAGGTGTTGCATCCAAAGCCTGTACTTGCGCCGTAGGTGCGCCTGCTTTCTGCCCTATCTTCTAAGGAAAAGCTCCACTAAGGTGTCCAGGCTGCCTACAGTTGTAACACCTCCCCTTCATCGTGTCATTCTTACAGTCCTTTATGAAATGCCTAACCAATTCACAATTATACCATTTCTCGCCCTTCTTGATTTGTCCCTTCTGAATTCCTCCTCCTTTCTTCTTATCCTTATCCCTCTTATTCTTCCACCACTGCTTCTTAGAGTTTTCTGATTTAGGAACCTCCTTAACCTATTCTTTCTTAGAAACATCTGATATGAGAGCCATTTCCATAAGTGATTCATACGTCGCTCCCATAGGTACATGTGTCAATGCCAACCCTTGAAGGGGCTGGTTCAAACCCTTAGCAAACTTGATGACCTTCTTATGCAGTGTATTAACAAGCTCCATCTCGGACCGCAATAACTCATTAAATTATTTATATACTCTTTCACTGAAAGACACCCTTGCTTCAGACTAATGACTTCTCCAACTACATGCTTTCCTCGGCTTACGATAAGAACTTTCTCTAAAACCTTTCTCGAAATCCAAACCAACCAATGTCTCTGCCCTCCATCTCTAAAATCTCCCACCAGTAAGAAGCCTCTCCCTTCAGCTGCCAAGATGCAAGCTGATCTACCGGTCCTCCAATCCTAAACTCTGTATTCCTCAACCAAGTTCGTACCTCTACGAAATCCTCTGTGCTAGAAAATGTTTTGCCTCCTAAACTAGCAAATTCCTAGCATTACATAGAAAAACTGGCTGATGTAAGTGAATTAATGAGATCTCCACCCATGGGTACTGCATTGGGCACTTGCCCTTGCACCTTCGGTGTCGTAGCTTGGAGGTATCTACGGAACTAGGCAAGGACTTGGACACCCTCTAGAAGATTTGGGGCATCCGCCATACTATGCAAAGAAAAGAAAATTTAGGCTTGAAAGAATCAAAAGAAGGCTGAACTGGACTTTAATGGGATTTTTATAAAACTCTTTTATACTTGAAAAATATTTCTATAATAAGAGTTTCTTTCTGAAAAATACTTTTAGTTGGAAGATATGTTACCTTTTAAAAATACTTTACTTTTAAAACAAGTTTGTAGGAATCCAGTAACCTCAGACTCTAATATCAAATGAAACACCTCACACCCCTTAATATAACCAAAATGGGCACACCAAAGGATGTGGTGTGTTATAGGTATAGCTAAAGCTTCACAAAGACTAAGATTCACAAGGCAAATAAGTAAAAACAGCGGAAACATAATGACTTATCATTTCAAAATTAAACTTCATCTCAAAATAAGTCATAAAAATATAACATGTCTCAAAAACTCAAAATATCTCATGTCTCATGAAAATACGTCTCAGTCTCATAAAATTAGAATATAAAAGTAACAATAATAATAGTAATCCCTCTCACAAGTGAAAGTCCATCATAAGCCAAATGAAAAAAATGAAGAGCAGAAGATCACATTTGAAATGAGAAAACTCTAGAAATGAATCTTCAAGCAACCTGAATCATCTCAACTCTGATGGCCTATTGGGGGAAAAGGGGGGAAATAGAGGAGTGGGTCAGACAGTAAGTCTAGTGAGCGAAAGTAATCACTAGCATTTCTAAGCAAGATAAAGGTAATATACTAAGCAATAGTTCTAGCTTGAAAGGAAAGTACAGAAAAAATAAAACTGGGGTAAAATACTATTTCTGATTCTGTTTGACTGTTTGCTTTGATTGAATGTTTGTACTTGTCTTAAACTGTTGTGATTAGACTGAAACCCTAATCCTATCTCAACTATTATCTTGATTAGGCTGAAATCCTAATTCTACCATGTGATCGGTCTTTTCTATTCTGTTGTGCCACTATGAACTAATTATGTTGGTCACAGCAAAAGACACCTCTTTAGCGCGTAGGACGCAATAGTGAATTATTTACCCTAATCAATGCGGCACGCTCAGTCATCGCTAGTACACACTAACTATCGCTCTCCATTTGACCCTTTATTTACCCTAATTAGAATAAGCGTGCCCAACCTTGCCTAATTGTTGTGAGACCATCAGTCCTAGACCTGAAAGGGAATGCTGCTCATCCTCACCTAACTATTGTGAGACCGTCAATCCTAGACCTGAAAGGGAATGCTTTCAGTACCGGTCCTAACAAACAATCTTCTAGTTTTTCAGCTCTTGATCTATTGGCCACTTATTTACCCTAACCAACATAATCATGTCCCAGCCTCACCTACTACTATGATACTAGCGGTCCTAGATCTGAAAGGGAATGTTGCCGGTATGGGCCATACTTCTATATTTGCTTATTAACTAAATCTAAGTTTTAAGTTTTAAAATAAGCCTCTTCCGTTATCTCTTATTTCTAATTATAACCTACATATTATAATTGTTCTTGCAACTATTACTCTTCTATTTTCTCTTTTAGTTATAACCATTTATTATTATTATACTTGCAAATATCTTAAATTTGCCTATATCGGTTCATCTCTATTTTTATTTCAGTTTTTCTCATTTTACATCTGATTTCTGTAAATTTAGTGTTATTCTATTTTAATTCATATATGCGAATTCTTCTCTTTTTAATATTTTATTCACGTCAAAAAAGATTAAATCTCTAAGTAAAAGAAACTAACATTTACAAGCTAAATTCCAACTTAAAACAAACGTAAATAACTGTAAATAACTGAACAAAATAGCTGAATAAAAATAGACTGAAAAGAACTTTTAAAATTTACTTAAAAATAGACCTTAAATTGTGAGGACCGCAGACAAACTGGGGGAAGGTCATGATAGGTTGATTCCTCCGAGGGAGGAGTTGGAGGGGAATAGGGCTCGTGTAGCAGATGAGATGGCGGAGTTGGAAGCAGCCATCGCCAGTTTGTTGGGTGTAGATAACATAGTTTCTTAGTTGAAGGAAGAGTTGAAAGCTAAAAGGGAGGAGGTTGAAGCGACCCGGATGGCAGCTGAGTTGGCCGCTAATGAGTGCAAGGCGACTATTTCGGCCAAAGGTATGGCTGAGAGGGACTGTGAGTCAGAGATCGTGCTTCAAGAAAATGCAGTTTGGAATAGGGATGAAACACCCCACACCCCTTAATATACCCAGAAAGAGCACACCAAAGGATGTTCTACATTATAGGTATAGATAAAGCTTCACAGAGCTAAGATTCACAAGACAAATAAGTAAAAACAACGGAAACATAATAACCTATCATTCAAAATTTAACTTCATCTCAAAATAAGTCATAAAAATATAACATATCTTAAAAACTTAAAATATCCCATGTCTCATGAAAATACATCTCAGTCTCATAAAATCATAGTATGAAAGTGACAATAATAATAGTAATCCATCTTACAAGTGCAAGTCCATCATAAGCCACATGAAAAAGATGAAGAGCAGAAGAATACATCTTAAATGAGAAAACTCTGGAAATGAATCTCCAAGCAACCTGAGTCAACTCAACTCCGATGGCCTACTGGGGAGAAAAAGTGGGAAATAGAAGAGTGGGTCAGACAAAAAGTCTGGCGAGTGAAAGTAATTACTAGCATTTATAAGCAAGATAAAGATAATAAACTAAGCAATAGTTCTAGCTTGAAAGGAAAATACAAAAAAGATAAAATTGGGGTTAAATACTGTTTCTGATTTTGTTTGACTCTTTGCTTTGATTGTTTGATTGTTTGCACTTGTCTTAAACTGCTGTGATTGGGCTGAAACTCTAATCCTATCTCAATTGTTATCTTGATTAGGCTGAAATCTCAATTCTACCCTTTGATCAGCCTTTCCTATCTCTGTTGTGCCATTGTGAATCAATCTTGTTGGTCACAGCAAAAGACACCTCTTTAGCGCGTAGGACGTAGTAGCAAATTATTTACCCTAATCGATGTCGCATGCTCGGCCATCGCTGGTACACACTAACTGTCGGCCTCTATTTAACCCGTTATTTACCCTAATCAGCATAAGCGTGCTCAGCCTCACCTAACTGCTGTGAGACCATCAGTCCAAAACCTGAAAGAGAATGCTGCCCAGCCTCACCTAACTATTGTGAGACCATGAGTCCTAGACCTGAAAGAGAATGTTGCCGGTACTGGTCCTAACAAACAAACTTCTAATTTTGCGCCCTTGCCCAAATCCCCAGATTTGAGCCTCTATCTATTGGCCACTTATTTACCCTAATCAACATAAGCGTGTCCCAGCCTCACCTACTGTAGTGAGATCATCGGCCCTAGATTTGAAAGGGAATGCTGCCGGTACGGGCCTTACTTCTTTATTTGCTTATTAACTTAATCTAAGTATTAAGTTCTAAAATAAGCCTCTTATGTTATCTCTTCTTCCTAATTATAACCTATGTATTATAATTGTTCTTGCAACTGTTGCTCTTCTATTTTCTCTTTTTAGTTATAACCACTTGTCATAATTATGCTTGCAAGTATCTTAAATTTTCCTATTTCAATCCATCTCTATTTTTATTTCAGTTTTTCTCATTGTACATTTAATTTCTGTAAATTTAGTGTTATTCTAATTTAGTCCATATTTTTGAATTCTTCTCTTTTTAATATTTATTCACTTCAAAAAGAATTAAACCTCTAAAAAAAGAAACTACCATTTAAAGGCTAAATTGCAACTTAAAATAGATGTAAATAATTGTAAATAACTATAAATAACTGCAATTAACTGTAAATAACTGAATAAAATCGACTGAAAAGAACTTCGGAAATTTACTTAAAAACAGAGCATAAATAAACTTACATAAAAATATCTTAAAATTGTAGGAAAACTACAACTATTGGGAACCCTATTATTTTAAATTACTTAAAAATCTAAAATAATTACAAAACACTCACTTGTGGTCCTTAGCTCCAATCTTGGGCCTTCCTGGAT